>OX940936.1:19908217-21186736 GCA_954870645.1 Agrotis clavis
GAAACTAAGAGACCCCTGTTTTGTCTTTTTACGGATTCGTATAGAGGAGGCTCGGAAAAGTAAAAACCATTTTTTTCAAAGTTCCCCCTCTTGACCCCCTTCTCCCCCCCTTTAGGCGGATCTCAGAAGAGACTTGGAACATTTTTTTTTTCAGATTCATATCAAGGGGCCCAGAGTATGTCAAAATCATTTTTCAAAATTCACCCCTCTCCTCCCTTTACCCCTCCTCCCAGCGTATCTCGGAAAAGCTAGGTAGCGGTAAAGCGAAGCGTAGCGTAGCGATAAAGTCACGATAGCTTTCCGGTGTTAGGTAGGTCCTGAGTGGAGCGAACCTGCGAGACCAAGTGGAGCGAGGGGGGGAGGTGGCGAGCGAAGCGAGCCGGCGACCACCGTAACGTAACGAAGGTTGAGTGGGTGAAGCGTAACTCAGGGGTAACGACAAGCAAACTTACAAGTAACTCTCATGAGTAGGGCAAAAGTACCAAGCCTCCCCTTTTTGGCATCCCACCCCCCTCCCAATCGTATCTCGGATACTAAGAGACCAGTGTTTTGTTTTTTTCCGGATTCGTATAGAGGAGGCTCGGAAAAGAAAAAACCATGGATAGTTTTTGTGTTTTCATCATGGGTGTCGTTTTCATGGTTTTCGAGGGTGCTAAAACCGATGGCGAGGTCAAAATGAGAATCCAAGATGGCCACTGCTATAATTTTCGAAATGTTCATCAATTTCATCAAGGGAGTCGTTTTCATGGTTTTCGAGGATGCTAAAGCCGATAGTGAAGTCAAAATCAAAATCCAAGATGGCGGCTGCGATAATTTTCGAAATGTTCATCATGGGAGTCGTTTTCATGGTTTTCGAGGATGCTAAAGCCGATCGTGAGGTCAAAATCAAAATCCAAGATGGCGGCTGCGATAATTTTCGAATTAATCATCATGGGAGTCGTTTTCATGGTTTTCGAGGATGCTAAAGCCGATCGTGAGGTCAAAATCAAAATCCAAGATGGCGGCCGGCATGGGAGTTGTTTTCATGGTTTTCGAGGATGCTTAAGCCCATAGTGAGGTCAAAATCCAAATCCAAGATGGCGACAGCAAAAAATTCAAAGTTTTCATCATGGATGTCGTTTTCATGGTTTTCGAGGATGCTAAAGCCGATAGTGAGGTTAAAATCCAAATCCAAGATGGCGGCTGCGATACTTTCGAAATGTTCATGGAAGTCGTTTTCATGGTTTTCGAGGATGCTAAAGCCGATAGTGAGGTTAAAATCCAAATCCAAGATGGCGGCTGCGGTAATTTTTGAATTGTTCATCATGGGGGTCGTTTTCATGGTTTTCGAGGATGCTAAAGCCGATAGTGAGGTCAAAATCAAAATCCAAGATGGCGGCTGCGATAATTTTCGAATTAATCATCATGGGAGTCGTTTTCATGGTTTTCGAGGATGCTAAAGCCGATCGTGAGGTCAAAATCAAAATCCAAGATGGCGGCCGGCATGGGAGTTGTTTTCATGGTTTTCGAGGATGCTTAAGCCCATAGTGAGGTCAAAATCCAAATCCAAGATGGCGACAGCAAAAAATTCAAAGTTTTCATCATGGATGTCGTTTTCATGGTTTTCGAGGATGCTAAAGCCGATAGTGAGGTTAAAATCCAAATCCAAGATGGCGGCTGCGATACTTTCGAAATGTTCATGGAAGTCGTTTTCATGGTTTTCGAGGATGCTAAAGCCGATAGTGAGGTTAAAATCCAAATCCAAGATGGCGGCTGCGGTAATTTTTGAATTGTTCATCATGGGGGTCGTTTTCATGGTTTTCGAGGATGCTAAAGCCGATAGTGAGGTCAAAATCAAAATCCAAGATGGCGGCTGCGATAATTTTCGAATTGTTCATCATGGGAGTCGTTTTAATGGTTTTCGAGGATGCTAAAGCCGATAGTGAGGTCAAAATGAGAATCCAAGATGGCGGCTGCTATAATTTTCGAGTTGTTCATCATGGGAGTCGTTTTAATGGTTTTTGAGGATGCTAAAGCCGATAGTGAGGTTAAAATCCAAATCCAAGATGGCGGCTGCGATAATTTTCGAAATGTTCATCATGGGAGTCGTTTTCATGGTTTTCGAGGACGCTAAAGCCGATAGTGAGGTCAAAATCAAAATCCAAGATGGCGGCAGCTATAATTTTCGAGTTGTTCATCATGGGAGTCGTTTTAATGGTTTTCGAGGATGCTAAAGCCGATAGTGAGGTCAAAATCAAAATCCAAGATGGCGACTGCGATAATTTTCGAATTGTTCATCAATTTCATCAAGGGAGTCGTTTTCATGGTTTTCGAGGATGCTAAAGCCGATAGTGAGGTCAAAATCAAAATCCAAGATGGCGGCTGCAAAAAATTCAAAGTTTTCATCATGGATGTCGTTTTCATGGTTTTCGAGGATGCTAAAGCCGATAGTGAGGTTTAAATCAAAATCCAAGATGGCGGCTGCGATAATTTTCGAATTGTTCATCAATTTCATCATGGGAGTCGTTTTCATGGTTTTCGAGGATGCTAAAACCGATAGTGAGGTTAAAATCCAAATCCAAGATGGCGGCTGCGATAATTTTCGAGTTGTTCGTCATGGGAGTCGTTTTAATGGTTTTCGAGGATGCTGAAGCCGATAGTGAGGTCAAAATCAAAATCCAAGATAGCGGCTGCGATAATTTTCGAATTGTTCATCAATTTCATCATGGGAGTCGTTTTCATGGTTTTCGAGGATGCTAAAGCCGATAGTGAGGTTAAAATCCAAATCCAAGATGGCGGCTGCGATAATTTTCGAAATGTTCATCATGGGAGTCGTTTTCATGGTTTTCGAGGACGCTAAAGCCGATAGTGAGGTCAAAATCAAAATCTAAGATGGCGACTGCAAAAAATTCAAAGTTTTCATCATGGATGTCGTTTTCATGGTTTTCGAGGGTGCTAAAACCGATGGTGAAGTCAAAATGAGAATCCAAGATGGCGGCTGCGATAATTTTTGAATTGTTCATCATGGGAGTCATTTTTATGGTTTTCGAGGATGCTAAAGTCGATAGTGAGGTCAAAATCAAAATCCAAGATGGCGGCTGCGATAATTTACGAATTGTTCATCATGGGAGTCGTTTTCATGGTATTCGAGGGTGCTAAAACCGATGGCGAGGTAAAAATGAGAATCCAAGATGGCGGCTGCTATAATTTTCGAATTGTTCATAATGGGAGTCGTTTTCATGGTATTCGAGGGTGCTAAAACCGATAGTGAGGTCAAAATGAGAAACCAAGATGGCGGCTGCTATAATTTTGCGAAGTGTTCATCAATTTCATCATGGGTGTCGTTTTCATGGTTTTCGAGGATGCTAAAGCCGATAGTGAGGTCAAAATTAAAATCCAAGATGGCGGCTTTGATAATTTTCGAAATGTTCATCAATTTGATCATGGGACGTAACGAAGGTTGAGTGGATGAAGCGTAACTCAGGGGTGACGACAAGCAAACTTACAAGTAACTCCCATGAGTAGGGCAGAAGTACTAAGCCTCTCCTTTTTGGCTCCCCCCCCCTCCCAATCGTATCTCAGACACTTGTAACGGTGTGAAAAAAAAAAAAGAAAAGAATGAATATTGGATTGTAAAAGTTACCGTTATGTTACAAGTTAAAAAGTAATACAGTAGGCCTTCAAACTCTCGACTTTCAGCATTGGGCTATTGTTTCAAGGACCTCTTGTCTAAAGGGAACCTATGGGTGATTCATTTGGAATAAAACGAAGAAATTAACATTGTAAACAATAACTATATATTACAACATATAGCACTTATACAGCTATAGACAGATTAGGTAAATTGATGTAGCAAAATCCTGAGACCAGAAAGTTCTAGAAAGAGGACGGGCATCGGTGCCTGTGATATGCAAAACGCGCACTGACTCTAGTTTGGCCAAAAGAATACAAGAGACTTACGTGGTACCACGATCACGCACTCACACGTTCACGATGTGGCCTCGGAAGCCATGGATTTTTGAGCAGAACGCCGGTGATGAAGCTGGTCTGGCATCACGATGGGATGGCGACCACTAAGACCGTCAATCGTCCAAGATCGTCGACGAACGCCGTCTGCCGACGCACCACGTCGTGGACGCAGAGCACCTCCCGCGAAGTCCACCAGGAGCACACGGAAATATCCCGGCTGGCAACGGCTTTGAAGATCCTTGGGATCGTCCACTGGGAAAGTTCTCCAGCGGACAAGGCCCGCCGCGTAGGCCTCCCTTCGGAAGTTTAAGACTGCCGCACGGAGCACGCGGTACGGAAAATTGTCATCGAGCAAATCAGGGCTGATGACGCACTTTTACGATGACTAATCATCCATCGGGATATAAAGATTAGCCATATTTTGTAGTTTTTAAAGTTAGAAACCCAAGGAGGAATGGGAAGCGATCATGGCGCTATATACAGTTCCTCCGCGCCATCTTCTCGGCGTCGTGTAGATGAGTCGGACGGCACGCCACTTGCTCAAGCCATCATTTTTCCAGACTGTTCGATCCCATCCGGAAATCGTCGACACGGAGAGATGACGGTCCGTTCCACACGAAATGTTGACATTGAAAATACTTTAACTATTTTTCTAATTCTAGTTTTAAAACAGCATAAACTAATTGACACTATACCACATCCGTGACAAGAAAAATAACTCCCTTGTCGAGTTTATGTAGTTCACATAAAAATAACAAATATTTAAACGCTGATGACTGCAATGGTGATAGACAGCCACAACGAGTTGGAAAGGAACGCAATTCTGAAGGTGCGTTTACACATTCGTATGAATAGCGAGGCGCATGTGTAAATGGAGTATGACATTTATTACATGATTAAGAATAAAACTAAAAGTGTAATAAATCCGAAAACCATTATTATATTTGGAAAGATCTTCCAACGAGGATTCCAGAAAGCATATATATGTCATAGTTCTGATCAACAGTTATTGCGCAATTCGACCGTCAAAATATCACAGACCAGGCTGTATGGTCTAAGACCTTTGCCTATCCTCAACGGGATGAATGAAAAAATCATCATCATAGACTGTCAAAATGCTGATTGTTGTCGAATTTTTCGTGCATAATTATGAGACATGAATAGCGTTCTATCTCAAAGTGATTAGTGTTTCAGATTACCTGAAGCGTAAATAACCTATATACAATGAAGGTTATTTATTTCGAAGTGTAATTTATGTTCCAGGCTTTCATTGTAAAACTAACCTCCAAAAAACGTTATTGTTCTACATCAATTGTGCTGTTATCAAGAAAGTAGCAGGATATGTTATCTAGCTGCTACAATACCCCTCTTCTCGGAAAAAACAGCCGTTCCACCCAGAGGAAAAAAATTATTCTTAAAGCTATTGAAACGACTAACTAGATATGAAGTTATAATTTTATGTAAATATAAGGTATAAGCTTATTATAATTTTTATTTCTTAACCCTAAGCATTTTTAAACCTCACCTTTTTCAAATCTAAGCATTTTTTAAATCTAAGCATTTTTAATCCTATGCATATGCTAACTAAACTATTGGCTAATGGTGTATTAACTTATGAACTATTGTACATGAATTGTAGATATTTATTAAAGTTATCAAATAATCCTAGACTATTAACGGTTATAGTTATAACATATATCTTAATATTAGATTTTCAAAATATAATAACCACAGTGCTGGTCGCGAAACAGTACTGGGAACTATATTTAGTACGTCACTGGAGTGACAGGCAATGCTGCAAATGAATATGAGTCGTCACCCAATTCAAAGCGAGCAATGTGCGAGTATGTTTGTGAGTTAACGTCCTAACTCAATACCACAAAAAAACTTTTTTTCAATTGTCTTGAAAAAAGTATTGAACCGTTTTTGAAAAAATAAACGGGATCAGGGCTATCAAGAGCCGCTGATACAGAAATAATCCAGGTAATTAAAGATAATAGTTTTTATTTTTTATAATAAAAAACTTTGTTTCAATTGTTCTGAAAAAAGTACTGAACCGATTCTGAAAAAATGAAGGTTATCAGAGCCATCTAGAGCCGCTGATGCAAAAACAATTCTGTTCAGTAAAGAAAATAGTTTTTTTTGTGTTAAAAAAAACTTATTTTTAATTGTTTTGGGAAAAGTACTGAACGGAATTTGAAAAAATAAAAGGAATCAGAGCTTCCAAGAGCTACTGATACAAAAAGTATTCGGTTTAGTAAAGAAATATAGTTTTTTTCTGATGGGGAAAAAAACTTATTTTTAATTATTTTGAAGAAAGTACTGAACTGAATTCAAAAAAATAAAAGGAATCAGGGGTAGTGAGAGCCACTGATATAAAAAATAAGTCAGTAAAGTAAATAGTTTTTCCTTTTTATTAAGAAAAAAAAATTTTTTTTTTTCAATTGTTTTGAAAAAAATTCTGAACTGACTTTAAAAAATAAACGGGACCAGGACTGCTAAGAGCCACTGATACAAAAGCAATTCAGTTTAGTAAAGAAAATTTTTTTTTTTTTTCCAAAAAAAATTTGTCCAATAATGTGCAAGTGTAACACTGTGCAATTAATTGAAATTTAAGCATAAATAACACCATTTACTCATATTGGCACTTTTATTATGTCCTTGACATGATACTTTCCTATATTCCCTGTGTCTGTTTCCTCTAATTGGTAAACAACATCAGATAGTTTATCAACTACTTTACACTTGATAAATCTTGGTGCTAATTTAGCTGAGAAAAACTTTGCTGCGTTTGACTGTACAAAGTTACGCCTCCACACGATATCACCTACACGTAGCCTGAGCTCACGGCGACGCAGGTTATATCTGTTTGCATTCTGTTTGTACGCTTTGGTCAATGCGCTGCTTACACGTTGGAAAATATCTGCGAGTTCATTTAAGGAATTAGCTTTTTCGTTCCTATTTGCGAGCTGAATATCATCAATCGATTGTGGTGCGTTGCCCCTTATGGTGTGCAATGAACCATCAGAGATGATTTCACGGCCTCTGGCGAGAAAATATGGTGTGTATCCAGTTGCTAAATTTATAGTAGTGTTCATAAATAGTTGTATTTGAGGAAGGAACCTAGACCAATTTCGCTGGTCCTCCTCTACTAACATTGCTAAGCAAGTTTGAATGGTTTGATTGTAACGTTCAACGGTGTTTGACTGTGGTGAATAATATGCGTTATAAAATATTTTCGGAATTGAATATTTTGTACAGAAATTCTTGAAATCTTTACTTTGAAAAATAGTGGCATTGTCACATATGATGACACATGGTGTGCCCTCTTTTAGTATAATTTCTGATTCTATAAATGAAGTTACTGTCTTTGTGGTTGCAGTTCTAAGTGGATGAAGCCAACAATACTTGGTAAAAATGTCTACAATTGAAAGTATATAAATGTGTCCGGAATATGATTTAGGTAAAGGACCAATTGTATCGATGGAAAGTGTATGCATGGGACGCTCCACTTGTTTCTGGTGTGTCATGTGTCCGTGTGGTACATCATTTGAGTGTTTGTAAGCCTTACACTTTCCACAGTTAGACACATACGTCTTAACGTCTGCATTCATACCCTTCCAAAAATAATTTTCTTTTATTTTAGCTAAAGTTTTAAATGTACCAGGATGTATTGCGGTGAGTTCATGATTTTCCTGTATACATTCCTGTACTATGTCTTGAGGTAAGACAATTTTCCAAGAATTTGCCTCATGTAACTTTGAAGAAGGTTTACTGAATCTATACAATGTATTATCTTTTATTTGATAATTTTTGTGAAATATTGGATTTGATTGCACATTTTTAAATAATTTATTGTACCAATCATCACCTGAATTATTACCTCCTGTAAATGTAACTGCATTGAGTTCTGCCCTTGATAACACGTCAGGAACTACGTGCAGAGCACCTTTCCTATGACGTATTTCAAAGTCGAAACAAGCTAATTGCATAGCCCAACGCGCTAAACGACCTGACGGGTTGTTTAGTGTTTTTAACCACTTAAGACACATATGATCTGTTACTAAAATAAAGTGGCTGCAATCAATATAAGGTCTAAAATGTATGACTGAATCAACTACTGCTAACAGCTCACGCTCAGTTGTGCTATAATTTCGTTCTGTTTTTGAAAGTAAACGGGAGTGAAACGCTACAGGATGCTCTATACCGTCAACTTCTTGAACGAGAACGCTACCAATGCCAACCGATGAAGCATCTGTATGAATCTGAAATGGTATTTTAAAATCAGGACATGCTAATACTGGTGCTTGAGTGAGAGCTTCTTTAAGTGATATGAAAGATGTTTCTGCTTCACTACACCAAGCTATTGCCTCTTTACCTTTTCTTTTACCGATTAATGCTGTCATTGGTGCTATAATTGTTGAAAAGTTATTTACAAATCTCCTGTAATATGAGCATAAACCTATAAAAGCACGTAATTGTCTAGCTGTAGTTGGTCTAGGGAAATTTCTAATACAGTCTAATTTTTTTGGATCTGTTTGCAGACCTTTTGAACTTACAACATAACCTAAGTAATGTAATTCATCTTTGCAAAATTCACACTTATTAAAATTTATTGTCAAACCTGCTTGCTTTAATGTTTCCAAAACATCGTTTAATATATTGATATGCTCTTCAAATGAAGAGGTGGCTATAAGGAGATCATCACAGTACCCAAAAATTTTTTCACCATATTTATGTTGAAAAAGTGAGTCAATCAAACGTTGCATATCACAACCGGCGTTACATAAACCGAAAGGCATTCTTTTAAATTCGAAAAGTCCCCTGTTAGGTACTACGAATGCGGTTTTTTGACATGAAGTGCCATTACCGTCTAAATTATCTGAATCGCAGAGTGGTAGTTGCCAGTAAGCTGCTGATAAATCTATTGAAGATAGATAACGAGCGCCTTTAAGGTTGTCTAATATTGAAGATATATAAGGCAATGGATAGGAGTCTTTAATAGTGACGTCATTTAGTTTTCTAGCATCTAAACAGAATCTAAGTGAACCATCTTTTTTTGGTGTCATAACAACTGGATTTGACCAAGGTGATTTTGATGGTGCAATCACGCCTAGTTCTAACATTCTGTCCACTTCATCATTCAGTGCTTGTAATTTCACTGGTGATAAAGGGTAGTATTTTTGTTTTATTGGCGAACCAGTTGTTACTATCCTATGTTCAATTATATTAGTTTTTCCTAATCCTTTTTCTTCAGTACTAATGGTTTTAAATTTATCAATTATTTTTCCTAATTCAATATTTTCTAATGGTGATAATTCACTTTTTGACGTTATACCACACAGCTTATTTGAAGTTTGTGGGTGAGTATCTTCAGTTTTTCCCTCAAGTTCTATGCTATGGAAATGAAAATAATTTAAAATGCCGAATTGATGTACAAAGTCCATACCTAATATGAAGTTATCTGATATTTCTGGAATGACCATAAATGCTATTTCCCAATTTTTATTTCTAAATGTTACTGGTATTGTCATTACTCCTATTGTTTGTACTTGTGACCCGTTGGCACACTTTGCGCTCCAGTTTGTTGGTGTTATTTGAAATCCAAAATCTAAAAGTTGTTTATGATATCCGTTACCAATGACGGAGAGGTTTGCACCTGTATCTAAAAGTCCTATGTAAGGTATGTTTTTAATTAAAAATTCTACAAAAATCCTGTTATCTAATTTTTCACTTGATGAACCAGGAGTCACCGTACCCAGATGTTGTTTATTCGAGCAAGAAGCAGTCACTCCTGGACGTTCTAGTTTTTTGAATTTTTAGTTTGAACAGGGTGGGTATCTGTGGGTGGGTTACATTTTGAACAACGCGATGTGGTTACTCCCTTTGTCCCACATTTAAAACATACAATGCCTGGAATTGATCTGCATTGTTTGTATGAATGACCGGATTTCTTACATTTCCGACAAGTAATTACTAAAGTTTCCTTTTTCTTGTACTGAGTGTTGACCACAGTAACTTGTTTTTGACCCTTGATAGGTTTCGAGAAAGAGTTACCTTGTGTGGTAACTGCATATGCTTCATAACGCTTGCCTAATGTTATTAATCTGTCAATGGTCTGAATGTCATTGACTGCTAACAGTTGTGCATATGTTGGTAATAAATTATGTTTTATAATCTCTATTAAAGTAGCCTCAGATAAGGGCAATGTTAGTCTTGAATTTAAAGTTTGCATATCTAATACATAAATATGCAATGGTTGTCCTAGGTTTTGTTTGTGATCCCTAATCTGTTTTTCCGAAATAAAATCACTGTCGAAGGATGAGAAAAATGTTCTGAATTTATTTTGCAAATCTTCCAAGGTGACTACTGAGTCTCTAATTTGCCTATAATAATCGAGTGCTTTGCCACTCAAGAAATCTGAAAAACATTTCACTATTTTCTGCTCAGGTACGTCTCTAGTGCGCATGCAGTCATCTATTCGCAAGAAAAAATCTACAATGCTTGAGTCACCGGTAAACTTTAAATTCCACGACTTGAAATTGTCGTCACGTACTACATAAGTTACGACATTCGAGTGTTCTGCTGGAGCCGATTGACTTTGTGGTGGATTATGTTTCGTGTCACGGGATGTGGTTGACATTGCAGACTGTAAAGCCTCCTTACGTCTATAAGTTACATTTTGCAAATCATCCTCATTATCAGAAGTATTATTATCTTCTGTATCTTGGAATTTTTCAAGTGGTTCTGCCATTGTGACGGACACAATTACAAAAGTTTTAAAATTTTTAAATCTAAATAATAGTTTGTAACTAAACAGTGCTTACATAAGGTGTAGCAAGTGACTATTGTGTTTATTAATTGAAATTATTATTACAAGTACACAAATATTCTTTGAATTTTATGTTTGCAACTGCTATCAACTTGACATTAGCATGGAATGTTGCTTTGTTGATGATTACACTGATAAGAATGTAAACATGCACTCACTGTTTAGATACGGCACATAAAGTTATTGCAATTCCAGATAACCTGTAAGACTTGACATGACATGTGAAAACAATGTACCAGACATGCAAAATGTGTTGAAAAATGTCAATCTATTAAAACTAAACTGAAATTATTGACAAGAAATATTCCAAATAAATCCCATAGATTATAAGTATAATAGATGTTCGGGCGCCATTGTAACGGTGTGAAAAAAAAAAAGAAAAGAATGAATATTGGATTGTAAAAGTTACCGTTATGTTACAAGTTAAAAAGTAATACAGTAGGCCTTCAAACTCTCGACTTTCAGCATTGGGCTATTGTTTCAAGGACCTCTTGTCTAAAGGGAACCTATGGGTGATTCATTTGGAATAAAACGAAGAAATTAACATTGTAAACAATAACTATATATTACAACATATAGCACTTATACAGCTATAGACAGATTAGGTAAATTGATGTAGCAAAATCCTGAGACCAGAAAGTTCTAGAAAGAGGACGGGCATCGGTGCCTGTGATATGCAAAACGCGCACTGACTCTAGTTTGGCCAAAAGAATACAAGAGACTTACGTGGTACCACGATCACGCACTCACACGTTCACGATGTGGCCTCGGAAGCCATGGATTTTTGAGCAGAACGCCGGTGATGAAGCTGGTCTGGCATCACGATGGGATGGCGACCACTAAGACCGTCAATCGTCCAAGATCGTCGACGAACGCCGTCTGCCGACGCACCACGTCGTGGACGCAGAGCACCTCCCGCGAAGTCCACCAGGAGCACACGGAAATATCCCGGCTGGCAACGGCTTTGAAGATCCTTGGGATCGTCCACTGGGAAAGTTCTCCAGCGGACAAGGCCCGCCGCGTAGGCCTCCCTTCGGAAGTTTAAGACTGCCGCACGGAGCACGCGGTACGGAAAATTGTCATCGAGCAAATCAGGGCTGATGACGCACTTTTACGATGACTAATCATCCATCGGGATATAAAGATTAGCCATATTTTGTAGTTTTTAAAGTTAGAAACCCAAGGAGGAATGGGAAGCGATCATGGCGCTATATACAGTTCCTCCGCGCCATCTTCTCGGCGTCGTGTAGATGAGTCGGACGGCACGCCACTTGCTCAAGCCATCATTTTTCCAGACTGTTCGATCCCATCCGGAAATCGTCGACACGGAGAGATGACGGTCCGTTCCACACGAAATGTTGACATTGAAAATACTTTAACTATTTTTCTAATTCTAGTTTTAAAACAGCATAAACTAATTGACACTATACCACATCCGTGACAAGAAAAATAACTCCCTTGTCGAGTTTATGTAGTTCACATAAAAATAACAAATATTTAAACGCTGATGACTGCAATGGTGATAGACAGCCACAACGAGTTGGAAAGGAACGCAATTCTGAAGGTGCGTTTACACATTCGTATGAATAGCGAGGCGCATGTGTAAATGGAGTATGACATTTATTACATGATTAAGAATAAAACTAAAAGTGTAATAAATCCGAAAACCATTATTATATTTGGAAAGATCTTCCAACGAGGATTCCAGAAAGCATATATATGTCATAGTTCTGATCAACAGTTATTGCGCAATTCGACCGTCAAAATATCACAGACCAGGCTGTATGGTCTAAGACCTTTGCCTATCCTCAACGGGATGAATGAAAAAATCATCATCATAGACTGTCAAAATGCTGATTGTTGTCGAATTTTTCGTGCATAATTATGAGACATGAATAGCGTTCTATCTCAAAGTGATTAGTGTTTCAGATTACCTGAAGCGTAAATAACCTATATACAATGAAGGTTATTTATTTCGAAGTGTAATTTATGTTCCAGGCTTTCATTGTAAAACTAACCTCCAAAAAACGTTATTGTTCTACATCAATTGTGCTGTTATCAAGAAAGTAGCAGGATATGTTATCTAGCTGCTACACACTAAGAGACCCGTGTTCTTTTTTTTTACGGATTCGTATAGAGGAGGCTCGGAAAAGTAAAAACCATTTTTCAAAGTGGCCCCTTATGCCTCCCTTCTGAGTTTTTAATAAGGTTTTAGATTGGATTAGGGGGTTCTTAAGAGGTTTTAAAATCTTTTAAGTGCTCTAACGGATTTTAAAATTCTTCTAACTATCCTAAGGAATTCACTATTTGTTTTGTTTTTTTTTTCAATTTTGTTTCTTTTTTTTATTGAATTAGTTATAAGGGTTTTCAAAATATTAAAATATGTTATATAATTTACAAAATCTTTTAAGAACTATGGATTTTGCAATTCATTTAATGATTCATATGGATTCTCAAAATTTTATAAAGGTGAGGAATCCTTATCCAAAACACGACCCCGCGAGCTGCGTGCAGCTCGCGCAACGCGCAAATACTAGTTATACTATATAAAGCTCGATTACCACTCACTCACTCACTGACTGATTGACATCATTGTTCTCCCAGATGGTGAAGGGGGAGGTGGGTATATTTTGACAGATTCGTAAACAAGTAACTCTGGTGAGTATGGGAAAAATCCCAAACCTCCCCTTTTCGCCCCCCCTCCCCCCCCTCCCCATCGTATCTCGGAAACTAAGGGACCCGTGTTTTGTTTTTTTTACGGATTCGTATAGAGGAGGCTCGGAAAAGTAAAAACCATTTTTCAAAGTTCCCCCCCTTGCCCCCCTTCTCCCCCCTTTAGGTGGAACTCGGAAGTTGACAGACTTGCAACATTTTTTTTTTCAGATTCATATCCAGGGGCCCAGTGTTGGTCAAAATCATTTTTCAAAACTCCCCCCTCTCCCCCCTTCACCCCTCCCCCCAACGTATCTCGGAAACTAAGAGACCCGTGTTCTGTTTTCTTACGGATTCGTATAGAGGAAGTCCGCAAAAGTAAAAACCGTTTTCAAAGTTCCCCCCCCCTGCCCCCCATTCTCCCCCCTTTAGGCGTATCTCGGAAGTTAACAGACTTGCAACATTTTTTTTTTTCAGATTCATATCAAGGGGCTCAGAATATGTCACAATCATTTTTCAAAACCCACCTCCCCCCTCTCCCCCCTTTACCCCTCCCCCCATCGTATCTCGGAAAAAGTAAGTAGGTACCGGTAAAGCGAAGCGTAGCGTATCGTAGGGATAAGGTCACGATAGCTTTCCGGTGGTAGGTAGGTCCTGAATGGAGCGAACCTGCGAAACCGAGTGGAGCGAAGGGGGGAGGTGGCGAGCGAAGCGAGCCGGCGACCTCCGTAGGTTGAGGTTGAGTGGGTGAAGCGTAACTCGGGGGTGACGACAAGCAAACTTACAATTAACTCTCATGAGAATGGGAAAAATCCCAAACCTCCCCTTTTCGCCCCCCCTCTCCCCCCTCCCCATCGTATCTCGGAAACTAAGAGACCCGTGTTTTGTTTTTTTACGGATTCGTATATAATAGAGATGGCTCGGAAAACTAAAAACCATTTTTCAAAGTTCCCTCCCCCCTTGCTCCCCTTCTCCCCCTTTAGGCGGATCTCGGAAGTTAAGAAACTTGCAACATTTTTTTTTTCAGATTCATATCAAGGAACGCAGAGTTAGTCAAAATCATTTTTCAAAACTCCCCCCTCTCCCCCTCTTCACCCCTCCCCCCATCGTATCTCGGAAAAACTATGTAGCGGTAAAGCGAAGCGTAGGGATGAGGTCACGATAGCTTTCCGGTGGTAGGTAGGTCCTGAGTGGAGCGAACCTGCGAGACCGAGTGGAGCGAAGGGGGGAGGTGGCGAGCGAAGCGAGCCGGCGACCTCCGTAGCGTAACGAAGGTTGAGTGGGTGAAGCGTAACTCAGGGGTGACAACAAGCAAGCTTACAAGTAACTCTGATGAGAAGGGCAAAAGTACCAAGCCTCCCCTTTTTGGCCTCCCCCCCCTCCCAATCGTATCCCAGAAACTAAGAGACCCCTGTTTTGTCTTTTTAGGGATTCGTATAGAGTAGGCTCGGAAAAGTAAAAACCATTTTTTTCAAAGTTTCCCCTCTTGACCCCCTTCTCCCCCCCTTTAGGCGGATCTCAGAAGAGACTTGGAACATTTTTTTTTTTCAGATTCATATCAAGGGGCCCAGAGTATGTCAAAATCATTTTTCAAAACTCCCCCCTCTCCCCCTCTTGACCCCTCCCCCCGTCGTATCTCGGAAAAAGTAGGTAGCGGTAAAGCGAAGCGTAGGGATAAGGTCACGATAGCTTTCCGGTGGTAGGTAGGTCCTGAGTGGAGCGAACCTGCGAGACCGAGTGGAGCGAAGGGGGGAGGTGGCGAGCGAAGCGAGCCGGCGACCTCCGTAGCGTAACGAAGGTTGAGTGGGTGAAGCGTAACTCAGGGGTGACAACAAGCAAGCTTACAAGTAACTCTCATGAGAAGGGCAAAAGTACCAAGCCTCCCCTTTTTGGCCTCCCCCCCCTCCCAATCGTATCCCAGAAACTAAGAGACCCCTGTTTTGTCTTTTTACGGATTCGTATAGAGGAGGCTCGGAAAAGTAAAAACCATTTTTTTCAAAGTTCCCCCTCTTGACCCCCTTCTCCCCCCCTTTAGGCGGATCTCAGAAGAGACTTGGAACATTTTTTTTTTCAGATTCATATCAAGGGGCCCAGAGTATGTCAAAATCATTTTTCAAAACTCACCCCTCTCCTCCCTTTACCCCTCCTCCCAGCGTATCTCGGAAAAGCTAGGTAGCGGTAAAGCGAAGCGTAGCGTAGCGATAAAGTCACGATAGCTTTCCGGTGTTAGGTAGGTCCTGAGTGGAGCGAACCTGCGAGACCAAGTGGAGCGAGGGGGGGAGGTGGCGAGCGAAGCGAGCCGGCGACCACCGTAACGTAACGAAGGTTGAGTGGGTGAAGCGTAACTCAGGGGTAACGACAAGCAAACTTACAAGTAACTCTCATGAGTAGGGCAAAAGTACCAAGCCTCCCCTTTTTGGCCTCCCACCCCCCTCCCAATCGTATCTCGGATACTAAGAGACCAGTGTTTTGTTTTTTTCCGGATTCGTATAGAGGAGGCTCGGAAAAGAAAAAACCATGGATAGTTTTTGTGTTTTCATCATGGGTGTCGTTTTCATGGTTTTCGAGGGTGCTAAAACCGATGGCGAGGTCAAAATGAGAATCCAAGATGGCCACTGCTATAATTTTCGAAATGTTCATCAATTTCATCAAGGGAGTCGTTTTCATGGTTTTCGAGGATGCTAAAGCCGATAGTGAAGTCAAAATCAAAATCCAAGATGGCGGCTGCGATAATTTTCGAAATGTTCATCATGGGAGTCGTTTTCATGGTTTTCGAGGATGCTAAAGCCGATCGTGAGGTCAAAATCAAAATCCAAGATGGCGGCTGCGATAATTTTCGAATTAATCATCATGGGAGTCGTTTTCATGGTTTTCGAGGATGCTAAAGCCGATCGTGAGGTCAAAATCAAAATCCAAGATGGCGGCCGGCATGGGAGTTGTTTTCATGGTTTTCGAGGATGCTTAAGCCCATAGTGAGGTCAAAATCCAAATCCAAGATGGCGACAGCAAAAAATTCAAAGTTTTCATCATGGATGTCGTTTTCATGGTTTTCGAGGATGCTAAAGCCGATAGTGAGGTTAAAATCCAAATCCAAGATGGCGGCTGCGATACTTTCGAAATGTTCATGGAAGTCGTTTTCATGGTTTTCGAGGATGCTAAAGCCGATAGTGAGGTTAAAATCCAAATCCAAGATGGCGGCTGCGGTAATTTTTGAATTGTTCATCATGGGGGTCGTTTTCATGGTTTTCGAGGATGCTAAAGCCGATAGTGAGGTCAAAATCAAAATCCAAGATGGCGGCTGCGATAATTTTCGAATTGTTCATCATGGGAGTCGTTTTAATGGTTTTCGAGGATGCTAAAGCCGATAGTGAGGTCAAAATGAGAATCCAAGATGGCGGCTGCTATAATTTTCGAGTTGTTCATCATGGGAGTCGTTTTAATGGTTTTTGAGGATGCTAAAGCCGATAGTGAGGTTAAAATCCAAATCCAAGATGGCGGCTGCGATAATTTTCGAAATGTTCATCATGGGAGTCGTTTTCATGGTTTTCGAGGACGCTAAAGCCGATAGTGAGGTCAAAATCAAAATCCAAGATGGCGGCAGCTATAATTTTCGAGTTGTTCATCATGGGAGTCGTTTTAATGGTTTTCGAGGATGCTAAAGCCGATAGTGAGGTCAAAATCAAAATCCAAGATGGCGACTGCGATAATTTTCGGATTGTTCATCAATTTCATCAAGGGAGTCGTTTTCATGGTTTTCGAGGATGCTAAAGCCGATAGTGAGGTCAAAATCAAAATCCAAGATGGCGGCTGCAAAAAATTCAAAGTTTTCATCATGGATGTCGTTTTCATGGTTTTCGAGGATGCTAAAGCCGATAGTGAGGTTTAAATCAAAATCCAAGATGGCGGCTGCGATAATTTTCGAATTGTTCATCAATTTCATCATGGGAGTCGTTTTCATGGTTTTCGAGGATGCTAAAACCGATAGTGAGGTTAAAATCCAAATCCAAGATGGCGGCTGCGATAATTTTCGAGTTGTTCGTCATGGGAGTCGTTTTAATGGTTTTCGAGGATGCTGAAGCCGATAGTGAGGTCAAAATCAAAATCCAAGATAGCGGCTGCGATAATTTTCGAATTGTTCATCAATTTCATCATGGGAGTCGTTTTCATGGTTTTCGAGGATGCTAAAGCCGATAGTGAGGTTAAAATCCAAATCCAAGATGGCGGCTGCGATAATTTTCGAAATGTTCATCATGGGAGTCGTTTTCATGGTTTTCGAGGACGCTAAAGCCGATAGTGAGGTCAAAATCAAAATCTAAGATGGCGACTGCAAAAAATTCAAAGTTTTCATCATGGATGTCGTTTTCATGGTTTTCGAGGGTGCTAAAACCGATGGTGAAGTCAAAATGAGAATCCAAGATGGCGGCTGCGATAATTTTTGAATTGTTCATCATGGGAGTCATTTTTATGGTTTTCGAGGATGCTAAAGTCGATAGTGAGGTCAAAATCAAAATCCAAGATGGCGGCTGCGATAATTTACGAATTGTTCATCATGGGAGTCGTTTTCATGGTATTCGAGGGTGCTAAAACCGATGGCGAGGTAAAAATGAGAATCCAAGATGGCGGCTGCTATAATTTTCGAATTGTTCATAATGGGAGTCGTTTTCATGGTATTCGAGGGTGCTAAAACCGATAGTGAGGTCAAAATGAGAAACCAAGATGGCGGCTGCTATAATTTTGCGAAGTGTTCATCAATTTCATCATGGGTGTCGTTTTCATGGTTTTCGAGGATGCTAAAGCCGATAGTGAGGTCAAAATTAAAATCCAAGATGGCGGCTTTGATAATTTTCGAAATGTTCATCAATTTGATCATGGGACGTAACGAAGGTTGAGTGGATGAAGCGTAACTCAGGGGTGACGACAAGCAAACTTACAAGTAACTCCCATGAGTAGGGCAGAAGTACTAAGCCTCTCCTTTTTGGCTCCCCCCCCCTCCCAATCGTATCTCAGACACTAAGAGACCCGTGTTCTTTTTTTTTACGGATTCGTATAGAGGAGGCTCGGAAAAGTAAAAACCATTTTTCAAAGTGGCCCCTTATGCCTCCCTTCTGAGTTTTTAATAAGGTTTTAGATTGGATTAGGGGGTTCTTAAGAGGTTTTAAAATCTTTTAAGTGCTCTAACGGATTTTAAAATTCTTCTAACTATCCTAAGGAATTCACTATTTGTTTTGTTTTTTTTTTCAATTTTGTTTCTTTTTTTTATTGAATTAGTTATAAGGGTTTTCAAAATATTAAAATATGTTATATAATTTACAAAATCTTTTAAGAACTATGGATTTTGCAATTCATTTAATGATTCATATGGATTCTCAAAATTTTATAAAGGTGAGGAATCCTTATCCAAAACACGACCCCGCGAGCTGCGTGCAGCTCGCGCAACGCGCAAATACTAGTTATACTATATAAAGCTCGATTACCACTCACTGACTCACTCACTGACAGAATTGTTCTCCCAGATGGTGAAGGGGGAGGTGGGTATATTTTGACAGATTCGTATACAAGTCACTCTCGTGAGTATGGGAAAAATCCCAAACCTCCCCTTTTCGCCCCCCCTCTCCCCCCTCCCTATCGTATCTCGGAAACTAAGAGACCTGTGTTTTGTTTTTTTACGGATTCGTATAGAGGAGGCTCGGAAAAGTAAAAAACATTTTTCAAAGTTCCCCCCCCTTGCCCCCCTTCTCCCCCCTTTAGGCGGATCTCGGAAGTTAACAGACTTGCAACACTTTTTTTTTTTAGATTCATTTCAAGGGGCCCAGAGTTGATCAAAATCATTTTTCAAAACTCTCCCCTCTCCCCCCCTTCACCCCTCCCCCCGTCGTATCTCGGAAACTAAGAGACCCATGTTTTGTTTGTTTACGGATTCGTATGGAGGAGGCTCGAAATAGTAAAAACCATTTTCAAAGTCCCCCCTTGCCCCCCCCCTTCCCCCTTTAGGCGGATCACGGAAGTTAACAGACTTGCAACATTTTTTTTTTAGATTCATATCAAGGGGCCCAGAGCTGGTCAAAATCATTTTTCAAAACTCCCCCCTCACCCCCTCTTCACCCCTCCCCCATCGTATCTCGGAAAAACTAGGTGGCGGTAAAGCGAAGCGTAGGGATAAGGTCATGATAGCTTTCCGGTGGTAGGTAGGTCCCGAGTGGAGCGAACCTGCGAGACCGAGTGGAGCGAAGGGGGGAGGTGGCGAGCGAAGCGAGCCGGCGACCCCCGTAGCGTAACGAAGGTTGAGTGGGTGAAGCGTAACTCGGGGATGACGACAAGGAAACTTACAAGTAACTCTCATTAATAGGGCAAAAGTACCAAGCCTCCCCTTTTTGGCCTCCCCCCCCCCTCCCAATCGTATCTCAGAAACTACAATACCCGTGTTTTGTTTTTTTTACGGATTCGTATAGAGGTGGCCCGGAAAAGTAAAAATCATTTTTCAAAGTCCCCCCCCCTTTCCCCCTTCTCCCCCCTTTAGGTGGATCTCGGAAGTTAACAGACTTGCAACATTTTTTTTTGCAGATTCATATCAAGGGGCCCAGTGTTGGTCAAAATCATTTTTCAAAACTCCCCCCTCTCCCCCCCTTCACCCCTCCCCACAACGTATCTCGGAAACTAAGAGACCCGTGTTTTGTTTTTTTACGGATTCGTATAGAGGAGGCTCGGAAAAGTAAAAAGCATTTTTCAAAGTTCCCCCCCCCTTGCCCCCCTTCTCCCCCCTTTAGGTGGATCTTGGAAGTTAACAAACTTGCAACATTTTTTTTTTCAGATTCATATCAAGGAACGCAGGGTTGGTCAAAATCATTTTTCAAAACTCCCCCCTCTCCCCCTCTTCACCCCTCCCCTCATCGTATCTCGGAAAAACTAGGTAGCGGTAAAGCGAAGCGTAGCGTAGCGTAGGGATAAGGTCACGAGAGCTTTCCGGTGGTAGGTAGGTCCTGAGTGGAGCGAACCTGCGAGACCGAGTGCAGCGAAGGGGGGAGGTGGCGAGCGTAGCGAGCCGGCGACCTCCGTAGCGTAACGAAGGTTGAGTGGGTGAAGCGTAACTCGGCGGTGAAGACAAACAAACTTACAAGTAACTCTCATTAATAGGGCAAAAGTACCAAGCCTCCCCTTTTTGGCCTCCCCCCCCCCTCCCAATCGTATCTCAGAAACTACAATACCCGTGTTTTGTTTTTTTACGGATTCGTATAGAGGTGGCTCGGAAAACTAAAAACCATTTTTCAAAGTTCCCTCCCCCTTTGCTCCCCTTCTCCCGGGACCTTTAGGCGGATCTCGGAAGTTAACAAACTTGCAACATTTTTTTTTCAGATTCATATCAAGGAACGCAGAGTTGGTGAAAATCATTTTTCAAAACTCCCCCCTCTCCCTCTCTTCACCCCTCCCCCCATCGTATCTCGGAAATGATAAAGCGAAGCGTAGGGATGAGGTCACGATAGCTTTCCGGTGGTAGGTTAGGTCTCTCTAACTCAGGGGTGACGACAAGCAAACTTACAAGTAACTCTCATGAGTAGGGCAAAAGTACCAAGCCTCCCCTTTTTGGCCTCACCCCCCCTCCCAATCGTATCTAAAAAACTAAGAGACCCGTGTTCGGTTTTTTCGGATTCGTATTTCAAGGGGCCCAGAGTATGTCAAAATCACTCTTCAAAACTCATCCCACTCCCCCCCTTCACCTCTCCCCCCATCGTATCTCTGCGATAATTTTCGAATTGTTCATCATGGGAGTCGATTTCAAGGTATTCGAGGGTGCTAAAACCGATGGCGAGGTCAAAATGAGAATCCAAGATGGCGGTTGCTATAATTTTCGAATTGTTCATCAATTTCATCATGGGAGACGTTATCATGGTTTTCGATGATGCTAAAGCCGATAGTGAGGTCAAAATCAAAATCCAAAATGGCGGCTGCGATAATTTTCTAAATGTTCATCATAGGAGTCGTTTTCATGGTTTTCGAGGATGCTAAAGCCGATAGTAAGGTCAAAATCAAAATCGAAGATGGCGGCTGCGATAATTTTCGAATGTTCATCATGGGAGTCGTTTTCATAGGTTTCGAGAATGCTAAAGCCGATAGTGAGGTTTAAATCCAAATCTAAGATGGCGGCTGAGATAATTTTCGAAATGTTCATCATGGGAGTCGTTTTCATGGTATTCGAGGGTGCTAAAACCGATGGCGAGGTCAAAACCAAAATCCAAGATGGCGGCTGCGATAATTTTCCAAATGTTCATCATGGTAGTCGTTTTCATGGTTTTCGAGGATGCTAAAGCCGATAGTGAGGTCAAAACCAAAATTCAAGATGGCGGCTTCATAATTTTCGAATTATTCATCATGGGGGTCGTTTTCATGGTTTTCGAGGATGCCAAAGCCGATAATGAGGTTAAAATCCAAATCCAAGATGGCGGCAGCGATAATTTTGGAATTGTTCATCATGGGAGTCGTTTTCAAGGTTTTCGAGGATGCTTAAGCCAATAGTGAGGTCAAAATCAAAATCCAAGATGGCGGCTGCGATAATTTTCGAATTGTTCATCATGGGAAACGTTTTGATGGTTTTCGAGGATGCTAAAGCCGATAGTGAGGTCAAAATTAAATTCCAAGATGGCGACTGCAAAAAATTCAAAGTTTTCATCATGGGAGTCGTTTTCATGGTTTTCGGGGATGTTAAAGCCGATAGTGAGGTCAAAATCAAAATCCAAGATGGCGGCTGCGATAATTAAGAAATGTTCATCATGGGAGTCGTTTTCATGGTTTTCGAGGATGCTAGAGCCGATAGTGAGGTCAAAATCAAATTCCAAGATGGCGATTGCAAAAAATTCGAAGTTTTCATCATGGGAGTCGTTTTCATGGTTTTCGAATATACTAAAGCCGATAGTGAGGTCTAAATCAAAATCCAAGATGGCGGCTGCGATAATTTTGAAATGTTCATCATGGGAGTCGTTTTCATGGTTTTCGAGGATGCAGCCGATAGTGAGGTTAAAATCCAAATCCAAGATGGCGGCTGCGATAATTTTCAAATTGTTCATCATGGGAGTCGCTTTCATGGTTTTCGAGGATGCTAAATAAGCCGATAGTGAGGTCAAAATCAAAATGGCGACTGCAAAAAATTTAAAGTTTTCATCATGGATGTCGTTTTCATGGTTTTCGAGGATGCTAAAGCCGATAGTGAGGTCAAAATCAAAATCCAAGATGGCGGCTGCGATAACTTAGAAATTTTCATCATGGGAGTCGTTTTCATGGTTTTCGAGGATGCTAAAGCCCAGTAGCGCAGGGTGAAATTTCTGTAAAGGTAACCCGGAGCAAAAAATGCTTACCTTGCTGTACGGTGCGTATAAAACATCAGCAGTCCGACTGCCGCTTACGTCATAGAAACCAAGAAAACGTTCTTCGATTCCAGTTTCAGATAAATACCTAAATATTACCGTTAGCTGCTCCCTATGACTAACATCAGGCGTTTCGTCAATCATGACGGATACAAACTGTGCTTTATTTATTTCAATTTTAATTTGGTCGCGTAAAACGAATGCAATATTTTCTATTAAATCGTTTTGTATATCACTCGAAAGACCAGAAAATGGGGGATTCTGTGTTGAGGAACATTGTTCCAAATGCGACTCGATTACGGTATCATACTTGCATAAATATAACAACGTTTCGATATAATTATCGCGGTTATCCGATGCCGTATTTTCGTGGTGGCCGCGAAAAGCTAATTCTTGTTTACCTAGCAAAATGACTGTGTCGATGAACCGTTTCATTAAACTTCTATTCCGATCTACTTTTCTATTATGAACTTCATACGTATTAGCAAAAAATGATTCTATCCTACAATTTCCGAAATCATGCAAAGATAAAACACTTCGGATATGTTTTTCGGTCTGAACATGTTTTTTGGACGAATTTGTAAGATTATTAATATCATTAAATCCCGTGTGACTCCATAAGCTACTAGAATCTGAGAATAACATGCAAGGAAAACAAAACATTTTATTTAATTTACAACTTCCCGTGAGCCACGGATATTTGTCGTACAAAGAACTGTGAAAATGTTTGAAAAAACCATCGCGTCGTTTGTAATTAATAATCATGTCAGGGCGAGCACGGCCTAACTGAATTACATGTTTTTTATTTTCAAAACTTAACTTTGAAAAGGATGTTTCCTCAGTCAACAAATAATCTGTCAGACAGCATTCTACGTTCACTAATGCCGCCATGTTATCGAATTTACTGAATAATAACAAAGTTAAATAACTACTTTCTAATAAAACTACAAACTAAAACAACTATCTTTAGTAATCTACTTACCTGTATAAAGATACAGATGATTGTTTACAAACAACACAACACAACTAAACTGAACTAACTTTGTTTTTACTGCACTACCACTACGCAAAACTATCACTGGTTTATACAAATAAATCTATTCTAATACTGTTGATACATGAATAATGCTATAAGATTCTAATTATGATACGAATATATCAAATCTGATGCAAATGAATGTGATTGTGATGTCGTTAGATGCGTTAGGACGTTTAGATTCTTTGGTGGTCAAGGTTATTGCGGGGCGCGGGGTATGACGTAGCGCCGATCCGAGCGCGCGATTGGTGCGTCACCAAATATTGCCAAACGAATTACGAAGTTTGGTATGGTATCATTCCATCTCTATCTAACGTACGCATTACATATCGCTGTCCTTGTCGTAAGCCGTAAAATCTCGGGTTATAACTTACTTAAACTAGCCGAGTTATGTGGCCTCAAGCTCGCGGTCGCTCTATAGGAGAAACGCAACGAATAATGTACTGAATTCCTGGTTCACGCTACGGCTTACAAATACCTTTGATTTGCGCGAGTCGAAATTGCTCGGATGAAAATTGTAGGCGTTTATTTATTTCTTTGTTATTTTGTTATGCAAATTTTTTTGTGCGCGAGTTGCAATTGCTCGGATGAAAATTGTAGGCGTTTATTTATTTCTTTGTTATTTTGTTATGCAAATGTTATACCTGCCAAGTAACTTCGTAAATGGGTAATTAGTCAAAATCGAAAGTAAACTCGATAGGAATCGGCATGTATTGGAGATTCGCCGCTGCTAAAGCCGATAGTGAGGTGAAAATCAAATTCCAAGATGGCGACTAAAAAAATTCAAAGTTTTCATCATGGGAGTCGTTTTCATGGTTTTCGAGGATGCTTAAGCCGATAGTGAGGTCAAAATCAAAATCCAAGATGGCGGCTGCGATAATTTTCGAATTGTTCATCATGGGAGTCGCTTTCATGGTTTTCGAGGATGCTTAAGCCGATAGTGAGGTCAAAATCAAAATCCAAGATGGCGGCTGCGATAATTTTCGAATTGTTCATCATGGGAGTCGCTTTCATGGTTTTCGAGGATGCTAAATAAGCCGATAGTGAGGTCAAAATCAAAATCCAAGATGGCGGCTCCGATAATTTTAGAATTGTTCATCATGGGAGTCGTTTTCATGCTTTTCGAGGATGCTAAAGCTGATAGTGAGGTCAAAATCAAAATCCAAGATGGCGGCTGCGATAATTTTAGAATTGTTCATCATGGGAGTCGTTTTCATGGTTTTCGAGGGTGCTAAAACCGATGGCGAGGTCAAAATGAGAATCAAAGATGGCGGCTGCGATAGTTGTCAAATTGTTCATCATGGGAGTCGTTTTCATGGTTTTCGAGGATGCTAAAGCCGATAGTGAGGTTAAAATCAAAATCCAAGATGGCGGCTGTGATAATTTTCGAATTGTTCATCATGGGCGTCGTTTTCATGGTTTTCGAGGATGCTAAAGTCGATAGTTAGGTTAAAATCAAAATCCAAGATGGCGGCTGTGATAATTTTAGAATTGTTCATCATGGGAGTCGTTTTCATGGTATTCGAGGTTGCTAAAACCGTTGGCAAGGTCAAAATGAAAATCAGAGATGGCGGCTGCTATAATTTTCGAATTGTTCAACAATTTCATCGTGGGAGTCGTTTTCATGGTTTTCGAGGATGCTAAAGCCGATAGTAAGGTAAAAATCAAAATCAAAGATGGCGGCTTCGATAATTTTCGAAATGTTTATCATGGGAGTCGTTTTCATGGTTTTCGAGGATGCTAAAACCGATGGCAAGGTCAAAATGAGAATCAGAGATGGCGGCTGCTATAATTTTCGAATTGTTCATCATGGGAGTCGTTTTCATGGTATTCGAGGTTGCTAAAACCGTTGGCAAGGTCAAAATGAAAATCAGAGATGGCGGCTGCTATAATTTTCGAATTGTTCAACAATTTCATCGTGGGAGTCGTTTTCATGGTTTTCGAGGATGCTAAAGCCGATAGTAAGGTAAAAATCAAAATCAAAGATGGCGGCTTCGATAATTTTCGAAATGTTTATCATGGGAGTCGTTTTCATGGTTTTCGAGGATGCTAAAACCGATGGCAAGGTCAAAATGAGAATCAGAGATGGCGGCTGCTATAATTTTCGAATTGTTCATCAATTTCATCAGTCGTTTTCATGGTTTTCGAGGGTGCTAAAACCGATGGCGAGGTCAAAATAAGAATCCAAGATGGCGGCTGCTATAATTTTCGAAATGTTCATCATGGGAATCGTTTTCATGGTTTTCGAGGATGCTAAAGCCGATAGTGAGGTCAAAATGAGAATCCATGATGGCGGCTGCTATAACTTTCGAAATTTCATCAATTTCATCATGGGAGTCGTTTTCATGGTTTTTGAGGATGCTAAAGCCGATAGTGAGGTCAAAATGAGAATCCAAGATGGCGGCAGCGATAATTTTCGAATTGTTCATCATGGGTGTCGTTTTGATGGTTTTCGAGGGTCCTAAAACCGATGGTAAGGTCAAAATGAGAATCCAAGATGGCGGCTGCTATAATTTTCAAAACGTTCATCAATTTCATCATGGGAGTCGTTTTCATGGTTTTCGAGGATGCTAAAGCCGATAGTGAGGTCAAAATGAGAATCCAAGATGACGGCTGCAATAATTTTCGAATTGTTCATCATGGGTGTTGTTTTCATGGTTTCCGAGGATGCTAAAGCCGATAGTGAGGTTTAAATCCAAATCCAAGATGGCGGCTGCGATAATTTTCGAATTGTTCATCATGGGAGTCGTTTTCATGGTTTTCGAGGATGCTCAAGCCGATAGTGAGGTCAAAATCAAAATCTAACATGGCGGCTTCGAGAAATTTCGAAATGCTCATCATGGGAGTCGTTTTCATGGTTTTCAAAGATGCTAAAGCCGATAGTGAGGTCAAAATCAAAATACAAGATGGCGGCTGCTATAATTTTCGAATTGTTCATCAATTTCATCATGGGACGCAACGAAGGTTGAGTGGACGAAGCGTAACTCAGGGGTGACGACAAGCAAACTTACAAGTAACTCTCATGAGTAGGGCAAAAGTACTAAGCCTCTCTTTTTTGGCTATCCCCTCCCCTCCCAATCGTATCTCAAAAGCTAAGCCCGTGTTCAGAAAAGTAAAAACCAATTTTCAAAGTTGCCCTTCTGAGTTTTAAATAAGGTTTTAGATTGAATTAGGGGGTTCTTAAGGGTTTTCAAACTATCCTAAGGAATTCTCAATTTATGTTGTTTTTTTTTTAATTTTGTTTCTTTTTTTATTGAATTAGTTATAAGGGTTTTCACAATATTAAAAATATTTTACATAATTTAAAAATTTACAAAATCTTTTAAGGACTATGGATTTTTAATTCATTTAAAGATTCTTATGGATTCTCAAAATTTTATCAAGGTAAGGAATACTTCTCCAAAACACGACCCCGCGAGCTGCTTGCAGCTCGCGCAACGCGCAAATACTAGTTATTATACTATATAAAGCTCGATTACCACTCACTCACTCACTCACTCACTGACTGATTGACATCATTGTTCTCCCAGATGGTGAAGGGGGAGGTGGGTATATTTTGACAGATTCGTAAACAAGTAACTCTGGTGAGTATGGGAAAAATCCCAAACCTCCCCTTTTCGCCCCCCCTCCCCCCCCTCCCCATCGTATCTCGGAAACTAAGAGACCCGTATTTTGTTTTTTTTACGGATTCGTATAGAGGATGCTCGGAAAAGTAAAAACCATTTTTCAAAGTTCCCCCCCCTTGCCCCCCTTCTCCCCCCTTTAGGCGGATCTCGGAAGTTAACAGACTTGCAACGTTTCTTTTTTCAGATTCATATCAAGGGGCCCAGAGTTGGTCAAAATCATTTCTCAAAACTCCCCCCTCTCCCCCTCTTCACCCCTCCCCCCATCGTATCTCGGAAACTAAGAGACCCGTGTTTTGTTTTTTTACGGATTCGTATAGAGGAGGCTCGGAAAAGTAAAAACCATTTTCAAAGTTCCTCCCCCCTTGCCCCCCTTCTCCCCCCTTTAGGCGGATCTCGGAAGTTAACAGACTTGCAACATTTTTTTTTTCAGATTCATATCAAGGGGCCCAGAGTATGTCACAATCATTTTTCAAAACTCTCCCCTCTCCCCCTCTTCACCCCTCCCCCCATAGCGGTAAAGCGAAGCGCAGCGTAGCGTAGGGATAAGGTCATGATTAGCTTTCCGGTGGTAGGTAGGTCCCGAGTGGAGCGAACCTGCGAGACCGAGTGGAGCGAAGGGGGGAGGTGGCGAGCGAAGCGAGCCGGCGACCCCCGTAGCGTAACGAAGGTTGAGTGGGTGAAGCGCAACTCGGGGGTGACGACATGCAAACTTACAAGTAACTCTTATGAGTAAGGCAAAATAACCAAGCCTCCCCTTTTTGGCCTTCCCCCCCCCTCCCAATCGTATCTCAGAAACTAAGAGACCCGTGTTTTGTTTTATTACGGATTCATATAGAGGAGGCTCAGAAAAGTAAAAAGCATTTTTCCAAGTTGCCCCTTTGACCATGATTCATATCAAGGGGCCCAGAGTTGCTCAAAATCATTTTTCAAAACTCACACCTCTCCCCCCCCCCTTCACCCCTCCCCCCATAGTATCTCAGAAACTAGGTAGCGGAAAAGCGAAGCGTAGCGTAGCGTAGGGATAAGGTCACGATAGATTTCCGGTGGTAGGTAGGTGCTGAGTGGAGCGAACCTGCGAGACCGAGTGGAGCGAAGGGGGGAGGTGGCGAGCGAAGCGAGCCGGCGACCTCCGTAGCGTAACGAAGGTTGAGTGGGTAAAGCTTAACTCGGGGGCGACGACAAGCAAACTTACAAGTAACTCTCATGAGTTGGGCAAAAGTACCAAGACTCCCGTTTTTGGCCTCCCCCCCCCCCCTCCCAATCGTATCTCAGAAACTAAGAGACCCGTGTTTTGTTTTATTACGGATTCGTATAGAGGAGGCTCGGAAAAGTAAAAAGCATTTTTCAAAGTTGCCCCTTTGACCCCCTTCTCCCCCCCCTTTAGACGGATTTCGGAAGATAACAGACTTTTCACACTTTTTTTTTCAGATTCATATCAAGGGGCCCAGAGTTGCTCAAAATCATTTTTCAAAACTCACACCTCTCCCCCCCCCTTCACCCCTCCCCCCATAGTATCTCAGAAACTAGGTAGCGGAAAAGCGAAGCGTAGCGTAGCGTAGGGATAAGGTCACTCACGATAGATTTCCGGTGGTAGGTAGGTGCTGAGTGGAGCGAACCTGCGAGACCGAGTGGAGCGAAGGGGGGAGGTGGCGAGCGAAGCGAGCCGGCGACCTCCGTAGCGTAACGAAGGTTGAGTGGGTAAAGCTTAACTCGGGGGCGACGACAAGCAAACTTACAAGTAACTCTCATGAGTAGGGCAAAAGTACCAAGACTCCCGTTTTTGGCCTCCCCCCCCCTCCCAATCGTATCTCAGAAACTAAGAGACCCGTGTTCTGTTTTTTACGGATTCGTATAGAGGAGGCTCGGAAAAGTAAAAACCATTATTCAAAGTCCCCCCCCCCCCCTTGCCCACCTTCTACCCCTTTAGGCGGATCTCGGAAGTAAACAGACTTTTAACATTTTTTTTTTCAGATTCATATCAAGGGGCCCAGAGTTGGTCAAAATCATTTTTCAAAACTCCCCCTTCTCCTCCTCTTCACCCCTACCCCCATCGTATCTCCGAAACTAGGTAGCGGTAAAGCGAAGCGTTGCATAAGGATAAGGTCACGGTAGCTTTCCGGTGGTAGGTAGGTCCTGAGTGGAGCGAACCTGCGAGACCGAGCGTAGCGAAGGGGTGAGGTGGCGAGCGAAGCGAGCCGGCGACCTCCGTAGCGTAACGAAAGTGGAGTGGGTGAAGCGTAACTGAGGGGTGACGACAAGCAAACTTACAAGTAACTCTCAAGAGAAGGGCAAAAGTACCAAGCCTCCCCTTTTTGGCCTCCCCCCCCCCCCTCCCAATCGTATCTCAGAAACTAAGAGACCCGTGTTCAGTTTTCGAGGATGCTACAGCCGATAGAGAGGTCAAAATCAAAATCCAATATGGCGGCTGCGATATTTTTAAATGTTCATCATGGTAGTCGTTTCCATGGTTTTCGAGGGTGCTAAAAACGATGGCGAGGTCAAAATGAGAATCCAAGATGGCGGCTGCTATAATTTTCGAATTGTTCATCAATTTCATCATGGGAGTCGTTTTCATTGTTTTCGAGGATGCTAAAGCCGATAGTGAGGTCAAAATCGTTAGTCAAATCGCACTTAGAATATTTAATTGAAATATGGGGATCCGCAGCAATTACAAACTTAAATTCACTTCAAAGAGTTCAAAACAAAATAATTAAAATTCTATTTCATTATCCTTATCTTACTTTAACAAAGACCTTATACGAAAAAACTCAACTATTAAATATAAAACAGCTATATATTTACTACACCTGCATTCTTATTAAAAACATAACCACTAACTCAATACAAACAAACATACAAATAAAGAAAAAAACAATGTCATATAACCTGAGAAATAGACATAAAAACACACTTGAAGTTATCAGCGCGCGCACTAATTACGGTAGAAAGACCATATTGTTTGAAGGAGCAAAGCTGTTCAATGAATTACCGGACGATATTAAAGAATGCGATAACATAAATGTATTTAAGAATAAGCTTAAAAAACATGTTTCTTGTAACTTCTAATACTCTGGAGGAAATTGTACTGTATTTTCATACATAATACTCTGTATCTCATTATAAGTGGACTGTAAGTTCTTATGAGAATAAAATTTCTTTAAACCGAAATCAAAATCAAAGATGGCGGCTTCGATAATTTTTGAAATGTTCATCATGGGAGTCGTTTTCATGGTTTCCGAGGATGCTAAAGCCGATACTGAGGTCAAGATTAAAATCCAAGATGGCGGCTGCGACAATTTTTGAATTGTTCATCATGGGAGTCGTTTTCATGGTTTTCGAAGATGCTAAAGCCGATAGTGGGGTCAAAATCAAAATCCAATATGGCGGCTGCGATAATTTTCGAATTGTTCATCATGGGAGCTGACGTTTTCATGGTTTTCGAGGATGCTAAAGCCGATTCTGAGGTTAAAATCCAAATTTAAGATGGCAGCTGCGATTATTTTTTAAATGTTCATCATGGGAGTCGTTTCCATGGTTTTCGAGGGTGCTAAAACCGATGGCAAAGTCAAATTGAGAATCCAAGATGGCGGCTGCGATAATTTTCGAATTATTCATCAACTTCACCATGGAAATCGTTTTCATGGTTTTCGAGGATGCTAAAGCCGATAGTGAGGTCAAAATCAAAATCCAGGATGGCGGCTTCGATAATTTTCGAAATGTTCAACATGGGGGTCGTTTTCATGGTTTTCGAGGGTGCTAAAACCGATGGCGAGGTCAAAATGAGAATCCAAGATGGCGGCTGCAATAATTTTCGAAATGTTCATTTACGGAGTTGTTACCATGGTTTTCGAGAATGCTAAAGCCGATAGTGAGGTCAAACTCAGTATCCAAGATGGCGACTGCAAAAAATTGAAAGTTTTCATCATGGATGTCGTTTTCATAGTTTTCAAGGATGCTAAAGCCGATAGTAAGGTCAAACTCAAAATTCAAGATGGCGACTGCAAAAAACTTCAAAGTTTTCATCATGGATGTCGTTTTCATCGTTTTCGAGGGTGCTTAAACCGATTGCGATGTCAAAATGAGAATCCAAGATGGCGGCTGCGATAATTTTCGAAATGTTCATCATGGGAGTTGTTTCCATGGTTTTCGAGGATGCTAAAGCCGATAGTGACGTCAAAATCAAAATTTAAGATGTGGACTTCAAAAAATGCAGTGTTCGAGGGGCAGTAAGCGCGTACCTAATACAATATTTTTTTAAATATCATAATTTTTTATCTAAACTGAAAAGTTTGTATTGCTTGGTTTGGAATTGAAAAATTCTTTTTGTGATGGATAGTTTTTGTGTTTTCATCATGGGTGTAGTTTTCATGGTTTTTGAGGGTGTTAAAACCGATAGTGAGGTCAAAATCAAAATCCAAGATGGCGGCTGCGATAATTTTCGAAATGTTCATCATGGGAGTCGTTTTCATGTTATTCGAGGGTGCTAAAACCGATGGCGAGGTCAAAATGAGAATCCAAGATGGCGGTTGTTATAATTTTCGAAATGTTCATCAATTTCATCATGGGAGTCGTTTTCATGGTTTTCGAGGATGCTAAAGCCGATAATGAGGTCAAAATCAAAATCCAAGATGGCGGCTGCGATAATTTTCGAATTGTTCATCATGGGTGTCGTTTTCATGGTTTCCGAGGACGCTAAAGCCGATAGTGAGGATAAAATCCAAATCCAAGATGGCGGCTGCGATAATTTTCGAATTGTTCATCATGGGAGTCGTTTTCCTGGTTTTCGAGGATACTAAAGCCATTAGTGAGGTCAATATCAAAATCCAAGATGGCGACTGCAAAAAACTTCAAAGTTTTCATCATGGATGTCGTTTTTATGGTTTTCGAAGGTGCTTAAACCGATGGCGAGGTCAAAATGAGAATCCAAGATAGCGGCTGCGATAATTTTCGAAATATTCGTCATGGGAGTCGTTTTCATGGTTTTCGAGGATGCTAAAGCCGATAGTGAGGTCAAAATCATAATCCAAGATGGCGGCTGCGATAATTTTCGAAATGATCATCATGGGAGTCGTTTTCATGGTTTCCGAGGATGCTAAAGCCGATAGTGAGGTCAAAATCAAAATCCAATATGGCGGCTGCGATAATTTTCGAATTGTTCATCATGGATATCGTTTTCATGGTTTTCGAGGGTGCTTGAACCGATGGCGAGGTCAAAATGAGAATCCAAGATGGCGGCTCCGATAATTTTCGAAATGATCATCATGGGAGTCGTTTTCATGGTTTTGGAGGATGCTAAAGCCAATAGTGAGGTTAAAATCAAAATCCAAGATGGCGGCTGCGATAATTTTCGAATTGTTCATCATGGGAGTCGTTTTCATGGTTTTCGAGAGTGTTAAAATCGATGGCGAGGTCAAAATGAGAATCCAAGATGGCGGCTGCTATAGTTTTCGAATTGTTCATCAATTTCATCATGGGAGTCGTTTTCATGGTTTTGGAGGATGCTAAAGCCGATAGTGAGGTTAAAATCAAAATTCAAGATGGCGGCTGCGATAATTTTCGAAATGTTCATCATGGGAGTCGTTTTCATGGTTTTCGAGGATGCTTCAGCCGATAGTGAGGTCAAAATCCAAATCCAAGATGGCGGCTGCGATAATTTTCGAATTGTTTATCATGGGAGTCGTTTTCATGGTTTTCGAAGATACTACAGCCGATTGTGAGGTCAAAATCAAAACCCAAGATGGCGGCTGCGATAATTTTCGAATTGTTCATCAATTTCATCATGGGTGTCGTTTTCATGGTTTTCGAGGATGCTAAAGCCAATAGTGAGGTTTAAATACAAATCCATGATGGCGGCAGCCATAATTTTCGAATTGTTCATCGTGGGAGTTGTTTTCAAGGTTTTCGAGGATGCTAAAGCCGATAGTGAGGTCAAAATAAAATCCAAGATGGCGGCTTCGATAATTTTCGATATGTTCATCAATTTCATCATGGGACGTAACGAAGGTTGAGTGGGTGAAGCGTAACTCAGGGGTGACGACAAGCAAACTAACAAGTAACTCTCATGAGTAGGGCAAAAGTACTTAGCCACTCGTTTGTGGCCTCCCCCCTCCAAATCGTATCTCAGAAACTAAGAGGCCGATGTTCTGTTTTTTTACGGATTCGTATAGAGGTGGCTCGGAAAAGAAAAAACCATTTTTTCAAAGTTCCCCCTCTTGACCCCCTTCTCCCCCCTTTAGGCGGATCTCAGAAGAGACTCATCATTTTTTTTTCAGATTCTTATAAAGGGGCCCAAAGTATGTCAAAATCATTTTTCAAAACTCACCCCTCTCCCCGCCTTCACCCCTCCCCTCATCGTATCTCGGAAACTTGGTAGCGGTAAAGCGAAGCGTAGCGTAGCGTAGGGATAAGGTCACGATAGCTTTCCGGTGGAAGGTATAGGTCCTGAGTTGAGCGAACCTGCGAGGTGGCGAGCGAAGCGAGCCGGTGACCTCTGTAGCGTAAGTATGACCGATTGTGAGGTCAAAATCAAAATCCAAGATGCAGACTGCAAAAAATTCAAAGTTTTCATCATGGATGTCGTTTTCATGGTTTTCGAGGGTGCTGAAACCGATGGCGAGGTCAAAATGAGAATCCAAGATGGCGGCTGCGATAATTTTCGAATTGTTCATCATGAGAGTCGTTTTCATGGTTTTCGAGGATGCTAAAGCCGATAGTGGGGTCAAAATCAAAATCCAAGATGGCGGCTTAGATAATTTTCGAAATGTTCATCATGGAAGTCGTTTTCAAGGTTTTCCAGGATGACAAAGCTGATAGTGAGGTCAAAATCAAAATCCAAGATGGTGACTGCAAAAAATTACAAAGTTTTAATGATGGATGTCGTTTTCATAGTTTTCGAGGTTGCTAAAACCGATGGCGAGGTCAAAATGAGAATCCAAAATGGCCTCTGCGATAATTTTCGAATTGTTCATCATGGGAGTCATTTTCATGGTATTCGAGGGTGCTAAAATCAATGGCGAGGTCAAAATGAGAATCCAAGATGGCGGCTGCTATAATTTTCGAATCCTTCATCAATTTCATAATGGGAGTCGTTTTCATGGTTTTCGAGGATGCTAAAGGCGATAGTGAGGTCAAAATCAAAATCCAAGATGGCGGCTTCGATAATTTTCGAAATGTTCATCAATTTCATCATGGGACGTAACGAAGGTTGAGTGGATGAAGCGTAACTCAGGGGTGACGACAAGCAAACTAACAAGTAACTCTCATGAGTAGGGCAAAAGTACTAAGCCTCTCCTTTTTGGCTCCCCCCCCCTCCCAATCGTATCTCAGACACTAAGAGACCCGTGTTCTTTTTTTTACGGATTCGTATAGAGGAGGCTCGGAAAAGTAAAAACCATTTTTCAAAGTTGCCCCTTATGCCACCCTTCTGAGTTTTTAATAAGGTTTTAGATTGGATTAGGGGGTTTTTAAGGGGTATCAAATTTTTTAAAGTGCTCTAACGGATTTTAAAATTCTTTTGACTATCCTAAGGAATTCTCAATTTAGTTTGTATTTTTTTAATTTTGTTTCTTTTTTTTATTGAATTAGATACAAGGGTTTTCAGAATATTAAAAATATTTTACATATTTACAATTTACAAAATCTTTTAAGGACTATGGATTTTCCAATTCATTTAAAGATTCATATGGATTCTCAAAATTTTATCAAGGTAAGGAATACTTCTCCAAAACACGACCCCGCGAGCTGCTTGCAGCTCGCGCAACGCGCAAATACTAGTATATAATATATAAAGCTCGATTACCACTCACTCACTCACTGATTGACATAATTGTTCTCCCAGATGGTGAAGGGGGAGGTGGGTATATTTTGACAGATTCGTAAACAAGTAACTCTGGTGAGTATGGGAAAAATCCCAAACCTCCCCTTTTCGCCCCCCCTCTCCCCCCTCCCCACCGTATCTCGGAAACTAAGAGACCCGTGTTTTGTGTTTTTTTACGGATTCGTATAGAGGAGGCTCGGAAAAGTAAAAACCATTTTTCAAAGTTTGTCCTCCTTCTCCCCCTTCTCCCCCCTTTAGGCGGATCTCGGAAGTTAACAGACTTGCAACATTTTTTTTTTCAGATTCATATCCAGGGGCCCAGTGTTGGTCAAAATTATTTTTCAAAACTCCCCCCTCTCTCCCCCTTCACCCCTCCCCCCAACGTATCTCGGAAACTAAGAGACCCGTGTTCTGTTTTCTTACGGATTCGTATAGAGGAGGCTCGGAATAGTAAAAACCATTTTTCAAAGTTCCCCCCCCCCTCGCCCCCCTTCTCCCCCTTTAGGCGGATCTCGGAAGTTAACAGACTTGCAACATTTTTTTTTTCAGATTCGTGTCAAGGGGCCCAGAGTATGTCAAAATCATTTATCAAAACTCCCCCCTTCCCCCCCCCCCCCTTCACCTCTCCAAAGCGAAGCGTAGCGTAGCGTAGGGATAAGGTCAAGATAGCTTTCCGGTGGTAGGTAGGTCCCGAGTGGAGCGAACCTGCGAGACCGAGTAGAGCGAAGGGGGGAGGTGGCGAGCGAAGCGAGCCGGCGACCACCGTAGCGTAACGAAGGTTGAGTGGGTGAAGCGTAACTCGGGGGTGACGATAAGCAAACTTACAAGTAACTCTCATGAGTAGGGCAAAAGTACCAAGCCTCCCCTTTTTGGCCTCCCCCCCTCCCAATTGTATCTCAGAAACTAAGAGACCCGTGTTCTGTTTTTTCAAAGTTCCCCCCCCTTGCCCCCCTTCTCCTCCCTTTAGGCGGATCTCGGAAGTTAACAGACATGCTACATTTTTTTTTCAGATTCATTTCAAAGGCCCTAGAGTAGATCAAAATCATTTTTCAAATCTCCCCCCTCTCCCCCTCTTCACCCCTCCCCCTATCGTATCTCGGAAACTAAGAGACCCGTGTTTTGTTTTTTTACGGATTCGTATAGAGGAGGCTCGGAAAAGAAAAGACCATTTTTTTCAATGTTCCCCCTCTTGACCCCCTTCTCCCCCCCCTTTAGGCAGATCTCAAAAGAGAATTGGAACAATTTTTTTTCAGATTTATAATAAGGGGCACAGACTATGTCCAAATCATTTTTCAAAACTCACCCCTCTCCCCCCTTTACCTCTCCCCCCATCGTATCTCGGAAAAACTAGGTAGCGGTAAAGCGAAGCGTAGGGAGAAGGTCACGATAGCTTTCCCGTGGTAGGTAAGTCGTGAGTGGAGCGAAGGGGGGAGGTGGCGAGCTAAGCGAGCCGGCGACCTCCGTTGCGTAACGAAGGTTGAGTGGGTGAAGCGTAACTCGGGGGTGACGACAAGCAAACTTACAAGTAACTCTCATGAGTAGGGCAAAAGTACCAAGCCTCCTCTTTTTGGCCTCCCCCCCCCCCAATCGTATCTCGGAAACTAAGAGACCAGTGTTTTGTTTTTTTTTTCAGATTCATATCAAGGGGCCCAGAGTACTGTGTCAAAATCATTTTTCAAAACTCCCCCTCTCCCCCTCTTCACCCCTCCCCCGATCGTATCTCGGAAAAACTAGGTAGCGGTAAAGCAAAGCGTAGGGTAGCGTAGGGATAAGGTCACGATAGCTTTCCGGTGGTAGGTAGGTCGAAGTTGAAGGTTGAGTGGGTGAAGCGTCTCGGGGGTGACGACAAGCAAACTTACAAGTAACTCTCACATGTATGGGAAAAATCCCAAACCTCCCCTTTTTGCCCCCCCTCTCCCCCCTCCCCATCGTATCTCGGAAACTAAGAGACCCGTGTTATGTTTTTTTTCGGATTCGTATAGAGGAGGCTCGGAAAAGTAAAAAAAAAACCATGGATAGTTTTTGTGTTTTCATCATGGGTGTCGTTTGTTTTCATGGTTTTCGAGGGTGCTAAAACCGATGGCGAGGTCAAAATGAGAATCCAAGATGGCGGCTGCTATAATTTTCGAATTGTTCATCAATTTCATCAAGGGAGTCGTTTTCATGGTTTTCGAGGATGCTAAGGCCAATAGTGAAGTCAAAATCAAAATCCAAGATGGCGGCTGCGATTATTTTCGAAATGTTCATCATGGGAGTCGTTTTCATGGTTTTCGAGGATGCTAAAGCCGATAGTGAGGTCAAAATTAAAATCCAAGATGGCGGCTGCGATGATTTTCGAATTGTTCATCATCGGAGTCGTTTTCATGGTTTTCGAGGATGCTAAAGCCGATCGTGAGGTCAAAATCAAAATCTAAGATGGCGGCTGCGATAATTTTCGAATTGTTCATCATGGGAGTCGTTTTCATGGTTTTCAAAGATGCGAAAGCCGATAGTGAAGTCAAAATCAAAATCCAAGATGGCGACTGCAAAAAATTTCAAAGTTTTAATCATGGATGTCGTTTTCATGGTTCTCGAGGATGCTAAAGCCGATAGTGAGGTTTAAATCAAAATCCAAGATGGCGGCTGCGATAATTTTCGAATTGTTCATCATGGGAGTCGTTTTCATGGTTTTCAAAGATGCGAAAGCCGATAGTGAAGTCAAAATCAAAATCCAAGATGGCGACTGCAAAAAATTTCAAAGTTTTAATCATGGATGTCGTTTTCATGGTTCTCGAGGATGCTAAAGCCGATAGTGAGGTCAAAATCAAAATCCAAGATGGCGACTGCAAAAAATTTCAAAGTTTTAATCAAGGATGTCGTTTTCATGGTTCTCGAGGATGCTAAGGCCGATAGCGAGGTCAAAATCAAAATCCAAGATGGCGGCTGCAATAATTTTCGAACTGTTCATCATGGGAGTCGTTTTCATGGTTTTCGAGGATGCTAAAGCCGATGGTGAGGTTTAAATCAAAATTCAAGATGGCGGCTGCGATAATTTTCGAAATGTTCATCATGGGAGTCGTTTTCATGGTTTTCGAGGATGCTAAAGCCGATAGTGAGGCTTAAATCAAAATCCAAGATGGCGGCTACGATAATTTTCGGAATGTTCATCATGGGAGTCGTTTTCATGGTTTTCGAGGATGCTAAAGCCGATAGTGAGGTCAAAATCAAAATCTAAGATGGCGGCTGCGATAATTTTCGAAATGTTCATCATGGGAGTCGTTTTCATGGTTTTCGAGGATGCTAAAGCCGATAGTGAGGTTTAAATCAAAATCCAAGATGGCGGCTGCGATAATTTTCGAAATGTTCATCATGGGAGTCGTTTTCATGGTTTTCGAGGATGCTAAAGCCGATAGTGAGGTTTAAATCAAAATCCAAGATGGCGGCTGCGATAATTTTCGAATTGTTCATCATGGGAGTCGTTTTCATGGTTTTCAAAGATGCGAAAGCCGATAGTGAAGTCAAAATCAAAATCCAAGATGGCGACTGCAAAAAATTTCAAAGTTTTAATCATGGATGTCGTTTTCATGGTTCTCGAGGATGCTAAAGCCGATAGTGAGGTCAAAATCAAAATCCAAGATGGCGACTGCAAAAAATTTCAAAGTTTTAATCAAGGATGTCGTTTTCATGGTTCTCGAGGATGCTAAGGCCGATAGCGAGGTCAAAATCAAAATCCAAGATGGCGGCTGCAATAATTTTCGAACTGTTCATCATGAGAGTCGTTTTCATGGTATTCGAGGTTGCTAAAACCGATGGCGAGGTCAAAATGAGAATAAGAGATGGCGGCTGCTATAATTTTCGAATTGTTCAACAATTTCATCTTGGGAGTCGTTTTCATGGTTTCGAGGATGCTAAAGCCGATTGTGAGGTCAAAATCAAAAATTAAGATGGCGGCTCCGATAATTTTCGAAATGTTCATCATGGGAGTCGTTTTCATGGGTTTCGAGGATGATAAAGCCGATAGTGAGGTTTAAATCCAAATCTAAGATGGCTGCTGCGATAATTTTCGATATGTTCATCATGGGAGTCGTTTTCATGGTATTCGAGGGTGCTAAAACCGATGGCGAGGTCAAAATGAGAATCCAAGATGGCGGTTGCTATAATTTTCGAATTGTTCATCAATTTCATCATGGGAGTCGTTTTCATGGTTTTTGAGGATGCTAAACGCGATAGTGAGGTCAAAATCAAAATCCAAGATGGCGGCTGCGATAATTTTCGGAATGTGCATCATGGGAGTCGTTTTCATGGTTTTCGAGAATGCTAAAGCCGATAGTGAGGTCAAAATCCAAATCCAAGATGGCGGCTGCTATAGTTTTCGAATTGTTCATCATGGGAGTAGTTTTCATGGTTTTCGAGGATACTAAAGCCGTTATTGAGGTCAAAATTAAAATCCAAAATGGCGACTGCAAAAAATTTCAAAGTTTTCATCATGGATGTCGTTTTCATGGTTTTCGAGGGTGCTTAAACCGATGGCGAGGTCGAAATGAGAATCCAAGATGGCGGCTGCCATTATTTTCGAAATGTTCATCATGGGGGTCGTTTTCATGGTTTTCGAGGATGCTAAAGCATAAAGTGAAATTAAAATGCAAATCCAAGATTGCGGCTGCGATAATTTTGGAATTGTTCATCATGGCAGTCGTTTTCATGGTTTTCGAGAATGCTAAAGCCGATAGTGAGGTCAAAATCCAAATCCAAGATGGCGGCTGCGATAGTTTTCGAATTGTTCATCATTGGAGTCGTTTTCATGGTTTTCGAGGATACTAAAGCCGTTATTGAGGTCAAAATCAAAATCCAAGATGGCGACTGCAAAAAATTTCAAAGTTTTCATCATGGATGTCGTTTTCATGGTTTTCGAGGGTGCTTAAACCGATGGCGAGGTCAAAATGAGAATCCAAGATGGCGGCTAATATTATTTTCGAATTGTTCATCAATTTCATCATGGGAGTCGTTTTCATGGTTTTCGAGGATGCTTAAGCCGATAGTAAGGTCAAAATCAAAAGCTAAGATGGCGGCTGCGATAATTTTCGAAATGTTCATCATAGGAGTCGTTTTCATGGGTTTCGAGGATGCTAAAGCCGTTATTGAGGTCAAAATCAAAATCCAAGATGGCGGCTGCGATAATTTTTTAAATGTTCATCATGGATGTCGTTTTCATGGTTTTCGAGGGTGCTTAAACCGATGGCGAGGTCAAAATGAGAATCCAAGATGGCGGCTGCGATAATTTTCAAATTGTTCATCAATTTCATCATGGGAGTGGTTTTCATGGTTTTCGAAGATGCTAGAGCCGATAGTGAGGTCAAAATCAAAATCCAAGATGGCGGCTGAGATAATTTTTTAAATGTTCATCATGGGAGTCGTTTTCATGGTTTTCGAGGATGCTAAAGCCGTTATTGAGGTCAAAATCAAAATCCAAGATGGCGACTGCAAAATATTTCAAAGTTTTCATCATGGATGTCGTTTTCATGGTTTTCGAGGGTGCTTAAACCGATGGCGAGGTCAAAATGAGAATCCAAGATGGTGGCTGCGATTATTTTCGAAATGTTCATCATGGGAGTCGTTTTCTTGGTTTTCGAGGATGCTAAAGCCGATAGTGAAGTTATAATCCAAATCCAAGGTGGCGGCTGCGATAATTTTCGAATTGTTCATCATGGGAGTCGTTTTCATCGTTTTCGAGAGTGACGTCAAAATTAAAATTTAAGATGGTGACTTCAAAAAATGCAGTGTTCGAGGGGCAGTAAGCGCGTACCTAACACAATAATATTTTTAACATCATATTTTTTATCTAAAATGAAAAGTTTGTTTTGTTTGGTTTCGAATTGAAAAATTCTTTTTGTGATGGATAGTTTTTGTGTTTTCATCATGGGAGTCGTTTTAATGGTATTCGAGGGTGCTAAAACCGATGGCGAGGTCAAAATGAGAATCCAAGATGGTGGTTGCTATAATTTTCGAATTGTTCATCAATTTCATCATGGGAGTCGTTTTCATGGGTTTCGAGGATGCTAAAGCCGATAGTGAGGTTTAAATCCAAATCTAAGATGGCGGCTGCGATAATTTTCGAAATGTTCATCATGGGAGTCGTTTTCGTGGTATTCGAGGGTGCTAAAACCAATGGCGAGGTCAAAATGAGATTCCAAGATGGCGGCTACGATAATTTTCGAATTGTTATTCGTGGAAGTCGTTTTCATGGGTTTTCGAGGTTGCTAAAACCGATGACGAAGTTAAAATGAGAATCCAAGATGGCGGCTGCGATAATTTTCGAATTGTTCATCATGGGAGTCGTTTTCATGGTTCTCGAGGATGCTAAAGCCGATAGTGTGGTCAAAATAAAAATCCAAGATGGCAGCTGCTGTAATTTTCAAATTGTTCATCATGGGAGTCGTTTTCGTGGTATTCGAGAGTACCAAAACCGATGGCGAGGTCAAAATCAAAATCCAAGATGGCGGCTATGATAATTTTCGAAATGTTCATCATGGGAGTCGTTTTCATGGTTTTCGAGGGTGCCAAAACCGATGGCGAGGTCAAAATGAGAATCCAAGTTGGCGGCTGCGATTATTTTCGAATTGTTCATTATGGGTGTCGTTTTCATGGTTTTCGAGGGAGCTAAAACCGATGGCGAGGTCAAAATCAAAATCCAAGATGGCGGCTTCGATAATTTTCGAAATGTTCATCATGGGAGTCGTTTTTATGGTTTTCGAGGATGCTAAAGCCGATAGTGAGGTTAAAATCCAAATCCAAGATGGCGTCTGCGATTATTTTCGAAATGTTCATCAATTTCATCATGGGACGTAACGAAGGTTGAGTGGATGAAGCGTAACTCAGGGGTGACGACAAGCAAACTTACAAGTTATTCTCATTAGTAGGGCAAAAGTACTAAGCCTCTCCTTTTTGGCTCCCCCCCCCCTCCCAATCGTTTCTCAGACACTAAGAGACCCGTGTTCTTTTTATTTACGAATTCGTTTAGAGAAGGCTCGGAAAAGTAAAAAAACATTTTTCAAAGTTGCCCCTTTTGCCTCCCTTCTGAGTTTTTAATAAGGTTTTAGATTGGATTAGGGGTTCTTTAGGGGTTTCAAAATCTATTAAGTGCTCTAACGGATTTTAAAATTCTTTTTATCCTAAGGAATTCTCAATTTATTGTTTTTTTTTTTAATTTTGTTTCTTTTTTTTATTGAATTAGTTATAAGGGTTTTCAGAATATTATTTTTTTTTAATATAATTTAATAATTTACAAAATCTTTTGAGGACTATTGATTTTCCAATTCATTTAAAGATTCTTATGGGTTTTCAAAATTTTATAAAAGTAAGGAATACTTCTCCAAAACACGACCCCGCGAGCTGCGTGCAGCTCGCGCAACGCGCAAATACTAGTTATACTATATAAAGCTCGATTACCACTCACTCACTCACTGACTGATTGACATCATTGTTCTCCCAGATGGTGAAAGGGGAGGTGGGTATATTTTGACAGATTCGTAAACAAGTAACTCTGGTGAGTATGGGAAAAATCCCAAACCTCCCCTTTTCGCCCCCCCTCCCCCCCCTCCCCATCGTATCTCGGAAACTAAGGGACCCGTGTTTTGTTTTTTTTACGGATTCGTATAGAGGAGGCTCGGAAAAGTAAAAACCATTTTCAAAGTTCCCCCCCTTGCCCCCCTTCTCCCCCCTTTAGGTGGAACTCGGAAGTTGACAGACTTGCAACATTTTTTTTTTCAGATTCATATCCAGGGGCCCAGTGTTGGTCAAAATCATTTTTCAAAACTCCCCCCTCTCCCCCCTTCACCCCTCCCCCCAACGTATCTCGGAAACTAAGAGACCCGTGTTCTGTTTTCTTACGGATTCGTATAGAGGAAGTCCGCAAAAGTAAAAACCGTTTTCAAAGTTCCCCCCCCCTGCCCCCCATTCTCCCTCCTTTAGGCGTATCTCGGAAGTTAACAGACTTGCAACATTTTTTTTTTTCAGATTCATATCAAGGGGCTCAGAATATGTCACAATCATTTTTCAAAACCCACCTCCCCCCTCTCCCCCCTTTACCCCTCCCCCCATCGTATCTCGGAAAAAGTAAGTAGGTACCGGTAAAGCGAAGCGTAGCGTATCGTAGGGATAAGGTCACGATAGCTTTCCGGTGGTAGGTAGGTCCTGAATGGAGCGAACCTGCGAAACCGAGTGGAGCGAAGGGGGGAGGTGGCGAGCGAAGCGAGCCGGCGACCTCCGTAGGTTGAGGTTGAGTGGGTGAAGCGTAACTCGGGGGTGACGACAAGCAAACTTACAATTATTATCAGTTGCGCACACGCGCCCATCAGTGACGGACGCGTGTTATCGGTTGCGCGGTATTAATTATTGGCGTAAAATGACGAATCTAGTAAAGTGTACTGGTTGTAATCTCATCGTAGATGAGCTGCTATGTTATGTGCAACAGAAAATATCGATCGCGGACGAGGAAACATTAGTTCGAATATGTGCATCGGCTTTTACTAGTGACGAAATAAAGAAATCCAAGACACTTTTATATGAAGCCCTACCCACGGACAAGCGAAAAGTGATACGAAAGAATAAAGGCAAGGAGGAACGTGATCTCTCAGACATTATTAGCCTTTTCAAATCCACGGAACCAGACGATATACCCGTGTTTGTTGCAAGACAATTGGACAAGTTACCTCCAATACTGTGGGATCATCTGGATTGCTCGAAGGTGCTAAAAGATATTTTAAAAATGAAAACGGAAATTGAGAATATAAAGATCAATTATGCAACAACCGACAGCGTGCAAGACTTAAAAGTCGAAGTTATGCGTATACGAAACGACTCAATACCACCAACGTCTGCTTTGAAAATAAATACAAAACGCGGAGCGTGGCTAGATAGTGGACCCATGGGATTATCGCATGAGTACATCAATGACTCGACAAATGAAGCAATGAGTAACATATCACATTCTCCTCAATATAGAAATCTGGAGGTAAACAAAGAAAAAAGATGTGATTACGGTGAGGAAGCGCGGGAGTGGCGGTTGTCGCGAGCTACGCAAGGTAAACAGGTGAGAGCGGGCATAGCGGGAGGGGAGAGCTCACCACTGCGGCAGGCGCCTGCGCCCGCGCTCGCCCCAGTGCCCAATCCCTCGCCTGCGCCTGCAGAGCCGGCGAGTCAAATGTGCGGCGGTGAGCGGGCCGGTACAACGAATGCTTCGGTGACGTCATCATTACTTAGCCCAGCGGCAGCTGCTACGATAAATGTAAATAATGACGACGGCGACGGATGGCAGCGGGTATCACATCGCAAGCAAAAAGTAAAATACCGATTTGTGGGAAAGTCCGGTATAGCGAAGGATATGGAATGTTCTTTTAAGGCGGCTGAGAAGAAAATTCCTATGTTTATTACAAACGTACATATGTCAACTAAAGAGTGCGATATAGTCCAGTATATACAAAAGAGGACTCAGGAAACTGTATCTCTAGAAATGATAAATATGCGAGTACTACGTGGGTATAAAGCCTATAAGTTTTATATACTGGAATGCAATCTGCCTACATACATGGACGAGAAACTCTGGCCGACGGGTGTCATATTTCGACGGTTTGTTAGTTACAGACGAAAAGACAAGAAACAGGAGAATAATCCTGCTGGCGGCACAAATAAGCTTAATAATGGATAGTCGGTCTTATCGCTTGGCAAGTTACAATTGTAAAAACGTGAAGCGAGCAGTGCACGACATCAAAGACCTGTGCCGTACGTGTGACGTGATATGCTTGCAGGAGACCTGGATACTCCCACACGACATACCTTTTATAGGTACAATTGACAGCGGATTTGGCTACACGGCGACGTCAGCCGTGGATACGTCGGCGGGCATTTTGCGAGGTCGCCCCTACGGCGGCGTCGCGGTGTTATGGCGGTACAGCGCCTTTCAGGAAGTGTCAGTGATTCAGTGTAGTGAGCGTATATGTGCCATTAAAATAGCGGCCCATGATAGATCAGTGCTAGTGATAAGTGCGTACTTGCCAACGAACTCCGTGAACAATTTGCCGGATTTCATTGACTGTCTAAGTGAAATTAGTGCGATTGTCGATGAGAGTAACATCGAGTCTGTATTTGTGTTGGGTGACTTTAATGCGGAGCCGGGTGAGTTATTTTACAGTGAACTTGTTAATGTATGTAGCGAGGAGAGTTGGTCCTGTATAGACGTAGAAATGTTAGGAAGAAATTCCGGTACCTATACCTTTGTCAGTGACGTACACGGGACGTCCAGTTGGCTCGATCATTGTGTTGTAACTCACGCGGCGAAGCAGTCTGTTACGAATGTTTTTGTTAAGTATGACACTCTTTGGTCGGACCACTTTCCTCTCATTGTGGAATGTAATTTAAATATATTAACGCCAAAGATATTTACACGTACGGTTTGTAATGAAAATATGCATATTATATGGGGGGAAAGAAATAAGAAACAGGTTTTAATGTATAGTGAGGAATGTCATAGGAGATTGAAATCTATTGATTTTCCCGCAGAATGTGCACAATGTGCGGACTATTTGTGTAGTAACCGTGACCATGAACGTGTCCTAGATAAGCTATACACCGACATTGTGTCTGCCCTACGGGGCGCGGCAATGGTGAGTGGGGGAAGCGCGCGGAAGTGTGGGGGTGGTGCACGCTTGGCGGGATGGAACAGGCATGTAGGCGAGGCTCACAGGGTGGCCAGGTTGAGGCTTAAAGAGTGGATTCTGTATGGCAGACCTAAGTCCGGTATTGTGTATGAGGAGATGCGAGAGAGTAGAAAAGTGTTTAAGTCCAGGTTAAAGTGGTGCCAGCATAATCAGGATCAGATTCGGATGGACGCCCTCGCTGAACAACACGCGAAAGGTGACTTTCGTGATTTTTGGAAAAAAACAAGAAAAGTAAACTCGCGGCCTGGCCTTCCTGGGAGCGTCGGTGGCATGAGTGATCCTAAGAGCATTGCGAACCTGTTCAGAGAACAGTTCTCGATTCGGTCGCCGCTCGGTCCGGCGAGTGGGGTGCACAATGCTGATACGAACAATAAAACTATAGGAATGCGTTTCCTTGCGAAAGATATTTCGAAAGCCATAAGCCAGATTAAGCGAGGAAAGTCGCCAGGTCACGACTCACTCAGCATTGAGCACCTGCTGCACGCCGGGCCGCACGTAGCTAGAGTTCTTGCAATGTTCTTCTCGCTGTGTGTGTGTCACTCCTACCTACCTGCGGACTTCATGAGGACAGTGATCGTACCGGTGGTAAAGAATAAAACGGGAGATATGACAGATAAAAACAACTACAGGCCTATATCACTGGCTACTGTAGTGGCGAAGGTGTTTGACGGCGTGCTTAACACACAGTTAAATAGACATGTAACACTTCATGATAACCAGTTTGGTTTTCGACCCAAACTGTCCACAGAGAGTGCAATACTGTGTTTAAAGCACACCGTTAAATACTACACGAAGCGTAAGACCCCGGTGTACGCGTGCTTCCTCGACTTATCCAAGGCATTTGACCTCGTTTCGTACGACATCCTCTGGGGGAAGCTGGAGAGCACGGATGTACCGTGGGAACTCACCAGCATGCTCCGATACTGGTACGGGCACCAGGTCAATAGTGTCCGGTGGGCGGGAGCGTTGTCGGATCCTTATAAAAATGAATGTGGTGTGAGGCAGGGCGGTCTGACCTCGCCAACATTGTTCAACATTTATATGAACGAACTGATCGTCTCGCTCAGCAGTCAGCATGTCGGATGTTATATAGATGGAGTTTGTGTCAACAATATGAGTTATGCTGACGACATGGTGCTGCTGAGCGCATCGATCTGTGGGCTAAGGAAATTACTTCGTACGTGTACGGACTACGCGCATGGTCATGGTTTAAAATACAATGGTAAGAAAAGTCAATACATGGTTTTTCGGGCCATCGGTGTGTCGAGCCCTATGAATATTCCAAATATTTACCTAGATGGAGTCACAATTGAGCGAGTGGAACAATTTAAATATCTAGGGCATCTACTCACCGAGGACCTTAAAGACCATGCTGACATGGACCGGGAACGGAGGGCGCTGTCAGTGCGGGCCAATATGATAGCCCGCAGGTTTTCGCGTTGTACTGTGGGTGTGAAGGTCACGCTTTTTAGAGCGTACTGCACATCCCTATACACGTGTGGCCTGTGGGCTGACTACACTGAACGGGCATACAGTGCCCTCCGTGTCCAGTTCAACAACGCGTTCCGGGCGGTGTTGGGGCTGCCCCGTTTCTGTAGCGCATCGGGGATGTTCGCGATGGCACGCACTGATTGTTTCCACGCTACTATGCGCAAGCGGTGTGCGTCTCTGGTGCGGCGGGTGCGGGCCAGCCCCAACGCCATCCTGGCAATGATCGCCAACAGGCTAGACTGTCCCTTTGTCCGGCATTGCTGTGGCAGGCATGTTGCTGCTCCGATGCCGGTTAGAGAATTATAATTTTCTTTTTTTGTGTTCGGTTGACATTTCACTGTATGTTTCAAATCATTTCAAATTCTGACATGTAATAATTGACATTTTATTTGACATTTTTATTTTATTTTTTAACTTATTTATTTATGATTCTGATGTTTATAATTAGTCCAAAATTTTTAATGTTTTTCTTTTATATTTTTTGTACTGTGAATATGGACTTACATTGTCTGATATAAATAAATTATTATTATTATTATTATTAACTCTCATGAGAATGGGAAAAATCCCAAACCTCCCCTTTTCGCCCCCCCTCTCCCCCCTCCCCATCGTATCTCGGAAACTAAGAGACCCGTGTTTTGTTTTTTTACGGATTCGTATATAATAGAGATGGCTCGGAAAACTAAAAACCATTTTTCAAAGTTCCCTCCCCCCTTGCTCCCCTTCTCCCCCTTTAGGCGGATCTCGGAAGTTAAGAAACTTGCAACATTTTTTTTTTCAGATTCATATCAAGGAACGCAGAGTTAGTCAAAATCATTTTTCAAAACTCCCCCCTCTCCCCCTCTTCACCCCTCCCCCCATCGTATCTCGGAAAAACTATGTAGCGGTAAAGCGAAGCGTAGGGATGAGGTCACGATAGCTTTCCGGTGGTAGGTAGGTCCTGAGTGGAGCGAACCTGCGAGACCGAGTGGAGCGAAGGGGGGAGGTGGCGAGCGAAGCGAGCCGGCGACCTCCGTAGCGTAACGAAGGTTGAGTGGGTGAAGCGTAACTCAGGGGTGACAACAAGCAAGCTTACAAGTAACTCTGATGAGAAGGGCAAAAGTACCAAGCCTCCCCTTTTTGGCCTCCCCCCCCTCCCAATCGTATCCCAGAAACTAAGAGACCCCTGTTTTGTCTTTTTAGGGATTCGTATAGAGTAGGCTCGGAAAAGTAAAAACCATTTTTTTCAAAGTTTCCCCTCTTGACCCCCTTCTCCCCCCCTTTAGGCGGATCTCAGAAGAGACTTGGAACATTTTTTTTTTTCAGATTCATATCAAGGGGCCCAGAGTATGTCAAAATCATTTTTCAAAACTCCCCCCTCTCCCCCTCTTGACCCCTCCCCCCGTCGTATCTCGGAAAAAGTAGGTAGCGGTAAAGCGAAGCGTAGGGATAAGGTCACGATAGCTTTCCGGTGGTAGGTAGGTCCTGAGTGGAGCGAACCTGCGAGACCGAGTGGAGCGAAGGGGGGAGGTGGCGAGCGAAGCGAGCCGGCGACCTCCGTAGCGTAACGAAGGTTGAGTGGGTGAAGCGTAACTCAGGGGTGACAACAAGCAAGCTTACAAGTAACTCTCATGAGAAGGGCAAAAGTACCAAGCCTCCCCTTTTTGGCCTCCCCCCCCTCCCAATCGTATCCCAGAAACTAAGAGACCCCTGTTTTGTCTTTTTACGGATTCGTATAGAGGAGGCTCGGAAAAGTAAAAACCATTTTTTTCAAAGTTCCCCCTCTTGACCCCCTTCTCCCCCCCTTTAGGCGGATCTCAGAAGAGACTTGGAACATTTTTTTTTTCAGATTCATATCAAGGGGCCCAGAGTATGTCAAAATCATTTTTCAAAACTCACCCCTCTCCTCCCTTTACCCCTCCTCCCAGCGTATCTCGGAAAAGCTAGGTAGCGGTAAAGCGAAGCGTAGCGTAGCGATAAAGTCACGATAGCTTTCCGGTGTTAGGTAGGTCCTGAGTGGAGCGAACCTGCGAGACCAAGTGGAGCGAGGGGGGGAGGTGGCGAGCGAAGCGAGCCGGCGACCACCGTAACGTAACGAAGGTTGAGTGGGTGAAGCGTAACTCAGGGGTAACGACAAGCAAACTTACAAGTAACTCTCATGAGTAGGGCAAAAGTACCAAGCCTCCCCTTTTTGGCCTCCCACCCCCCTCCCAATCGTATCTCGGATACTAAGAGACCAGTGTTTTGTTTTTTTCCGGATTCGTATAGAGGAGGCTCGGAAAAGAAAAAACCATGGATAGTTTTTGTGTTTTCATCATGGGTGTCGTTTTCATGGTTTTCGAGGGTGCTAAAACCGATGGCGAGGTCAAAATGAGAATCCAAGATGGCCACTGCTATAATTTTCGAAATGTTCATCAATTTCATCAAGGGAGTCGTTTTCATGGTTTTCGAGGATGCTAAAGCCGATAGTGAAGTCAAAATCAAAATCCAAGATGGCGGCTGCGATAATTTTCGAAATGTTCATCATGGGAGTCGTTTTCATGGTTTTCGAGGATGCTAAAGCCGATCGTGAGGTCAAAATCAAAATCCAAGATAGCGGCTGCGATAATTTTCGAATTAATCATCATGGGAGTCGTTTTCATGGTTTTCGAGGATGCTAAAGCCGATCGTGAGGTCAAAATCAAAATCCAAGATGGCGGCCGGCATGGGAGTTGTTTTCATGGTTTTCGAGGATGCTTAAGCCCATAGTGAGGTCAAAATCCAAATCCAAGATGGCGACAGCAAAAAATTCAAAGTTTTCATCATGGATGTCGTTTTCATGGTTTTCGAGGATGCTAAAGCCGATAGTGAGGTTAAAATCCAAATCCAAGATGGCGGCTGCGATACTTTCGAAATGTTCATGGAAGTCGTTTTCATGGTTTTCGAGGATGCTAAAGCCGATAGTGAGGTTAAAATCCAAATCCAAGATGGCGGCTGCGGTAATTTTTGAATTGTTCATCATGGGGGTCGTTTTCATGGTTTTCGAGGATGCTAAAGCCGATAGTGAGGTCAAAATCAAAATCCAAGATGGCGGCTGCGATAATTTTCGAATTGTTCATCATGGGAGTCGTTTTAATGGTTTTCGAGGATGCTAAAGCCGATAGTGAGGTCAAAATGAGAATCCAAGATGGCGGCTGCTATAATTTTCGAGTTGTTCATCATGGGAGTCGTTTTAATGGTTTTTGAGGATGCTAAAGCCGATAGTGAGGTTAAAATCCAAATCCAAGATGGCGGCTGCGATAATTTTCGAAATGTTCATCATGGGAGTCGTTTTCATGGTTTTCGAGGACGCTAAAGCCGATAGTGAGGTCAAAATCAAAATCCAAGATGGCGGCAGCTATAATTTTCGAGTTGTTCATCATGGGAGTCGTTTTAATGGTTTTCGAGGATGCTAAAGCCGATAGTGAGGTCAAAATCAAAATCCAAGATGGCGACTGCGATAATTTTCGAATTGTTCATCAATTTCATCAAGGGAGTCGTTTTCATGGTTTTCGAGGATGCTAAAGCCGATAGTGAGGTCAAAATCAAAATCCAAGATGGCGGCTGCAAAAAATTCAAAGTTTTCATCATGGATGTCGTTTTCATGGTTTTCGAGGATGCTAAAGCCGATAGTGAGGTTTAAATCAAAATCCAAGATGGCGGCTGCGATAATTTTCGAATTGTTCATCAATTTCATCATGGGAGTCGTTTTCATGGTTTTCGAGGATGCTAAAACCGATAGTGAGGTTAAAATCCAAATCCAAGATGGCGGCTGCGATAATTTTCGAGTTGTTCGTCATGGGAAACGTTTTAATGGTTTTCGAGGATGCTGAAGCCGATAGTGAGGTCAAAATCAAAATCCAAGATAGCGGCTGCGATAATTTTCGAATTGTTCATCAATTTCATCATGGGAGTCGTTTTCATGGTTTTCGAGGATGCTAAAGCCGATAGTGAGGTTAAAATCCAAATCCAAGATGGCGGCTGCGATAATTTTCGAAATGTTCATCATGGGAGTCGTTTTCATGGTTTTCGAGGACGCTAAAGCCGATAGTGAGGTCAAAATCAAAATCTAAGATGGCGACTGCAAAAAATTCAAAGTTTTCATCATGGATGTCGTTTTCATGGTTTTCGAGGGTGCTAAAACCGATGGTGAAGTCAAAATGAGAATCCAAGATGGCGGCTGCGATAATTTTTGAATTGTTCATCATGGGAGTCATTTTTATGGTTTTCGAGGATGCTAAAGTCGATAGTGAGGTCAAAATCAAAATCCAAGATGGCGGCTGCGATAATTTACGAATTGTTCATCATGGGAGTCGTTTTCATGGTATTCGAGGGTGCTAAAACCGATGGCGAGGTAAAAATGAGAATCCAAGATGGCGGCTGCTATAATTTTCGAATTGTTCATAATGGGAGTCGTTTTCATGGTATTCGAGGGTGCTAAAACCGATAGTGAGGTCAAAATGAGAAACCAAGATGGCGGCTGCTATAATTTTGCGAAGTGTTCATCAATTTCATCATGGGTGTCGTTTTCATGGTTTTCGAGGATGCTAAAGCCGATAGTGAGGTCAAAATTAAAATCCAAGATGGCGGCTTTGATAATTTTCGAAATGTTCATCAATTTGATCATGGGACGTAACGAAGGTTGAGTGGATGAAGCGTAACTCAGGGGTGACGACAAGCAAACTTACAAGTAACTCCCATGAGTAGGGCAGAAGTACTAAGCCTCTCCTTTTTGGCTCCCCCCCCCTCCCAATCGTATCTCAGACACTAAGAGACCCGTGTTCTTTTTTTTTACGGATTCGTATAGAGGAGGCTCGGAAAAGTAAAAACCATTTTTCAAAGTGGCCCCTTATGCCTCCCTTCTGAGTTTTTAATAAGGTTTTAGATTGGATTAGGGGGTTCTTAAGAGGTTTTAAAATCTTTTAAGTGCTCTAACGGATTTTAAAATTCTTCTAACTATCCTAAGGAATTCACTATTTGTTTTGTTTTTTTTTTCAATTTTGTTTCTTTTTTTTATTGAATTAGTTATAAGGGTTTTCAAAATATTAAAATATGTTATATAATTTACAAAATCTTTTAAGAACTATGGATTTTGCAATTCATTTAATGATTCATATGGATTCTCAAAATTTTATAAAGGTGAGGAATCCTTATCCAAAACACGACCCCGCGAGCTGCGTGCAGCTCGCGCAACGCGCAAATACTAGTTATTATACTATATAAAGCTCGATTACCACTCACTCACTGACTGACTCACTGATTGACATCATTGTTCTCCCAGATGGTGAAGGGGGAGGTGGGTATATTTTGACAGATTCGTAAACAAGTAACTCTGGTGAGTATGGGAAAAATCCCAAACCTCCCCTTTTCACCCCCCTTCTCCCCCCTCCCCATCGTATCTCGGAAACTAAGAGACCTGTGTTTTGTTTTTTTACGGATTCGTATAGAGGAGGCTCGGAAAAGTAAAAACGATTTTTCAAAGTCCCCCCCCCCTTTCCCCTTTCTCCCCCCTTTAGGTGGATCTCGGAAGTTAACAGACTTGCAACATTTTTTTTTTCAGATTCATATCAAGGGGCCCAGAGTTGGTCAAAATCATTTTTCAAAACTCCCCCCTCTCCCCCTCTTCACCCCTCCCCCCTTCGTATCTCGGAAACTAAAGAGACCCGTGTTTTGTTTTTTTACGGATTCGTATAGAGGAGGTCCGGAAAAGGAAAAGCCATTTTTCAAAGTCCCCCCCCCCCCTTGGCTCCCTTCTCCCCCCTTCAGGCGGATCTCGGAAGTTAACAGACTTGCAACATTTTTTTTCAGATTCATATCAAGGGGCCCAGGGTTGGTCAAAATCATTTTTCAAAACTCCCCCCTCTCCCCCCCTTCGCCCCTCCCCCAACGTATCTCGGAAAAACTATGTAGCGGTAAAGCGAAGCGTAGGGATGAGGTCACGATAGCTTTCCGGTGGTAGGTAGGTCCCGAGTGGAGCGAACCTGCGAGACCGAGTGGAGCGAAGGGGGGAGGTGGCGAGCGAAGCGAGCCGGCGACCCCCGTAGCGTAACGAAGGTTGAGTGGGTGAAGCGTAACTCGGGGATGACGACAAGGAAACTTACAAGTAACTCTCATTAATAGGGCAAAAGTACCAAGCCTCCCCTTTTTGGCCTCCCCCCCCCCTCCCAATCGTATCTCAGAAACTACAATACCCGTGTTTTGTTTTTTTACGGATTCGTATAGAGGTGGCCCGGAAAAGTAAAAATCATTTTTCAAAGTCCCCCCCCCTTTCCCCCTTCTCCCCCCTTTAGGTGGATCTCGGAAGTTAACAGACTTGCAACATTTTTTTTTGCAGATTCATATCAAGGGGCCCAGTGTTGGTCAAAATCATTTTTCAAAACTCCCCCCTCTCCCCCCCTTCACCCCTCCCCACAACGTATCTCGGAAACTAAGAGACCCGTGTTTTGTTTTTTTACGGATTCGTATAGAGGAGGCTCGGAAAAGTAAAAAGCATTTTTCAAAGTTCCCCCCCCCCTTGCCCCCCTTCTCCCCCCTTTAGGTGGATCTTGGAAGTTAACAAACTTGCAACATTTTTTTTTTCAGATTCATATCAAGGAACGCAGGGTTGGTCAAAATCATTTTTCAAAACTCCCCCCTCTCCCCCTCTTCACCCCTCCCCTCATCGTATCTCGGAAAAACTAGGTAGCGGTAAAGCGAAGCGTAGCGTAGCGTAGGGATAAGGTCACGAGAGCTTTCCGGTGGTAGGTAGGTCCTGAGTGGAGCGAACCTGCGAGACCGAGTGCAGCGAAGGGGGGAGGTGGCGAGCGTAGCGAGCCGGCGACCTCCGTAGCGTAACGAAGGTTGAGTGGGTGAAGCGTAACTCGGCGGTGAAGACAAACAAACTTACAAGTAACTCTCATTAATAGGGCAAAAGTACCAAGCCTCCCCTTTTTGGCCTCCCCCCCCCCTCCCAATCGTATCTCAGAAACTACAATACCCGTGTTTTGTTTTTTTACGGATTCGTATAGAGGTGGCTCGGAAAACTAAAAACCATTTTTCAAAGTTCCCTCCCCCTTTGCTCCCCTTCTCCCGGGACCTTTAGGCGGATCTCGGAAGTTAACAAACTTGCAACATTTTTTTTTCAGATTCATATCAAGGAACGCAGAGTTGGTGAAAATCATTTTTCAAAACTCCCCCCTCTCCCTCTCTTCACCCCTCCCCCCATCGTATCTCGGAAATGATAAAGCGAAGCGTAGGGATGAGGTCACGATAGCTTTCCGGTGGTAGGTTAGGTCTCTCTAACTCAGGGGTGACGACAAGCAAACTTACAAGTAACTCTCATGAGTAGGGCAAAAGTACCAAGCCTCCCCTTTTTGGCCTCACCCCCCCTCCCAATCGTATCTAAAAAACTAAGAGACCCGTGTTCGGTTTTTTCGGATTCGTATTTCAAGGGGCCCAGAGTATGTCAAAATCACTCTTCAAAACTCATCCCACTCCCCCCCTTCACCTCTCCCCCCATCGTATCTCTGCGATAATTTTCGAATTGTTCATCATGGGAGTCGATTTCAAGGTATTCGAGGGTGCTAAAACCGATGGCGAGGTCAAAATGAGAATCCAAGATGGCGGTTGCTATAATTTTCGAATTGTTCATCAATTTCATCATGGGAGACGTTATCATGGTTTTCGATGATGCTAAAGCCGATAGTGAGGTCAAAATCAAAATCCAAAATGGCGGCTGCGATAATTTTCTAAATGTTCATCATAGGAGTCGTTTTCATGGTTTTCGAGGATGCTAAAGCCGATAGTAAGGTCAAAATCAAAATCGAAGATGGCGGCTGCGATAATTTTCGAATGTTCATCATGGGAGTCGTTTTCATAGGTTTCGAGAATGCTAAAGCCGATAGTGAGGTTTAAATCCAAATCTAAGATGGCGGCTGAGATAATTTTCGAAATGTTCATCATGGGAGTCGTTTTCATGGTATTCGAGGGTGCTAAAACCGATGGCGAGGTCAAAACCAAAATCCAAGATGGCGGCTGCGATAATTTTCCAAATGTTCATCATGGTAGTCGTTTTCATGGTTTTCGAGGATGCTAAAGCCGATAGTGAGGTCAAAACCAAAATTCAAGATGGCGGCTTCATAATTTTCGAATTATTCATCATGGGGGTCGTTTTCATGGTTTTCGAGGATGCCAAAGCCGATAATGAGGTTAAAATCCAAATCCAAGATGGCGGCAGCGATAATTTTGGAATTGTTCATCATGGGAGTCGTTTTCAAGGTTTTCGAGGATGCTTAAGCCAATAGTGAGGTCAAAATCAAAATCCAAGATGGCGGCTGCGATAATTTTCGAATTGTTCATCATGGGAAACGTTTTGATGGTTTTCGAGGATGCTAAAGCCGATAGTGAGGTCAAAATTAAATTCCAAGATGGCGACTGCAAAAAATTCAAAGTTTTCATCATGGGAGTCGTTTTCATGGTTTTCGGGGATGTTAAAGCCGATAGTGAGGTCAAAATCAAAATCCAAGATGGCGGCTGCGATAATTAAGAAATGTTCATCATGGGAGTCGTTTTCATGGTTTTCGAGGATGCTAGAGCCGATAGTGAGGTCAAAATCAAATTCCAAGATGGCGATTGCAAAAAATTCGAAGTTTTCATCATGGGAGTCGTTTTCATGGTTTTCGAATATACTAAAGCCGATAGTGAGGTCTAAATCAAAATCCAAGATGGCGGCTGCGATAATTTTGAAATGTTCATCATGGGAGTCGTTTTCATGGTTTTCGAGGATGCAGCCGATAGTGAGGTTAAAATCCAAATCCAAGATGGCGGCTGCGATAATTTTCAAATTGTTCATCATGGGAGTCGCTTTCATGGTTTTCGAGGATGCTAAATAAGCCGATAGTGAGGTCAAAATCAAAATGGCGACTGCAAAAAATTTAAAGTTTTCATCATGGATGTCGTTTTCATGGTTTTCGAGGATGCTAAAGCCGATAGTGAGGTCAAAATCAAAATCCAAGATGGCGGCTGCGATAACTTAGAAATTTTCATCATGGGAGTCGTTTTCATGGTTTTCGAGGATGCTAAAGCCGATAGTGAGGTGAAAATCAAATTCCAAGATGGCGACTAAAAAAATTCAAAGTTTTCATCATGGGAGTCGTTTTCATGGTTTTCGAGGATGCTTAAGCCGATAGTGAGGTCAAAATCAAAATCCAAGATGGCGGCTGCGATAATTTTCGAATTGTTCATCATGGGAGTCGCTTTCATGGTTTTCGAGGATGCTAAATAAGCCGATAGTGAGGTCAAAATCAAAATCCAAGATGGCGGCTCCGATAATTTTAGAATTGTTCATCATGGGAGTCGTTTTCATGCTTTTCGAGGATGCTAAAGCTGATAGTGAGGTCAAAATCAAAATCCAAGATGGCGGCTGCGATAATTTTAGAATTGTTCATCATGGGAGTCGTTTTCATGGTTTTCGAGGGTGCTAAAACCGATGGCGAGGTCAAAATGAGAATCAAAGATGGCGGCTGCGATAGTTGTCAAATTGTTCATCATGGGAGTCGTTTTCATGGTTTTCGAGGATGCTAAAGCCGATAGTGAGGTTAAAATCAAAATCCAAGATGGCGGGTGTGATAATTTTCGAATTGTTCATCATGGGCGTCGTTTTCATGGTTTTCGAGGATGCTAGAGCCGATAGTGAGGTCAAAATCAAATTCCAAGATGGCGATTGCAAAAAATTCGAAGTTTTCATCATGGGAGTCGTTTTCATGGTTTTCGAGGATACTAAAGCCGATAGTGAGGTCTAAATCAAAATCCAAGATGGCGGCTGCGATAATTTTGAAATGTTCATCATGGGAGTCGTTTTCATGGTTTTCGAGGGTGCTAAAACCGATGGCGAGGTCAAAATGAGAATCAAAGATGGCGGCTGCGATAATTGTCAAATTGTTCATCATGGGAGTCGTTTTCATGGTTTTCGAGGATGCTAAAGCCGATAGTGAGGTTAAAATCAAAATCCAAGATGGCGGCTGTGATAATTTTAGAATTGTTCATCATGGGAGTCGTTTTCATGGTTTTCGAGGATGCTAAAGCCGATAGTGAGGTTAAAATGAAAATCCAAGATGGCGGCTGTGATAATTTTAGAATTGTTCATCATGGGAGTCGTTTTCATGGTTTTCGAGGATACTAAAACCGATAGTGAGGTAAAAATCAAAATCAAAGATGCTGCGACGATTTTCGAAATGTTCTTCATGGGAGTCGTTTTCATGGTTTTCGAGGATGCTAAAGCCGATAGTGAGGTAAAAATCAAAATCCAAGATGCTGCGATGATTTTCGAAATGTTCTTCATGGGAGTCGTTTTCATGGTTTTCGAGGATGCTAAAGCCGATAGTGAGGTCAAAATCCAAATACAAGATGGCGGCTGCGATAATTTTCCGAATTGTTCATCATGGGAGTCGTTTTCATGGTTTTCGAGGATGCTAAAGCCGATAGTGATGTCAAAATCAAATTCCAAGATGGCGACTGCAAAAAATTAAAAGTTTTCATCATGGAAGTCGTTTTCATGGTTTTCGAGGATGCTTAAGCCGATAGTGAGGTCAAAATCAAAATCCAAGATGGCGGCTGCGATAATTTTCGAATTGTTCATCATGGGAGTCGTTTTCATGGTTTTCGAGGGTGCTAAAGCCGATAGTGAGGTTAAAATCAAAATCCAAGATGGCGGCTGTGATAATTTTAGAATTGTTCATCATGGGAGTCGTTTTCATGGTTTTCGAGGATGCTAAAGCCGATAGTGAGGTCAAAATCAAAACCCAAGATGGCGGCTACAATGATTTTCGAAATGTTCATCATGGGAGTCGTTTTCATGGTTTTCGAGAATGTTAAAGCCGATAATGAGGTCAAAATCAAAATCCAAGATGGCGGCTTCGATATTTTCGAAATGTTTATCATGGGAGTCGTTTTCATGGTTCTCGAGGATGCTTAAGCTGATAGTGAAGTTAAAATCCAAATCCAAGATGCTGCGATGATTTTCGAAATGTTCTTCATGGGAGTCGTTTTCATGGTTTTCGAGGATGCTAAAGCCGATAGTGAGGTCAAAATCCAAATACAAGATGGCGGCTGCGATAATTTTCCGAATTGTTCATCATGGGAGTCGTTTTCATGGTTTTCGAGGATGCTAAAGCCGATAGTGATGTCAAAATCAAATTCCAAGATGGCGACTGCAAAAAATTAAAAGTTTTCATCATGGAAGTCGTTTTCATGGTTTTCGAGGATGCTTAAGCCGATAGTGAGGTCAAAATCAAAATCCAAGATGGCGGCTGCGATAATTTTCGAATTGTTCATCATGGGAGTCGTTTTAATGGTTTTCAAGTATGCTTAATAAGCCGATAGTGAGGTCAAAATCAAAATCCAATATGGCGACTGCAAAAAAATTAAAGTATTCATCATGGATGTCGTTTTCATGGTTTTCGAGGATGCTAAAGCCGATAGTGAGGTCAAAATCAAAATCCAAGATGGCGGCTCCGATAATTTTAGAATTGTTCATCATGGGAGTCGTTTTCATGCTTTTCGAGGATGCTAAAGCTGATAGTGAGGTCAAAATCAAAATCCAAGATGGCAGCTGCGATAATTTTAGAATTGTTCATCATGGGAGTCGTTTTCATGGTTTTCGAGGGTGCTAAAACCGATGGCGAGGTCAAAATGAGAATCAAAGGTGGCGGCTGCGATAATTGTCAAATTGTTCATCATGGGAGTCGTTTTCATGGTTTTCGAGGATGCTAAAGCCGATAGTGAGGTTAAAATCAAAATCCAAGATGGCGGCTGTGATAATTTTAAAATTGTTCATCATGGGAGTCGTTTTCATGGTTTTCGAGGATACTAAAGCCGATTGTGAGGTAAAAATCAAAATCCTAGATGCTGCGATGATTTTCGAAATGTTCTTCATGGGAGTCGTTTTCATGGTTTTCGAGGATGCTTAAGCCGATAGTGAGGTAAAAATCAAAATCCAAGATGCTGCGATGATTTTCGAAATGTTCTTCATGGGAGTCGTTTTCATGGTTTTCGAGGATGCTAAAGCCGATAGTGAGGTCAAAATCCAAATACAAGATGGCGGCTGCGATAATTTTCCGAATTGTTCATCATGGGAGTCGTTTTCATGGGTTTCGAGGATGCTAAAGCCGACAATGAGGTCAAAATCAAAATCCAAGATAGCGACTGCAAAAAATTCAAAGTTTTCTTAATGGATGTCGTTTTCATGGTTTTCGAGGGTGCTAAAACCGATGGCGAGGTCAAAATGAGAATCAAAGATGGTGGCTGCGATAATTTTCGAATTGTTCATCATGGGATTCGTTTTCATGGTTTTCGAGGATGCTAAAGCCGATAGTGAGGTCAAAATCAAAATCCAAGATGGCGGCTACAATAATTTTCGAAATGTTCACCATGGGAGTCGTTTTCATGGTTTTCGAGGATGCTAAAGCCGATAGTGAGGTCAAAATCAAAATCCAAGATGGCGGCTTCGATATTTTCGAAATGTTCATCATGGGAGTCGTTTTCATGGTTTTCGAGGATGCTAAAGCCGATAGTGAGGTCAAAATCAAAATCCAAGATGGCGACTGCAAAAAATTCAAAGTTTTCATCATGGATGTCATTTTCATGGTTTTCGATGGTGCTAAAACCGATAGTGAGGTCAAAATCGAAATACAAGATGGCGGCTGCGATAATTTCGAAATGTTTATCATGGGAGTCGTTTTCATGGTATTCGAGGGTGCTAAAACCGATGGCGAGGTCAAAACCAAAATCCAAGATGGCGGCTGCGATAATTTTCCAAATGTTCATCATGGGAGTCGTTTTCATGGTTTTCGAGGGTGCTAAAACCGATAGTGAGGTCAAAATCCAAATCCAAGATAGCGGCTGTGATGATTTTCGAAATCTTCATCATGGGAGTCGTTTTCATGGTTTTTGAGGATGCTAAAGCCGATAGTGAGGTTAAAAACCAAATCCAAAATGGCGGCTGTGATAATTTTAGAATTGTTCATCATGGGAGTCGTTTTCATGGTTTTCGAGGATGCTAAAGCCGATAGTGAGGTCAAAATCAAAACCCAAGATGGCGGCTACAATGATTTTCGAAATGTTCATCATGGGAGTCGTTTTCATGGTTTTCGAGAATGTTAAAGCCGATAATGAGGTCAAAATCAAAATCCAAGATGGCGGCTTCGATATTTTCGAAATGTTTATCATGGGAGTCGTTTTCATGGTTCTCGAGGATGCTTAAGCTGATAGTGAAGTTAAAATCCAAATCCAAGATGCTGCGATGATTTTCGAAATGTTCTTCATGGGAGTCGTTTTCATGGTTTTCGAGGATGCTAAAGCCGATAGTGAGGTCAAAATCCAAATACAAGATGGCGGCTGCGATAATTTTCCGAATTGTTCATCATGGGAGTCGTTTTCATGGTTTTCGAGGATGCTAAAGCCGATAGTGATGTCAAAATCAAATTCCAAGATGGCGACTGCAAAAAATTAAAAGTTTTCATCATGGAAGTCGTTTTCATGGTTTTCGAGGATGCTTAAGCCGATAGTGAGGTCAAAATCAAAATCCAAGATGGCGGCTGCGATAATTTTCGAATTGTTCATCATGGGAGTCGTTTTAATGGTTTTCAAGTATGCTTAATAAGCCGATAGTGAGGTCAAAATCAAAATCCAATATGGCGACTGCAAAAAAATTAAAGTATTCATCATGGATGTCGTTTTCATGGTTTTCGAGGATGCTAAAGCCGATAGTGAGGTCAAAATCAAAATCCAAGATGGCGGCTCCGATAATTTTAGAATTGTTCATCATGGGAGTCGTTTTCATGCTTTTCGAGGATGCTAAAGCTGATAGTGAGGTCAAAATCAAAATCCAAGATGGCAGCTGCGATAATTTTAGAATTGTTCATCATGGGAGTCGTTTTCATGGTTTTCGAGGGTGCTAAAACCGATGGCGAGGTCAAAATGAGAATCAAAGGTGGCGGCTGCGATAATTGTCAAATTGTTCATCATGGGAGTCGTTTTCATGGTTTTCGAGGATGCTAAAGCCGATAGTGAGGTTAAAATCAAAATCCAAGATGGCGGCTATGATAATTTTAAAATTGTTCATCATGGGAGTCGTTTTCATGGTTTTCGAGGATACTAAAGCCGATTGTGCGGTAAAAATCAAAATCCTAGATGCTGCGATGATTTTCGAAATGTTCTTCATGGGAGTCGTTTTCATGGTTTTCGAGGATGCTTAAGCCGATAGTGAGGTAAAAATCAAAATCCAAGATGCTGCGATGATTTTCGAAATGTTCTTCATGGGAGTCGTTTTCATGGTTTTCGAGGATGCTAAAGCCGATAGTGAGGTCAAAATCCAAATACAAGATGGCGGCTGCGATAATTTTCCGAATTGTTCATCATGGGAGTCGTTTTCATGGGTTTCGAGGATGCTAAAGCCGACAATGAGGTCAAAATCAAAATCCAAGATAGCGACTGCACAAAATTCAAAGTTTTCTTAATGGATGTCGTTTTCATGGTTTTCGAGGGTGCTAAAACCGATGGCGAGGTCAAAATGAGAATCAAAGATGGTGGCTGCGATAATTTTCGAATTGTTCATCATGGGATTCGTTTTCATGGTTTTCGAGGATGCTAAAGCCGATAGTGAGGTCAAAATCAAAATCCAAGATGGCGGCTACAATAATTTTCGAAATGTTCACCATGGGAGTCGTTTTCATGGTTTTCGAGGATGCTAAAGCCGATAGTGAGGTCAAAATCAAAATCCAAGATGGCGGCTTCGATATTTTCGAAATGTTCATCATGGGAGTCGTTTTCATGGTTTTCGAGGATGCTAAAGCCGATAGTGAGGTCAAAATCAAAATCCAAGATGGCGACTGCAAAAAATTCAAAGTTTTCATCATGGATGTCATTTTCATGGTTTTCGATGGTGCTAAAACCGATAGTGAGGTCAAAATCGAAATACAAGATGGCGGCTGCGATAATTTCGAAATGTTTATCATGGGAGTCGTTTTCATGGTATTCGAGGGTGCTAAAACCGATGGCGAGATCAAAACCAAAATCCAAGATGGCGGCTGCGATAATTTTCCAAATGTTCATCATGGGAGTCGTTTTCATGGTTTTCGAGGGTGCTAAAACCGATAGTGAGGTCAAAATCCAAATCCAAGATAGCGGCTGTGATGATTTTCGAAATCTTCATCATGGGAGTCGTTTTCATGGTTTTTGAGGATGCTAAAGCCGATAGTGAGGTTAAAAACCAAATCCAAAATGGCGGCTGTGATAATTTTAGAATTGTTCATCATGGGAGTCGTTTTCATGGTTTTCGAGGATGCTAAAGCCGATAGTGAGGTCAAAATCAAAACCCAAGATGGCGGCTACAATGATTTTCGAAATGTTCATCATGGGAGTCGTTTTCATGGTTTTCGAGAATGTTAAAGCCGATAATGAGGTCAAAATCAAAATCCAAGATGGCGGCTTCGATATTTTCGAAATGTTTATCATGGGAGTCGTTTTCATGGTTCTCGAGGATGCTTAAGCTGATAGTGAAGTTAAAATCCAAATCCAAGATGCTGCGATGATTTTCGAAATGTTCTTCATGGGAGTCGTTTTCATGGTTTTCGAGGATGCTAAAGCCGATAGTGAGGTCAAAATCCAAATACAAGATGGCGGCTGCGATAATTTTCCGAATTGTTCATCATGGGAGTCGTTTTCATGGTTTTCGAGGATGCTAAAGCCGATAGTGATGTCAAAATCAAATTCCAAGATGGCGACTGCAAAAAATTAAAAGTTTTCATCATGGAAGTCGTTTTCATGGTTTTCGAGGATGCTTAAGCCGATAGTGAGGTCAAAATCAAAATCCAAGATGGCGGCTGCGATAATTTTCGAATTGTTCATCATGGGAGTCGTTTTAATGGTTTTCAAGTATGCTTAATAAGCCGATAGTGAGGTCAAAATCAAAATCCAATATGGCGACTGCAAAAAAATTAAAGTATTCATCATGGATGTCGTTTTCATGGTTTTCGAGGATGCTAAAGCCGATAGTGAGGTCAAAATCAAAATCCAAGATGGCGGCTCCGATAATTTTAGAATTGTTCATCATGGGAGTCGTTTTCATGCTTTTCGAGGATGCTAAAGCTGATAGTGAGGTCAAAATCAAAATCCAAGATGGCAGCTGCGATAATTTTAGAATTGTTCATCATGGGAGTCGTTTTCATGGTTTTCGAGGGTGCTAAAGCCGATAGTGAGGTCAAAATCAATACCCAAGATGGCGGCTACAATGATTTTCGAAATGTTCATCATGGGAGTCGTTTTCATGGTTTTCGAGAATGTTAAAGCCGATAATGAGGTCAAAATCAAAATCCAAGATGGCGGCTTCGATATTTTCGAAATGTTTATCATGGGAGTCGTTTTCATGGTTCTCGAGGATGCTTAAGCTGATAGTGAAGTTAAAATCCAAATCCAAGATGGCGGCTGCTATAATTTTCGAATTTTTCATCATGGGAGTCGTTTTCATGGTTTTCGAGGATGCTAAAGCCGTTAGTGAGGTGAAAATCAAAATCCAAGATGGCGGCTTCGATATTTTCGAAATGTTCATCATGGGAGTCGTTTTCATAGTTTCTTGAGGATGCTAAAGCCGATAGTGAGGTCAAAATTAAAATACAAGTTGGCGGCTGCCATAATTTTCAAATTGTTTATCATGGGAGTCGTTTCCATGGTTTTCGAGGATGCAGAAGCCGTTAGTGAAGTCAAAATAAAAATCGAAGATGGCGACTGCTATAATTTTCGAATTGTTCATCAATTTCATCATGGGACGTAACGAAGGTTGAGTGGATGAAGCGTAACTCAGGGGTGACGACAAGCAAACTTACAAGTAACTCTCATGAGTAGGGCGTAAGTACTAAGCCTCTCCTTTTTGGCTATCCCCCCCCCCCCTCCCAATCGCATCTCAAAAGCTAAGAGACCCGTGTTCAGAAAAGTAAAAACCATTTTTCAAAGTTGCCCCTTATGGCGCCTTCTGAGTTTTATTATTTTAACTATCCTAAGGAATTCTCAATTTATTTTGTTTTTTTTTTTTTTGTTTCTTTGTTTTTATTGAATTAGTTATAAGGGTTTTTCACAATATTAAAAATATTTTATATAATTTAATAATTTACAAAATCTTTTAAGGACTAAGGATTTTCCAATTCATTTAAAGATTCTTATGGATTCTCAAAATTGTATCAAGGTAAGGAATACTTCTCCAAAACACGACCCCGCGAGCTGCTTGCAGCTCGCGCAACGCGCAAATACTAGTTATACTATATAAAGCTCGATTACCACTCACTCACTCACTCACTGACTGATTGACATCATTGTTCTCCCAGATGGTGAAGGGGGAGGTGGGTATATTTTGACAGATTCGTAAACAAGTAACTCTCGTGAGTATGGGAAAAATCCCAAACCTCCCCTTTTCGCCCCCCCTCTCCCCCCTCCCCATCGTATCTCGGAAACTAAGAGACCCGTGTTTTGTTTTTTTACGGAATCGTATAGAGGAGGCTCGGTATAGTAAAAACCATTTTTCAAAGTTCCCCCCCTCGCCCCCCTTCTCCCCCCTTTAGGCGGATCTCGGAAGTTAACAGACTTGCAACATTTTTTTTTTCAGATTCATATCAAGGGGCCCAGAGTAGGTCAAAATCATTTTTCAAAACTCCCCCCTCTCCCCCTCTTCACCCCTCCCCCCGTCGTATCTCGGAAACTAAGAGACCCGTGTTTTGTTTTTTTACGGGTTCGTATAGAGGAGGCTCGGAAAAGTAAAAATCATTTTTCAAAGTTCCCCCCCCCTTGCCCCCCTTCTCCCCCCTCTAGGCGGATCTCGGAAGTTAACAAACTTGCAACATTTTGTTTTTCAGATTCATATCAAGGAACCCAGAGTTGGTCAAAATCATTTTTCAAAACTCCCCCCACTCCCCCTCTTGACCCCTCCCCCCGTCGTATCTCGGAAAAAGTAGGTAGCAGTAAAGCGAAGCTAAGCGTAGCGTAGGGATAAGGTCACGATAGCTTTCCGGTGGTAGGTAGGTCCCGAGTGGAGCGAACCTGCGAGACCGAGTGGAGCGAAGGGGGGAGGTGGCGAGCGAAGCGAGCCGGCGACCTCCATAGCGTAACGAAGGTTGAGTGGGTGAAGCGTAACTCAGGGGTGACGACAAGCAAACTTACAAGTAACTCTCATGTGTAGGGCAACAGTACCAAGCCTCTCCAATTTGGCCTCCCCCCCCACCCAATCGAATCTCGGAAACTAAGAGACCCGTGTTTTGTTTTTTTACGGATTCGTATAGAGGTAGCTCGGAAAACTAAAAACCATTTTTCAAAGTTCCCTCCCCCTTGCTCCCCTTCGCCCCCTTTAGCAGACTTAACAGACTTGCAACATTTTTTTTTCAGATTCATATCAAGGGGCCCAGAGTTAGTCAAAATCATTTTTCAAAACTCCCCCCTCTCCCCCTCTTCACCCCTCCACCCATCGTATCTCGGAAAAATTATGTAGCGGTAAAGCGAAGCGTAGGGATGAGGACACGATAGCTTTCCGGTGGTAGGTAGGTCCTGAGTGGAGCGAACCTGCGAGACCGAGTGGAGCGAAGGGGGGAGGTGGCGAGCGAAGCGAGCCGGCGACCTCCGTAGCGTAACGAAGGTTGAGTGGGTGAAGCGTAACTCAGGGGTGACGACAAGCAAACTTACAAGTAACTCTCATGAGTAGGAAAAAAGTACCAAGCCTCCCCTTTTTAGCCTCAGCCCCCCTCCCAATCGTATCTCAAAAAATAAGAGACCCGTGTTCGGTTTTTTCGGATTCGTATAGAAGAGGCTCGGAAAAGAAAAAATTTTTTTCCAAAGTTCCCCCTCTTGACCCCCCTTTTCCCCCCTTTAGGTGGATCTCAGAAGAGACATGGAACATATATTTTTTTTCAGATTCGTATCAAGGGGCCCAGAGTATGTCAAAATCATTTTTCAAAACTCACCCCACTCCCACCCTTCACCCCTCCCCCCATCGTATCTCGGAATCCAAGATGGCCTCTGCGATAATTTTCGAATTGTTCATCATGGGAGTCGTTTTCATGGTATTCGAGGGTGCTAAACCGATGGCGAGGTCAAAATGAGAATCAAAGATGGCGGTTGCTATAATTTTCGAATTGTTCATCAATTTCATCATGGGAGTCGTTTTCATGGTTTTCGAGGATGCTAAAGCCGATAGTAAGGTCAAAATCAAAATCTAAGACGGCGGCTGCGATAATTTTCGAAATGTTCATCATGGGAGTCGTTTTCATGGTTCTCGAGGATGCTAAAGCCGATAGTGAGGTCAAACTCAAAATCCAAGATGGCGGCTGCTATAACTTTCGAATTGTTCATCATGGGAGTCGTTTTCATGGTATTCGAGGTTGCTAAAACCGATGGCGAGGTCGAAATGAGAATCAGAGATGGCGGCTGTTTTGATTTTCGAATTGTTCATCAATTTCATCATGGGAGTCGTTTTCATGGTTTTCGAGGGTGCTAAAACCGATGGCGAGGTCAAAATGAGAATCCAAGATGGCGGCTGTTATAATTTTCGAATTGTTCAACAATTTCATCGTGGGAGTCGTTTTCATGGTTTTCGAGGATGCTAATGCCGATAGTGAGGTCAAAATCAAAATCTAAGATGGCGGCTGCGATCATTTTCGGAATGTTCATCATGGGAGTCGTTTTCATGGTTTTCGAGGATGCTAAAGCCGATAGTGAGGTTAAAATGTAAATCCAAGATGGCCTCTGCGATAATTTTCGAATTGTTCATCATGGGAGTCGTTTTCATGGTTTTCGAGGATGCTAAAGCCGATAGTGAGGGCAAAATGAGAATCCAAGATGGCGGCTGCGATAATTTCCAAAATGTTTATCGTGGGAGTCGTTTTCATGGTTTTCGAGGATGCTAAAGCCGATAGTGAGATCAAAATCAAAATCCAAGATGGCGGCTGCGATAATTTTGGAAATGTTCATCATGGGAGTCGTTTTCATGGTTTTCGAGGATGCTAAAGCCGATAGTGAGGTTAAAATCCAAATCCAAGATGGCCTCTGCTTTAATTTTCGAATTGTTCATCAATTTCATCATGGGAGCCGTTTTCATGGTTTTCGAGGTTGCTAAAACCGATGGCGAGGTCAAAATGAGAATCAGAGATGGCGGCTGCTTTAATTTTCGAATTGTTCATCAATTTCATCATGGGAGCCGTTTTCATGGTTTTCGAGGTTGCTAAAACCGATGGCGAGGGCAAAATGAGAATCCAAGATGGCGGCTGCGATAATTTTTGAATTGTTCATCATGGGAGACGTTTTCAGGGTATTCGAGGGTGCTAAAACCGATGGCGAGGTCAAAATGAGAATCAGAGATGGCGGCTGCTTTAATTTTCGAATTGTTCATCAATTTCATCATGGGAGTCGTTTTCATGGTTTTCGAGGATGCTAAAGCCGATAGTGAAGTTAAAATCCAAATCCAAGATGGCCTCTGCGATAATTTTCGAATTGTTCATCATGGGAGTCGTTTTCAGGGTATTCGAGGTTGCTAAAACCGATGGCGAGGTCAAAATGAGAATCAGAGATGGCGGCTGCTTTAATTTTCGAATTGTTCATCAATTTCATCATGGGAGCCGTTTTCATGGTTTTCGAGGATGCTAAAGCCGATGGCGAGGTCAAAATGAGAATCCAAGATGGCGGCTGCGATAATATTCGAATTGTTCATCATGGGAGTCATTTTCATGGTTTTCGAGGATGCTAAAGACGATAGTGAGGGCAAAATGAGAATCCAAGATGGCGGCTGCGATAATTTCCAAAATGTTTATCGTGGGAGTCGTTTTCATGGTTTTCGAGGATGCTAAAGCCGAAAGTGAGATCAAAATCAAAATCCAAGATGGCGGCTGCGATAATTTTCGAAATGTTCATCATGGGAGTCGTTTTCATGGTATTCGAGGGTGCTAAAACCGATGGCGAGGGCAAAATGAGAATCCAAGATGGCGGCTGCGATAATTTCCAAAATGTTTATCGTGGGAGTCGTTTTCATGGTTTTCGAGGATGCTAAAGCCGATAGTGAGATCAAAATCAAAATCCAAGATGGCGGCTGCGATAATTTTCGAAATGTTCATCATGGGAGTCGTTTTCATGGTTTTCGAGGATGCTAAAGCCGATAGTGAGGGCAAAATGAGAATCCAAGATGGCGGCTGCGATAATTTCCAAAATGTTTATCGTGGGAGTCGTTTTCATGGTTTTCGAGGATGCTAAAGCCGATAGTGAAGTTAAAATCCAAATCCAAGATGGCCTCTGCGATAATTTTCGAATTGTTCATCATGGGAGTCGTTTTCAGGGTATTCGAGGTTGCTAAAACCGATGGCGAGGTCAAAATGTGAATCAGAGATGGCGGCTGCTTTAATTTTCGAATTGTTCATCAATTTCATCATGGGAGCCGTTTTCATGGTTTTCGAGGTTGCTAAAACCGATGGCGAGGGCAAAATGAGAATCCAAGATGGCGGCTGCGATAATTTCCAAAATGTTTATCGTGGGAGTCGTTTTCATGGTTTTCGAGGATGCTAAAGCCGATAGTGAGATCAAAATCAAAATCCATGATGGCGGCTGCGATAATTTTCGAAATGTTCATCATGGGAGTCGTTTTCATGGTTTTCGAGGATGCTAAAGCCGATAGTAAGGTCAAAATCAAAATCTAAGACGGCGGCTGCGATAATTTTCGAAATGTTCATCATGGGAGTCGTTTTCATGGTTCTCGAGGATGCTAAAGCCGATAGTGAGGTCAAACTCAAAATCCAAGATGGCGGCTGCTATAACTTTCGAATTGTTCATCATGGGAGTCGTTTTCATGGTATTCGAGGTTGCTAAAACCGATGGCGAGGTCGAAATGAGAATCAGAGATGGCGGCTGTTTTGATTTTCGAATTGTTCATCAATTTCATCATGGGAGTCGTTTTCATGGTTTTCGAGGGTGCTAAAACCGATGGCGAGGTCAAAATGAGAATCCAAGATGGCGGCTGTTATAATTTTCGAATTGTTCAACAATTTCATCGTGGGAGTCGTTTTCATGGTTTTCGAGGATGCTAATGCCGATAGTGAGGTCAAAATCAAAATCTAAGATGGCGGCTGCGATCATTTTCGGAATGTTCATCATGGGAGTCGTTTTCATGGTTTTCGAGGATGCTAAAGCCGATAGTGAGGTTAAAATGTAAATCCAAGATGGCCTCTGCGATAATTTTCGAATTGTTCATCATGGGAGTCGTTTTCATGGTTTTCGAGGATGCTAAAGCCGATAGTGAGGGCAAAATGAGAATCCAAGATGGCGGCTGCGATAATTTCCAAAATGTTTATCGTGGGAGTCGTTTTCATGGTTTTCGAGGATGCTAAAGCCGATAGTGAGATCAAAATCAAAATCCAAGATGGCGGCTGCGATAATTTTGGAAATGTTCATCATGGGAGTCGTTTTCATGGTTTTCGAGGATGCTAAAGCCGATAGTGAGGTTAAAATCCAAATCCAAGATGGCCTCTGCTTTAATTTTCGAATTGTTCATCAATTTCATCATGGGAGCCGTTTTCATGGTTTTCGAGGTTGCTAAAACCGATGGCGAGGTCAAAATGAGAATCAGAGATGGCGGCTGCTTTAATTTTCGAATTGTTCATCAATTTCATCATGGGAGCCGTTTTCATGGTTTTCGAGGTTGCTAAAACCGATGGCGAGGGCAAAATGAGAATCCAAGATGGCGGCTGCGATAATTTTTGAATTGTTCATCATGGGAGACGTTTTCAGGGTATTCGAGGGTGCTAAAACCGATGGCGAGGTCAAAATGAGAATCAGAGATGGCGGCTGCTTTAATTTTCGAATTGTTCATCAATTTCATCATGGGAGTCGTTTTCATGGTTTTCGAGGATGCTAAAGCCGATAGTGAAGTTAAAATCCAAATCCAAGATGGCCTCTGCGATAATTTTCGAATTGTTCATCATGGGAGTCGTTTTCAGGGTATTCGAGGTTGCTAAAACCGATGGCGAGGTCAAAATGAGAATCAGAGATGGCGGCTGCTTTAATTTTCGAATTGTTCATCAATTTCATCATGGGAGCCGTTTTCATGGTTTTCGAGGATGCTAAAGCCGATGGCGAGGTCAAAATGAGAATCCAAGATGGCGGCTGCGATAATATTCGAATTGTTCATCATGGGAGTCATTTTCATGGTTTTCGAGGATGCTAAAGACGATAGTGAGGGCAAAATGAGAATCCAAGATGGCGGCTGCGATAATTTTCAAAATGTTTATCGTGGGAGTCGTTTTCATGGTTTTCGAGGATGCTAAAGCCGAAAGTGAGATCAAAATCAAAATCCAAGATGGCGGCTGCGATAATTTTCGAAATGTTCATCATGGGAGTCGTTTTCATGGTATTCGAGGGTGCTAAAACCGATGGCGAGGGCAAAATGAGAATCCAAGATGGCGGCTGCGATAATTTCCAAAATGTTTATCGTGGGAGTCGTTTTCATGGTTTTCGAGGATGCTAAAGCCGATAGTGAGATCAAAATCAAAATCCAAGATGGCGGCTGCGATAATTTTCGAAATGTTCATCATGGGAGTCGTTTTCATGGTTTTCGAGGATGCTAAAGCCGATAGTGAGGGCAAAATGAGAATCCAAGATGGCGGCTGCGATAATTTCCAAAATGTTTATCGTGGGAGTCGTTTTCATGGTTTTCGAGGATGCTAAAGCCGATAGTGAAGTTAAAATCCAAATCCAAGATGGCCTCTGCGATAATTTTCGAATTGTTCATCATGGGAGTCGTTTTCAGGGTATTCGAGGTTGCTAAAACCGATGGCGAGGTCAAAATGTGAATCAGAGATGGCGGCTGCTTTAATTTTCGAATTGTTCATCAATTTCATCATGGGAGCCGTTTTCATGGTTTTCGAGGTTGCTAAAACCGATGGCGAGGGCAAAATGAGAATCCAAGATGGCGGCTGCGATAATTTCCAAAATGTTTATCGTGGGAGTCGTTTTCATGGTTTTCGAGGATGCTAAAGCCGATAGTGAGATCAAAATCAAAATCCATGATGGCGGCTGCGATAATTTTCGAAATGTTCATCATGGGAGTCGTTTTCATGGTTTTCGAGGATGCTAAAGCCGATAGTGAGGTTAAAATCCAAATCCAAGATGGCCTCTGCGATAAATTTCGAATTGTTCTTCATGGGAGTCGTTTTCAGGGTATTCGAGGGTGCTAAAACCGATGGCGAGGGCAAAATGTGAATCCAAGATGGCGGCTGCGATAATTTCCAAAATGTTTATCGTGGGAGTCGTTTTCATGGTTTTCGAGGATGCTAAAGCCGATAGTGAGGTTAAAATCCAAATCCAAGATGGCCTCTGCGATAATTTTCGAATTGTTCATCATGGGAGTCGTTTTCAGGGTATTCGAGGTTGCTAAAACCGATAGCGAGGTCAAAATGAGAATCAGAGATGGCGGCTGCTTTAATTTTCGAATTGTTCATCAATTTCATCATGGGAGCCGTTTTCATGGTTTTCGAGGTTGCTAAAACCGATGGCGAGGGCAAAATGAGAATCCAAGATGGCGGCTGCGATAATTTCCAAAATGTTTATCGTGGGAGTCGTTTTCAAGGTTTTCGAGGATGCTAAAGCCGATAGTGAGATCAAAATCAAAATCCATGATGGCGGCTGCGATAATTTTCGAAATGTTCATCATGGGAGTCGTTTTCATGGTTTTCGAGGATGCTAAAGCCGATAGTGAGGTTAAAATCCAAATCCAAGATGGCCTCTGCGATAATTTTCGAATTGTTCATCATGGGAGTCGTTTTCAGGGTATTCGAGGGTGCTAAAACCGATGGCGAGGGCAAAATGAGAATCCAAGATGGCGGCTGCGATAATTTTCGAAATGTTCATCATGGGAGTCGTTTTCATGGTTCTCGAGGATGCTAAAGCCGATAGTGAGGTCAAACTCAAAATCCAAGATGGCGGCTGCTATAACTTTCGAATTGTTCATCATGGGAGTCGTTTTCATGGTATTCGAGGTTGCTAAAACCGATGGCGAGGTCGAAATGAGAATCAGAGATGGCGGCTGTTTTGATTTTCGAATTGTTCATCAATTTCATCATGGGAGTCGTTTACATGGTTTTCGAGGGTGCTAAAACCGATAGTGAGGTTAAAATGTAAATCCAAGATGGCCTCTGCGATAATTTTCGAATTGTTCATCATGGGAGTCGTTTTCATGGTTTTCGAGGATGCTAAAGCCGATAGTGAGGGCAAAATGAGAATCCAAGATGGCGGCTGCGATAATTTCCAAAATGTTTATCGTGGGAGTCGTTTTCATGGTTTTCGAGGATGCTAAAGCCGATAGTGAGATCAAAATCAAAATCCAAGATGGCGGCTGCGATAATTTTGGAAATGTTCATCATGGGAGTCGTTTTCATGGTTTTCGAGGATGCTAAAGCCGAAAGTGAGGTTAAAATCCAAATCCAAGATGGCCTCTGCTTTAATTTTCGAATTGTTCATCAATTTCATCATGGGAGCCGTTTTCATGGTTTTCGAGGTTGCTAAAACCGATGGCGAGGTCAAAATGAGAATCAGAGATGGCGGCTGCTTTAATTTTCGAATTGTTCATCAATTTCATCATGGGAGCCGTTTTCATGGTTTTCGAGGTTGCTAAAACCGATGGCGAGGGCAAAATGAGAATCCAAGATGGCGGCTGCGATAATTTTTGAATTGTTCATCATGGGAGACGTTTTCAGGGTATTCGAGGGTGCTAAAACCGATGGCGAGGTCAAAATGAGAATCAGAGATGGCGGCTGCTTTAATTTTCGAATTGTTCATCAATTTCATCATGGGAGTCGTTTTCATGGTTTTCGAGGATGCTAAAGCCGATAGTGAAGTTAAAATCCAAATCCAAGATGGCCTCTGCGATAATTTTCGAATTGTTCATCATGGGAGTCGTTTTCAGGGTATTCGAGGTTGCTAAAACCGATGGCGAGGTCAAAATGAGAATCAGAGATGGCGGCTGCTTTAATTTTCGAATTGTTCATCAATTTCATCATGGGAGCCGTTTTCATGGTTTTCGAGGATGCTAAAGCCGATGGCGAGGTCAAAATGAGAATCCAAGATGGCGGCTGCGATAATATTCGAATTGTTCATCATGGGAGTCATTTTCATGGTTTTCGAGGATGCTAAAGACGATAGTGAGGGCAAAATGAGAATCCAAGATGGCGGCTGCGATAATTTCCAAAATGTTTATCGTGGGAGTCGTTTTCATGGTTTTCGAGGATGCTAAAGCCGAAAGTGAGATCAAAATCAAAATCCAAGATGGCGGCTGCGATAATTTTCGAAATGTTCATCATGGGAGTCGTTTTCATGGTATTCGAGGGTGCTAAAACCGATGGCGAGGGCAAAATGAGAATCCAAGATGGCGGCTGCGATAATTTCCAAAATGTTTATCGTGGGAGTCGTTTTCATGGTTTTCGAGGATGCTAAAGCCGATAGTGAGATCAAAATCAAAATCCAAGATGGCGGCTGCGATAATTTTCGAAATGTTCATCATGGGAGTCGTTTTCATGGTTTTCGAGGATGCTAAAGCCGATAGTGAGGGCAAAATGAGAATCCAAGATGGCGGCTGCGATAATTTCCAAAATGTTTATCGTGGGAGTCGTTTTCATGGTTTTCGAGGATGCTAAAGCCGATAGTGAAGTTAAAATCCAAATCCAAGATGGCCTCTGCGATAATTTTCGAATTGTTCATCATGGGAGTCGTTTTCAGGGTATTCGAGGTTGCTAAAACCGATGGCGAGGTCAAAATGTGAATCAGAGATGGCGGCTGCTTTAATTTTCGAATTGTTCATCAATTTCATCATGGGAGCCGTTTTCATGGTTTTCGAGGTTGCTAAAACCGATGGCGAGGGCAAAATGAGAATCCAAGATGGCGGCTGCGATAATTTCCAAAATGTTTATCGTGGGAGTCGTTTTCATGGTTTTCGAGGATGCTAAAGCCGATAGTGAGATCAAAATCAAAATCCATGATGGCGGCTGCGATAATTTTCGAAATGTTCATCATGGGAGTCGTTTTCATGGTTTTCGAGGATGCTAAAGCCGATAGTGAGGTTAAAATCCAAATCCAAGATGGCCTCTGCGATAATTTTCGAATTGTTCTTCATGGGAGTCGATTTCAGGGTATTCGAGGGTGCTAAAACCGATGGCGAGGGCAAAATGTGAATCCAAGATGGCGGCTGCGATAATTTCCAAAATGTTTATCGTGGGAGTCGTTTTCATGGTTTTCGAGGATGCTAAAGCCGATAGTGAGGTTAAAATCCAAATCCAAGATGGCCTCTGCGATAATTTTCGAATTGTTCATCATGGGAGTCGTTTTCAGGGTATTCGAGGTTGCTAAAACCGATAGCGAGGTCAAAATGAGAATCAGAGATGGCGGCTGCTTTAATTTTCGAATTGTTCATCAATTTCATCATGGGAGCCGTTTTCATGGTTTTCGAGGTTGCTAAAACCGATGGCGAGGGCAAAATGAGAATCCAAGATGGCGGCTGCGATAATTTCCAAAATGTTTATCGTGGGAGTCGTTTTCAAGGTTTTCGAGGATGCTAAAGCCGATAGTGAGATCAAAATCAAAATCCATGATGGCGGCTGCGATAATTTTCGAAATGTTCATCATGGGAGTCGTTTTCATGGTTTTCGAGGATGCTAAAGCCGATAGTGAGGTTAAAATCCAAATCCAAGATGGCCTCTGCGATAATTTTCGAATTGTTCATCATGGGAGTCGTTTTCAGGGTATTCGAGGGTGCTAAAACCGATGGCGAGGGCAAAATGAGAATCCAAGATGGCGGCTGCGATAATTTTCGAAATGTTCATCATGGGAGTCGTTTTCATGGTTCTCGAGGATGCTAAAGCCGATAGTGAGGTCAAACTCAAAATCCAAGATGGCGGCTGCTATAACTTTCGAATTGTTCATCATGGGAGTCGTTTTCATGGTATTCGAGGTTGCTAAAACCGATGGCGAGGTCGAAATGAGAATCAAAGATGGCGGCTGTTTTGATTTTCGAATTGTTCATCAATTTCATCATGGGAGTCGTTTACATGGTTTTCGAGGGTGCTAAAACCGATGGCGAGGTCAAAATGAGAATCCAAGATGGCGGCTGTTATAATTTTCGAATTGTTCAACAATTTCATCGTGGGAGTCGTTTTCATGGTTTTCGAGGATGCTAATGCCGATAGTGAGGTCAAAATCAAAATCTAAGATGGCGGCTGCGATCATTTTCGGAATGTTCATCATGGGAGTCGTTTTCATGGTTTTCGAGGATGCTAAAGCCGATAGTGAGGTTAAAATGTAAATCCAAGATGGCCTCTGCGATAATTTTCGAATTGTTCATCATGGGAGTCGTTTTCATGGTTTTCGAGGATGCTAAAGCCGATAGTGAGGGCAAAATGAGAATCCAAGATGGCGGCTGCTTTAATTTTCGAATTGTTCATCAATTTCATCACGGGAGTCGTTTTCATGGTTTTCGAGGATGCTAAAGCCGATAGTGATGTCAAAATCAAAATCCAAGATGGCGGCTGCGATAGTTTTCGAAATGTTCATCATGGGAGTCGTTTTCATGGTTTTCGAGGATGCTAAAGCCGATGGCGAGGTCAAAATGAGAATCCAAGATGGCGTTTGCGATAATTTTCGAATTGTTCATCATGGGAGTCGTTTTCATGGTTTTCGAGGATGCTAAAGCCGATAGTGAGATGAAAATCAAAATCCAAGATGGCGGCTGCGATAATTTTCGAAATGTTCATCATGGGAGTCGTTTTCATGGTATTCGAGGGTGCTAAAACCGATGGCGAGGGCAAAATGAGAATCCAAGATGGCGGCTGCGATAATTTCCAAAATGTTTATCGTGGGAGTCGTTTTCATGGTTTTCGAGGATGCTAAAGCCGATAGTGAGGGCAAAATGAGAATCCAAGATGGCGGCTGCGATAATTTCCAAAATGTTTATCGTGGGAGTCGTTTTCATGGTTTTCGAGGATGCTAAAGCCGATAGTGAGATGAAAATCAAAATCCAAGATGGCGGCTGCGATAATTTTCGAAATGTTCATCATGGGAGTCGTTTTCATGGTATTCGAGGGTGCTAAAACCGATGGCGAGGGCAAAATGAGAATCCAAGATGGCGGCTTCGATAATTTTCGAAATTTTCATCAATTTCATCATGGGACGTAACGAAGGTTGAGTGGATGAAGCGTAACTCAGGGGTGACGACAAGCAAAATTACAAGTTACTCTCATGAGTAGGGCCAAAAGTACTAAGCCTCTCCTTTTTGGCTCCCCCCCCCCCCTCCCAATCGTATCTCAGACACTTAGAGACCCGTGTTCTTTTTTTCTACGGATTCGTATAGAGGAGGCTCGGAAAAGTAAAAACCATTTTTCAAAGTTGCCCCTTATGCCTCCCTTCTGAGTTTTTAATAAAGTTTTAGTTTGGATTAGGGGGTTCTTAAGGGGTTTCAAAATCTTTTAAGTGCTCTAACGGATTTTATCTACTATCATGCTATTAATCCTCTATAAAAGAACCTATAACAATTAGCTTATTGCCAACATTAAAACCCTCAATGATATTATGATCATTATAATATATCATCCAAACGCGTGATATTATGAATTTCAAAAAAAGAACATTTTCATGCAATGACATTTTCACCACCAAATCGCTAAAATTTTGAAAAAAGAACAATAATTCTTTTACTTGTTAAGGTTTGTTTATTTTACATGCTTCGCAATTAGACTTTTCTTGAATTTACATAGTTCTTACAACACTGTACAACACCCTATGGTATGAGAATCTTTTATAGAGGATTCACATCATGATTGTAGATAAAGTCTTGTATGCAACTGTTATAATTAGGTATTAAAACACTCACGTGATACTATTATCACACTCGGCCATTCGTATTTTAACACCCCTGATTATACAACAGTTGCATAAATAACTATTAAAATTCTTTTAATTATCCTAAGGAATTCTCAATTTTTTTTCTTTTTTTTTAATTTTGTTTCTTTTTGTTATTGAATTAGTTATAAGGGTTTTCAGAATATTTTATATAATTTACAAAATCTTTTAAGGACTATGGATTTTCCAATTCATTTTTAAGATTCATAAATGGATTCTCAAAATTTTATTAAGGTTAGGAATACTTCTCCAAAACACGACCCCGCGAGCTGCTTGCAGCTCGCGCAACGCGCAAATACTAGTTATACTACACACATCAAAAGTGTCTAGGGATCAACATATATTTTTGCAATAACTTTTCTCCTGATTGATATTAGTTAAAATGTTCTTTAAGGATTCATCAAATAAAGTGTTATCGTTTGTCACAGTAACGATAAACCAAGTCACCTTTGCATTCATAAAGAAATTTGCCATTTTCCTAATAAAGGGATTTTTGACATTTGAACCACTAACATTAAAGTTCGAAAAAAAGACTGAAATAACAGTTTTCTTTAAAATTTTATTGGGTAACTTAAACAATTAATAATCCGTGTTTCTACCGCGAACACTAACAACACAAGAACATCGGTTTGGCATACTCAAAATGAGTTCATCCAAATCACGCTGTGGAATGGCCGCCCATGTTCGTTGCAACAACAAAAAAAGGTCTTCTTGCGACTGGATACCCTCCATATTCGGCAGAGCTCTTCTCTGTAGCATATCCCATGCATGCTCAATCGGGTTCAAGTCTGGCGACTGAGCAGGCCAGGGCAGGACATTGATGTTAGCTGCGGCGAGAGTCTGTCTTACAACTCTTGCGGTGTGCGGTCGTGCATTATCATGCATTAACTGAAATAAGGGACCGATTTGCACTTGTAGAGGAACGATGACGTCTGATACAATCGTCTCAGCATAAATTTGAGCGTTGAGGTTGCCTCTGATCCAAATCAACTCAGTTCTTCCGCCGATCCAAATACCCGCCCATACCATGATGGTTCCACCACTATAAGGATGGACTTCCTGGCAGGATTTTAATCGCTGTTGGCGTCCAGGGGTTCTCCAGTGTCGTATACGTCTTGTATCCGGTCTCATACCAAAACGAGACTCATCAGAAAAGCACACGAAACGCCATTGTTCTTCTGCCCAATTTCTGTGTTCAAGAGCCCATTGATATCGAATCCTACGATTGTGCATTGCTATAGGTGGTACCCGTAGCGGTCTTCGGGAATGAAGGTTCACTTCATGCAAGCGGTTTCTGACTGTTTGGTCGCTAATTAAGTTCCCTGAAGAGTGATGAAGCATCACGGCTAACATCATGGCGGTTATTGTTGGAGCTCTTCGAGTTAAGATTTGAATGTATCGGTCTTGTCTCCGTGTGGTGCAGCGATACCGTCCTCCATGGCGCTCAGTCACGGTACCAGTGCTTCGGTAACGTGTCCAAAGTCGACTGATAACACTCTGACTTGTATTCAGAGCTAAAGCCACAGTACGTTGCCGGGAACCAGCTTCTATCATTCCCACGGCTCTGAGCATTTCTTCCCTGCTTAAATGACGTCGCCGCTCCATAATAACGTTGGTTTTAATCAGTAGTAGGGAAACAGTAGCACTAATAATGTCTTCAATGCGTTGTATGTTTTTATAGGGAAAATATTGACAGCTGATTTTCATCTTTTACTCGAATTTGATTTACATTTCCTGATTCAAATTATGAAATGCACCAAAAAGGATCCATATAAATTTATAAAATCATAAATTTATTACAAAGCCACATCTCAATCTCAAGAAATCCGCATAAAAATGCTTGATCCCTAGACACTTTTGATGTGTGTATATAAAGCTCGATTACCACTCACTGACTCACTCACTGACAGAATTGTTCTCCCAGATGGTGAAGGGGGAGGTGGGTATATTTTGACAGATTCGTATACAAGTCACTCTCGTGAGTATGGTAAAAATCCCAAACCTCCCCTTTTCGCCCCCCCTCTCCCCCCTCCCTATCGTATCTCGGAAACTAAGAGACCTGTGTTTTGTTTTTTTACGGATTCGTATAGAGGAGGCTCGGAAAAGTAAAAAACATTTTTCAAAGTTCCCCCCCCTTGCCCCCCTTCTCCCCCCTTTAGGCGGATCTCGGAAGTTAACAGACTTGCAACACTTTTTTTTTTTAGATTCATATCAAGGGGCCCAGAGTTGATCAAAATCATTTTTCAAAACTCTCCCCTCTCCCCCCCTTCACCCCTCCCCCCGTCGTATCTCGGAAACTAAGAGACCCATGTTTTGTTTGTTTACGGATTCGTATGGAGGAGGCTCGAAATAGTAAAAACCATTTTCAAAGTCCCCCCTTGCCCCCCCCCTTCCCCCTTTAGGCGGATCACGGAAGTTAACAGACTTGCAACATTTTTTTTTTAGATTCATATCAAGGGGCCCAGAGCTGGTCAAAATCATTTTTCAAAACTCCCCCCTCACCCCCTCTTCACCCCTCCCCCATCGTATCTCGGAAAAACTAGGTGGCGGTAAAGCGAAGCGTAGGGATAAGGTCACGATAGCTTTCCGGTGGTAGGTAGGTCCCGAGTGGAGCGAACCTGCGAGACCGAGTGGAGCGAAGGGGGGAGGTGGCGAGCGAAGCGAGCCGGCGACCCCCGTAGCGTAACTAAGCGTAGCGTAACGAAGGTTGAGTGGGTGAAGCGTAACTCAGGGGTGACGACATGCAAACTTTCAAGTCACTCTCATGAGTAGGGCAAAAGTACCAAGCCTCCCCTTTTTGGCCTCCCCCCCCCCCCTCCCAATCGTATCTCAGAAACTAAGAGACCCGTGTTTTGTTTTTTTATGGATTCGTATAGAGGAGGCTCGGAAAAGAAAAATCTATTTTTTGCTAAGTTCCCCTCTTACCCCCGTCTCCCCCCCCTTTCAGGCGGATCTCAGAAGAGACTTGAAACATTTTTTTTTTCAGATTCATATCGAGGGGCCCAGAGAATGTCAAAATAATTTTTCAAAACGGCCCCCTCTCCTCCTCTTCACCACTCCACCCATCGTATCTCGGAAAAATTATGTAGAGGTAAAGCGAAGCGTAGGGATGAGGACACGATAGCTTTCCGGTGGTAGGTAGGTCCTGAGTGGAGCAAACCTGCGAGACCGAGTGGAGCGGAGGTTGAGTGGGTGAAGCGTAACTCGGGGGTGACGACAAGCAAACTTACAAGTAACTCTCATGAGTAGGGCAAAAGTACCAAGCCTCCCCTTTTTGGCCTCTCCCACCCACCCCCGCAATCGTATCTCAGAAACTAAGAGACCCGTGTTCTGTTTTTTTACGGATTCGTATGGAGGAGGCTCGAAATAGTAAAAACCATTTTCAAAGTTCCCCCCCCTTGCCCCCCTTCTACCCATTTGGGCGGATCTCGGAAGTTAACAGACTTGCAACATTTTTTTTTTCAGATTCATATCAAGGAGCCCAGAGTTAGTCAAAATCAATTTTCAAAACTCCCCCCTCTCCCCCTCTTCACCCCTCCACCCATCGTATCTCGGAAAATTTATGTAGCGGTAAAGCGAAGCGTAGGGATGAGGACACGATAGCTTTCCGGTGGTAGGTAGGTCCTGAGTGGAAAGAACCTGCGAGACCGAGTGGAGCGAAGGTTGAGTGGGTGAAGCGTAACTCAGGGGTGACGACAAGCAAACTTACAAGTAACTCTCATGAGTAGGGCAAAAGTACCAAGCCTCCCCTTTTTGGCCTCACCCCCCCTCCCAATCGTATCTCAAAAACTAAGAGACCCGTGTTCGATTTTTCGGATTCGTATAGAAGAGGCTCGGAAAAGAAAAAAACATTTTTTTAAAGTTCCCCCTCTTGACCCCCTTTTCCCCCCTTTAGGCGGATCTCAGAAGGGTCATGGAACATATTTTTTTTTTCAGATTCGTATCAAGGGGCCCAGAGTATGTCAAAATCATTTTTCAAAACTCACCCCACTCCCCTACCTTCACCCCTCCCCCCATCGTATCTCGGAATCCAAGATGGCCTCTGCGATAATTTTCGAATTGTCCATCATGGGAGTCGTTTTCATGGTATTCGAGGGTGCTAAAACCGATGGCGAGGTCAAAATGAGAATCCAAGATGGCGGCTGCTATAATTTTCGAATTGTTCAACAATTTCATTGCGGGAGTCGTTTTCATGGTTTTCGAGGATGCTAAAGCCGATAGTGAGGTCAAAATCAAAATCTAAGATGGCGGCTAAGATAATTTTTGAAATGTTCATCATGGGAGTCGTTTTCATGGTTTTCGAGGACGCTAAAGCCGATAGTGACGTCGAAATCAAAATCCAAGATGGTGACTGCAAAATATTTCAAAGTTTTAATGATGGATGTCGTTTTCATGGTTTTCGAGGGTGCTAAATCCGATAGTGAGGTCAAAATCGAAATACAAGATGGCGGCTGCGATAATTTACGAAATATTTATCATGGGAGACGTTTTAATGGTTTTCGAGGATGCTAAATCCGATAGTGAGGTCAAAATCGAAATCCAAGATGGCGGCTGCGATAATTTTCGAAATGTTCATCATGGGAGTCGTTTTTATGGTTTTCGAGGATGCTACAGCCGATAGTGAGGTCAAAATCGAAATCCAAGATGGCGGCTGCGATAATTTTCGAAATGTTCATCATGGGAGTCGTTTTCATGGTTTTCGAGAATGCTAAAGCCGATAGTGAGGTTAAAATCCAAATCCAAGATGGCGGCTGCGATAATTTTCGAAATATTTATCATGGGAGACGTTTTCATGGTTTTCGAGGATGCTGAAGCCAATAGTAAGGTCAAAATCAAAATCTAAGATGGCGGCTGCGATAATAATTTTCTAAATGTTAATCATGGGAGTCGTTTTCATGGTTTTCGAGGATGCTAAAGCCGATGGTGACGTTTAAATCCAAATGCAAGACAGCGGCTGCGATAATTTTTGAAATGTTCATCATGGGAGTCGTTTTCATGGTTTTCGAGGACGCTAAAGCCGATAGTGAGGTCAAAATCAAAATCCAAGATGGCGACTGCAAAAAATTCAAAGTTTTCATCATGGATGTCGTTTTCATGGTTTTCGAGGGTGCTAAAGCCGATGGCGAGGTCAAAATGAGAATCCAAGATGGCGGCTGCGATAATTTTCGAAATGTTCATCATGGGAGTCGTTTTCATGGTTTTCGAGGATGCTACAGCCGATAGTGAGGTCAAAATCGAAATCCAAGATGGCGGCTGCGATAATTTTCGAAATGTTCATCATGGGAGTCGTTTTCATGGTTTTCGAGGATGCTTAAGCCGATAGTGAGGTCAAAATCCAAATCCAAGATGGCGGCTGCGATAATTTTCGAAATATTTATCATGGGAGACGTTTTCATGGTTTTCGAGGATGCTGACGCCAATAGTAAGGTCAAAATCAAAATCTATCATGGCGGCTGCGATAATAATTTTCTAAATGTTCATCATGGGAGTTGTTTTCATGGTTTTCGAGGATGCTAAAGCCGATGGTGACGTTTAAATCCAAATGCAAGACAGCGGCTGCGATAATTTTTGAAATGTTCATCATGGGAGTCGTTTTCATGGTTTTCGAGGACGCTAAAGCCGATAGTGACGTCAAAATCAAAATCCAAGATGGTGACTGCAAAAAATTTCAAAGTTTTAATGATGGATGTCGTTTTCATGGTTTTCGAGGGTGCTAAAACCGATAGTGAGGTCAAAATCGAAATACAAGATGGCGGCTGCGATAATTTTCTAATAGTTTATTAATTTCATCATGGGAGTCGTTTTCATGGTTTTCGAGGATGCTAAAGCCGATAGTGAGGTCAAAATCGAAATTCAAGATGGCGGCTGCGATAATTTTCGAAATATTTATCATGGGAGACGTTTTCATGGTTTTCGAGGATGCTAAAGCCGATAGTGAGGTCAAAGCGAAATACAAGATGGCGGCTGCGATAACTTTCGAAATATTTATCATGGGAGACGTTTTCATGGTTTTCGAGGATGCTGAAGCCAATAGTAAGGTCAAAATCAAAATCTAAGATGGCGGCTGCGATAATAATTTTCTAAATGTTCATCATGGGAGTCGTTTTCATGGTTTTCGAGGATGCTAAAGCCGATAGTGAGGTCAAAATCGAAATTCAAGATGGCGGCTGCGATAATTTTCGAAATATTTATCATGGGAGACGTTTTCATGGTTTTCGAGGATGCTAAAGCCGATAGTGAGGTCAAAGCGAAATACAAGATGGCGGCTGCGATAACTTTCGAAATATTTATCATGGGAGACGTTTTCATGGTTTTCGAGGATGCTGAAGCCAATAGTAAGGTCAAAATCAAAATCTAAGATGGCGGCTGCGATAATAATTTTAAATGTTCATCATGGGAGTCGTTTTCATGGTTTTCGAGGATGCTAAAGCCGATGGTGACGTTTAAATCCAAATGCAAGACAGCGGCTGCGATAATTTTCGAATTGTTCATCATGGGAGTCGTTTTCATGGTTTTCAAAGATGCTAAAGCCGATAGTGAGGTCAAAATCAAAATCTAAGATGGCGGCTAAGATAATTTTTGAAATGTTCATCATGGGAGTCGTTTTCATGGTTTTCGAGGACGCTAAAGCCGATAGTGACGTCGAAATCAAAATCCAAGATGGTGACTGCAAAATATTTCAAAGTTTTAATGATGGATGTCGTTTTCGTGGTTTTCGAGGGTGCTAAATCCGATAGTGAGGTCAAAATCGAAATACAAGATGGCGGCTGCGATAATTTACGAAATATTTATCATGGGAGACGTTTTCATGGTTTTCGAGGATGCTAAATCCGATAGTGAGGTCAAAATCGAAATCCAAGATGGCGGCTGCGATAATTTTCGAAATGTTCATCATGGGAGTCGTTTTTATGGTTTTCGAGGATGCTACAGCCGATAGTGAGGTCAAAATCGAAATCCAAGATGGCGGCTGCGATAATTTTCGAAATGTTCATCATGGGAGTCGTTTTCATGGTTTTCGAGGATGCTAAAGCCGATAGTGAGGTTAAAATCCAAATCCAAGATGGCGGCTGCGATAATTTTCGAAATATTTATCATGGGAGACGTTTTCATGGTTTTCGAGGATGCTGAAGCCAATAGTAAGGTCAAAATCAAAATCTAAGATGGCGGCTGCGATAATAATTTTCTAAATGTTAATCATGGGAGTCGTTTTCATGGTTTTCGAGGATGCTAAAGCCGATGGTGACGTTTAAATCCAAATGCAAGACAGCGGCTGCGATAATTTTTGAAATGTTCATCATGGGAGTCGTTTTCATGGTTTTCGAGGACGCTAAAGCCGATAGTGAGGTCAAAATCAAAATCCAAGATGGCGACTGCAAAAAATTCAAAGTTTTCATCATGGATGTCGTTTTCGTGGTTTTCGAGGGTGCTAAAGCCGATGGCGAGGTCAAAATGAGAATCCAAGATGGCGGCTGCGATAATTTTCGAAATGTTCATCATGGGAGTCGTTTTCATGGTTTTCGAGGATGCTACAGCCGATAGTGAGGTCAAAATCGAAATCCAAGATGGCGGCTGCGATAATTTTCTAAATGTTCATCATGGGAGTCGTTTTCATGGTTTTCGAGGATGCTAAAGCCGATGGTGACGTTTAAATCCAAATGCAAGACAGCGGCTGCGATAATTTTTGAAATGTTCATCATGGGAGTCGTTTTCATGGTTTTCGAGGATGCTTAAGCCGATGGTGACGTTTAAATCCAAATGCAAGACAGCGGCTGCGATAATTTTTGAAATGTTCATCATGGGAGTCGTTTTCATGGTTTTCGAGGACGCTAAAGCCGATAGTGACGTCAAAATCAAAATCCAAGATGGTGACTGCAAAAAATTTCAAAGTTTTAATGATGGATGTCGTTTTCATGGTTTTCGAGGGTGCTAAAACCGATAGTGAGGTCAAAATCGAAATACAAGATGGCGGCTGCGATAATTTTCTAATAGTTTATTAATTTCATCATGGGAGTCGTTTTCATGGTTTTCGAGGATGCTAAAGCCGATAGTGAGGTCAAAATCGAAATTCAAGATGGCGGCTGCGATAATTTTCGAAATATTTATCATGGGAGACGTTTTCATGGTTTTCGAGGATGCTAAAGCCGATAGTGAGGTCAAAGCGAAATACAAGATGGCGGCTGCGATAACTTTCGAAATATTTATCATGGGAGACGTTTTCATGGTTTTCGAGGATGCTGAAGCCAATAGTAAGGTCAAAATCAAAATCTAAGATGGCGGCTGCGATAATAATTTTCTAAATGTTCATCATGGGAGTCGTTTTCATGGTTTTCGAGGATGCTAAAGCCGATAGTGAGGTCAAAATCGAAATTCAAGATGGCGGCTGCGATAATTTTCGAAATATTTATCATGGGAGACGTTTTCATGGTTTTCGAGGATGCTAAAGCCGATAGTGAGGTCAAAGCGAAATACAAGATGGCGGCTGCGATAACTTTCGAAATATTTATCATGGGAGACGTTTTCATGGTTTTCGAGGATGCTGAAGCCAATAGTAAGGTCAAAATCAAAATCTAAGATGGCGGCTGCGATAATAATTTTAAATGTTCATCATGGGAGTCGTTTTCATGGTTTTCGAGGATGCTAAAGCCGATGGTGACGTTTAAATCCAAATGCAAGACAGCGGCTGCGATAATTTTCGAATTGTTCATCATGGGAGTCGTTTTCATGGTTTTCAAAGATGCTAAAGCCGATAGTGAGGTCAAAATCAAAATCCAAGATGGCGACTGCAAAAAATTTCAAAGTTTTAATCATGGATGTCGTTTTCATCGTTCTCGAGGATGCTAAAGCCGATAGTGAGGTCAAAATCAAAATCCAAAATGGCGACTGCAAAAAATTTCAAAGTGTTAATCATGGATGTCGTTTTCATCGTTCTCGAGGATGCTAAAGCCGATAGTGAGGTCAAAATCAAAATCCAAAATGGCGACTGCAAAAAATTTCAAAGTGTTAATCATGGATGTCGTTTTCATCGTTCTTGAGGATGCTAAAGCCGATAATGTGGTCAATATCAAAATCCATGATGGCGGCTGCGATAATTTACGAATTTTTCATCATGGGAGTCGTTTTCATGGTATTCGAGGTTGCTAAAACCGATGGCGAGGTCAAAATGAGAATCAGAGATGGCGGCTGCTATAATTTTCGAATTATTCATCAATTTCATCATGGGGGTCGTTTTCATGGTTTTCGAGGGTGCTAAACCGATGGCGAGGTCAAAATGAGAATCCAAGATGGCGGCTGCTATAATTTTCGAATTGTTCAACAATTTCATCTTGGGAGTCGTTTTCATGGTTTTCGAGGATGCTAAAGCCAAGATATATGTAAGATAGTGAGGTCAAAATCAAAAACTAAGATGGCGGCTGCGATAATTTTCGAAATGTTCATCATGGGAGTCGTTTTCATGGTATTCGAGGGTGCTGAAACCGATGGCAAGGTCAAAATGAGAACCCAAGATGGCGGTTGCTATAATTTTCGAATTGTTCATCAATTTCATCAAGGGAGTTGTTTTCATGGTTTTCGAGGATGCTAAAGCCGATAGTAAGGTCAAAATCAGAATCTAAGATGGCGGCTGCGATAATTTTCAAATTGTTCATCATGGGAGTCGTTTACATGGTTTTCGAGGATGCTAAAGCCGATAGTGAGGTCAAAATCCAAATCGAAGATGGCGGCTGCGATAATTTTCAAATTGTTCATCATGTGAGTCGTTTTCATGGTTTTCGAGGATGCTGCAGCCGATAGTGAGGTAAAAATCTAAATCCAAGATGGCGGCTGCGATAATTTTCGAAATGTTCATCATGGGAGTCGTTTTCATGGTTTTCAAGGATGCTGCAGCCGATAGTGAGGTCAAAATCAAAATCCAAGATGGCGGCTGCGATAATTTTCGAAATGTTCATCATGGGAGTCGTTTTCATGGTTTTCGAGGATGCTGAAGCCGATAGTGAGGTCAAAATCAAAATCCAAGATGGCGGCTGCGATAATTTTCGAAATGTTCATCATGGGAGTTGTTTTCATGGTTTTCGAGGATGCTAAAGCCGATAGTGAGGTCAAAATCAAAATCCAAGATGGCGGCTTCGATAATTTTCGAAATGTTCGTCATAGGAGTCGTTTTCATGGTTTTCGAGGATGCTGAAGCCGATAGTGAGGTCAAAATCAAAATCCAAGATGGCGGCTGCAATAATTTTCGAATTGTTCATCATGGGAGTCGTTTTCATGGTTCTCGAGGATGCTAAATCCGATAGTGAGGTCGAAATCAAAATCCAAGATGGCGGTTGCGATAATTTTCGAATTGTTCATCATGGGAGTCGTTTTCATGGTTTTCGAGGATGCTACAGCCGATAGTGAGGTTTAAATCCAAATCCAAGATGGCGGTTGCGATAATTTTCAAATTGTTCATCATGGGAATCGTTATCATGGTTTTCGAGGATGCTAAAGCCGATAGTGAGGTCAAAATCCAAGATGGCGGCTGCGATAATTTTCGAAATGTTCATCATGGGAGTCATTTTCATGGTTTTCAAGGATGCTATAGCCGATAGTGAGGTCAAAATCAAAATCCAAGATAGCGGCTGCGATTATTTTCGAATTGTTCATCATGGGAGTCGTTTTCATGGTTTTCGAGGATGCTTAAGCCGATATTGAAGTTAGAATCCAAATGCAAGATGGCGGCTGTGATAATTTTCGAATTTTTAATCATGTGAGTCGTTTTCATGGTTTTCGAGGATGCTAAAGGTGATAATGAGGTTAAATTAAAATCCAAATCCAAGATGGCGGCTGCTGTAATTTTCGAATTGTTCATCATGGGTGTCGTTTTCATAGGTTTCGAGGGTGCTAAGTGCTAAAGCCGATAGTGAGGTTAAAATCAAAATCCAAGTTGGCGGCTGCGATAATTTTCGAAATTTTCATCAATTTCATCATGGGACGTAACGAAGGTTGAGTGGATGAAGCGTAACTCAGGGGTGACGACAAGCAAACTTACAAGTAACTCTCATGTGTAGGGCAAACGTACTAAGCCTCTCCTTTTTGACTCTCCCCCCCCTCCCAATCGTATCTATATTTTTTTTTACGGATTCGTATAAAGGAGGCTTGGAAAAGTAAAAACCATTTTTCAAAGTTGCCCCTTAGCCCCCCTTCTGATTTTTTCTAAGGTTTTAGATTGGATTAGGAGGTTCTTAAGGGGTTACAAAATCTTTTAACACGTTCGGTGCGGTATCGGGTTGATTGTATCCGATGCTCATCTTGCCACTGGTGCGGGGTAAAAATTACTGTGCCAACCGCTGGTGCGGGATAGATATATTCTGTCTCCCTATGAGTATGAATAAGATAGTTAGTGATTTAGAATTGCCTCTTTAAATAAATCGTAAAGATACCAAAAAATTGCATCGGATCCTTTCGACCCGATACCGACTGGAGCGAAATTTTTTACGTCTAGTGCGTATATCGGATCTAAACGACCCGATACCCGATGACCCCATAGCCGCACTAGATTACATGTTAGTAGAGCTAGTGAGGTCCTCCTGGTTAGATAACTTTTTATCCTAATTATAAGAGAAAGTATATGAAAAATGAAACGATCGAGGAGAATGTTATTCAAGTTGAGTGAGGGTGATAATTGTGAGAAACCAACGTTAAATAAAGTGAGCGAAGGTCCCCCAAGGCAAATAATATTGGGTAAGCTGGACATTTCTGATAATAATGTATATACTAGCCCGTCAACTGGTCACACATTACAAGTCCTAAAAACTGCAGCTATCAATCCCAAACCACCAGATCAGCCTCTACTATAAGTACATTTTATCGATATAGATTTTTTGTTTAGTCATCCACAACACTAAAAATGTATCGACATTTTAACTAACTAGTGCGGATATGGGGTCGGAAAGATCCGACAGACAATACCTTTATTTACACGCAAACCACTCAGTGCATCTACGAGCGATTTCAGCCCTTTAATAAGTATTTCTTTGTCAACATATTGGTATAAAAAAAAATGCTGTTGTCATTATCCCTATTAAGATAAGTTCTTCTAAACAGACCTAAGTCGAACGGGTCGTTTCGACCCAGCACCGCACCAGGGACAAGTCGGGCTTCGGATGTAATCGACCCGATGCCGCACCAACTGAAAGTCATCAAATTTGACTAACGCAGTGAACGTGTTAAGTGCTCTGACGGATTTTAAAATTCTTTTAACTATCCTAAGGAATTCTCAATTTATTTGGTTTTTTTTTTAAATTTTGTTTCCTTTTTTATTGAATTAGTTATAAGGGTTTTCAGAATATTAAAAATATGTTATATAATTTAATAATTTACAAAATCTTTTAAGGACTATGAATTTTCCAATTCATTTATAGATTCTGGATTCTAAAAATTTCATTAAAGTAAGGAATACTTCTCTAAAACACGACCCCGCGAGCTGCTTGCAGCTCGCGCAACGCGCAAATACTAGTTTTATTATAATAATAATGCTTTACACCGTAAAACAGATACAATCCTTTGTCCACTATGCCAGCTGGAAACTTCCACGGCGAATATCCACGATAACGATATATTTCGCTAATTTTTGCGATTCTTCTTATAATTAATTTCCTCAATTAATCGTCCGACTCGTTATGGACCAAAATGATGGGGATATTATGGGACTCTTCAAGGAAACTCAAAATTGCTGTGCCTTTATGAAAAACTGTATTGCCTCAGTGATGGTCAGAGGTATAAGAAAGAATGAATTGCAAAATTCGTAAATCTAAATGACCTTATAATTAACTTAAACTAATGGGACGCACGTTGATTTGCTCATAGTAAACGAGCAGGCGTTACGCTCGAACAACCATGTTAAAAACTTACTGATCATAGTATAATACTATAATAGTACACAAGTTCATCAAATGTACAGTGAAAGTAAGCACAAAACGCCATCAAAATGTGTAAAAACCAAATATTAAAATATGACGTTTTAACTTACGTGTTCGGTGACGCACGGTCTCACGCACCGGGTTGGTGTGAAAACTCGGGACGTGTGCACGCTACGACTTAGCGGGGTTAACATACGGCGGGGGGCGTGCAATAAGGCAGCTACTCAAAATCACGGCACGATTCGATGGCGGGTGTTAAAGTTATCATCGTTTTACTAACCACCCGGTCTCACAGACATACAGGTCACCAATGGCGGGTTAATAGCTATACAACAAAAAAAAAACAATCAAATCCATCCAGTAGTTCCGAAGATGCTTAAAAAATGGAGTAACTTCTCCCGTTTTCCCAACATTTCCCTTCACTGCTCTGCTCCTATTGATTGTAGCGTGATGAACAGTATACCATAACCAGCTCAGGAGTATGAAAAATATCTTTACCAAGTTTCGTCAAAATCCGTCAACTAGTTTTTGTTTCTATAACGGTTATACAGACAGACAGACAGACAGACAGGCAGACAGACAGACAGACAGACAGACAAACAATAATTTTACTGATTGCATTTTTGGCATCAGTATCGATCCCTAATCACCCCCTGATAGTTATTTTGGAAACATATTTCATGTACAGAATTGACCTCTCTATAGATATATTATGGTAGCCATACACCATACTGCCTTTTTGTCAAATCGGCATGACACTGCCAATTTGATCAGTTAGAATTGACCGTGTGTGGGCGTGGAATCAATTAAATTGGCATGACATGCCAATTTGATAGCTGATCCGATCGATTTGACACAACTTCAAATCGGCAGAAGTGATGCCAACTTAGCAACTGTATAGCTAGATCTAGCTATTATTCGGTGACCGATAGCTACAATTTTATAAAGGTGCTAGAAAAGTACCTTAAAAGTGTAACTTGTGGCTAAACTTTTTAGCTACTTTTCTAGCACCTTTTCATTTCATCATGAGACTTTCAAAATTAGTCAAGTATAAGTGTCCCGAGTGGAAAGACAAGATAATGCAACAGTGGCTCATTCTGCATATAAATAAGTGGCATTCTGAAGAAATAGTTAAGTTTTGGGTTTAACTAAAAAAAATGAAATTCTTCCGGTTACAAAATATATCTGAGAACGCTACAAACTATGGTGAACGACCTCAAAGAGCAATCAAGTTCATTATAATAAAAAAATGCTTGAAAAAAAAAATGTCGTCGTCGTTTTTGATACCGAGTATGAATGAATGAATGAATAAGCTTTATTAATTCCATACAAATATCAATTCACTATTAATAATTAAATATAAATAACAATAATCGTTAACACAAAGCAATACACAATAATCATTAACAATAATAATAACATTAATCTATCTTCTTCTTCTATCTATCTATCTATCTTCTATACTTATAATAAATCTGTAGAGAGGTCAATTCTGTACATGAAATATATTACCAAAATAACTATCAGGGGGTGATTAGGGATCGATACTGAAGCCAAAAATGCAATTAATAAAATTATTGTCTGTCTGTCTGTCTGTCTGTCTGTCTGTCTGTATAACCGTTATAGAAACAAAAACTACTCGACGGATTTTGACGAAACTTGGTACAATTATTTTTCATACTCCTGCGCTAGTTATAGTATACTTTTCATCACGCTAATTGTAGCGTATTGATTGCAATAGGAGCAGAGCAGTGAAGGGAAATGTTGGGAAAACGAGAGAAGTTACTCCATACACGCTAATCTTTGGAACCACTGGACGGATTTGACTGTTTTTTTTTTGTTATATGTATAGCTATTAAGTCTGGGCAACATATAGGCTATAATTTATCTTGGAAACTTGAACACCTGATGCAGAACTGCAATAGATCAGCTAAACTATAAGAGATACAAAAATAGCGCCATAGCAAAAATTATTCCGCGTGATGAGCATTTTCTGCTGAGAAAATAAATTTGAAGATACGGAACACCTGATGTGGAACTCCAAGAGCCTAGCTACACTATTACATACAGGGTGAATATTTCAACTGGGCGTGGATGGCTATCTTGGAAACTATGAGGAATTTTGAAAAACGTTGAAAGGAGTCTCGAGGCCGATTTTGACGAAAACTTAAACTGCATCGTTAGATTTTATAAAATTCAATAATCCTGGCCAGGAATCGAACCCGCTGATTTTGGAAAAAAAATCACACCCTGTATTATTACTCCATGCGATAGTGTTGCTAATAAGGATCAATTTCTGGGAAGTAACCATATACGGCAAACATAAGGAAACAGCATTTTTTATAAAACTGCTATTTTTTATGTCACTTTACTTCAACTGATATATCTATTCGAAATTACAAAATTTCGTTGTTTTCAATGTTTCACTGGATTTGACGCCTCAACAACTTCACTTTATTCAGAAATACGCAATTATTGAATCGAACAAAAAATATCATTATTTCCAAGAAGAAACTATAAACCTATGTTTCGAATACAGTCATTGCCTTGAGATTGATCAGTTTTTTTCATAATTAGACATTTTCCTTAAGTTTGCCGTATATGGTTACTTCCCAGAAATTGATCCTTATTAGCAACACTATCGAATGGTGTAATAATACAGGGTGTGATTTTTTTTCCAATATCAGCGGGTTCGATGCCTGGCTAGAATTATTGAATTTTCTAAAATCCAACGATGCAGTTTTAGTTTTCGTCAAAATCGGCCTCGAGACTCCTTTCAACGTTTTTCGATATTCCTCATAGTTTCAAAGATAGCCATCCACGCCCAGTTGAAAAATTCACCCTGTATACAGTAATGACGTCTTAGCAAGAGTTGTTCAGCCTGATGAGCACTCCCTGTTGTCGTATAAAAACTGAAAATCTGGAACACCTGATGTGGAACTCCAAGAGCCCAGCTACATTATTAACATATATAGGAATGACGTCTTAGCAAGAGTTGTTCAGCCTAATGAGCACTCTCTGTTGACGTATGAAAATTGAGATCTGAAACAACTGATGTGGAATTCCGAGAGCCTTGCTACACTATAACATACCTAAACCTATATATGAATAACATCTTAGCAAGAGTTGTTTAGTCTGATGGGCATTTCCTGTTGACTTACAAAAATGAAAGATCTAGAACGTCTGGAATCGTCATGCGCGTCCCGTTGTTTTCCCGTCCCCAGGCTCTAAGAATTCGACATCAGACGTTTCAGATCTTCGATTTTGATAACCCCATTGTCGTTGGCATAAGCAACAGGATCAGCGTACGAAGTCGCTGGCAGAAGCTAGTCTCTAATAAAATTGTCAATCAAATATACATAAGTTGAATAAATAATAATCCTTTAAAAAAATCAGTAAACATTGAAATTAATAAAAAAGAACGTACATTAATAATAAACAATAATCATGTGCAATTAATAAATAATAATTAAATAATATCAAACATAAATTGTATCAACGATGTCACATTTTTATGGACCCCCTTCGGGTAAAAGCCTCCTCCAAAGATTTCCACTTCTTTCTATCTTTAGCCATGTTCAACCAATCCTTTCCTGCTATTGCTACAATCTCGTCTGCCCATCTAGCACTCGGTCTGCCTCTCGCTCTGGTACCTTTAGGTCCCGTCCATTCGATAGTGTTCCGAGTCCACCTGCTATCAGCGTATCTGGCCACGTGACCTGCCCAATTCCACTTTCGCTGTAGAGAAAAACTTAGGGCGTCTGTGATGTTGGTTTTCTTGCGGATGACTGTATTTCTCACCTTGTCTTTTAATTTTAAGCCCAGGTAGCTTCTCTCCATGCTTCTTTGAGTGGTTTGAATTTTATTCCGGGTTTTGAGGTCGAACGTCCACGTTTGGCAGCCATAGGTAAGGCATGGCAAAACTTCGGAGTCCATAACTATCTTCTTGAGAGGCAATGAGAGCTGTGATTTGAATATTTCCTTATGAGCCCAGTACTTCTTCCATGTGATTGCAACTCTGCGGTCTACTTCTTCTGTATTCCTTTCTTTGCTGAAAGACATCTGTTTACCTAGGTATACAGGGTGTTTCTTTAAAAATGGGACAAAAGGGAGAAATCCGAATCCATAAGAGATACGGGAAAACTTTCTTAGAAACCTTTAGCTCTTTTTTGATGTTGACAATTTTGGTGTTTTTATTTTTTTGGTCAAGTGTGAGTTGTCCACAGAAATGAGTGAAATTGGCCAAATTTTTTTAGTGCCGTTCGACTCTATTCCATGTAAGGATCATTTCATTGTATCACAAGAAAAAAATCGGGACGGCGGAAGTTGGTCAAATATTGAAAAATATCTTTTCATACAAATTGTTTGCGAAAAAATTATCACTTTTTTTATGATGTTATTTGATTTCGTGTCTAATAAGGATCATTTCATTGTACAGGAAGGAAAATGTCTGGGCAACAGAAGTGGGTCAAAAGAACAGTAAAGTTTCTTCTAACAGCATAAAGTTTATCAGTAGTAGTCAGTATTTCATTAGATTTGACCATGGTAAGTCCTTCATTATGTACTGCAATACAGCTAGAAAGAGTTTTGGGGAAATCGGGTCTCCTTGCCTCACGCCTCTATTTATCTTAATTTTTTCTCCTACTCTATCTAGTTTGACTCTACTTGTACTATTGGCATAAATGTTTTTTAGAATAATTATGTATTTTTCCATGATATTCTGAGATCTTAATGCTTCCCAGATGCTGTCATGTGATATAGAGTCAAATGCCTTTTTATAGTCTACAAATGCTATATACAAGGGCCTGCGAAATTCTTGATATTTCTCTATTACCTGGTCGACTACTTGACTATGATCCTTCTAAATCCTGCTTGTTCTATAGGCTGGTGATCATCGATATCTGCGGTTATTCTATCTAGTAAGTAGGAGGGTTCACCCTTGTTTGGTAGAACAACGTTTCGTCGAAAATCACTCCGGCTAATTTTGGTTACACTATAGCACTATAGCCGTTTCGTAGAATTATTCATTTCACCGAATAATTAATTGGTAAATTTTTATTAAGCATATTTATTTCTTTGAAATAATTTCTTTTGACCGAATTTTCAAATGCACTAATTTTATTCTAATTAATGTTCCACTAGACTAATAATGATTTAGTCGAAATATCGTACCGAATATTCAGTTAATTAATAGTTCGTTTCCTTGGTATCAGCAATTTTACTAAGGATGCAAGAGCGAGCGAAGCGAGCTCGGGACTTGGGGCACCCCGACTCGGACAGGTTAGGTTCGAAGGGGATGGCGGGGTCTGAAAGACCCCGCCATCTCCTTCGTGTTAGGTTACTTTTAACCTTGCCAACAGAAATAGGAGCCCCACGAAGCGGGGCTCCGTTGAGCTAGCTTGGTAGGTAGTAATCGGCAATTTGACTAAGGATGCAAGGGCGAGCGTATATTACTGATTACCACCTACCAAGGTAGCTTGACGGAGCCCCGCTTCGCGGGGCTCCTATTTCTGTTAGCAAGGTTAAAAGTAACCTTAAACTAACCAGTTAAAAGTAGCCGGCTCCTATTTCTGTTTGCAAGGTTAAAGTAACCTAACACGAACGGGATGATGGGATGATGGGATCCCGTTCAAAAGTTTAGCCACAAATTTTATAAATTGTAGCTGTCGTCACTGAATAATAGCCAGATCTAGCTATAAAGTTGCTGAGTTGGCATCACTGCTGCAGATTTGAAGTTGTGTTAAATCGATCGTACGATAGGCAGTGGTGTATGGTGTTTAAGGACGAACTGCCAATTTGAAACAACTGCAAGCGTCAAATCGATCGTACGATAGGCAGTATGGTGTATGGCTACTATTAAGTATATACAAGATTATTTTTAGTATATGCGAAACCTGAATATAGTTTGTTCAGAATCAGTAACTGATTCGATTCCAATAATTTTTTACACCATGTTATATATTTTTTCAAAAATATTTTAAATTATTTTTTTAACAGTTAATTACAATACAATCACCGTACGGTTAGGTACCTATTGCCAAACCATTATCACGAGTGTATAACATAGGAGACGCGGTTTACGCGGGTGTACCGCGAAATGAGCATGTTTTTGAACGGACAACCAGGTAATATACAAGCTTATAACTTTGTGATTTCTTATGATACAGTTTTAAAATTTTGTACATAGATTCTTTACACAAAAATATTGGACAGGTGTATCGGGTTTCGCATAAACAAAAAATAATGTTGTAGATATAGAAGATAGAAGATATAGATAGATAGATAATAGATTATTTTAATAACCTTTAGACCTCACTAATATTGTTAATGGACTTTAAATAATAATTACTTTGTACTTTATCCGCGGCTAAATATAATGTTTAATTCAACGAGTTTATGTCAACTCAGCTTTCCATTACTTCTCTTCAAACCAATGGACATGGAAATCGACAAAGATGTTCAATCCATGCTTTTACCTTTAAACTTAATGCAAAACATTTTGTTATGCCCAAAGTATCGTATCAAGGATAACTCAATATATCCCAATAACCTGACATCGCATCTGGTGACATTATGTGGTGGTTTAATTTCTATTTTTTTGTTTTGTCACAAAATTTATTTATTTTTTGGAAACGAAGTAATTAGGTTGTATTTAAATATGTTTTACATCGGCTCTTACTTTGATTTGTTCATCTATTGTATTGGATTCATTGTTAACTACGTCGCGAATGTGTGGCAAACGAAGAGAAATATAACGTTTGTCTTGAAAATTCAAGACATACACAGATACCTAAACGAACAGACTCATTTTAAGCGCTTCATCTTTGGAAACTGGATCAGTGTTATAGCAATTTTTGGCTTTTACATCTACATCTGTGTTAATCTTTACATCTATTTCCAGATTTCATTTTTTGCTTTCTTTATTTGTGTATCCTTCATGTGTTTCGACATAAACTTTGTTTATGCTACCAGGATTCTTAAGCTTTTAACCAATAAAGTTTACTTGTGGAACATCCAAGCTCAGCGCTTGCCACAGATGGCTCAAAGAGATAAGGAATCTTATTGCAAAGAATTGTTTCGAGCTTATATTGATATTTTGGAGTGCTATAAGATCTACAGAACATCTTTTCAGCATATGGTAGGTGGTCGATGTGAAGATAAATAACAAGGAGATTTAATATTCAACTGTAGTAAATAATTTTTGTTAGTGCATAATTGATAATAACTGTTTGCAGATAGCGTACCAAACGATGCAGTTCTTTTTTCTAGCTATGATCAGAATGCAAATGACAATAGATATCTTAAAACTAACTGCCATTAACGGCAGTCACATGTTTGTAAGTATCATGTTCTTCTTTTATATAAAAAACCCTTTCATTTCGGAATTTCAGGTAAGATTTGATTAATATTGATGCCAGTAGATCTCTAGCATTTCAATCTAACGCTGGAATCTAGTGACTGAATAAATTCAGTATTCAACGCTTAACTAGATTACTGGATTTTTTTGCAGATAGCATTATTATTTTCCATCTTCTCTGTGTACATCTGGATGTTGAAGAGTTTGATAATTGAAATTATTTTGAGCTTGTACTGTGAAAAGTTCTACATAACGATGGATGATGTCCAAAACACATGCATTCTTATTATGAAGTCAAATTTTACAGGTATTTTTTTTATTGTTTGTCAACTTCTCCGTTCTACGATTCCGCACCTAGAGCGTGCCTATGAGAACTGTAATTTTATATTGTCTTCTGATCAACATCATCATCAACCGGAAAACCCTCACGCAGAATCCATCGATTACCCGCAACTTTGACAATGTCGTCAGTCCACCAGAAAAGCCTCTACCTACGTTACGTCTTTCTGTTCGTGATCACCAACTCCCACTTGTTACGAATAAAGAATAATAGTGACTTTCATATTGCAGATGCTGAGAAAAATATGTGCAAAAATATAAACCGCCTGCATCGTGCGACATTCGACAAGATGAATGTCTGTGGAATGTTCTACATAGACGCCAGTTTTCCATTAAAAGTTCTAGCTTTAGTCACTAGCTATACGTTTACATTGCTGCAGTTTGCATTTCTTTAATATTGATAAATAAATATGTACAATTGTACAGACGGCTTCACATCAAGCTGCAAAAACAGAATGAACTGATCGTTGAATCTGCGGAGAAATCATACCTACTCGTACAAACCGACACCACCATAAAGCGGTTTTAAATAGCTTGATGTGTAGTCTTGTGTACCTATTTAAAACTTGTTTTAGTTAATCTTGCTACCAGCATTCTTTCACTTACTATTTAATTTATCATCATTCTAGTGCTTTTATCTAAATACATTTGCAGTGGGCGCAGTATATCTTCTACTGCCTTACTACTTCTATTACACACTATCTGAGCAGTCACCATCGTTCTAGTTAAGTTACCAGCCACACAGTCCAACTATGTTTTCTTTGATATTCCTATTGTCTTTTAGCTTCATCACCACCAGTTTTCTTATCACTCATTTACCTTTCAATGTGAGTGTTTAATTCATTAGTACCTATTTTTTTGTTAGTTTTCGACCAATGCATTATGATATTGGGTTAAATATTATTGTTGATATGATAACTTCCATTATGATAATGTACAAATACCTACCTACTACGTTTTATTGACTTTGGTAACAGTAATATTTAATTTCATTTAATTCAGTCGACCACATTATGGCAGTTTTGTCAGTATACGGCTTCCCTCATTCACTGAAGCGTACTTTAAAATAATGGCTGTGTTCAAACGAAAATTCATTGATGACATTATGAGCATTTTTTGTCCTTTATACTTCGTTAAAACTATATTTAATGAGCAAAAGTTTGAGATCAGTGAGTCAGCGGAAAAAGTTAGCATAAAGCGACTTATTTGTGCTGTCTTGGGTAACGGTGTATATTTTTGCTTCTCATGGGCTACGCTCACATACAATCCATACAGTTCTTTCCTTTTCAGAATGTTTTACTCATTCTTCTACTTTTTTTATAATTTCAACTTGGCAGTTATGTGCTATATCAACTTATACAGAAACAATTCAAATATGCGTGTTATAGTTATGCTTCAAGATATCAAAAGCTGTCTTGACAGCATCAGGGACTTGAAAAACATTAAAATGTTCTTTTGGGCGTATATTTCTTTAATAATAGTTCTTTGGCTAACTAATTTGACTGGAAAAATGGTATTTGACATACATTGGACCTGGGTAAGAGCCATTTACGGTTCCGTATCCACAATTTTTGATCTAGAAATGGCTCATATACTTATGGTAATTTATATTTTGACTCGCAAATTGGAGACTTGGAATAATATTGTAGAAAATATGAATTTTGACAATGATGACGAAGAAGTAACAGATCTTAGAGAAGTACAGTTAAAGAACCTGTATCAAGTTATAAAGCAAACCTGCATAGCTTGGAAACTGTTGAATGAAACTTCTGGATTCAAAGTTAATACCGATTTTTTCACTCTGCATTTATTTATAGAAGCAATAAATAAATACCCTTAAAATCGGTCACTAGCCAGTTGGTCTGAATCTATAAGTGACGTCATGGGGCATGTACTGACGGATGCACTCAAGCAAGCTGACGACAACGGCGTGGAAGCAACTCGTCAGTTCTTCTATGAGGCTCACCAGGACGATCTAGTCATCATCATCATCACCAGCCTATAATGTTCCCACTGCTGGGACACAGGCCTCCTCTCTGTGAGAGGGAGTGGGCCATAATCCACCACGCGGGCCCAGTGCGGATTGGTAGATGTCACATGTCTTCGAATTTTTGGTTCTAGGACATGCCTGTATTTAATCGTTCATTTGATTTCAGATTCTACTTCATTTTATCTGTACGTTCATTATGTTTGTGATGTATGTTATGATGATATTGATATTTTCTTATTCGCATGAGGTGAGTATAAAGTTTATTAACTTTTGGAAACTGAGAATATTTTATTTCCATAACAACTCTCTTCCTGACCTCCACCAGTTCTTTCCATCCGTTCGTGAGCGGCTGGCTAGGACATGGCTGGAGGTGGATCACTGTGTTGCCCAATTTCTCACGGGTCATGGTAACTTTAAAAGTAAATTGTTTTCCTTCAAGCTTGTTCCCTCGCCTTTTTGTCAATCTTCGACACCTGACAGTGAATATGAACAATCAGCACATCATATTCTTTGGATGTGTATTCTTTGGCAGAACGAACGCAATGTTATGTTGGATACTGTTTTCTAGAAAGTATAATTTGACAAATGCGTCCATGATGACGTAACACGACAAAATGTAACGTGACAGCTTTACCATAATAGTAGTCGAGGCCACATAGTACAAGAAGGAACTGCCTATAAAGCTTCCAACGGCCAATGTTTCTATGTCAATAATATCATTATAAATAATATTTTAGGTGGACACTGATACAATATTCAGCTATGTATTTGGAGTAACCATGTGTGTATGCAAGTTGACAATAGTCGAGTGGACAATGTGTTACGCTTGCGAAGAATTTTATAGCGAAGCTGCAAGAGCCAGAGGCAACATTATTATGGAGTTGTCACGAGACGGTAAGTTTTTAAAACTTATTTTGGTGGAATTAATTTTTCTCAACTTTGAAGCCACCTGAGCTCTACGCGGCGTGCTCAAAACTTTGGTTTATTCCACTTAGTTCACCTGGGTGATATCACCTGGTGGAACAAAGTGGACAAAGGGCTTTGTACCTTTTGTGCCAGCTTATTATCCGCCATTTTTTTTTTAATGGCAGCCAAGTCTGATACATTCATAGATCGATAGATCACACTAATACAAACATAAAATGTAAGCGGCAAATCGTAAAACGTTACGTTTCCGAGTTATGAGCTGTCAAACATGTACAAGTAGAGACACATTTTTTCTTTTTTTATACGAGTATATTTTGATGTTGCTGAAATTGCGTTAAACGAAATAATTCTATCTAAAAGCAATGCGTGGAAAAACTAATAATCAATTAATTTTATTGCGGAAGTATCCTTTTTGATTAATAAACATCAAAATATTAAAAAAAAATGGCGGATGGCACCTGGTACACTCCCCATAGAAAAATGTTCAAACCCCTTTGGTTTCCTCAATTCACCTTGGCAAAATATCACCTGGGTGATATCACCCAAGTGAATTGAGTGGAGTTATTTCTTTGTTCACCTCGGAAAATTAACACCTGGTTGAACAAAGGCGATTTCTCTTCTACGATCTTGTGGATCGTAGAAGAAAAGTCGCCTGATGAATAATGTTCTGTTAGAGCTTTTCAATTATTGTAATAACATTTCTGTGTTTTTTTTCGTTTCAGTGAAATGTAAAAAACTTTGGAAGAACAGTAAACGACTGATGGATGTAAACATACTGAAAATGAATGCATCTGGATTCTTCACAATCGACGCGGTGACAATGCTACATTTCTGTTCTATTATTACAAGTCATATTATTGTTTTACTACAATTTGCTTTTCTGTAAGAACGGAATAAAATAATAATCGGCTGTTTTTTTTTTCTAATGCTGTAACCATCACGGCCCGTTCAAGACTTTGGTTTGCGGCAGCCGCCAAACTCTCCACTCCCGCGCAGCTGTCCGTTCCGCTCTGTTACGTGGCTTCGTCGCACTCATTCATTCACATCATCATCATCATCAGCCTATAAAAATTCCCACTGCTGGGACACAGGCCTCATCTCTGTGAGAGGGAGTGGGCCATAATCCACCACGCGAGCCCAGTGCCGGTTGGTGGATGTCCCATGTCTTCGAATTTTTGGTTCCAGTACATGCCGGTTTCCTCACGATGTTTTCTTTCACCGTTTTGAGAGCAGTAGTGATGAAATAAATTACTTACACAAAGTAATGCACCTGGCTGGGTTCGAACCCACGACCTACTCGTAAGACGGGCCCGATACCACTGGGCCACCACTGCTCTCACTGTACTGATACGCTCGATGAAAACGATGCGCGTTTTAGATATGAGTAGCGTCTCGAGGCGTACTTGTACAAACATTTCCATACCTTGATCTTACCTCTTGCCACCCCGCGCTAAGCCTCCGCTCAGCGCAAGGTCGTGAACGGACCTAGGCCTCGGACTCGAAGTCAGCGATCAGCGGGGTGATAGCAGCGCGTTCAACGAAGCGGTTTTCGAATGGTCCCAGACATAAGACCCACTTTAAGTTTCACCCTCCTGAAACTTATGTTGTTAATTTCACCGAAATCGCTAGAGTCGTTTTTTTAAAGGACTTTAAGATTTTTGTATGGAGGTTCTCCCTAACGGTTGGGTCATTTTGAACAATGACCACTTCTAGGCAAGTGTTTTTCACCGTCGACGTGTCCTCACGGCGGCGATAGGCGGAGACCTCTTGCGCCCAGCATTGGTCGCGGCCATGCTGCGGGGCGAGACGGAGTGGGAAGCGGTCGCCTCCTGCGAAGCAGTAATGCTCGCGAAGGAGGAGGCGGGCCGCGTGAGAGAGAGGACAGTGTCCTCCCTCCGCCCCACCCGCGGTGGTGGACGCCCACGGCGACGGACGTCGCAAGACGATCTCCGGCCATCGTAGGCGCGGGCGTGCGGGCAGCGAGTAAAGGGCGTCTCGCTGCCCGACCATGGATCATGCCCGGGTCGACGGCGCGTTGTGTTCCACGCGCGCCTCAAAGAGTGTCAGCATAATGACGGGGCCCCCTTTCAGAGGGCCAAAGCCTGCCGGCGTCGCGGGACTTATTCCATCACCGTGACCCCGGAACATAAAGGGCTATTGAAGGACACCGTGGATTTTAGTCAGTACGAGTCTGACAGTAACTACCGCCCTGCCCGGGGTGGGAGGACGCATTTGATGATTTTACCACGTTAAAAAAAAAGAAAAAAAAAGTGTTTTCCACTGTCGACTGCATCATCGCTTATAATCAGACGAGATAGTGCTCAAATTCAAGATAAGATTTTATGTCATGAGGATGTTGAGGACGCGACACTTTATGCACTAAATTAAGATCATAAGTAAAACAGTGTATGTGAAATCAATTCTTTTATTTATCTTTTAGATACTGAAAGACGACAATATTATAACATTAATAAATAACCATCTATAGTACTGTATCTACTATCATGCTATTAATCCTCTATAAAAGAACCTATAACAATTAGTTTATTGCCAACATTAAAACACTCAATGATTATTATGATCATTATTCATCCAAACGCGTGATATTATGAATTTCAAAAAAAGAACATTCTCATGCAATGACATTTTCACCACCAGATCGCTAAAATTTTGAAAAAAGAACAATAATTCTTTTACTTATAAGGGTTTGTTTATTTTACGTGCTTCGCAATTAGACTTTTCTTGAATTTACATAGTTCTTACAACACTGTACAACACCCTAAGGTATGAGAATCTTTTATAGAGGATTCACATCATGATTGTAGATAAAGTCTTGTATGCAACTGTTATAATTAGGTATTAAAACACTCATGTGATACTATTATCACACCCACATTCGTGTTTTAAGAGGATTGTATAGCGGCTGCCTTTTCAAAAAATAGGTATTTAGAAAAACTCGTGCTGTCCCTCTCGCGCGTTGAAAAACCCCCGATCGTGCGATAGAGAGCGTTGCAGCTCGCGACTGACTGTGAGTATTTTTTATATGAAATATTTTGTCTCTCGGGAGAAAACGTTTTTCACATACTAAATCACGTCCAATCTCTTAGATTCTGGCGTCAATCGTTTCAGCATATTATATTCTAGGTTTGTAGGTTTTGCTTTTTTTCTAAAACTTCATTGTTTTTTAAATGCAAAGGTTTTACTTCAATGAAGATTTTGTCATAAAAGTAGTAACTCTTAGGCGCCTGTTACTTTCAAACTATTATAAATTTTGAAAAAAAGAAAACCTATGAACCTAGTTTTTTACAGTGTCAGAAGCATTCAAAAAAATCATTGAGATAGGATAACATTTAGGGACAGGAAAACGTTTTCTCTTTTAGTATGGACGAGCGCTCGGTAGACGATAGTCTTAATACCCCTGATTATACAACAGTTGCATAAATAACTATTACTTTACAAGAAAGCAAACTGTAACAGCACAACTGTGTAGTGAGTAAGAAGGGCCAGCAGTCGTAGCGGATGGCAGACATCTATGTAGAACAAGCCACAAACACTCATCTTGTTAAATAACACACGATGCACCCGCAGGACTTGTTGGCACATCTTCTTTTGATCATCTGTAATCATAACAAAGGTTTTAAACCCCATCGAATTGTTTCCAAACCACTGCAACTCCTGAAAGCGAGAATCAACATAGGCGAACCAATAAGCGCCAATGAAGCTCGAAATCTCGGAAAGTGAATTTAATTGTCTTGGATTCTGCAACGAAATGAATCCGAAAAGAATACAAGAGAAGAAGAGAAATAAGTTATTTCCACTCCCCCACACATAAAGAAGGAGGCAGAACAAAACAAGACCAAAAGGCACAAAAGGACGTTTTCAATTTTATTGGGATAAGCCCCGTTGCCCAGTTACTCCACGGATACAAAATATTTAAGGGATCTAAATTAGGATAGAATTGAAATCTGTGGAAGATACACTGTTCTTTCATGTACAATTTCGAAACCATAACGTTATTATGAGCGTAGGTATTATAAAATAAGTATGAAGCAGCCGACCAACAGCAAGATGGACGAGTTTCAGGAGATTGCAACTTGGTTAAGGCTTCCATCAGACAAAATAGTAGGGGAGCTCAGGAAGAGATTTTTGCAGTGAAAAAGGTGAACGGGCATTTTGTTCGGACCTGTGACCCACAAGCGCGAACACCAACGAAACAAGTCCAAGTATGACATAGACCATTCAATACCCAATGAGATGAGTCGCTTTCCTCAAAAGCATGTTTATTTTTCTCTCATCAATTTTCGTGAATCGTTAACCCTAAACTTTCAAAACAAATTTCAATACATACCAGTTCAATACATAATACAACCAGGAGGCCTGTACTCAGGAATCTGATGAGGAGGGCTGCCAATAATGATGGTGATGATATCAAACAAAATAAGCAAGAAGAAGACTCACCTGTACAGTCTGATGCCAGAATGAGAATACAAGTATAGTGAGCGAACTTGACAGCTTGATAGAATGCCTCAAGCTGCAGACTGAGGAATATTTGTATGACCAAGGCTTTTATTATCCAGAAGCTTAAAAACGTTGACGTAGTTGGTGCTACACGCTATAAAAAAAAAAAAGATTAATATATATTATGTGCTAATGTTTAGGATGAATCCCAAAAATGATCATAATATCTCATAATTTTAATACGTTACGTTACGCGGCACGGTTAGCACAGTGTTCGAGCGTCCGCATGGTGCACTGCGCATTGCAGGTTGTATTCTTGCACCGAACAAATACTTATATGATCTACAAGTAGTTATTCTGGGTCTTACTCTTTGTATAATGTGATCTTACACGTTTGGGAAGGCAACCATCACATATGAAAAGTTCCTAGTATTGTGTTTTTTGAAAAAAAAAACAAATAGATGAAGCAAAAAACTTTGCACCTCTTTTACGGAGGAGTATGAATAATGGCACGGTTAACATTTGTACAGGATTGCATTGCATGCAAGCCGATTCCAATGCTATATAGGGGTGAATTGTACTCAGTAGCGGCCATCCTACGGCTGATATAATATGATGGTGATGATGATGATATAAGCGTACTTTTATTACATGAAGCAAGTACCTACTTACCGCGTACCTATAATTGAACTTGCAAAATTGTATCACTATTTCAATATTTACTAAGCCTTGACATATGACTTCTGTAGTGTGATACAGAACCTGAAATCATTATCAAATAGGTACTGTTTTATATGCTAATGTTAATACTGGCGAATATCTTTTTAAAAATAAATGGCAAATGTAGCAATGGTGGCCCAGTTGACAGCCCCGATTCAAATCCACCCAGACGCATTACTTTGTGGAATATATTTCTTCACCACTGGTCTCCAAAAGGCGAAGAAAGCATCGTGAGGAAACTGGCATGTCCGAGAACCAATCCGCATTAGGCCTGTGTGGTGAATTTCGGCCCGTGTCTAGCTAGAAACTTATACAAGAAAGCATCTACAATTAGTCCGAATTCACGATAACATCTCGCAAGTCACGACTGTTTTAACTACATCAAAAACTAAAACTACTTACTGGGTACTGATACATATCAACGATAATCTTGTAACACTCTAATATTTGTTCGTAAGCCGTAATAATTTTAACCATGTCTTCTTTACTGCAACCATTCTTAATTATCAATAGCAACTTAATATTCCATAGAACAACTTTATCGGTCAATAATTTGAGTAATCTAATAACGTAAATTAAATTGGAATCTAAAGTAATGCCAATCAATATATAAAATATAACGTTCCACGGCGGTCTGGAAGATATAATATACACGCAGATGAAAATGAAAATATAACATGAAAAGTGCACAGCGACGGCGAGCCAAGTTCTCCTGGTGAAAGATTTGAGACTTGTTTCATCATTAAGGAATCTGTGCACTTCTTGAAAGTATAAGACGATCATAACACTCTTTTTAGCTTGAATGAAGTTAATAACCAAGTTCATAATGAATCCCATACATCGATTAAAAAAATCAAAGAAAGATGCGAACCAAAGGAAATTTACTGTACTATATTTTATGATGATATCATCGAGCATTGTTTCTACGATTCGATAGATGTACGTAATCAAGAATATTAAAACTCCAAGTATAACTATGAAATTGTTGAAGTAATTATTGGGAGTTATAAAATTGTTCTTCATATGATACTTGGGTCGAAGCAACATTATTTGCATAACATGCAGAGGCAAAAAGATTCGCTGCACATCTTTATCCATATAATATTTTAAAACATTTTTGTCTCTTATTTTAATTTTGTTAAAAGTATTTCTGTTTAAAGGCTCCATTTTGGGTCCACTTCTGTAAACGTTATGTCAATTCTTGATAGATGTTAAAATATATGTACCTATAATAATATGATAGTGACAGCACATGAAAAATAGAATGTTTTTTTAAACGATCATAAGGTTATTGCTTTCATTACTAATGGAAAAGATAATTGTCATTACAATTAAGAGTCTATTCATAATGATTTTGATAAAGAACACGTTGGAACTGTAAATATAACTGTACTCACTACATGCTATAACTGTACTCACTACATGCTATAAGTATTTGCTTGCCATCAAGATGTTTGGAATAAAACCGGGGAGATATAATGAGCGTTATAATGCAACTAAAATTATAGAAATGCAAACTACAATGGCACAAAGCTATATAGTTAGTAAGAAATGTTCGAAAAACGAAGAAGAATACATGACAGGGATTTACCTTGTTGAATCTAACTCGATGTAGACGTTTAATATTCAAGTCTTGCATTTACTCTTCTCGACACCTGAATCAGTAGCAGATGATATTTGTGTATTTTGAGCATCTTGCCCGTGAACAATTGAAATATTGTGTGCAAATACAGTAAACTTACAGAAACTTGGAGTACCTACATAAAGATGAAGACCAAGTTCACCTTGACAGTAGAAAGATTGAAGTTCCATGGAGTTTCTTGCCCATTCTTCTCCATAAACATCTCCTTCTTTACTCCTTGGAATGGGCATCTACGGTACTTTCACAATTATTAAGTCTTGCAACTTGAACTGTAGCTCCATAATTTTGTAGTGTTTAATTATTATTATTTTTTTGTCTTTGACCATTCAAAACTGCTTGTAACTGGCCTACTTGAAATAAATGATTTGATTTTGAATCGCGCCACAAAATTGCTTCATGTCTTTTGTTGCGTCGGTTCCGACTCATCATTCATCTTAAACGGCCACTTAGCAATAAATATCTAATGATTTATTTCGTGAATGAATAATAATTGCCAATGACGTGCCGAAGTGAATCATTAGGAATACTGCTTATGGACCGTTTTAGACCCTGTAGACACTTTCATGAAGCAGGAATTTTGGCAACAGGGTGTTGTGTATCGGCGTTTTCGAGGAAGGTTAAATGACACGTCGACTCAGCGCGATAGTATTTGTGTGTATTAGTTCATAAATTATTGCATATTATAATTAATGTACTGTGTTTTATGGACCCTAGTTGCCAGATGAATAAATTGATTGATTTGAATTGAACTTTGGTGTATGTCAAAATATACCTTGTCTTATTTTGTGATGATAAAATAGGAGTTATTATAAAGTTATCCAAAATAGAATATTTTGCAAAAAACTCAAAGGCATCGACTGCACTTCTTTGTCGATGACATTGTTAATTAAAATTTCCACAAGATAAGTTCTTTTCTTCATGTATGTACTTTCTGTTTAAAGTACTGTTGAGTTTCAAAAGTTAAAAACCTATAAATTCAAGCCAGGTGGATTTTATTTTATGTTGGATAGACCATTTATTGAGTAAGGCACATCACACTATAACCAATAGGAACAGAGCAGCAATGAAAAATGTTGCAAAATAGGGGGAAAAATACTTTTGAGAGCGTCCGTTGCGTGCCAAAAACTATGTATGATGGAATTGTTCCTCATGAACAGCTGTAAAAAAAACTGGCCAAGTGCGTGCCGGGCCACGCACAGTGTAGGGTTCCGTAGTTGCCCATCAAAATACTTATGCGAACTAACTAAACTGTTTCGCTGAATTTAATTTTAAAAAGAAGAACTTTCAAAATCGGTTCAGGCGTCTTTGAGAAATCGGGGAAATAACATTAAAAAAAAATATAACGACGAATTTAGAACCTTCTCCTTTTTTAAAGTTAGTTAAAAATAGTTGACAATTAAAACCTACCTATCCCCAAAACATACCCACCATTTATAGCTGTAAAAATAAAGTTGACAATCTTACATTTGCAGTTGAAGAACATGTTCTCTGATACATTTTGTTTAGGAAAATATGTTATCCAAGTACGTTTTATAAGTTGGTCGACTATTACTCGTAAACTTGTAAAGCCTACTTAGTCATGATAATTTTCTTTTAAACTTCGTTATATATACTACCATTGTGATTTTTTTCACACTCCCAAACATAACCGTTTAGCTGGTAGAGGGGGGGACACTCGAGTCGAGCAAAAATTAGCACTTTAAAGCTTAATATTTCACAAACGAATCTTTTTATAAATTAAAACTTTTTCAAAAAAAAATGTAACCGCCTTCAAAAACAACCACAAAAAAGGGTAAATAACCTTCAAAACTTTTCTTTCGGAAGTCGGTGACTTTTTTTTATTTAATTTCATTGTCTTTTTGCCACCGACTTCCGAAAGAAAAGTTTTGAAGGTTATTTTACCCTTTTTTGTGGTTGTTTTTGAAGGCGGTTAAATTTTTTTTTAAAAAGTTTTTATTTTACTCTTTTTAGTTTAAATATTCAACTACAATTTTTGTCAAATACTAGTTCATCATTTTCTGACATGAGCACTAGAATTTTGAAATCCGTAACACCGGTAATAACATCGTTAAAATCTCTTACATTCATAATTCCCTATCTCAAAAACTACTGAACCGATTTTGATGAAACTTGCAGTATTCCCTAAGTTGAACGATACCTAGTACAACAAAAAAAGAATTACTTAAATCGGACTTGTAGTTCGGGAGATATGCGAACACAAACATAATTTACTAAATCAGTCGATGCCAAGTCCTTACTAGAGGAGTTGTACCTTCCATCATCAGCTCAGCTACATGAGATGATGATTACCATACGCAAATACTTAAATTACTTCATAAAATTTGCGAAAAACGATGTGTAGGCCTATAAAATTTGAACGTTGCCCTCGATTTCTCCAGGATCCAATCATCAGATCCTGATATGGTGACAATGGGACCACTCCTGAAGTATCTCCTTTCGAACAAAAAAAAATTTTGAAAATCGGTTCACAATTGGCGGAGTAATCAGGTAACAAACACACAAAAAAAAAAAAAAAACATACCGTCGAATTGATAACCTCCTTCTTTTGAAGTCGGTTAAAAAAAATGTTAATGGAAACTATCAATATTTTTTAAAGGCCTATTTAATGATAACCCACACTAAGGGGTACGCGACAAAAAAAAAATCATCCCCACTTTACATGTACAGGAGGTACCCTAAAAAGAAATATTTTACGAGATTTTATTTTACCACTTTTTCGGCGCAACAAATCCGTATATTTACACCAAATTACAACTTTCTAGTATTGTGCGTCTCTGAGCTAAACTGCGGACAGACGGACGGACGGACGGACATGGCGAAACTAAGCTATTGTCAAACAGAGAGGCGTGCCGAAAGCGAAGCGAAGCGTTTTCATTTGTAATGTATGGAATTGTTTGAATCCAGTCATATTGAAACGCGAAAGCGATGCGCTAGCGTTAGCGATCCGAAGGCGTTGGCGATATTACAACTCAGCGAGGCGTGGCGAAGGCGTTTGCGAAGCGTTGCCGAACTATTAGTAATGGCTGGCTTTGTATGCACGACGTCAAACATAGAGCGATTCCGAAGCGAAGCGTTAGCGAGGCGTTTCCGAGGCGAATCCGAGACTTGACAGTGCCAAATTGACACTGTCATGCCTATTTAAAAACTAATATTACCTATTTACAAATTAGCTGTTCTGTATTGTGAATAGTGATCGAAATGTGGAATAATCGAGGGCGTGCATCATATCTTGACCGAGGATGAGTGGAGCGAACGCTTCTGGTGAAATCTGTTTGGTCATCACGCTGGATATTGACGACAAGCTCAGGATGCGCACGGAATTTACTTTCACTGGTGCTGTGTAAAGCTACTGCGTAGAGAACAACATAGCCCGGGAGTGATGCTGAGGGAGCTGTGTGGTGGAGGCGGCACGCGCCACAGCTTGCTGTGTCCGGTGGTCAGGCCCAACATACTGACCAAAACACCTCTCACTAGAACAATCCGTGTAATGAACGAAGATCATGAGCGGTTGTATTTTCATGCGGCTTGAGTGAATAACGCGTACAAGTTCTTTTAAATGAAGTTATATGTATATGTAAGAAATCTATAAATACATTTTGTTGTTGTAATTTGTATTTTTATGTTGTTATGTGACACATAACTACTGGTCTGGTACAGCAGCAGGCAACAGTGCTGCGCAAAAATAACACCTTTACAGAATATAATATAAATTATGAGGATCAGTACCTAGTACCGCGGTATTCGTTTGCTATCCTCTTTAAAAAAAATAACGTACGTAATAGGGGCACCATGTAAAAACCAAACAACATAATTATTATTCAATTATTTTATTGTGATAATATGATCTATAACAACAACTTCAAAAATTCTGCTCTTTAACATTTTGTTGATGGTGTAACACATTACCATACAGAACACACAATCATTACCTACATTTTTTTTACAGAATACGCACGAATGAACAATATGTTCAATCACATTCATGATTATGATAATAGCATTATTGTTTCCAAAATAGGCCTGAAATTGATTTTATTTCATTGAAATCATGCTTCAGCAGTCAATTGATTAATTCAAAGACATTGTGACACAAAGTCTTGGCATTCAAAATATCATCATTTTAATCCTCCTTTTGATGTGGTACTGTTCTCATCTTCAACAAAACGGCGGCTGGGCTAATGCAAATTAAAGATATCTACTTGGTACCTCCTCAATAAAAATATTACTTAGGTATTGTTTTCCTTATGTAAACCAATCCAGTTCTCGAATAATCCGTTAACCGTATCTTGAGAACTGTTATAGTCTAAAGACAGTCACAAATGTGTGTTTGGTCAACACTCAGATCAAAGAAAAAGTTAAGGTTAATGAATATTATTTACAAAACTAAATTTCTTATCGGATACTGTGGCAATTTGGAGAACTAAGTATGTGCACACACACAACAGCTGCACATTTTCTTGTTGCATATTAATAGATCATTACTTTTCGCAGTCTATGAGCAAACAATCACGGAAAAACATGAAATCAAGAAATAAATAAACAATCAATATCAATAGACGTCAATCTGTGACAAGTTTACGGTATCACTCTTTTTTTAAATATTTTTTTGTCATGACTTCAAGGCCTTTACGCCAAAGGGTGTGGCACAATGATATTAAAGCCACAGACTACATACAAATACTACCTACGTATGTCAAAACCGCATGTTTATTTTTAAAGGAGATGAGTTCTCCCATCCAGGGCATGGCAGGGCATCAATGTTTTACAAGAAAGAAAATGAAGAAAAAGAAAAATCTGGCAACACAAACAACGTGCACGCTTCGGTCTCGCTTTCCAGTATTTGCTCTGTTTGACGTCGTTCATATCTATAAAACCAGCTAATACAACTGTCACGCCTCGCTTCGCGGGCACGCCTTTCTGTTTGACGTGGTCTCTGACGACTTCAGTTTCGGCGCGATATCGCTTCATATTTCCATACATGACGTAACAAAAACGCTCCGCTTCGCCTTCGGATCGCTATATATTCGGTACTGGCTTCATACAAAACGTCGGTTCGCTGCACCCAGTTTGACGTCTCCTTTCGCTTCGCATTCGCCTCGGAATCGGATCGCCTCGCTTTCGCCTGCCTGTTTGACAAAGGCTAAGGGTTCCTTGTTGACTACGGAACCCTAAAAATGTCTATTTTTAAGGTTAATTCACCATAACCTTTTTTATGGAAATCCAATTGGTTTTAAAATAATGCATTATTGCGACGGTATTTTTGTAAACACAATATTAATCATTATCCAAATAAATACGTTAATCATCACGAGCATTTAATTTTGAACCAAATTGCCCTTGACATTATTTGATTTCAATAAAATATCTTAGGAGAAATCGTTGTTTCATAATTATACCGCAACAAAATAACTGGCTGGGCTCGTCACAATTGTGGCGGTAAAATCTAGATTTGAGGAGTGGTTGGATAGTTAGTGTTGTCTGGTTAAGCAGACCACCATGCGATACCTTGAATGTAAGGCGTTCAGCCAAGGGCTGAATGAGCCAGCTGCTATATTTCTTTTATTTGCTTTAGAAAAAAGGCTTTGAAAGCCTCGACCGGTGCCGGTCACAAAAGAAGGTCGGAACATCGTCGGTAGTCTTCTATCGACGATGTGTAGAAAGTTCTAGATATACCTTTTGCCTTGTCTCATACTGAAACATTCCAAAACCACTCCGAACAATCTAGTAAGTATTGGAAACTTCTAGAACAGTGTAGACTGGTCTCTTAATGAGCCTGACGTAACAATATGTACAGTAATTGCCCCAACCTTAATATGAAACAATAATTTAATAAGCTTTGTCATAAACCTAATTATTTTTTAGGGTTCCGTAGCGAAATGGCAAAAAACGGAACCTTTATAGATTCGTCATGTCTGTCTGTCTGTCTGTCCGTCCGTTTGTCACAGTCACTTTTCTTCGAAAGTATAAGAGCTATCCTGTTGAAACTTGGTAAGTATTATGTGAACCGCATTAGGATTATTACACAAAAATAAAAATTCAACTAATTTTGGAGGTTGCCCCCATACTTACAATTGAAACCCAAATTTTTTTTTCACCGTACCCATACGTGTGGGGTATCTATGGATAGGTCTTTAAAAATGATGTTGAGGTTACTACTGTCATTTTTTTCTAAATTGAACAGTTTCCGCGAGAGACACTTCCAAAGTGGTAAAATGTTGGTCCCCCCCCTGTAACTTCTATAATAAGAGAATGATGAAACTAAAAAAAATATATGATGTACATTACCATGTAAACTTCAATCGAAAATTTGTTTGAACGAGATCAAGTAATTAGTTTTTTTTTAAACGTTATTAATCGTAAACCGCAATTTACCTTTCAAAGTTACAACCAACTACAAGAACTTTTATATTATGTTACTTGCTGCTACGGAACCCTTTATGGGCGAGTCCGACTCGCACTTGGCCGGTTTTTTTTAATTAAATTACTGATAGTATCGGAAGTGGTGAAGTTTCGATGTAGTAAAATGTAATGTAACTATCAAAATAATATTGGTACTACAAAGGTTTTCTTTTAAAATAAGTTAAGACGTACTTTCGAATTATTTCCTTGTTCAGAAAGCAATGCATACTCTAAGAGTAAAACTACTACAAAAGTTTAAAAATCGTCGTGTAGAACTTTTATGGAATAAGATGGTTGACAAAGATGTCCAGTCGATGCTTCTACCTCTGAATCTGTTGCAAACTGTTCATTTCTGTCCAAAATATTGCATTATAGACAATGTTATATCTCCAAACAGCTGTCTATCGAACTTTGTGTCAGTGTGTGGGACGATTTTCTACATACTGTTTTTAGTACGTTATGGTGTTTACCCCAATGTTATCAGTGCAATCACAATGCAAGCTAAAATGATTACATTTATCTTATTTACCATTGATTATTTAATCCTATGCACAGGATTCTTAATGAATTTTATTGTTAAGATGTCCCATGTCTCTGAAAATGTTTTGTTTGTTTTAACATTTCAAGACATTCACAGGCATCTGAATCACGAAATCAAATTCAAACGTTTCATCATTGTCAACTGGTTCATTGTCGTTTCTCTTTTAATGTTTGCTATCAGCACTCTCGTGCTTTGGATTTGGCAGGATTTATCAATATTCACAATATTAGCTGCACTCACTTCATTGTATTTTGATGCAAACCTCTTATATGCTATAAGGCTTATTCAGTTGTTAAAGGACAAAGTTGATCTATGGAATATTGAAGTTCGTCAATATCAAAATATGGCGAACAGGGACCTTGATGATCATTGTAAAAGAATGCTTCAAGTTTACGTTAAAATTTTACACTGCTATGACATCTTCAAGGTTTCTTTCCAACAAATAGTAAGTTATAGTGAGATTTATAGTCTTGATATTTTTGAAAGCAGAAGGCAAACTAGATACAAGAGGAATATTTTTACAAAAAATACAATAATTTTCCAATATTGTTTTTCTTGTGTCTTAAATCTGTTCTAGATCGTGTTTCATATCGCAGGGTCATCAATTCGCTATTTCATCAGATTTCAGGCAGCCTTCAATTTAAATATGTTTATGGTAAGTTATGTAAACACTATCCGTCGTACCACAAAAAGTTAAACTCTTGTTGAACAAATATACAACGTGTAACGTTAATAGCGCAAAACGTCTCGTGTGGTAACTCAGCCCATGTTACTGAACAATGTTTGTTCTAAGACTTTTGATAATTCGCAAAAAAAAGTTATATAAATTTTTTTTCATACTGATGGGCCCGTGCAATTTCTCATTTAGTATGAAAAAGCAAAAATTTTTTTTGCGAATTTCCAAAAGTCTTGGAACAAAAAATGTTCAGTAACATGGGCTGAGTTACCCCACGAGAGGTTTTGCGCTATTAACGTTACACGTTGTATAACCGCATAACGACCCGTAAATCAACTTTAAATACCGCTTTGCAGTTCACAGTTCTTTTATTTAGACAAGTGGTCAACAGATGTTTATTGTTTAGCTTTTTAATTTGTAATAAGACAGTAACCGTCTTATTACAAAAAGTTAAACATCTGTTAAGTCTTTGTAATAAGACGGTTAACTTGTCTAAAAAGGTGTAACTGTTAAAAGACTCTTTTATGAACGTCAAACATCGTTTTGCACTTGATAGGTAGTTTTTTTAAACAAGTGTTTAAGGCGCTGTACACAGCGAACACTCTGTAAACGACTAGTTTTACGTCGCAAAGTTAGCCGTATCTGTACATGCCACAAGCCTGAAAAAAATACAGTTTATAGTCAAATATAAAGTAAAGACTTTAACAAAAACAATTTACTAAAGTTGTCTAGAACTACGAAAGAAAAAATTGTCAAAATGACCACGAAAAAATATTTTTCGTCTCGAAATTCTCAATTTTTCAGCGGTAACCATTATATTTTTTGTAACTATGTGGGAGTCAGAATGGAATAATAGGCATAAATAAGTTTCTTTTACTTTATTTAAAATCAAAACATCATTATAGAACAAATAACATTTATAATTATTGGATAGTAGGTAGTCACACAATCACATCATAATCAAACAGTTAAATAACTTAAAAATATCAGCGACACGATTACATAATTATTCAAAATAAAACAGAAACGGAATAAAACAGAATTATGACCTAACAATAGTCAGTAACACATTATTACAGGTTTAAAATAGTCACAGTTCAAAATAGTACAAAAATACAGCAGAAATATTACACAAGAAAACATACCTGACAGTTCAGAGCACTTGTTGTGCCGCGTCCACTATCGAACAGCTTCTGATCTGTCGAAACACAGTGCTTCGTCTTTTATAGCACAACTCACTTGCAAAGTGGGGGAAAAGTAGTCAGTTACAATACTTTTAAAGACCGGAGGTAGATGAAAATAATAAGTGACATTTATAAAAAAAACATTAAAATATTATTCTCCCGGAACAACTATAACACAGGAAATTTCATATAGGTACTAAAGACATATCTAATTTTTTTTAACTCAGACCTGTAATTTTTTAAATATTAAGTTAAAACTGCAAAATTTCTTACATTTTTTCTTACAATTTGCCCCCGCGCGCAGCTGCCTCACCCCCGCGACTACCTTTGCTACATAGAGCTTGGGTACAGCGCCTTAACCGGTGTTTAACTTTTTGTAAACATGTTTTAATAATACTCACCTCCTTGTTTTTAAATATTTTGTTTATTTTTTTATAGAATATGAATGCTGTAGCAACTTTCTGGTTTATCCTTTGGATGGTAAAATCATTCGTATTGCAAATTGTACTGAGTCTGCATTGCGAGAAGTTTTATATATCAATGAATAATGTTGAAGACTTGTGCTCAAGTACAATATATTCCAAATTTCCAGGTATGTGGTATGGTGTGAAACAAAATTAAAAGAAGAAATATAATTGATTACTTTAATGTGTATCGTAAAGATGTATTGATTTGAATGTAAAAGAAGTGAATGATGCTTTGACGTCTGACAGGGGAGAATTTTTTTTTTGTTTTTTATTCTAAAGGAACAACTAACAGCTACAATATACAATATAAAAACTAAAATCTAGATACATGTAAAATAAGCAATATTGTAGCCCACAACGCTGTTCACAGATTGACTGTGGGATATAATATTTGAGTAGAAGATAATTTTAACGCTAGACATGCATAATAATATTAAAAACTAAACTTACCTAACTATCATGCTCACCTTAAACCGTACATAATATATCAAGTGAGCTCCCTAAGAATCAGACCCTTGAACCTACTGGGAGAACATGCAAATATATCTATAATGTTCAAAGGTCTTATTGTAGGTATCTATCATTTTGCGAACAGGTGAGCGCAGACCGGTGTTAGTGTGGCAAGTACGCGTGGAGAATAGAGTCGCTTTCGCTTGTATACTGTTCTAGGGACAACATAGCATAACATGTTGGTTAACTCATTGCAGTCAAATTTGAAAAATGCAGTCAAATTTGAAAGAATGGAAGAAGAAAACGTGTCGCGCTGACCCCAAGTAGTATGGGATGATGATGATGAAGATGATGATGATGTAATATCTATCGTCAGCCATACATGGCCAAGCTTTGGCCTTTTATGATAAATAGGTTGTTTTTCGAAGTGAAATTAGAAACCACCTTTGGGCCTCCCCTCTTTTTTTATGGTTTTAAAATCATCAAATGAGTCCTCCCACCCAGGGCAGAGCGGGAGGGACTGTCAGACTCGTAATGACTAAAATCTACAGTGTCCTTCAACAGCCCTTTACGGTCCGGAGTCACGGTAATTCGTAAGTCCCCCGACCCCGGCAGGCTTTGGCCCTCTAAAGGGGGGCACCGTCATTATGCTAAAGTCGGCGCCAGACATTGTGCTCACTTATTTGATCACATAAGTGTTCAAATGTGTGGCACGGGCATTTGATACTACTGTCACATGTTTGAACACACAAGTGCGCTTTGCCATTCCGTGTCGGTTTTTTAGCGCAAATCAAAGGGATCAAAGTTCAAATGTTTGAGTGCCTGCCACACTTGCGCGAAGTCCAGTTGCACGAACGTCGTCACTGAGAGCTATCGTGCGTAAACCTATACAGGGTGAATTTGAATAAATGCGACAAAATGAAATGGGAGCTTCAGTTACAGTAACATAGTAATTTTTTTTCTACAATCTTAATCGTTAAAAAAAAATACGCGATTATTGTTTTCAAAAGGTCCATTGATGTTATTATCTTTATTTAAGTACGAATTATCGGTATTCCAGCAAAAAATAATAATATGCATAATAAATAAGAAAAGTTAAAGTACCTATCAAATCCGACTCATCGCAGTGCTCAATAAACGTCTTGTACTCATTCGTAGCGGTCATTTACCTAATTTCGCCTTTTTTCTAATGTAAGTATCGCGCGATGCTGCCAAACCTCGCATGAGCGCCAACGCTGACATCCCTTATCGGCGGCGTATTTCCAAAGCCTATACTATTTCAGTCACGAGTCGGACTCTAATCGATGAGCTTTTGTTTGTGCATATTTTTTCAACAATACCTAATCTATCTCAGTAAAAAACTTGACTCAAATAGATTAGCTTTTGTTTTGATATTTTCAAAGAAAATGTACGGACAAAATCTAGTACCATTTCAGTCACGCACGAGTCAAACTCTAACCCCCTTATTAATAAACGTGGACTAAAGTTACAACCAGGATAATCCTCAGATTAACCATAATTTTTTTAAGGATAAACCTTGGCGTAACTTTAGTCCACGTTTATTAATAAGGGGGTAAAAGACGAGGTTTTGTTTATGCATGACGCAGTGAAATGAGGAAATCAGGGATTTCACGAAATCCAATTATCAAGAAAAGTATCTAGTGATAATTATGACAAAAAATACTAATATAAAGTCAGAGATCATATCATTTCACTAAACTAAGTAAAATGTCAGAAAACGTCGACGGAGCACCGCTTGGCGGTGCTCCTACTTCTGGGTGGTTTAAAAACAAATAACCACGAAGGGGATGGCGGGGTCTTTCAGACCCCGCCATCCCCTTCTAACCTAACCTGTCCGAGTCGGGGTGCCCACAGTCGTATTTACGATATTCAAGAACTATAAAATTTAAGAAAAGTTAAATTCCGAGGTAAATTTACTCATATAGCTAGTGAACCTCTACTCGACAAGGTTTTGTTCGTACGTAATGTATAAAAATAACTCGCCAAAAGTTTAGCTATTCGAGTGATATGAATTATATAGAACTAGATTTTGTCCGTGCATTTTCTTTGAAAATATCAAAACAAAAGCTAATCTATTTGAGTCAAGTTTTTTACTGAAATAGATTAGGTATTGTTGAGAAATATGCACAAACAAAAGCTCATCGATTATAGTCTGACTCGTGACTGAAATAGTATAGGCTTTGGAAATAGGCGTCCCGGCGACCGGCCCGCCCCGCCCACCACCCTTCCTACGTTCATTAATCGTGTGCGCGGGAAAGAGTTGCGCGAGCGGCCGGGCGGACGGAGGCAGCGCGGGGCGGAGGCTGCGTTATTCATTCATTGCGACAATGTAGCTAAATCGTGCCCACGATAACGGTAGTACGCGAAATTCTTTGATACTTGTAATTATTTTAACGCTTTTCGTAACACTTGTCAATTATTATTTAATTTTACATTTGATATTTTATACATTATTTAAACCACACGTATTATTGTATAATTCAATTTGTCGCATCTATTCAATTTCACCCTGTATAATTGATGGCTGAACCAACTAACGATGGAGTGGAGTACATAATTAAGCAAACAGTGACGACAAAATCGTCGTCTATCTTTGAAAAGTTTATTTGAAAACTGTGAGCTCAAAGAAGTGATCAAATCTTTGGACACATATCTGGCAGGTTCAACAATATGTGACAAAATGTGTTTGCAAAGTCTTCAAAGAAGTGTTCACTTATATGAGCACATGTCATGTCTGGCGCCATAACACTCTGCCCCGCAGCATGGCCTTGACCAATGCCGGACGCGAGAGGTCGCCGCCTATCGCCGTCCTGAGGACACGGCGGTGCTCTGCACAAGCGGGGCATTCCTGCACCGTATGCTCCACCGTGTCCTCCGGGTGATCCTCACAGTGGTGACACCCAGGCGTTTCTTCCCTCTTTATTCGACACGGGTATCTCCCGAAACTTCCGTGTCCGGTGAGGACCTGCGTACCTTTGTAACCTCTTAAGACATTTTTGTAATCCCAGATGACATTTTGAATCAATTAGGACTAATCAGCTGTCGACTTGGGCCAGTGATCCTAGTATGAATTCTACATTTTGGGTCATACAGCGTACTTGAAATATTACGACGTAAATCATATGGAAAATGAAAAAGCGGCTCTCGTGTACGAACGAAAAAATATTTTTATCCATTAAATAAACGTCAAACTCCCCTTTAAAATGTAATAAATAAATAATCACCCTTATCGGACAGTGCGCTCAGGGCAGAACACTACCTTATTAATAATTTATTTTAATATAGTTTCATTTATTACAGGTGTTCAGAAAAGGTTATTCAAGAATATAAAGCGCCTGAACCGAGCAAGATATGGAAAGCTAAATGCCTGTCAGATATTCTACGTTGATGCAGCTTTACCTTTAAGAATGACAGCATTTCTTGTTAACTACACCTTTGTGATCCTGCAATTTGCGTTTTTGTAACAATCTATAAAAAGGCGGAGTGATAAGTCTGGTAAAAATCTATTTTGGAATAAAATTATCGTAAATTGCATGTAACCTCCTTGTTCACAGCTCTTTTGAGAGACTATATTTAAAGGAGATAGCCCACTTTCCCTATATCTTGGGGCCTACATGTTACAGTCATGAAATTGGTGTTATTTTTTACGATAATACACCTAGTATTATGTCACTTAATTTCAATGAAATTGACAGTTTGTATTCTGAGATTTTTGAATTTGAAAGTATGGCTAAAGTGAGGTTAGAAAATGGATTAAATCACAAGCAACAATACAATTAAATTAGAAATCATTCTTATTTAACTGGTCTGATACAATTACAGTTACTGGTAATCGCTTTACATGTAATTATAACCGAAACCTGATATTTTTGTAGTATGTATCTACCTAGATCATGTTTTCAAAAATACACTAATAAGATTGCAATAATGTCAAAGATTAATTGTAAACATTTTTATTAATAAGGTTTATGATATTGTGTTTGCAATGGTCTGGCTAAGAGTATAAAAGTCTATACCGTACAGTTAATGTACACATAACTTAGCAACACTTGGGTGCCTACCGGGACTGAAAATAAAAAGGAACACAGTTTTTCTATATTTAATGTATTTTGTCATTTAATCATCTTCATAAACAACTAAGTAATATATTGTCAAGAAAGTATGAAGGAGGTGATTATGTGGTCTTGATACCTAGCTCAACTCAAATACCATCTATGGACATAATGTGTGCATAACACCCTACTGTGCGCCTGCCAACAATACAATTTCAATAATATTGCAAGATGCTTGCCTTTCAGTTAGAGAGCTTCAACATGAACACATTCACCGGCGCAAGCACAACAAATGACAACAAAGCGAATGAATTGACGTCGAGTATAATGGTGAACGCACATCTAGCCGCACCGCAGTCTCCGCAGTCCCCGCATTACGAATTCTTTGTATGAAGTTCTATGAAACCTCGCACACTTACCCGCATCGCAGTAGCCGCAGAATCGGTAAGAAAACGGACTGCGGAGACTGCGGTGCGCCTAGGTGTGCGTTCACCATAAGTTCATGTTTAAGGTGAACGCAGACCTAGCCGCACCGCAGTCTCCGCAGTCCCCGCAGTCATCGTTTTCTTACCGCTTCTGCGGCTACTGCGATGCGGGTGAGTGTGCGAGGTTTCATAGAACTTCATACAAAGAATTCGTAATGCGGGGACTGCGGAGACTGCGGTGCGGCTAGGTCTGCGTTCACCTTTAAAAAACAAATGAAAAAATACTTGACATATGTTTTCAAACCTGACACAATGTCTTTTTAGCCACGTATCCATACTTAGCTAGTGAGAGTTTGTACTTATACAATAAAATGCATTTTTCACAGTTTTACAACTGTATTTTTTTTTTCTTTTTTGTGTTTTCGTTACATGATAAAATGACGATAATTTTGCAATACAATAATTGACTGTAACGCCTAGGCCCAGATATGGGCATTCTCCTTTTCAGCCAGTACCGCTGGTTAGTTTTTTTTTTGAAAGCCATTAAATAAAAACAATTTAACACATTTTCGCAAAGATGGAGAAAAGTGAATTTCGAGTGTTGATTAAACATTATTTTTTGCGCAAAAAAACTATTACGGAAACTAAACAAAGGCTTGATAAATATTATGGGGACTCTGCTCCATCGATTAAAATGATTCATAAATGGTTTACGGATTTTCGGTGTGGTCGTACAAGCACAAGTGATGCTGAACGCCCAGGACGCCCAGTTGAGGTCACTACTCCAGAGATGATCGCTACAATCCATGACATAGTGTTGAATGTCCGAAGAGTAAAAGTGAGCGAGATAGTCGAGATAGTAGGCATCTCAGACGAACGTGTGCGCAATATCTTACACCAACATTTAGATATGAAAAAGGTCTCCGCGCGAAGGGTGCCGCGTTTACTGACTATTGATCAAAAACGCATGCGAGTTACCACTTCGAAGGCAGATTTGGCGTTGTTACAACGCAACGGAATAAACCTGTTTTTTTGCGTCGTTTTATAACGGTAGACGAAACGTGGATCCACCACCATACACCAGAAACCAAGGAAAAATCGAAACAATGGATTGCTAGGGGCGAACCAGCTCCGAAGAAGGCCAAAGCAGTTTTATCGGCCAATAAGGTGATACAGTTTTCTGGGACGCACGTGGGGTAATCCATATTGACTACCTAGAGAAGGGTAAAACGATCAGTGGCGAATATTATGCCAATTTATTAGACCAATTTAACCAAATTTTACTTGAAAAACGACCGCATTTGGCTAAGAAGAAAATCCTCTTCCACCAAGACAACGCACGAGTGCACACCTGCGCGATTGCTATGGCCAAATTACATGAGTTGCGATATGAGTTGCTATCTCACCCACCATATTCGCCAGATTTGGCCCCACGCGACTAATTTCTGTTTCCGAATTTAAAAAAATGGTTCGGTTGAAAAAGATTTAGCTCCAACGAGGAGATCATACTCGAAACCAATGCCTATTTCGAAGGGTTGCCTAAGTCATACTTTACAGAAGGGATCGAAAAGTTTGAGAAACGCTGGATAAAGTGCATTGAGTTAGATGGAAATTACGTTGAAAAAAAAATCATAATTTTTAAAAAAAGTTGTTTCCTTATTTCATTTTTACCAGACTTATCACTCCGCCCTCGTATATTCAAGTCCATCCTCATCAAGAACTTATATTAGTAACAATAAGATACATTAAACTTATGGTTTGAAATACAATGCTTTATCTAAATTTCAAATAAAGTAAGGTTTACGTTAACGGTGAAGTTTTTTCCAAGAAATGATAAATCATCACTAGACTAATTAATTTGATTGTACCTAGCTACTTTGTATTAAAATGAAAGTCATTTGTAAATAATAGACAGACCAAGGTCATATAACCCGTTAATGTAGCTCGTAACTCCTTCAATGTGTTATAGACGAAAGTAATAAACAAGCCAGGTCTTCGAAAAATTAATATTGTCTATATTATCTGGGCTAACACACTAATTTTCTACACCATGAAAACTTTGTATATACAAGTTAAAAGCAAAAAGAGAAAAAAACATAAAAAGGATTTAAATAATAAAATCAATAAAGATGTACAGCGAATTTGTCGCCCTCTTAATGTAATGCAAATTCTACTGCTCAGTCCTAAATATCACACTAAGGACCACTTTATACATCCAAATGATTGTTTTAACAAGTTATTATTAACCATTTGTTTGTTAATGTTAATTTTAACTTGTCTCTATCGTGCTGTAGAAATATTGCTTGATGATAACAACAATGGATTCAGTTCAAGACATATGTTACTGTTTATGACACTCTTTGATTTATTCTATCGATGTATTGGATACATCATGAACTTCGTTATTAATCTCAATCAAACAAAGAAGATCATTTCATTTGTTCTAAGCTTTCAAGAAGTGCACATATTTCTTAATAATAAGGCTAGTTTCAAACGTTTCATCATGAGAAGTTGGATGTGTATCGGAATTTTCTTTGGTTTCTATTTTGTTCAGTGTATCTATTTGTACTCAATCGTACCGATACCTGCGTGGAGTATTGTATTTGATTTGATGAGTATGGCGTGTTTTGATGCAAATTTAATTTACGTTATAAGATCAATAAAGTTATTGACAGATAAAACCGTGCTATGGAATACTAAATTATTATTTGCGAAGAAAAATGGGTGTCTCAACCTGCTGACTACGACATTATTTCGGTCGTATACCCAAATATTAAATTGTTACAGGATTTTGACTAACGTGTATCAAATACCAGTAAGTAAAATTCAGTATTATGATCTTCATTTTATCCAATCATCATGCGGGGTCATGAAAAGAGAAAATAAAATACATAGTTAGCTAAGACAAGAATCTTTGAAGAAAGTAAATGGCTGGTAATCGGCTGGTATGGTGAAGTTAGGTGTATAGGAGGAATGGATGGTGAAGATAATGATGTGAAAATTATGAGCTAGAAGGGAAAAGACGGCGGGTAGCCGCGGCTTTCTCGGTTGGAGACCGCACATCGGTAAACGTAGGTTGGGACGCCCTCAGGCAAGGTGGAGCGACGATATTCTCAAGGTGATGAGAGATGAATGTCAAATGGCGTGTGGCAGTGAACTGCTATAGGCTGATGATGATAAAGGAAGAATACATACCCAGATGACGACCAACAAAGATGAAAAGAGAAAAAGAAAAAGAATTAACTTAGAAATAGTAAATGAAAACGTTTTCAAACGATGTAAAAAAGTGATGAAACAAGAGTCAATGCATAAAAATGAAAATAGTGATGAAACGGCACTTTTGTGATGCTATATTGTTTAGTTTATGAAACGGCAAAGTCATGAATCGGGAGGTAGTCATAATATTGCTTTATCATTACGACAGAAAAAAACTCACGTGTCGTTATTTTTTTTCAGATACTGTTCCAAATTGTAGGATCGTTCTTACAGAGTCTAATTCACGTTCAAGTGTTGATAGAATTTACCAAAAATGTATTCACATTTCAAGTGGTAAGTAATTATTGTAATTAATCGTTATAAGATTATAAGAACTACGCATTGTACCTGACACAATTCTTAATCGTGTGAGAAAATATTTAGATCCTCAAACACAGTATCCATTAACAATTCAAGGATTCTCAATTTTCAATGAAGAGTGAGCAACAGTCTGCTCTGCCCCCCTAGCCAAGTCGCAATAAGTCGCAAACGATAATTGTGAACGCTCGGTACTCGCAATAGATTTCAACTTTATACCCCAGAGCCTAAAGTTGAAAATCTATTAAAGCCTACTCAGCGTTTGCGTTTATAGTTTTTACAGGCCACAGCTAGGATAGATATACCTAATAATTTTGATATCTTAAAGTTCAAGTAAATTATAATATAAAACTGTGATAATAATTATGTGCTTGAGTGTAATTGTTTTTTTCTAGCTAGCAAATATTTTAATACAATCAACTGTGGCTTCTTGGATGATAAAAAGCATGATCATGCAAATCTCATTTGGTCTACAACTGGAGGCATTCTATGAAGCAGTTCAATGTGCACAAACTTCATGTGAATTTGTGTTGGTATCAAACTGTTCAGGTAACACACTCCACTGTGTTTTAACTATTTAATAAAATCAAGTTACAACTTAACGAAGCGTTTGAGTAATCAAATAGAATAAAAAATCGAGGACACGCGTGTGGATTACAGCAACCTCTAACGGAGAATAGACCCGTGTCCGAGCAGTGGTATAATGATAGACTGTATATTATGCTATACCTTTTTAAACCTATGTATATTTTTTTTTTTTTTTTTTTAGGTGGTAAAATCATCAAATGAGTTCTCCCGCCCTGGGTGGGGCGGAAGGGACTGTCAGACTCTTACTGACTAAAATCCACCCGTGTTCCTTCCTATACCCTTTACGTTCCGGGGCCACGGTAACCTGGGTTAAGAAAAAACCCGCGACCCCAGCAGGCATTTGGCGCGAAACACGACGCGCCACCAACCCGGGCTTGGTCCTTGGTCGGACGGCGAGCTACCCATAACTCACCGTCCGCAAGCCCGCTCCACCGCTGTGCCCTCTGCTAATCAGAGGGACACGCGTTGGAGCGTCCACACGACAGGCTATTCGCATACGGGCAAAGAGACCCCTTAGGCACACAGTGCCTAAGGAAGAGTTTTTGCCCGCATCCCAGGGTGCACCGGCCCGAAAAACTGGTCTTCCCCCCGGACGTATCCGAGAGGGAACTCCAGTCCACGGGCGCACGTGGAGGTTTCCTGTCATAGCACCCCATACCTATGTATATTTACTTTTACAGAAGATGAAAAGAGGTTGTGCAAAAACATCTTGCGTTTGCACCGTACAACATTCAGCAAGATGAGTGCTGGTGGCTTGTTCTACATAGACGTCTGTCATCCGCTAAATCTGATGAGAAATTTAACTCACTACACAATTGTCTTGTTACAGTTTGCTTTCTTGTAATCATGTTTGTACTTAGCACTTATTTTTGTATATTTACCATTGTTTGTGTCACCATGCTTAGAGGAAGATTTATTAATCAAAAAAGTAGGAAGCAAACAATGTAATAACAATGGGTTTCATTATTTTCATGTATTTTTACCAACTTCAAATAAAGGAGGAGCTTCTCAATACGATTTTATGTTTTTATGTTTGTGTCCTCGTAACTTACGACTGAGTGAACCAATTTTGATAGGGTTTTTTTGTTCGATGTAGTATAGGTATCTGTCATATGGCCTCATAAAATTATTTCACTTTATTATAGTCGTTTTTATTTTATTAACATTTCTTTTAAGTTTTATTTGTTTTTATTAAAGCCTTTTTACCCGACTGCACCAGGAGGGTTATGTTTTTCGAGTGTATGTATGTTTCTGTGTGTTGCTCTGCAGCCTAAACGGCTTGATGGATTTTAACTTGAAAGGTGTCGTTAGATTCGTCTTAAACGTGAGAGTGTCACTGGGTACATAAAACTGGCCAAGTGCGAGTCGAACTCGTGTGCAAAGGCAGAGGCGGATTATCCTTAAGGCAAACTAGGCATGTGCCTAGGGGCGCGAAGGAACAAAGGGGCGCGCGGGCGGAATTGTAAAATAAAGAAAAACCATACCTACAATATAACATAAAATTTATCCTGTTCAATAATTTAATTCATACGACTGGCGCGTAAAGCCAGATATTATTAGGTATGTAAGGAATTTCATAGTTCGAGTTAACATGCCAGTCGTACCTTAAAGCTTTAAAATATTGTAAACCGAATTCGTAAGATGTGTTCGACAATATCGATCTCATGTACACTCATGCTCTTTTTTCTTTGGCCCCCATCTCACCGGTTTTGCCCTGGGATCTGGAGGCGTTGCTGGCCCTCCTGGGCGTCTATCAGTGGCGCGCGGAGGCGCATCGCGCCGGGGCGAATCCCCGCTGCCTCGACGGCGCGATCTCAGGGCAGTATACGACTGTCGTGATAGAAGTAGGCGGCGTGCCCGTAGGGGCACGCCGCAATCGCGGCGGTAAGCGGTACCTGTGTCTGATGAGGAAGGAGGAAACGTCTGGGTGTCACCACTGCGAGGATCACCCGGAGGACACGGCATTGGTCATGCTGTAAGGCGAGACGGAGTGGGAAGCGGTCTCCTCCGCGAAGCAGTTATGCTCGCGAAGGAGGTGGCAGAACGCGCGAGGGAGAGGACGGCGTCCACCCCTCACCCACGCCGCAGTCGTAGACGCCCAAGGCAACGGACGTCGCGAGAGTCGCGAGACGATCTCCGGCCACCATAGGCGCGGGCATGCGGGCGGCGAGTAATGGTTGACTCGCTGTCCGACCATGGACCATGGCCGGGTCGACGACGGCGCGTTGTGTTCCACGCGCGCCTGAAAAATTGTCAGCACGTTGACGGGGGCCCCCCTTTTGAAGCCCAAAGCCTGCCGGGGTTGCGGGACACGAATTCCGCGACTCCGATCCCCAAAGCGTTACTGAAGGACACCGTGGATTTTAGTCAGTACGAGTCTGACAGGAGCGGGAGGGATCCCGCTCTGCCCTGGGTGGGAGGACTCATTTGTATATTTTACCGCGTAAAAAAAAGGTACATCGGTTTTGGTCAAACTACTATAGCACGAGTTATTTTAAATATTGGGGCGCCGATGAGATGCTTGCCTACAGCGCTCCCAACGTTTAATCCGCCTCTGTGCAAAGGGTTCCGAACTAAAAATATTTTTTTTAAATCTCTCACATTCTATCAAGTGGGGTATCAAATTAAAGGATTTTAAAAATGGTTTACCAAAATATATATAACTTATATGTTTCAATTTAATCTGGATTGATAAATGCCAACAAAAACTAAAAATAGTAAAATAAAATAAATATTAAAAAAAAACAAAAAACCCGACTGCGTAATAAAACTAAAAAGAAAGAAACAAGCCCAGTAGTTTAGAGTTCACTCATTCACACTCACAGTCGGGGCCCATTCAAATTATACCAATCAGAACTTCCCAAGGGGCCCCGACTGTGAGTGTGAATGAGTGAACTCTAAAAAACTACTGGGCTTGTTTCTTTCTTTTTAGTTTTATTACGCAGTCGGGTTTTTTGTTTTTAAATATTTATTTTATTTGTGGTTGTTTTTGAAGGCGGTTACATTTTTTTAAAAGTTTTTTTTGAGTTAATTGGACTGGACTCACAACATTACACGTCAAAACAAAAACATTTTGAAATTATTTTTATCGTAGGACTAATCTTCTTAATGTACAAGTCACAATTAATTTCAGTTTCAAGGTTAAAATAATAATAACAATATAATATTTTGATAAAACCAGCTTATATGGACGAAATTTCATTCGTGTTCACGTCATCTCTACAAAATGTTATCTATAGGAGACCGTCATTCTCACAATAATTATCTTATAACAGATCCATTTAAAAACTGGCTTGACAAAGATATTAAAGCGATGCTTTTGCCATTAAACCTTCTGCAAAACATTACTTTCTGTCCAAAGTATCGTGTTAAGGATAACATAATACATCCTAACGGTCTGACATCGAAATTGGCGTCATTCTGTGGTATGATGGTGTTTATATTTATATTCAGCTACCGTGTCTACATGATGTGTTTTGACGAGAAGATAAGAACGTATTATAACTTGGAGTACTTCTCCTCTTACTTTGACGTTGTCTTGTTTGGCATCGGATTCGTTATAAATTATGTCGTCAATGTACTTCAAACTAAAAGAAACATTTCTGTCGTCTTAAACATTCAAGATGTCCACAGATTCGTAAACGACAATTTCTGTTTTAAGCGTTTCATTATTTGGAATTGGATAAGTTGCATCTTAACTACAGTTTTGTATACGACCATCAACGTTTTGTACAAGTTAATGCTCCGGCTTGATACCTACGAATTGTTATGCGGTTTATCTTTATTGGGTTTTGAAATAAATTTCTTGTACGCCATAAGACTAATAAAGCTCTTTAAAAGAAAAGTTGATTTGTGGAACGTTCAAGCTCAGAATTTGCAACATATGGATCAACGTGACAAGGAAAGTTATTGCAAAAGCATGTTTCAAGCTTACGTGAACACTTTGGAATCTTATAAGAATTACAGGATTTCATTTCAGTGTTTGGTACGTACTGTGTTATACCTGTTATCTTAAGCTTTTACTCACCCTTTAAGGAGTCTACCCACTACACCGTATCATACCATGACCGTAATAGGAACGTGTCAGGCAAAAAATATTCTTTGTATAGAAAAGCATGACACGGTCTAGTGGACCTATCCACTAGACCGTGCCGTCATCGACCCGTACCGTCGCATGCCATGCACGGAGCGTTAATAATTGTCGGCGAGAATATTCAAAATATTCTCGTATCCGATACGGCCGATACGCTCCGCGCATGGCACGTGACGTTGCCAAACCGATGCGTGACGGTTGCCTGTACAACGTCCAATATTCTCCTTCAGTTTTTCGTTCTTTTTAAGTATCGTGAATCCAGAAGCGTCGAGTGGTTTTCTTATTCTCTTCTTCTTCCTCATCCAATATCATAGCAGTCATTGCCAGTTGTCTAACAGTTAATCTTTTAATAGCCATACCTATTTTATTATTTTAAAACTTGATAGCACTCCCCAGACGTCCGGGCATTACCGATACACATGCGATAATGAAACGGCTTATAAGTCATACAAATTACGGGTTGCATACGGACACCATACCGGCATCATACGGGCATTAAACGCCGTCGATTCGTTTCAGTGGGCAAAGCAAGCCGTACCGTATTGCTTTCCGTGCTTGATACGTTCATAGCACAGTCATGGTATGATACGGTGTAGTGGGCAGACTCCTTTAGATGGTGCACGGAATTAGGTTAGTTTGATCAAGGACCTAAATCGCCATTGGCCAAATTAAAATGAAACTAGTCAATAACAAAGGTAAGCAAAAATGGTAAAAGTTTGGGTACCAAACCGGTGACGAAAGTCGATCTGTCTGTCTGATTTCACTTACAGATCGACTTTCGATCGAGACTTATACAAAAATGATTAACAGGCTTACAACACTTTATTTTCAGATTGTCTATCACACTTTTGAGTTATTTTGTCACGTTCTACTCAAATTTCAAATAGCACTTGAATGTTTTAAACTTGCAACCCGGTATGGCTCATATGTGAGTATTTTGTAATTCTACTTATGAAATAAGATTATTCAAAGTATAATTCGACTCATCCGAAGAATAAAGTCCGATGTGACCATAGGCCAAAAATCAGTTTAATAGCTTAATGAGATAAGCAATTAAAACTCTACAAACGTGTGTTTTTAGAATTTTGATATTTTATTTAGTTCCGGAAATATAGAATCGAATAACGTCTCATCTGAAATTCGTTCCGCAGAACAACGCACGAAGTGTATAAGTGACGGTACGCAGGCATCTGGGGCCACGTCTCTTCGTCAGATCGGCCATTGTTTGTTGGAGAGAGAATATTTTCGTTGCATGATCTTATTTTTATACACTGTATAGTCTAAGTCACACATCACGTTTATATACTTTTTAGTCTAAGTAAACAGTTGTGGACTATCGATGTTTACATAGAACGGTTTTCGACGGAAATGTTCAGAAACTTATTTTTTTCGATGGTATGATTATTTTTATAAATATTCACTGGCACTCATGAACTTTTAAGACGCTGTTATACGAATTTAAATAATCTTCTAAGCGTTTTATTTTAAAATAGAACGTTTCTGTGCGGAATCAGTGATATGATTTATGGGTTCCATGTTAAGATGGGACGTTGTTCCTGGTAGAATGAAATCAGTTAGGACGTTGTTCGTTTAAAATGTTTGCTAAATGTAAAAAATATGTATTTATGAGTGGGTAAATTAATTCCTACGTGCAAAGTCTTGCACTTCACATAAATGATATTTCTTGAATATTCTATTTTACAGTTTTATTTTATTTCATATGTCAATTTAGAAGGAAATATCAATGAGTCCTTTTTGTGGCCTTTGCATCCTGATGCAGAAGAAATAAGCCAATAATTAGCAGAAATATCAAATTAAGAACTTTTACGTGAAGATCATAACACCAAAGATATCATCGGTGATAGCTAAAAACAGGTTGTCACGTCAACTCAGACAGCAGAATATATTTACAGTAATCAACCTAATACATTTTCTTTGGAATGCCTTCTAATCTCGAAATTTCACCATTAATACAACATGAGGACTTAGAATTTTCTCATCATAATATTTAGTATCTACCCCAGTTATTTAAAACTACCAGAGCCAACTCCTACCACTGTTCATTCGATCTGCGATAACTCATGTAGACAATTTCTCTGCGATTCCTTTTTCGTCATTAGGCGCCACAAACTCCCTTGCTATTGCTACTTTCCTACTCCAAAACATACAGTGCCAGTACGCATACGGACTAATCGTGTGTAGATCGGAATGCAAAGCATGCATAAAGTTGCATGCTTGCCATTTTGATTTGCCTCTCCTTCAATTCCATGGTAATACCTATCAGCATTTCTATTTTAAACATTGCATAATACAAACCCATTTTTTACGCGTATGAACCAAAAGAAAACGGTCAACGTCAGGACACCCCAAGGATTTAAGACGGTAATAGGCATCTCTGTTGACTTGACATAGACCACCCTGCATCAAAGTCCCCGCCTCCGCCAACACTGCCGAACCCTCACACTACACACCTTCAATTATTTCGCAAGACTGAATCAAGTTAACGGAGCCTCACTTGGCGGGACTACTATCTGGGGTCGGCCTGCATTATTTATAGGAACCTAACTAAAGGTTTGGTACGGTTTGGTTCTGTTTTCGGTCCTCACCCTTGAAGTCGGTTCTTCTCGTTCAAAAAAGCACAAAGGTCAACATTATTATACTAAAAACATCTTAAACTCTTGTCAGGCATATTTTATGAAAAGCAACTAGGTGTTCGAAGCATGCACTGAAGTTTCGTCATGAAAATAATGGAGAGTTTAATTTTATTTTAATGTGCGATGTGAAATCTCGTTTCTCCTTTCTTACTAAACAAGGGCACGCAGCCAAGTTCACTAAAATGATCTATGCCTGAATTAGGTATTCCTATATTTCAGGCAGAGGAAGGTTTAATAAAGAGGCGTAACGGTTATGTTAAGCTACATTTTTGAGATTTTTTTAAATATAATAAACTTTTGAAATAATAATATCAGTTTTATTGAATCTAAGGAAATGTAATTATTTAACACATCGAAAATTATACTTAAATATTTCAAGGTAGGTAGTCAGATAGGACTCATTAGGTGTCATCAGGGAATGTCCCATTCCAACAAAAAGACACTTGTTAATATAGAACGTCACTAAAGTTGAGGCGTTTCCGTAAAACAACGTCTAATATTCACTACGGACCCACTTTTTTCTTCGTTCTTTCACTATAAAACGTCTTATGTTGATATGGAACTCACTATATCGTGTATCAAAAGGATTATAAATACACAATACCTGTCATTTAACTAGTCTAGGGTAATATAATAACATACCAAAAAATCAAAATGTCAAGTATCGTAGTTTTAGAGTTAAACAGAGTTACACAAGTCAACAACTTCTACAAGCTCTACTGAAAACCATCAATCTTGCAAATCGGACTTTATTCTTCGGATGAGTCGAATTAATCTCGGACACGCCGCAATCGCTGCGGTAAGACCCCTCTTTGAGGAGTGACTAGATAGGCGTCACGGCGTCCTGACCTACCGCATGACGCAGGTCCTCACCGGACACGGAAGTTTCGGGAGGTACCTGTGTCTGATGAGGAAGGAGGAAACGCCTGGGTGTCACCACTGTGAGGATCGCCCGGAGGACACGGTGGAGCATACGGTGCAGGGCTACCCCGCTTGGGCAGAGCACCGCCGTGTCCTCAGGGCGGCGATAAGCGGAGGCTTCTCGCTCGTGAAGGAGGAGGCGGGCTGCGTGAGGGAGAGGATAGCGTTCTCCCTCCACCCCAGCCGCAGAGGTAGACATCACGGCGTCAGACGTCAGCAGACGATCTCGGGCCACCGTAGGCGCGGGCATGCGGGCGGCGAGTAATGAGCGACTCGTTGTCCGGCCATGAACCATGCCCGGGTGGACGGCGCGTTGTGTTCCACGCGCGTCTCAAAGAGTGTAAGCATGATGAAGGGGCCCCCCTCTAGAGGGCCAAAGCCTGCCGGGGTCGCGGGAATTATCTCATTACCGTCAAACCTGAACATAAAGGGCTATTGAAGGACACCGTGGATTTTAGTCAGTACGAGTCTGACAGTCCCTTCGGCCCTGCCCTGGGTGGGAAGACTCATTTAATGATTTTATCACGTAAAAAAAAGTAAAATTAATCTGGCATTGCTTTCAATAGATTAGTAATATAGCAAATCAAATCAAATCATTTTATTTGTGTAACATAGGTAGTAATTAATACAGTTCTTATACTTAGTTTTTAGAGCGCTATGTTATGCCAAGAGGCGGTTGCATGCGAATTTTGACAAGATTAGAATAAGGATAATTATAATTATTTATCATGCAAAAGCTAAATTAGAATGTCGAAAATTTAAATGTCACATTATGGAATAATTTGTCAATGTTATATTTACAATAGAGAGTTAGGGTCACAATTTTAGATAACAAATTATTTAATAAAATAATAACTACTACTGGATCGCTTGGTAGTACCACGGGCAAAAAACGGCCATTAGTTTGGATATCTGTGATCGCTTTAACTGTATTATAAAATTTAAAAAATCTCTTTCAGTATCGTGCATATTTAACGATTATCTGTTTGTGCATATGGACGTTCAAAAGTTGGATACTTCAAATTATTTTGAGTTCAAGCTGTGAAAAGTTCTACATAGCGATGGATGATGTTAAAAATTCTTGCGCACTCATTTTGAGATCGAATTGTACAGGTAATTTTATTTTACAATTGGCAAAGAATCAGTTTGACCGTCCAACGTGCTTGAAAGGCATCGCGTCTCTTTCATCATTTGTTTGGGCAGTGACTATGACAGTCCCGCTTCTGATCTCTGATCGGACGGCGAGGTGTCTTTCCAATATATAAAAAACCAGAACGGGAAAAAGATGGCCGTCGTCAGGGACATCCTGAGGTTCGGTTTGGTTAGTTACTATTTTTGCCTTCAATAGGAGTACCGCAAAGCGGGGCTGTTTTTTATTGCCTTATTCTAGAATTGCATTCAGAAGCGAGACTGCTACTGTTACAGCATGATGGTTCGTTTCCCAGTTTGGTCTCAGTAATAGGTATTGGGGTTTTCCACTGAGAAGTTCTCAGTAGTCAACAACGGGAGTCTAGATACTTTTTCAATAGGTGCGTCCACTCAGAGCGAGCAGCCTCGCGAGGCATTTGCCGCGCGAAGCAGCTCGGTTAGTGTGGACGTGTCTAAGCCCCCGTATATTGTTTCGTGTCTCGGTTGAGAAACAATAGGCGTGTACACACAGAGCAAGCAGCCTCACGAGGCGGTTTCCTCGCGCGGCAAATGCCTCGCGAGGCTGCTCGCTCTGTGTGGACGCACGTAATGATCAAGTGTTATGGTACCTATATTATGATGGTTTTCAGACGCTGAAAGGAAGATGTGTAAGAACGTAACACGGCTACATCGAGCGACATTCGACAAAATGTATATTTGTAGAATGTTCTACATGGATGCAAGTTATCCGATAAAAATGATAAGTTCAATGTCTCACTATACTATTGTGTTACTACAGTTCGCGTTGCATTAACCTTTGTTTGTAAAACGATTGATTCCACATTTTGAAAATTAACAAAAAAAAGATTAAATAAATCTTCAACAGATTCAGTCTTTTCTTCTTAAAAAAAAAACATTGCCTCACACTAGGATATTTACCTGTATCGTGGGTGCGTCTACGAATATAGAAACTCACAAACACCAATGATATTTTAGTAAAAATATCATTGGTGTTTGTGTCATTTTAGCAAAACGTGAAGACCAGAAAATGTCCTACGTGGGACAATTTGCTAGTCTATGATGCCGACGTGCGGGGGGATTGATGACGCGTGGCGCTGTTTGTTTATCTAGCTGTCACTTTTTTCTTATTGCGTTTTATCAAGCTATCCTTTTTACTTGTAGTGAAATGTGTGAATAAAAAAGTGTGTATGTGTGCTGCCGCTCGGCGCGGAATAGTTTTTTCTGTTGTTTTGTAAGGCCCCTCGTACACAAGGCGACTCAAGTTTCCGATACCTTACGACTTCGGTATCCAAACGGCTATCGCAATACAAACCCATTGAGGTTCGAACACAAGCATGCGTCGCCTAGTGTACGAAGGGGCTAAGTGTATAACATAATTATCTGTATATTATTAGAATATCATTGACAAACACCCAAATCCGTAACAAATATTTCAATCTGACGGGACCCCCTTACAGAGCCAGAGCCTGCCGAGGTCGCGGGTCTATCTCATCAGGTAATAAAGAAAATCTATACAATATACCCAGAAAGAGACTGTTCATTTATTTTTGAAGAGATTCAGATTGTTTAATATTACATAACACGCATAAAAAAACGACACAATCATTATTTAATCACCAGGGAATTACAGAAGAGCAAACTGCAGCAGAACTACAGTGTAGTTAGTAAGAAGCGCCAGGCCACTCAGTGGCTGACTGATGTCAATGCAGAACAGGCCACAGGCACTCATCTTGCTGTACGAAGCTCGGTGTAGACGACGAATGTTCTTACAATATCTCTTTTCTTCCGCTGAAAAAATTTGTTCAGAATCAGTCCGATACGTTCCGGCGAAACGATCTGGGTGTACTATCTGATCGCATGCGATCTCTCGTCATATCGCAATGCATTCAGCTTTAACAGAGATCGCACGGGTACAGTTTGTCTTCTTTCTAAGCCCTTCAACGAAAACACGGGAACGAGCCTTTAGTCCTATAAAAAGTAGCAGTGACGTTAATTATTGTTGTATGAGCGTGTGTGAATACGCTCATATGGCAGTATTGCGGATCCAGCGAAAGATACGGATCCGACAAATTATACCTGGTAATCCTCCAGTAGCGACGGATCCGTAAAAAACGATTCTGTAAATACGGATGCTCTAGTCGATATTTGCCAGCCTTATTCCAAACATATTGAGGCCACGTTTCCATTATACAAGTTATTTGTATAGGTATGTCAAAAAAGGATATAAATATGTAAAAAAAGGATAAAATTAGAAAACGTCATGCTTTAGTGAGGTTTTGAGGACATCCTGAAGTTCGATTTCATTTGATTTGATGCCTTTAAATCCTGCAAACAGAAAAAGAAGCCCCGCTTACCAGTCTTCGTCGACCTTGCTTATTTTGAAACTTTACTGAGTCATAGCCCTTGTCTAATTATCCGTGTTTTCGCGATATAAATAGAATTACTATGCCAATTTTTTCTGCCAAAATTAGCTTTAACAAATTATCCTATGACATTTACAAGTTACTAGTTACCGTCATACCCTTTGGTTAACCTTAAAAAAACTGTAACTTACGAGTACAATTTGATGCCAAAACAAGTATGCAAAAATCTTGCGAGATCTCCATTGTATTGTAAAATGCATGTGTGTAGTTGCAGAGAATTATCTGTATTAATGAGCACTTCACCATCAACACGTAGAGTAATCCCTGTGCTATAGATATGCCCTGCAAATCACAATGTAGCGTAAGCAACTCTTGTTTTATTGGAACTCACTACATTTAACTGCTGAGGTAAGCTTTTACTGCTTTATCTAAAGATAACGTTACGCTGCCGCACACCAGTAGCCTCTTTAAAGACAAACCGTTACTGTCCGAAAATGTGCAATTTTACACAAGCAAGCGAGCAAATGCCAATGTTGTGCCCACCCCAGTCTCTGTTGGAAACTCGGTACTCGAAGTTGTTGACTCATATATCTACTTAGGACAAGTAGTCCAATTAGGTAGGTCCAACTTCGAGAAAGAGGTCAACCGCCGAATCCAACTCGGTTGGGCAGCGTTCGGGAAACTACGCAATGTCTTTTCGTCCGACATACCTCAGTGCCTCAAGACGAAAGTCTTCAACCAATGTGTGTTACCAGTGATGAGTTACGGCACCGAAACGTGGTCTTTCACTATCGGCCTCATCTCAAAGCTCAAAGTCGCTCAACGAGCTATGGAGAGGGCTATGCTAGGTGTTTCTCTACGTGATCGAATCCGAAATGAGGAGATCCGTAGACGAACTAAAGTCACCGATATAGCCCACCGGATTAGCAAGCTGAAGTGGCAATGGGCAGGCCATATTGCTCGCAGAGCAGATGGCCGATGGGGTCGAAAAGTACTAGAGTGGAGACCACGGACTAGCAAGCGCAGCGTAGGACGTCCACCAGCAAGGTGGACAGACGACCTTATAAAGGTCGCCGGAAGACGCTGGATGCAGGTCGCTTCCAACCGGTATCTGTGGAGATCAAAAGGGGAGGCCTATGTTCAGCAGTGGACGTCCTATGGCTGAGATGATGATGATGATGATGAAGCGAGCAAAAGCCACGTAACATAGTCGGTGATCGAGTAAAATGGCGTGCAATTGCAGAGACCTATGTCCAGCAGTGAACTGCTATAGGCTGATGATGATGATGACATGCGCGCGGGCATGCGGACAGCGAGTAATGAGTGACTTGCCGTCTGATCATGGAGCATGCCGGGTCGATGGCGCGTCGTGTTCCACATGCGCCTCAAAGAGATACCACTTGAATTCATCTGTTTCTGTTCTTATCCCATTTAACATGTGGACAGCGCAACACCCTTTCTTCTTCATTCACTCTTGTCAGTCGTCACAGCATCATTTATTATTTATTTTCATTTCTTTCTTTCTCATTTCTCACACAATCATCCATCTCTTGTTTTTACTTGGATTAAAAAATATTTATGAAACTCACGGTCTCTGGATTCTTGGAAATGTAATGTAGAAAGTCTATCAAAATTTGAACTTTTACCAAGCCAAGGAAAAATGTTTCAACAATGTGAAAAAGTATCTGAAAATAACATTTAATTTTTTTTAAATAATTGACATAATTTCTGAACGAAATAATGACATTGAATAAATTATAATGTCTACTTACGGGTAGTTGAAAAACTTTTTTGTAAACATTGTAGCATTCCAATAAATGTACGTAGACACGAGTCATTTTATTCCAACCCAATACACGACGGTCATTGCTCAACGAAAGCAACACTTTCTCATTCCATTGTTCAAGTTTGACCGTCAGTAACTTAATCAGGCAAATAGCATAAACGTCATTACAGTCGCCAGTCATCGATGCGAGTACATAACAGATAACATGCCACGGAGCATGCATGTATACCCAATACACATAAATACATGCTGTGATTTGAAACAGAAGGAATGCAATGACAAACCACCAATTCCTAATGATAACACGCTTGGTACTGGCAAAATCATGTATAAACTTGTGAACGTTTTGAAACACCAAAATGAATTGGACGTAATAATTCGAATGAATGATGGTGAGGACAAAATTCATTACGTAGCCAAAAGCGTAGAAGACAGCATCGAAAACAGTTGCAAAGTAAAGGAAATTGACTTTTTGGTATCTTTGCGTATTCTCATCGAAGATCACAGCACTGATTCTACCTAAACTCAAGGACAAAAACGTGAGTAGTCCACAAAATGACATGAAGTAACTTAAAGGATTATTTGAATTCACGAAATTATTTCTAATCTGATACTTTGGATTTAGTGACAGAGCTTGCATAAAGTTTAGAGGCAGAAACATCCTCTGTACATCTTTGTCAACGTAATGACACAAAAAAGTTTCTTGTGGTGTTCTAGAATCCATTTTGTTTGGTGCTATTTCCAAAGTACTGGTTGAAGTTCACTAAAATCTATATTATCTAATAGTGTCTAAAAGCGTCGTTTCAGTTTATCGGTGTGCCATGTTATGACTTAAGTAATTGAATTTTAAAAAATAGTACAATAATAAGGTAAATGGATTTTAGTAGGAAGTTAATGTAAGTGATTAATACTATGAATCGATATTTATTATAAGTCTGATGTTCTACTATATAATACTATAATACTTTATTGTACTTATAAATAATAACTAGCTGTGCCCGCGACTTCGTTCGCGTGGATGTCGGAATTTAACAATGTATTTTTTAGTGCGAAGCGCTTAATTCTCGCCACGTTTTTTTATAAATCATATCGTTTTCATATAATCCCTGTATTTAGAATTGATTTTTCAAGAATATTTGAGGTGATTATAATAAACGCCCTCTGTCGTTCAGATTCAGAAGAATTGCTACTGGATTAGAGCACCCATTCTATCTCATTTCATCCTACTCCATCCCACTACATCCCACTCCATCCTAATCCATCCCACTCCATCCCACTGCATCCCACTTCATCCCACTCAGTCCCAGTCCATCCTAATCCATCCCACTCCATCCCACTCCATCCCACTACAACCCACTCCAACCCACTCCATCCCACTCCAACCCACTCCAACCCACTCCATCCCACTCCAACCCACTCCATCCCACTACATCCCACTCCATCCCACTCCATCCCACTCCATCCCACTCAATCCCACTCAATCCCACTCAATCCCACACCATCCCCCTCCAGCCCATTTCATCCTACTCCATCCCACTCCATCCTAATCCATCCCACTCCATCCCACTCCATCTCACTCCATCCCACTCAGTCCCACTCCATCCTAATCCATCCCACTCCATCCCACTCAGTCCCACTTCATCCCATTACATCCCACTCCAACCCATTCCATCCCACTCCAACCCACTCCATCCCACTCCAACCCACTCCATCCCACTCCATCCCACTCCATCCCACTCCATCCCACTCCATCCCACTCCATCCCACTCCATCCCACTCCATCCCACTCCATCCCACTACATCCCACTCCATCCCACTCCATCCCACTCCATCCCACTCCATCCCTCTCCATCCCTATCCATCCCACTGCATCCCACTCCATCCCACTCCATCCCACTCCATCCCACTCCATCCCACTCCAACCCACTCCATCCCACTCCAACCCACTCCATCCCACTCCAACCCACTCCATCTCACTACATCCCACTCTATCCTAATCCATCCCACTCCATCCCACTCCATCCGATTCCATCCCACTCCATCCTACTCCATCCCACTCCATCCCACTCCATCCCACTCCAACCCACTCCATCCCACTACATCCCATCCATCCCACTCCATCCCACTCATTCCCATTCTAGTGTGAGTCTAATAAAAACCTTTTCTTTCTTTCCATTCCATCCCAAACCATCCCATTCTATTCCATTACACTCTACTTAACTCTACTCTACTCTACTCTACTCCACTCCAAACCACTCCACTCCAGTCCACAACATTATTTGAATAGTTATGTAGTTTTTCTATTCCAAGCTAGACCGCGCTACTGAACTGCGCGTTTCGGTGTAAACTGACCGTAATTTTACTTCTGGGTCTGGAACACTTTAAATTCAAATATCTTTTGATAGACTTAACCGATTGCAATGAAACAAAAACTAAATTAGTCCTCAAGTTACGCTCGATCGTTGTGTATAAAGGTTATCTACATTGCATTCGTACATTTTACGTGATGGAGCCACAAATAAACAGACAAACCGACAAACAGACAAAAATTCTAAAAATGCTGGAAATGGGTTCTGTTGGTTGTCCTTCAACACCCCCGCTATTTTTTTTGGATTTTATTTTGATGTACAAAAACGATTTTTCTACAGTTTTATTATATGTATAGATAATAATATAATAATATTCCACAACTATCACACAACACCATCTAGTCCCAAGCTAAGCAGAGCTTGTGTTATGGGTACTAGACAACTGATAAACATACTTATATATTTATAAATACACACATCAAAAGTGTCTAGGGATCAAGCATTTTTATGCGGATTTCTTGAGATTGAGATATGGCTTTGTAATTAATTTATGATTTTATAAATTTATATGGATCCTTTTTGGTGCATTTCATAATTTTAATCAGGAACTGTAAATCAAATTCGAGTAAAAGATGAAAATCAGCTGTCAATATTTATTCTATAAAAACATACAACGCATTGAAGACATTATTAGTGCTACTGTTTCCCTACTACTGATTAAAACCAACGTTATTATGGAGCGGTGACGTCATTTAAGCAGGGAAGAAATGCTCAGAGCCGTGGGAATGATAGAAGCTGGTTCCCGGCAACGTACTGTGGCTTTAGCTCTGAATACAAGTCAGAGTGTTATCAGTCGACTTTGGACACGTTACCGAAGCACTGGTACCGTGGCTGAGCGCCATGGAGGACGGTATCGCTGCACCACACGGAGACAAGACCGATACATTCAAATCTTAACTCGAAGAGCTCCAACAATAACCAACATGATGTTAGCCGTGAGGCTTCATCACTCTTCAGGGAACTTAATTAGCGACCAAACAGTCAGAAACCGCTTGCATGAAGTGAACCTTCATTCCCGAAGACCACTACGGGTACCACCTATAGCAATGCACAATCGTAGGATTCGATATCAATGGGCTCTTGAACACAGAAATTGGGCAGAAGAACAATGGCGTTTCGTGTGCTTTTCTGATGAGTCTCGTTTTGGTATGAGACCGGATACAAGACGTATACGACACTGGAGAACCCCTGGACGCCAACAGCGATTAAAATCCTGCCAGGAAGTCCATCCTTATAGTGGTGGAACCATCATGGTATGGGCGGGTATATTTGGATCGGCGGAAGAACTGAGTTGATTTGGATCAGAGGCAACCTCAACGCTCAAATTTATGCTGAGGCGATTGTATCAGACGTCATCGTTCCTCTACAAGTGCAAATCGGTCCCTTATTTCAGTTAATGCATGATAATGCACGACCGCACACCGCAAGAGTTGTAAGACAGACTCTCGCCGCAGCTAACATCAATGTCCTGCCCTGGCCTGCTCAGTCGCCAGACTTGAACCCGATTGAGCATGCATGGGATATGCTACAGAGAAGAGCTCTGCCGAATATGGAGGGTATCCAGTCGCAAGAAGACCTTTTTTTGTTGTTGCAACGAACATGGGCGGCCATTCCACAGCGTGATTTGGATGAACTCATTTTGAGTATGCCAAACCGATGTTCTTGTGTTGTTAGTGTTCGCGGTAGAAACACGGATTATTAATTGTTTAAGTTACCCAATAAAATTTTAAAGAAAACTGTTATTTCAGTCTTTTTTTCGAACTTTAATGTTAGTGGTTCAAATGTCAAAAATCCCTTTATTACGAAAATGGCAAATTTCTTTATGAATGCAAAGGTGACTTGGTTTATCGTTACTGTGACAAACGATAACACTTTATTTGATGAATCCTTAAAGAACATTTTAATTAATATCAATCAGGAGAAAAGTTATTGCAAAAATATATGTTGATCCCTAGACACTTTTGATGTGTGTATGTATGTAACATATTATAGAATATAAATTACACCCAGACACAGAACAAATGATCGTGCTCATCACACAATCATTTGTCCTGGGTGGGAATCGAACCCACGACCTCCGGCATAGCAATCAGGGTCACTAACCACTAGACCAACAGGCCAGTCGGCCAAATACGTCCATAACTGTCAACGGGAACAGTGCCCGGAACGCTGCCCGCATTGCCACGTTGTATGGCAATGCTGATTCATTGGCCTAGGAATAGGCCAGCCCTTTGGTCATCTGAAGAGTCGACTAATCGCTTAGCGATCCTATATGGGCAAGCCACTTTCCAGGAGTCCTCTGTTCTGTCAAACACGGCACCTGAGGGTCGACCAGGGAGGAAGATAACATTCTCCTGGTCAGCTTTTCTGTACTGTGGACAGAGTACGCTAACACTGGAAAATTTGCGGACACCTAACCCATCAAAACCAATAGGAAGAGTGGCTAGAAGCCACGCTCGGTCATCCAGGGCCACATTAAAAATGGATGTTAATGTATTTCGAATAATTTTGTCAATTATTTTATTTAAGAGTTCTGGTAGTTTAAAAAGAGGGGATGAACGGAGAAAATACATGAAACGACCAAAATAACAATATCTTATAACGGTGAAAGCCGAATGTAAACTAATTTGGGAGAGTCTTTCCGAAATATAATTAAAATGTTTAATTTTGTTGTCATTCAATTGTGAGAAACTTTGTGCCAAAATAGGGGAACCAAGGAGGTGCAGGGAACTTCTATTTAAAATGGTGATGCTTGGAGATATTTAATTAAAATCTAGTGTAGATTGTCTGTCGGTAACGCCTGTAACAAAAATGTCACATTTGGGTGGGTTCAATTCAAGGCCTATTAAATTCTTCTTTGAGGAGTTGTAGATCAGCTAATACGGTACTTACGTCACCTCCTAAGGTTCCGTCGTTACCACACGTTAAATTCTAAATTTAATTTTTGATTAATGGAATTTATAAGCTGATCCTAGAGAGTGACATTGTTGGCAACTAACTGCAGATTCATAAACATTGCCCTTGTAAAATAATTTTGAAGGATGTCTATAAAATTTCCAAATAAAACTATAAATATCGGGTAGTTCATTTTTGACTTCAACCAACAAAGTGTCTCTGTTAACGGAATCGAAGGCGTTCTTCACGTGAAATTTGAGGATGACCTCACCTTTACCTGAATTTAATAATAATAATAATATTCTTAATAATATTCCACAACTATCACACAACGCCATTCTAGTCCCAAGCTAAGCAGAGCTTGTGTTATGGGTACTAGACAACTGATAAACATACTTATATATTTCTAAATACATACATATTATAGATAAATTACACCCAGACACAGAACAAATGATTGTGCTCATCACACAAACATTTGTCCTGGGTGGGAATCGAACCCACGACCTCCGGCATAGCAGTCAGGGTCACTAACCACTAGACCAACAGGCCTGTCAAAATAAAGAGGACAAGAAATGTACGGCAGTCTCACAGTCCCCTCTGAGTGTCGGATATAGCCATCCACGCCCAGTTGAAAAATTCACCTGTATATTCTATATTAAAACACATATAAATAAGGACACAATAATGATTTAATTACCAGTAAATTACAGAAGAGTAAACTGCAGCAGAACTACAGTATAGTTACGGTAGTTAGTAAGACTGACGTCTATGCAGGACAGGCCACAGGCACTCATCTTGCTGTACGAAGCTCGGTGTAGACGACAGATATTCTTACAATATCTCTTATCGCGCGTTGTGAAAGGGGGCTGGACGGAAAAAAATCTTACGAAAAGTTGGCACGACACTTTTATCCGACTGCGCGACGCAAAGGAGGGTAATGTGTTTATTACCATGGAATGGAATGGAATGGACTGGAATGGATTGGACTGGACTGGACTGGACTGGACTGGACTGGACTGGACTGGACTGGACTGGACTGGACTGGACTGGACTGGACCGGACCGGACCGGACCGGACCGGACCGGACCGGACCGGACCGGACCGGACCGGACCGGACCGGACCGGACCGGAGTGGAGTGGAGTGGAGTCGCGACGATTATTTTTGTTGAGTGTATACAGTAACTTCGTTCCATCCGGGTGTCCCTTGACACCTCTCAAGTTTTTTTTCAGTATTAGGAACTCTAGTTATGGCCATGACCCACAGAGCGGGATCCGACCTTTGTAAAGGCTGAACACGATGCGATCTGACGCCAGCAGTGAGAAAGCACATATGCACATAGGTTACAGTGATCGCATGCGATCAGATCGTATCGCGTGATCATACAGGGTGATTTTTTAGTCACCATCCAAAGGACATTGCTCATCGTCCATACATGGCTCGCCTAAGATCCAAAAGGCAGGTGTATTTACTCTTTGGGTTTGAGATAATGTATGTATTCGATTGAGCCTAAATTAAAACAACGGACACTTTTGAGAATTCTGAAAAAATCAAAACACTTTCGGATTTTGAGGTTATAATTACGTCAAGAAAAACATTCGTGTAGCACTATCTTAGCATTTATTACTGAATACAAATGTCAAATGTTGTCATCTGTCAATTCAACAACTGTCAGTGTCAATAATAGTGCTCGTTTCAAAAAGTGCTTTCAATCGAGTTTTTTTGTTAAGCTGTATTATGGTTCCGCGACATCATAGTGGACTGTTTGTAACTAAAAATCATTATCGTAAATCAAATGTTGAGAATACTGACGCTTGTTTGTGTCAATCTCTTATTAAGAGCGCTGTTTCAAAGACTTGGCTGTATGAGCTATAATACCTTTGCCTATTAAAAACCTCAAATTGAACCAAAAATTCATAGAACTAACACCGAGAATAATGACGGAAGATATGGACGAAAGTGGATACTTTTTAAAATGTTTTCGAAATTAAAAAGTGTCCGTTCTATTGAGATACATGTAATGTACATTATTAAAAGAACTAGTAATTATAGTAAATGTTTCATGCGTGTTGGTTCATAGGCCATTTTTAGGGTTCCGTAGTCAACAAGGAACCCTTATAGTTTTGCCAGGTCCGTCCGTCCGTCTGTCCGCAGCTTAGCTCAGAGACGCCCAGTACTAGAAAGCTGTAATTTGGTGTAAATATACGGATTTGTTGCGCCGAAAAAGTGGCAAAATAAAATCTCGTAAAATATTTTTTTTTAGGGTACCTCCTGTACACGTAAAGAAGGGATTTTTTTTTGCGTACCCCTTAGTGTGGGGTATCATTAAATAGGCCTTTAAAAATATTGATAGTTCCATTAACATTTTTTTGATAAAAAGATTCGTTAATCGTTTGTGGAATATTAAGCTTTAAAGTGCTAATTTTTGCTCGACTCGAGTGTCCCCCCCCCTCTACCAGCTAAACGGTTATGTTTGGGGGTGTGCAAAAATTCACAATAGTAGTATATATAACGAATTTTAAAAGAGAATTATCATGACTAAGTAGGCTTTACAAGTTTACGAGTAATAGTCGACCAACTTATAAAACGTACTTGGATAACATATTTTCCTAAACAAAATGTATCGGAGAACATGTTCTTCAACTGCAAATGTAAGTTTGTCAACTTTATTTTTACAGCTTTAAGGTGGGTATGTATTGGGGACAGGTAGGTTTTTATTGTCAACTATTTTTAACTTCAAAAAAAGGAGGAGGTTCTCAATTCGTCCTAATCTTTTTTTATGTATTTCCCTGATAACTCAAAGACGGGACCGATTTTGAAAATTCTTTTTTTTTTTATTGAAAGAGTACACCTTCCAATTGCTCCCATGATCATCAAGTCAGGATCTGATGATAGAATCCTGGAGAAATCGTGGGAACTCTTTAAATTTTAAATCATTCTTGAAGCGATTTGATAACAACTCAATCCCGTCGAGTTTCGGCTCGTTAGAGTCGTCTTTATTACATAGATAACTACTACTACTTACTTGACTGGCCTGTTGGTCTAGTGGTTAGTGACCCTGACTGCTATGCCGAGGTCGTGGGTTCGATTCCCACCCAGGACAAATGTTTGTGTGATGAGCACGATCATTTGTTCTGTGTCTGGGTGTAATTTATCTACAATATGTATGTATTTAGAAATATATAAGTATGTTTATCAGTTGTCTAGTACCCATAACACAAGCTCTGCTTAGCTTGGGACTAGATGGCGTTGTGTGATAGTTGTGGAATATTATTATTATTATTATAGATATTGATGCTGGATGATGTCCATGGTCTGATAATAGAGCTGGAAGATAACCATGAGTTCTTTCTTATACAACAACTCAATCCTACTGAGCTTAGGGTCATTTGATTCGTCTTTACATGGGCTTTTGTACTGGATGTTTTCCAGGCTCTTATGATGGAGCTGGAAGGTAGCCATGGGATCTTTGTAATACAATAACGCAATCCCATCGAGTTTGAGCTCATTTGATTCGTCTTCACATAGACTTTGGTGCTGGTTAGACGTTATGAGTTGGCTACTGAATCACTTTAGGTCCCTATTAAAATGTTAATGTACGTAAATTAAATTAAAATTAAATTTAGCGAATCAGTTTAGTTACTTCGCATAAGTATTTTGATGGGCAACTACGGAACCCTACTGTGCGTGGCCCGACACGCACTTGGCCGGTTTTTTTTACAATGTCCTTTTAATATATTAATCTTTGGCGAAAATCATTGAATACGTGTTTTTTCTTTTTGTATCAATCAATACAAAAAGATCGAGATATCACGTCTCAATGTTATCTATAAAAAGTTGATGAATCTGGACACCGCGCTGTGATGTGTCGCTCAGGTGTAGCGGGGCGGGGCGGGGGGTCAGCGGGGTGCGCTCTGCCCGTTTCATGCGTCGGCAAGTGTATATTATTAACGTTTAGCTTAGTGACCACACAGAGCGGATGAGAAAATGATTTAATATGACAATTTGACGTATCAATTTTTTTTCGATGGGTCTAGTGATTGATACCTAATGCATAGAAAAATTTTGGACGGTGGTAAAAAAGTCATCCTGTATAGCCGGAACGGATCGTGAACTGTCAGTAAAAGCCTTAACTGCACGTTCACACAGAGTTAAATTTTACAGATTCACTTTATCGTATAATTTTTTATTGAGCAGTGACGTATATCGTTGTATGGGTGTGTTCACACACATGAAAGTGTTGCGGATCCAGTAAAATACGGATCCGGCAAATTATACATCCTCCAGTGGCGACGGAGCCGTAAAAAATGATCCTGATCCTGTAAATATGGATGCTCCGTGCAAATGTCGACTAGGGACTACTCGTTAAGAGCCCTAGTCGACATTTGCCAGTTTTCGACATAATTATTCGCAATATTTATGTCAAAAACTATGCCGGAGGTCGTGGGTTCGATTCCCACCCAGGACAAATGTTTGTGTGATGAGCACGATCATTTGTTCTGTGTCTGGGTGTAATCTTCTTATATATAAAATTTCCGTGTCACAATGTTAGTTACCGTACTCCTCTGAAACGGCTTGACCTATTTTTATGAAATTTGGTATGCATATTCAGTAGGTCTGAGAATCGGCTACTATATATGTGGCAGGAAGACGTTACCTGCCCATTTGGGGGCAGCCTGGCTAAAGATCGAATGGGCTGCAACGCTCAAGAAGTCCGCCACCAAAGAAAGAAACTCTTACCTTTAGCCACGAACGTCTTGTCCAGGAGGTACTTTGCTGGTGTACCTAGCTGGGAGCTCCCACGCTGCGTTTCGTTTGGTGTTAAGTCGCGCGTTAGTTTGGAAATGGTTCTTGTCCTGGGCTTTGAGGATCACAAAGATTGTTCAGAACACGTTCACACACACAAATATTGAGAAAGTTCCTTATATTCGATTTTTTGTTACGATCGCACGTTTTACGTGCGCCGGTGAATCTTACACACAGCCACGCGCCATTGGAGGGCGCTGGGAGCGCGGCCATAAGGCCTGTGATTGGACGGAACGTTTGAGCGCTGTCATAACGCTCTGCTATTGGTTCAAGCTTCCACTCCGGAAACGGAAGACTCGAACGCCGCTATTTCATTCGATCTTTCTAGCCAGATATTAGAATAGATTAGAAAATGGTTGTTTGAATTTAAATATGAATTCGAATTTAATGGTTACGAAACATACCGCCCACCAAAATACACTTGTGTATTTTCTAACTTATTATGAAATTGAAAATAAATAAGTACTTAGAAACTTGAATGCATACGAATAGAAAAGCAAAGATAAATACTAAATTTATGATAAAACTAACTTGCTAAAACTAACGAATAACGCATTAATCAATGAGGTTCGGTAAAGGACACAGCTTTGCCAACGGTCTCGTTAGTTGAGTACCATCAGCCGAGCGAACGGTTGCAACGCGCACCACTCCATCCGGGCCAGGGTGAAGTTTCTCAACACGCGCAAGAGGCCAGTGTAATGGAGTAGCATTGTCAGTTTTAAGAATGACAACCGATCCTACGTCTAAGGGTTTTGAATGTTTGGTCCACTTTGCCCGCTGAGTTAGGGTATGAAGGTATTCCCGCCTCCAACGATTCCAAAAATCTTGTTGGAAACGCTGTATCAGCTGCCAACGACCGAGACGGTTTATATTGATGGAAGTTAAGTCCTCATCAGGAACAGACGTCAACGGTTCCAGCGTTAAGAAATGACCCGGAGTAAGTACATTTAAATCATTGGGGTCAGAACTCAATGGGCAGAGGGGCCGCGAATTAAGCATGGACTCGATTTGAACGAAAACAGTATCTAATTCCTCGAAGGTAAGTGCTTGTTCGCCTATGAGACGATACAAGTGAGATTTAACGGATTTGATCTGGATTTCCCACACTCCACCGAAGTGAGGGCTTGAAGGTGGATTGAAACGGAATTCAATATTCTCAATATGAGCAGCAGATTGCATGAGCGAATGAAGTTGATTCCTCGCGCCTACAAAATTGGTGCCGCAATCGGAATGGATAATGCTAACCCTACCACGGCGACCGACAAACCGACGAAGTGCGGCGAGAAAGGCGTCAGTTGATAGATCCGAAACTGTTTCGAGGTGAAGTGCTTTTGTGCTAAGGCAAACGAATAGACACAGATAGGCCTTGCCGATTTTGGCACCACGATGCTTCCCTAATTTAATACGGAATGGACCCCCGTAGTCCGTACCTACAACAGAGAACGGCTTCACTTGATTCACACGAACGGCAGGTAGATCGCTCATAAACGGTTCGAGAGGAGTGGGATGAGTTTTGTAACACTGCAAACATTTTGACAAGCAATGTCGAATAGCGCGTTTTGGGGAAAGAATCCAGAATTGTTGAGTTAAAAGATACTGCATGGTATTAACGCCAGCGTGGCAGTTTTCACGATGAAGCGCTTCGATTATCATGTAGGTGAATTTTGACTTACGAGGGAGAAGAGCGGGATGTTTATGTTCAAACTCCAACCCTGATCTCGACAGCCTGCCGCCCACCCTGAGTACTCCCTGTGCATCCAGGAATGGGTTTAGCTTACGCATCTGCTTCGATACGAGAGTGCCAGCTTGCAGCTGTTGAATCTCGTTAGGGAAGTAACAAGACTGAATGTATTTCACAACAATCATAAGCGCGTTATGAAGTTCCATACGATTTGATGCAGGATTACAGCTGCGTGTACGTTTGCTACGAAGGAAATTGATGAATTTTGTCCATACGCACAAAAGGCGTTGGATTTTGCGAATTGACGAATAACGTTCGAGTAAGGTATCTATGAATGAAACCGGAGAATCATCATGGGTGAGTAAGGAATGCGGACCCCTTTCTTCCATTTCGAGTGCGGTTTGATCAAGCGTTTCGATAGACCTAGGCCAAGAGAGAACAGGTTGCGAAAGCCACGAAGGACCCGCCCACCATAAAAGGTTGTTGACGAGAGCTGACGGAAGTTGACCACGCGAGACTACGTCCGCTGGATTGTCTTCGGAAGCCACGTGATTCCAACGAGCACCTGGAATGACATCGAGAATATGACCTACGCGGTTCGCGACGAAAGCCTTCCATCGTGAAGGGTGAGAGCGAATCCATGCAAGCACGACGGTAGAGTCAGACCAAGCGAAGACACCGGTGCAAGGAAAAACTGGTAAGTACAATTCCTTAACGAACTTCAAAAGATCAGCGAGAAGGGCTGCAGCACATAGTTCAAGACGAGGCAACGACGTAGATTTAACGGGAGCTACTCGTCCCTTTGAGCAGACGAAGAAGACTTGAATGTTATTGTCCACATCAGTCGTTCGTAAGTATACGACAGCCCCGTAACCAGTCTCCGAACTATCTGAAAACCCATGGATTTCACAAGATACAATGTTTTTTACAGATACACAGCGAGGGATACGCAGCGACTTTAAGAGGGGAAGCTGTTCTAGATAACGGTTCCAGAAATTAATGATATCCTCCGGAGCATCCTCGTCCCATCCTACATTGAGAACCCAAAGACGCTGGACTAACACTTTGGCGACGATTGTCAAGGGGGACAGAAAACCCAGGGGATCAAATACGCGCGCAAGCTCACTTAGAATGTTCCTCTTCGTACATTTCTTTTGCTGTGGAACAACGGAAAAGAAGAAGCAGTCACTGAGTGGATCCCACCTTAGACCCAAGACCTTGAGGGTAGGATTTTCTTTATCGTCTAGAGTGACTGAAGTGGATAAGCAGTGATCGAGAGGTAAATCAGCAAGTAGCTCAGGCGTATTAGTTGCCCATTTTCGCAATTCAAAGTTTCCTTTCCTGAGCAACTTGATAACCTCATCCCGAGCCTGCAGAGCGGTATCAAAGCTGTCAAAACCGGTCACAATATCGTCGATGTATACATCTGAGGATAAAACCTTACTAGCGACTGGCAGATCACGACCTTCATCGGAAATCAACTGTTTAATGGTACGGCATGCGAGAAAAGGAGCGGAGGACACACCGTAGGTTACGGTGTTAAGCTGATATTCCTGAACGGGTTGATCAGTATCAAAGCGCCAAAAAATGCGCTGGTAATCGCGGTCAGATCTGGCCATCATGATCATGCGATACATCTGCCGCATGTCTGCGGTGAACACAACGAAATGTGTTCGAAATTTGAGGAGAATCTCAACGATATTGGTTTGTAATTTAGGACCGATTAAAAGGGTGTCGTTAAGAGATACGCCGGTTGCATCCTTCGCCGAAGCATTAAACACCACACGTAATTTAGTAGTAGTGGAATCCGGGCGAAGGACACAATGGTGAGGGATATAATATTTTGCTGTTTTTAGTTCGTCGATCGAAACAGCACTCATATGACCACGGTCTAAATAATCCTTCATAAATTCCTTATATTGTTTATATAAATCCGGGTCCTTAACAATTTTCCGTTCTATTGAATGAAAGCAACGCAGAGCGAGGTCGCGAGACCCTGGAAAAGACCGATCTTGGTTTTCTTCCTTAAACGGTAAAGTAACAATGTATCTACCTGTGGGATCGCGAGTGTGTTGAGTTGCAAATATTTCTTCACAGCGTTCTTTATTGGAGGTAAGGCGTCGAGTTGTCTCGAATGACTCAAGCTCCCATAAGCGTTTGACTTCTTCATGAAGACAATCATCTTCATTAACGAAAAATGACTGAACATGATCCTTGCTACCGGTACCGCCGAGCAAGATCCAACCAAATACAGAATTAAGCGCTGCTGGTTGCTTTGATCCTCCACCTACACTACCAGGACGCAATAATGAGGCGAAGATCTCAGCGCCAAGAAGAAGATCGATGGGCGCTGGCTTGGAACAATCCGGATCAGCTAGGGTAAGACCCTGCAAATGATGCCATGAGGAGCTATCGATGCGAGTAGATGGCATTTTGCCACATATGCTAGGTAACGTGAGCGCGTTGACCTTAAAGAGACACTGGCCGTTGACACCAATTTCAATCTGGACTGTTCCGGAAACAGCAGCAGATGATTGGGCTATACCAATAACACGGCGTGAAGTTCCACTACGAATCGCACCAAGTCGTTCCACGGCACGTTCCGTGATGAAATGAGCCTGGCTTCCCGAATCTATAAGGGCGCGAAAAGATTGAAAGTTGCCAGAAGAGTCACGAACTTGAACCTTGGCTGTAGAAAGAAGCACCATAGGCTGATCACGGAGACTGGTAAGTACTTGAACTTGATTGTCGCTTGAAGCACTGGAAGCATGTTGATTTGGTGAAGCAGTAGGTCGAGTTGATGAAGCAACAGGTTGAGTTGACGACGAGGTTGCGCTGTCAGATTGATCAAGATGAAGAAGAGTGTGATGACGCTGACGACATTTTTGACACCTGAAAATAGATTTGCATTCTGTGATACGATGAGAAGGCCTAAGACAGTTGAAACACCAACGGTTAGTTTTCGCGTGCTCAGTGCGTTTAGCGACGGGAATCTGTTCAAACTGCTTACAATGACTGATAGAGTGATTTTCTGAACAGAACGAACACTTAACGGTTGGGCTCGCAGAGGACGAAGGAGGTGATGAAGATTTCGAACTGGCAGATTGAGGCGTCTGGGGATTAGACTTTGACTTATCTTCTGTGTTGGAAAGGAATACTGTGGTTTTGGGTTTTGACGAATTACTATTTGACTTTGTCTGACTATGAGGCTTCTCTTGACCACGATTACCAGAGGTTTTTGAGCGATCCAGAAGGGTGAAGTGTGTGTCTCGAACGAGCGCCTCACACTTAGTGTGCAAGAATGCCAACAACTCCTTGAAGTCTGGTAGCTCTGTATTGATGTGTTTTCGTTCATAGGCGCACCGTGTTTGCGAATCTAATTTGGATAAAAAATGATACGAAAGAACGAAGTTCCATTCGTTCGTGGGTAATCCAAGGCCCTTTAAAATATTTAAGTTCTCTGTTGTATAATCAAGAGCACGACGAAGTTCGTCAGGCGATGTAGATTTTAAGTTTATTTCGAGTATTTCTTTCCAGCAAGTAAAAGCTAATTCACGCTTATCTTGGTATCTTTGAGTCAATGTTTGGTATGCCTCAAGATACAATGTGCCTTCTGGAGGATATGTGCGAATAAGAGAAAGAGCATCCCCAGAGAGACTTGAAAAAAGATAGTGCATGCGTTCAGCGTCCGAAAGCGATTTGTTGTTATGAATTAACGAATTGTAAAGACTATAGAATCTCGGCCAATCTTTTATTTTTCCACTAAATGTGGGAATATTGATTTTAGGCAGCTTCACGTTAGAAATGCAAGAGTGGTCGGTAGCGATTGTATTTGATTTAGATTCTCCTGCCTCGGTGGGAACTAACTGCCTGTGAATAGTCATGATGTCGAAATATATCTGATCGAATTCTACTCGAATGTCATCTTCCTGTTCTTCGGACTCGCTGTCCACGATGCAGAGAATATCTGAATGTGCCTCTTCAAAGCTCTTACTTAATTGCTGTACGACGGAATAATGAGCAAGAAACGCATTCAATTGAGAAGGTTTCTCCTGAGCCAACTCAGCGACCTCCAGCGTCTTCCTTAAACGATTTAATGCGAGCGTACGCTTACGTCGCAAAACAGGTAAGTCCCGAACGGTAAGTGCAGGTTCATCATCAACCACGGTGAATGATTTACGTTTCTTTAATGCAAGGTCTATTTTTGACTTTCGTCGAGTAGGATAGGACATTTTGTTATGATTTAACAACTAACGATACAAAGAAAACAAAGTTTGGCTTACTTAATTTACCTATCACAATAGTAGGTAAACACCGGATGAGAATGAAAGCGAACAACAAACGAAAAGTGTAGGCAGCAACTTAATCGAGCAACGAATAAATGCTACAATACACTGAGGTCACGGTAGGTAGGTGCAGCGCGAGAACCCACGTTTTTGAATATTAAATCGGAAACGAAAGGGCACCATACAAGAGATAAAAAACGAATTGTTGTATAGTACAAGAAGTCCGAGTCTAATTAATAACGTAGAACGAATAGGCACTGTGCCCACCCACTATCGCGTTGTAATATTAATCACAAGGTAAAACGTAAATAGTTATGATAGGTAAAATAATTCGAATTGAACCTTCTGCAATACCACTTTACTATGGACGGTTTACAGAAAGTGAGAATAACACAAAAGATCGCGATCGTTATAAGTACCTACGGAAATTGGTTTAATAACCTACGTATGGGTAGGTACCCACGCGAATATAGTTATTCGGCGTTAACGTGTTAGTTCAATAACCTTTATGATACTTGCATAATAATTATCCAAGTTTATCGATAGGTACGGATGAAACAATAAAATCTAAATTGAAGGAACAAACAAAGCAGTGAGATTTGCACTTCGGAGAAAATTGCTAAGACGAGTAGCCGATGCAAAGCGCAAGCGAATGTGAGTCTTAGGTAACTGACATAAGGTCGATGTTGTAATCGAGTGAATGTTACCTAAGCACGATACGATGACCGTCTTGTTTGGTATATTTTCAATATTTTGGCGTGTGAGAAGTCGAAATACGAATCCGAAAAAACGTTAAAAAACACTAGCCCGGACGGAATGTGAAATTATAGACAACAACAAAATATTCCGAGTTCGGACTAATGATACGCGACTAAATTATGTAGTGCTTCTGCGCAAACGTGGAAGTACGGTATACGGAGCGAATCGTATGCAACGTGATAACCAACCTTTTTTAGGCGGGTTACACTAAATGCATTTTTCGTTATTTTTCGAGTAAGTCTGAATTTCTACACGAGGAATACGAACGAAATTCAAAGAATTAATTTTAATAGGTAATATGAAAATATTCGTTTGCATTCGAGAACTGAATATGGATTTTACTTTTATCACAATAAAATAGTTAACTTTACGTAATGGCGGTCGATTGAAGTTTGCAAGAAACGGCCTACCTCCTACGGAGAATAGTTGAAAGAATATTGATGAAAATTAAAATTTATTAGTTTAAATCGCAAAATATTTCTAAAAACGTGTAGAAATAACGTTGTGAGGGGAAATTAGACTGATTTGAATGAGTTTAGTCTAAAGTTCCCTGGTTTCGGCACCATAAAAATGTGGCAGGAAGACGTTACCTGCCCATTTGGGGGCAGCCTGGCTAAAGATCGAATGGGCTGCAACGCTCAAGAAGTCCGCCACCAAAGAAAGAAACTCTTACCTTTAGCCACGAACGTCTTGTCCAGGAGGTACTTTGCTGGTGTACCTAGCTGGGAGCTCCCACGCTGCGTTTCGTTTGGTGTTAAGTCGCGCGTTAGTTTGGAAATGGTTCTTGTCCTGGGCTTTGAGGATCACAAAGATTGTTCAGAACACGTTCACACACACAAATATTGAGAAAGTTCCTTATATTCGATTTTTTGTTACGATCGCACGTTTTACGTGCGCCGGTGAATCTTACACACAGCCACGCGCCATTGGAGGGCGCTGGGAGCGCGGCCATAAGGCCTGTGATTGGACGGAACGTTTGAGCGCTGTCATAACGCTCTGCTATTGGTTCAAGCTTCCACTCCGGAAACGGAAGACTCGAACGCCGCTATTTCATTCGATCTTTCTAGCCAGATATTAGAATAGATTAGAAAATGGTTGTTTGAATTTAAATATGAATTCGAATTTAATGGTTACGAAACAATATATAAATTAAAAAAAATATATTTTTTAATTTATATGGCAAAACAACGTTTGCGGGGTCAGCTAGTAATCTATAAATGTATGTATTTAGAAATATATAAGTATGTTTATCCGTTGTCTAGTACCCATAACACAAGCTCTGCTTAGCTTGGGACTAGATGGCGTAGTGTGATATTTGTGGAATACTATTATTATTTATTATTATATTTCTAGGGATATGGCAAAAATAACGGGTTTTCATCATGCTTTAGGTTTTAGGGACATCCCGAAGTTCGGTTTGATTAGGTTCCTTTAAACCACTCCTACTCATACCTACTCATACTTCTTTCGCCTCATCCACATTCATACACCTGGTCATACAAGCACGCCGATTGCGAGTACGACGCACCCAGCCTTTCTGAAGCAAAGCATTTAATACGTCAATAATAGTTATTTTGAAAAATAATAGAGGTGTACGTATTTATTCAAATAATAATAATACGAACCAAAACTTGAGAGTGGGGGGCTCATGATGATATCTTAAAACGTTTTTTTTAATCACGTCACCATATTTTTTTTTGCAAACGGGAACGATATACTGGGATTATAAAAATAAATTGATATAACTATAGTCGACATTTTTAATCTGATAGATACGCAAATTGTAACAAAACGATAGTATAAGAAGTAATAAAACTTGAGAACTGTAGAGAAAGCTCAGCGTCGATGATGAACAAGCCACACGCACTCATCTTCTTGAATGATGCCTTCTGCATGCGTTGTATGTTCTTTGAAACCCTTACTTCTGCATCTGTGAAAAATAATTATTTCAGAAAGTTATTTCAAAAAATAAAGCGCCTCTCGTTGTTCTTCTTGTACTGTCTACAAAGAACGTCTTCTATCAATTACTCTCAATTTAATTTCAAATCTAAAGTAGATTTCTAGAAACTCTTAAGCCCTTCGTACACAATGCGACACAAGTCACCGATACCTTACGACTTTGGTATACATTGACGCGTCTTTGTACGAACCTCTATGAATTTGTATTGCGATAGTCGTTTAGATACCAAAGTCGTAAGGTATCGGTGACTTGTGTCGCGTTGTGTACGACAGAGCTGAGGGAATTAAGAACGAACATCAACTTAAGCAATGGTAAATGCACTGACTGACTAGTATGCCGAATCTAGTAGAGGTTATCTCTTGACTATGTTTTTTTAAACGTTGCCCCACACTAGTAGTTTCTCCTGTGTCCTGAGTGCATTTACAAACATAGAAACTCACGTACACAGACACCCAGACCCGGAACAACTATTTTTAGGTCATACAAACATTTGTTCCGTGCGGAAATCGAACCCGCGACTCGATGCGCATCAGCCAATCTCTCAGCCACTGCACTTTTGGCCGTAATGTGATCTTATACACCGTGACTTTTTAGTCGTCTTACAAAAGCAGCCCAGTTCAATGACTAGAACACGTTTATAATAAAAAAAATAGGTATTTAGAGATTAATTAAATAATAAAATTTTAATTCGTTGTTATGACGCAAGGCGTAGTTAGAAACACCCTTGTCTCATAGAAAATGGGAATGGAATGATCTGCCCGACTATTGCGCTGGATAGGTAGGTATACTCTACAGCTTGATACGTAAACATAAACGTTTCTTATTTCTAATGTACCTATTTATTAAAAATAATAGTTATTTGTTATACAAGAGTGCAAAGTTGCTTTTTAACCGCGTGCTCAATTTTGATGACCGAGCAAGCGAATGATTCTAAAATTGAATCACGAGTGCAACGAGTGATTCAAAAATTAGAATCATGAGGCGTAGCGACAGAATCAAAAGAGCACAAGGTGAAAAATCTTTGCACTCGAGTGCAACACGTAACTTTTCATCCCACCTCAGCGAGGAAATGACTAAACGCAAAAAAAAAAATGTACATTGTATGTACGACACAAGATAGTTACTTTTATTTCAGTTTCGGTATTGACTACTACATTATTATTTTTAGGTAAGTATTACAGAATAATTTTTAAATTAAAACAAATATAGTTATAGTTTATGTAGTAGTTTTCAAGTTTCTTATTTTATTTTTTGGTTTGTCTTAACAACATGACGTGAAAAGAAAACCGCACAAAGCAAATAAAAAAAAAAGGTTAAAAAAGTTCTGAGTCAAGAAGGTTCCGAGTCTGAGATTGTAATAAAATAATAGTAGATACGCACCAAAGCATTCTGGTTTTGGATTTAAGTTAGCCCAAGGCAACGCAGCATTACTCCCGAGGTCCGTACTCTGCTTTTCACACCTAATGCGGGGCACCTAATTCTATTTTTGAAATTTGATGTGGTACGACAACCTTTGAAGGTCAAGTTGGCACCACAGCAAACGATCAGCTGTTGGGGTCAGCAGCCGCCATTACTGGTACAACTCTTTAGTGCACGTACATGTTCTAAATTCGATTTACTTTATCCACTAGAGGATAAAAACGGTTTTTTCACACCACCTGCTCGTAAATGTCAAATTATATGTCTGCTAACCGACCGTAAAGCAAGGCATTGTTCCCTCCCGCTCGAGCCGAGAATAATATATGTACTGAATTTCATTATTCCCGTGGGAATAATGTGATTTGAATTTGGAACCTCAAACAAAACATAGTATGAAAACTTTGACGAGGAGTTGAAGCAGCGGCGGCCGCCGGGGACTGCAACAACTGATCGCTTGCTGAGGTGGGCACCACAGTATGCTCACGTTCGAAGGTTGTCGTACCACATCAAATTTCAAAATTCGAATTTATTTCCTCGCAGTTGGTGTGAAAAGCAGAGTACTCACCTCAGGAATAAAGCTGCCTTTGTCTTGGGCTAACTTAAATCCCTCGCTACACTAAGGATTCTTATCTTAATTCCCTCGTGTCACTCGGGAATTAACACTTGAACCTCCTCGCTGCGCTCCGGAGGTTCACCCCCAGAATCCTTAGTGTCGCTTCGGAATTCAATACGCCCGTGACGTAAGGCACTGCTTTATTCCCTTGGTGCGTAATCTACTATTACGCTCAGATATCGAAGAGAAAAAATAGCCTTTCCGAGATGGGGGGATGAAAAAATTATTATTACACACTACTATTACATTAACACAAAAAGATTTTTCCAATTGGAACCAGTAGTTCTTCAGATTAGCTCGTTCAACCAAACAATCTCTTCAACTTTATAATATTTAAGTGTAAATTTGAAATTTACCAGTACAATGCCTTGACTCCATGACCATAACGCAAATACTCTGAACATCCTTTATTGCTTCATAGAATCTCTCACATTCCACGGTTAAGCATATAAGTACGAGGATATTTTTCATTTGATAAATCTGTGTTATTATGAGAAACGTGATAGTCTGCAATTGAAACTGAGGTTAATAGATTTTGGTCTAGTGCAGGGGTCGGCAAACTTTTGAGTCGGAAGGGTAAAAATTCCAATTTACAATATATGGAAGTTTTTAAAAGAGCCTCAATTTTATTTTCTTGCCAAAAAACCAATGGTACGTTTTGCTTATATAGAGCTTTTTTATTATTATTAAAAAAAAAACACTTTTACAAAAACACACCATTTGTGTTGACAAGATTTACTTTGAACGCTAACTTCAGAACGATTATTTCATCCTTTTTTTATACAATACATTAAATCTTAGTATGGAACTAAAGAGCGGCATGGGGCTTAGGAGCCGCAGATTGCCGACCCCTGGTCTAGTGTGATGTTTAGCTCTGGCTTTTTAACCGACTTCTAAAAAAAAGAAACGGTTATTCGAAAATAAATTCCTTAGGTAGTCCCATTGTAATCAGGTAGGAATCTGATCATGGAATCCAGAGATATTGAGAAATCTTTACAGGAAATCTTGCATATTTATGGATTATTTACACAATCACACAATATAATATTATACCTGTACCCAGTGTACCCACTTATGGGCCTACCACACGCACAAGCTTTACCACAGTTTCACCTCCACAAGAAAAAACAATAAACGGTCGGCAACCACAGGTATAGATATACCTACCTAAATAATGCAAGTATCGCGATCTGTATGAAAACCAAGCCAGCCATTTTTTGACTACCTTTTATGACGTCACAAAAACTATTTAATCATGAGAAAACCAAATCGATTAAAATACGCCCCCGCTTACGGTGCCCCCCTCGTCCCACAGCACAATTAACCATTTTAATATTAAAACTGACGTCCAACTAACGATGGACCGATTTAGACGAGCGCGAAAATGGCCACTTACGATTTTTGGTCGTAAACTAGCACGGATTTTTGGCACGCAAAGTAGTTGCGATACCTAGGTATATATATCTGTGTCGGCAATACTGAACGCCCAATCACGCAGGTAAAACTGTGGTGTAGCTTGTGCGTGTGGTAGGCCCATAAAGCAAATCGTAAATAACGCGATACATTTAGGGTTACACCACATCTGGCAGCACGGAATCGCCTTTTTCCGTCGCCCTTTCTCTTTCTGTCGCTTAGAACTGCCATTTGCTAGACCGAGACAGAATGCATATTGCGATAGCACGCGGCGGAATCCGCGAGGCGGCCGGGTGCTGTCGCATTGTCTCGGTCTAGCAAATGGCAGTTCTAAGCGACAGAAAGAGAAAGGGCAACGGAAAAAGGCGATTCTGTGCTGCCAGATATGGTTCAACCCTTAATTCTCCGATACCCTACGACTTTGGTATCCATTGACGCGTGCCTGTGTAAGAACTACTACAGATTTGTATTGGGATATCGTCTGGATACCAAAGTCATAAGGTAATAATAATAATAATAACAATCAACAATCAACATATTGTGACTAATTCCATCATGTCAGCCTCTCAGAATGGATGTAGGAACGGGTCCCGCGGTACTAAAGAGCTCCTCCTCATTGATATGGCCATTAGCCAACAGGTTCGCCGCTCCCGAAAGGATCTGTCCGCATGTTGGATAGATTATAAGAAGGCCTATGATTCGGTACCCCATACATGGCTCATGAGGGTGCTAGAGTTGTATAAAGTTGATATAACTCTACGCACCTTCCTGTTGTCGTGTATGGGGACCTGGAAGACAGTCCTTCGCTATCCAGGATGTCGACAGATCCGAGGTAGCGGCGAACCGATAAGGATTGAGCGCGGCATATTCCAGGGTGACAGTCTGAGTCCTTTGTGGTTTTGTCTGGCCTTGAACCCACTCAGTACATTACTGGAGGGTTCGGGGCTAGGATATCGGTTGAAGAGAGGTGGTCAGGTCATATCTCACCTTCTTTACATGGATGATCTGAAACTCTTTGCCCCCAACAACTTGCAACTGATGAAGCTACTGAAGGTAACAGAAACTTTCAGTAGCGCCATCAGGATGGAATTTGGTGTGGACAAATGTGCAGTCATGCATGTGAAGCGAGGGGAGATTATGGAATCAGAGGGAACTCAACTCTCGGATTCCATACACCTTAGATCCCTCTCTTCAACAGAGACCTACAAATATTTGGGTATGTCGGAAGCATTAGGCATCAATAATGCTGACATGAAGCAATCGTTGAAGGAGCGCTTCTTTAGCCGCCTGAATAAAGTACTAAACAGTCTTTTGTCAGGTGGTAATAAGGTGCGCGCTTTCAACGGTTGGGTCATGCCGGTATTGATGTATTCTTTCGGCATACTCAAATGGACTCAGACAGAACTTGACACCCTGGATAGGAGAGTCCGTTCACTGCTGACTGCAAATCGGATGCATCACCCACGGTCGTCGGTGATGAGACTGTATATCCCGCGAAAGTGCGGGGGTCGTGGCTTTTTAAACGCTAAGACCCTGCACAACCGTGAGGTATGCAGTCTCAGGGAATATTTCCTAGAAGCCGACGTGGAGATGCACCGAGATGTGGTCACAGTGGACAAGGGTCTTACTCCGCTCTCCTTGGCTAACGGGAACTGGCGCAAACCTAAAGTATTAGACACCAATGATCGTAAGGATGTATGGCAGAGCAAGGAGCTTCACGGACGCTTTTACCGGGCATTACATGGTCCCGATGTAGACTTTTTAGCGTCCGTATCCTGGCTGCGCTTCGGTGACCTGTTTGGGGAAACCGAAGGTTTTGTCTGTGCAATTATGGACGAAGTTATGATGACGAATAACTACCGGAAATACATTGTGAAGGATGGCACGGTTGACATATGTCGGGCATGCCACCGTCCGGGAGAATCGATCCGACACATTATTTCTGGGTGTTCTCGTCTGGCTAACGGCGAGTATTTGCATAGACACTACCTCGTTGCCAGGATTATCCACCAGCAACTTGCTTTAAAGTACAATCTTGTCGAATCGGAAGTGCCGTACTATAGGTATGCGCCCGACCCAGTTCTCGAAAATGGCAATATCTCGTTGTATTGGGATCGACCTATCATCACTGACAGGACTATTGTTGCCAATAAGCCTGACATTGTGGTGATAGATCGATTGGAGCGTCGCGCAATAATTGTTGATATAACGGTCCCACATGACGAGAACCTCGTGAAGGCAGAAAAAGATAAACAATTCAAGTATCTTGATCTGGCTCGCGAGGTTGTTGACATGTGGGATGTGAATACGGCAGTTATTGTGCCGATAGTCGTATCTGCCAATGGCTTAATTGCCAAGAGCCTCGACCAACACCTGAGGAGGCTCTCGCTGGGTGGCTGGATCGGGCGCTTGATTCAGAAGGCAGTACTCTTGGACACGGCGCGTATTGTTAGGAGGTTCCTCTCTCAAGAGCCCTGACCACCGGTGGCCCGGACCCTGTTCCCGGTACTGGTGGACTGCTATTTTTTACATTTTTAAATGTTTTTTTATTTCTTTTTTGTAAAAATATTTAAAAATGTAATTTATAAGTTTAAAGAAAAATAAAGAAATAATAATAATATTCCACAACTATCACACAACTCCATCTAGTCCCAAGCTAAGCAGAGCTTGTGTTATGGGTACTAGACAACTGATAAACGTACTTATATATTTCTAAATACATACATATTATAGATAAATTACACCCAGACACAGAACAAATGATCGTGCTCATCACACAAACATTTGTCCTGGGTGGGAATCGAACCCACGACCTCCGGCATAGCAGTCAGGGTCACTAACCACTAGACCAACAGGCCAGTCGAAAAGGTATCGGACAACTGCGTCGCGTTGTGTTCGAATGGGCTAAAGCTGATCGCACATCTGTCAGCACCTTTATAAACAGCCGTGTGTACAAGTTGAAAACTTACTTTAATATCACCACTTGCTATTAAGCTTTTTTCAGTCAGTACCATTTGTAAGTTTCGCAAACTTAGATAAGCTGATATTATCACATAAAAGGTTATCTGAAACGAAAAAAAAATATTTTCACTAGCTTTCGCCAGTAGCTGGCTCGCTCACTCCCCATTCCTTTTAGCTTTAAAAAATCAAAAGTAATTTATTCGAAATAGGTAATAATTGCTTGAAGGTCCCCCAAAGCTTCCCCCCCCCCCTTCGACTCTTCCTAGTGTTTTAGCTAGGAAGACACATCTGTCTGTAATATACACGTAAAATTAGACAGAGATTACTTGATTAGATAGAGAAACTACTCGTATATACTTGTGTCGTTGAGTTCCTTACGTTTTGAGTCGTACATTATAACTGTCAAATGCTTGCACGAAATAAACAGGTCCACTCAAATGTCGGTGGTTCTTTCTTGAAAAGACCATCTCAGGCACTAATCTGTATGGTCCTCGTATGACTTGACCAATTTAATGTCTAAACTTTAAAAGAGACAATGACCTCTGAGCAGGGACCGGATTACCGTTATTTTTCTTATAACGTTACGAATTATCGTTATGGTAACGATAAAAATGTAACGATATTAATAACGATATCTGTAAGTCCGATAACGTTACCTAATAACTAAAATGACTATCGGTAAAAGTAACAATACATATACCGGTAATTTATATGCCTATCTCTTTCAAACGATGTCGGTAGGTGCGATGTAATTTAGTTACAAAATTGTAGGTCGCCGCCATCGGCCACCCCCATCGTCTTTCATAACCAAAGTTCGCAACTTAGTAGTGTGGATACAAGTACAGACCAGTAAATACGCAACGAAGGATGAATAACAGACCGACCATTTTCGACCTTATCGACATTTAAAATTTAGTTTGCTTTTTCTCACATTCTCGTTAGCTAGCATTGCTTCTTCATTAAAATCCGGTGTTTGCATAAATGTCAATAAGTTTGAAAATCGCTTGAAGGTCGGAAAACATTTGCATAACGATAGCAAGTCAAAAAAACAAGTGCAAGCGATTTTCGACCATATCGAAATTTAAAATTTAGTTTGTTTTTCTCACATTCTCTTTAGCTAACATTGCTCCTACATTAAAATCCGGTGTTTGCATAAATGTCAATAAGGTCGAAAATCGCTTGAAGGTCGGAAAACATTTGCTTAACGATAGCAAGTCAAAAAAACAGGTGCAAGCGATTTTCGACCTTATCGACATTTAAAATTTAGTTTGTTTTTCTCACTTTCTCTTTAGCTAACATTGCTCCTTCATTAAAATCCGGTGTTTGCATAAATGTCAATAAGGTCGAAAATCGCTTGAAGATCGGAAAACATTTGCATAACGATAGCAAGTCAAAAAAACAGGTGCAAGCGATTTTCGACCTTATCGACATTTAAAATTTAGTTTGTTTTTCTCACATTCTCTTTAGCTAACATTGCTCCTTCATTAAAATCCGGTGTTAGTATAAATGTCAATAAGGACGAAAATCGCTTGAAGGTCGGAAAACATTTGCTAATCGATAGCAAGTCAAAAAAACAGGTGCAAGCGATTTTCGACCTTATCGACATTTAAAATTAAGTTTGTTTTTCTCACATTCTCTTTTAGCTAACATTGCTCCTTCATTAAAATCCGGTGTTTGTATAAATGTCAATAAGGGCGAAAATCGCTTGAAGGTCGGAAAACATTTGCAAATCGATAGCAAGTCAAAAAAACAGGTGCAAGCGATTTTCGACCTTATCGACATTTAAAATTAAGTTTGTTTTTCTCACATTCTCTTTAGCTAACATTGCTCCTTCATTAAAATCCGGTGTTTGTATAAATGTCAATAAGGGCGAAAATCGCTTGAAGGTCGGAAAACATTTGCTAATCGATAGCAAGTCAAAAAAACAGGTGCAAGCGATTTTCGACCTTATTGACATTTAAAATTTAGTTTGTTTTTCTCAATCTCTTTAGCTAACATTGCTCCTTCATTAAAATCTGGTGTTTGCATAAATATCAATAAAGTCGAAAATCGCTTGAAATTTTTTTTGACTTGCTATCTTGACTTGCTACTTGTTGTTCCTTGACACCTCTCAAGTTTTTATTCGTATTTTGGTTTAAAATAAAATGTATAACACTTTTTTACGAGTGAACCGCACCCATGTGCGAAAAGCCGTAATCTTCCTGGTTACGATACACGAAAAGACGACGTGGTACGAACGAAAAGAGGCGCGGCGTGTCATCGGTTTGGCAACGTCGCACCAGAAATTGTTAGCTTTTAGTGAATTAACGTTATTAGTAACGATACTTAAATAGCGGTAAATCCTATAAATTAACGTTATGTTTAACGTTAATATTTAACGTAACATAACGTTTATGTTTTGGTAATTTTACCGGTATTTTTTTGGTAACGGTAACCGTCCCTGCCTCTGAGTTCATTTCGGCTATTTCGCCCTTATGGTAGCCATACACCATCCTGCCTATCGAACGATCGATTTGACGCTTGCAATTGTTTCAAATTGGCAGTTCGTCCATATACACCATAAACCATACTGCCTATCGTACGATCGATTTGACACAACGTCAAATCTGCAGCAGCGATGCCAACTTAGCAACTTTATAGCTAGATCTAGCTATTATTCGGTGACCGATAGCTACAAATTTATAAAATTGTAGCTGTCGTCACCGAATAATAGCCAAATGCATCACTGCTGCCGATTTGACGTTGTGTCAAATCGATTTGATGACCTATCAAATTGGCATGTCATGCCATCAAATTGGCATTTTTAAACAATTGCAATTTGAAACAATTGCAAGCGTCAAATCGATCGTCGATAGGCAGGATGGTGTATGGCTACTATTAGAGTAGTCGAGTACAAAACACCGGCGTCATCTAGCTTGTAAAAAAACGACGTGTAAAGGTGTTTTCAACCTACTTGCAAAAATAAATATCATTTAATTTCATAGGTACCAAAAGTCTACTCGGAGTGCCACAAGTCGTTTTTACAAAAAACAATACGTTGTTCTCCTGGATCTGCCTATCTTTTTCCTGGGCTCAACATATTATTATCACGTTGTGTCTAATTCAAGCATCGACCGGCGACAGGTAGATCTCGGCAATTAGGAGACTATCATATGTCTTCTTAGGGATGTGCCATAACAGGCGATGCACAGAGGGGGCCACGGTGAGGTCTTTTAAGAGGAAACGGGGCCTCTTCCCATGTGCTGGTGGTGATCACCGGGGTGGTTTTAGTGAGGTAAAAATCCCACACACCCCGGTCTTATCCCCAAAGGCCGCACGTAAACAAAAAAAAAATCTCGTCACTTATTTTCGATTGAATCCATCCACTTATTAATAACTCTTTGAATTTCTTGCGACTAACAAATAGTTTCTAAACTCACCATGTGTTGAAAGGTCTTCTCTATAATCATGTAAATTTCTTGAACATTCCGGTATACATCAAACATTTTGATCCAGTACTCTTCTCTTTCTATATTTCTCGGATTTAAAACTTTCTCAATCCACACACGAAGAATTTTCTCTAATATTTTTAATAGTGAAAGAGCATATACAAGATTGACATCAAAAGCCATACTGCTGTATATTGTTACAACATCTAAAAGAGACACTACAAGTATAAAATAAAAACAAAGGGTGAAACCTACACAAAATAGGCTTAAAATTATAATCGAAGCCCAGTTGCAGACAATGAAACCCCTGAGCTGTTCTTTCATTTGTAAGACGTTGATCACGTGTTGGATCTTCAAGACTAATAACACATTGTAATAGCTGTGTAAGATGCCTGAAACGGCGTTGATCAAATCCCCGATCAGGAAGATGAGAAAGTCGATGAAAAAGCTTGAAATCGAAATTAAACTTATACCCATTGGAATTGACACGATGATATAAATGATCGTATTATACAAAAATACACACTGGTATACAATCAGGCAAAATAGTCGTAAGAAATTATAAAGCTTAGTATTAGAAGTAATTATGTTTTCGTTAATGGAATATTTGGCGCAGAAGAAAATTCTCTGCATCAGATTCAACGGTCTTAGTACCGATTGTAAATTTTCATCAATCACATTGTCGTGTAATACTTCGTTTGAGGAGACTGTTGATAATATCGCATCTGTTATAACGTTTCTATTAGATAAAGAACAGTTTTTCAAATACGATAACATGGCTGTTACAAATAAGTTGACTGTCTGGAAGTAAGTTGATCAATGAAGAAAAAGTGAGTCCATCGATGTGGACATAATTTACTAATGCTCCATAAATAATATTAATTACTTATAGGATATCTGTTTATGAACTGCAAAAATATTAGTATGTTATACAGACATCGGATAGGAATACGTACTTTTTAACCGACTTCAAAAAAAGGGGGAGGTTCTCATTCGTCGGAATCTTTTTTTTTTGTATGTTCCCAGATTTCTCGAAGACGCCTGTTCCGTTAGAATTCCGTTTCTCATTCTACAAAGTCAGTGACAGAAACGAATTGGTGCAAAACCGGCTCCACGTAATTTTGTCTACCGTACTCCCAGAGTGTTATTTAAGCCTGTGTAGGCACGGAGTGGCGAGGCGTATCCTCTTAACTTTCACTGTTTGCCTTCAGGATTTTTATTGTTATTAGGAGAACTTAGGATCTTGGGGCACCCCGACTCGGACAGGTTAGGTTCGAAGGGGATGGCGGGGTCTGAAAGACTCCGCCATCCCCTTCGTGTTAGGTTACTTTAAACCTTGCAAACAGAAATAGGAGCCCCGCGAAGCGGGGCTCCGTCGACATGCCTTGGTAAGTGGTAGTCAACAAATTGGCCAAGGATGCAAGAGCGAGCGAAGCGAGCTCGGGACTGGGGACACCCCGACTCGGACAGGTTAGGTTCGAAGGGGATGGCGGGGTCTATCAGACCCCGCCATCCCCTTCGTGTTAGGTTACTTTAAACCTTGTAAACAGAAATAGGAGCCCCGCGAAGCGGGGCTCCGTCGACATGCCTTGGTAAGTGGTAGTCAACAAATTGGCCAAGGATGCAAGAGCGAGCGAAGCGAGCTCGGGACTGGGGACACCCCGACTCGGACAGGTTAGGTTCGAAGGGGAATGGCGGGGTCTGAAAGAATTCGCCATCCCCTTCGTGTTAGGTTACTTTAAACCTTGCAAACAGAAACAGGAGCCCCGCGAAGCGGGGCTCCGTCGACATGCCTTGGTAGGTGGTAGTCAACAAATTGGCCAAGTATACAAGAGCGAGCGAAGCGATCGCTCGGAACTGTAGACACCCCAACTCGGACAGGTTAGGTTCGAAGCGGATGGCGGGGTTCCCCTTCGTGTTAGGTTAATTTAAACCTTGCTTACAGAAATAGGAGCCCCGTGAACCACCTTAGTGGTGCTATAACTCAGGATGCAATAGCGAGCAAAATGTGTCTTGGGGCAACCCGCCTCGGACTTTTCGACCTGACGGACCCGAATCGGAATTTTAATATTCGGTATTCGTGTTTTTGATGTTTCGGAAAATATAATAAGTCGGAATTTTTGATATTCGGTCTATTGAAATTCGGTATTTTGAAAATAGTAATTATAAACGTTAGGAATTTTGAAATATCGGAATTATTAAAATAGGAATAATGATCCATCGGAGTTGTTATATTAGGAATTTTGAACTATTCGGAATTATGAAAATCGGTATTTTGAAATTCGTATTTATGAATTTCGGAATAAAGTTTTTCGTATTATCGTAGTGTACCCCCGGTGAAGAGGATAATGATGACAAATCCCTTCACATTTGTTCTTTTGTGCTCGGTTTTAAACGTACATGCCTATTATGCCCCGCATATGACCATTTTACCCCAGACACGGGGCAAAACAGGCAGTTTTTTTATTTTTTTTTAAAGTTATATTAGCACCTAAGACTGGTAGCCTAAGATATTTTTTAATAATTAACGATATAGATAAGTAATAATGAGACTAATAAATGGCTGTTGATTTTTTTCATTATCTTGTTTTTCTCAGATGTTATTCATCATTTCCCTTAAGGGGCCCACATTGCCCCGGTTTACCGCCGGATCCCAATAGTGATATTATTGGTAGCCGGCGCCGGCAGCGGAGGCACTTTCCAAATATTAAATTGTTACAAGATTTTGACTAACGTGGTTCAAATACCAGTAAGTAAAATTCAGTATTGTAATCTTCATGTTATCCAATCATCATGCGGGGTCATAAAAAGAGAAAATAAAAGATATAGTTAGCTAAGACAAGAATTTTTGAACAAAGTAAATGTAGAAATCGGCTGTCATGGTGTAGTTGGGTGTATATTAGGAATGGAAAAATATCATAACATAAGAGAAGGTAGATGATGTGAAAATTATAAAGCTAGAAAGGAGAAGACGGCGGGTAGACGAGACTGCAAATTGGAAAACGTAGGAAAGGACGCCCTAAGGCAAGGCGGACCGACGGTTTTCGTAAGGTGGCTTGATGACAGCTTGAAGATAGTGACCGGTGAGGATGTGAAATGGCGTGCAATTGGAGAGGCCTATGTCCAGCAGTGAACTCCTATAGACTGATGATGAAAGAAGAAGATTTAAATACTTAGATGAACTAATAGAGATGAAAAGTGAGAAAGAAAAAAAAAAACTAAGGAATAGAAAATGAAGATAAAGTTTTCAAGCGACATAAAATAGTGTTGAAACGAGGCTCTATGCATAAAAATAGGTGAAACGGCACTTTTGTGATGCTATTTTGTTTAGTTGATGATGAAACGGCAAAGTCTTGAATCGGAAGGTAGTCATATTGCTTTATCATTACGAACTTTTCCAAATTATAGGGTCGTTCTAGAACGAACCGTCTCAAACGCAGGTTTTGTTTTTAAGTGATTGGTTTGGACATGGATAATTTGGGGAATCCAGCCAATCACAGACGCACTATTCGGTTTGGCTTACACAGATAATCGAAACAAATTCGTTGAAAATATGCTAGATACAGAACAAACGGCTCTACGTGCTTTCCGAGGCCGGAGGAACCTCGCTATAACAGATGGTCACCCATTTACAGACTAACCTCGGCAAGCGCGGCTTAACCCGGAAGATTGGCGTGTGCGGCTGTAATTATTTTGCCACGAGCTCCTCCCAAAGACCCGGAACAGTAATCGGCTAATAACTTTAGTAAATCGGCGCAGTAATCAGTTACGAGTAGTAATCAGGCTAATGGAGTTTCCAGAATCTAAATTAACTAATTTGCTAGATAGTGCCCACAACCTCGCACGGAAAAGAAATAAAGAAGAATACAATTTTATTGTACTAAAATTTCCCTTTATTATTTTTTAAAAATGATATAATAGCAAATTGAATGGTCACACACATATACTGCACTATGAGATGGTTAAAGTCTCGGGGTAGACGTCCATCGACCGTGAAGATCCGACAAGCAGTCATCTTTTGGAACTCTGCACGGGACACGCGAAGTACGTTCTTGCAAAGCCTCTTAGCTTCCACTGTAATAGACAGTTAAGCAAAGAACATTTGTGTACTCATTACTCTGGTATTAATTAGGAATATTCTTACAGAGCAATGGCCCAGTGGTATCGGTCCCGACTTAAGAGTTGTATGTCATGGGTTCGAACCCCGCCAGGCGCATTGCTTTGTGTAAATTATTTTATCACCACTGCTCTCAAAACGGTGAAGGAAAACATCGTGAGGAAACCGACATGTCCTAGAACCAAAAATTCGAAGACATGATTGTGACATCTACCGATCCGCACTGGGCCCGCGTGGTGGATTATGGTCCACTCCCCTTCATAGAGAGGAGGCCTGTGTCCCATAAGTGGGAACATTATGGGCTGATGATGATGATTCTTCCTGGCGGCGGTTGGCCCCAGGGCTGTCTGGCTTGCGACCACCATCCTGTTGGAGTCTGGTGCTAATATAGCGAGTTGCGTGAAATTTTAACTGTTTCAACGTTGCGCTTTAGTAGGTGTTAATTCATTCTGCGTTAGCTTACATCTTGTGCTTCGTATTTGGTTCTGGGATAGATTGAAGCCAAGAAATAAAAAAAAAAATCTAAAATACTCCATTCAAAGTCGAATGATCTCCGTATTTTTGAGCATTTCCGTATTTAATTTAAAGCGTACGTGAAGTATTTACGGCTTTTAATGTGCAAATAAGGAACTAATGTTTTCCATCAAAGTTCGCGATTACTTTACGTCACAAAAACGTGGAAGTCATGCTAGGGCCTCTGGTCTTACCAGTACTTTGAAGACTCCTCAACAATCGACAGCAAGCAGCATCAACCTCAGAGAGAGATTCGTAGAAATTTTCGCAGCTTGAACTTAATAATTACTCACGAAGCTTATATTCTTTAACACCCACAGAATCGTCACATTCTTAAACGTTGTGATGTCATACTGTAAAAAATAAAAACAAAGTTGTAATCTGTTGATGAATAGTAAAAAATTACATCGGTCGTGTCCTTAAAACTGGACTCCGAATGATCTTCGTGTGTCTCTCTAGCCTCCATGGCGCACTTACTCATGAAGTGATGCGATGCAATGGGGACGATGTCCGCATTTTCTCCCGCTTCGTGGCGCTAGTGTGTTTGGAGGTCACTTATTGTTGACAGCTCCTTGTATTGTTCAATGGTGGATTGTTTGTCGTTGTTAATTAAGTGGAATATGGCAGAAAAATACGGATCTTGGACTGTTTGTGAATAAAAAAAAAAAAGAATTAAGAAGAAGAAATGCAAGGTTATCTGGTAAAAAGGAAGACCTCATTGAAAGGTACCTAAGCCTTGATAATAATTGTCCGTTGAATGTGAAACTAGGTATGGAATCCTTCTTGAGCGGTTTTGCTAAAAAGTAAACAACAATCGAGTTCAAAACCTTAGATAACAAAGCCACTCTGACAAAGCTGTGGAATGCTGTTTATTTCACAATAAATATGGTTTATACAAATTACGACTTTTTAGAACAGAATCCAGCGGCATTACATAATCTGTTGGGACAAAATGTTTATTGCAAATTCGTGCATTACATGTTGGTGTATATTTATCTCTTCTCATAGCTATAATCCACTTTTCCTCATATGTCTATATCTTTGGGAAACCTGTGTCCCGATGTTCTCGATGAGCATAAAGGCACAATACAACATTGAGGCATTCTATTTTTACAAAATCGATAGACATTTACTTGAAAACACATTTTAGTTGAAAATCAACTGATTTTGATACTATTCACAGATAGCATGACCTCCAACGTCACTAGCGCCCTCTACTTTGAGCTTTTCAGATTACACGCCATTCGGTCGATTTGCGTCGCCGGCCTTGTAGGTCCTTCGTACACAAGGCGACTCAAGTCTTCGATCCCTTACGACTTTGGTATCCATTGACGCGTGCCTGCGTACGAACCTCTATGGATGTGTATTGCGATAGTTACCTGGATACCAAAGTCGTAAGATATCGGAGACTTGCGTCGCGTTGTGTACGAAAAGGCTAACTACGATTCTTACTTCAAACTGACCCAAAATCGAAATTGATAGTCCCACCCAGTTGGAGAAACTAGGTGGAGCCAGTGCTCCACCTAGTCACTGTCTGTCTATGGAGGAATATTGTGGTCTACAATATTTCACCCGGAACAACTACCTGTTGGCTAAATGAATATTTGTTCTGTATGGTAATCGAATCAGCAACACGCAGCACAGTATTGCTCAGCCTTTACTTTTTTGGATAAGGTTAAGCCCCTTCGTACACAAGGCAACGCAAGTCTCCGATACCTTACGACTTTGGAATCCAAGTCACTATCGCAATACAAATCCATAGGGGTTCGTACACAGGCACGAATCAATGAATACCAAAGTTGTAAGTTATTGTAAGTTATCGGAGACTTGCGTAGCCTTGTGTACGATGGGGCTTAGCCTTTTGATCTAGACTAAGACACAATAGGTAATTTTAATAAATCTGTTATGCTTACCGTTCCATAATGACTGGCCCCTGATTGGTCTAGTTCTATCAAAGTTTGAAGGTAAAGTAAACTCAAAAGGAAGGTATTTAATGCTTGAAACAAAGCCTGAAAATTGGTAACAAGCAAATTACTACGTATGAAATTAGAAGTTCCACGTTTGTTTTCTTAACAAAATCCGCTTACCGCAAATCTAAATATTTTCTTGAAAATATCAAACGCGTCCAGTAAATGGATGTATGCTTGGAAAAGATTTTTGAGTTTATCATCATATTTATCATCTTCGAAGTCCAAGCTAAGAACACTATAGTACTCGAGCTCAGAGATCCACGCAATAATTCCATCTCCTATCAAAGCAATGATGGAAACACTATAGGTTAAGTTAACATCAAAATAAACCAATGAATAAAAATAAATTGCTAATTTAAAGTTACGAGTTAAAGACACGCTAATAAACAAGAAAAATAAATGACGAAAAATTAGAAACCAGTTTTTTTTAATGAATTCTTGTAGTTTTTATAATTGATTAATCTAAAAGCTCTTTGAATCTCTAGAATCATTTGGACATGATTTTTTCTTTGTATAACATTAAGTGTGAAAAACACAATGTAAGGAATCACGATCAAGACAACATTGAATTTTATAAAGACGACGAGGAATTGATTTGTAACTTCTTTAAAGTCCTTTGCTAAGAGATTTTCCATGTGAAAAATTATAAGCCCGAGAGTACCGATGAAGGACACGATATGATACGACACACGATGAGGTCTAATACAATTGTACTTAATGGAGAATCTGGATAAAAATAACATGTGCTGTATACACCGAAAAGGGAGGAGAGTGTTTTGGAAATTTTTATCCAAGAAATTGTTTGTAATAGGATTGATATTAAACTGTGCCTCCATAACTCTCTTGAACAAACGAACAACTGCGTATTAGAACTGAACTGTCTTATTGAAGGAATGTTTTGTTAATTGTTATAACAGTTGTTTGTTTTACGTTTAATCATTTAAAAACCTTGTCAGCGTCAACACAACACGTTAGTGTATTGACGAAAACAATAGCAGTTGTATTGTTACGGTTTTGGTAGAAATGCTTGAATTTAATGGAGAAATAATCAACTTTCTTGCCGTTTTCATCACACTCATTTATGATTTATGAGGTTTTAATCTTTGGAACTGGTTTCAGGTTACTTCTAGGCAAGCGTGCTTCACCGTCGACTACATCTTCGCTTACCATCAGGTGAGACAAAAAACACGAACATTTAATCAAATAAAAATAATTTAAAAAAAAAACTGAAAATTGATTTCCGAATTCTTGCATTAATGGGAAGCTAGATTAGCCATTCGAACATCCATTGGATGAATGAATACGAGTCGCAATTATGAATGCAATTTGTAAGGGATCATTTTTGCAAGTAAAGCCTACCGTGGTCTATAACATGATTACAATTTTTGACAAGATGCTGTAGATTCCTCTATTCATAATAATATATTAATTTAACTAGCTGACCCCGCAAACGTTGTTTAGCCATATAAATTAAAAAAAAAAAATAGATAGTAGCCGATTCTCAGACCTACTGAATAGGTACGCATACAACATTATTTTTTGTTTATGCGAAACCTGATACACCTGTCCAATATTTTTGTGTAAAGAATCTATGTACAAAATTTTAAAACCGTATCATAAAAAATCACAAAGTTATAAGCTTGTATATTACCTGATTTTCCGTTCAAAAACATGCTCATTTCGCGGTACACCCGCGTAAACCGCGTCTTCTGTGTTATACACTCGTGATAATAGTTTAGCAAATAGGTACCTAACCGTATGGTGATTGTATTGTAATTAACTGGTAATAAAAATTAATTAAAATATTATTGAAAAAAAATATAACATGGTGTAAAAATTATTGGAATCGAATCAGTTACTGATTCTGAACAAACTATATTCAGGTTTCGCATATACTAAAAATAATGTTGTATATTCGTCAATTCTGGTTTACGTAACAGAGTAAAACTAACCTATCAAGTTTAGTTTTGTTATGTTTTAGTCATTTATTTTTCCATCCCCTTCGAACCTAACCTGTCCGAGTCGGGGTGTCCCCAGTCCCGATCTCGCTTCGCTCGCTCTTGCATCCTTGGCCAATTTGTTGACTACCACCTACCAAGGCATGTCGACGGAGCCCCGCTTCGCGGGGCTCCTATTTCTGTTTGCAAGGTTTAAAGTAACCTAACACGAAGGGGATGGCGGGGTCTTTTAGACCCCGCCATCCGCTTCGAACCTAACCTGTCCGAGTCGGGATGTCCCCAGTCCCGAGCTCGCTTCGCTCGCTCTTGCATCCTTGGCCAATTTGTTGACTACCACCTACCAAGGCATGTCGACGGAGCCCCGCTACGCGGGGCTCCTATTTCTGTTTGCAAGGTTTAAAGTAACCTAACACGAAGGGGATGGCGGGGTCTCTCAGACCCCGCCATCCCCTTCGAACCTAACCTGTCCGAGTCGGGGTGTCCCGAGTCCCGAGCTCGCTTCGCTCGCTCTTGGATCCTTAGTTCTCCTAATAACAATAAAAATCCTGAAGGCAAACAGTGAAAGTTAAGAGGATACGCCTCGCAACTCCGTGCCTACACAGGCTTAAATAACACTCTGGGAGTACGGTAGACAAAATTACGTGGAGCCGGTTTTGCACCAATTCGTTTCTGTCACTGACTTTGTAGAATGAGAAACGGATTTCCGATTATCAATATTCCGAAAAAAAACAGTTTATTCGGAATATTGAAAATCGGAATTTCGTTTTTCGGAATGAGAACTCATCGAGCTATACATTTTTCGAATGTGTGAAAATCGGAAAACGAAGTAATCGGACATACGACTTTCGGTCAAATAAATTTCGAGATTCTTAATAATAGATATTGTAATTTTTAGGTATTATAATATTCGGAGTTTTGAAAATCGGAATATCGAAATTCGGAATAAAATATTTCGGAGTATTTGGGTGTTCCCCATCATCTCATGTAGCTGAACTGATGATGGAAGGTACAACTCCTCCAGTAAGGACTCGGCATCGACTGATTTAGTAAATTATGTTTGTGTTCGCATATCTCCGGAACTACAAGTCCGATTTAAGCAATTCTTTTTTTGTTGTACTAGGTATCGTTCAACTAAGGGAATACTGATCATCAGATAAGTTTCATCATAATCGGCTCAGCAGTTTTTGAGATAAGGATTGAATGAAAGAGATGTTAACGATGTTATTACCGGTGCTACGGATTAAAAATTCTAGTGCACATGTAAGAAAATGATGTATTTGACAAGAATTGTGGTTGAATATTTAAACTAAAAAGAGTAAAATAAAAACTTAAAAAAAAAATGTAACCGCCTTCAAAAACAACCACAAAAAAATAAATATTTAAAAAAACAAAACCCGACTGCGTAATAAAACTAAAAAGAAAGAAACAAGCCCAGTAGTTTAGAGTTCACTCATTCACACTCACAGTCGGGGCCCCTTGGGAAGATTTGATTGGTATAATTTGAATGGGCCCCGACATGTGGGTGTGAATGAGTTTAGTTTTTGTTAGCATTTATCAGTCCAAATTAAATTGAAACATATAAGTTAAATATATTTTGGTAAACCATTTTTAAAATCCTTTAATTTGATACCCCACTTGATAGAATGTGAGAGATTTTAAAAAAAATATTTTTAGTTCGGAACCCTTTGCACGCGAGTTCGACTCGCACTTGGTCAGTTTTATGTACCCAGTGACACTCTCGCGTTTAAGACGAATCTAACGACACCTCTCAAGTTAAAATCCATCAAGCCGTTTAGGCTGCAGAGCAACACAACGAAACATACATACATACATACATACACTCGAAAAACATAACCCTCCTGGCGCAGTCGGGTAAAAAGGGTAAAATAACCTACAAAACTTTTCTTTCGGAAGTCGGTGGCAAAAAAGACAATGAAATAATAAAAAAAAAAGTCACCGACTTCCGAAAGAAAAGTTTTGTAGGTTATTTTACCCTTTTTTGTGGTTGTTTTTGCAGGCGGTCACATTTTTTTTTTGAAAAAGTTTTTTTAATTTACGAAAAATTTGTTGAGTTATTATTTATTAGAGACGTTTATTTTGAAACAGATTTTTATGGTCACTCGCTGGTGACACTGACTCATGAGACATAGGTAATGATGCCTGTCGGTCGACGGACTGCTTTTGAAGGGCACCGTGGCCCTGGAACGCAAAGGGCAGCGGAAAACAAGTCGTTTTTGAAGCAGGCAAGTCTCTTTCACTCCACCTAGAAAAATAAAACACTATTGACATAGAAAAACAGAACGACTGGTTAGAATTGTTGTTTGAAAATTAATAGATTAAAAAAAATTAAAAACCCACGTTTTAAATGTCCTAAAAATAAGAAAATAACTCTATGGGGCTGAGAGAGGGGCCACTCAAAACGTGGGTTTTTAGATTTTTTTAAATCTATTAATTATTTTATTGTTGTTATTGTATCTTTGTTCATCGGGTTTGAAGCTACCCTGAAAATTTCAGCCTGCTAGCTTATCGGGAAGTGTCTCAAAGCCTGTCTGCCATCTTGGACGTCCGACATATTGGATTTAAGTCACGTGACTATTTTTTTCGTATTCCTGACAGCAAACCCTTTCATTTGATACCAATAATCATGGGGATGGATTTTTCAAACAGCCAGTCCGCCATCTTGGGGAGGCCGCTATATTTTATTTGTTATGACGTTTCTTAGCTAGTCATGTATTGTCATCAGAACTCAGAGCGTGTGCAAAATTTCAACCTGCTAGCTTATCGGGAAGTGCCTCAAAATTGAGTTGCAAAAGTTCAACCGGAACGACAAACAAACAAACAAGAAAAGTGAGTGTATAAAAACGTGGGAAAATTATATTTTTTGCGTTGGATAGGTAAATATAGTCTATCGAGGAAGGCTACAAGAGTACAAGGTGTAAAACATCACGCTTCAACCAATACGAGCTGAGCAGCTGGTGAAACCACGAGGAACATACAGCTAGTGAAATTCCACTTACTTGCACTACATTTAATTGCTCTGTGTATATACACAGACACACAGAGAGCAATTAAATGTAGTGCAAGTAACAGAAATAATAACTAAGAAAATAACTTTGTTTTTACACTACTTATGTAGAGTATATATGGGTGTTGATTACTTTTCGTGTGTATGTATAGAAAGAAGTGGGTCAAATCTAATGAAATACTGACTACTACTGATAAACTTTATGCTGTTAGAAGAAACTTTACTGTTCTTTTGACCCACTTCATGTAAGGATCATTTCATTGTATCACAAGAAAAAAATCGGGACGGCGCGGGCGGAAGTTTATAAGTATGAAAAAATATTTTGCAAAATTTGACCAACTTCCGCCGTCCCGATTTTTTTCTTGTGATACAATGAAATAATCCTTACATTAAACAGAATCGATCGGCACTAAAAAAAATTTTCGCCAATTTCACTCATTTCTGTGGACAACTCACACTTGACCAAAAAAATAAAAACGCCAAAATTGTCAACATCAAAAAAGAGCCAAAGGTTTCTAAGAAAGTTTTCCCGTATCTCTTATGGATTCGGATTTCTCCTTTTTGTCCCATTTTAAAGAAACACCCTGTATATATATGGCGTTCGACGTTAGCGTCAAAACAATATTGTAGTAAGTTGCAAGAACTGGGGTTGGAAGCTCTCCGTCATCCGCCCTTCTCACCAGACCCGCCAAGAATTTGGATAACTTCTTTGCGGGAAAAAATTCAATACCCGAGAGGCAGTACAAAATGCCTTCGAAGAATTTGTTTCCTCCCGTCCAGTAAACTGCCATTGCGTTGGCAAAGATGCATTGTTTTCATGGGTGATTACTTCGATTAATACAAATAAAAAACCGGCCAAGTGCGAGACAGACTCGCCCATGAAGGGTTCCGTAGCAGCAAATGACATAATATAAACGTTCTTGTAGTTGGTTGTAACTTTGAAAGGTAAATTGCGGATTACGGTTTATGACGTATTAAAAAAAACTAATTACTTGGTCTTGTTCAAACCAATTTTCAATTGAAGTTTACATGGTACCTAATGTACATCATATATTTTTTTTAGTTTTATCATTCTGTTATTTTAGAAGTTACAGGGGGGGGGGGCAACATTTTACCACTTTGGAAGTGTCTCTCGCGGAAACGGATCAGTTTAGAAAAAAACGATGTCAGTAACCTCAATAACATTTTTAAAGACCTATCCATAGATACCCCACATGAACGGGTGCGGTGAAAAAAAAAATTGAGTTTCAATTGTAAGTATGGGGGCAACCCCCTAATTTAGTTTTATTTTTGTGTAAAAATCCTAATGCGGTTCACTCAGTTCATCTACTTACCAAGTTTCAACAGGATAGCTCTTATACTTTCGAAGAAAAGTGGCTGTGACATACGGACGGACAGACAGACATGAGGAATCTATAAGGGTTCGGTTTTTTGCCATTTGGCTACGGAAGCCTAAAAATACGTGAAAAAAAAATTGTTTAATTTTTTTCATACAAAACGGCATTTCATAGGTAAATATTATAACGTCACGCTACAACAAATACGAGCAGCAGCGGCTGAAACCAAGGGGAACAGCTAGTATATTATAAACAGACCAATTAACGTAAAAACACGTTTTAAGTACAATTAGTAATACAAAAAATTACTTTGTATCCACACTACTTATCGATATCGGAAGTATCAATTAACGTAAGGGACATTTTGACGAAAATGAGTTATATTTATCATTGGATTCAGAATTTCGCTCTATCGTTTGGTATTGTTAAAAACTTTTTGACTGCGAAAAACGATTTTTGAAAAAAATATGATTTAACAGTCCTTAATAATTTTTCTTCTCAAAAAATTTAAGTAAGTCACCGTATTAAATAATTATCACCCATACCTTTTTTTCTTTTTTTTTTTTGGCGTGGTAAAATCATCAAATGAGTCCTCCCACCCCTACTGTCAGACTTCTACTGACTAAAATCCACGGTGTCCTTCAATAGCCCTTTATGTTCCGGGGTCGCGGTAAGGAAATAATCCCGCGACCCCGGCAGGCTTTGGCCCTCTGAGAGGGGGGCCCGTCATTATGCTGACGCTCTTTGAGGCGCGCGTGGGACACAACGCGCCGTCGACCTGGGCATGGTCCTTGGTCGGGCAGCGAGTTGCTCTTTACTCGTTGCCCGCATGCCCGCGCCTACGGTGGCCGGAGATCGTCTCGCGACGTCCGTCGCCGTGGGCGTCCACCACTGCGGGTGGGGCGGAGGGAGGACACTGTCCTCTCTCGCACGCGGCCCGCCTCCTCCTTCGCGAGCATTACTGCTTCGCAGAAGGAGGCGACCGCTTCCCACTCCGTCTCGCCCCGCAGCATGACCAATGCTGGGCGCAAGAGGTCTCCGCCTATTGCGGCCGTGAGGACACGTCGGTGCCCTGCCCAAGCGGGGCAGTCTTGCACCGTATGCTCCACCGTGTCCTCCGGGCGATATTCGCAGTGGTGACACCCAGGCGTTTCCTCCTTTCGCATCAGACACAGGTACCTCCCGAAACTTCCGTGTCCGGTGAGGACCTGCGTCAAGCGGTAGGTCAGGACGCCATGACTTCTCTCCAGCCACTCCTCAAAGAGGGGTCTTATCGCCGCAATTGCGGCGTGCCCGATCACCCATACCTTAAGCCTAAAATAAGTCGATTTAAAAGACATCGTCCTTTACTGTTAATAAAATGTCCCTCACTTAAAACAACATGGCCCTTTACAAAATTATTTGACGAAATCTGAAGTTTATACAGAATGTTCGGGATCGGTGACACTTACGACATAAAATTTTCGAAGAAGATTAAGAATTACCTCCAAATAATTCAAATGCGACAGAACAAGTAATGAGATTTGGAAAAGAACAGCTGTTAGACATAAAAATACATAAAATATAGAAAACACAAAACAATCTGCAGCTGAAATTCATCATCATTTCTAATTATTAAAGTCCACTTTTGGACATAGGCTTCAACCAAGGAGCGCCACAGCGCACGATCTCCATTCGAAGTCGAAATGAACTGTAATTACTGCAGATGAAATGCGTCAAACAGATATTTATATTTATTCCTTCATCTTTCACACAACCCATGCACCTCTTATTCTTGTCCCCTTACGTCCTCTCTGTTGGTCGGTTCAACTTTCACTGCCATGACACTAATATCATGTTTTGCACAATTCATATTCCATTTTTTCGTCGGTCTTTCGTTTCCATTACTTTGCAGGTGGCAAGAAGTGATGTCAAGTGGAGAAAAGTGTAGCAATAAATTATTATTCTAATAAAATTATAAAGCCAATTAAAGCCGCGTTGACACGGTCAGAGTATGCTCAGACCGAGTGGGCTCAAACGAGTTAGTTTCATATAAAGTGTACCTTGTCAAATATTTTATAGTCAACATTGAAAAAAACGGATTTTGTTTTAAATAGTATCTGAATTGAAACAGAGACATGTTAATCGAAGACTTAAGACGGGATAAATATAAGTCATCTAGCAAAAGGAGAAGAATTTGACCTAGTCTTTGGTTTCAGCGATTACGAAGAACATCCCACATCTAGCAATTTTCTCCGAGAAATTGAACAAGTAAATCCTTCTAAATTAAGAAACATCTAAAACTAAGTAGTAACTATACTATGTTAAAGTACTCTGAGTCTACTCGTATCCGAGCTAGCTCGGAACAGTAGGACGCGGTCCGACTCGGATCGGACTTAAATCTGTGATAGCTAGCAGTAAAACCTGAAACCAAACTCATTTTCTCCATGAACTAATTTCCACAGTGTTAAAATACTATAAATTATAGTAGATAATCTATTGTTACATTAAATTGCAACACTGATAAAGTCCTTTACAATAAAATTTCGTTTAATTTTCTATTTCTCTTGCTGCTTACTCTATGCTCGACGGATTATCTATAAAATTTTAGTAACACAGTAAAAAAAATCTTTTTGATGACCCTTACGTCATCAAAAAGATTTTTTTTAATGTAAAGGACATGCTATATTTGAAACTACTGGCAATTCCTAAATCTTTCGTAAATAACAAGATAGAAGGGGAAATTCTAAGAAACTTTGCCCTGAACACTATAAAAATTGGACCAGACAGTAAAAAGTTATAGACAAAACAAAAAAAAACGTTTTTGGCTCTCCTGAAAAGTCGTACTTTGTCCCTTACGTTAATTGATACTTACTGTCGTTATGTAACATGTGTGTTGATTGCTTTCCGTGTATAACATTAATCGACATCAAACTTTTGTCAACAAAACATGTCTTTGTATTTAAAAAAATACTTCAATTCAAAGAGAAACACTGTCGTAATTGAAAACATGACGTCAACCGCCTCATCTAACGAAACATCACGTAATAATGTGATTGATAAAGATTTACAATCAGTACTTAGACCACTGAATATGATGCAAAGTATTTTCATCTGCGTAAAATATTCCATACGTAACAACATTATCACTTCTAATTCTCACTTTTACAATTTCCTTCGAGTATGTAGCATGTTAACACTTCGTGGTGTTCTTTTATATGAATGGTTAAGTTTTGAAATAGAGCATTCTAGTAATAAGTGGGGAGACAACAATAGATTCTACTCCTTGCTTCTCTTATTTGATTTTATTGTGTTATTTGTGGGAGATTTGACGATCACAGTGTCGAACATCGTCCACAGCAAGTACAATATCATGTTGGTCTTGACAATTCAACAAACGCTTAAAAATCTTCAAGTGAACAGCAACGAGCTAAAAAGTTTCGTTACCAGCAACTGGATTTGGATTTTTATTTTAAACACGTTTTATGCAGGATTCATCACTATGCATTGTTACGTTTTCAGTTTAAGAATTCTTGACGTAATAACAATGTATGTAAACATTGCTTTCGATGTATTTGTTGTATCTAATTTGTTTTATCTTAAAATAATGAAGAAACTCCTTCGTATCTGGATTGAAAGAATTCGAAACGCACAAATCATTGATGATTTAGATAGAAAAGAACATTGGAAAACAAATCTAGATATATACCTGAATGTAATGAAGATGTATATGATTATTGAGAAGAGTTATCGACACATGGTACGTCAATAATATTAAAAGCCTGAGTTATCTATCTATTTTTTATATACGGTATCGATTGTAGTATTATAGCGATAATTTTTGTCTGTTTGTCTGTATGTATTTCCGGGATGAACACAAAAAGTACTGCATGAATTTACTTCAAATTTGGCACGAATATAATTGAGCAGTGGTGGCCCAGTGGTATCGGTCCCGACTTACGAGTTGTAGGTGGTGGGTTCGAACCCAGCCAGGCGCATTATTTTGTGTAATTTATTTCATCACCACTGCTCTCAAAACGGTGAAAGAAAACATCGTGAGGAAACCGGCACGTCCTAGAACCAAAAATTCGAAGACATGTGACAACTACCAACCCGCACTGGGCCCGCGTAGTGGATTATGTCCCACTCCCTCTCACAGAGAGGAGGCCTGTGTCCCAGCAGTGGGAACATTATAGGCTGATGATGATGATGATGATAATTTAGAAGTCGAGTCAACATAATGTAGGCTACATTTATTATCACGCTATCACCTACGGGTAACGAGCAGTGAACCTTTATTTCTTCAACGCATTCACGCAGACGACGTCGTGGGCAGCAGCTAGTATTTCATAAGAATGAATAATTAATTTGTAGCGGATATAATTCAGTCTTCAACAGAAAGACGACTAATGACATCTATGGGGCGGCGGAAGAACTAAAGTGTCCTACATGATGCAATCTTCATTCAGAAGTCATACAAATTCAAACTGTTTATATACCGACAGAGCCCGATCCGTTCCGGCGATCTGTCTGACAATGCGATCTCTGTAAAGCCAGAACGCGATACCATCTGACGCCGGTTGTGAGAAAGCACATAAATGGACATTTATTTATAGGTTACATGGATCGCATTGGTTCAGATCGTATCGGTAGATCGGATCAACGGAACGGATCGCGCTCTGTCGGTAAAGGCTATCCTGTTTTTAGATTTTATTTCAAGTAATATCAACGTCATACTTCAGTTTAAAGAACCTTGCGATGGCTGTATCTATTACGAAGTATTCAAGCTTACAAGATGCAATGCAAGTAAGTTAGATTACATAAACATGAACTAAAACTACCTAATATTTTGTTTTTGAATATGTAGAACATCAAATGACTCTTCCGACAAACTCATCTGAAGACCTGGATTCGATTCCTGTGTCAGCTAGGTGCTATTCGCGGGACTGTTTCATCAGTCAACCCCTTGAAGTATCAGTACAAGTCCCTCCCGCCCTGCCCTGGGTGAGGACTCATTTGATGATTTTACCACGAAAAAAAACCGGCCAAGTGCGTGTCGGGCCACGCACAGTGTAGGGTTCCGTAGTTGCCCATCAAAATACTTATGCGAATTAACTAAACTGATTCGCTGAATTTAATTTTAAAGAGAAGAATTTTCAAAATCGGTCCAGGAGTCTTTGAGAAATCGGGGAAAATACATAAAAAAAAGATTACGACGAATTTAGAACCTCCCCCTTTTTTGAAGTAAGTTAAAAATAGTTGACGATAAAAACCTACCTATCCCCAAAAAACATACCGTAAAAACATACCTATTACAGCTGTAAAAATAAAGTTGACAAACATACATTTGCAGTTGAAGAGCTTGTTCTCCGATACATTTTGTATAGGAAAATATGTTATCCAAGTACATTTTATAAGTTGGTCGACTATTACTCGTAAAGTTGTAAAGCCTACTTAGTCATGATAATTTTCTTTTAAACTTCGTTATATATACTACTATTGTGAATTTTTTCACACCCCCAAACATAACCGTTTAGCTGGTAGAGGGGGGGGACACTCGAGTCGAGCAAAATTTAGCACTTTAAAGCTTAATATTTCACAAACGAATTTTTTTATCAAAAAATTGTTAATGGAAACTATCAATATTTTTCAAAGACCTATTTAATGATACCCCACACTAAGGGGTACGCGAGAAAAAAAAAAAACATCCCCTCTTTACGTGTACAGGAGGTACCCTAAAAAAAAATATTTTACGAGATTTTATTTTACCACTTTTTCGGCACAACAAATCCGTATATTTACACCAAATTACAGCTCTCTAGTACTGTGCGTCTCTGAGCTAAACTGCGGACAGACGGACGGACGGACGGACGGACGGACGGACGGACGGACATGGCGAAACTATAAGGGTTCCTTGTTGACTACGGAACCCTAAAAATGGCTACGTATTATATAGGTATTTATAATGTAGAGTTTGGGCGACAAGTAATGGCCGACTCGCTGTCCGACCATGGACCGTGCCCGGGTCGAGGGCGCGTTGTGTTCCATACGCGCCTCAAATACTGTCAGCACAATGACGGAGCCCCCCCTTAGAGGGCCAAAGCCTGCCGGGGTCGCGGGACTCACGAATTACTGTAAGCCCGGAACGTAAAGGGCTATTGAAGGACACCTTGGATTTTAGTCAGTACGAGTCTGACAGTCCGTCGCCGTGCCCTGCCCTGGGTGGTAGGACTCATTTGATGATTATACGAGTACCATGTAGAAAAAAGGCTAAGTACTATTGAGTTTTGCCTAATTGTCATTAACTCTTATTTTGTTACAGTTTTTTTATCTGGTTGTTGCAACTGAATTTGCTATCGTCAAGAATATTTTTCTACTTGTCTGCTTGAGCGTGCAGTGTGAGAGATTGTACGCAGCCATGAGGGATGTTCAGAGTACTTGCGCAACGGTCATGAAGTCAACACATTGTTATGGTCGGGTAATATTTAATGTGTTTTAAAGACCGGTTTTTACAAAGGAGGAGGTGGAATGACGTAAGGGAGAGGGCATCCTCCACTTCACAGCCCAGACGCCCAGGGCGTTGGAGGTCACGGAGCTTTCCCTTTTCCCGAGATTCCCTTTACTCGCCTTCGGATCCACGGCCAGGCACATGTCGACGACAGCTTCTAGGGCTGCGGAACTATCTAATCGGGATCTCGAGGGCAGGAACGTATAAGACAACCGAACGATCGACGATTATCAAGATCCCCAGCGAAGACCTTCCGCTGTTTGATGTGCAGTCGATAAAACATCGTGAAGATACCGGCATGTCCTAGAACCAAAAATTCGAACACATAATTATGACATCCACCAACCTGCACTGGGCCTACGTGATGGATTATGGTACACTCCTTCTCACAGAGAAGCGGCCTGTGTTCACAGCTGTGGGAACATTTATATGTGTATGACTGTATGTGTATATATGTATTGATGATGATATTAATTTGTTGTAGATAGGAGAATTTGCAAGATCATTCAACGAGTACACAAAGCATCATTTAAAAAGATGAGTGCATGGGGCCTGTTCATTATCGACGCTGATCTACCTTTACAGTTGTCACACTTTATTACAACTTATACTTTTGTGATATTACAGTTGTAAGTGTACCTACTGTGTACGTATGCCGTATAGAGGGGTGATGAGTTATTTCAATAAAACGACAGTTCCGGCGAGGATAATCATTTATTTCGATGTAAAAATTATTTGCTTAAGGACATTATTCCCCCCTTTTAAAATAATAATAATCTCTAATACACTTTTATAGTACGCTTACAGATTGAAAACAATAAAGAAAAAATATAAAAGTTAAACAATGAAAAAAAAAAAACAAAAAAAAAAATTGAATCAAATCAAATCAAATCAAATCATTTATTTCTTTGCAAACATGGGTATAGTACATAGATGTTATTTCTTTATAATTAAGTTCTCCACATTTTACCGACATGGGTATGCAAACAGTGTACAATATGTTCATTGGTATATCAAAATTAGGTACTTAGGAATAATTTATTTAGGAAATTATATGTCAGCCCAACAAGAATTACAGAAAAGTCAAAAAAATAAATTAGAATATTACAAGCATGTCAAACCTTAATACTATAATAAATTAATCAATTCAATCAAAGTAATATTATGTATGTCCATCAATAAGTGAATCATCATTTAGAAAATCGTCAATCGTGTAGTAGCATTTTTTTAGTAAAATTTCCTTTAGTGCCCTTTTAAATTGTACTACAGTCATATTTTTAATATCATTCGGTACTTTATTATATATTCGAGGGGCATTACCAAAAATACTTTTTCGCATTAATGCAGTTTTACATTTAGCTTGGCATAATTTATTTATGTACTGTTTTCTTATTGGATTTATTCTGACCTCTGACATTTTTCGGAATAATTGAGGGTTACATTTCACAAACAAGGCCGTTTCCAGTATGTATAAAGAAGGTAAAGTTAGAATTTTCAGGGACTTGAAATGGGGAACACAGCTATCAGTTGTCTTCAGACCGCACATTGACCTGATGCATCTCTTTTGTAACCTAAATACTAGTTCTCTATCAGTAGACTGACCCCAGAAAATAATTCCATATCGCAAAACGGAGGCAACTAGTCCATGATAGGCAACTAAAAGAGCTTGATTGTTCACTTTCTTTGAGAGTTGATAGAGAGCGTAAGCGGATTTGCTCAGTTTTTTACATAGTTCTTCTACGTGAGGCTTCCATGTAAGTTGATGATCAATAGTAATGCCCAAAAACTTAGCCCTATCCACCTCTTCAATATTACAACCCTTGTAGAGAATATTAATTTTAGGATTTTCACATCGTTGATAAAAATGCATGACTTTTGTTTTATTGAGGTTTATAACAAGACTATTATTATTAAGCCAATTAATTATGTCAGTTAAACAGGTGTTGATGTCATTCTCATAAGTATTTGGATCAGTGCATTTTATAATGGCTGTACTATCATCTGCAAAGAGAACCATTTTGTTGGTGGTTGCTTCCGGGAGATCGTTAATAAATATCAAAAAAAATGGTGGACCCAGTACGCTACCTTGTGGGACGCCATATTTTACGTGTCTAGGCTTTGACATATATACTCTTTCTAGTTTAGTTTTTGGACATATTTTACAGATTTCTGTGCATTGCAGTCTATTACTGAGGTATGATTCAATTAACTTTAAGACGTTCCCCCTTATACCATAGCTATGTAATTTGCGTAACAGAATGGTATGGTCCACATGGTCAAAAGCCTTGGTCATGTCAGTGTAAATTGCGCAGACTGGATTTCTTTTATCTACAGATGACATAACGGTAGTCAACAAGTCAAATATTGCCATATTTATCGTAGTGTTTTTTCGGAAACCCTTTTGTTCTATGCAAAATAATTTATTCTTTTCGAAAAATGTGTATAGACTGTTATATATTACTTTCTCAGAAATCTTAGAAATTATTGGAATTTTTGCGATAGGTCTGTAATTTTCCATATTAGTTTTGTCACCTTTTTTAAAGAGTGGTTTTATTATAGTTTTTTTGAGTTTGTTTGGGAATATTCCGTCGGCTATACATAAATTGATTATATGAGCTAATAGAGGTGCTACTAGTTCTTTAGTAAATTTTAATACTTTAGTAGAAATTCCATCATATCCAACAGTACTAGTGTTTTTGAGACTACAAATAATTTTTTCTATTTCGTCAGTTGTTACAGGCTGCATAAATAGTGAATTTAACATTTGTTTATTTAAACTTGTATTTTGCTTTGTTATGTCATCTTTTGCATTATTCTCAACTGTTTCAATAAAATAATCATTAAATTCATTTGCAATGTCTAAAGGGTCTGTAAATTTCAAGTTATTTCTATTCACACACATTATCGGTTCGTGTGGCATACAAAATTTAGATTTATTTATTATTTGCCAAGTTGCTTTTGACTTATTTTGGGCCATATTTATGAAATGGTTATTTTGTGCTTTTTGTGTTAGGTTGATAATTTTCCTGTACAGTTTGGTGTAATTTTTCAAAATTAATTTATTTTTTGAATCTGCGTTTAACCGATATTCCCATAGTAATCGCCTTTGCTTATTACTACAAGTTTTGATTCCATGAGTGGCGCGTAGAACACCATGTGAGGCGATTTGCGAAATTAGGTTTTATTTTAAGTGGACTGTATATTAAAGGATGGCTGGTAATCGCCTGGAAACCATGGGCTGATGATGAACGGGCGATTAGTGGGTTTGGATGAGAAAGGAAGCACGCCTACCTGGCTTATTTCTTGTGTTGGGCTGGCGTAAGATGGCGGCCGTTGGCGTCTTCGTCGCTACAGCACTGGACAGAGTTCCTTGCTCACAATCGCACGATCACACCCGCGGGTGGCTTCACAACAGTTTATATATTATTATTATGATATCACGCTATCCAATATTGAGGAATAAGCAGTAACTTTGCGGCGCGGTACGAATACGGCGCGAGCGCGGAGCGGTGCGTGCGCGGCCTTCCGGGAGCACGATTCTTTCTGGACTCAGGCGTGCGGTAAAAGGTGGGGAAGGGGGCGCTCTCATCGCCCGTTCTGACAGTTGCATCAAAATCAAAAAGGGTTTGTGGGAATAAAGAGATGGCGCCACCATTTCCCCCGGCCTTAAAGGGTTGCCTTTAAGAAAAAAAAATAGAACTTAGCTATATAAGGTATACCTACCACCGCATAACCTATTCATATGCTAAGACTGCGTTATAAAACTTAAATTAATCTACATTATAGCGGAACAATTATAACTAAAATACCTAAACTATGAAGGAGATCCAACTTCAAGCTAGATCTCACTGATTCGGTAGCGGACAGAGACGTACAACAGGGCGCACGTAGCTACCCTTCGCGGTTTTCACGGTAACAACGCGGGTTGTACCATCTTTAGATGTATGTAATTTTTCAACCATGCCTAATGGCCATGAAAGTGGCGGTGAATTATCATTTATGATAATGACTAACGTACCCTCCTGTATAGGGGATGCAGGACTATTCCATTTAGATCTAGCCTGAAGTTGGTGAAGGTATTCTGAACGCCAGCGCTGCCAGAACGTTTGCACGAGTTTGTCAAGCAAAGTATGTCTCTGAAGCAAGCTAGAAGAGTCTGCTTCAGGAGCGGGGAGTGACGACAATGGCGCTGTGTTCAAGAAATGCGCAGGAGTTAACGCGGCTGGTTCAGCAGGGTCACTACTCAATGCTGTGAGCGGACGCGAGTTAACCAGTGCCTCGACTTGAGCGAGGATTGTTAAAAGCTCTTCATAAGAGAGGATTTGTTGACCTATAACTTTGAAGAGATGTGTTTTAATTACTTTAACCATGCTCTCCCAACAACCGCCGAAATGTGGAGAAGCAGGCGGAATAAACTTCCAATCAATGTGATTAATGGAAAGTTCCTCCTGTAGATGTGTGCGATATTCCTTATTGAGAAATTTATAGAGATCGCGTAAGTATGAACTTGCACCCACGAAACAAGTGCCGTTATCCGTATACAAACACTGTATAGGGCCGCGTCGCGAAAGGAATCGTTTAAGTGCTGCCAGAAATGACACAGTGCTTAAATCTGTCGCAACTTCAATGTGCGTAGCGCGTGTTGTTAAGCATGTGAAAATACACAACCAAGCTTTACGGCTTTTAACACCTCGACCACGAACTGGTGTGTATTGCAGTGGTCCTGCGTAATCACAACCGGTATGTGCAAACGCCTTATCTACTTGGTTTACACGCTGGCTAGGAAGATCTGCCATGAGAGGAAAGACCGGACGCGGACGGAATTTAAAACAGATGTTACATTTATGTATTCTGTGGCGAATTATTCGCCGTGCAGCTAAAATCCAATATTTATGCCTGAGTAAGGACATAAGCAACTCTGGACCGGCATGGAGATATTTCTTGTGATAAAAATCAACAAGAAGATTTACCACATGGTCTTGACGCGGTAGGATACAAGGATACTTGTAGTTGTAAGGTTCGTCGGAATTTGACAGACGACCACCAACACGAATGATGCCGTGCTCATCGAGGAACGGCTTGAGCTTAAGAAGAGTGGGAGAGCAAGGTACATCATTTTTTAAATTTTGAATGTCTTTACTAAAATGAACAGCCTGCACAGCTCGCAATAATCTAAGTTCTGCGACTACAAGATCGGAGCCTAAAACAGAAGTCCCGTTAGGTAGTTGCCCAAGAAACCTATAGACATAAACTATGGTGCGCAGTAACTTAGACCATGACGACATGCGCAGTGCAAGTGCATAAATCGGAGATTCGGCAACCTCTGCAATCACGGGGTGAGAGACAGACTTTCGTTCGGGTACATTTTCATCCTCTGCACTATGGTCGAAGGGATGAATCGGCCATTCTGACGGATCATCGGAAATCCAAGAAGGTCCACGATGCCACAAAGCATGCTGCAGAAGTTTAACTGGAGTAACACCACGAGAAAGGCAATCAGCGGGATTTTCAATACCTGCGACGTGATTGAAACAAGAAGCCGGAATGAGTTCAATTAATTTAGTAACGCGATTGGCGACAAAAGTCTGCCAGCGGTGAGGAGAAGAATAAATCCAAGCGAGCACTACCTTGGAGTCAGTAAAAGCGTATGTTTTATTAATGGAGTAGTGGGGCGAAACTGTGTCCTGAACCTTGCGAAGCAACTGGGACAACAGAAGGGCCGCGCACAACTCCAGTCTCGCAACCGAAATGGTTTTGACAGGCGAGACCTTGGACTTGGCACATACTAACTGCACAGAATAGTTAGAACCAATGCAGACCTGTAAATATACAACTCCGCCGTAAGCGCGTTCGCTAGCGTCAGCGAAACCTATCAAATTAACGGTACATCCATCCACCAAACCCAGATGACGCGGTATAACAATTTGGTTGAGTGCGGAAAGCTCAATGCAAAATTGTTTCCACGCGGCGACAATATGGTCGGGAGGTGCGTCGTCCCACTCACACTTTGATAACCAAAGCTCTTTGATCAAGAGCTTGGCGTACAAAATTGTGGGAGCCACAAAACCCATAATATCCCATAGTCGAGCTACTGTGGACAGCATAGTGCGTTTGGTGCACTTGTCGTCTGGTGGTACGACGTCAAACCGAAAACTATCACTGGATTTGTCCCAGCGTAAGCCAAGAACCTTATGCGGTATTGACTTCTCAAACTCAATGTCCGGAGAAGCTTTGTGAGAATCAGGTATGTGCGAGAGAACCTCTTTAGAATTACTTGTCCATTTGACAAGATCAAATTGGCCTCGCTTGAAAAGCTGAATAAGCTCTTCACAAAGCGAAATTGCTTGCGGAGCGGATCTGACGCTACAGGCGATATCATCCATATATAAAGCGGAAGAAGCAGCAGCTGCTGCAGCGGGGAAGTTGTCGCCTTCATCAGCGATCAACTGGCGGACAACTCGTAACGCGTGATATGGACTCGACTTCATGCCAAAACAAACACGATTAAACTGATACACGGCTATAGGTTCATTATTGTCAAAACGATAAAAGATTCGTTGAAATCTACGGTCAGATTCTCGAACACCGATATTGAGGAACATTTGGCGGCAATCAGCTGAGAGAGCAATTTGAAAAAGACGAAAATTAATTATGATATTAAATAAATCACCCTGTAGATTCGGGCCAGCATGCAATATATCATTGATCGATTGACCCGATGTAGTTCGACAACTGGCGTCTAAAACCACACGAAGTTTAGTGGTAGCCTTATCTTCGCGAACTACACCGTGATGCGGGATATAATACGAAGGAAGAGAATTGCTCTCGCTGCTAACAACCGGACTCAGAAAACCTTTATTTATGTAATCACGCATGACGTCATTGTAGGCGCCGCGCAATTTAAGCGATGCATCAAGTTTGCGTTCTAAACAATAAAAACGTCTAAGCGCCGCAGCGTACGAGTCGCCTAGCGAATAAGGGTCGCCACAGAATGGCAACGCCACAGTATATCTGCCACTGTCGTCACGAACAGTGGTAGCGCGGAAATGTTCTTCACACTCGAGGTCCTTGCGGCTCAGCGAGGGCGGTGCGGATATCTCTTCAAGCTCCCAGAATCGCTTGAGGAGAGAATCAATATTATTTTCTTGAAGAACAGAACAACAAGACGTAGTATAATGAGAAGTATGTGATGTAGGTACGGAACCCATAACCACATACCCAAGTACCGTCTCAATAGCGGGAGGTAAATTATATAGCTTATTATTATTACGTACAACATTAGGTAGTAATAAGTGCGGAAATACTGAAGCCCCGAGCAAAACATCGATGTTCCCCGGCTGACCAAAGTCAGCATCTGCGAGTGGCAATGACTCGAGGTGCGTAAGTAAGGACACGTCCACATGATCGTTTGGCAATATGTCCGTAATGCGTTCCACGATAAGCGAGGAAACATTAAAATTAATATGTTTATTAAAACGCGAATGTATTTTAATATCTACGGAACCCTTACATGATTTTTCTGAACCACCGATTCCCTTAACTACTAAGTTAGTATTTTTTAAGTTATTCCACAGTCCAAGACGTTTAAAACAATCTGAAGTAATAAAACTACTTTGTGATGCACTATCAAGCAAACAACGGACCACGCACGGAGTTTTGTTTACATCGTAAATGATAACCTGCGCGGTTGCTAGCAATATCGTATTGGATGCCGTACATTGCTGCTTGGCTTCGCGAGTGCGTGAGCGCTGCCTGCGTGCGAGCGCGACAGATGTAGCACACAAAGAAACTTCGGGCTGAGACGCGGGAGGGGTAGACGCCGCGGTATGAGCGCGAGGAGCCTGTCCCTGCGCTGATGACGTAGAAACAGCTGGGCTAGAAACTAAGTCAAGGTTACCGGGTTCATCAGATGAAGATTTTTTATCGAAATGCAATAACGTATGGTGGCGCTGATTGCATGAACGACACTTGGTTTTGCTTGAACAATCGCTTGATTTATGTTTTAAACTTAAACAATTAACACAAGCTTTATTTTCTTTTACGCACTTAAAACGAGCAGTCGGAGTTAAATTATTAAAAGCGGAACATTTATAAAAGTGTTCATGTACAATATTATTGCACAGACACTTGCGTGGACTACTATTACTAGATTCCGCACATGCTACGTAAGATTGCGGATTAGGGACCGAGTTATTATTTCGCGATTTAGTCGACTTTTGTTTACTATTATTATTACTTGACGAGCTAGATGGACTAGGCTGCGTCATATTAAATATTCGGCACTGATCTTTGATGAAGGAAACAAAACTATCTAGTGTCGGTATTTCATGACTACGTTCCGTCATCTCGAAAGCACGAATGGTTTCCGTGTCGAACTTTTTTAATGCGAATTGTAATAAAATAAAGTCGGAAAGGTTTTTTAATTTTAAGTTTTAAGGGAATTGACTGCTGTTACAAAGTTGTCAATGAACAACTGGAAATTAGTTAATGACGCGGGACCTGACAATTTAAGATTTAGGGCTTGATCCAAGTACGTACTTGCGAGGACACGAGTATCCTGATACCTATCAAGGAGCGACTGGAATATGACCTGATAATTCTCAGCATTGGGAGTGACACCTGCGAATACGGATTGCGCTTTCGGCGACAGCTTACCTATTAAATAATACAACCTGTCAGCATCTGTCAAAGAGCCATTGTCGTGCACTGTTGATTTGAAACTAGCGTAAAATAATGGCCAGTTCCGTATATCGCCATCGAATGACACGAGTTCGATTGCAGGCAGTCTCGGTGCGCGGACGGACGGGGCCGGGCAACCAGCACTGGTTTGTGCGGACTGTCTACCCTCTAACTGTGACTGTATGCGTTTAATGATACAATATAAATCTTCGAATGAGGTGTACGCCTGATAATTCGGCTGGGAATCAGAATTGATAGAAAGTAATTTTGTGTTATAAGCGTCCAATAAACTATGAAATTCCGATCGAATATTATCTACAGTCACACAGTAACTAAGGAATGATTCCCTGCTAACTTCGGTAGAATTGGCAGTCTTTGAACGCTCGTAAATGTTTTGAATACGCTCAAATAAAATATTACGTTTAGCTTCTAAGATTGTCAATTCGCTATCCTCCGAAATACATGGCTTATTTTTATTCGACATGTTTATGTGGGTATATTAATTAACCGTGCAAAACTAAAATAAGTAGGTACCTATTTATGCGGTAGTTATTCCTAATTAGGCAACAACTTTAAAGGCGGTGGAACTAAAAGGCGCTTGAAATAAGGAATTTACAAGACGACTGTTATAGTTCAATTAATTAATAATTATGTTTTGCAGTAGGTAGCTACGTAAGAGTATAATACCTACTGCGATGCGGGAAGTAACCACGTATTGGGTCAATTTTATGATCTAGGAGTGTAGATAGGTTCTACAACTACCTAGGTAGGCACTTCTAGAAGATACCTACGCGAATAATCGAGAATATGGATATAATCCGCTCGATTGGAGCAAAATGGATATTTAATCCGTCTCGAAAAGGACCAAAAATGGTGCGTAGAACACCATGTGAGGCGATTTGCGAAATTAGGTTTTATTTTAAGTGGACTGTATATTAAAGGATGGCTGGTAATCGCCTGGAAACCATGGGCTGATGATGAACGGGCGATTAGTGGGTTTGGATGAGAAAGGAAGCACGCCTACCTGGCTTATTTCTTGTGTTGGGCTGGCGTAAGATGGCGGCCGTTGGCGTCTTCGTCGCTACAGCACTGGACAGAGTTCCTTGCTCACAATCGCACGATCACACCCGCGGGTGGCTTCACAACAGTTTATATATTATTATTATGATATCACGCTATCCAATATTGAGGAATAAGCAGTAACTTTGCGGCGCGGTACGAATACGGCGCGAGCGCGGAGCGGTGCGTGCGCGGCCTTCCGGGAGCACGATTCTTTCTGGACTCAGGCGTGCGGTAAAAGGTGGGGAAGGGGGCGCTCTCATCGCCCGTTCTGACAGTTGCATCAAAATCAAAAAGGGTTTGTGGGAATAAAGAGATGGCGCCACCAATGAGATATCCATTTCGTTTTTTTGTCAGTTTTAATGATAATAATTTTCTCTGGAAAACACAATCTGTAAAGAAGAGAGAAATCATCCATAAATGTGTCAAAAGCTTCATTCGCATCTTCGGCATCATATACTGTCTTAAAAGATAATGATTTAAGATGTTTTTTAAACATAATCAAGTTTTCTATACATATGTCCTGTTTTTTTGTTTTCCAGTATTTAAGTGTGCAAGTTTTATTTATTGGTACTTTAAGTATCTGAGCTGTATGATCGGAGAGGACTAGATCTATAACTTCAGCTTTGCATTCTGTCTGATAATTGTGAGCAAAATTGTCAATACAAGTGTTATTTTTTAACCTAGTAGGAGTATACAGCGCTAGTTTTAAATTATAATTCATTAGGAAGTATTCAAGTTCCAATGTCGTTTTGTTTCTTTCCAAAACATTTATATTAAAATCTCCACACAGAATGATTCTCTTATTCGAAGATAAACAAACCTTATTTAAAATACAATTCAATTTATCATAAAATACTTCGTAATTGTATTTTGGGATTCTATAAATACAAATTATAATAATTTTATGTGCTATTATTTCTACAGCGCAGCATTCAAAGATACCTGAAATCGACTGTTTTGCTACTTCTGACATTTCTCTAAATTGCAATCCCATTCTCACGAAAATACCTGCTCCTCCTCTTTTTTTATCCCTGGCAAAGAAAGCAGCTGGACAAAAATTTGGTATGTGCAATAAATATTCATAACCTGTTTGTACAAAATGTTCAGTAACACACAAAACGTCTATAATAGTTCCTTTGTTGTAAAGTTCTTCTAATTTTACAGTTAGTGAATCAGATTTATTAATGAGGCCAGCTATGTTTTGGTGTAAGATGTTGAGATAATTAACGAAAAAATTGAGGATTCAATAATTGTGGATCTGTAGAACATTCCTTTTGATATTGATTTTGAATTTCTAACTGTGCTGCATTCAGGGCACCTATTTCTAAGACTAGATCTTGGAGATCTGATATAACAATATTTAATCCTTTATTGTTCAAAGTGCCATAACGACTATAAGTGTCGGAAGTATAAGGCAGATTCAAGTTCGAGTCTAAAACATATGCATAATTATATGTTTCTACGTCCATGCAAAGTAGATTATTGAAAGTTTCTATGCGGCTATTATACATTATATTACTATTAACCATGTATTTGAACGTTGGCAGACAAATTATAAAGTTTGTATGATTCAAAGTAATTAGTTTTTCACGAATAGACGAGACAAGTTCAATATAATTATGCGTTTTTCTAAAAATTACTTCACCAATATAAATAATACAGTAATCAAAGTATGTGAAGTTTCGTACTTTTTTGTCAATATTATCTAACAAACAATTCAAACTACAGTTAGGCTTACGATAATGACATATTTCAAAATTACATAATTTAGTTCTCTCAGTGATTTTGTACATTCTGTTGGAAGTTTCACTACTTATTAAACATATTTTGTGTTTAAGAGATGACATATTTAGATTTGTTTGCGATATTTCATCTTGATTCGTACTTGAGAGACTCGTGTTAATATCTTCGCTTTTGTTTTCTGTTCTGAAATCGTGTGTAGTAGGTGATGGTGCATGCTTATAATCTTTCCTCATACTTTGCAGAGTTCGTGTTTGTTTTGTGCAATTATTATTATTGGCATTTTTCTCTGGTGTTTGTGTTTTCTTCAAATCATGGTTTGGAACATCATTTTGTTTTAATAGATCTTCGTTAATTCGTTTCAAATTTTTATTTTCTTGCGACAATAATTCTATTTCTGAGCGTGCACTATTTAATTGAGCCTTTAATTGTCCAATTTCAACTTTTAATATTGTTATTTGATCATCTTCATCTTCGGACATGTCTGGTATATTATTCGAGGTGCTACAATCTAATGTTTGCGAAATTATATCACTATCATCCTTGTTTGGCTCTGATCGAGTGCGCGAACTACGGAAAGTTATGTTCTCCAAGAAATTCATGGTACTCGTAGAAATTATTTTATTAAGATTCACAAAAACAAACTCGATCTTCCGATGTAGGATTCGAACTCAGGTCACGACGACTTCGTGGATACTTAGGCCAGCATTAATACCATTACGCCACACGTACATTAATTACTACGGTGAAAATTCTGACCGTGTTGGTGTAGCGTTTTTAAATGTACTCCACAATCAACAGATGTCGCTGCTTACGCAGTAATTAGCATGAGTAGATAAGTTTTTGCGCTGTTAACACTGTTTTATATGAGGCAATACTAGATACGATTAGTTTGTCGTACTAGCGCCAGATGGTGTTACAATCACAACAACATCGTCGATATTCAAATAAAAAACGGATTTCGGGATGAGAAATATTTAGAAAGTCTATTCAAGATACCAATATTGGAACTTTATCCAGGTCTTTTATCACTTTTACAGTTAATTATGGTCTATGCGTAAAAAGATCACTTGTTATTTTAATTATGTTTGTTTAAAGTCACATAATTTAGACACTGTTACCATGGTTTTATAGTTCACGGTTTTGTTTAGAAGTACACGTCAAACACTTTTAATAACACTGTCCCAGTTAGTATGTGTGTCCAGGTTCACTTTTATTCACTTTATTTGGTCCAAAGACAAATAATACTATTTTTGAATTAATTAAAAACGGGAGCACAATACAATTTGATGTTTACGTGTCAGCGCCACCTAGCGGATATTGAATATCCGTTAATTGTTGTTGAATAAAAACATAACCCTCCTGGCGCAGTCGGGTAATAAGAAAAAATATAAAATCACTTGCACTACACCTTTACACTTTTTCACGTACCTACTTGAGTTCTTGACTTCATAGAGCACATACTTCTGACATTTATTACCTATCTGTAATCTACCTATGTTTTACAAAATAAATATTTGATTTGATTTGATTTGATTCTCTGGGACTCTTTTCACATGCCTTGCGTGCCTTGAACTCCATTCGGATGATGGCTGCAGCTGCAGCGCATGGATACCGTTGGGAGAGGAGTCGCTTGAGCTTGTCTGCCCTTCTTCTGCCGATACACTTTTTTGTAGAATTGACTTCTGCACTTTTTGTAAAGGCATTTTTGACGTGGTAAAATCATCTATTGAGTCCCACCCAGGGCAGGACGAGAGGGACTGCCAGACTTGTACTTTCTAAAATACACGGTGTCCTTAACGTTCTGGAGCCAGGTTATCTGAGAGTCCCGTGACCCCGGCAGGCTTTGGCCCTCTAAGGGGGCCCATCATGTTGAAAGGCGCCCCGTCATGTTAAATAATTACTGGTACCTTAAATTAATTAGGATACGAACGAGTAAAATGATGGCGTTTTTTGGTCGCAAAAATCTAAAGAGCCAGACAGACGTAAAATGATGCGATTCTACCAGCAGTGTACAGGGTACTGAGACAAACAGACGACAACAGCAGACGACAATCGTTATCGCTCAGCAGTTACTAATACATTTTCAACTTTATACCCTAGCGCGTAAAGTTAGAGACACACGCAGACACCATTCGAATAGACTCTTGTCTTTCGGACACCAAGGAAGAATAGTTGGTGTCCAAGATCTTTTCTTACTCTTTTTTTGCAAGGAGTAATTTCGTGGAATGGGACAGAAGTGTGTAACAGGAAGCCGAGGAAGCACGCGCTATTTCTTTTTCTATCTCTGTTTCCTTACTTAATCGGTAATGTAAGTTCGGTAGAAATTGACTGTAAAGGGCGGACAATCTCATAAGTCCTACTTCCTCCTATTATTATAAACGTGAAAGTTTGTTTGAATAGATGGATGTTTGTTATTCTTTCATGCAAAAACTACTGAACAGATTTAGATATTTGGTACACAAATAGTTCATAACCTGGATTAACACATATGATAGTTTTAATCCCGATTGTTTCCCGTGGGATAATTTAAGAGGTGTAACGGGTAAAACTGCTGGCATTAGGTAGCTAGTAAAATAATAAAAGTGCCATTTCATCACTATTTAATTTTCATACATCTCGTCTCGTGTCATCAACTTTGGAGTTTTAGTCTTGAAAGAGCTGAGCTGTTACAGAAAAGCAAATTGTAATAAAACAATGGTGTAAGTAGCCACAACGTTACAAAAGTTCAGCAGGGTTTCCGCGTCAACATCAAACAGACCACACGCGTTCATCTTCTCCAAGTCTTTGTGTAGTACTCTTAACATATTCTTCCACATTTTCTTTGATGGCACTGAAAATCAGAATATTGATTAGTAAGTTAATTGTAAAAGCACAACCACGCTAAACCTGGGACAAACCGTCGCACAAGGTAGGTCCAACTTCAAGAAAGAGGTCAACCGCCGAATCCGACTCGGCGTGGCAGCGTTTGGGAAATTGTTTATTTTTTTATTTATTTATTTATTCATAACCAACTTGAATTTACAGTTTAAAACCACACATACAAGTTATTGGTCTGTACAAAAGAACATAAATCATATAAAAAGAACAAATTAAACATACTGACAAGCAAAAATAAATATAAAAACAGAACAATACAAATAATGATAATCATTATGTCACAGAGAAATTATTATGCATGCACATTAAAAATAAAATAATAACAAAATAAAATTACATAATTATAGAGGAATTGTACTAGAGGCCTCCAGGTAATGAGTCGCAGTGCTAAGGAATGTCAGCTCAGTGGTCGCAAAGATATCCAATGTGTCATCAAATGATAAGATATTGTTTATAAGGGTGAGTGCAACGTATAATGGACTGGTCTTGAGGGATTTGGATGTTTGGGGCACAGAAAATAAAGGACGTTGCCGAGGGCGAAGTGTACGACGGATAGGTAGAGGAATATTGAAGGAAATGTACTGCAATAGCGAAGAGTTGAAGTGGAAACCACGAATAAGGCGGATGAAATATTTAACCGTGGCAAGATTTCTCCTGACTTCCAAAGATTGGTATGTTACCATACCTAGCACAAATGGTGTAGGATACAGGTACGGATAATACCCATATAGTTTTAAATAAAGATAGCGTATAAATAAAAGACTTTTGGACCTTCTCAATGACTAATTTATAGGTTTTCTCATGCGGGTTCCAGATTACACTATTGGTTTCAAGTATACTACGAATGTATGAGTTGTATAAGAGGGTTATAGCTTGTCTATTGCTGAAAATTTTAGCCTCACGCAAAACAAAACCTAAGTTTTTGCAAGATTTGTTACATATCTGAAGTATGTGTGGGTTGAAAGTTAGGTGTGGATCAAAATTTGTACCTAGGTCACGTACGGTTGTAACACGTTTTAAGGGTTCATTATTTAAGGTGTAGGTGTAGTTTATGGGTTGTGTGGATTTTGAGAACGTCATGATAGCGCATTTACTAATATTAAGGTTGAGGTTGTTCACCATACTCCAAGCGTGAATATTATCGATGTCAAGCTGTAGCATGGCTGTATCACTAGGGTTAAGTATTGGTAAAGCTACCTTGAGATCATCAGCGTACATTAAAACGGTGGAATGTTTTATACATGTAGGTATCATTAATAACGATTAGAAATTGTAGAGGCCCGAGATTAGTGCCCTGTCCTATGCCAGAAGTGACCGAGTAGTGCTCGGAATTGGCATTTTGATATGTTACATATTGCTTGCGTCCATTTAGGTAATTAGCAAAAAATTTAAGTAGCGATGGGGAGAAACCCGCCAATGCTAATTTATTTAGAAGAATGTCGTTGTCAACCCGGTCGAAAGCCTTCTGGAAGTCAAAATAGGCTACATCAATTTGCTTTTTGTGACAAACATTTTCTGCTAATAGTGTAGTTATATTGAGCAAATTGGACGTGGTTGAACGATTTGGCAGAAATCCATGCTGCTCGTCGACGAACCACGGTCGAAGTTGTTTATATATTTTTTTGTAAAGGACTGACTCAAATATTTTACCGAATATGGATAATACTGCTATAGGTCTGTAATTTTTTATTTCACCTTTAGGACCGCTTTTATGAACTGGGATCACTCTAGATGTTTTCCACTCAGTTGGATAAATATTGGAAGAAATAGATAGGTTGAAAATAAATGTTAAAGGCTGTTTAAAGATTTCACACCCATCCTTAACCATGAACTGAGGTATACCGTCCGGTCCTTCAGTTGATTTGGGGGGTAGCCGAGCTATAGCACCGCGCACATCTGATTCCAGTATATGTTCCATATTTACCTGCTGAGATGCGCAGTTAAGAGATTCATTCGCCGCCGCATGAGCGACTTCGGGATCCAATGATGGTAAATTAGGCAAGAAAACGCTGCTAAAATATTTAGAAAATGCGTCTGCTACTTGCGTCGGCGACATGTCACCAAAAGTAGCCTGCTCATTGTTCTGCCTATTATTTTTTACAAACGTCCAAAAAGTTTTCGGATCGCGCTTGATGTTAGATTGGATGCGATCAGTATAAGAGGCATAATCTACCTCCGTATTCCTTCTGTAATAGGAAAAAAATGCATAATATAATTGGTTTTTATTATCTTGTTTGTAAAGTTTGTGATACTGATTTTTTAGGTTATTTAGTTTAATAGAGGCAGGTGTAAACCATTTTGGGTAGCGCAATCTTACTGCTTTATGCTGTTTAAGAGGGACGGTTCGACAGATAACATTATTAATTAACCCATAAAAGGTTTCAACAGCGATATTTACATCATCACAAGAGCGCACTGGTTCCCAGTCTATAGCAGTTAGTTCTGTGTACAATGATAGAAAGTCTGCCTTACGAAAGTTTCGCATCAATCTTGTATTAGTGGTTGAATTGTTTAAACAGTGGGTATGGGTGTCATAATTGGTCGGACTGGCATAAGGCGTGTTTATATTAATGGATATATCTAAAGGTTTGTGATGTACTTCAGGTGACACAATGCCGGAACATACTGAAGCTGAGACTCCCGCCACACATGAGTTAACCAATATAAGGTCTAACATTCTGCCAAGGTCATTCAGAATTGTGTTTTGTTGCAATAAATTACATTCCGAAAGAAACAATTCAAAATCATTATTTACAGTTACACTAGCTGAGCAAAGATTAAAAAAATAAGTTAAAAATAACTAAAACCCGACTACGACAAAAACGTGCACTGAAAAGTATAAAACAAGAACAATATTAATTTGGCCGATATTGTGCTAGCCGTGGTCGTGTGCCACCTACCTAACGAAGATTGTGTGAAACAACCGCAGGTGGCACACGACCACGGCTAGCACAATATCGGCCAAATTAATATTGTTCTTGTTTTATACTTTTCAGTGCACGTTTTTGTCGTAGTCGGGTTTTAGTTATTTTTAACTTATTTTTTATTTACACTATTTTGGGGTTAGGCATATTATTAATTATTCGATAAATAATAATAAAAGCAGAGTAGCGAGTAAATTTCAAATGTAGGTACTCATTAAGCCTTTTCATTTGATACCCATGTTGACACTGTTATAAATAGGCAAAGTAGCTATTAAGGTATATAAAAGCTATATAATGTATATATATTTCAAATGTGCACATCAAGCCCTTTAATTTGATACCCATGTCGATACTGTGCGAAAAAAAAATTTTTTTCGGTCGCGACTTTACATCACCTAGAGGGCGCCATATTGGATTTGGTGACACGTCACCTACCCTATAACCAGTGGACAACTGAGACGCTTCTAACGACACCTCATTTGTCATGTAATGATAAGTAGTTTAGAAGATATGAGGGAACAGACAAACATACATACATACATACTTACATACATACATACATACATACCGGTCAAAATCATAACCCTCCTTTTGGCTTTGCCGTAGTCGGGTAAAAATCACCCAATATTATTACAGGTAGTTTGCCTATGTTGCTTATAATAGTTCTTATACAATTGAATATAGAATAATATCTAGAATCAGGTACATTGGGAGGTAAATAGACAACACAACAGACGAAACGTAAACGACCTTTGGTAACTATTGCACTTATTATTTCGTCGCACTGTTCCGATTTGCAGTCCAAACGTTTGAGTGAGTAAGGCGAGCGCGCGGCCAGCAGCACGCCACCGCCGCCCCGCCCCACCCGGTCACATCGCAGCACGGCATATTCTTGCGGGAACACCTCGGAGTCAAAAACGCTATCATCAAGTCTAGTTTCTGTTAAAGCGAGTAGGTTACTTGGGAAAGTGTGTAATACATTCTTAGTTTCAGAACGCCTCGATTTCAATCCCCGGACGTTTTGGTAGAAAATCATATCAAGCTTTTTAGTTTTCCTCACGAAAAAATGATTTATTCGTTTCGGTGGATTGCGTTTTCTTCTTCGCATTCCTGTAGGTGAACCATTCTTGAAGTGATGTATTTAAGGGCCAGTTGTCAGGTGAAAGGTAATAATCAAACAGGTGCATTGGGACACCCAGTATGAAGCAGTTATGTCTGGAGTGCTCGGGATCGGGCTTTTTTATGGAGAAAGTGTAGTTTGGGTGCCTTCTCTGAACATAAGACTTAATGGTCTCCTCAGATACATCTGGATGAAAGTTCCAAGCATGAATGTACTTGACAGGTTCCAGCGTCTTTAGATCCGTATCAGGTGCACCAGTCGCGCGAATTACAGATCGACGAGAAGAACGAGTTTGAGTATTCCCCATTGTAAATATTCTTGTATTATATGAGTTTCTTGAAGGCATCTCGCTGTATAATATTGGTTGCGACCTGGTGTCATGGACATCTGATGATGGCAAAACAGGGTGCGAAACATGCAGAGACGAAGCCGAAGCTATGGGGTCCGGGACGTCAAAAGGTGAGTGGTGATTATTGTTATCAAGCGAATTAGATAATCTGCATGATAATTTTTCAGTGACCGTTATTAGATTTTCAATTCTATCGATACGCTGCTTCTGAATCATAATTTCACAATGAAAATCTTTCATTCCTGAATCCAATATATTTTTTGCGTTTTCATCACATTGCAGTTGTAGCGTAGCAAGTGCACTTGAAGCAACATCAGAGGACAACATTAGCTGGTCTACGTCCGTCCGAAGGATGTTATAATTATTGTTCAGAGTGGCTATAGAACATCGTAATTCTTTAACATTTTTTAGCCATTTTATTTATAGAGGTTTCTTGGGTATGATACCTTACTTCACTTTCCTGGCGAAATGCACGGAGCTCCATTAGGACAGTTTCAAGTGTGCAATGAGTTATGGTTGACCCGTCAGAACTTGGGTGGTGAGTATTCGACTGAGTCGCAGGTAACGCAGTTTTTCGCCTCAATGTCACATTAGCTGAATCGTTATCACCTACTGTGTGCTGCGATTGCAATTGCATCGGGCTCGGGCTCACTAGTGTTGCAGAGTTTATTGCTTTCGGTTTTTTGCAGCGACATTCTTGACATTATCCAACCCGATTTTTGTGTTGCAGTCATAGAATTAAAATGACTTTGAGGTATATTAGCACATTCCAAGTCATACGAGTGTTTACAATGGCAACAGGCTAAGATCAGGCTGCCTTGCAGAAGTTGTTTACAACCAGTACACACTAATGCCATCTTGCGGAGAAAGGGTGACAGATCGGTCGATACAGTTCGCAGGTAAGCAGCAGGTTGGCGAGTTACTTCAACGAACAATTTGCAGATGGCGCTATTTTCAATTTCAATTCTCAAGAATTAATATTGATTAGACGGCAGCAGTCTGTTTTTTATTTAGGTCGCCGGTTAAAAACTAATTCACTAAGCAAATCGTAGATGATACTAAAATGAATCAAGAAAAATAACTGTTCGAGTATCAAAAATTGGATAAGAAACAAAAAGACTTCGCTTGATTGCACTCGGATTCGATCCACAGCCCTCTTTCACCGCAGTCCAGAGCACTTCGTACATGGACACTTGAACTATGCAATGCACAAGCAAAATAGGTGTACTACATTTAGATAATTTTAGAAAGTTCGTTATGCATTTTTATTTGAATTTGTTTGACCTTTGAACTTAGCAGTTATTTTATTTTAAGGGGGATGCTCCAACCAGCCCGCGAAATTCAATTTTTTTTACGTTTTTTGCAATTTGCAGGCCAGTGACATGTTGTAACTTTATAAATATTTGTGTTGCGCAAATAACAAGTATAATTTTAAATATAAAAAATATCAAAAAACTCGCTCCATCAGCTCTCACATAGAAAAGGTGCATCATGTTAAAATCTCCGAAATCTAACTACGATGCACCTTTTCTATGTGAGAGCTGATGGAGCGAGTTTTTTGATATTTTTTATATTTAAAATTATACTTGTTATTTGCGCAACACAAATATTTATAAAGTTACAACATGTCACTGGCCTGCAAATTGCAAAAAACGTAAAAAAATTTGAATTTCGCGGGCTACATCGAAGCAATCACCTTAACACTAAACTTTTGAGTCGTTTTCTTTTAGTTAATCACATACGAAGTACAGTAAAGTACGTGCACAATCATTTATAGTTAGCAACGACTTAGAGAGGCACTTTTATGTAAACTAAAAACACAGTCACAGTTTCTGGTCAGGTTAAATTAGCACTTCACAGTAGGTTCAGTTTAAAACACATAAAACTTTTTTATACTTGAATGTTATGTTGAGATAACGTTCACGCTTGTTATTCACTTATTTACAATTACATTATTGATAAAATCCGGACTATTTAACTGGTTTACGTATTTTTAAGATAAAATAGTAACGGAGCGCAATGTTCACGTGACGGCTAGCGCCATCTGTTCATCGTGTAATGTTTTCTCGTCCAGAAAACCTCAGTGCCTAGTGTGCCAGTGATGACTTATGGCGCGGAAACATGGTCTCATTAGTAAGCTCAAGATAGCCCAACGAGCTATGGAGAGAGCTATTATGCTCGGAGCCTCTCTATTGGATCTATTCGAAATCTATGGGGGAGGCCTATGTTCAGCAGTGGACGTCCTATGGCTGATATAATGATGATGAGAAGAACGAAACTTAATGGCGCCATTTTCTGACGTTATGCACGTTTTTCTAAAGGTGCACACTAATAATCATGAGCATTCATAATTATAATATTCCACAACTATCATATCACACAACGCCATCTAGTCCAGTAGTAGTCAAGCTAAGCAGAGCTTGTGTTATGGGTACTAGACAACTGATAAACATACTTATATATTTCTAAATACATACATATTATAGATAAATTACACCCAGACACAGAACAAATGATCATGCCTATCACACAAACATTTGTCCTGGGTGGGAATCGAACCCACGACCTCCAGCATAGCAGTCAGGGTCACTAACCACTAGACCAACAGGCCTGTCAATTATGAATGTTACATTACAGAAAACACGAGAGCGTTATAGCAGCCATTCTAACAAATGTTCTGTCTACCTTTTTTCGAGCCGACTGTCAACGGGATCAAAGTGCTTTCGAAAGTTATTGCTTCGATTTTTATTATAACTTAACTCCTTGTGTAGATAATTCAATTTTAATTTATGTTAAACGTTTTATTTTAACGATGCTTTAATGGTAGAACCTTAACACTTGTATGGTTTTGAATTAATAATAATAAAATCATAAATATGAAAAAAACCTAATTTTAAAATTTTACTTGAAATACTCACAGTCTTGCGCCACTTTAATCACAACATTGCTCCTCGCTTTTCTTAGTTCTGTATAAAAACCTTCGCAACCGATACATAATGCTAACTCCACAAGGAATACTTTCATTAACCATAGCAATACTCCAAACGTATGACTGATGGTAACATCGGAATTCTCCTGAAAATTTCATACAAGTATGGTTAATTAGTATAGAATAACATGTTGAAAAATAAAATAGCAAAGGCGGACTCACGCACATTGGGTTCCTTATCATTATCCGTTCTATAACAAAAGCAAAAAAAAATATTGGAGGGCCCACCAATGATTTTTTGGTAAAAAATTAATATTTATTTTATTCCATTCTTTTGGTAGTTGTTGTTAGCGCGGCAACAGAAATACATCATCTGTGACAATTTCAACTGTCTATTCGATTTGTAAATCATGGTTAATGAGATACAGCCTGGGGACAGACAGATGGACAGCAAAGTCTTACAGCCTTACTACAAAAACTTAAACGTCTATTGAACACTTGTCTAAAAAAAAGTGTGACTGCAAAACGCACCTTATTTCAACGTCATAATCTGACATTTTTTTAGGTGTTCAACAGACGTTTTAAATTTTTTGTGTAAATTGTACACCGTAGACTACCTACAGTATTGTTTCTCCTTTATTTTTTTAATTCATCCAAAGGTTGTCTTGAAAAGATCGCTTTTTAACGATAAGACCGCCCATTGTGTCACCCTATTTATAAGATATTGTTGATTGGATGTTTTCTGTAATTTGTATGGTGTAAATAATAAAGAGTATTCTATTCTATTCTATTATAAAAACAAGTGAGGCAGTTCATTTTTTTTAGCATCGTAACATCGTCAAATGAGACGTCCCACCCAGGGCAGAGCGGGTGGGACTGTCAGACTGGTGTCCTTCAATAGCCCTTTACGTTCCTGAGTTACAGTAATTCGTGAGTCCCGCGGCCCCGGCAGGCTTTGGCCCTCTAAAGGAGGGCCCCGTCATATTACTGCACTCTTTGAGGTGCGCGTCGAACACAACGCGCCCTCGACCCGGGCATGTTCCATGGTCGGACACCGAGACTGTGGATGGTTGACCATCTATCAAAGCGAGTTTACTCCGTGTTTCGGAAAGCACGTAAAGACGTAGCTCCCGGCTGTTAACTATAGATCATCAACTGTCTTTACTATAAGTCAGAAGCTCGGAAGTCTGACAACCAGTCTTACCATGGGGTATCGTATTACCCATTTACTGGGATGCGGAGCTGGTCCGATAGGCAGTCGCTCCATGTAAAATACTGATATTCAGCTGCATCAGGTTCGACTAGAAGCCGACCCCAATATACCTAATTGGGAAAAAAGTTAGGCAGATGGTGATGATTTAATTTAGTGTCATATTACTTACCCATGTAACGGGGTCACCGGAATGTCTTGAATGATCAACGCGGCCCTGAAACACAAAAGACGGAGAGAAAGAAATAGAACAGAGTGACTGGGGTCGCGGGACTGTTTTATTAGATAATCGTGGCCCCGAAACGTAAAGAGCTATTTAAGTACAGTACCCGGCACGTAAGTTGGCAAGATTATGTTGTAGTGGGGGTAAGTTTGCGCATCGCATTTAGCGGCACGCAAGTGTAAGCGAGAGCGCGTATACTGGGTGCGAGGGGCAAAGACGAGTGACGCACCAATAGCGTGCTCGGATTGGCACTACTTCATACCCCGCGACCCGCATGACTACCAATGAGATCTACAAAATGACTTCTGCGCATCTAACGACTCTTGCAAACTTACGTGCCGGCCACTATACATCTTGGATTTTAGTTAGTGCAAGTCTGAGGGCGTGGACCCATGTCTACGGTGCGGCGCCGTGCCGCGCTACGGCGTCGTGTTCGTACCCGCTCAGCAAGTGTTTCCAAAAATAAAAATTACAGATTTGGTTTGACATTATAAAATTAAATTAAATATTGGGTAACGCAATATCGGGTACGCCGTTGCGCGGCGAGCGGCGCCGCACCGTGGACATGGGGCCACGCCCTGACAGTCTCTCCCGTGCTACTCTGGGTGGGAGAACTCATTTGAAAACTTTACAAAGTTAAAAAAAGTGAGGTGGATTTTTTTATCAGAAAGAGACTGACCGTTCTTTGCGTTTCACATAGAGCGACAGGATTCATTTAATGAGTTTAAGACGCCAAATAAAAGCATAATCTGTCTAAGGGCTCATGTACACGGATTGGCGGCGCGGCGGCGCGCCGCCGCCGCCGCACCGCCACCCATCACGCCGCTTAGCTGGTGTATACCTTCGCGACTGCGCCGCCACCGCGCCGTCATTCGCTAGTGTTTGATTTTCAGCGGCGGCGGCGCGGTGGCAGTGCGGTGGCGGGACGACGCCTGCGTCGTGTACATGAGCGCTAACAATCACGATTCATGGGGTGCTATGACAGGAAACCTCCACGTCCGCCCGTGGACTGGAGTTCCCTCTCGGATAAGTCCGGGGGGAAGACCAGTTTTTCGGGCCGGTGCACCCTGGGATGCGGACAAAAACTCTTCCTTAGGCACTGTGTGTCTAAGGGGTCTCTTTGCCCGCATGCGAATAGCCTGTCGTGTGGACGCGTGTCCCTCTGGTGAGCAGAGGGCACAGCGGCGGAGCGGGCTTGCGGACGGTGAGTAATGGGTAGCTCGCCGTCCGACCAAGGACCAAGCCCGGGTCGGTGGCGCGTCGTGTTTCGCGCCAAATGCCTGCTGGGGTCGCGGGTTTTTTCTTAACCCAGGATACCGTGGCCCCGGAACGTAAAGGGTATAGGAAGGAACACGGGTGGATTTTAGTCAGTAAGAGTCTGAGTCACCCAGGGCGGGAGGACTCATTTGATGATTTTACCACATAAAAAAAAAAAAACTAACATGATTCATTAGAAACTGCCTGGTAACAGACGGACAGCGGAATCTTAGTAATAGAGTACCGTTTTACCGTTTGGGTAGGGAACCCTGTAAACAACGTCGTATACAGGGTGTTCTGTAAATAGTACGTCATACAGCAAGTAGTGATAGCTTGGGTCAATACCAACCAAAACACTCAACATACACACATCAAAAAAAGTTTGCGATCACTTTGAATAATCGAAATATTTTTGTTACGGTAAATAAGAAACATGATTTTCATCCCATCTATTCGAAAAGGACGACTTGGTTCGCCTTTAAGTGCACCCAAAAGTGGTGTTTTCTATAGGAAACTTTTAGCGGGCAGTAATGAGTTTTTAATCTATACATATAATAAAACTGTAGAAAAATCGTTTAATGTACATCAAAATAAAATCCAAAAAAAAATAGCTAGGGTGTTGAAGGACAACCAACAGAACCCATTTCCAGCATTTTTAGAATTTTTGTCTGTTTGTCTGTTTGTCTGTTTGTCTGTTTGTCTGTTTGTCTGTTTGTCGGTTTGTCGGTTTGTCTGTTTATTTGTGGCTCCATCACGTAAAATGTACGAAGGCAATGTAGATAACCTTTATACACAACGATCGAGCGTTACTTGAGGACTAATTTAGTTTTTGTTTCATTGCAATCGGTTAAGTCTATCAAAAGATATTTGAATTTAAAGTGTTCCTGACCCAGAAGTAAAATTACGGTCAGTTTACACCGAGACGCGCAGTTCAGTAGCGCGATCTAGCTTGGAATAGAAAAACTACATACCTATTCAAATATGGTGTGGACTGGAGTGGAGTGGTTTGGAGTGGAGTAGAGTAGAGTAGAGTAGAGTAGAGTAGAGTGTAATGGAATAGAATGGGATGGTTTGGGATGGAATGGAAAGAAAGAAAAGGTTTTTATTAGACTCACACTAGAATGGGAATGAGTGGGATAGAGTAGGATGGAGTGGGATGGAGTGGGATAGAATCGGATGGAGTGGGATGGATTAGAATGGAGTGCGATGTAGTGAGATGGAGTGGGATGGAGTGGGATGGAGTGGGATGGAGTGGGATGGACTGGGATGGAGTGGGATGGAGTAGGATGGAGTGGGATGGAATCGGATGGAGTGCGATGGATTAGGATAGAGTGGGATGTAGTGGGATGGAGTGGGTTGGAGTGGGATGGAGTGGGTTGGAGTGGGATGGAGTGGGATGGAGTGGGATGTAGTGGGATGGAGTGGGTCGGAGTGGGATGGAGTGGGTTGGAGTGGGTTGGAGTGGGATGGAGTGGGTTGGAGTGGGATGTAGTGGGATGGAGTGAGACTGAGTGGGATGGAGTGGGATGGATTAGGATGGAGTGGGACTGAGTGGGATGGAGTGAGATGGAGTGGGATGCAGTGGGATGCTATGAGATGGAGTAGGATGAAATGGGCTGGAGTGAGATGGAGTGGGATTGAGTGGGATGGAGTGGGATGGAGTCGAATGGAGTGGGACTGAGTGGGATGGAATGGGATGGAGTCGGATGGAGTGGGATGGAGTGGGATGGAGTAGGATGGAGTGGGATGGAGGGGGATGGAGTGGGATGGAGTGGGATGGAATGGGATGGAATGAGATAGAATGGGTGCTCTAATCCAGTAGCAATTCTTCTGAATCTGAACGACAGAGGGCGTTTATTATAATCACCTCAAATATTCTTGAAAAATAAATTCTAAAAACAGGGATTATATGAAAACGAAACGTGGCGAGAATTAAGCGCTTCGCACTAAAAAATACATTGTTAAATTCCGTCATCCACGCGAACGAAGTCGCGGGCACAGCTAGTCCTCTATATAGGTACATCGCGCCGCAAATAACTTTGCCGCGCACTTTTTGAATTTGGAACATCTTAGTGTTCAGCGCCAAAGAAATCGAACGCAAATATTGTTTGAATAAAGACTGGCTGGTACGACGGCCCATAGTCACGTCATCGCTGACTGAATAAAAAAAAATCAATTTAAAAACGCGCGAACGTTTTCGTCAATTTCACGGATTGTTAGAAACAATTGTCATAACAATTTATTGTCTTTGTTCGATTTTATTTCTTTTTTTTTTTGTTATTTATTTGTTCTTTTTTAGTTTTTAGTTTTATTAAATAATGATACTACAATAAAATATGAGGCGCTTTTTATTTTCTCATAGTGGGTGATGAAAAGTAGAGTGTATCACTCGGGTGAAAAATATATTTTTGGCTCGGGCGTCGTACTTTGAATCCCTCGCTACGTTCAGGATTCAACTAAAGAATCCCTCGCTACGCTCAGGATTCTACTGTAGAATCCCTCACTTTGCTCTGGATTCAAAATAGCGCCCTCGCCGTAAAAATATTACTTTGCTCCCTTGTCTTCAATATTCTTCTTCTTTTTAGGTTCTTTATTTAAAAATATACATTTAGGGCTGATTTTTTAATAGTTAGATAACTTTTATCTGAAGAACAAAAATAGCGGTTTGACATATTTTCTATAGATAAGCTGTTTATTCCTCAGATAAAAGTTATCTGACTACTGAAAAATCAGCCCAAATATAAAACAGTTCAATCGTTTTTCCATAAAATTTATAAAAATAATCAGCTTATGCTACTGATCGCAAACTTTTTTTTAGATGTGTAGCAAAATGTTACGGATGTTGAGTTATTCAAACTTTTGTGATATATCGAAAATTGTAACATATTGAAGGAAACGTAAAATAATTAATTTGTACTTACAAAGTGCGTTTTTGACCATATTATCATAATTCCCACATAAACCAGTGTCTGTATAAAAGTCGTTATGAAGTGAAGCAATACCTAAAAGAAAGTTAACTTACTAGTATAAGCAGCCAAGCGGTGTGCGCGCGCGCCTTGCTCCCACCGCATTTTGTACTATCAGCTGGCACGTACAGTTATTACAAATTAAAGTTGACGCGTAATGTAATCGAACAAAAATGCCGTGTGAATGCAACTTAGTTGTTAACGAAGCACTGGCCTTCATGGCTACGAAATGTGATGGAATGGACGATTTGAGTGTCATAAAGATATGCAGCTCCTGGTTCTCCGAAGAAGAGATTGAAGTCGCAAAAGTGCTTATATTTGAGGCGACGAATACCAAAAAGATCGTGCGTAAAGGTGAGAAGAAACACGTGAATAATATTTCCGATATATTAAAGATACTGAGTGAAACCAATGCCGAAAAATTACCGATCTTTGTCGCTAAAGATTTGAGCAGAGTACCCCCCGTTACGTTCGATCATCTGGATGTTTCCAGTATCTTAAAAACTATGGCCGTTATGAAGACCGAAATACTGACTTTGAAACACACGTTAAATGAGGAGGTTTCAAGACTGAATGACGAAGTAAGTTTACTGAAAAATACCAGCAAGTACGACCAAACAAAAAGACGAATTTTATCCGTTACACACAATCGACCGCATACATTTTCAAACACACCTACAATCTCGTTGCCGGCAAATGAAACAATGACTTGGCCTGTTTTGCCTGAAAAATCACCTGATCCAAGAAAAGAGCTGGAAGGGCAGGGAGGAAGTAATGATAGTCCGAAAACTGCAGCCATAAATTTAACACTAGATGGACCAAGTTACTGTAAAGTCACTAGAGGAGCGCTGAAACGTAATCATGGGGACTGGGATGTGCACGAGGACAATGAAGACGGTTTTCAAACAGTTAGCTACAAGCGGAAAAGGCCCCGAATTGTCCAACAGCAGAAGACAGATAGTGTTCAGGTTCAGATGAGTACACAAAAGCGAAATATTGTGAGAAATAGAAGAGGTACTAAGATAAGTGAGAAGTTAAAGGCAGCTGACCATATGGTGTGGATCTATGTGTCGCGGTTTCAAAATGACTGCACTGAAACGGACATTGAAACATACATATGTGAAAACGGTCAATCAGTGTTTACTGTGGAAAAATTAAAACCAAAGAACCCCACTAACTTTACATCATTTAAGATTGCTGTTGAGAAGAAAAGTTTAGAAGAGATTCTAAGAGAGGATTTCTGGCCATCTGGTATAGTATTCCGAACGTTCAAATCTAAATCATAATGGATCAATACACCTGTAAGACAACTATAAAAATGACGAGTTTCAATTGCAAGAGTGTTAAAAGAAGTATGTCCTATGTAAACGAGTTATGTAATAGGTACGACATCGTATCACTTCAAGAAACCTGGTTGCTCCCGGACGACATTGACTTTCTCAGTCAAATACACACAGACTTTTTATACTATGGTGTGTCTGCGATGGATACTACAGCGGGACCATTACGAGGACGGCCCTATGGTGGGGTAGCCATCCTGTGGCGGAAGAGTTTATTCCAAAAGGTTGTACCAATACGTTGTGAATCAAAGCGTATAGTAGCCGTGCGCATACATCTTGCGGACAGGAGTGCAGTGGTTATGTCAGTGTATATGCCCACGGACTGTATAGAGAACTTACCGCTGTTCACCGAGTGTTTAGGTGCAACAAATTCGATTATTCAGGACTGTGAAGATGAGTGTGTGTTCATGTTGGGTGATTACAATGCAAACATCAACAGCGTGTTTGGTAGGGACCTGACAAGGTATTGTGAAGACCAGAATTGGATTTGTGCGGACATTCACTACTTGGGTGAGTCATCAGGTACCTATACATTTCTCAGCGAAGCGCACGGTACAACCAGTTGGTTAGACCATTGTGTAGTTACGATGGCCGGTTGGGACACTATTAAGAATGTTTATGTTTTGAACGAAGTAAATTGGTCAGATCACTTTCCACTCGTAATTGAATGTGATTTTAATGTTATAAGACGTAAGATTTTTACTCAACAGCCGAATAATAATGTGATATCTCTGAATAATAGAAATAAGACGCAACTTTCTGAGTATAGTCGTTTATGTAATGAATATTTAAATAATATTGACATTGATACGTATCGTAAAGATTGTAAGGGAAACCCATGTAGTGACCATGGATGCTGTGATTTGATTGATAAACTTTATGATGACTTAGTACAGGCCTTTAAAAATGCAGCTTTTAATTCGCATACAAAGTTTCTAAAACGCCGTAAAACTGTTGTAGGTTGGAATGATCATGTTAAATCACTGCATTCAATTGCCCGGGATGCTTTTCATGAATGGTCGTTGCACGGAAGGCCAACGCATGGACTCGTATACGACAATATGTGTAATAGCAGGAAAATGTTTAAAAATAAGTTACGTTGGTGTCAACAACACCAAGATCAATTAAAAATGGACGTTATTGCGCAACAAAGAGCCTCCCGGGATTTTAAACAATTTTGGAAATCAACGAATAGATTATCACACAAGCCGAGTCGCGCGTTAAGTATAAATGAAATTGAAGAACCAAAACAAATCGCGGAGGAGTTTGTTGCGCAATTTAAAACCGGTTTCGTTAGTGAATCGTGTACGCCAGATGTCGGCTGTTGTGCCTCGGCGGTGAAACAGCTGAGTGTCACTATAACACCAAATATGGTGTGGGAATGTGTGCGTGGCATGAAAAAGGGTAAGTCGCCGGGTCACGACGGTCTGACGCTGGAACATATTGTGCTAGGAGGTCCTCAGGTAGCTGAAAAACTTTCTGTGCTGTACAACTTATTTTTGGGGCACTGTTATTTGCCGAAAAGTTTCATGAAAACTGTAGTAATGCCACTCGTCAAAGACAAAAAAGGTGACATATCGAGTTTAAATAATTATAGACCCATTTCATTGGCAACCGTGTTTTCTAAAATATTTGAAAGAATATTGCATCCTCATCTATCGAAAAACATAAAGTTACATAATGCTCAATTTGGCTTTCGGCCAAATCTTTCGACTGATACAGCTATATTCACGTTAAAGAAAACTGTCAAGTACTATTTGGATAGAAAAACAAATGTTTATGCTTGTTTTCTTGATCTTAGCCGTGCTTTTGACTCTGTCAATTACAATGTCCTGTGGAAAAAGATGTACAATGCAGATATACCGACCGAAGTAGTTAATGTCATGAAATATTGGTATGAAGGTCAAACAAATGTGGTGAAGTGGGGAGATAGTGTATCCCGTGAATATACCCTCAATTCCGGTGTGAGACAGGGTGGCTTGACATCCCCTACATTATTTAATCTATATGTTAACGACTTGATAGAGGAGCTGAGCGGAGCCGGTGTCGGCTGTTCTATTGATAATGTCCCTATTAATAATATCAGCTACGCCGACGACATGGTTCTGCTCAGCCCCTCTGTCAAGGCGTTGCAAAAGCTACTGAACATATGTGAAGTGTACGCTAGTAAGCACGGTCTCAAATATAATGTTAAGAAAACGGAATTGATGGTATTTAAATACGACAATAGTCCATTGCATACACCTGATATAACATTATGCAACACCAAACTGAAAGTTGTTAAAATTTTTAAATATCTTGGACATATCGTAACGGATAAATTACGAGACGATGAGGACCTGGAAAGACAGAGGAGAATGTTGGCTGCGAAAAGTAACATGCTTGCTCGGCGTTTTGCTAAATGTACCAAACAAGTTAAAGTCACTTTGTTCAATGCTTACTGTCGGTCGCTTTACACTGGCCACCTCTGGTACAAGCACACACAACGCGCGTATAACACCTTACGTGTGCAATATAACAACGCATTTAGGTGCATTTTTGGGCTACCGTGGAGGTGTAGTGCGTCCGGCATGTTTGCGGAGAACAGAGTAGACGATTTCCATGCTGTATTGCGTAAAGCGAGGGCCTCCTTTATGAGCCGTGTTCATGATTCTGACAATGGAATACTGAGAGCCATATATGAAGCTAATTATTTCTTTGTTTATGGCTGTCAGTATTCCTGCTAACAGTATTTTTATTATTTTTGTTGTATTTGATATTGTAATTTTGTAATTCTTATTCTAAATTCTAAATTATTTTTTGTTAATTTATTTTGGTTTTTGTTTATTAATTTCTGTTTCTATGGGTATCTTGCCTGAAATAAATGGATTTATTTATTTATTATTTATTTATTATTATAAGCGAATTTTTGATATTGTGCTAATATCAGGCACTTTGACAGCATCAATAAATTGCTAGAGTTCCCTCCCTCAAAGAGCGCTTACAATCCCGGCATTCTGCAGTTCACATCTAGCTCTGCTGACGGCCACCTTTCCGTATCGATCCATCTTACCGCAGAGCGTTTTTTATTTATTAAAATTCGCATAATCAAATAGTATATCTTTTAGCTACGAGTATATAAAATATATAGTAGGTAACGAAAAAACAATGAGATATACTTACGCTAAACCCTGAACTTTTCAATATAAGATCCCAAGCGTCATAAATGGATGTCATAGTATCGTGCATTTCTTCCAATATCGTTTCTCGGTCCACAGATATTTCATCATTGCCATTTCCAAAATCAATATTCATTACATTGTAATTCCATCGTACAGTTTTACAAGTCAGCATATGAGTGTATAGCAAGATTTGAACTAACTCTAAGTCCAATATTATTGATATCGATACATAACATCCTCTCAACAAGGACCAAGATGGATCGAAAATCATTTTAAATAGCACTAGGATAACACAGAATAGTAGGAGCATTAAAGTTAAGAAGCGTGACACAATCTTGAATGTTTTAACATCATTGCTATTGTAGAGGCATTTGCTGATCTTGTAAAGAATTGATAGGAGACGCACGGTGGTGGTGCTATAGTATAGATTGATAATACAAACACCAATAAAGTTGATTAAATACAAGATATAAATAACTTTGTAGACAAACTTGTAAGTTTTAATACTGAAGTCTGTATACTGCATGGTAACATGGTAAAAACCAATCATTACACAAATCATAATGGCGGCGTACACTATATTTCTTCTGGTGATTTTTTCTACATAGTTGTTATTGATATTGTATTTGCGAATAAACGAGATAGTATTGATATAGTAGAATGGACAGAAAATGCTCAGAAACTCTTTGTTTACGTAAAGTCTTCTTTGATTTTGCATGATGTTGAATATTTTTCTGATAATGAAACGAAATTTAGTGAAAAAGCGACTGTTAAACACTATACTTACATATTACGTTTAGTTAGACCGATCATTATTAACAACGGTATTTTTCGTATAATATTTAATAAGCAATTACTTTGAAAGCTAGTTCAATTTGTAGACGTGTACAAACAATATAATGTGTTTTTAGTGTGTTTGGAATTTTTAAGTATTTTTTTAATGGATGGTAGTTTGGTAGACGGTCATAATAAATTACATTAATACGACATACAAAACTAAAATCGATGAAGAATTTAGGTAAACTGAAAAGACCTTCGAGGTCGCTGGAATATCTTAAGAGGTTATCGTGGCCCCCGAACTCAAAAGGTAACCGAAGGAACAAGGTGGATTGTAATCATTCAAGTCTGCCCAACCCTTCAGCTCCACCTAGAGCGGGAAGACACATTTGATGATTATCCATCGCAAAAAAAAAAAAGTGAATACGAGAGAAAAACGAGTTGTGCACTGTGCAGTTGTAAGATTTGTCATACATTTTGGTTTTTGTTTTAAAAAACGTTTTCCCACACTTGGAATTTCTCCTGTGTCGTGGGTGCGTTTACAAACATAGAAACTCACATACACAAACGCCCAGACCCGGGACAACTACTTGTGGGTTATACAAATATTTGTTCCCTACAGGAATCGAATTGTTATTTGAGACCTAGAAAATGAATTTACTATACAATATCAATCTCTATTTTATTAAGTACTAGCTGACCCGGCGAACTCCGTACCGCCTGAGAAACGATTAAAAAAAAAAACCTTTTAAACCTTCCCTGGACTTTCCAAAATAATTCAAAACCAAAATCAGCCAAATCGGCCCAGCCGTTCTCGAGTCAGACTAACGAACAACAATTCATTTTTATTTATGTAGATTTAGGATCATCGCAATTAAATGCCAAATATTTTGATGTATAATTCATATTGTGTGAAAATAATCAATATTACTCAATAATTTTATGTTCTTAGTCACATCGATGGATGATCTTCTCGTGCAAAGTCCTCGAAAACAGCTCCGATTTTAAAAAATTGTTTAATTTTTTTTTTTGGGTGACTACTAAATCTTAAAAACATCAACCAAAATTAATACATATTATCAACAGATTGAAAAACAAAAATCAAAAGCGATTCAAGCAGAAGATAAGCATTGTAAAGCATAGGTTGTATTGTGATATTCTACGTTAGTTTTTGATCACGTCGAGTAAATTCGAATAGATCCGTTCGATAGGATTAAGCTGTTGCTAGACAGTTTAGTCAATATTACACCAAAATCAATAACCGCAAAATGCACCTGCACATTGCGAAATATTTCAAACCCTGGTAATTCAATACATTTCAGCACCTATTATTATAATTTCATGATGATCTCTAATTTCCTTTTGTAACGTTGCGTGCACACTTTGTACTTATTTCACAATTTGATTTATTTCATCTTGCGTTATTTCAATTTCCTTTATAGTTTCATTATCTGCAACAACTTCGCATATATTGGTTTCATCGGATTTTTTTTTTTCATATTTGTAGCAAAATCGTGATGCATGGGCGACAATGATTTGATTCTCGATTCTTCAAGAAAATATTCATCAACAGCGAAAATTAAAAGCCTAAATATTCTCAACTATGGATAAGTTTGATTGCTTCGAAGAAATAAATTGTTTTTGGATGTTAATAATATGTTCTGAAGAAGAGGCATCTTCGTATGATGATGTTTAGCTACCACCACGGGGACCAGGAACACAATTATTGCAGTTAACTTTATCTTACATAATTAAAATGACTTAAATAAGTACCAATATAGATTGACTTAGGTTTATACAATAAAAAGTTTGAATCAAATTGTTTTGTTTTTGTGTGTTTAATCCAGAGATTTTTCTAAGATCTTACTCATTTCCTAAAGAAAAAAAAAGAGGCGAGAGTTTTGCCATATTGAACATACATAAATCCTTTTTTTTTTTTTAATAGCCTGTTCTGTCCCACTCCTGGGCAAAGGCCTCCCTCCACTCCTTCCACTTCTCGCGAGCTCGTGCGACCTAAATCCTTTTACATTTTTTTAATCGAATTTGTCAGATTGAAGTGTAAGATTTTTTTAAATGATAGACAATTCTAACATTTGCATTGAATGATAGTGCATAAAGCAACCGGCAAGTTGGTTGAAAAGCTAGATAAAACATGGTGTACCATGATAAGAAAGAAGGCCCATAGTAACAGAGATTTTATTACATCATATTTTGATTGCATTTCAACATACTTTGGAGACACGGGCAGAATATGCTCGTTCTCCTTTACTTTGGAGAGAATCTTCGTAGTAGCGATCGGATGAGTCGAGGCAATAAAAGTCGCATGAAGGAAGTCAGAGAATATTATTCAATATGCATTGTAAATAATCTGTACACACTCCTTGCTGTGAATTAGTTGCTAACGCATAATAAACTATAACATAATATATTTTATCCGCTTATAAGTCCAAGGAAAATTCCCAGTCAATTGTCTATCTGACAATACCAAAATGTCATGAGAAAAACATTCAACCATAGATTGTTAGTGGCCAGGAACGCCACACCACCCCCCCACGGAGAAAGATGCACCGGTTACGCAAAATCGGAGAAATCTTTGAACTTCACTCGTCTACCGGAGCGTGTGGTATACGGCGTTTTTGGGGCCGGATCGACATTTTTGAGTTTTGTAGGCTCTGTAGTTTTGATTGACGGCACACCGAAACGAGCAATCCACTCTCGTGTTAGGGTTTCCGCCACCTCTTCTGCGGTGATGGAGCGCATTGGCCATACCTCAGGCCATTTAGTGACTCTATCAATGGCCGTCAGACAGTACCGGTATTCATTGCATACCGGCAAGGGACCGACGATGTCGATATGGACATGTCTGAAACGACCACGTGGTAGGTCAAAATTGCCAAGAGGGGACGAATTATGGCGCGATACCTTAGCACGCTGACACGATATGCATGTTCGCGCCCACTCTTTGCAGTCACTATTAACTGACGGCCAAACGTAACGATCGGTTACAAGGCGGGTGGTAGCTCGAGCGCCGGGGTGGCTTAAATTGTGCAGCTTGTCAAATGTTGTTTTTCGGAAGGAAAGGGTCAAATAAGGGCGAGGCTTGCCTGTAGACATATCACAGGTGACTGCGACATTAGTCCCCGGTATGTTAATTTTGGATAATTGAAGGCTGGTGCCTTGTTGCTCCAGATTTAATAATTCCAGATCTACCTCCTGTGATTTGGCAAGTGCTTGCCAATCCTGCTCAAGAGCAATGGCATCAACCCGTGACATCGTATCAGCGACAACATTTTCTTCGCCCTTGATGTATTTAATGTCAGTGCTAAATTGACTAATGAAAGACAATTGATTTAATTGTGCAGGTGGGAGTTTTTCCCGGCGCTGTACAAAAGCGTAAAGTAGCGGCTTGTGGTCTGTATAAATAGTAACATGTTGGACCTCGAGTATGTGGCGGAAATGCTGTACGCTTTCATACACCGCTAGTAACTCGCGATAATAAGCGGGCCACTGTGCTTGCTGATCCGTCAACTTTTTGCTAAAGAAAGCAAGAGGCACCCACTCGCCGTCAATTTGTTGTTGAAGGCAGGACCCGATGTGAACGCTGGAAGCATCAGTAAACAGTCCAAGAGGAGCACCGTTGACCGGATGATGTAGCAGGGTGGCAGTCGCTAAACTCGCTTTGCAGGCTTCTAATTGCTCGAGTAGCTCAGGTGTTCATATAAATGGTTTTGCACCCTTGCCTTTAGTAGCAATCACAGCTTTAATTAATGGAGCCTGGAACAATGCAGCCTTAGGTAGAAAACGGCGGTAGTAATTTAACATACCGAGAAAACGACGCACTCCCTGGACGGTTTTAGGGGGAGGGAAATCAAGGATGGTTTGAACACGATCCTGAGGAGGCTTAGTGCCCTCAGGGCTGATGCGATATCCTAAAAATGTTACCACACGTGCGCCTAGTACCAACTTGGAAGGATTTATCACAACCCCATAGTCCCGCAAGCGTCCAAAAAGGATGCGTAGATGCTTGCAGTGGAGAACCTCGTCTGTAGAGTGAACGAGGATGTCATCCACATATGGAAAACAGAAATCAAGACCCCGTGTGACCTCGTCGATAAAACGCTGGAATGTTTGGCCAGCATTGCGAAGACCGAATGTCATGAATGGGAACTCGAAGAGGCCAAACGGAGTAGTGATGGCGGTCTTCGGAATATCCTCTTCATAAACTGGGATCTGATGGTATGCCTTCACAAGATCGATGGTGCTGAAAATTTTAGCACCGGTGAGGTTGTGGGCAAAATCGTTTATATACCTGACTGGATACCTGTCTGGTACGGTTCGGGCGTTGAGCGCGCGGTAGTCGCCGCAGGGACGCCAAGTGTTATCTTTCTTAAGGGTCATGTGCAATGGAGATGACCACGGACTTTTGGACGGTCGTGCTGTGCCAGACTGCACCATGTTCTCAAATTCCTTTTTACCCGACATTAATTTTTGAGGTGCTAAACGGCGGGGACGACAAGAAATGGGGGGCCCATCCGTTGTCTTAATGAAATGCACAGTATCGTGCTTAACGATCCTGGTAATGCCAGGAGGACGAGTTATTTCAGGGAACTCTGCTAGCACTTGTGCGAAAACAGAATTCGACGGAGCTACGGCCTTGACACTACAGCTTCACAGCTACCTTACATGCAGCGGCCGACACCTCAAGTTTAGGGTGAGCATTAGGTTGTTCATGCTGGGCACGTAAGGCAGCATTCTCAGCTTCAAGCATTTTCAAGCGTGCTTGAAGTTCATCAGCCATGGTTAGTGAACAAGCAAGTCCTCAAAAAAAAAATATTTAAGCGACCACACAAAACACCAAACCAGGAGTCGTTATCCTAACCGTGGGAACGTGGTGAGGCAAGGCTATGGTTTTATAAACCACTTGATAATTCAAATACTAGTTAACGTACACATACAGAGACAAAATAAAAAATACATTAAAGGAATAAACATAGACTCCTATAACAATGATCACCAAAAAATGCAAAAATAGAAGAGTAAACACATAAATGTCAATAAAAACCTTTATCACACGCAAGTATGTTCGCTGGTCGCCGGGCGCACGGTGGGCATCAATGAATGGACAGGAAACGGATCAGCACGATCGCGATGTGAAGCAATATAATGTGCCAAGGTCCCGCAGTCCACAGGTCAGCTCGTAGTTCAGCGGCCAGTATGCGTAGTATGTCACGTAGGCTAAATTCGCCTCGAGCATTCGCAATGAAGCAATCTTGTGAAGATCACGTCGGGGTCACCACTTTGGAGACACGGGCAGAATATGCTCGTTCTCCTTTACTTTGGAGAGAATCTTCGTAGTAGCGATCGGATGAGTCGAGGCAATAAAAGTCGCATGAAGGAAGTCAGAGAATATTATTCAATATGCATTGTAAATAATCTGTACACACTCCTTGCTGTGAATTAGTTGCTAACGCATAATAAACTATAACATAATATATTTTATCCGCTTATAAGTCCAAGGAAAATTCCCAGTCAATTGTCTATCTGACAATACCAAAATGTCATGAGAAAAACATTCAACCATAGATTGTTAGTGGCCAGGAACGCCACAATACCAAAACCCATTTAAATTCAATTTGGCTGTTTCGACATCAACTCTAGATTTTATGATCCAGATATAGAAATGTTTTGTTTCGCAAGAAACGAAATAAAAGAAACAACATAAAAAAAAACTTCAGTACATTGAACAACTACTATAATAATAACAAGAACAATTGGTTACAATAGTGAAATTATCTACATAGTTTCTTTTCTTGACCATCTTGCTAGTCGTAGAAAACCTCTTCCTTCATTTATGTGTTCCACGCTGAGTATTATCTCGTGCTTCACATTTTTGAACTTTTTCGTTATAATCGAGTGTGCTCATAAATTACCTGCCGAAGATAGTTACGGCATCTTGTCCACTGAATCAGCAATACGAAGCACTGTGAACAATTTATTCTCCACTCTAAATCTTAAGATTATACAAAATCAGTTAAAGTTGAAACAATATTCAACAATTCATAACTTCTTTGCGTCTATTACTCTGCGAGATCACGAGAATCTGAAGAAAATAGCAAAACTAACTGAAGTTGATAACATCGATAACGGCACTCTAGTTTTTATTACACAGTTAAATGAAGTACTAAGTGAAGATAACAAAAGCGATGAGGCAACTGATTCCGTTTACGTTGCGTTTCTTATTGAAGATTTTATAAAAAGAATTGATCATTTAACACATGTTAATTTTCCTGAAGTCAACCTAGACCAACAGAGTCATTTAAACGCTAAGCATGGTGATTTTAATATTACGAAGACTTTCGACTTAAATAAAGCTATTGTTAAGTATTTTGATAAAAATGAAAATGATTTTTTAAATGCAACATATTCAAATGAAGAGTTTGTAAAAGGAAATGATTCCGATAATAGTTCATTGAGTGAAAATGAATTTTGGCGTAAGTTACCAGTTTTATGATTGTTTAAGTTGACCTTACTGTTTTTTTCAGTAGTGATTAAATCATTAAATAGTCCTAGTCCTGGGTGTAATTATTGCAGGAACTGTCAGATTCTTACTGACTAAAATTAGGCCAGTTGACTTACTTAGGAACACTTACACAACATGTTTTAATATTATTTGATCTACCCATCTCTCTCTCACTCTTGGGTCTCTGAATCAGCATCTTATCAGACCAAGGAAAAGGAGATGTAATATTATATAATTATCTTTCAGAACCCAGCGGCCGACGAATTTTCCAGGGTATAGTATCAGATATCGAACGCTTCCCTTTCATGGCGGCCATTCAGTTCTTCGGGAGGTTCCAGTGCAGCGGATCCATCATCAAATCAGATCTTATCATCACTTCAGCTTCGTGTTTGCAAATGTAAGACTGTACCAGAGGCGTAATATTTTTCATTTTTCTAGTAATACAAATATTTTGTCAAATATGTCGTTTTCATGCTCGGGCTTCTGATTTTGTGTCTGAAGAAACTTTGATAACGCAATTCCTACATTGCGTTGATTTTAAATTCTACATTTGCATGATCCAAAAAGTAGACTTCTTGGTTATGCCGTCACAGTAATTCTCCCACCTAAAGAAATAGCACATCATATTTAAAATGTTCATCATTCTTCATTCCATCAGAGCTTGGAACAACCGCTTCTTCCGGGAAAATCCTTTATTCCTCTCCGTGCAAGTTGGCAGTACGTACTACGACCACGGAGGCGAACACATCCCTGTCATGGAAATCTACTTCCACCCGAGCTTTGACCCCAAGACTCTGCGACATAATCTGGCAATCATGAGGTTATCAAAAAGTGTGAAGATCGGGAAAAACCGAAGTAGAAAAGTAAAGAAGATAGATTTTGATAGGCATCCGTGGCCATTGCCGTCGAACGCTGACGGTATTATTGTTGCTGGTTGGGGCGTTAAAATTGTAAGTATTCATGTTTCATTATTAAATTATTTAAATGCACGGCACAATGTTATCGTAGTGGCTGAGCGATTCGACTGTTGCGTAGCGTGTCACGGGTTCGATTACCGTACGGAAAAAATGTTTGTTTGACCCATAATTAGTTGTTCCGGCTATGTTTGTAAACGCACCCACGAAAATCCTAACGTGGGTCAACGATAAAAAAAACTGAGAAGATTCTTCCAAGACATCGTTCGTCCGCGGATGGAGCCGTCAAAGCGGTTGTATTGGCAGAGCGGTGCTTGGTTTTGCGATTTATGTGTTAAGACATCCATGAATTTCACTCAAGCTATGTGATAGTGTCGAGTGCTAACCATCTGAATGAAGAGAGGTGGCAAAACCGGATAATACAAAATCACCTGTGCTGATGTAAATCTGTAGTAGGTGTAATACCAAAATTGGAGACATTTTTTGTTGCTTCTCACATGTTGTTTTCCCTGAAGTCAACCTAGACCAATCGAGTCATTTGAAAAAGCCTATGTTTGAACGATTTACTTTTATTCTTGGTTAGCTCAGGAATGTATAACGCAAAAACATGATCGCCAATAATGATGATGATGATACATGAACAATTCAACTAACATAGTAAAATGTTTCAGTTCGGCGGTACAGTCGTAGCTTCTCGAAAGAATAAATTGTCGTCTGCTACTCTAGAATTCTATCCACTTGATGAGTGTCAAGAGATATATACCAGGTAAGCTATCTATTTTGTATGGATGGATGGATGTCGTTCAGCTTTAGTGTCGTGCTTTTGTGTACTTTATTATAGTCTCATTTCGTAATATTTCCAGAGATTTTGTGACGGACAGAAATTTCTGTGCTGGTTTCTTCTCAAAGGGAGGAGGCGCATGTAACGTAAGTTGATTTTTATCTGTTGATTGTAATTCTTCACTTCAGAAATGTCTTAAAAACTTAGGAAGGCTCTTACCATAGACAGGGGCTTAGATTTGAAGAACATGGCATTGTCGCCAGTCTTGAGCGTATTATCAGCTGAAAGCGTTGCTAAGTAGTTTTTTCGCAATTACGTATGATAAATTTTAGCTCAATCATAAACATAATCTATGAGGAAGGTTGGTATTTCTTTACCTACTTTTTAGATGAACCATCAACACGATGCACGACTGAAGAACTTAAACGAACCAATTCGATCTATCTAGTATTGAGTTTCGCTTCATTTGTTGTTTTGGTAATTTGTGAACCCATTTTTGAAGGTAAATCATGTATGTTGCCTATAGACTCAGGGCAAGAAACCCTGAAAACATCCGAGAAACATGAATGTGAGAGGTTTCCCTATGCCTCTTTTTCTATATTAAAGGTCTCGGGGAGACATCTCGCCGTGAGTATATAGTAGCATCTCAAAAACTAACTCTCAACTTCATTTTTTGTTTGATAGCATGACGCTGGTGGACCCGGTATTTCAGGCGGCATCCTCGTCGGAGTGATAAGTTTCGGGGCACCAGTGTGCGGCACTGCTGACGCTCCGACGGTCTTCACCAAACTCGGTTACTACACTGATTGGATCGAGGAAATCATGGAAATGGTGACTTTCATCTTTAACTGTTTGCTTGTTTCTTTTTCGTGAAGAAATCGTCATATCCTAGAACTAAGAACAAAAACCAACCACACAAGCTCAAGTAGATATTGTTATAAACATAGGTGAATATATTTTTCTATATTTAACAGGTGGTACCATCAGCAAGACAGTTGACCACACTTCGACCATTGAACTTCCCTACGTTCCGATTACCTCCTGTTACGCGGAAAGTGCCAATTAAAGTCATGCCTATTGTTGACGGAAAACCGTATAAATCGGGCCAACCTGAGCTACTTAGAACAAATGAAGAAACAGAAAAATTTAGAGCATTCATTAAAACGGTGATAAAGAATCAAAAACAACAGGAGAGAAAAGGGCAAAAAAAACATATGGAACAAGATGAAACAGTAGAAGGAGACACAGAAGAAGCTAAGGATTCATCCTATGAAAGTGAATCGTTGCATAAACCTAAAAAAGTAAAAGATTCTCCGCATAAAATTAAAAAAGTGAAAAAACCTAAAGAAAAGAGAGTCAAAGAAATACTTAACTTTACAGTCAAACCAGTACTTAAAAATAAACCTGAAAAAGCAAAAAAGAAAGAGAAAAAACATTCATCAAGCAAAACAAAAAAGGACCCAAAACATAAAGGAAAAAATAAATGGTTAAAAGAATCGCAAAGCCAGTCAAAAGATAAACGAGATAATACTGTTTTAATCGATAGGGAAAAAGACTCTAGAGAGACTCTTCGTTCTGATGAAGAATTTACAGAATCGTTCACGTCACAGGTTGATGTAAATAAAGAAGCAAGCACTGGCCAAGACACCGACATTGATGAAGCTATCGAAAGTCTTATAGAGAACCTTAACCTAGATTATATCATGAAATCTGAAGCAAATTCCAACAAATTTAAAGAAAATGAACGAGACAAAGACGATAAAAATCCCAAAAAAATAAATAAATATAAAAGTGATTCAAGAAGTGAGAATGATAGTGGCGAAGATAAAGGGGAAGAAGAAAATGGTTCCAAAAAATACAAAATTACAAATAAAATTAGTCATGATTACAAAACTTCTACAACACGTTATAAAGTTCAAAGCAGTAAAGATAAGAATAGTCGTGACTCTCGGGAAGACGAGAATAGTAAAGAAGTCACGCAAAAAATCAAAAGAAAAAAGAAGCATTTTAGAGCAGATGATAAAGGAGAAACAAGTGATGTAGAGGAAACGGACCAAGACAACAAATCATTGAGTATCACAGACGAGATATCGGAGTTAGACGTATCAAGTAGTAATAACACTGACAGGCTTATTGATATGTTAGAATATGAAGATATTTATAAGCTGTTATCAGGGCATACAAGTGATAGATAATAAATACACACAGTTATTTAGATGTACTGGTGTAAGGGTATCGATGCGCAATCTGCTATCTTGAATTCGATACCAGGTGGCGTACCATGTCGTCTTATAGCCAGGGTAGTTCCATTGTGGGAAAGTGATAGAGCTATAAAAGTCGTCTAGCGCTACCTCCCTCACTGGAACTACTTTGGCTTCAAGGCGTCATGATAGGCTACCATATTGTAATCTTGTGTCCGACCCTTACCTTCTTAATGGCAAATAAAAAAAAAATGACGTCGCAGGTTGCGCGTTGATGTCCGATAAGGGACTTTACCCATGGCGCGATGCGACGCGACGTGATTCGTGCGATATCGAGTCGATTGCCGATTTAAGTCGCACGTATTTACTAATGGAGTGATACGATGCAATTCGACCGTGCACTTCAAAAATCCACCTTACTTCGACGATATAAAGGCGCTGCAAACCAAAGAGAAAAGATGTCAAATTCGATTGCGCAACTACGCGCGAGACGAGTAGTTGCGCAATCGAATTTTGAAGAGAGAATCATGTGCATTGTCATTAGGACGTATGTACATGCAATGCGATATCGAGGAGATCTGTGAGCGATATAGTCAATCCGTGCGAGTCCATTAGCAAACACTAGCGATTGATCTGACCGATATCGTCAATCGATGCAATTCGATATCGCGTCGCGCCATGAGTAAAGTAAGCCCTATAAAAATTAAAAATTAATTAAAAAGTTTGCATTCACTGCTCCAGCCTTTTTTCAAACAAAACCTTTAAAAGCCATATAACGGTTTCAAACTTCAAAAATCAAAAGAATTGTCACGTCATTTTGTCAATCGTCTGAACGAAAATGTCGTTATTAACGTTAAATGGAAAAGCTTATTCGTCGTTTTTAATAAAAGGAAGAGGAATTCACGGTAGATGCAGAATCGGGAATCGTGACTGGGTAGGGTTTGGCGTCAATGGCAGTGCCAACTATAAGGATGATGCCCACTTCCCGTTCCCCGCTATCAGGTTCAAGGAAAATACCAGAGACATTTATGTATGTATGGATAATTGGATATTTTGCATTTCTAGAAACTGGGGTCAGGGCTGGTCCTATTAGTCGTAAAACCTATTAACTTTGGGGTATACGTATTTATGACTGAAGACTGCAAAGTCGCAAACTTAAGGTACAAAGCTTGATTACCAGAGTATGCCGAGTGTTATTAAGCCACCGTTTTCACTTAGCGTTCAGCACAGTAATTCTGAGCGAGTGTTCGCCCGATTGTCCTAAATAGAAACATCAGAGCGAGCGAACAAGTTCGTTCAACGATATTCGGCTGAACTTAGTGAACGAATGTTTGCTCGCTCAATCATTCAATGAAGCGACAGCAAAGGAACCTTTGCTCGGTGTTCGGTTGTCGGATCTATAAAGCGATGGAGTAAACGCAAGAGGCGCTATAGCCAAACGGCAAGCGATAATCGTTAACACTCAGCAGTGTCTAATACAATTTCAACTATATATCCCAGCGAATAAAGTTGAAAATCTATATAATATATAAAAATAACAGTAGCAGGAGGCGGGCCGCGTGAGCGAGAGGATAGCGTCCTCCCTCCACCCCAGCCGTTGTAGTAGACGCCCACCACGTCAGGAGACGTCAGCAGACGTCTCCGGCTACCATAGGCGGCATCGGGCATCGGGCGGCATCGGGCGGCGAGTAATGGGTGACTCGCTGTCCGATCCCATGGACCATTAACGGGTCGACGGCACTCTTGAGGCGCGAATGGAACACATCCATGCGCGCCTCAAGAGTGTCAGCATGATGACGGGGCCCCCCCTCTAGAGGGCCAAAGCCTGCCGGGGTCGCGGGACTTATCTCATTACCATGACCCCGGAACATAAAGGGCTATTAATGAAGGACACTAGATTTTAGTCACGTACGAGTACGAGTCTGACAGTCCCTCGCGCACTGGGTGGGAGGACTCAGTTTATGTTTTTAAAACGTACAAAAAAAAGCAGGTCAGGGTTTCAGTAGCAGCATATAGGGTTGTCACGGATTTTGAGAAAACTATAGTAAACCGCATCTACAGAGAAATAAGGAATTGCTGAAACTTTACGACTTTTCCTCTATAACAATAAAACAGAGAAAGAAAAAATGATTAATGAATTGTGTGAATATTCATATCGGTAGATAGAAAGAGCTTTATGAGATGATGAGTAACAGAGAAGCATAGAAAAAGCAAATATTCTGCGCTGGCTCCACGTAAATTGGCATAAAAACAGATGACATAGTTTTTTTTATCGTGGTAACATCATCAAATGAGAATCTACTCAGGGCGAGTCTGGAGAGACTGTCAGACTTGTACTGACTAAAACACAAGGTGATTCTTCAATAGCCCTTTACGTTCCAAAGTCACGGTAACCTGATGAGACAGTCCCGCAACCCCGGAGGGCAGAGATGACATAGATAAAACTACACAATATTATAGCTTTTAATTACCAAAGCCCATAATCCTTCAACTTACCAACTTCCAGGCACTTCGTGAGAAGGAAAGAGGCGACTGGCGCATGCTTTGCTGCGAGGAAAAGAAGGCCTTATACCGTGCATCGTTCTGCCAGACGTTCGCAGAGTTCCAACACCCCACAGGGCAGTGGAAATTGATCGTGGGCGCTGGCCTATTCCTGTGCTCATTCACTTTCTGGGTCTTCATTTTCATGCATCATTATGGTTGGTAGCCTTTCAATAGACTGTGGCAGCTATAGTTTCCCCCAGATAAGTGTGGAATAAAATACGTTGACCCCCGTGTACCAATATATTGCAATATTTCAAAACCATTCGAAAAAATGTAAAGAAAATGTCGTAGAATGACCAAAAGCAACGTATCGTGGTAAGCTGAGGCGATCTTGACCTTATATTTTATTTTGAAATTCGAACGATGGTGTTATGAAATTCGAACGATGTATTATTAGGATCAATGACCTTTATTCCAGACTTATTTGGCGGTGACTATAGCAGTACACAGGTTCGCACTTTTTTGTAGAGTCGCCGCAGTTTACGATAAAGCGCGAGTAGTTAACACTGTGAGAAAGAGACAGAGCTATACAAGTCGTCTAGCGCCATCTTGATCCCACAGTGGACCTACTCTCGCTTTAAGACGTCATGGTAGGCCACCTGGAACAACTATCATAGGTCTTGATAAGGATCCGTACGGGAAAACCATGACGTGAAAGTTAAACGACGATATACTAAATATACTAGTGTAGTATATTTAAATAGAAAGAAAGAAAAAACATTTATTTGGCGCAAAGGGACCACGATAGACACACACATTCAAAATAATAAAAAAAAAAACAAAATCTAAGAAGAAAAAAAAAATAAAAGAATAATTTTTGTGTCTCACGACTGCGCCAAAAAGGCCCAGTTTAGCATAATGTCGAGCAGCTAGTGCTCGACGCTGATTTTCAACTGGACCTGTAATGTTGATGTTACGAATGTAAAACAGCTTTAATAGTACATTACTGCCGCGGCCTATAATGGCTACTTTGCTGGTCGCGCTGATGATGGCCGACAGCGCAGCGTAGCGCAGCTCCAGGCCGACACAGCGCGGTCAGCATGCAGCACTTGATGGACGAGCTGAGATAAAGGCCGAGGCCGTAGGTCGAGGCCTTTACAGCGAGGACAGCAAGGGCTGCAATGATGGCCAAGCTGGAAGGCCTAGAGCGTAGCTAGGCTAGCTCGAGGCTATCATAGCGTGACCAGCGAAGCAGTCATCGTAGGCCAAGGCTTGTATAGTGCTTTACTCAAAAATGCAAGTACCTAACCTAAATAAAACCAGCAAGTGATTTAAATAAAATATATGTCGGATCCGGTCAATAGTACGGACAGCAAACGAATCGTAAGCGCGCCATTTTGAGTATCACGTGGTCTGCGCGCGCTTATACAGAGTCGTGATGTTTCATCGGGGCGGCGAGGAGCGCATTCAGTGCCTGACCGCAGCAGTGTGAAGACATCCCGAAACTGTACTCGATTCGTTGTGCCCAGTATAAGTGTAGTGAGTGATTAAATTAAATTGTGTTTGATTTAATTTGTGATTTAAAATTAAAATAACCAAGTGAACCGCACCCAGTGTATTTTCATTGCACGAGACCCAAACTCTGCCCACATGATGCCTGAATCTGACGGAACAATACCGGTGGCTCCGACATCAGAATTGGGATCAAATCGTGCTAATGAAATTACACGCGGGAACAGTGACAATAACAATCAGTGGAAGTTAGTTACTTTTTGAAATGCAAAACCAGCAAACTTTGAAAACGCAGCCAGTGAAAAACGAGTTTTTATTGCCGGAATTCGACCCCGACAAACCGGATTCCGATGCGCGATCGTGGTGCGCCACCACCGACTTTTGTTTTAACGGGAGTGCAGTGGAGGGATGCCAGCTTATTTTAACGCTGAGCAAGGCGCTAAAGGTGAAGCATCAACCTGGCTATCTCAAATAGCCTACAAAAGAATTTAAGGTACTTTTTACAACAAGATTTATTTCGAAAAGGCGGGTACCCTCATAAAAAAAATATGAGTGGTGAAAAACCAAGTGATAAAGAAACATTACCCACGTTCGCCAGTCGTTTCATATCTGATGCGAAAAATGAACGCTATCTGTGAATCATCGAAAACAAGTGACACCAAGCGAGGAAAAATAACGTCAAATAAGTGTTATAACTGTGTTAAAACGCCCATAAGCGTTTTGAGTGCAGAAGTAAGGCGATGGATACGAAGGGAAGACCTACAGCATCAAGTCAAGTGACGCAGCAGCCAGCATTGAAGACCTTGGTGTGCTTCAAATGTGGCAAGCCAGGTCACATAGCCGTGCACTGTACGAGCAGTAGTGGCGGCAGTGGCAACGGACAAGTCCAAGGCGCGGCGCGACGCGTCGATGTCTGCATCGTGCAACCACCATCAGACACGTTACAACACAGGTGAATCGTTTCATTTTTACTTACGCCTCTGGTGCCTTGTGTTCTTTATGTTGACTATCGCTGGTTAAGCGTTAGTGAGTAATATCGCTGGTTAAGCTTTTTTTATTATTACTGTCTAAGTGATAGGATTTGTAACGCTGGGTAAGCGTTACAATGTTAAGAACTGGTTAAGTACTTCAGTGATTTACACTACTCCGTAAGTAGTGATGCATAGTGCTGGTTAAGTGCTGTGGATTTGGGGGGAATGCCTGAGGTTCAAGTACCATTTTGAAGTAGAGATGTTGAGTTGGATGATAGTGTGGAATCTTAGGTCGGCTGGTCGGACCGTACCAGTAGCTATTTCGTAGCCGTAATCCGTATCTTATTGACATCCCGGTGTCCATGGAAGCGCGGTGTGCGGATGGCACTGGCGGAGGTCGTGTATTGTGCGTTCATGGTGAACGGTGTGAAACAAACAGAGGTTTGTTAGTGGGGCTAGTGTTAGCCACAGGCCACGAATTTGATTCCTGCTGTTTTGATTACAATATTGCTGCATTGTGATAATACAATTGCAAAGGTACTTGAATGCTCTGGGATTTCCGATCAGTCTTAATTAGATCCAAAGTTTAAGGGTCTATTTAAAGTGATAAAGATTTTGGGATGGTGACCGTTACAAATTGAAACCCTTGAACTCTAAGTGTACCTACAAACATGCCAACGGGTCATGTACCAGTCGAAGTTACCGTAGATTCTGATTAAGTTGTGGTGAGAGGTCGAGTAAAACGGTTTATCGGCCGTATTGTTTTCGACCGTACCAGTAGCTGTTTCGTAGCCGTAGTCCGTATCTTATTGACATCTTGGTGTCCATGGATGCGCGGTGCGCGGGTGGCTCTGGCGGAGGTTGGGGTCTTGAGAGACCATAGTGTGTAGTCAGCGGGTGATGCACACGGGCGATCCACGTGGTGGATGCGCACAGAAGTTCTGATCCATGCGTTGGATGTGTGAAAGCAATGTGATTGCTGGTCGGCTAGAGAGCCGTGGCGTTAGAAGTTTTACTCGAAAGGCGAAGGTCACTGGAAAATTGGTAGTTTTTGCAATAGAGTTGTGAAAGTAGATTCGAACGACTGTGGTACATGGCCCAGGGTAGTTGTTGGTGGCCCAGGGTAGTTGTTGGTGGCCCAGGGTAGTTGTTGGTGGCCCAGGGTAGTTGTTAGTGGCCTAGGGTATTTGTTAGTGGCCTAGGGTAGTGATTGATGTATTTTCAATTGGCTATTCCCAATGTTTGATTTAGTTAAAGAGTATTGGTTTTAATGGTACAGTAGAGTTGAAATTTCCTTATTTTCACCAAAGAACTGAATATAGAGTTTGGTCAGGAATGACCGAGTGGAACAGTATTCTGTCGTGGACTATTTTGTGTTTCAGAGTGATTATTACACGAGGACGAGTGAAAAGAGTTGAAGGAGGCCTACATCGAGATGGTAGAAAGAGGCTGAAGAAGAAGATCACACGAGGACGTGTTAATCGCAGGATGGCCGTGTCGGATCCGGTCAATAGTACGGACAGCAAACGAATCGTAAGCGCGCCATTTTGAGTATCACGTGGTCTGCGCGCGCTTATACAGAGTCGTGATGTTTCATCGGGGCGGCGAGGAGCGCATTCAGTGCCTGACCGCAGCAGTGTGAAGACATCCCGAAACTGTACTCGATTCGTTGTGCCCAGTATAAGTGTAGTGAGTGATTAAATTAAATTGTGTTTGATTTAATTTGTGATTTAAAATTAAAATAACCAAGTGAACCGCACCCAGTGTATTTTCATTGCACGAGACCCAAACTCTGCCCACATGATGCCTGAATCTGACGGAACAATACCGGTGGCTCCGACATATATATTAATTAACTAGTTTAATTAAAGTAACAATTATGAAAAGTACAGTTACTAAAATTCAACACCGACTTTCCCGGTTTCATATTACTTACTAAGTTTGCGATAATTTTAATGCGGTGTTTGACTGCTATTTTTCTTCATTTATTTCTTCATTTACATAGGTATAGCAAAAAAGAGTCACTAAATAAAAATAAAAATTTCGCTGAACCGCGCTTTTGTTACTTCTTTGTATATTTTTTTTTTAAACATGGAATACATTCTTTTTGTGCCTACCTCTTCATATACAAACAGCTGTGTTTTAAATAAAATCTTTTTGCATTTGTTTTTTTAAAACGTTGAAACGTCAAAATAGCGGCCGGCAATGTTTTGCCGGCCTGTTAGAGCGGCCAGCAAAAACATTGCTGGCCGCTCCTTGAAACAGACCGGCAAAGTCGACTTTGCTCAAACAAGGTTGTCAAAATAATGACCACATTACATGCATTTTTGAGTAATAGTACATTACTGCCGCGGCCTATAATGGCTACTTTGCTGGTCGCGCTGATTGTTCTGTTAGTTTACAGGGTTCTTGAATGATACGAATATGATAAGTTAACATAAATCTTTTAATTAAACTCTCCAATACTAATTATATAAAAGTGACCCATAAGCCAACAAAAGGCGGGCTGTCATCAGTCTTTTTTGACAGCTGTCACTGTCACAACATCCCCATCGTCAAGATTTAAAATATTAAACATTGTTACAAACATAAATTATTGCAAACATAATCTTCTAACCACTTAGGCTTAGTTCTTACTCTTTTAGGCAAGTTATTCATCTCTTCATGTGATTGTATTTCAGGAATTTCATAATCATTAGTTCCCAAATTATTATCATTACTTTCTAAATTGTTATCGTTATTTTCGGAATCAGTTTCTTCTAAACCGTTTTCCTTATTTATTTCTTGCTGATTTTTTTCCACTTCAATTCCTGAAACACTATCATTATCATAATCATCATAACTTAGCTCTCTACTATCCTCCTTTTTCTCTTTGAAAGGCGCTGGAGCCATGTGCCATCTACATATTTCTCCTGTACTGAACTCCTTCTATTGAAACAAAATAAGATCTTGGCTCCTTCGCCTTTCGTACAATAATTCCATACTTTCTTAAATCAATAACCCAAACCTGATCTCCTACCTTTAAATCGTCTAATTTACAAACTTTATGTCTTCTGTTATAATTCTCTGCCATTTTTTCTCTATTACAATTTCTCTTCTCTCTAAATGTTTTAGTATCTATTTCTACATTACCATTTAATTTACTAGGGTATATTGGCAATATCTCTCTAATTTTTTTGTTAAACATTAATTCACTGGGACTATATCCAGTCTCATTTGGAGTGTTCCTATATACTAACAATGCTAAATATACATCTGCATTCTTATTTAATAAGTTTTTTGCAATTTTGTCTCCTGCTTCTGCACAACCATTACTCTGAGCAAAATAAGGACTACTGGTTATGTGATTAAAATTATAAAACTGAGAAAATTGTTTGAATTTACCCTTAAATTGTGTTCCATTGTCCGTCCTGACTACTTCTGGAATTCCAAACCGGGAAAAGGTTTCTTTACAATGCATAATTATACTATTTTCTGTCAGATCTTTCAATACAAATAATTCCAAATATCTAGAGAAATAATCAATTATTACCATATACCACTTATTATTGTTTTTAAATAAATCTATGCCTACCTTCTGCCATGCTCTATTTGGAATATCTTCTACAATCAATGGTTCTTTACTGTTAGTTTTTTCCTGAATGCACTGTGGACAGTTCTCTATGAGTACTTTAATTTGAGATGACAACCCTAGCCACCACACTGATTGTTTGGCTCTCTCCCTGCATTTAGTAATGCCTAAATGACCTGCATGAATATCCTCTAGAATACCTTTTTGAAGCGCAATTGGGATTACCAATCTATTGTTATATAACAAAAAATTCTCCTGCACAGAAAAATTATATCTATACTGATAGTAATTTAATAACTCTAATGGTATTTTATTTTTATTAGGCCAACCACTCACAGTGTATTCTTTAATTATCTTACAAATTTGGCATTTACTCTGCTCTCTCATAATATTGTTCAATTTATTATCAAATAAACACATACTTAAAATGGAATTAATGTGGTGCTCCTGTTGCTCTGCCTCTACCTCTGTAACATTAACTGGAGCCCTGGACAGTGCATCAGCTACTACTAATTTCTTTCCTGGAACATAATTAACTTTATATATATATCTCATCAGCTGAAGTCTAAATCTCAACAACCTAGGTGTAAGGTCATCAATTGGTTTAGTTTGCAAAATTTGCAATAGAGGTTTGTGATCGGTCTCTAATAAAATCTCTATCCCTACTATAAAATCTCGAAATCTATTAACAGCCCATGCCAAAGCTAGACACTCCTTCTCTATTTGAGCATAATTTTTCTCTGTTGAATTTAATGTCCTGCTAGCATATGATATTGGCCGTCTATTCCCCATTTTATCTTCTTGTAACAGTACTGCTCCTAGACCATAAGAACTACTATCAGCAGAAATTATGATTTTCTCTCTAGGATCATAATGACACAATGTAGGAGCTCTTGGTAAAAGGTATTTTACTTTTTCAAATGATTGTTGTTGACACTTATCCCAAATAAAGGCAACATTCTGTTTTAATAATCCATACAAAGGTTCCAATAAAGATGATTTATCAGCAATGAAACGACCTACATAATTTACTAATCCTAAAAATTGCATCAACTCTTTTTTGTTAGAAGGAACTCTGAATTCAACAATGCTTTCTATTCTCTTAGGATCCAATGATATGCCTTTACTGTTAATAACATGCCCTAAATATGTAACTTCTTCGACCATAAATTCACATTTGTCTTTGTTTATTGTTAAACCTTCTCTATTTAATCTACTACAAACTTCTCTTAATAATTTAATATGACTGACCCTGTCCTTACTGTATAATAATATGTCATCTACATGTATTACTACCCCTTCTAAATCAGTGAAAATATTGGAAAATTTCATAGAAAAGTATTCAGGTGCACAGTTTAACCCCATAGGTAATCTATTATACATGTACCTACCAAATGGTGTAAGTATTGTTGTCAGTTTCCTAGACTTTTCACATAAACGAATTTGGAAAAATCCTGATGTAGCATCAATTTTCGAAAATATTCTTGCTCCTTTCAGTCTGCCTAGTGTATTTTCTACTTTATGAATTGGAAAAATAGGACGGACAATATTCCTATTAACCTGTGTATAATCTCCACAGATTCGAACACCATTCTGACCTTTTGGTACAACCACAATAGGAGATACAAACATAGTTGGCTCTTCTACTCGTACAATAACACCTAAACTTTCTAATCTATTTAACTCCTCCTTAACTTTATCCAGTAGAGGTAATGGAACCACTCTAGGTGATGACTGGACATATGGAACTGGGTTGGCGATCAATTTAATGGTAAAAGTATCCTTGAACACACCTAAACTGTTAAATATATTGGGAAACTCTTTCTCTACATTTATTTCACTTTCACTAACATGACATGTGTTACATAATCTTAATATATTCATTTTTATAATGGCTGGTCTCCCTAAAATAGGTACCTGTAAATTTTTGATTACAAATGCTTTCCCTCTATATACACTACTTTTATGATATAATTGTATCCAAATAAAGCCTACTACATCTAATGGAATACCTTCAGGTCCCCTAATAATCCCTGAACAATCCAATAAGATACTTGTATCCTTTAACAATTTTTCAGGTATAGCCACAATATCAGCCCCAGTATCTACTAAAAATTTTACCTTTTTCTTGAAATTTTCTGTTTCAACATCCACCTCCAACTCGAAGTCATCCTTTCCCGTGTCCATGCTATTGATCTTTCGCTCTCTGCAGCATCTAGCAAAATGTCCCCTACGCTTGCATTTATGACAAATTTCTTTTGAAGCTGGACATTTCTCTTTATTATGCGTTTCCCATTTTCCACACCACCAACATTTTCTATTTCCTACCTTTTCTTGCTGTTTACCCATTCTATTTACTGTCACTTCCTCTTCCCGACTCCACATAACCTTAGTCTCTTGTGCTTGAATTTCAGCCTGCTGAGCCATGTTGACTGCTTCTTCTAATGTCAATTTTGCCTTTAACAGCATGTTTTCACTGACCTTCTTGTTCCTTAACCCAACAACGAGACGATCTCTAATAAGCTCTTCACATAGACTTCCAAATTCACATGTCTCTGCCTGCGTGGTCAAGGCTCCTAAAAAATCACTCACTGACATTTTTGTTCAAGCATATTGAATTTAAATCTCTCATATACAACATTTTTCTTTGGATTCAAATGACCATCTAAAGCCTCCAATACCACATCATACTTTTTCTCGTCAACGTTTAATATTTTTATAACTTCTTCCACCTTTCCTCCCATGCTGTACAGCAACATATCAATTTTGTCGGCATCCTCTCTCTTCTCACTGCCACTTATTTTCATAAACCTCTGGAACCTCGTCTTCCAAGTTTTCCATGAAGACGGATTTGTAAAATCAAAGGCCTCCGGCGCCCTCACATTCTGCAATGGCAGGAAACTCATTGCCTTTTCTTCTCCCATCATAATCTCTTTATTCGCACACCGCTGCCACCATGTTCTGTTAGTTTACAGGGTTCTTGAATGATACGAATATGATAAGTTAACATAAATCTTTTAATTAAACTCTCCAATACTAATTATATAAAAGTGACCCATAAGCCAATAAAAGGCGGGCTGTCATCAGTCTTTTTTGACAGCTGTCACTGTCACAACACTGATGATGGCCGACAGCGCAGCGTAGCGCAGCTCCAGGCCGACACAGCGCGGTCAGCATGCAGCACTTGATGGACGAGCTGAGATAAAGGCCGAGGCCTTTACAGCGAGGACAGCAAGGGCTGCAATGATGGCCAAGCTGGAAGGTCTAGAGCGTAGCTAGGCTAGCTCGAGGCAATCATAGCGTAACCAGCGAAGAAGCCATAGTGGGCCAAGGCTTGTAATTATAGTGCTTTACTCAAAAATGCAAGTACCTAACCTAAATAAAACCAGCAAGTGATTTAAATAAAATATTTATAAATTAACTAGAAATTTAATTAAAATAACAATTATTATGAAAAGTACAGTTACTAAAATTCAACACCGACTTTCCCGGTTTCATATTACTTACTAATAGTTTGCGATAATTTTAATGCGGTGTTTGACTGCTGTGTTTTCTTAATTTATTATTTCATTTAGTTAAAGCAAAAAAGTCACTAAATAAAAATAAAAATTTCGCTGAACCGCGCTTTTGTTACTTCTTTGTATTTTTTTTTTAATATAGAATACAATCTTTTTGTGCCTACCTCTTTGTAGACAAACAACTGTGTTTTAAATAAAATCTTTTTGCATTTGTTTTTTTTTAAACTTTGAAACGTCAAAATAGCGGCCGGCAATGTTTTGCCGGCCTGTTAGAGCGACCAGCAAAAACATTGCTGGCCGCTCCGTGAAACAGACCGGCAAAGTCGACTTTGCTCAAACAAGGTTGTCAAAATAATTACCACATTACATGTATTTTTGAGTAAACATGATTTATGGTGTCGTTTGTTAATACCACAACTTATATAAAATATAGATATATTACAGAAGTAAATAGGTATAAAGACATATTTTAAAAAAATGCTGTTCATATCTCATATCATTATGGACACGGCTGGCGCAGTGGCTGAGCAATCTACTGCTATGCTGCGTGTCGCGGGATCGATTCCCGCACGGAGCAATAATTGTATGATCTACAAGTAGTGGTTCCGAATCTGAGGGTTTGTGTATGTGAGTTTCTATTTGTTTGCGAACGCACCTGTGATAAGTTATGGGCTGGCAGAGTAAAACAATTGCGCAGTAGTATACTATTTATTAAACTCGGTGCAGAAAATCACAAGTCACAACGTTTAGATGGTTCCTTGTTCTCATTGACAAGCACAGACCATAGATACAATTTTTTTTTTATTGCTTTTTTACACTATACTTCACAGCACCCACGACACAGGGTAAATTACAAATGTGGGGCAACGTTTATCTCTGAAACGATGCAGCGCTGGATTGTACAACTCATCAATATTTTTTTTGTATCAGTGTGGGAGCCACTACCGGCGAGTCTATCAAAACAATCGCAGAAGGCACAACTACGGAGGATGCTAGAGCTTCGCGTTAATCCCATAGATGGACTCTCTTCCAAGTGGGATTATGATAACGACAGATGGAAGGTAAATCTATTAAGGTCGCGTTTCCATTATGCAAATTGTATGCATCTTGCACAAAATTGCATACCTACAAGTTACAAATAGGTAGTTTGAACTTTTAGATTTTTTGTTTCAATAGTTTGTTGTGACGTCATACTTGTATACAAGACTTGCGTAATGGAAACGAGCTTAAGTTACGTCTACGGTTCGTTCGGATTTTGCCAAGCGGGGTATGTTGTCCCATTGTCATCCCACTGTCACCGCTTCGTTTAAGGCGCAGCCCAGACAGAAGAGATATAAGACGAGAACGCGTCGCGGACCGGCGCGGACGTAAAAGCGTTGCGCCCGCGCCGCGACCCGACTATTCTGTACATTTTGCGTCGCGACGCTTCTATAGATTTTGTATGAAAGGGACGCTGTAGAGACAAATGTCCGCGTCTCGTCCGCGTCTGCGTTTACGTCTTTTCTGTGTGTCCAGCGCCTAACAGTCATGGCGAAGCATAGCGTGTGGGGACCATTAAGTTGACATCGTATATTGAACTCGTTCAAAGGTCGCGTATGTAGACTATCCCTTCGAAGTGACGGAAGAGAAACGGAATATCGACTTTAATGTAGTAAAATATCGCATGCAGAGTGAAAGGGTTAATTAAATTGCGAGCCAAAACTCAAAGACGGGTTCAGTATAATTTTAAAGTGTATCAATAAATAAATAAAAAATAAATTTAATAAAGATCATAAATCCCGGGCCGTGTGACAAAGTTATATTACCAATTATTTTTGGAAGTTCCTTTTTAGCATACAAGTTATTTACTAACTAATAATTTAACTAGCATAAATTATATATAATTATTCGTTGAAGAATCACCATAAAATTAAAATACATAAAAAATAATATCCACATCTTGTTGTAAGTACTGTTTTGTTTAATATTTCTTTATATGTATTCCTTTATTGATACTGAACCCATTCCTGATATTTGGCTCGCAATTTATCTTCCTGAATTTAAGTATATAATTATACTTACCGTCTTACTACAAAAAGTTAAACATTTGTTGAACACTTTTCTAAAAAACTGTCAACTGCAAAACGGCATTTGACGTTAATATAAGCGTCATTTTGCAGTTACACTTTTTTAGGCAAGTGTTCAACAGATGTTTAACTATTTGTAGTATGACGGCTATTGTTTAAAATGAGAAAGTTTTTGCCCAGCAGTAGACGGGATATAAAAATTAAAAGTATTACAAACAAAAGGCTAGGATTATATATACCTATGAATTCTAATACCATTTTTCTTCTTTTCAGTGATAATCCTGAGTTTCGCGTATTTTGTGAAGCTTAGCAAGTGGTTTCCTAGGATAAAGATGTAGAAATAGGGCAGTCAACGCGATGCCAAGATAGCACTTAATTGTTGCTAACAAATAAGCCTACATAATTAAACAAAATGTTGGTTAATCTTTTGTTTTTTTAACCGACTTCAAAAACGAGGACGGATGTTGATGTTGTCTCAATTCGGATGTTTTTTATGTTTGTCTGCCAAAATTACAGTATATAATTTTACTATCGTTACAATAAGGCTGATATTTGTTTTCTACTGTTAAAGGTGTAATAACTATGGAACGAATGTAGGCTAATTTGTGTTTAAATAATTTTGTGCGTATGATTTCTTGGTTAGTATAGCGCATACAGCTTCCATTGTTGGGCGCTCTTTGCAGGTTCGGTTAAAGGTGGTCGCACATATGTAATCACCGTACGCGCCGCACTCGCTCGTTGTATGATATGACGTCATCAGCATTATTCGGATGGTCTCAGCATTCTCCGATTTCATTATGGTCCGTTCATAATATCGCGCGTACGGCGCGTGGAGTGGTGACAAATGTGCAATAAACTGAAACCGGTACGGACAGATAGTGGACATTATTAGACACAGGACATTGACAGATGAGGCCCTATAGTCAAACGGCAAGTAATAAACGTAAACGCTCAGGAGTCCATAATAGATTTCTAATTTAGTACACAAGCTAATAAAGTTGAAAATCCATTAAAGACTGCTGAGCGATAGCGAACGGAACGAAAGAAAACGCTCTGTTATTTTTATTACATTTTAAACTTTATGCGCTATAGTTTAATGTTGAAAATCTATTAGAAACCCCCTGACCGTTAACGTTTATCACTTACCGTTTAGCTATAGGGCCTGGGCGGTTAGCCACGGTAACATTTTGCAGCGATACGCGTTTCATGAGCGTGGTCGCATTTGCAATGCGCGACTGTATCGATTCAACAAGAGCAATACTTAGCACGCTTACGACTAATCGCTTTTTTTTGGAACCAAAACGTCAAAAGCAATGCGTGTTTTTAAGCGGTTTAGCATTTTTTTATCTATTCCTTAACCGCTTGGTGCGTGCTCAGGCTAAGCATTCGTCCACACGTACGAAATCGCTGCGGCAAAATCATCTGAGGTGCGGTTACGTGTGAATTGAGTCGCTACAGATTTTTGCACTACCTACAAGTCTTTCGATATAAGCAGTTACAAACGAAGGCGTGCAATCTCGTCTCGAATGCGTCATGCTCCACAGTACCATCGATTGGCATCACAGGTTTACCTACGCTGCAAAGAAGCAATGTGTGCTACCGGCCTAAGTACATTGTCCCTCCAAAATCCTTAGTTTGTCCGTGCCGGTTCGACCGGACCTCGAGTGTAGTTCTCGCCAAGTGCTGGTAGTTTTGTTAGTTTTTTGATTTTGTTAAGTTGTTATTTATGCTGTTATTTTTAAATAATAAAATAATGTTTTAATTTTCAAAAATGTTTACTTTTATTGTTGAATCCCGTAACTGAAGGCTATTGAGGACACCGTGGATTTTAGTCGGTACGAGTCTGACAGTCCCTCCCGCCCTGCCCGGGGTGGGAGGACTCATTTGATGATTTTACCACGTAAAAAAAAATATCCTGTAACTGAATGAAAAGATAAAAGGGTGCTGATAGACTTGAGCGTTCACTTACAACAGAACATCGAGCATTCGCGGTTTTTAATTTTGTCGAATTGAACAACTAACAGAGCCAAGTACAGAGCCAAACATTTTCACGATTTTTTTAGCGGACACTGATGTAGAAAGTTTTCTTAATGATTATCATGATTTTCTGCATAAAGATGTCAGACTTAACAGTCGGCCTGGGAAAGAGCTCGCCAGAACCGCCAGAAAGTAGAGATACATATTACATTCTGCGAAACAGTAATGCTCGCGAAGGAGGAGGTGCGACGTGTGAGAGAGAGGACAGCTTCCTCCCTCCACCCTAGCCGCAGTGGTAGACGCCCACGGCGACGGACGTCGCAAGACAATCTTCGGCCACCGTAGGCGCGGGCATGCGGGCGGCGAGTAATGGGCGACTCGCTGTCCGACCATGGACCATGCCCAGGTCGACGGCGCGTTGTGTTGCACGCGCGCCTCAAAGAGCGTCAGCATGATGACGGGGCCCCCCTCTAGAGGGCCGAAACCTGCCGGGGTCGCAGGACTTATTACCGTGACCCCGGAACATAAAGGTCTACTGAAGGACACCGTGAATTTTAGTCAGTACAAGTCTGACAATCCCTCCCGCCCTGCCCTGGGTGGGAGGACTCATTTGATGATTTTTAACACGATAATGTATCTACATTCATTTGTTCGACGAGGAATGACAATTACTTTTCGCATCACTGGTGGAACAAGTTGATGGCAAAATGAGGAAGCAGCCAAAGATTGCAGAGTAGAAATACAAGCTAAACAAGCTGGCACCTACATTGAAACTATTAGATTTAGGCTAAGTGTGTCTCACTAAAGCAATTTTGAAATGCGCGGGATGAAAATGCGGACGATGAGTAGTGGGTGTTTCGCCGTCCGATCATGGACCATGCCCGGGTCGACGGCGAAATACAAACGTTAATAGCGCAAAACCTCTCGTGGGGTAACTCAGCCCATGTTACTGAACAATGTTTGTTCCAAGACTTTTGGAAATTAGCAAAAAAAATTTTGCTTTTTAATACAAAATGAGAAATTGATCGAGCCCATCAGTATGAAAAACCATTTAAGTTTTGCGAATTTTCAAAAGTCTTAGAACAAACATTGTTCAGTAACATGGGCTGAGTTACCACACAAGACATTTTGCGCTATTAACGTTACACGTTGTATATCCTATCATGTAATGCATTTTTCAGATAAAACCTGGCTATCAAACGGAGGATATAAACATAGTAATTGCTCCATGATGCAATTTTACGGATTCTTGCTCAGACACGACAAATGAGGTCAGGTAGGTAGTACTTTGGCAGTTGTAGATTTTTTATATATTTGTCGGAGCCACCGGTATTGTTCCGTCAGATTCAGGCATCATGTGGGCAGAGTTTGGGTTTCGTGCAATGAAAATCACTGGGTGCGGTTCACTTGGTTATTTTAATTTTAAATCACAAATTAAATCAAACACAATTTAATTTAATCACTCACTACACTTATACTGGGCACAACGAATCGAGTACAGTTTCGGGATGTCTTCACACTGCTGCGGTCAGGCACTGAATGCGCTCCTCGCAGCCCCGATGAAACATCACGACTCTGTATAAGCGCACGCAGACCACGTGATACTCAAAATGGCGCGCTTACGATTCGTTTGCTGTCCGTACTATTGACCGGATCCGACACGGCCATCCTGCGATTAACACGTCCTCGTGTGATCTTCTTCTTCTTCAGCCTCTTTCAGTCTTTCTACCATCTTGATATAGGCCTCCTTCAACTCTTTTCATTCTCCTCGTGTAATAATCACTCTGAAACACAAAATAGTCCACGACAGAATACTGTTCCACTCGGTCATTCCTGACCAAACTCTATATTCAGTTCTTTGGTGAAAATAAGGAAATTTCAGAACTCTACTGTACCATTAAAACCAATACTCTTTAACTAAATCAAACATTGGGAATAGCCAATTGAAAATACATCAATCACTACGCTAGGCCACTAACAAATACCCTAGGCCACCAACAACTACCCTGGGCCACTAACAACTACCCTGGGCCACTAACAACTACCCTGGGCTACCAGCAACTACCCTGGGCCACTAACAACTATTCTGGGCCACCAAAAACTACCCTGGGCCACTAACAACTACCCTGGGCCACTAACAACTACCCTGGGCCATGTCCCACAGTCGTTCGAATCTACTTTCACAACTCTATTGCAAAAAAACTACCAATTTTCCAGTGATCTTCGACTTTTGAGTAAAACTTCTATCGCCACGGCTCTCTAGCCAACCAGCAATCACATTGCTTTCACACATCCAACTCATGGATCAGAACTTATGTGCGCATCCACCACGTGGATCGCCCGCTGACTACACACTATGGTCTCTCAAGACCCCGACCTCCGCCAGAGCCACCCGCGCACCGCGCATCCATGGACACCAGGATGTCAATAAGATACGGACTACGGCTACGAAACAGCTACTGGTACGGTCGAAAACAATACGGCCGATAGACCGTTTAACTCGATCTCTCACCACAACTTAATCAGAATCTATGGTAACTTCGATTGGTACATGACCCGTTGGAATGTTTGTAGGTACACTTAGAATTCAAGGGTTTCAATGTGTAACGGTCACCATCTCAAAATCTTTATCACTCTAAACAGACCCTTAAACTTTGGATCTAACTAAGACTGATCGGAAATCCCAGAGCATTCAAGTACCTTTGCAATTGTATTATCACAATGCAGCAATATTATAATCAAAACAGCAGGAATCAAATTCGTGGCCTGTGGCTAACACTAGCCCCACTAACAAACCTCTGTTTGTTTCACACCGTTCACCATGAACGCACAATACACGACCTCCGCCAGTGCCATCCGCACACCGCGCTTCCATGGACACCGGGATGTCAATAAGATACGGATTACGGCTACGAAATAGCTACTGGTACGGTCCGACCAGCCGACCTAAGATTCCACACTATCATCCAACTCAACATCTCTACTTCAAAATGGTACTTGAACCTCAGGCATTCCCCCAAATCCACAGCACTTAACCAGCACTATGCTTCACTACTTACGCAGTAGTGTAAATCACTGAAGTACTTAACCAGTTCTTAACATTGTAGCGCTTAACCAGCGTTACAAATCCTATCACTTAAACAGTAATAATAAAAAAAGCTTAACCAGCGATATTAACTCACTAACGCTTAACCAGCGATAGTCAACATAAAGAACACAAGGCACCAAAGTCGTAAGTAAAAATGAAACGATTCACCTGTGTTGTAACGTGTCTGATGGTGGTTGCACGATGAAGACATCGACGCGTCGCGCCGCGCCTTGGACTGGTCCGCTGCCACTGCCGCCACTACCGCTCATACAGCGCACGGCTATGTGACCTGGCTTGCCACATTTGAAGCACACCAAGGTCTTCGATGCCGGCTGCTGCGTCACTTGACTTGATGCTGTAGGTCTTCCCTTCGTATCCATCGCCTTACTTCTGCACTCAATACGCTTATGGGCGTTTTAGCACAGTTATAACACTTAATTGACGTTATTTTTCCTCGCTTGGTGTCACTTGTTTTCGATGATTCACAGATAGTGTTCATTTTTTGCATCAGATATGAAACGACTGGCGAACGTGGGTAATGTTTCTTTATCACTTGGTTTTTCACCACTCATTTTTTTTTTTTAAATGAGGGTACCCGCCTTTGCGAAATAAATCTTGTTGTAAAAAGTACCTTAAATTCCTTTGTAGGCTATTTGAGATAGCCAGGTTGATGCTTCACACTTTTAGCGCCTTGCTCAGCGTCAAAATAAGCTGGCATCCCTCCACTGCACTCCCGTTAAAACAAAAGTCGGTGGTGGCGCACCACGACCGCGCATCGGAATTCGTTTTATCGGGTTCGAATTCCGGCAATAAAAACTTGTTTTTCACTGGCTGCGTTTTCAAAGTTTGCTGGTTTTGCATTTCAAAAAGTAACTAACTTTCACTGATTGTTTTTATTTTTTATTTTATTTTATTTTATTTATTTTCTTAACTTACATCTATCTTTACAGGTATAAGACCCAATGCGATAAATGCGCTTATTGTACCTTAAACTAACATCTATAACTTATTATAAATAATGCATTCCTTGTGAATTCACCCAGAGTACACCAAAAAAGGTCCGTCTCATCGGCAATCAGGTTAAGAGTGCGAAGCGCGCGCGTCAGCGGTGCCTCCCCTAGCAGGTTGGTCCGACCGCGCGGTTCTACCAGCAGTCGTGGTCGCCGTCGACGCCACACGTATCTGTCGGGAACACACAGGCTCATCTGCTCTAATATGGTTATATTATGTAACTTCCCTCTCAATATTTTAAATAAATATGTACTTAGTGCCAAATCCCTCCTAACCCTCAACTCGTTGTATCCCACCATACCTAATATAAATAAGGTGGGATACATTAATGGATAAAATGGATAGACACCATAATACCTACTATATAAATATCTTATAAATTTATTTTGCACTCTCTCCAGCATGAGACTATATTTAGTTTCATGCGGAGACCAGATGACTGCGTTACATTCTAGCTGGCTTCTCACCAGCGCGTTATAAAGAGCAATGATTGCTTTCACGTTCGTGAATCCTCGGACCGTCCGAAGCATGAAACCTAAATTTCTAAAAGCCTTTCTGCAGCAACGCGTGACGTGGTCACGAAAAGTCAAGCTGGTGTTAAAATTAACCCCCAAGTCCTTGACTTCTGTGACTCGTACCATAGGTAATTTATCAATATGGTAGTTGAACACGATAGGATTATGTGCACGAGAGAAAGTGATTGTAACACACTTCAAAATATTGAACTGCAGAAGATTTTCTTGGCTCCAGCTCACCACCCTGTCAATGTCGTTCTGTAACCTGACACAGTCATCTCCGCTTTTTACTGCGAGAGATAACTTGAGGTCATCGGCAAACAACAAACAGTGAGCATCTTGGACTACTTCTGGCAAATCATTTAGAACAAGTAGGAACTCCAAAGGTCCAAGGTTGCTACCCTGACTCACTCCTGATCTGGTGAAATATGGATCTGATACGTGCCCTGCATACTCCACATATTGTCGCCTATCCCTCAAGTAGCTGGCAAAAAACTGAAGTGAATGTGGGGTGAAACCAACACTAGCTAACTTCCTAAGCATCATGTCATTATCGACTAAGTCGAATGCTTTTCTGAAATCAAAGAAAGCAGCATCAGTTTGTCCCCCACTATCCACCGTTGGTATCAGATGAGCCATGTGACAGAGAAGATTACTGGTAGTACTCCTTCCGGGTCGAAACCCATGCTGAGCGTCTGACAGCTGTGAGCTCACCTGTAAATAAATGCTCTTGTGGATTGCAGTTTCCAGTACTTTTGCTGGCGTCGACAGCACTGCCACTGGCCTAAATCCATCCACAGATTCTGTTGAGCCCGCCTTCGGAACCGGAACAACACGAGTCACTTTCCATCTCTCTGGGAACACGGCTGTTTGAAGACACTGGTTATAAATGTGAAGCAATGGTTTCGCTAGCACTGACCGACAATCCTTAAAGATATAAGGGGGAATACCATCAGGCCCCGCGGATCGTTTCGGCTTTAGGTCTTGAAGGGCACTAGATACCTCTACCAGCGTTAACTCCTTCAAGTGAACTCGTGCCGCTCCGTTTCCACTACCTGCTGAAGCTATAGCCGCGTCCACATCCAACACGGGTGGGTCTGCCCTATATACCGAGTAAAAATACTCTGCAAACTCATCAACACACTGCTGACCAGACAATACCTCCCCATCCTTCAAAATCTCCTGCGGACTTCTCCTACACCTCTTGGATTTGGCGTAATTCCAAAAGGCTTTAGGGTCGCTCAGCATTTGACTCTGAACCCGGTCACGATATTGTTTATGTGCGACTACCATCATCTGCTTAACACGCGTCCTGCATCGAGCAAACGCATCATAATCCACTTTCGATCCACTTGCCTTGAACTGTTTATGCAGAAAAGCTTTCAGTTTAATGTTGCGAATTATTTCACTAGTGTACCACTCAGGGTAAATGTACCTTGAGTTTACACGACTTCGCTTTTTTTTCGGAACACAGTCATCTATAATAGAATTAATAACACTGTAAAAATAGTCTAAACCTCTTTGCAAGTCCAAGTCATATAAAGTAGTCCAATCTATGGCTGCAATTGACGAATATAATGTTAAAAAGTCGGCTTTGTTGAAGTTCCAAGTTGAAGTTTTTTCGGGTACTGGGCTCGCTGAGCCTGGTGCAGCCTCGCCCACCGTGTCAGGGAGTAGACGCTGGTGTGAGCGGGTACTTACCAAAACCTCAAGCGGCGGGTGGTACGCGTCCACTGGTACGAGCGGCACCTCTGCCGCGCGCACACTCACACGCCCTCCCTCCGCTAATGTACTCAACACAAGATCCAAACAACGATTATTACAATTCTTTACCGTGTTACTCTGAGTGAATCCGCAAAATGTATGAAAATATTCGTAATAGTCACTAATAGCTAAAGAACATGAATATAAGTTAAAGTCCCCTATAACCACTATATCCCTGTACTTACTACAAAACTGTTCAATGATGCGAAATAACAACATGTACTCATTATCATTACTATTTGGTGGAATGTACACAACACAAATCAAAAACATAAATCGTTTACGTAGGTACACAGTAGCACAAACCAGTTCAAACACATGATTGTCAACGTTCACGTCACCGGGTAGCAAAACTCGCCGCAACTCAAAACGCGGTGTGGCCACGAGACACGCGCCTCCCTGTTTACGCCCGTCCACTCGGTCGCACCGTAGCATTGTGTACCCTGGTGGAATTATTTCCGCGTCCTGGATTGACTCATTGCAGCCTGTTTCCGTTATGGCAAACAAGTCTGCACTTCCGCATAAAATATTTGTATAACATTCTTCCAACTTTGTTCGTAGCCCTCTTACGTTTTGGTAAAATATTTCTACAGGTTTATGATTTTTATCTGGGGTTGCTTGCTCTACGAAACCATACCCATTCAGCAAATTCGATGTTAACCGGCCAGCTTTCTGGTTGACACAACTTTTCATATTTGCTTTCAGGAACTCCTATAATAAAAGATGCATAATCTCTATCCGTCTTGTGTTTGATTTGCTCAACTTTCAGAGGTACTTCCTCTGCATATATGCTTTTAACATGTTCTGCTACTTTTCCCGCTGTCGTTTCCTTTTGCAAACGCCACACATGTAAATATTTCTTTTTCTCCGTTCCTTGTATACTAATAACGTCACTCGTATTTCCTCCTTTTCTCACTTCACTGGCCGATACTCTGCTTCTTTTCCTAGTAACGGTTGTCCACTTTCCTTCTTTATCAGGTTGTTCTTTTTCCACGCTTGCCATATTTCTAGAATTGTTCTCACTGTTTCTTACTTGTGTTTGTTCCTTATTCACTAAAATTGTTGCTGATTTCGTGGCCACACATTCCTTAACTATATTATTCCTAACTACCTGTTTATCTTTTACAACGTTTGCAAAAGATACTGCAAGGTCCTTAGGCCCTTGTTCTTCTTGATTTGGCCTTTGACTTGTCTCCAGATTTGTTTTCAGCTTCTCATTTTCACACATAAGACATTTTATCCTTGTTTCTAACATCTCAACTTTATTTGCCTTCTCCTGTACTACCTTCAATATTTGTTTCAACTCTTTCAACTCCGTTTCTGTATTTATAAATCTATTTTGCAACAGGACATACTCATTTCGCTGTTCTTCCATCTGCCGCTTAACTTCCCATCGAAACTCTCGTATTTCATCCAGAAGTTGAACATCACTATTCACTATTATTTCACTGGTATTTCGACGACTGCCTCGATCAGCGGTGTTCACACCGCTACGTGGTGAAACGGTCTTGCTGATGGTTGCAGTACCTCGAATGGGAGTGTTAGTATTACCCCTTTTCGGCATTGTGCAAACACATTCAGGACAAATCCACTGATCCTTGTATTCTTGCGTGAAAGTTTCAACTTCTTCCTCTGTTAATGCCAGACAATTGAGATCAAATTTCTTCTTGCATTTTTCTTGTGAACACTCCATATAAAAAGAAGCACCCAAAGCAGCATCACAGCCACTACATTTCGAATTCATTTAAAATTTAGGATAGTAAAAGATTTAATTAATATTTTAGCAACTTAATAACCGCTCCACAACACGTCCGCTCGCGCGCGCGCTCGTAGCGTGCACTGTTATTGTCACTGTTCCCGCATGTAATTTCATTAGCACGATTTGATCCCACTTCTGATGTCGGAGCCACCGGTATTGTTCCGTCAGATTCAGGCATCATGTGGGCAGAGTTTGGGTCTCGTGCAATGAAAATACACTGGGTGCGGTTCACTTGGTTATTTTAATTTTAAATCACAAATTAAATCAAACACAATTTAATTTAATCACTCACTACACTTATACTGGGCACAACGAATCGAGTACAGTTTCGGGATGTCTTCACACTGCTGCGGTCAGGCACTGAATGCGCTCCTCGCAGCCCCGATGAAACATCACGACTCTGTATAAGCGCACGCAGACCACGTGATACTCAAAATGGCGCGCTTACGATTCGTTTGCTGTCCGTACTATTGACCGGATCCGACATATTTGTTAAAAAAATAACTAATGACTGGCCTGTTGGTCTAGTGGTTAGTGACCCTGACTGCTATGCCGGAGGTCGTGGGTTCGATTCCCACCCAGGACAAATGTTTGTGTGATGAGCACGATCATTTGTTCTGTGTCTGGGTGTAATTTATCTTTATTAAATGTATGTATTTAGAAATATTTATGTATGTTTATCAGTTGTCTAGTACCCATAACACAAGCTCTGCTTAGCTTGGGACTAGATGGCGTTGTGTGATAGTTGTGGAATATTATTATTATTATAACTAAATTTCATTTTTGACGGCATGGTTGCCCGAGCGCGGCGTCTTAAGGTGGATCCAGACTTGGCGAGGCATGCGTTCCGTACGGCGCACAACGCATGCCTCGCAAGGTGTGTACCTTTATATTCGTGGCGAGGCATGAGCTACGCACGTGGGAGGGCGAGCCAACGTATGTCGGCAAATGCTTCAAGATCAAAGTGCCTCAGTGCGAGCATTACATTAGTTGTGGACGTAGCCGCGCATGCGTTGTGCGCCGTGCGGAGCGCATGCCTCGCCAAGTCTGGATCCACCTTTAGCAAAATCGACTGCTGCGTAGCGCGTCGTGTCGCGGGCTCAATCCCCACACGGTGCAAATATTTGTATGATCTCCAAATAGTTGTTCTGGGTTTGGGTGAGTTTGTGTATGTGAGGACCATACCATACAGGAGAAATTCCTAGCAACGGCAACGTTAAAAAAAGGGTTGTTGTAAGTTCGCCACTAAAATTATTCCCCTCGAAAAAAAGTTTTGATCCTGTTCTCCTAGTAATTTCTGTTCAGATATTTTATTTATTTTTTTTTTTTTCCACAACTATCACACAACGCCATCTAGTCCCAAGCTAAGCAGAGCTTGTGTTATGGGTACTAGACAACTGATAAACATACATATATATTTCTAAACTAGCTGTGCCCGCGACTTCGTTCGCGTGGATGTCGGAATTTAACAATGTATTTTTTAGTGCGAAGCGCTTAATTCTCGCCACGTTTTTTATAAATCATATCGTTTTCATATAATCCCTGTATTTAGAATTTATTTTTCAAGAATATTTGAGGTGATTATAATAAACGCCCTGTCGTTCAGATTCAGAAGAATTGCTACTGGATTAGAGCACCCATTCTATCTCATTCCATCCCACTCCATCCCCCCCCAACCCACTCCATCCTACTCCATCCCACTCCATCCCACTCCATCCGACTCCATCCCACTCAATCCCACTCCATCCCACTCCAGCCCATTTCATCCTACTCCATCCCACTACATCCCACTCCATCCTAATCCATCCCTCTTCATCCCACTCCATCCCACTGCATCCCACTCAGTCCCACTCCATCCTAATCCATCCCACTCCATCCCACTCAGTCCCACTCCATCCCACTCCATCCCACTACAACCCACTCCAACCCACTCCAACCCACTCCATCCCACCCCAACCCACTCCAACCCACTCCATCCCACTACATCCCACTCCATCCCACTCCATCCCACACAATCCCACTCCATCCCACTCCATCCCCCTCCAGCCCATTTCATCCTACTCCATCCCACTCCATCCCACTCCATCCCACTCCATCCCACTCCATCCCACTCCATCCCTTTCCATCCCACTCTATCCCACTGCATCCCACTCCATCCCACTCCATCCCACTCTATCCCACTCCATCCCACTCCATCCCACTCCAACCCACTCCATCCCACTCCAACCCACTCCATCCCACTACATCCCACTCTATCCTAATCCATCCCACTCCATCCGATTCCATCCCACACCATCCCACTCCATCTTACTCCATCCCACTCCATCCCACTCCATCTCACTACATCGCACTCCATTCTAATCCATCCCACTCCATCCGATTCTATCCCACTCCATCCCACTCCCTCCCAGTCCATCCCACTCCATCCTACTCCATCCCACTCCATCCCACTCATTCCCATTCTAGTGTGAGTCTAATAAAAACCATTTCTTTCTTTCCATTCCATCCCAAACCATCCCATTCTATTCCATTACACTCTACTCTACTCTACTCCACTCCAAACCACTCCACTCCAGTCCACACCATATTTGAATAGGTATGTAGTTTTTCTATTCTAAGCTAGATCGCGCTACTGAACTGCGCGTCTCGGTGTAAACTGACCGTAATTTTACTTCTGGGTCTGGAACACTTTAAATTCAAATATCTTTTGATAGACTTAACCGATTGCAATGAAACAAAAACTAAATTAGTCCTCAAGTTACGCTCGATCGTTGTGTATAAAGATTATCTACATTGCCTTCGTACATTTTACGTGATGGAGCCACAAATAAACAGACAAACCGACAAACCGACAAACAGACAAACAGACAAACAGACAAACAGACAAAAATTCTAAAAATGCTGGAAATGGGTTCTGTTGGTTGTCCTTTAACACCCTAGCTATTTTTTTTGGATTTTATTTTGATGTACAAAAACGATTTTTCTACAGTTTTATTATATGTATAGATACATACATATTATAGATAAATTACACCCAGACACAGAACAAATGATCGTGCTCAGCACACAAACATTTGTCCTGGGTGGGAATCGAACCCACGACCTCCGGCATAGCAGTCAGGGTCACTAACCACTAGACCAACAGGCCAGCCATAAGGAAGGATACTACACACATCAAAAGTGTCTAGGGATCAAGCATTTTTATGCGGATTTCTTGAGATTGAGATGTGGCTTTGTAATAAATTTATGATTTTATAAATTTATATGGATCCTTTTTGGTGCATTTCATAATTTGAATCAGGAACTGTAAATCAAATTCGAGTAAAAGATGAAAATCAGCTGTCAATATTTTCCCTATAAAAACATACAACGCATTGAAGACATTATTAGTGCTACTGTTTCCCTACTACTGATTAAAACCAACGTTATTATGGAGCGGCGACGTCATTTAAGCAGGGAAGAAATGCTCAGAGCCGTGGGAATGATAGAAGCTGGTTCCCGGCAACGTACTGTGGCTTTAGCTCTGAATACAAGTCAGAGTGTTATCAGTCGACTTTGGACACGTTACCGAAGCACTGGTACCGTGGCTGAGCGCCATGGAGGACGGTATCGCTGCACCACACGGAGACAAGACCGATACATTCAAATCTTAACTCGAAGAGCTCCAACAATAACCGCCATGATGTTAGCCGTGAGGCTTCATCACTCTTCAGGGAACTTAATTAGCGACCAAACAGTCAGAAACCGCTTGCATGAAGTGAACCTTCATTCCCGAAGACCGCCACGGGTACCACCTATAGCAATGCACAATCGTAGGATTCGATATCAATGGGCTCTTGAACACAGAAATTGGGCAGAAGAACAATGGCGTTTCGTGTGCTTTTCTGATGAGTCTCGTTTTGGTATGAGACCGGATACAAGACGTATACGACACTGGAGAACCCCTGGACGCCAACAGCGATTAAAATCCTGCCAGGAAGTCCATCCTTATAGTGGTGGAACCATCATGGTATGGGCGGGTATTTGGATCGGCGGAAGAACTGAGTTGATTTGGATCAGAGGCAACCTCAACGCTCAAATTTATGCTGAGACGATTGTATCAGACGTCATCGTTCCTCTACAAGTGCAAATCGGTCCCTTATTTCAGTTAATGCATGATAATGCTCGACCGCACACCGCAAGAGTTGTAAGACAGACTCTCGCCGCAGCTAACATCAATGTCCTGCCCTGGCCTGCTCAGTCGCCAGACTTGAACCCGATTGAGCATGCATGGGATATGCTACAGAGAAGAGCTCTGCCGAATATGGAGGGTATCCAGTCGCAAGAAGACCTTTTTTTGTTGTTGCAACGAACATGGGCGGCCATTCCACAGCGTGATTTGGATGAACTCATTTTGAGTATGCCAAACCGATGTTCTTGTGTTGTTAGTGTTCGCGGTAGAAACACGGATTATTAATTGTTTAAGTTACCCAATAAAATTTTAAAGAAAACTGTTATTTCAGTCTTTTTTTCGAACTTTAATGTTAGTGGTTCAAATGTCAAAAATCCCTTTATTAGGAAAATGGCAAATTTCTTTATGAATGCAAAGGTGACTTGGTTTATCGTTACTGTGACAAACGATAACACTTTATTTGATGAATCCTTAAAGAACATTTTAATTAATATCAATCAGGAGAAAAGTTATTGCAAAAATATATGTTGATCCCTAGACACTTTTGATGTGTGTATATACTCCAGGTGAAGGTTCTGCTAACCGGAAAAAAATGGGTCGAATGTACAATAATCAAAATTATAAAGAAAGCAAAAATCTAAGGCTAATTTGAACTTTTTTTTTTCGTTTGGACTTATTTTTGTGGCGAACAACCAAAAAAACTATTATGCAATTGGATTTGCGATGGTATTTTTTTTTCTTAAAATTATTATAAGGGAACAGCATTTTTGTTGCATGAGATATTTCGACTAATATTATACTTTCTCGGGGTGCTGATGTCAGATCTGGAAGTCAGATTGTTTGTATCAGCTTTAGTTTTTGAGTTATAATTAAAACGCGTTTTGATTAAAATTAAATTTTTTATTAAGAAAATCACTAGAAAATCAACCACTACTTATCAAAAAAAAATCTTTTATAAGATTTTCTTGCTTGACTTGGTTTACGAGGTCTGTTTTTAAAGCTCCAGCAATAGTCTGCCATCATGTGAGCATTCCAGTGACCCTGGTAATGTGTCTGATAGCTGTTTCTCAAAAACTAGAGCTGGTAGAAAAAAAAAACTGAGAGTAGATTTGAAATCAGCGACCTCAAATTAGTAAACAACAGACATAAAATTCCATTCAACATAAAAAAAAGTTTATTTTGTTCCCTTGTGATCTATCGCTGTCTCTTTCAAATCGTGCTCTCTCGCCATAACAAGAAAACGATGGTCATAACATTTTAGACAGCTAGCAGCTAGATATATATTTTTTTTATGAAAAAATAGGTATTTTATTTAACTAGTTACTGACGTCACAGTTTTTATTGCCATAAATATAATAGTATCGCATTTTGATAGCTCATTAAAAGGTGGTTTAAATACCTTAATAAACAGTCAAGACGCCAATGATTAATATAATCCGATAGTGCATTCTATGATAATGTATTAGTTCCTATAATTGCCTACTGATCGCAAAAACCGGCGGATTAGTACGTAACGCCTCATTATCATTCTAATTGATTTGTTTTTATTGTTTGGTGGCGACAGAATGTTTTAAAACGAGTGGGTTTGCTTTGTAAAGACGGCAAGGTTGACGCAGTCACTGAGCAATCGACTACAGCGTGTCGTGGGTTCGATTCGCGCACGGGACAAATTTTTGTTTGGTCTACAAGTGTTCTGGGTGTAGGCGTTTGCGTATGTGATTTTAAATACTTATTTGTAAACGCACCGACGATGCAGAAGAAAATCCTAGATTTCAGAAACGTTTTAAAAAAATGTGTGTTAAAAATATTATAGTACATCAATGCCCCGAACTGCATCTATGCTATGCTATCGCAAACTTTACGACTAAACTTACGGTTTTGGAATCAATTTCTGAAGTAGGTGATGGTCTTATTAAGATTTTTTCAACCGCAGTCTAGATTCATGTCCAAATAAACGCTTGCATCACGGTTGTCTCATAACGTTACGGCATAGGATTTTTGCTTTTTAAGTAACTTTGTTCGTAGCCTGTGGCGTGTAGCTTGTAATACTGTGTACCATTATTTCCTACTGTATCGTAGCCCGTAATGTGTAGCGTGTAGCACGACGTAGCATTTTAGTTCTTACAGTATCGTAGGCCGTAGCGCGTAGCAATACGTAGCGTTGGCCCCTTCGTACATTAGGCGACGCAAGTCTCCGATACCTTACGATTTTGGTATTCATTGACGCGTGCTTGTATTCGAACCTCTACGGGTTTGTATTGCGATAGCCGCATGGATACCTACCGAAGTCGTAAGGTATCGGAAACTTTAGTCGCCTTGTGTACGAAGGGCCTTAGTTCTTACAGTATCGTAGCCCGTAGCGCGTAGCACTACGTAGCATTAGTTCTAACAGTATCGTAGCCCGTAGCGTGTAGCGCGTAGCACTGCGTAGCATTAGTTCTTACAGTATCGTAGCCCGTAACGTGTAGCGTGTACCACTACGTAGCATTTTATTTCTTACAGTATCGTAGCCCGTAACGTGTAGCGTGTAGCACTACGTAGCATTTTAGTTCTTACAGTATCGTAGGCCGTAGCGCGTAGCACTACGTAGCATTCGTTCTAACAGTATCGTAGCCCGTAGCGTGTAGCGCGTAGCACTACGTAGCATTAGTTTTTACAATATCGTAGCCCGTAGCGCGTAGCACTACGTAGCATTAGTTCTGACAGTATCATAGCCCGTAGCGTGTAGCGCGTAGCACTACGTAGTATTAGTTCTGACAGTATCGTAGCCCGTAGCGTGTAGCGCGTAGCACTACGCCGTAGCATTTTAGTTCTTATGCCGGCTCCAAACTATTGCCGCGAATTCTCGGCACAAGTCGTGCCGTCCACACTATCGGGATGCTCTGAGTCGTTCGTGATACCTGCCGTGAAATAGACGTAGATGCTGCTGCTGCATTAACTTTGTTTCCTGAATTTACTTTGTAGGAATATAATTAAAACTGTCTTTATTAATTATATAATAAAATCCATTTCAGACTTTCTATGGACAAATAGTTAGCAGAATTTCATTAAAAAATATAGAATTACATTAAAAATAAAAAATAGTAATTGATTTATTAAATTGACGGGCCCGTGAATGTGGATGGGTACGCGTGAACATCGCGCGAAGGAGGCGCGAACCCTTTGCTGCGGGACAAAATACCGACACTGATCGGGGAACAGGCGCGAACGCCCGTGAACCCAGCGAAAACCATTCACATTCTCGTTCGCGCCTATTCACGGCCACAGTCCGGAGCCGGCATTACAATATCGTAGCCCGTAGCGCGTAGCATTAGTTCTGACAGTATCGTAGCCCGTAGCGTGTAGCGCGTAGCACTACGTAGCATTAGTTCTGACAGTATCGTAGCCCGTAGCGTGTAGCGCGTAGCAATATTCAATTCTCTAATTTCACAGTAACTGTCGAACAACTATTTTGATATATGTTACGGCTAATAGCTGAAGTGCGGCTACACTTAGTTTTACCCGGCTACAACTAGGTGCAGCCGACAACATGCGGTTAAACTTAGATGTATCCTTCCTTCACAGGAGCAAGACAACAGAGCCCCGCTTCGCGAGGCTCCTACCTAATTATGAGAACTATATATCCATAATTACCATAAACCATAATATATAAACCATACATACATAAACCATAATTAATACATAAACCATACATAAACCATAATTATGAGGATGGTTCCTTCTAACCTAAATTGTCCGAGAAGGGATGCCAGCAAGTCCAAGGCTGCACCTAGTTCTAGCCGGCTAAACCTAGTTCTAACCGAAGATAAGTAGGATACTATATAAGTTTATGTGGCCGGCCGGTAAAGGAGGAGGTTCTCCATTAGACCAGTTTTTCTTATGTGTGTTCCCCGATTTCTCGATGACGCCTGGACCGATTTGGAAAATTCTTCTTTTGTTTTAAACGCTATACTTCACAGATTGTCCCATGGTAATCAGGGCAGGATCTGATGACGGTACTTGGAAAAATCGAGCGAAATCTTAAAATAAATTATTATAAAGCAACGGCGATTGTTGCTGTTGTAAAAAAAAAATCGACGAATTGTAAACCACCACTTTTTCGATGACGTTTAAAAAACTTAAACTAGAATAATTAACTTTAAAAAGACTTTGGGAAGAACATTTGACGGGATATCTCGTTATTTATCAAAGCCAGCACACTTTTTACTCTTTCAATCGGTAAAAACAGTTGCACTGTCGAAAGGGCAGCTCATAACTAATGTATAATGCATTCGTATATGATGCAAAGTTTCCCGTTGCAGGATGTGCGTATAGGCAACGATGCGAGACCGCGCCAACCACTGTATATAAGGACAATGCTAATACAATGTACTACAGTTTACATTTCAGTTAAATCCTGAAAATACATAGACATGAAGTGTGCGGTAAGTAATTATTTATTTTTGGATAGGTGAGTGTTTTTGTATGCACGCGTAGCATGGCCGTAGATACGGATTTTGTCAACGTTTCTTCCGTCAACAAAATCCGTATCTACGGCCATGCTGCCAGACGAAATGACAGAATGTAGAAAGAATTTTACCGTTTTATGCAGACAAATATAAAAAAAAAATGTTTCTTTACTTGAATGGTGAACAGTTCGTGACATACTCGTGCAAAAAAATACAATCGAATTGTATAGAAATAACCATTAAATATCTTTATTTATTTTTATTAGAATAGAGATAAAATTGGTCTTGTTACGCGTGCTGGACAATGATTTTGTTAGTTCTATGAAAAACTGAAGTGTCTTCTGACGGCATGATTGTACACTTGTACAGTGACGGCCTCGCTGCGTGTCATGGGTTCGATTCCCGTTCTGAAAAAATATTTCTATGGCCTACTATAGTAGCTGTTTAAAGTCTGGGTGTTTGTGTCCGCTTTCTGCAAAACTATTTGGCTTCTTAGCCATGTAACATCGAATGTATTTTTATTTAAATCAAATTGCTTTAAAAAAACATTAATTATGATTAATCAGAACGATAGTGAATAAAAAATGAAAACTCCTTTTTTATTATAAATAAATCAATGTAGAATTAATAATGGTCTCCCTTCGTAACATTCTCTTTAAAGTTATTGTAATAATTAAAAGTGTAATTTTCTTTCCACAGGTGGCATTAGTTCTCGCCCTGATCGGCTTGGTGGTGGCCAACCCTGTCCCACCGCTGGGACTGGGCCTCGGTAACTCCTCATTTAATTATAGACACTATTTGAACACTAAATCCAAGTCCATGCATAGAAAATTCCGTTAAGGTAAGCAGAAGTTGTTTTTGCTTGCCCTTACACTCTAACAGATATAATTGTTAATAATACTCTTTATTTGCTTTCCAAATTATATAAGAAACTAGTTTGTTCCCCGTGATTTCACCCCTGCTCTTTTTGTTCATAACGTGAAGTTATTGTATAGCCTTTCCTTTTCTTGGATAAATGGACTACAAAACACAAATAAGTATATTTTTTCAATTCGAAACAATTCCTACCAAGCAAACAAACAAACTCTTCAGCTTTGTAAAATTAGTACACCTTTTGATAAAATGATAAAATGTGAGAGTACGATCAATGAGGAATGCACCTCTGCCTAACTCTTTGAGGATTACTAGCATGATTTAACAAAAGTACAATCTACTAACCCCTAACACCCACAAAAAAAAACTTTTACTGCACTTTAATGCGCTAGGATACATTATTATGACGAAACTAGCCGAATACTTATATTTTGCCAAAGGGCGATGTGCAATATTTATAACCAATATAGTACCTATTTAAAGAAAGATGGCACTATTCTTTTGCTGGTCTCGTCCCTATAAATCCCTAACTTCGCCTCTGAAAGTTGTATTTCTGCCATAAAAATACACTGGACTACAGACCCACAGACCTGGATTAAACATCAATATTTTCTCAACAGCCTCCCCCATCGTGCTTCCATCGTACTCCGTTAGCTCAAGCCTCATCAACCACGGAGTGACGATCCCGCGCGTGGTGGTCTCCGCCCCAGTCGTCCGTCACGTCATCTCCGCCCCCATTGTCACTGCACCCATCATTCGTACACCCATCATTGCTGCCCCAGTCAGTGTGGGCTGGGGGGGCCTCGGATGGGGCTCATCCCTCGGCGGCTGGGGCGGCTACGGCTGGGGCAAAGGATGGCATTAAACTAAAGACACGAAATTATTTTCTTCAATAAAAGAATTCTAGTTCTGTTATAAAATTTTATCATAAACCATGGATGTTTATTTTTTGTATATAGTAATGTTCTTTTCGTAGTTTTCGTGTAAATATTGTAATAAATTTTTCATAAGCCCTTTATTGTTTTTTTATTGCATGTGGAAATTGAAATAGTTTTTTTTAAATGGGCTTTTCCTTAGTGGAAAATCATTTTTTTTGAGTTATTTTCTGTGTAGGCTCTACAAATGACTTCTAGTTGGTATTAGGTATGTTTTATTAATTAATATTAGATACATAAGTACAGTTGAATACATAAATAAGCTATACTGTAAGGTATACATGAATGCTCTAAATTGAAACTAATAGAAAACATTCGAAGGACACAGGATACATGCATTCGGTTGAATGAAGCAATGAGTATTTTGCTCGCCTCCATTAAATACGTTCTCACTCGAATTACTAAAACATCCGTTAATTATTCAGTTATTTCGTAATAACTTGCAAACCTACCTATGAATGCTACTGATGCCTAGTGCACCTTACATACTTCATATTCTGGCTAATAAAAGACAATGCAATTGACGGCACCGTTGGTGCCCTTGCTGGGCTAATTAAAAGTCGCCCCGTACTTACATAACTATTTTTCGGTCTGTCAGTCATTTACAGATTCAAGAAACAAGATGGCGGGACGGTTATGTCAGAAAATAGCGGCCATTTTGATTATGCTAATGAATTCAACGACGTACGCGACGCCTCACGTAGAATATTCACTTTCTGATTCGTCGGAAGAAGGTAAGATCGCAATGAAGTGTGAACTTGAATGTGTGATATATTTTTCATAACATTTTACAAATTCTAGGTCTGTTGATGAAAGAGCTCGCGAAGAAGTCGCATCTAGGAGACAAGAAGGCCCATAGGCGACGCTACGAAGGCTTACCCATTGACTTCGATCCTAACCGACGGCGCATGGAGGTTACAGTCACATCTGACACGAGTAAGGATTTTTATGCCTTGTTTATGTCTATCAAATGCAAATATTTGATGAAATCGGACAAATACTTGCACTGACTGGACAGGTCCACTCACATCTGTGGTGGTGTGTGTGTTTCTTTCTTCAAAAGACCATCTCAGACTTATCGGACAAAATACTTGGTCCTCGTGTGACTTGACCAATACAATTTCTGGACTCTGGACTTTAAAAGAGACATCAGTGACCTCTGAGTTTGTTTTGGCTGTTTATTTTTCAAAGTGAGGTACGAAACACCGACCTCACCTAGTTTGTAAATTTTTTTTTTTATGTATCATTTCGCGTCACATAGTTGTTGCAAAGTTCGCACCAGGACTGAAGGCGTTTTGTCGCGGTGACTGTAGTGCGTCTATGTCATTACATCATCATCATCATCAGCCTATTAATGTTCCCACTGCTGGGACACAGGCCTCCTCTCTGTGACAGGGAGTGGGCCATAACCCACCACGCGGGCCCAGTGCGGATTGGTGGATGTCACATGTCTTAGACCTACAACTTGTAAGTCGGGGCCGATGCCACTGGGCCACCACTGCTGTTATTACATCAAATAGCATTAAAAAATATAGCCTGCCACGAATTTTAATAGTTGAGTAGTTTGATAGCACGATTGATGGCGGCTGAGCAATCAATTGCAGTGCAGCGTATCGTGGCCATGATCGCAGCTTTTTCCACACGGAACAAATATTTGCATGATCTACAAGTAGTTGCTTTGAGTCTGTGTGCGATACAGGAGAAATGCCTAGTACGGGGAAGGGTAGGGCCCAGTGACGAAGAAAAAAAATTTTTCACCTCACCCGCTCGGAAAGATTCTATTTCTCATTCAAAATCTGAGCGCAAAACTCCATTTTGTGCTCTAGAGCACAAAGTGTTGTTTAAAATTCGAACACGTCTTGTATTCAATTGTTTTCTACTTTTCTACACTGGCAGGCGAGCCGCCCCCACTACATTTCCTCGCTGTGTGAGGTGAAAAGTTGTGTGTTGCACTCGGCAGCAAAGTTTTTCTGCGTCTCGTACCTTTGAAAACTTCGCATCGCTCAGGATTCTATATTTGAACCGCTCGTTTCTCTCGCGGTTCAATCTTAGAATCCTTCGCTCGCTCAGTTTTCAATTCAAGTACTCGCGCCAAAAATCAACTTTGCAGCCTTGCATAACAAATAACTATTTTTTTACAATCTTCATCACCGGCCATAACTTTCTGTCTTGGTTCATCTACTTCTTCCTTCTACACAGTCATTCATAAGCATAGTATCGGTGAGCCTCAAACCAGCATTTCTAAATCAATCTTTACCTTTTAGCAACACAATCTACCACATCTACGACTAAGCGCTTGGTGCTGGACCGTCGCTTCCGTCGCATCTACAATCCTGACGAGGTGGCCACTGTCGAGGAATTCCCCTACATGGCTGCTCTGCTGGTCAACAACGAGCTCTGGTGCGGTGCCGTTATAATCGGCAGGGACAAGATTCTTACTGCCGCGCATTGCTTGCAACTGTGAGTTAGCATTTTTGCTTGACCTATATATCGAATTTATTTTTGTAGGCTGTTTTGGTAAGACTGTGATTCCAAACGCTTACTTCCCTTTTTTACGTGGTTAAATCCCGTCACTGTGCTGAGAGCTCTTTGAGACGCGCGTGGAACACGACGCGCCGTCGAACCGGGCATGGTCCATGATCGGACAGCTAGTCGCGGTTTACTTGACATCCGCATCCCACGCTCACAAACCTAATCTTTTCAAAGTTAGAGTGGCGACTTCTTATGGGTAATCTCGCTTCGTCGTCGACTTTATCCCTGTCACCTTTGACTAAGACTAGAGTCATGTGCAAAGGAGTCCGAAAAAAAATAATACCTAAGCAAAGAAATTGATTCCTCCAAGTGCTGGTCGATGATCTGTGATATGAACCTAATGGAAGTTCACCCAAAAACACGCAATCCTATTTATTATTTAGCGAGTGTTGAAACGTCTGTGTCTTCAGTAGACATGCTTATTGCGTTTTCTATGTAAAGTAAGCTGCAGAGAAATTTCACCTTCTTTGTTAGACATCAATGCCAAAAGGGGTGACTTTCTTTGAAGCTGACTGTATAACCTAACATATCGTATCTTATTATTATTACCTTTCAATATAACCACTTATTATTTATTTTATAGTTTATTACACAATACCTTTAGAATATCTTATTACATTTGTTTATTTTATTATTGTTTAGTATATTTAATATATTCTGTATTTATTATTCCTGCCATATATGTTATCCCTGGGATGAAAGTTATGTACTTACATACGTACAAACAAAAATGGCCACCATAATGGATAGCAAACGACTCAGTATCTTTTATCAAAACGTTCGTGGGTTACGCACAAAATGCCTTGACTTGTACAATAACATTCTTTTACACGATTACAACATTATTTTAATTACCGAGTCCTGGTTACAGAGTGATATATTAGATGGGGAAATCTGTGATAGTAGGTATGAAATATTTCGTTGCGACCGAAATCTGGAGGTAACGGGTAAGCGGGCGGGAGGCGGCGTTGTATGCTGTGTCCGCCGCGAGCTTTGTGCTGTCTCACTCAGCGACTGGCAGTCTAATTCACAGTATGAATGTATATGTCTTAAGATCTCGGCCCGCGCTCTGGGGACATTAGCAGATTTAATTGTTGTTTTATCATACATGCCTCCTGACGCCTTTAATCTACCGATAAGCTTAAATGATTACTTTATTAATTTTAACACTGTATATGACAAATACAAAGACGTGAATTATTTACTTGTAGGCGACTTTAATTTACCTTGCTTAAGTTGGAGTTTGAACAAATCATCGTTCAAAATATTTATCCTGTTATTAGTCTTGGCATTCCTGAATCTCAGCATGGATTCATGCAGAGACGCTCTACGGTCTCAAACTTGGCTTGTTTCACAGATTATGTGATGGGTGAAATGGAAAACGGTGGCCAGGTTGACGTGGTGTACACGGATTTCGAAAAAGCGTTCGACCGTGTGGACCACGTCATCCTGTTACGAAAACTGTATGCGTTGGGAATTCATGGCGACTTGCTCAGGTGGATTGAATCATACTTAACTAATCGTTCACAAGCTGTTGTGTTGGGTGGTTTTAAATCAGACTTCGTATCCATCCCGTCTGGTGTTCCCCAGGGATCGCACCTTGGCCCTCTCTTTTACAACGCCTTTATCTTTGACATCATTGACCACATTAAACACTCACATCATATTCTCTACGCTGATGACAAAAAGATTTACATAGCTATCAACTCATTATCTGACTGTATCTTGCTCCAAGAAGATCTCAACTCTTTATTTAATTACTATACTAATAACAACATCACGGTAAGCATTAAAAAATGTCAAATTATATCCTTCACTCGTAAAAGAAATCCTATCATTTATCAATACAGTTTCAACGGCGTTGCAATCGAGAGGGTCAAGATTGTGCGGGACCTGGGTATACTTTTGGACTCAGAGATGTCCATGCGACAGCACATTGACGCGACATGCAACAGGGCATTTCGCAATCTTGGTTTTGTCTTGAGATCTTGCCAACCTTTTAAGAGTTTGTTGAGCCTTAAAATAGTTTATTTTGCTTATGTTCGAAGTTTATTGGAGTACGGTTCTCAAATATGGTCCCCCTGTTACGCGATACATAAAAATAATCTTGAACGCATTCAGAAAAAGTTTCTCGATCACCTTAACTTCAAATTTCATCATTGCTCGCATGATTACCAACAAAACTGTCGTACATACAATCTCTTAACTCTGCAGGAGAGGCGTATCCTGTTGGATATGGGGTTGCTATTTGACATTTTACGGGGACGGATCGATTGTCCAATGCTTTTAAGTAACATTAAGTTTAATGTACCCAAAAAACGCACCAGACACACTACATTGTTTTGCACCCCATTCCACTCGACTAATTATGGTAAGAATAGCGTAATACCACGATTACTTGACTCTTACAATAAACACTTCAATAGCGTGGACCTATTCATTGGTTCCAAAAATAACTTCAAAAACCGAGTTATCCTTACATTACTTTCATCATAGGGCTATCATAACATCAAAAATTTTACATTCAGCGGCTGGTTTTCTAGGTAGGTACTATTTATTTTCTTTTGTATTTATTTTCTTTTGTATTTATGTTATTTTATTCTATAAATTATTTACTTCATTATGTATTTACTATTTATTTATCATTTATTATTAATGAACTATTTAATAAATGTTGTATTTTTGTTTCTTTACTTCAAATGCAGGTGTTTCTTAATATTGTTTCGTCTAAGTCTGCCAATCAGTTTAAATTTAATTTAGTTCTAACTTTAACATACTTACTTAAATACTCATCCACTATAATGTATCCACCGTGGATAACTATTATTGGCTACTCATGTAATTCTGTTAAGTACTTAGTTAAGTGTTGGAAGCTGTTGTTATCCCTAATATAAATAAAAAAAAAAAAAACCTACTTGTTAAGTAATTACCTACATCAGCAATTCGAAACCCTTCAAATTGGTTTCGAATTTGAGTGGCAAGAAGCTGTGCGGCGGGAGTCACGAATGAATCGTTTGAAATGTACGATTTAGGAAATAAACACTTCAATAGCGTGGACCTATTCATTGGTTCCAAAAATAACTTCAAAAACCGAGTTATCCTTACATTACTTTCATCATACTATCATAACATCAAAAATTTTACATTCAGCGGCTGGTTTTCTAGGTAGGTACTATTTATTTTCTTTTGTATTTATTTTCTTTTGTATTTATGTTATTTTATTCTATAAATTATTTACTTCATTATGTATTTACTATTTATTTATCATTTATTATTAATGAACTATTTAATAAATGTTGTATTTTTGTTTCTTTACTTCAAATGCAGGTGTTTCTTAATATTGTTTCGTCTAAGTCTGCCAATCAGTTTAAATTTAATTTAGTTCTAACTTTAACATACTTACTTAAATACTCATCCACTATAATGTATCCACCGTGGATAACTATTATTGGCTACTCATGTAATTCTGTTAAGTACTTAGTTAAGTGTTGGAAGCTGTTGTTATCCCTAATATAAATAAAAAAAAAAAAAACCTACTTGTTAAGTAATTACCTACATCAGCAATTCGAAACCCTTCAAATTGGTTTCGAATTTGAGTGGCAAGAAGCTGTGCGGCGGGAGTCACGAATGAATCGTTTGAAATGTACGATTTAGGAACCACGCCTGACCAGACCATTGAGTCGCTTCATTATGAGCCTTACAAACTAACAGGGCCCTACCTACCTCGTCAGTCGTAGGTATTTACTTTCTTCTTAAACCCTGTTAAAAAAACTCTTTCATCTATTATTTTTCCTTCACAGCCAATACAACAACCGATTCTTCCGAGAATACGTGAAAATGCTCACAGTAAGAGTTGGCTCCACGAACGCCACTTCAGGAGGCGAGCTAGCGCGAGTCTCCGAGATCTTCTTCCACCCCAACTACAAGCCTCAAACTCTGGAGTTTAACTACGCTGTGCTGAAGATCCATAAGAACTTAACTCTTGGGAGGAAAGAGCCGCCGATTGAGATGATCAATTATGCAAGGGAGCGAGTTGTTCCCGTTGATAAAGAAATCACGTTCCTTGGTTGGGGATCTGTTCTGGTAAGGGTGGTTAAATAACATAACATAATTATAAAGTCCCCAAAGAGTAAGGTACCTAGAGGTGTACTCAATGATCTACTCACATCATCATATTTGACATTAAACGGTAGAAGAGACCTTCAGACTAGGTGGGTGCTACTAAGAAATTCCTGATCAACACTAATCCCACCAAAAACATTAAATGTAAAAAATGCCAAGTCTCTCGATGCAGTCTTTCCATCGTAAAAAGTTTTGAGATCTCACAGAAGCCAAGTCCTATTCAAATTATTTTGTAGTTATAAATCAACATTTAGTAATTATATCAATAGTTTTCTTTATATTATAACTATAGTGACTTAGCAATGAGCACAAGTAAAAACAAATAAAACGGCATAGTTGAAAGTTACACACACCGCATGCGTAAACATTCTCTTTTACTTTATATATTCTCTTAACATTCATCATTTACTTTCATAAAGCGATGGCCCGTAAGGTATTCTTAATTATTGTATTGGAACATGTAGTCGGTAGTGACCATCATGATTCACACATAACAAATAATTTGATCACAGGTCTCGTCAGTAACATTTGCACATAATTCCAGGCAGCAAGTTAACTTGTGCTCATTGCCAAGTCACTATAGTTATAATATAAAGAAAACTATTGATATAATTACTAAATGTTGATTTATAACTACAAAATAATTTGAATAGGACTTGGCTTCTGTGAGATCTCAAAACTTTTTACGATGTAAAGACTGCATCGAGAGACTTGGCATTTTTTACATTTAATGTTTTTGGTGGGATCTCATTTATTTTTTGTAAGTGTATTTCTATCTTTTTTTTAGGTGTCCTCATAATTTCTTGGACTTCAGCTACTTTTTTGCTTAGGACCCATTCTCTATCTAACAAACTAAATAGAACTAAACTAACTAACAAATAACTAAATAAATATATATCTGCTAACTTACAAACTAAAAATATAACTAAACTAAATAACACGTAAACAACTAGATATGTAACTATGTCTATGTTATATTAATAAACTATTTTCCTAAATAACTGTTTCAGTAACAATATTATATCTACTCCGAATATCGCTACAATATTTTTTTAGTTTCGAAATGGTTGTTCATAGATAGATGGCGCTATCAAATGAAAATTATTGAATTATTTTAAAGTACTACCTACTTAGACTGCGCTCTGTAACGAAACCATAGCGCGATTCAGACAGGTACAACGCCATCTATCGAGCGCGCATACAATATTTATCGCAATACAATGGAGTTTTAGCTTTATTAATTTAATGAATTATGAACTTTATGTATTAATTTATATTAATTATAGTCTATGTATTACATTTATATTATTCCTTTCTATTCTATGTATGTATTCATCCAATTGAATACTAACTTAAACAACGAACAAAGTTAACAATGCAGTCAAAATCCATACACAATGTTCTTGCCAAACCGCAAATATAAAATTGTTTTTTAAGGTATATTATTTTTTAATGTTTTTATAATTTTTCCTTTATATGTGGCTAATGACCTATCTTGGTGCAAAATTTGAAGTTTCTAAGTCTGCTAGAAGTACCTTAGATTTTTGATGATCGGTCAGTGAGTGAGTGACAAAATGGTGTAACTTTGATCGACCGTAACTCCTAAACTATTCATTCAATTGGCATGTAATTTCGAACTTAAGCTTGTTCTAATGCCTACTATTACTCACCGAAAACCTAAACTCCTAGCTTTGTCCACGTCGAAGTTATAGGGGGGCGAAACAGCCGCGAATCGCTTCGAGAAAAGATGGTACGGCCGTGCCCTTTTGCTCGAGACTTGGCGGGGCACTGCCGTGCCCCCAGATATATTATACCTAAAGATGAAAGATTTGATTTATATTGAATTGGCTCCAAAACTACTGGACCAATTTCAAAAATTCTTTCACCACTTGATAGCTACTCTGGTCTTGATTGACATGGCAGGTGGCAAAGTTTTTGCCACCTGCCATGTCAGTGGAAAACATAAAACTTTGTTCGACCCATGGGAATCTAACTCAGCAACTCTACCTACCTATATTGCCAACTTCCGAACTCCAGAGCGCTAGAAAGTGATGATAAAACCCAAAAAACATACGAAGAAGCTATCACAGTCTCCTTTCAGCACGCGTAGCATGGCGATTCTATTTCTATTCTACCAAGAAAAGACAAGCTCTTTCCATCCCACTTGATTTATGATCTTCTGCCCGAGCATGGCGCGGCCTGTAGACTCGCGTTTCTATGAAGACAAGACATAAGTTTTCTTTCCATAGCAACGGCGAATGACTGAACCTGAACTGTGAATGAACTGTGAAGGAACCAACAGAGTGAAAAATCAGTTGCATTTAATTCCAGGGTATCAATGGCGCAGGAGGAAAAGTTTTGTTGCAGAAAGTGGTGCTTCCAGTCTATGACACTTCAGATTGCCAAGAGGTATACGGAAGGTAAGGTTCATACTTAGTTCATAGGCACTCTTTGGAGGAGGCGTACGTTCAGCAGTGGACGGCAATTATGCTGATACATAAGGTTTATAGTCACTTTTTTTAACCTACTGACTCACTCCGACAAGTGAAGTATGAAGTGTAAGCCCGTAAGCCCCCATTCGCACTAGCGCTTTTTTTTGGGAGTTAAAAAAGTGCTGAATTGGAACAAAAAAGAAATAGAATTAGATGTCACCGCCCATCACTAAAAATCAAATAAGTACAGTTTGAAAAAAAACACCGCGCTTTAAAAGCGCTGACCTGTAAATAGATACATGGGAATGCATTTTTGTTCTATATTTCAGTGCTTTTTTAACGCCGGCATAAAAAGCGCTCCTGCGAATGGCGTCTAAATTTAAAGAGAATTTTATTAGCTATTCATTGCAGAACCTCCCGTAATTTATTATTTACATAACCTGTGTTCACAGAGATTTGGTGACCCGTTCAAACTTCTGCGCGGGATTCATAACGATACCGAAAAACGTTTGTAACGTAAGTTTAAACTGGATTGAAACTTTCAAGTTATTTTGTGTTTTTAACGCTAACACTTGTTTTTGTTCTAAGGTTCGGGAAACTGGAAAGTAGGCTTGCAGATGAAGCAAACGAGATTTATCGATTTGATGGTACCTGCTCTGGTTGAGTAGGTATTTATATGAAGTAGAACCCGCCCAGTCCAATACGCTCCTATGACAAATTAGACCCCTTGATAAGAGACAGGCCAGAAAAGGCACAATATTTATAAAAGACTGGAAAGATATTGGGCAGGCTTTTGCCGGGCAGTGGGGGAGGACAGACTAGCACAGGACTGTTTTTATTTTAGCCCCTCCTACACCATACTCTTTTTTTTACTCAGCATGACGCGGGCGGCCCAGCCATCATGGACGGACAGCTGGTTGGCGTGCTGTCTTTCTCATCCAAGCGCTGCGACCAAGTGGACCAGCCGGCAGTCTTCTCCAATGTGGGCACCATCGCAGACTGGCTCGATAAAATTGGCGAGAAGAAGAATAAACCAAAGTGGGTTTAGACCTTTTTTCTTTAGTATGTGGCCACCCTCTGGTGGTTTTTTTTTTTATCGTGGTTAAATCAACCAATGAGTCCAGTCAAGGGCAGGACGAAAGGGCCTGCCAGACATGTCGGTACTGACCAAAACCCACGGTGATCTTTCAGTAGCCATTAACGTTCCAGGATCACGGTAACCTGAAAGGCCCGCGACCCCGACACCCTCTTCTGGGTGTCAGTGGTTAATTAAGCCGCCTTTGTCTCAGCAAGATGCGATTCAGCCATAATGGACGGATTTTTTCTAAAATTTTGTCGCAAATAAGTCGAAGGTCACTCACAAATCTCAGGCGCTGTCCTGCTTGAGCGACAAATACGACGCGACGCGACGCAACACGAAGTAAATATTATGATAATATTAATAAAAGTAGTTGAAATAGTTCCAACCGCGTCGCGTCGCGTCGTATTCGTCGCTCACGCAGGACACCGCGTCAGAATTTCGGTTATTGGTTCAAAAGTAATAAGGGTGTATTGGTGGCCGAGCCAGTCAGTTTCCCCAGTTTAGTCTCGTGCGAGTCTCAAAAACTAGGGCATCTGGCGAAAACAAATTCTAAGTATTGGAGGCAGACTACTTGGTGACTTTATGTTATCAAATCCCTGAGGGCTAAATCAGTGTTACTGACTTCGTGTATTGAAACATGTAATTCATACTATGTATAACTTTATACACTAATATTAGCGTCGTTGATAAAGTGGCGAATTTAGATTTTATTTTTATTTTTCACAGGTCATTGTTAGTGCAGTAAAGAAGCACATCACTACGGGAGAAAAATGATCCAATATAATAAATATTTTTAGCGACAACTTGATTTTTATTTCAGAAAAACAGACATGACCTGAAATGGTAACAACAATAAAACAATAGTAACGCTATACATTATTAACATTTATATTTCACTAATACTTTATACACTCGCCACTGTTCAAGAAAAAGACAATAAGAGTTAATTTTTAAAACTTTGTATTATATTTTCTATTCAACATAATACAACAAACATACAATTTTAAGATTATAGGTACATTTTTTTTATTGTGTTCTTATCGGACCTTCGAACGTTTGGAATGATACCGAGCTGATCTCTTAATACATAGAATATTGAATGATTAATAATTATATAATAAATAGGGCGTAACCAAGCAATACTGGTATGTACAGCAAACGGGCAGATGTTCCCGGGTTTTTGACAGTAACCCCCATTTTAAGTGACCAGAAATATAAATGGTGAGGTTTCACATACATAAAAGGTCGATTTCAAAAATCGACTGCAACATTCTACTGTCAAATTTGATGATTTAAACCACGGATGGCCTCAAATCGATATTTGGCATACGTTCTCCCCGCCTTAAAGTGCCTATCAATAAACAGAATTATTTAAGAGATAACAACTAGATTGATGTAACTGTTTAATACGCGGCAAACTGATGTTACAAAGTACGCTTAGATGCGGTAGTTGGGGTGCAGCTCTGGCTTGATGTCGTACACCAGGTTGAGAATATCATTGATCACCTGGAAACATACAACAAAATGTTTAACGAGATTGGTTTTCAACTAACTCGTCGAAAGGCTATTAATAGATTTTCAAGTTTATTCTCTAGGACATGAAGTCGAAAACCTATTAAAGACAAACTGTTTCAACTATGAGGGCTGAAACAGTTTGTCTTTAACAGATTTTCATCTTTATTCTTTAGATCGTAAAGTTGCAAATCCATTAAAGGCAAATTGTAGTTTCAGCAGCGCTAAGTCTAAAGAATAGCACTGCACTACAGCTCACTTGCAATATTTTGACTATACGAAACCTATTTGATCACATCTTGGCAGTGTGTAGTGAAACTAGTTATCTATTAGATCAACCATACACATTATCAGCAGTGTCAGCAGTATTTGTAGATAGTTATTCTGGGTCTTTTAGTATTTAAGTTTGTAAATGCACACATGATGCAGAAGAAATTCCTAGAACGTGTGGGTTATTCTATTCTGTAGGTACAATCGACAAAGTGGAATCATGACCCATTTTGACAATAAATCGTTTGAATCCGTCAAATTGACAAAGATCAAAGTCGTTACCATGGATATGTATGTTTACGCGAATGTGGACCTAATTGTATTTGAATGTCTGTTGGAAAATAAGCTTATGGTGGGTCATGATTCCACTGTGTCGATTGTACATTTCAGAGGGATAAGAAATGGATATAAAATTCATCAAGGGAGTAAAGTTCATCTTCACCATAAAAGAAGGTAATGTCCTCTGAAAGAAAAGGGACGATCTTCCGACTAGTTGGGCGTTATATTGGCCATAATTATACATTCCAGAATTTGATCCTTATTAGCAACACTATATGTAGGTTTAATAAAAGTGTCTGATTTTTTTCTAAAATCAGCTTGTTCGAATCTTGGTCAGTATTATTGAATTTTCTAAAATCCAATGATATAGTTTTAGGTACGATTCAGACCAACCGGCCGGGCCGGGCGGCATTTTACAATGCGGTAAAGAACATTGAAATCTATCAACAGTGAATACAGTTCATATTTGCATGCAACTTACGGGACACGTCGCTACGTGTCGCGGGATGCCGACAGAGATAACTTTGCAAGCAAATATGAACTGTATTTACTGTTGATAGATTTCAATGTTCTTTACCGCATTGTAAAATGCCGCCCGGCCCGGCCGGTTGGTGTGAATCGTACCTTAGTTTTCGTCAAAATCGGCTTCGAGACACCTTTCAATGTTTTTGACATTTCTCATAAAATCGGATGTCTACGCCCTGTTGAAAAATTCACTCTGTATACAGAGTGATTCTTTTAAGTTGGCCAACAATCTCTCTCACAGAGAAGAGGCCCCTGTCCCAGCAGTGAGAACATTGTAGGCTGATGATGATGACGAATGAGGCTGATGATGATGATGAATGCCAGTAGATGTTCTTTTATTAATAACTAGCTGTTGCCCGTGGTTCAGCTCCTATTCTTTGTAGCGTGATGTTTTACAGCCTTCCTAAAGGTCTTGATTATTATTTTTTTGTGGCATCTCACAAGTCAACCTAGAGGAGTTTGTGAGCTGCTTAATCGGACTTTTCTGTGGATCCCTTAAATGACTCCAAGGCATGGGTTCCCAACCAGTGGGGCGCGCCCCACTTGGGGGGCGTAGGGTGGAGCGAAGAGGGCGCGAAACGCGGCTTAAAAAAAAAATTGATAATTTTGGATAAAATATAATGCTATATCTAAACTGTTGTCGGCAAGGTAGTACTGCGTATTCTTTTACCGTTTTCGACTACCTATCTTTGTGAACGGGGTTTTTCGACGCTGGTGGGTATAAAAATGAAGCAAAGAAATAGACGTCATGTCGGAAATGATGATGAAATAGCCTAGAATTTATAAATTGGTTAATAAAGTGCAGGCCCAATGTTCTCACTAATGGTCATTATAATATGTTGTACACAATTAATAAAGTCCATTAAAGTTTTCATTGTTTAGGGGGCGTAGTATTTTAACGTAAACTTTAGGGAGGCGCATAGGTTAATAGGTTAGGAACCCCTGCTCTAAGGCCTTCAGCCAGGGAAAACAAACTCTTGAGTTTTATAATATAAGTATAGATAATAAACATAAGTATACATACATGGTCTTGCTTTACTTGCACCATAGTGTTCATCTCTTCAATCTTGATCTTGGTCTCAGTATCGATCTTAGCTGCAACACCTTCCCGGCTACCCATGTGCTACACAAAGAAAAACATGTTTTAATTGATCAAAAGTCACATCAATCACTTTTATAATGGTTACCCAATTTATAACATCGCGTTAAGAACTTTGAAAAACCCATTTTCTCTTCATGACAAACCTACTTCTCCTTCTTGTGTAACTTGTCAGAGCAAATTCATACACAAGAAGTAGACAGATTCCCAGAATAACTGGTTGTAATCTCTAAAGCTCTCCATAAACAGTTTACATTAATTTTATAAATATTTATTTGTATTTGAAGGCACGGTGAGCGCAGTGGCTGAGCGATTGGACTGCTGCGCTGCGTGTAGCGGGTTCGATTCCCGCACAGAGCAAATATTTGTATGATCTAGTTGCTTCGAGTCTGAATGTTTGTGTATGTGAGTTTATAAAAATATCCTATTGTGGGCAATGTTTAAAAAAAAAATGTGAATATATTTTAGTTAACTGTGTATCATGTTGCACCTACTATTTTTGTGTCTGCTTCACCCTAAGGTCAACTAGTAGAAAACGCCCAATACTCTGTTATACTTAAAAAAAAAATTGTAACTATAAATTCTGGGACAGTTGCCATGAAAGTAAGAACTTCATAATTGTATGGCCTTCATAGTTGTTTTGACATAACTGGACAATTATAGAAAATAAACTTTTTATTGTTTATGCCTTACCTTTGACTCAAATTCTTTGAACTGCTTCTCTCGTTCACTTCTGTACCTTTCAATCTCCTCCTGGGCCTCATCCTTAGCCTGCTTTAGGCGTTTTGCTTTCCCTGTAACACAAAATTAATAAAACTATGACTCAAATCAGTAAAATGGACAGGTAGTTATGAAAAGGGAAAATAAGCTGTAAAGTTATTCAACTAGGATTCAAATTTCTATCTTCAGAGTTTGTCATTTATTAGCCATCCAAATGTGATCAGTTTGTGACATGATCACATGTAGGAGACGAGATTTTGTAAAAATATACTGAATAAAGATGTGGCTTATATATCTTAGCCCGGAAGTTTCAAGGTTTTCTAAATGGTGTTTCTTCATTTAATCTTAGAGGTGTTTTCATTTATTTTAGTCATTTGGTGTGTAACCAGTCATGAAAGACAAAATTATCTGTTTAATGAGAGCATTAAAGTAAGTAGCGACAATTCCTAAATTTTTATAAACATAAACTGCCACTTAATCATTTTAAGTACTTTTATACCAGCAATTATGTCTTACAAAAGGGCATTCATAGATTTTACAGGTACATGCTGATGTCAGTGGGGCTCAGAAACTAAATTGTAATGTATTGCAAAGGTTGCAGCTTGGGTAATGAGGATATTTAAAAAAGTTATCATTTATTTCTTGTTTCATTGTCCTACCAGTTTCTGAGGTTGATAAAGGTTGATTAGGAGAAATACGTAGGTGTGTCTATTTCTCAATGCTACATCTTTGATGATGATTTCAGGAATTACTGCAAAAGCATTGTTACCGTGGTAAATCCTAAAATAACTTGTAAATAGAGCAAAAGCCAACGCTACTTCCTTAGACAACGAGAGTAAGATGCTGTTATCAATCGATTCTGTCATCAAACCGCGGGTGCAACGTAATCATGTGATTACGCCTGAATGAAAAGTCTAACACTTACGTGATTATAAAAAGATTCCACGTTAACGTATCTAATTTCATCATGGAAACGAGAATTGATCATTGGGCACATCAAATCCTTACGTGAAAAGGTACAAACAAGGCTAAAATTGTAAAATACGTAGTACATAAACTATGACATTCAAAATAACTTACGCTTCCTCGCGTCTGAGACCTTTTCGGCGGCTCGCTTTTCAGCCGCCAACAATTGCTGGATTCCCTGTGTCTGACTCGCCATTTCTGATACACACAAAAACTATGTCGAGCGAGAAACAGGACCGAACCACAAATCAATAGGCGCAGTAGATGGTCGTGACGAAAGTCATATGATTAATTTAGTTCCCCAATGTTGTCACGATTGGCGCTGTCAGCAGCTCGTGCTTTTGTAGTTCTGTGCGGAACGGAACTTTTTGTTTTCGAAATCTAATAAAAATTTAACGAAAATTTAACTTATAATCATAAGTAATGCTAGAGATGATGGCCACTAAACATATTTTTTGAAGTAATCCAATGACCCTTTAAATGTTTTTTTTATTCAACATGGTCTAATTTTAAAATGTCCATTGAAATTATTTCCGTACAACGAAGCGTTAAAGACGTGTTTGTCGTTTCATTACTTTTTGACAAACTAGATGGCGGTGTAAAGCTACACAAATAGTTTAAAAAATGTAGTTAATCATCTCAAAATATCGTAAATGTCTCGTGACAAAATGATTTGAATTCAATAAATTGTATTTTGTAAAGTTGTATTAATTATCCACAAGAAGTCGTCTATCTTGTCGGTGTCATATTTTGTCTGTGGTTGAAAGTGTTGCGGCGCGGCAAATTCAAAATGTGTTATTTTGGTTTTGCAGCTGTCATCATAATTTTCTTCATAATTTAAAATCAATCAATCACTTTATTCATCAGGCAACTAAGGCCCATAAATAGAATACATAAAATAGAATATAATATATAATAAAAAATACCAATACATACAACATTTTGTTAACTACTTTCTACAGAAAAAAGTTCATCAAAGAAAATAGTCTTAGTTTCGTTGATTTCATTACATATTGCCTAAAAATGAATAAGACATTATGCAGTTATTTTATTTTTATTCCCGCTTAATAATTATTATATTAAATATAAGCTTATTTACAATATTAAAATAAACACAAGAGAGGGTTGTGCCCCGATGCTCTGTCTCTTTTTACGCACCGCGATTGAGCGAAACAAAACATCAATTCAATGCGAGTACAGACGAATGACGTTTCACTAAAATCGCTTGAGTTAATATTCATCGATGTGTAGGTTCGCCACGCAGTGTATCCGCTACGGTTTCAAAGCAGTGATGAATATTGAATAAATCCGGGTTAGTTGCAAAAATCATCATCAAAGTACGGAGTCGGCGCCCCTCGCGTTAGGTACGTCACTGTTTTCTTTATCATTTCGGAGGCAAACTTAACGTAGTATGGCCGTGGTCTGGAAGTATTCACAGTTTTACTTCCACAAAGAATACGCGATAAACATTGCGCAGAGCGAATTAAGAAAGACATTTTTAAATAAATTCTTTACGCGAGTGAGATAAACATTGTTGAATATTAGTTAAAAAACGTGGAATTAAAAACGCTAAAACATCTCGACCTCTTTTACAGTCTAATTTTATTCGGTTTTCTCCAAAAAAATTGACAAAATGTGGTTAGTTAGCCAGCCAAACTCTGTGATTTTGGAAGTCAAAGTGGAACCCAATGCAATAGGACAGGACTGCCTTGAAAAGGTAAGAATGCACAACCAACTATTACAACATAATGTATATATTGCTTTTTACTTTCAAACATAAATATTTTTACAGTATTTCAGTTGTTTACAAAGTAAATAAGATTTTTTTGTTCTTTGTTTACATTTTCTTTCAGATTTTGTACAAATAAATAGCAATAAATGACTGCTAAGAACCAAATAACACAAACAATTTAGGAGAAACAGCATGTTTTGTGCACGTAACGTAATTCTTGAACTTAAGGATGAATTTTCTATTAATCGAATAGCAACAATATCATTATTGAACCAATTCTACAATATTTTAACAAAAGCATTGTTCGAGTCGAGACACGTTTGCTCGACGACGACGGCATCGTCAGTTTACCTTGCGGACTTTGGACCCGGCAAATGGCATTCTACTACACGTTTTACCTTCGTGATAGCGACGAAATTCAATAAACGCTTTCATTCTTAGTACAATAATTATTATCGTTCTATTTATTTCAAAAATCGAGTGTCACGTTGGTCATGGTTTATAAAAAAAAACATTTAACAAGTGTTTTTTTTTCGGCATAAGTCTCTTGTTTCGATTTGCCGCCGGAAAGTTTTGCGTCGCTTCTCCAAAGTACTACTGGCTGGCTGGTTTCCAACCAATAAATTCGATGCATTTTGAATTTAGGGCAATCCTCATGAATGCTTTGGTGATTCAATGCAGGCAAAGGAAATCTGCGTAGGTAATGCCGCAACAGAGCATAGTAACAAGCTGAAAACAGACTTGTAACATTAGGCAACGATTGCACAAGCTAGTTCTGCAGGGCTAGCATGCGCAAGGCGACATTATCTCTTATTTTGTCGTTCTCGATTCGTTTGTCACTTTTCATAACATGCGCACCACGAGAAGATATCTCGTCGTGACTTCGCCTTCACGACGCGAGATAACCGATATTACCATTTCATGAAAACAAACCGTATTAGTTAAGTTACCTCGCAAAATTTTATCCTGCTGTCAGATTGACATTAAGTTTTGTTGTTTTGCTCGATTCGCGCCGTAAAAACGAATATTATTTTTATTTTAGAGAGTGAATATTATTTGTGGATTATGGATTTATATTAAACCGGCAAAATGATTATTTGTTCAATAAACTGAGCTGTCAATTGAATTTGACAACTAACATTGACATAAACTTATGACTCAATTCAGCGAATCCTCGCTAGTTTAATTTTTTTCCGGCGAAACATCGACGGAAGATTTAAACGCACCCCCTGTGGTTCGCTCGTGCTAAATATTTTCGAATTTGAAATAATTGTTAGATGGCTTTGGCATCAAAGAAATTGTAAGTATTAGATCAAAATCCCGTTACAGATGGCGGAGATGCATAATTTAGTTTATTATCACCTATTCAATGATGGCCCAGAGCAGTGGTGGCCCAGTGGTATCGGTCCCGACTAACGAGTTGTAGGTCGTGGGTTCGAACCCCGCCAGGCGCATTACTTTGTGTAATTTATTTCATCACCACTGCTCTCAAAACGGTGAAGAAAAACATCGTGAGGAAACCGGCATGTCCTAGAACCAAAAATTCGAAGACATGTGACATCCACCAATCCGCACTGGGCCCACAGAAATATTAAAAACAGGAGAAGTGGCAAGGGGACGTGTCCGCTACCATGTGGTTCTGAGCGGTACGCTCAGAAAGTGAAAAAATGGCCGTCACCGCGAGTTAGTCTGTTGTCAACCGCATTCGTGAAAAAAACGATTATGCCGTCTTGTTCGGTGCTTTTGTGCAAAAATAGAAACCAAAACAAATATTTTAGAAGTCATGGCATCGGGTTTCACATGTAATTACAAGTATTTTACAATATTTGTCTTAAAAATCACGAAAAACAACAAGCAGTAAAATATATCTGACTTGTACTACTGTACTTTTGTTTTCCTACATTACTCCGACGGTATTATTTTTGCAATAAATACATTGCTCTTTTACAACCACATCATTGCATCACATAGTGACTGAACAAGCAATGTAAAACTGACATAACGATACCTCAATCAGCCGTAATGTCGCATGGTACGGCCGCTGGCTAGTGACGTGCTCTTAGAAATCCGACAAAGTCTATCGACAAGAAAGTCGACTGCTAATTGCTATTTTTTTTTTTTTTTGAATTTTTTATCTTGTAATAAGGCTGGAAGGCCGATGTGGTTCATGGATTTTTACATTTTTTTATTATTTTACAGAGTATTAAATAAATGCGAAACCGAAGATGGTTAAGTAAATTAATTAATGTTTAGTTTAGTAATCTATGGACTAAATTAATAGTAATCTATACAATAAAGATAATAAAAACGGTTTCATATCGTTTTTTATTAATTTTATTTCCAAACCTTTATAATTTATCGATATATTTATCGTGAACTCTTCGATTTAGTCAAACACTGTCGAGTCCGCCCCCGTGTCCCGACGACACACAATGATAATTGTTTTAGTGTGAGTAAATTACACGAAAAAAGTACGCTGTGGTTTAAAGAATAAGGTTTATATTTAAATGACAGAGTTTTCGACGGCGCGTGTGTGCACTTGTTCGTAGTATTGTTTTGATATACTACATGCGTAATATTATCTTTATGGTGGGGCAGTTGTGGCTTCACCGGTTTTCTATACATTTTGAACTCCACGCCATATCTCCTTCTATAATATATCTATGGCCCACTCCCTCTCACAGAGTGAAGGCTCGTGTCCCAGCAGTGGGAACAATATAGGCTGATGATGATGATGATGAATGTTGTAATTGATTTACAAAACAAACCGTGTAAATAATGGATTTTTCAAAGTTCTAAGTTATGTAATCATAATACTATGTAACATTAAATTATCTCGATGAAATGTCCTAAATGTAATGTACAAAATAAACACTATGCCAACCATAAATCAAGATTGAATGTTGACTATTCATAAAGTACAAAGTTCTGAAATTGCTGCGAAACATTATTCGTAATACGAACGAAAGTTTACTTGTCGTGTGTGTACGTAGGTACTGTACAATAATAGTGCCCTTATTAATTGAAAGAGATAGATTGATAGTTACAAATTGAACTGTAAATAACTGTAAATGTAATCGGCTTGGAGCTTATCTATAACATAAATAGCCATAGGCTTTGTAATTCGCCAAAGGGACTGGAACTCGTTATCCCTTAGGTCAAATGGGTTGCAGACGTCGCGAATCACCTTCCTCTGTATTTTTCATGCTTCCCTCTCCTCATACACAGATAAATGATAATTGTAGTACGGCACCGCCATTATACTTAAAAGTTTACAGAACACTGTTTTCAGTTTTTAGTCACTGTTGTCGCGATTTCTCGTCTTCGAAAACCATCGACGAGAAACTTGTCATAGGAAAATGTCAAAATTCGACTAAATATAGCGCGCATGACGACAAAAACAGGTTTGACAGAACGACATGAGTTCTATGTCAGAACGACACGACATATAAGTGTCACCATGTTAGCTCCCATCGACAAACAGACATTATGTCGTCTCAGGACGAGATAATGTTGCGCATGTTAGCCCCTCCCATCGACAAACAGACATAAGTCGTCTCAGCACGAGATAATGTGTCGACAAAATTTTGTCGACTTGCGCATGCTAGCCCTGATGATGTCTATGTCTGATGCCTGGAACTAATAGGCTTTTGTTCTCATTGTCAGAGACATAGTAAAAACTGTTAAGACTCAGATTCAATTGACTTCATCATACAGGACCAGTGGATCCTAGTCAATATCATTGATCCTAGTGCTATTCTACAATAAAGACAGCGCCGAAACTACGGCTTGTCTTTTGTAGACTTTCAGCTTTATCTTCGAGAAAATAGAGTTGAAAACCTAGATACTGTTTCGGTCCTCGTCGTTGAGAAAGTAGCCTATTTCTTTAATGGATTTTCATTTTATAAGAACTAGAGAATAAAATTGAAAATACAATACAAGTTCGTCGTCATGTTCGTATGGTAGTCTTACTAGGGAATAGCATAATTATCTGGTGTAAATGTGGCTCTGTTACTAGAGTCATTACAATCAAACTGAAATGCTAAATCTAGATTATTAAGGTTACGATTTCAATTTTACGCCTTCTTGCTAAATAATTTGCAATTTTCACGGAATAGATATAGGTACTAAAATTCACGTGATTAAATTATTGACAACGCTCGTTAGGTTAGACAACGTGCAAATAAATCCATTATGGCTTGTATGAATAGATGTATGTATAAATAATACGTCCACACTCGTGAGCCGCGTCACGTAAGAAACTTACTCATACTTATTAATATAACAGTGGACTGTAGGGGAGCACTGACCTACAAAGCCCAAGTTAAAAAAAAAAAAGAAAAGTTGACGTCATTAATCCTTTAATAGTGGACCTACCTACAAAATTGGAAATAGTAAAAACTAAGACCCAAACTTACCGACAAGGATAACATTCAAAAATTTCAAAGAAATATCTATAGAATTCAAGATTATTTATAGAATTCCGTTTTTCATGTACATAGTAGTTATCCATAATAATGCTATTAAAAAATAGTGAACTCATGCGGTACTCTACAATGACATTAAAAGTAAAAAAGGTGGTACTCTACCTAATTGCAATAATGGAACTTCATGGTAGACTATCATAATATCCTAAGATAATGATTATACCTACTCATACTTAATATACAGCTGCAATTTCCGTTTATTTAATAACATGACGAAATATAATCTTGCAAAGCCTCATGTAAAATAGATCGGAACTCGATAACAATACAAGCTGTGCACCTACAGGCAAGATAAACCATCGATGAAGTAAAAATGATGACTCAATCAAAATATCTTCAAACAAAAATGATCGCGAGTCGTTTCACGTTGTTCACGCGGACGGTTACACCGGTGATTGTGGGCTCGGGTCCAAAGTCCACTGTTTGAACAACAGCTGTGAACTCTCTACCGTGCGCAGACGCACGTGCACAGAGCGTGATTACAATCTGAAAATACAAACCCAACCTTGTTACTAGCCCCGAGAGTCTACATTTCAGTGCAGTGTTGTAACTTTTCACGTGACGAATTAGATTCTGCTTTTATGGTTGAATTTAATCTGTAAACCTTTGGACTCTCAACGTAGAGGGTATTTATTGTGTGTGTAAATTGTCTGGACTGAAGGTCAATTGTACGGATCAAGTAACTGAAAATTCGTAACAATGTAGTTGAAATTTCACTTCACAGACATGAGCAATAGAGTCGTTAATAGGAAGTAAGTTATAAATACAACAAGTGATTGATCACAGTAAACCTCAACACTAATTAGGAATTTCAAAACTTGCAGTGCAATACTACATCATTTTCACCATTATTACGTCAAACTGAACTGAACTTTATTTCTTTAGTTCTAATGTATGGATCTCTCTGAATCATTGAATAACCGTGTAGCAGAAACATCGGGTACAAACTCCAACGGTTATATTTAACGTTGTCTCACCACGGGGCACGGGCCACGTGGTGGCTTCATTACTCACTAAAGAGGTTAATTGGATGATCTGTTATTTTTAAAATCCACTTGTGAGTCCTATACGAATTTTTGTAACGATTGAAAGCTTTTTTATTCAATTCTAGGTTGCTTGTGATAAAGGCTACTACGATTTATTAGCCTTCTAGCCACATAACTGATGTTTAGTAGACTGAAGAACCTAATTTTTTTGTATCCAGAAGAGATCAAGATTACCTACTTACTTTGTGTTCAAAAAAATATCCTCGGACATTGTTCAAATGAGTGCACTTCAACGCAAGAAGCATAAAATCTTAAGATGACGTAAAAACAAAGTTGCAACATGCCAGATTCTCAAAACAAAAGGTAATTTAATTTAACAATCCGAACATACAAAAAAAATGGCTAGTTTTTCCTATAGTCTGCTTATAATTTACCTATAGGTATGTAATTCTATTTTGGTATGCAAAAGTCACGTTTTGAAACTCGTTTTCTTTTTCAGAAATTCCCTAATTGCCGACTAACTATTTACGTCAACATTAGAAATTAGATAGACATTAGACGGCAGCGGAATATTCAATAGTTCTTTGTCATTGCAAAGTTGTACAGAACAGTCGTTTTCAATCGAAGTAATGACTAGAAAAACTTCGTTCATGTACCTACTAAGTTGAAATGCTACGAGTATCTAGGAATTGGGTTAATAAAATACCAATTAACTTCTGAAGATGTTAACGATGATAAATCTTTTGACCCAGCAACATTGCGAAATTTGCACTTCGCCGTCATCAAAACTCAAATTGGCCTACTTAGCTTGAACGACTAAATTCAACCAACAATTTAGACCAAATAGTTGGCGCAAACGTTTTGCTTCTAATGTTGAACTTTCCAATTGGTACGGTGGACTTTGTTCCGTGACGTCATCAACGGCCTCCGTTGTGTAACAATCTCATTGTTTGTCACAATATCCTCCAGTAGTTTATGTTTCCCTGGTCATGTTATTGGTTCATTCATATCGTGGACAATAAGCACTGTCCATGTTATTTCTATTTTCATTGGATATTTATCCTGTTCTTTCAAATTAATCGTAGTCAAAAAGCTACTAAAAACCTACGTAAATATTTGTTAATGGAGAAAATTAGAGTTTTAATATTTCCAGAAGTTGTGGCTGTTTTAGATTTGTAGATATAAAAATGTTGCATTTTGACAAAACAAATGAAGTGCAGGATAACTTCATTTGTTTTGTCAAAATGCAACATTTTAGAGCAACCATAGTCAAAGTGTGCTCCGCGGACCCCTGGGGCTCCGCCAAGCCTTTGTAGGGGCTCCGCGAGAATACAGCCACCAAAAATAAAAACCGCAATGGACTGAATGCAGAACCTGACTTCATCTCCCTTCGATCAAACCTAATATCAACCGATTGATGAAAAATAAGAAACAGTTTCAAGCATCTCATTATAGATGTTTTTCTTTTATTTAGAAATGCACCTTAATTGTAATATAATTATTAAAGAATACATGAATTTTCTTTGGGGGTTCCGTCAAAAATTTTGTTTGAGAACCGTTGTTTTAGAGATATCACAAGTATTTCGGTTTCAAGCCGGAACAGGTATTTAGATTCAGTATTCTGTTTTTCATTGTAAGACAATAATTTCATGATTATAAGCGTGTATCTTTGTTCGACTACAAAGGTATGCTTAATTGCCCCAAGACCAATACAGACAGAACATTGTACATAATTATAATTCTAAAACAATGGTCCATAATCCGATGTGCCTTGAGCCGTGTCTCCTAAACAGTACTTACAATTAAATCATCCAGATACAAAAATATTAGACTCACAAACAGCTTTCAATTTCCGCAAAGTTTTATCGCAACTTTACTAAACACATTCGCTACATCTGTTTCCACTTGGTTGGTTTGGTCCAGACTCCAGATGTGACAAGGATACAATAATTATGATACATCCGATTCATGTGTATCTGCTAAAACGCCATTAAAATCCAAGTCACTTTGATGATTCTGAAAGGCTAAAAGCGTTTTGAGATCCAATTGAACTGAAGTTGAAAGGGGAAAACCAAATCGAGAAGAACGGCATTACTCAGAAAGAACAATGAGTCCTCCTTAGAAGCCATTTCCAAGAATACCTCAGGTTTAAATTATTGATTATAGAGCATTAGCACCGGCAAAAATAAGGTCGTTCGAGTATGCGAAGATAATAGCAATGTGAGCCAAGGTTTGCAATCACGGCGGCGCAACGTGCAACCGTTTGCTGCTACGATGTTAATTACCTGACCTTAAGAATTAATACATGTAGGAATCCAGGTTATAAGGTATAGGAAAAGTACTTGATGGTAGTTTAAAGATTGCTATGTGTCTCTTGTATTAGTAGACCAGCTAGAAATAACAAAGTACCTATCTACAGACTTAAAAATGATTTTATTTTTCGACAATCTCGCAGACATGCTAAAAAAACTCATAAAGTTAGTTGTTCTTTAGACATGTTGACTAAGATTCAGAAGTGGTACACCATAAGATGTTAAATGTCATGGAGCTTTTACGTAATAACCCAGAGCTAAATGTCATGCTTCCTAACTACCTAGTATTAGTACAATATGCAATAATAATCATAATTAAGGACATTATTATCTAGGTGAAATGTATTCAGTACATGACTGATAGCGAATTGTACCGATTTCGTTAATGGATCGTTCCGATAATTCAGACTTTTTGAAAACAAAATTCCTTTGACTGATTAGAGCGGTAAAATAACTACGTTTTATACTTATGTAGGTACTAAAGTTTTTGAAAAAAATCTATAATCTGTTTGGGGATTAAAAAAACCTCGTTCGATATTAAGTCGATCGGATATCTAACTGTAGATACGCACTTGCTAAAAAATCTAACTTGCCTATCTAGTTAAAGTGGGTGTAGGTGGTGTAATCAATCAAACGTTCGAATATTACATAATTTTAATCCGATCCAATAGGTACTTATGAAAATCGAAAAGAAAGCATAGAAAAAAAACAAAATTGAAATAGTATCTACCTACTATCGTACAATTATGCCATAAGGCCCGCTAGTGGAAAATCCCTTCGGTCTCGGTCGAAACCTTCTCAGTAAATCTGATGACGTACGAAGATTGGTTAAACCAGTTCCTGGTCAAAGTTCTCTTCAATCTATCAATATTAAATTTATCAATATCCAGTCATTTCTTGTCTTAAGATTCTCACAGCTACTTTACATAGTATAAAATAAAGTCTCTTTAAAAGTCTGCTGTGCACTCATAACTACTCTTTTTTTTTTAATTCGTTATTTTCAGGATAAAGTTTTCGGAAAATGGGTTGGTTGAAAATAATTATAATGAACCCGTGTGAAGCCGAGGCGGGCTGCTATCAAAAATCATAATAATATGATAATTAATAAGAGAGTGATTAAAAAACACAACTGATTCATGAAAAAGCATTGCGTGACAAACCTTTCAACTAATTATAGAGTAGCACTTTATAGAGATATGATGCATCAGAGTATACATAATGCAGTAATAACATATCCATTAATGTCATGAAACAAGTTTTTAATAGTCATATAAAAAGTATCTTCTCACCACATGTAACTTACCTTATCGTTCTAAACAAAATTAAGACAGTTTATATAAAATATTGGCATATTATTGCAGTCATTAATAATAACAAAGTAACTAAGATATAATAAACGTCACCAAACTTAAAACAATTTATATTGAACCCTGATAGCCTTACTTCCGAAGATCAATGAGAAGCTAACTGGTAATCTACAAATACCTACTGCAGATAATGTATGCCCGGCTAATGTAAACTTACGTTTTTTATATCGATTACATGTTGTTACAGATAACATTTGGTAAAGATAAGAGAGATCAAAAGGGTATCGTAGGTACCATGACTCTGAAAGATGTGTTGCAATTATTTGATAAGTCTTTTTTTGGTAAATACGTCATCTAATTTTTGATAAGTGACTGATTGATACGTCAATTTAGTTACTTATCGTCGGCTAAGAGTGTAAACCTGCTAACTCCACTTTTGACCAAAAATGACATTTTGATGCAGTCTGTAAGAGAAAGTTAAGCCACACAGTCTGTAAAAGCAGCTACACACATTCTCAACGTAAAATCGACAAAAAAGTGTGATGCGTAAAACAGCCAAATACACTTAATTCAAATTGCGCGGCTAACTCCATGATTGACGCCATTTTGTATTGAGTTTTCGGCTTGACAACGTTCCGTGCAATTAAAATTTAGTTTTCGGTGAATTAACTCGATTTTTTCAAGGTTTCTTGGTTGGAATATAGTAGAAGCAAGCCTTTATTATTACTATTCATTTTTCGTTTTACGTCTAGTATTCAATAAATAAGTTTTTTTTTGGATTATCCAATTGTTATCCTCTAAAAAAATTGGCCGTAATCCACCACGCAGGCCCAGTGCGGGTTGGCAGATGTCACATGTCTTCGAATTTTTGGTTCTAGGACATGCCGGTTTCCTCACGATGTTTTCCTTCATTTTGAGAGCAGTGGTAATGAAATAAATTACACAAAGTAATGCGCCTGGCGGGGTTCAAACCCACGACCTACAACTCGTAAGTCGGGACCGATACCACTGGGCCACCACTGCACTGCTGTAAACTGTGTACTTATCGTAATAAATTACAATAGTACATTTTTATTCAAGGGGTGGAAGTTACGGCGTCCTGACCTATCGGATGACGCAGGTCCTCACCGGACACGGAAGTTTCGGGAGGTACCTGTGCCTGATGGGGAAGGAGGAAACGTCCGGGTGCCACCACTGCGAAGATCGCCCGGAGGACACAGTAGAGCATACGGTGCAAGACTGCCCAGCTTGGGCGGTGCACCGACGTGTCCTCACGGCGGCGATAGGCGGAGACCTCTCGCGCCCGGCATTGGTTGCGGCCATGCTGCGGGGCGAGACGGAGTGGGAAGCGGTCAGCTCCTTCTGCGAGGCAGTAATGCTCGTGAAGGAGGAGGCGGGCCGCGAGCGAGAGAGGACAGCGTCCTCCCTCCGCCCCAACCGCAGTGGTAGGCGCCCGCGGCGTCGGACGTCAGCAGACGATCTCCGGCCACCGTAGGCGCGGGCATGCGGGCAGCGAGTAAAGGGCAACTCGCTGCCCGACCAAGGACCATGCCCGGGTCGACGGCGCGTTGTGTCCCACGCGCGCCTCAAAGAGCGTCAGCATAATGACGGGGCCCCCCTCTCAGAGGGCCAAAGCCTGCCGAGGTCGCGGGATTATTTCCTTACCGTAACCCCGGAACGAAACAGGCTATGAAGGACACCGTGGATTTTAGTCAGTAAAAGTCTGACAGTCCCTCCCGCCCTGCCCGGGGCCGGAGGACTCATTTGATGATTTTACCACGCTAAAAAAAAAAAAAAAAAAAAAAAAAAAAAAAAAAAAAAAAGGGGTGGAAGTTACTTATTTAGTCCCGAGAGCAAACGAGGTGCTAATAGTTTTTTCGTGTTTAACGATGCAAAGGTGCCAAAGCCGTAAACCGTATCTGAGCAAGCCAAAAGTGGCTTGCTCAGATACGGATCGGCCCGTGAACCCGTTTTCCCAGAGACAGTGGGATAAGTCGCTGTGCAAGTTGACCGGAATAATCTCATTAATACGTCCACCAATACTGCGGAGCGTGCCCGCCTGCTGGCTGTGGGTGTGTGGTAGTTGGGCCTTTGTCTTCAGGCGCTACCGTCCCCCAACACAGGTACTATGCTGGGTGACACAACCATCCGGGTCGCTACTTGTGTTTGGGCGCTCTTTGTGGGGACACACCGCTGTCAATGTGGTGAAATAGTTGACTGCCTCGGACACCGTGGCCATTTCTGTGGCAGGAGTGCAGGTCGGTTAGCACGACATTCAAGCTTAAACGACATAATCCGTCGTGCTCTTGGCATCGCCGGGGTGCCAGCCGTCTTAGAACCCAGAGGCTTGGAACGCGACGATGGGAACAGACCAAATGGTGTGACCATAATGCCATGGAAGCTGAGTAGGTGTGGTGTGGTGTGGGATGCAACATGAGTCGACACCCTTACGTCATCCCATCTTCCTAGTACAGCGTGTAGTGCTGGCGCTGCTGATGCAGGTGCTGAAAACTCCAAGCGGCGCAAATACATTGGTTTAGCTAGTAGCTATGTGTTTGAGCCATTAAGGGTTGAAATTCTAGAGCCATTGGGTCCAAGTGTTCACGTTTTTAAGGATATCGCCAGGCTATTAGTCGACTCTTCAGGTGATCAGAGGGCTGGCCTATTCCTATGCCAACGAATCAGCATTGCCATACAACGTGGCAATGTGGCCAGCGTTCTCGGCACTGTTCCCATTGCAGCGATGTGGACGTATTCTTTGACGCCCTTTGAATTTATATAAAAAAAAAATAATTTTGTACATAATATTAACAATCAGTTTTTATTTATAGTTTATATACATATAATATTAATATAGTAAATTATAATATAGTTATGTTTTGTAAATAAATTAAAATTAACTAAACAATTAAATTTATTTTATTCTGGATATCTTTCGAAAAACCTGCTATGTCCACAAAATTAAACATTTTGCTACAAAAAAAACCAGCTAAGTCACAAAAACACTAATAACTTATTAAAAACTAAATTTTACTATTTTATTAGTTTCTAGTAATGTAGAATATCCAAAAATACACCAACTGTATTTTTGGTTTTAACCTAAAATTGTAAAATTCAAATTTATTAAGTTTTATCTGTCTCCTGTAAAATTGGGTAAAAGTGAGTTAGCAGGTTTACACTCTTAGCCGACGTTATGCAACACTTGAAGATAGGGAACACTTTTTAGAATTACATAATTACCAAAATAGTATTCAATTTTCTTGACAAGTGAATCATTTTCTCCTGAGAATTCTTCTGTACGTCTTCCGTCTTCCCGCTTAGCCGTCATAGCCAGTTGCTATCCAAGTATGGCTTGTCCCACACGACCATGACTCAAGGATTTACCTCTATCTATTTATATTATCAGAACTATGACAGTTGATTTGACCATATTATCAGTTCGAACTTACAAAACATATGAATTTTCCACGATTGTACTCTTATATCAGGGTGTTTCCACTGAACTATTATGTAGATTCATGGATAAGATATCCAAAATGTCTTTATACCTACTTGTTTTATGTTGTTTACACATTTTATGTTCCCAATGTTCTCCCAAAATACTTCTAAATGAAACTGGTTTTGCGTATATAATGTTAGAGCGATTCTAACAGCGCGAGCGTAGTTTGAATAACCTTCAAAAGTTATTGCAATTTGAATGTGGTATCACATCATTTTATAAATATTATTCAAGCCTGCCCGACTAACAGTAGGTTTTGATAGGAGCGTCAATCAATTTCCAAATGCATTCGTTTCCAAATTTCAAAGTTATGAAATAAATACTTATTTCATCAGATAATAATTCATTTAAGAGATTTTAAATCATCCAAATGCATAGAGAAGACGAAACCGTTGGTACATTTGTGTTCAATTACTTCAATTGGTCTCATTCCAGTGAGCAAATAATTTATTAACGTCTGATCTTTATCTGTACCTGGTTACTAAATGGATAATTTATTAAGCCCCGTATTAATAACAAATCCGATCCTAATCATTCTGCACTTTGTACACATTTAATCATAGTATCAATAAAATTATCGTTCATTGCTTGTAATACTGATAAAAACCGGATCTCATGCCTATAAGCTTAGTATAATAACAAAGTCATTTTAATGTCATTTATGACTTTAGAGGGTAGGTATAGATTCCAGATAACTTATCAGATGTATGAAGTAACTAAAAAAAAGTGTTTTCACTGAACTCCATCTTAAGAACTAAAGATTAGAATGGAAGTGATAAACTAGAATTAGACTACAAAACTGAGTAGAAGTTTGTCAAATGCTGATAATGTTGTGTACGTAAAATGTTTGGTTCGTTTGAGAGCACGTGGTGATTGCGTGCAGTTTCCACCTCGGCAACATTCGTAGGCGAACCGGCAAGTTAGTGGGGAGTGCATACGTGATCGTCACTGCGTACACTGAAGCTACTTAGCGGGGTTACGCTAGGTGCAATGCTGGGACCGCTATTGTTCATATTGTAATGTTAATTGCTTAGCCTTTTTTGTAAACTGGAATGATGATGTCAAGTGAGTAACGCAGCAATTTAGGCAAACTCCAGTAAATTTGGACAAAGCCGCGATATTAATGTACTCGTAATTATGTCAAGTATTTGAGTATTTTACAAGTGTCAAATTCCCATGTGCAAATTGGAGTGACTATCACACGACAAAAGTGTGAATCCAATTAATTGATACAGAATAAAGACAAGAACGAATTTCACAATACATTAACTGCACAATATAATATATTTTACAGTATTCGATTATACATAATTATAATCGAAAACGGTAACCTCATTGGTAAAGTTCAAAAAGTGTAACCAAGTTGCTGGACCACTTGAACTCGAACGCATATTATTTTATCGAGAGGGTGATCGTCACATTTAAACGTAACAAAAATAATGATAATCTTCTCAGAAACATTCAGTCCGGTTTAACCAGAAAATAATTTCTACATTACCATTTCCTAGTAAATCATTCCATTCCAATGCAAGGAACGGAAATGAGGATAATTATAATTAAAAAAAAGAAATTGAAATATGTAGCTTAAAATCGTTGCCTCAAGCAAATAAATATAACGAGAACCAATTTGGCTAACGAGTGGTTGGTGACACGCGAGACCAGAAGGAACTAAACAGTTCTAACTGGAATTTGCATACATTGACAGCAGCGATTCGATTTTCCAAAAATGTAATCATTTTTTGTAAATCGAATCCATAACTTTACAGTAATCTTATGTGCATCAGCTACAATGAGATGTGAAAGTTGATTCTTTGTACCTAGGATGATTGGATGCTACTCCTGTGCAGCCCTCTGCAATAATTGTATAGTCAGTCTCTGCATTATCATTTCTTAGAATTTTGAAGGATCTTCAGAGCACTTTAGTCATTTACTTAAAAAAAAAGCTAATTATGACAATGTGTAGCCACGTCCTTTCTTCTTTACAACAGTCTCTATAAATGGAAACTCATTACGAGAATGATGTCATTTTCTTTTGTCTTTCACCATTTGTTTTGGGAGTATGAATAATTATCGTTTCAATACATCGCATCATCAGAAACTTTTCAGAAATTATCGGACATTGGAAACGAAAAAGCTGTTACATTTGCATTTAAATGGCGTTCCGCTCTGTAGTCCATTGCTGTTTTGTAAATTAACATAATATCAAATGCAATGGAATCTTGAAGATTTGAAGATCTATTTAATTACCTATACAAATCTTCGTTGAATAAAAAAGAGCTGGAGACCCAATAATATTCGATGGCTTAATATGTGCCGGTTGTTGCATCACGCTCGCATTTTGTATGCCAAAAGAATCTTGGATATTCTTAGATTTGAGAGCGTCTACCTATGGTTTTGCTTGAACTTTTGATCGTTGAAGACAAGCGCCAGATTGTAAATCAACTATATCTTCTGCGAAGTGACATAATTCGACGTGTTGAGTCTATTTGCACGGGCCAGTCATTCAGAACCTTGTGCTGAATTTCAGGAACAACGCGAGACTAAAGTACAATGTAGTATCATCTCGTTTTCGGTTACGTGGGAGATCCCACGACCCGTCTGTGTTCACGCTCGGGCCGCATGCTTCGTTGGAAGTCGTCCAAACTTTCTTGTAAACTCAGTGATTGAACTTGAGATCTGTTCTCAGTTTATTTTGTATGCGGAAAATATTTACACAAAGATTCTTTATTGACCGGCAGTATTGGAAGGTGAATGGTAATTGAATGGATAGTCTGCATTTTCTAGAATATTTTAATGAAATTGGCTTATAATCTATATAATAATATATTCTAGTTTTACGATTATTGCTCTCATAATTCAATAGTTGGACATATTCAATTTATATTTCACCCTAGTAACAGCCGCGTGGTATACAATTTAACATCAATGAAAAAAAACCGAGTTTTAAAAATAAACTCCACGGACAGGGATTCGAAAAATATTTGTATTTTGGCGCCATTCCAAAATATTTTTCCCTATTCGGTGTTGCCCGCTTAGTCAGAATTTTTAACCTTCTATTTATGGTACAAGGTTATGCGCCGTTCGATAGGTGAAATAAGTTTTTTCGTAAATATCGAATCGCTTTGTTTGACTTCATATTCAAGCCAGATACCGATATGGATAGCCATTGTTTAGTATCGAGTAATGATGACAATAATGATGTTTAAATCCTTATCACAAAATTCTAGTACGAAGTGAACTTATACAACGTGTAACGTTAATAGCGCAAAACCTCTCGTGGGGTAACTCAGCCCATGTTACTGAACAATGTTTGTTCTAAAACTTTTGGGAAAAAAATAATAAAAAAAATGATTTTCCATACTTGGGCTCGATCAATTTCTCATTTTGTATGAAAAACCATTTTATTTTTTCAAAAGTCTTCATCAGAGGTTCTGCGCTATTAACGTTACACGTTGTATAAAAAAAAATAGGTAACACGTTTATACAAAATGTGAACACAAATCACATTCAACCTACTTTCTGTGCCTCAAAAAACTTTTTGTGTGTCAAATTATCAAAGACTAAGGCGATTCTCACACTGCCCCGCATGATGCAGCGTAGCGCGTGGATGCGTGTTCTTCCGTTGCTTGTAAGTATCTCCGTTTGTATAGAAAACACGCACAGTCCAACACACTGAAAATGCATCCACGCGCGTTCATGCGGATCACGCGCGTACACGCGGAGAAACATGCACCCCCGCGCGTAGGTGCGGGGCGAGACGCAAGGTATAGCACACCGAATCCCGCAGTGCCGCGCGTGATTTTGAATGCTCAGTACTGCACGACCACCACAGAGAACGGCGAATAAATAAATGAGAGCCGCCATGCGTGAATCTACAAAACGCACCTACGCGCGTGAGTGCGTGAAAAACCCGCACGATGATGCAGATCTGCACTCCCGCAGGAACGCGCGTAGGTGCGTCGACACGCAACATGCAGCATCATGCGGGGCAGTGTGAGAATCGCCTAATTGCGTCCTCCCGGTTTTCAGAGAATTTCCAAACTCCTTTATCTCAAATATCTTGACAAAAGTATAATTCAGGTAAGGTACCCGAATTGTAAAACCGTCCATTTTAGTAGCGTCTATCTAATCTATCGACACGTACAGATGCAAGCACCTCAACCTAACCGAATCTGTCTTTTCACAATGATCACGAACCTTCTGCTTTGGTGATACAGTTGAAAATGGTTGATGTGCTGTCATTTGTACCTACCTAGCAACCGGTTGTGTTCCGTTCATAGAATGGACTTTAACCGTCGCGGGGGCACCTCTAGAAGCATTATGGATGATAGGTACTATTAAGGATAATATGCTAAAAACTTTTTGTGTGGGTATTTTGTAATAGATACTACCTGGCTTGTATAACAAGATAATGGCTTCTAGTTTAAAACAAGCATAATAATCTTCAGTAACACTTTTATTTTTGTAAGATCCCAAATTGTTCGTACCTACTCTACCTACTACATTAGATGAGGTAACTAACTTACCAGAAGTCACAAAAACAGTGTTTTTTTTTCTTAAAAATAAATATCGACGTATCGGAACGGTCGCGGTAGTCCGGTAGTGCTTGCAAAATTTTCGCAAATTCATTTTTTATCGCTCTTTGAGTCGTTGCTACCCAGTTTATAAATATTGATAACCTCTATCTTGTGACGTCACTTCAACAGGGATTATGTATCAGCAAAAATAAATAGAAATGGAAGGATTTTGGTATAATCTTAGATTGTTGAACTAGGTAGGTTTTTTGCGCAGTTACCGAATGAAATTTTATTGCGCGTTTGAATCTTTACTTTTACCTTGGACTATGTTGTTAAACGGTTAGCTGTTAATAGGTTTAGTTGCGGAACGCACTTTGTTATTCACATATTTATTGAGTTCTGAAATCTTTTTATTATATTTTTTTACAGTCTTTGCAATCTTTTGTTTCGCTTCATTATTATTGAAACTTGAAAGTCTATTTTACATTTATTTAAATATTTGACTTCAACAGGGATATCTTGTGCTGACTTTACACATATTTGCACAAACAAGATAAAAGCTATCTTGTGCTGATTCTTTTATTACCTGCCTGTTTTCGTGATGGCAAAGATCATTATATTTTTCAAACAAAGCCAAATTATAATTTCAATGTAAAATAACTGTTCGACACCAAATACAAAATTCAAAACTGGAGCGTGCACAAAACGTAATTCTTTGTTATCTGTTACTCGGTACTCCCAATTCGCAATGGCGGCAAAGCTGTAGGTATTTTACTTCCTAATCAAACAGGTTTATCTGTTTATTAATACTATCCACACGTATGAAGGCGTGTCGGTGTCGAGCTAGTGTTGAGTATTAATTTGAATTGAATATAGATTAAGTGACTTCGGAAATCAAGATGGCTGCCGTGTTTTGCTCGCGAAAACATGATGGCCGGTAGAGGACGGTAATAAAATGCGTAATCTATGCACGCTGGCGCTTATAACTATGTAAATGTTAAAGTCGGTCTGGCTCGGACTTGCTTTGTATTCTGAGTACATATTTGCTTATAGATTATAGCCTAGGTATTCTTGTCCAGCTAGGTTTATGTTGATAGCTAGATTTTGAAATTACCACCAAATTACAACAATTGCGAACTGAGAATTCGCACGATATTTATCGGGATTACAGAATATTTAAATGTTAGAATTTTCCGGACTTAACTCGTGGGATATTTCAATCATACTGAATGGATTTCTTGAAAATTAGAACCTTGAAAGAAGTTCTTAACTCTAAGAAAAAGCAAAATCTAAAATTGAGAAAAATAATACAGATCTCTCGACTCTCAAAAGACAAACATTATTCCGGCTAGATAACATAAAATGAAGTATTGGCGCCAATGCAATATATTTTTCTTGCTTTACGTGTGTTTAAAATGCACGGTGCGCGTCATCGCTAAAAATAATAATGCAGCCCACTTATCAAAGTGACCCTTTAACATTGAAATCAAGCATTTTCGATTTGGTTTGCTAAAAATAGCGTTTTCTCGTGAATCCGGCTAGTGGCTTAGGTATTATTAAAAAGGCAAATATGCAAATTATTTCCACAGACGACGATTTCTCACAAGATCATTCTAATTCTTAATACGATAAGCTGATATATGATAGTGAGAATAAGAGATAAGCAATAACGAATACATACAAGATGTCTTAAATTCTAGGCTCATTTGGAACACATTCCAATATTGCCATATGATTTTCTTTGATTCTGCCAACTTTTACGATTTGCGAAGGATGGCGAGCTGCCAATATCCCTTCAACTATTACGTGATATAGCTGTGCAGGCATGTAGGTACTGCAGTGAAAGTATCATTAAATTCCGTTCAGTACATTTTGAGTGATGGTACACGAAGTCTGATTTCACCAGCACTTACTGCAACTGGTATTATTTCTTCAACACCCTTGAACCTGTATTTCTGCAGTGCTAGGAAAAGAACCTCATCATCGGCTTTAAAGTCCTTCACTTTTAAGTCTACAATCGCAATTTGATTGCTCATTTCAATAATTTTAATCTTCTTACCATCTGCTTCAAGGTTTCGAAAGTTCTGAGTTTAGTAAAGGATATATTTCATTATATTACGACTTGTACAAAACAACATGAACACTAAAATACTCAAAAGCGATAATAATGTCAGGTTTGTTGTTTTTTCACTCAAAACCGGTTCACAACAGAAATAATGCGCAGTATTTGACATTTGTGTATTGATCACGCCTTTTGCTATCGATACGCGATACTTAATTGTTATTTTCAAGTTCGTTTGACCAAAACAAATGTTGGTACATAAAGATTTATGCGGTTTCTGATAAGGTAATCTATTAAGCACTTTGCGTTTTACAGCACCTGCCTTCCTGTTTACTCAGCGCCCGGATCACTTTCTGCTCACATGGGGCTTAACAAGGATTATGAATTTGATAATGTTATGTAATCTGGATTATCTTCATCTGTTAGTACATCAGCATCAACACTTACCGATGGAATTGTTCACGAAACTTCTGATGAATATTGGGCTCTTCTATGAAAATGTTATATCATATCTGACGCACCTATGTATTCAAGACACCTGAGTACATGAATTTAATTTAATGACTATCCATTTATAGGCGAGTTATGAATATTTACAGACGCCAAGTATGAGCTAAGATATCGTACAATGTGCAGTATTAATTCACAGGTACACAAAGACTGTATAAGGCGTTCAATGTTCATGATAGTCGGATTAACTAGAATTTTCTGACAGGGTGTCACATAGTAACATGTTGTTCTCCAGTAGACGAACAACGCCTAGGTTAGGCTTGTGTGATTTCATCTCGAAAAGGCCGTGAAAAAAATCTTGCATAATTACAAAACTACTTTTTGGTGTCATCTTACATTATGAGAACACTGAAAGGTATAGATTGAGTCACAGCAGAAATAATGTTGATAGCATAATTAATGATGTCCTTGGTATTGATTTATAGATGTGTTAAGTCCATGTGGGGTATTTAATAAGCCATCTGATTAATTATAATTAATCAGATGGCTCTAATCTTTACTTGACGTCATTGATAAATGCAATACCTAAATGCCTAGGATAACCTAATGCCTGATCGTAAATCAATGATTGGTATCAGTATTTTTGTTATTCGTATGTAAAAACTTTTTATTGGTGCAAAAGGATAATCTTCATATCAGTTGCAAAGATTAACATGTTTTTTTGGAAATTATGATTATTTACAAACTTAAAACTACGCAACAGAATTGAAAACATCGTATCAAACACAATGTTTTGCTGTTTGTCAAATTGTTATGGCAGTTTGTAGCTGTACTTACACAATAGCCTACCTTTCGGTCGTACCCACACGCCTCGGATCAAAGTCCACCAACATTTTTTAAGCAAAAAATTCTCATGTGATGAGAGTTGAGCAAAAAATTTAAAAATTGAATGCTTCTTGTTCTAGATTAAGCATAATTGTTAGTAGTCGTTTCGCTATTTAGTCGTTGTGGCCAGGAAAAAATTGAGAAGACTATAAAAACCACTGTTCAAGTTTTGTGGTTAGTAGATCGGTATCTTAAATGCTCATCAGGTCTTTTTGGACTTCAAATACAGCAATCCCACGAATTTCAACTTTCTATGGAGAGTAGAACTTGCCAAGAACAATAAATTGTTCCTACAATTCTTCACTAGCGTCTATTAACAGGGCAAATCCATGAATAAATTCGCCAGACGTTAGGTACATACAATCGCTACGTGGAAATATCCAAGGTTTCCATTGTCACCGGTGACCCTGTCTCTAAACATTTAATAGTGCTTATAGCCCCACATTATTTTACTTTAGGTCTTAACTATGTATTGTTAGAAGCCGTTAGTACTTTGTCTAAGTAGAAGGGTATCTATAGATCTGTCGCTAATGGTCACTGCTTGTGTGTTCGCTTGATCTAGCATTTGATTGATTGTGCTATTCCAAATTTTGCTTAGATTGTCTTGTTTGGAGTCAAAATAGACATCTAAGGAAGCAGTCTTTGAAGCTAAAATTTCATGTTTAGTGACGAGCGAGTCTCAGTACTTACAGTTGCTTTACTCATCGTCTAAAATTATACTATAGTCCACTTAAAATAATCTTTATGCGTCTGTTTACGCACTGCCTTGTCTTCCTCATTGCTCTGTTTAGTATTACATAAACTGCTAACTACTACTATACCATAAAATACTTAAGTTCTACTTGTAAGTCTTCACCTACTTTTTTTTTTTTTTTTTTTTACGTGGCAAAATCATCAAATGAGTCCTCCAGCCCCGGGCAGGGCGGGAGGGAATGTCAGACTTCTACTGACTAAAATCCACGGTGTCCTTCAGTAGCCTGTTATGTTCCGGGGTCACGGTAAGGAAATAATCCCGCGACCCCGGCAGGCTTTGGCCCTCTGAGAGGGGGGCCCCGTCATTATGATGACGCTCTTTGAGGCGCGCGTGGGACACAACGCGCCGTCGACCCGGGCATGGTCCATGGTCGGGCAGCGAGTTGCCCTTTACTCGCTGCCCGCATGCCCGCGCCTACGGTGGCCGGAGATCGTCCTGCGACGTCCGTCGCCGTGGGCGTGCACCACCGCGGTTGGGGCGGAGGGAGGACACTGTCCTCTCTCGCGCGCGGCCCGCCTCCTCCTTCGCGAGCATTACTGCCTCGCAGAAGGAGCTGACCGCTTCCCACTCCGTCTCGCCCCGCAGCATGGCCGCAACCAATGCCGGGCGCGAGAGGTCTCCGCCTATCGCAGCCGTGAGGACACGTCGGTGCTCCGCCCAAGCTGGGCAGTCCTGCACCGTATGCTCCACCGTGTCCGTATGCTCCACCGTGTCAAGTCTTCACCTACTTGCCCTTGCTTTTTATAATCTACGCTCAGACATATTACGTCATGATCTAATATGGCTCCTAGCTTACTGGTAAAACTAGTCTGCTTTTTTATCCACCAAAGGATTTAAAACCTAAATGCTTTTTGTGTAGAGCTTAATTTACTGCGCTTAATTACCTTGTCGGCATTTAGGCATTTAGAAAAGACCATAAATGGTTTCATATTTTATAACAACGTATTTGGAGTACTTGATAATGTTCTTTCTTACGCATTATTTCAGGAATAGTGAAGTATTTTCATGACATAATTTTTGAACACTGAATATTTTGAGATGGAGCTTTAAGAAAAACATGTTGGTTTTCCTCAAGATAAAAATATTTTTGCGGTGTTTGTTTTGCTTGTATAATGAAGCAGTTTATACTTGAACTAATATTGTCAAAGTGTTTTTGCTACCAATTAGAAAATCTTGTTCTAAATAAATCGAAACAGGAAGTATGACCAGACACTTCCGTCACAATTACGAGCCTTACCGTGGAATGGGGTGTCATTGATCAATTTAAAAATTCAAAGGGCTGTATTTTCTAAAATACAAAGGTACCGAAGACGAAAAAAAAATTGGAATATCGGTTTTTACTATACAATCGATACAATGAATTAGATTCTATTTTAAATAAATAATATGTCGATGAAAAATATAAATGTGAGTGGTCAATGTTAAACCGTAAGTGGGGTTACTTTGATACCCCCTAATATTTTCACGGCAAATGATAGTAACCCCTTTAAACGTTATTATTTCGAAAGAACAAAAAAAATCGGCTAAGTGTAAAAAAAGATATTAATTTTTTTAAAGTTTTGGGGTGACATTGATCAAGGCAAAAAAAAACTTTTTGAAAAATCACCTTTATTTTAACGTTTCATTGAGATATATTAATTGTAAAAACATAATTAGGAACATTAATCAGTCAAAATCTTAAATGTTAAGTAAAAATAGAAAAAAATCACTACTAGCTACTGCTCGTTCTAACACGTCTTCATTAGAATTCCGATAGGCGCGAGCGCCTAAACGCTTCATATATGTTCTTGGCATAGCGCTGAAAGTAAAAAAAAATCATATAAAGCAGCCATCATTGCAAATATATTGATAATATGTTAAAAATGTCATGGGGTGAGATTGATCAATGACCAAAGTAACCCCATGCCTGTGATCAATGACACCCCGTATAGAAAATAAACCACCACTGAATGAAATTTTGGAGGTTAAAATACAAAAACAACTTCTTTCTCAAGCTAATTAAACACATAACAACATAAACTATCATTTTTTCTAGCAACTTGCATATCCAATCTGGAACCCAGGAAGTTATTTTAACCCCTAAAATACTTTAAACTCAATACTCACAGTTTTTTATGAAAATCTCCGGTAGTGATCTGTTTGTACGTGCAGCGCTTGGGCAATGTCAAAGAGTGACACACAGTGCTGCCAATGCAAAAGACGAAATTTTTCGGTTGCGTTCAGAAATTAAACAATTCCTGTTTTAAAAAAATATAAAGTTTTTATCAATGCTACCCCGTGAATCAAACTAACCCCATTCCACGGTACTGTTAATTTGTGTCAAAAATATGACAAACGTAAGCGTAAACCTTGTTTACTAAAATCAGCTTTACAGTTAACAAAGCCAACGTACCAGCTAACTTTATTTGAAAATTGAAAAAAAAAAGAATTATCTTGAGTCGGGCAAGGGTCTCGATTCGACATTTGAACTTTCGAACGTGGACGGTTTAACGACTATCCTTGTTTAAATTTTGACAGATCCGTTTAGTTGTAGCATCGCTTTCAACAAAACAAAAATACTCAAAAGAACAAAGGCATCCATTCTCGAGGCTATTTAATAGGGAATCTAATCTGTCGTAACTAGGAGTGGTTCAGAAGCGGGACACGTGCGTTGTATCCTCGTAGGCCGACGACCTCACAATGGCAAATACTGGTTGGGTTCAAGCTAGCTTTTATTGAAAAGAATTGGCAGGACACGGCCCTGGGAAATGGGTTCTTGACATGAAAAGGTCCAATAGAAATTGCAGCAAGTAATTTATTTTTTTGTTACCTATGTTCAAAATACCCGATGAACAGGATTGGGAAGTCCTCAATATACACAATTACACACATATAACTAATACTATAATTAATCATAATTATTAAAGCATCATTTTATCTTCGGTATTTCCTCGTCGTAATGAACTTTGTACTAAAGCAAATAACATTGGATTACCATAAGGATAGGTTGCCTAGTCCATAATTACATTGCTGTTATCTGACTTTCCTTGTAACGACACTGAGGAAATCAATACAAGTTATAGTAAAGTACAAGTACGTACCAATTCTAGGATATACCTACTAATATTTTGTTTTAAGAGGACAATAAGAATAAATCGAAAGTCGTTTCTTTTCAAGAATAAGAACTTGATTTTGAGTGACATTTACATTTCAGTCGTATTTAAAAATGGTTGCAGTAAAAGCGACGATGACGATGAAAGGGCATTGACTCCACATATACCAAGTATGACCATTAGGGAAGCCGGCATCCAACTTGGGAACAAAGGCCCAAAACAGAGTTGGTTGACGGCCAAAACGTATCGCTGGACTACGAGTAGGTACTATGACTACGATTAGACTAATTGCTTCTGACATAATGGCCAAATCTACTAAACAATTAACGAGGCTAATCGGTTGAATTTTGGAACTTTTGGATCGCTGCTCAAACATACAGATGCAACAAAAGAAAGACAAGACGAAGGGCCTTGGCAGACAATTATGTTTGGGTAACAAAGGAATTACGTTTCAGCTTAATCTAGATAAAACCTTAACACATTTGGATAACATTAAAGCATGAAAGGAAGGTGATGTAACGCAATATACCCAGTTAACCCTAGAAAGATAATCATATTGTGTAGTACGGAGAAGATAGTCATGCGTAAAATTTACGCATGTGCTATAATTAGCTGTAGATTGAGGTTTATTAATATATTTCAATAAAATCGTATGTTATATATATTGACACATATATTAGAATAATTAAGACTGCAGATAATTTATTTATAATTATTTATTTATTAAATAAAAAAAATAACTTTAATCTTCTGCTTTAGATGATCAATTTTTTAACACTTAGTCTTATATTTTTTTATTCTATGATAATCAGGGTTTTTATAGCACAAAATCAACAATTAGAATATCTTATATATATTAGAAACATATAGATGTGTAAAAATCTGTTACAAACAACTTTGGAAAATTTCAACGTAAGGCTTACGACACATTGGTTTCTCTACATTTTTTTCAGGACGCATTTGCCCTTCGCCTTATTATAAAAGGGGAAAGGGGCTGTTCTTCTTGCCACTCATCTATAAAAACTTCTTCTGTATCGCTCTGCACGTCATCTTCACTTTCATGATCCGCTGCTTCACAGTCGGTATCCTCACAGAGAAGCTCGTCGTCGCTTTGCATAAGGCTGGCCAGGATATGGTCTTCGTCCAAGTTTCTACTACCCCATTATGTTATATTTTTGCTCCAATATCTATAAAAGCAAACTGATAATAGAAGTAATGAAATACAGTTATAGAAAGATAAAAATAAATAAAAAGAATATACAAGTCAAAATCTTAAAAGTCACTTAAAAGATAATCATGCGTAATTTTGACGCACGTGGTCGTTATATTTCAAAATCGGTTACACATACCTTATTGACACGTGCACTTTACGGTAGCTCCCAACGACTTATGAGATGTCCTAAACGCACAGCTATGGATTCGCGCTATTTAGAAAGACAGAGCTATATTTCGAAAACGCATGCGTAAATTTTACGCAGACTATCTTTCTAGGGTTAAAATGACTCCAGCAACACCAGTTAAACCAGATATCGCGAATTCTAGACTTCCTGGATTTGGTCGGAACATTACCGAAGCATGACGATAACGAACGCTTGTGAAGTCTCAGATGTGTTTGAAAACATTTTGATTGTTCGTTATAAATGTGCCACTGCCAAGCTGCTGAAGAATACCACCATTCTCGCTTTTACGACTCTCTACAAATAAACAAACAAGATATTTCGAAATGGTTCATATTAGAATTCTATTCGGAGATGCAAAAATCAAAATCCTTTTTCTCTTGGCACTCTAGTCGAAACAAAAATAGAAGAGCAAAAACATTGAATCACAAAACGACCAACCCAGATGTTTTCTTGCCGTCTCTCTCTAACGCCAATGCTGTCTCAACAGAATCACGCACGGCCTGCGTGCGCGCAACGGTCGATCGATCGGCCAACCAATCGGGCTCAGCGGCCGAACTTTCGTTTCTGAACCCAAACAGTTGAGCAACTAGTCGACTGAACAGATTAGCGTTCGTGTCCTGCCAAATATAATCTGTTTGTGTTCATGGAAATCCGTAATACCCAGATAACTGAAGAGATGTTGATGGTTGATAGTAATATCTCGTCCTAAATAAGTAGAAAATAACAATGTGTCTGCCTTTGTATCGACGCTACCTGTCTTTCCGTTATCGGTAACGTATACGGTTGAAAGAAACTGGTTTCATGGTACTCTCAAGAAATGCGCAGTCAAGTAACAACTCCAACCCAAGAAGTATGCAGTTTCAAGTGATGCCCACACGCCTGCCACCTCCAACAAGTTATGTATTTGAATACCCAAACCAATCCACACAAAGCCCTTTTCTTTTCTGCGTCTGAACAACAATGGATCTCTTTGTGTTAATACATAATCTAAAGATTACGTTGCAACACGCATAGTACATGCATATCGTCATCCATGACAGCCCGTGGCACAGAAAATCATAGTTTCTCCTACACTTCATGGACACATCAGTCCGCCTACACAGCTAGACATAGAGGGAATTAAGAACTGTCTATTACTGACGGATAAAAGAAAGAGAATACATATGTTTATTTGGTACACGCCAAAAGTACACACAAAAAAAAATACAATTCAGTATCACGGTCTGCGCCAAATCAGCCAAATTCAACAAAATTCCGGACAACTAGTGCACTAATGAATGACAACCACTGTTTCGAAAGGAATTATTTATACATAGTAAATATTGTTTATTAATACGACAGCAGGATGCTATAAATATGGATCGGAAATGCTGAACATAACAGCCCCATAGTTTTTTATCAATATTCCACATTCATTAAACAACTACACTTAACTTCAAACGTATAGAGTTTCATTTTGGGTGAAATGGAAGAAAGGGCACTCGTTATCATTGAACGAGGTTAATGATCTTTTATTTTGATTCAACGAAAATATTTGTGTTACTGATAACAATAATGTAACGTTCATAATAACAATGAAGCTCTTTTGTTGGTACAAATAATAAGCAAGTTATAATTAATAACCTCTAACGAGACTGATTTGTGAAAGTCAATTGGAGACTCGGGTAGCCCAAAATTTTCCGTAATGAATACAAAGAGAAATGCAGTCATCCTATAATGGAAGATTCCATATTTTGATTAAAAGCAAGATGAACTCAACGGACAGTAGATTGGACAGTAAGAAGTTACGGAAGTCGAGGTATAATCGACAGATGGGATGCATTGCAGACATTTGATACAGGCATTATGGTTGGAAGAACTTATAAGATCGTCGGGAACTTAGGAACAGGAACTACTGAATATGAAAGTGCACAATTCTTTTGACTAAGGATAAATAGTATTGATGCCAGGATGCCAATAATATTTCTATTAGACGAACATACGTCACCATAAATGACGTTAAAGCTATTCCTGAGTCGCCTTTTGAAAAGATTTCTGGAGATACTTCCATGGGAACACCTACCATAGGATACCGCTAACCATACTAGGCTATTACGGTTTCCACGTACTGTTATTTGTCTACAAGAAAATTGTCAGCAAACTAGAAATGAGGTCTTATTCAATAGCTTTAGATTACCTACTGTAGTATGTCCATAAAGGCAAAGTCAATAATAAAATAAAATTAAATACGTATAAAGAAAAACGTGAGTCATTTGTTAAGCGAATATTTCACTTTTGTAGGTAGTATTCAAATGTGTGGAAATTATAATATGTATCCATTGTAAGCATACCTAGAATAGGTTTTAATTGGTTCCTGAATTGAGTATTAGGCGTGGTTAATGTAATCGTTTCAATTACAAATGCAGTGGACTTAGGACTTACCTTGACTTAACCTACATAATTAAAAAGTAATTCTAGTTGTACTATTTCCTACAATAATCAACCGAGAGTCTGGTAACCATTTTCAGCATCTTATTACCCAGTACTAACTGGGTTGTTAAGGTCAGAGAGACAGTCGCTCGATATTCGGCTGCATCCGATTAGCTCCGAAAAGGTCCTCAACACGGTTTGGAAAAGGCTAGACAGACGATGATGCGAGTACGTAAAACCAAAAAGACAATTCGACTTCTCCAAATGACAAATTCGATTGCATTTATGGCCTTTCTGCAGCCATGTTTACGTAAACGAATTTAACCAAAACAGGTACACCGTAGTCCGATCAGGCAAAGCGATTACTTCCAGGGTAATTTGCCCGGCAATTCTGCGAAATGTCCAACACGTGTGTTATTCCAACGGTATCGGGCATTACGCAAATTGCTTTTTTACGACCCTTCCGAAGTAGCAACTGTAGTTTTAATTAAGGGAAACATTTACTAAAAGTAGTATTGAATAGGGAAAGGGGAAGTTGAGTACCTACCGACGTTAATGTGTTAGTAGGGAATTCCTTTTATTAATAAATTCGATCAATAAGAATAATAGTCAGTATTTAGTAGTCAGATGACTATTCGAAAGAGTAATATTTGCTCTATGAGTGTGCGCATGCGGGTCAACCCGATGCGATAAATGAAAAAGTTCGTTTATCTTTTCTTTAGTCTTTCTAGGCGAAAAACAACGTTAAACCTCGAAAAACAAATAAACAAAGCAAATATTATGTCCTCAAGATTTCCTGATTCAACACAATCATCACGATTCAGCAGCATGTTATAATAATTCCTATTTAAATACCAAACAACATGGAATGACGCTGTTAACACGAGATGCAAGCGTGATACCGTGATGACAGATAAGGGATATTATCAGATCGCATCATATTGTATCAATTATGGAGCATGGAGGAAAATTTCCAATCAAACTAAGAAGCATTGATGTTCAGAAAAATATTGTAACTCTATAAGCAAGAGAGGAAGAATTTAAAGGCAAGAGACACAAAAAATGCGATCGTAAGCTAAAATCGGATCAGAGGGAAAAATAAGAACAAAATAAAAATCTACCTGCTTAAGATACATCCTTTAACGATTATTTTATCTTTGAAAGAAAAGCTCTAAAATAACGAAAGTAAAATATCGTTATGTACATATTATTGATGCTGGTGCTAAATCCAAAGTGTTTATAATGGGGTGCACAGACAATCGTATAGTAGATTCCTGTCTTTACAGCTTATGTCCGGCAGTTGGCAGAACTGCTCTTAAACAAAAGACAATCAATCATAAAATATGCAATGCTGTCTCTACCTACCTCAACTTGTTTTTATGCATCCAATCATGTAAGCAAACTAATTCACAAGATTTTATTCTTGATACGTAAACATGAGATCGCATGACAAATATTTACTACACGGCTGCGCAGGAGTTTGCAACGTGATGCCGGAGATAAGGTGTCAATGAGAATGCCTGGATACAATTACTTTAGTTGTGTTTTCAATTGATTTAGCTGACACAAGGATGCACGGGTCCGTGAAATGGTGAGTTAATTGGAAGTCGGACTTTGAACACATAAATGTTGGGAAGAAGTGGTAATAATCGTTTGGTGTTGATTGGATCAGATAAAATGAATAAAATCTATGTTTTATTGGTTAGTTGGTCACGATAACAATTACTGATGACTTAATTCAACTGAATTGAGCTGGACATGCTATAAATAACAGTAAATGAGGGTAGTATAAATTGAGAATAACATCTACCCTCAGTTTACAAACATTTCAATAATAAATCGGAGATGCTGAAAACCCTGTTCAGTTGTTTATTATATCTCATAGTATACTTCAATAATATAGACTCCTTGTACTTGCGATTAAATTACTTCGATTAGATTACGTTACAAACACTCAAAAGGACCAGTTATCTGTTCAATTCTATTTAAAATCAGTGTACTAGATCATGTTTTGATTCTCAATTATATTGGGACGAAGCGGGATACTATTGAAATCGTAAAGAAAATGTTTGAAAGCAAAATTTTGATTTAATTTCTTGGATTAGTTTTGCCGATAAACGAATACAGCTGCAGCATGGAAAATTCACTTGTTAGTTAAGCTTCAAGATTCGTTGAAGTACGATGAAATAATCAATGAATGGTTTAAATTGTTGACGTATTACGCTTCTTACATTGGCTTACTAGCCTGCCCGCATTGGCGTATCTGACAATGGATGCCAGCGTGTGGGACATATTACTCATTGCAGTTACTATGCAACGTTTATCATATCATCAATGTTCTGTTACTAATTATGGACTAATATTCACACATCTGGTCTGATTGTGACAAAAACATTTGAGGAATCGCAGTTACCATGCAGCTGTTATCAATGTGGGCTTGTTTTTGCAACAAATAGTCAATTTATCGTGCATTTTACTATCTAAGTAATGTTTACCTAAACGATATGGCGCCTTCAACGGACAAAACATTTACCTACTCTTGATTTAATTGGAAAAACAATATGAGCGCATATACTTACAATAATGCGCAATTAACAGTAAGTAAACACGACATACCTCCGCTTACTATTCTTTATTGTTGATACCATATGCGCAGTTAACTGCTGCATACAAAGAAATATGGTAATGTTACACTCGGAATCCACTTGGCTGGCCCAAACAGACATACGTTATAAGTCATAACGGATATGAAAACAAGTTTTATAGAATTGAATAAAAGGTTCAGTTTGAATTGCTGGACAACTGCGAAAATACAGCAGCGGCTAAGATGTCCTGACAGTAGTAGACCTACAAATAGGTACTCGTATATTTCCGACAAGATTTTTCGCATAACATCTTGTACGTAAAGGCTATGTGGAGAGACCATTCAGAGCCTCCAGCAAAGACTTGTCAAGTTCAACATTGATAAATAGCTCCTAATAATAGGTTTTTTGGTTGCCAACTTTCACTTCACAACATTACCAAATTGGCCTGTAGACTAGCCTCTATGAATACTACCGTAATATGTAATTATTTGGCAAATACAAAATATGTTGCGAAAGTCAGCAATCTAATGAACGGTGTAGATCCTGTTTTAGGTCAATATGGATGTGGATCAGTTATTTAGGCATCACGTGTTTGTCTCGCTTTCTTTTTCGTAAAAGTTTACACTTGTAACAAAATACACTGTCCAAATTGACAGAAGAACTGATGTAAATTTCCTTTGTTCCAGGTATGCGAGAAACTGGAGATCGGCGCCGAAGCGGACTACTTCGGCCTCCGCGTATCTCCAGTCTCTGGGCCCAGCAGGTGGCTGAACTTGCGCAACCCTCTCGACCCGCACCGCATCCCCAGCAGGCGCCTCGACCTCCGCGTCAAGTTCTGGGTGCCCCCACACCTCCTCATCAACGAACCCACCCGCCATCAGTTCTATCTGCACGCTAAACTCGACCTTACTGAAGGAAGATTAGTCGTAGCTGACCTAGAAGTAGCCCGGAGGATCATTGCGTACATCGCTCAAGCTGAGACAGGAGACTGCGATCCGGACCTTCCCCCAACGCACATTTACGAGGAATGTGACAAAATTGGGCCTCAAGGCGAACGACCAGAAGACCATGTCGATAAAATTATTGAATACCACTGCGAAATTATCGGAATGGGAGCTTCGCAGGCGGAGTACAGATTGTTGAAAGAAATTTCGAAATTGGAGTCGTTTGGGGAGGAGTTGTTCTTCTGCAAGCCTGTGACGTTTAACAACAATGCTCACAACTTGTACAGTCACTTGCTATATCACCGGCAGCAGGCTGAGGAGCCTAGGGCACGAGCCCTGCCATCACGAGATGAGCAGGAGATCGATGGGGGAGCCACCGTCGGGTGTCTGACATCAGGACAGAGTGGAGGAGGATGTGGGTGTAGACTCAGCACTTGCGTGGGAGTTGGACCTCACGGCATCGTGGTTTACAGACCAGCGTGCAATGGAGATCATGAGATCGGAGTCGAGAAGCAAAGGTTGGTGTTTTCTTTTGATTTTTTATGGTTTTCTTTGTTTATGGACCAAGACGGTCGGTTTTCCATACCAAATATGTAAAGTGAAAGCTGTAACGAAGTACCTCGCTCATTATATTCAATTCAACTTAAAAGTATGCAATGCACCTAAAACTCTTTGCTTTTATCCTTGAATATAACCTTTTTCTGCTAAACTTTAAAGCAAAGCTAATTTCAACAATAAAATTGTTATAAAACGGACGTGTTTCGAATGTAAAATTCACTTATTATTCGAAAAGTTAGTCAGGTCAAGACAATGGGTACACTTGCTTCTGTTTTCGGTTCTTGAATTCATTAAAATCGACGATGACATCACGAACCTAAATACGAACAAGAATATTGAAAAATATTTACTCAGCAATATATAAAATACTTCATCGACTGGGTAATTTTTTGCAGTATCACCTGTTTTTGTTAAAACATTTTGAAATTGCGCAGATAAGTATAGATTGTCTACAAATAATTATGCTAAACGTGCCTTTAATTTTCTATTTAGCTGATAGATATTTGTTAAAGGAAACGCTGAATTATCATTTACCACTAGGAAACATAATGCAAATTAAACAAATTATGGAAAGATCTATATTGTGCAATTAATAAACAAAACAACTATTTAGCCATATTAATATTCATTGACGCAGTAAACAGAAATGTCCAAGAAAACATGAATTGCACAACTTTACAAAAAAGGCAGGCGTGAAATTGTTTTTGAAAATCAATATGGCGCAATTTGTCCAAATACGGGCCACGCGCCAAAATATCTTTGTATACCTTAACATTGGTACGCGGGGAGAGGGTTTGACAGCGTCACGTGATCACGTCCAATAAAAGTTCTCTTTGACCCATTTTTTTTCAACAACCACGACCCGATAACACAATTTCTACTCAATTACTCACATTATTATAGTAATTTACAAGATAAAATGTAATTAATAAATATTTATGAGGTTCATGTTCTTCCACCCGTTTATTATAATCATATTTTTGCCTCTTTAAACATAATAATCATTGTTCTGAATTTCTGATACTGCAAATGTTTGTGTAAGATAAGATAGAGTACTCTTATTTTGCGTTTTGTAGTTTCTTTTCGAAGAAATTTCTCGATTTGTGTATGAATGTCTTTGTTCTTTTGTCATATCTGTATCATAATAATTGTTTTATGTTCACACACCGCAGCAAAATATTTTGCTCTCTCAAATTGGAGCTATATACAACCGTAAAGTTTTATCTTAAAGATTACTAAGTTAAGGAAAAGAAACTGAGTCATTTCTCATCAAAATCTTTGTAAAATAAACTTTGGGAACTTTTGGTAGCACAAACAAACCACTACATACTTCATATTCAATTTCACCGACCTGCATAAGCCTCAAAATAAAATAAATTACTTATCTTGATTCAAAAAGCACAAAGTGAGTACAAACTGCTTCTGTGGCATCTTTATTTCATCATCACCAGCCTAGCCTTTTTCCCAACTAATTCAACGTTGGCTTCCAGTCTACAGATTTCCAGGATTTGACAGGAAACGACTGCGTGTCTGACCTCTCTATCTCTAATCCCAAAATCTCTCTTTTCAGCATCGCCTACACCGCGATCCACCGCGCGCAACCCTTCCGGCGCAACTTCCAGATGTCATACGTGACAGATGAAGGCAACGAGGCGACGCTCCACGTCAAGATGGCCACTTCAGGCCAGGCTGCTGCGGTCTACCGCGCCGTCACTGAGAAGCACGCCTTCTACTGCTGCGAGACTGTTCGTACTGACGTCACGGAGCAGTTCATTAGAGATCTTAAGGTGAGATACTTCAATTATTTTCTTACTTACACTAGGGCCACCCATGACGGCATTTCCTCTTAGTGTGGCCCTAGTGTTACGTATTGATGGCTATTAAGTTTAATGTGTTGAGTCCAAGATGCAGTCTGTATTCCTGATGAAGGACATTATTCATATATTTTTCTGTTTATGTTCATTTTTGCTTACTTTGAGCTTACAAGCTAGGTGGATCGACGACGGTCAGAATAGGTGGTTGGCTTAGACTGTATGTGACTGTGATACATTATTTAGGCATTCCTTTTTTAACGCTAAATATTTAAAAAAAAAACTTCATAGACCTTGGACTGTAGTAGATCCAAGCACGGTTGCTTAGGAATCTCGATTATCAGGTAGGGATTTCTTTCCGTTGTCAGTTTCCCATTAGAGTTGTAGTTTTTCTGGTGGTACAATTTAAAAGTTTTCAATTTAATTTTGTCCCTTTAAAATGTTATCAACCAAATAATGCGTAACAATTACACGAAATGTAGCAAGACTACATATTTATCGTTCATGCCACAAGTCACGTAATCTGCCTTTCTGTTAGCAGCCTTGTGGACAATACCCATTTTAACAACACTACTACATTCGATCGGCACTTTAACATTATTCATAACCTATTGATTTATTTATTTAGGTAGCATACTGAAAATAACCATTGAATAATTGGATGTAGAATTATTATTTAATTTAACTGTATAACGTAGGTAGGTACCTATTTGTTATTTGTGGTGAATTATAACCGAGTTATTTGTATTTGCGGTTTGTTACTTAATTCATTAATTATTAGGTACTTCAGCTACAATAACATCGAATTGTCCTCATACTCTTTGCCCTATTTAAGTAAGAGGAATGTTATTTCTGTAATCCTGTTTATTTATTAATCTAATACTATGACTTGTTGACCAAACAAAATCATATAAACCTTCGTGTCTCTCCGCTTACCAGAGAATTTAATCCTGGTTGTTCCTTTGAAGATCATCAGAAGTGAGGTCTCATAGAAGTTTCTCTACATTGATCTCTCCTACAACCTCACACTTTAATACACTCAATGTCAACCGTACCTATAAATTACTTACAGCAATAGTTAGGTTGACCAAAACACAAGTGGACTTTGTCCCGACTAATATACACGGGAGCGATTCGTGACCTCCCGCTATAGTTAACACAACAATCGTTTATGTTGCCATAGTGGACTTTGGACTGTCTAAACGATGCGGCTTCGGTATATGTAATTAAATAGGTATTTACGACTGTTGCTAGACTTGTTTTTCGGGGGAATTTGATGAAGTATTATTGTGAAATAGAAGGAAGTTGTTCCTATCAAAAATTTCAGCTTAAGCATGTATAACAGTCTACTGCTGTGCTGGATATTCTTTGCTTTGCCACAACACCCTGTCCAACACTTTGATCATCCAGTCTATCTGATCCAACCACCATTTAAGATCACCTGCAATTAGTCGTTCCCCGTGATCTTTTATACAATGGGTCTTCTTATTGAGCGTATTTTTAACGTCACATAAGTTAAAATGATAGGTTATCTAATAGGTACCTAACACAATTATCATTGTCTTGTCCTATGAAATCTATTTTCAGTTTTTATAGCTTGCTCTGAAGAAGTTTGCGTGAGAATGTAACAATAAAATTAATGTTAGTTCTAATTACAAACTAAGAGAAACGATTACAACCCACAATAAAATAAAAACACAATGCCTTTTTATTCATGGGAAAAAACAATAGTGTTTATTCTAAAAATAAGTAAGAATGGGTTAAAAAAGCTACTGGAAAATTCTGCTCATGACACCCTTTGCAAAGAATGGAGTCTAATCGCGATGAGTAGTTTGCGTTTAACGCCTCGTCGGTTCTTTAATAAGAGTCACCTCATTCCCACTCGAGCCGACAGGACACCTTACGTAATAGGATATCCTTATCACTACAATCATCTAGTCTGTTTGCGATCAATTGAGAATTTGTCGGTATTTAGGTGTTCACAAGCACTTATTTTGAAAAGACTTCATTTGAACAATCATAATGCTTACGCTTTTTCATGGAGGTATTCAGAAGCTATAGAACATGTTGCAAATGAAAAGCCAAATTGAAGTTAGACCTTTGGTGGTTATTTTTATGCAGTGATGTTTCAGAGGGTTCCCAAATAAGAACAAAGACCTGACACAATTTGTAGGTCTTAAAACATTTCCACGGGGGGAAACAAACCCCCAAAACATACGACATCTTCGTCTGCCTTCCCAAGTTACTTTAGACCAACATCATCTCTTCGCCCATTTCAACGACTCTACTAACGTCCCCTCTCCTTCTCTTGCAGGGCACAATAGCGTCAATTTTCAATGACTCGACGACACTAGGTCGTCGTTACGTTTTCGACATCCGGCGCACGTGCCGCGAGGTGCACGACCGCGCACGACGCGCAGCGCACGCGCTCGCCGCCGCAGCACACGAGCCGCGCGCGCGCAGGAGATCTAACTCCGGGGCTGAACATAAGGTGAGGAACCCTTGATTGTTAACCACTTCTAGACGTTTCTTAGGTTCACTTAAAGAAGCTTTTATTTCATCATCATCACTACACCTTTCGAGCGGACATAAAAGCAAAGACATGGGACTTTTACTAATCCGCAATTATGTCGTTATTGCGGTGCTACGAGTACTACTTTGTGTACTATTCAATTAAGTACTGTGCAATTTCTTCATTATTTTGAGACTGCTCTTCATAATTTCCTATTGTTTTAGCCTGAAAGCAGGAGACAGACCAAAACAAGGCCAATTAGGCACAAAGGGACATTATAACTTTTTTTTAGAGTGTTAAAATCATCAAATGAGTCCTCTTCGCGTTTCGGGGTCACGGTAATTCCAGCGACCCGGAACATTACAACTAGAAAAAGTGGCAAAACAAACTCCCTAGTTCTTAAGAAACTGCGCAATTTCTTCGTTGTACTAATAAGCCCCCTGTTTCTCCCCAGGAGCCCCGATCTCGTTCTCATAGCGGCGGGTGTCGTGCGGAGGCGCTCGCGTGTCGCGTGTGTATGGACGCACCCATCGACACACTGTTCCTGCCGTGCCGCCATGTTGTCTGCTGCGAGGAATGTGCTCCTAGGTAGGCCTTCATGGTTATTATTCTTCTTTTGAATCTTTGTGATAATGACCTCCAAATGGCCCCATTCAAGTTGAAGCAAGCCAGGGCTTACAAGACGTGTGAAAACCCCGGATTTTAGAGTCCAGAAGATTGAGTCGTAGTGCGCACCGTGGCAACTGCGTCGGGAGGGGGGGGGGGGACGGTGAAGTGTGCGTGTGTCGCAAGCGGCACAAGACTTTAAATATTTAAACCCGGACTACAAATGAAGCGGAGTCCGGACGCTCCCCGGATGACCTCTAAACGAGAAGAAACCCGGAAGGATGGCAACCCTGCCTTCAACATGTATCTATGGTTTCACCCCATTTTCCAAAAATAATTATTAATTTTGCTTTTCTTCTTTCCAGATGTAACCGCTGCCCCCTATGCCGTAGCGAGATCGACAAGTTGATGCACATATTCCTACCGTGCGACTACCCAAAGAGTCCCGGTCTAGTGAAATGAGTGCCTCGACCGACCGAATTGGATCAAGATGACGATGAATTTCTACGCGAAATGATTCCCCGCAGCGCGCGCCGCGAGAGTGAAGTGAAGAACTGCCCTTCTGTGTGTGTGTGTGATTGTCTAGTCACTAATATTTGACTCCATCTGACAAATGCATTTCAGGAATGTACATCCATTCCAAACTATGATAACCTGGTACTTAGTTCTTAGATTTTAAATCATTAATACATTCATTATTGGCTAAAAATCTAAGATATTATGTGAAAAATACAAAAAAGAAGTACCCGTAAAAATAATTTTTGATCACCTTCGTTTTAGAAGGTCTTGTTTAATATTTTGTGAAAATTATGATGTATGTTTTAAAGAAAACTTGTTCAGAAAAAAGTGCATTTTAATTAAACTTAAATTTAAACTTGCCTGTTCATCATTTGGTAACTTATGTTCGTTGTAACGTTGGATTAAGTTTGATTATAAGTTAATAATTTGTAAGACCTGTGGTCTGTAAGTACTTTAATGGGAAAAAAATAAAATACATGTTAAGTCAACATACTAATACTGTCAATCTGTTGTTTTATTTATTTTATTACCATACAAAACCTGAGAACTCAGAACGTATCCAACCACTATGAGTTATAATTATAGTGAAACACAGGTAATGGGATTACCTACTTTTAGCAATAAAAAACTTATATTTCATTAGGTATTCAATGTAAGTGGAATGGTAACTCTGTGCTGCGTGTCGTGGGTTCAATTCCACTTTCGAAAATAATGTGTACGTGAATTTAAATGTTTGTCAACTCAACCACGAATGCGGCAAAGTTCTTTATAAAAAAACACCATAAGTATCTTAGCACCTGGACTCAGTGTACATGAAGCAGAAAAATCCTTAGGAACACCCTTTGTTGGTTTCATTGATTATAATCATTTTTGTAACAAGGACAAAACTATTTTGAAGAAAAGAAATACAACTGACTTTCCACATCTGTGCCTGTATACCAAAGTCGTAAGGTATCGGAGACTTGCGTCGCCTTTTGTACGAAGGGGCTAAGCCATGCATAGAAAATTATGCGATAGCAGCAAAACATGGTTGATTTGTTGAAGAATTCCGATGCCTGTCTAGGAAACTAATCATAAGATAGAATTAAATTGAAATGTGTGGAATGTGGGGCTATTTGGCATTAAACCTCTAAAAAAAAAGAAAAATATCTTGCATACCTCTAACCTAACTGTACCACCTCTACCGTAACTCTATAAATAATAGTGTTGCGCCCAATCATCCATTACAATATAAATATACATTTTAATTACAGAGATTTAAGAGTTTAGATAATCGTACATCTTTATGGAATCATTACGAAGTTCCAAGGTGTCTTTTCAGAGCATGCTGATGCTGACAAATAATAGTAGGCTAGCAATACAAAAATATTACACATAATTTTTCTGTCACTATTTTAGATTTCTCAAGTGATCCTATAATGCCGGGTCCAGACTTGTGTAACACGTAATGTAATCCACCGAGACGGCGCTACGAGCATTACAAATGTAACGCTAGTGTGCCGTCCACACTTAGAATTCGCGTTAAATGTAACGCGAATTGTGTGGTGTAATGACACCACAGCGTCGGTGGACTACATTACACGTTACACTAGTCCTGGACCCGGCTTTACACAGGTAGGTAGGTATGTAGGTCACCCTGCTGCTGCCCTGTGTATTTCTAAATGTGTAGCTTCCTTCCCATGTGCTACTAAAAATAAGACCTTATGACCTGCGGGCTTGGGTTGTTTTTAGGTATCACACTTACAAAATTGTAAATTACCTACACCAAAGGTAATGAGGTTGATGGATAAGATGAGATGGTGGTTGCAGCCATATTTACTGCTAGAGGGTTTTAAAATGATATTTGTCAATTAATCAATCAATCCATATTTTACCTACAGCTTTTTTTGTAAATATTTAGATTTCGCGGCGGCGCCGGCGGGCGGCAGTTCGCGTCCGTGATGCAGAGACCGCCACCTTTAGCGCAGTGGCTGAGCGATTGGACTGCTGTGCAGTGTCGCGGGTTTGACTCCCGCGTGGAACAATTTTTTGTATGACCTACAAAGTTGTTGCGGGTCTGGGTGTATAAGCATGTGACTTTCTATGTTTGTAAACGCACCTACGACACGGGGGAAACTCCTAGCGTAGGGAAAAAATTTATTTAAAAGAAAAAAATATGGAATGCATAGTTTTACATAATTTAGATATCCATAGTGTAAAACAAAGTCCCTTATTCCCGCTGTCTGTCCCTATGTGTGCTTAGATCTTTAAAACTACGTGACGGATTTTGATGCGGTTTTGTTTAATAGATAGAGTGATTCAAGAGGAAGGTTTATTTATGCATATAACATGCATAATATAAGTAGTAGAAATTGCACCCGTGCGGAGCCAGGGTGGGTCGCTAGTATTCGATAAATAAATGTAGTACCTAACCATCCATTTCTATATTTACTGTAGACATTATTTATGCAAAAGCCTTCGTCTCACCAATTGCTCACAAATCTCTAATAGGGACTAGTATTGCGTGCTAGTAATTACTAAAAAGTGTTAGGAAAAGTGGTCCATTCTTGTTGTATTAACAATAATCTATACCTAATATATACATATACTAATATTATAAAGAGGAAAACTTTGTTTGTTTGTAATGAATAGGTTCAAAAACTGCCGGTCCGATTTCAATTCACCAGTTAAAAGCTGCTTGGTCCTGAGTTACATAGGCAATAAGGCCCTTATTGCCGAGGGGGCGAGCGAAGCCGCTGGGAAAAGCTAGTAATAAATAATAATAATATTCCACAACTATCACACAACGCCATCTAGTCCCAAGCTAAGCAGAGCTTGTGTTATGGGTACTAGACAACTGATAAACATCCTATTAATTATATAAATGCGAAAGTTTGTGAGGACGTATGTGTGTATGTAGGTATGTTTGTACAACATTTGTCCTGGGTGGGAATCGAACCCACGATCTCCGGCATAGCAGTCAGGGTCACTAACCACTAGACCAACAAGCCTGTGTTGAGTTGGATACAATTTGAACGGAACTTAGTCAAAATCCGCAAACGACAGGCTTTATCCCGTATAAAGAAGAGTGAAGATGGTTTGATGCTCAGCAGTGCTCTGTGATTTTTGTAGAACGTTTTTTTTTTTTGAAAACTTCGCCCCACCCTAGGAATATTCTCCTGTATCGTGGGTGCGTTTACAAACATAGAAGCTCACATACACACAAACACCCAGATCAGGAACAACTACTTGCAGATCATACAAATATTTGTTACGTGCGGGGATCGAACCCGCGACACACACAGCGCAGCAGTCCAATTGCTCCGCCACTGCGCCAAAAGTGCAGCCGAACTTACGTTTACGGTTACGGCTATAATGTAATATTGAAATTGAATAACTTTGAGCTGTGACTTTGAGGCTCTCTAACGGGAAGGGAACTGGCAATAATTTGCAACTGTGACTTTAATACTAATTAGAAAAACCGGCCAAGTGCGTGTCGGGCCACGCACAGTGTAGGGTTCCGTAGTTGCCCATCAAAATACTTATGCGAACTAACTAAACAAATTCGCTGAATTTAATTTAAAAAAAAAGAAATTCCAAAATCGGTCTAGGCGTCTTTGAGAAATCGGGGAAAATGCATAAAAAAAAAGATTACGACGAATTGAGAACCTCCTCCTTTTTTTTGAAGTTAGTTAAAAATAGTTGACAATAAAAACCTACCTATCCCCAAAACATACCTACCTATTATAGCTGTAAAAATAAAGTTGACAAACTTACATTTGCAGTTGAAGAACATGTTCTCCGATCAGGGCCGAATATCCCATGGGGCAAACTAGGCTAGTGCCCAGGGCCCCCCTATTTTTAGGGGCCCCGAGTACCTGTAAGCGTCATAACAGACGGGCACGCAGCAATCGCGGCGGTAAGCCCTCTTTGAGGAGTATATATATTCACGGGGCGTCCTAACCTACAGCCTGACGCAAGTCTTTGCCGGACACCTGCTACCCTGCCCTGGGTAGGAGGACTCATTTGATGATTAAACCAAGTTAAAAAAAAACCGTCATAGCAGTAATTGTAGACGTAAATGTAGATAACCTACACCCAGGAGTGTTATAAGTACCTAATTTTTTACGAGTCTTCTGCATTGGCTTTTATATTTTTTACCTTCTACTCATTATTTAGTTTTTTTACATTGATGTCTAAAATAAATAATTGCATCCCAGTGTAGGGCCCGTTGTCCTAAAGCGCTCAGGGCCTCTAACACGGTATAGACGGCCCTGTCTCCGATACAATTTGTTTAGGAAAATATGTTATCCAAGTACGTTTTATAGGTTGGTCGACAATTACTCGTAAACTTGTAAAGCCTACTTAGTAATCATTATTTTCTTTAAAACTACGTTTTAAATACACACATCAACACGGTCTAGGGATATTTCATACTCAATTAAATAATTCGAAAAGTTCTGGCCGCATTGGAATCTTTTATACACCGATTTGTTTGTAATTTATCTTAGACTAATTCCAAATTCAAAATTTTGAAAATTCTTTTGTTTCGGTGGCATAAAAATGTCTTGATGTCTAGGAGAGGGAATTTTCATTTGTGCGAAATTTAGAAAACAATACGAATTACGTTTAGTTACAGTTTTTTTTTTTTCATTTTTAAACGAAAGATAAAGTTAAAATTGAGGTATTGTAGCCATGCAACGCCGACATTTGACGAGGGCGGAGATGTTACGAGCTGTGGGAATGCTGGAAGCTGGATGTGTTCAGCGTAATGTTGCTGAGGCCAGAGGGACCCATCAAAATGTAATTTCAAGATTGTGGACACGCTATCGTGCCACAAGTGAAGTAGCGGAGAGGCACCGGGGGCCAAGCCGCATCACTACCCCCAGACAAGACCGATTTTTGCAAATTACTGCGCGAGCACAACCAAATGCAACGGCGACTCAATTGGTCCAAAGGCTGCGAGTGGAACACCAAGTGCTTGTGAGTGACCAAACTGTAAGAAGGCGACTGCATGAAAGCAATCTACGCTCTCGTAGACCACTCCGGGTCCCACCTTTAGGGAGAGGTAATCGTGGACGACGATTAGAATGGGTTCGGAACCACGTGGACTGGGGCCGTGAGCAATGGTCCAATGTGCTGTTCACGGATGAATCCAGGTTCGGCTTCCATCCAGATTCACGAAAGACGCGTGTTTGGCGAGTTCCTGGACGATGGAGCCGTCTCCAGAACCCTCAGGAAGTTCACCCATACCAAGGAGGAACAATTATGGTTTGGGCAGGAATTCGTCTTGGAGGACGGACGGATCTCGTTTGGGTGCGGGGCAATATGACGGCAAAACGGTACGTCCAACAGGTGCTGGGGCCCGTAATCTTGCCCCACAGAACACAAATTGGGCAAGATTTCCTGCTCATGCACGACAATGCCCGGGCACACACGGCGAGAACGTTAGCAGCTTGGTTACATACACATAATGTTAGGGCCTTAATAGACTGGCCTGCACAATCGCCAGATCTAAATCCCATTGAGCATGCGTGGGGTATGCTGCAAAGAAGAGCTCTGAAGGAAGTTCCTGAAAATCTGGCTACAGAAGATCAACTTTTTGCGCACCTCAGAAGGACATGGGACAATATTCCGCAGCAAGACATTAACAACCTTGTTCTGAGCATGCCGAATCGTTGCCGATGTGTTATGAGCATCATGGGCGCTTTCTCAGACTACTAACTTCAAGTTTATAAACACAAATTAAATGATTTTTCTATTTTTTTTCAGTTTTACTCACAAATTAAAAGTTCATTCATATACGGTTTCCGTCTATGCTTCCCTCCCGTTTGGTCCCTCAGTTAACACACACATCATTTTTTTTCCATAAAATCCTGAAATTTTAATCTATACCTTAACCATTATTAAAAAATGGTAGAATATTAAATAACGTATCTTTTAAATAACTACATACATGTCATATAAAAATAATTAACACATTGATAGTAATTCGCTTTTTTAAAAATATCCCTAGACCGTGTTGATGTGTGTACTACCATTGTGATTTTTTTCACACCCCCAAACATAACCGTTTAGCTGGTAGAGGGGGGGCACACTCGAGTCGAACAAAAATTAGCTCTTTAAAGCTTAATATTTCACAAACGAATCTTTTTATCAAAAAATTGTTAATGGAAGTTATCAATATTTTTTAAAGACCTCTTTAATGATACCCCACACTAAGGGGTACACGAGAAAAAAAAGCAACCCCACTTTACGTGTACAGGAGGTACCCTAAAAAAAAATATTTTACGAGATTTTATTTTACCACTTTTTCGGCGCAACAAATCCGTATATTTACACCAAATTACAGCTTTCTAGTAATGGGCGTCTCTGAGCTAAGCTGCGGACAGACGGACGGACGGACGGACGGACGGACATTTTTTTTTTTTTTTTTTTTAGCGTTGTAAAATCATCAAATGAGTCCTCCAACCCCGGGCAGGGCGGGAGGGACTGTCAGACTTCTACTGACTAAAATCCACGGTGTCCTTCAATAGCCCTTTCTGTTCCGGGGTCACGGTAAGGAAATAATCCCGCGACCCCGGCAGGCTTTTGTAGTGGAGTACTGCTTACTGGTGCCAGCAGTGGGATGCAACTTGACCAAATAACACAACGGTACGGTGGTTCGATTTGATATGCATATATTTCATAATATGGCACACAAATACAATTATTATGACTTATGATTACTGAGATTAACTTAGTTATTTTGGTTTAGCGATCACAAAGAAAATACAGCAGATTATTAGTGAGAGGTTTGTAAAAGGGCACACACCCGTAAGGATATTCAAAGGAAGTGACCACAGACAATATCAATCAGTCAAAACATGACATAGAGTATAAATGTTGAGAATACCATTTTCAATATAGTTAACACTTCCCCTTATTCTCAACATTCACAAATTTACAATACATCCTACCTTATTACATTATAAATGCAAAGTTAACAAAGAACAAGGGACTCTACCCACATGCGGACTAAACATTGATTGACTCTACATGCAATCCCAATCCAAGGAGACTCTACAATAAACAATAATGTCAACATATAATCACTAATATACTATAACAAACAACAATTATCAACTTAAATTTAAATCTTTCACAAAATTATTATGTTTTACAGAGCAAAGTGCTTTTGTGAAAATATCAGCTGTCATGTTACTTGTAGGGACATATCTTACACTTACATCATACATTTGTATTAGATTTTTAACAAAATGGTATCTAAGGTCTATATGTTTTGTTCGTCTGTGAGAATATTCTTTAGCCAACAGCAATTTCTGAGCGCTTTGATTATCATTATAGATAACTATACTAGGGCGTTTATTGATAATTTCACACATGAAATTCTTAATAAAACACAATTCTTTCGCTACATCACATATGGCCACATATTCTGCCTCTGTACTGGACAAGGCTACGCAACGCTGTTTCCTAGATTCCCAGCTAACGACATCCCTGCCCAGCTTTACAACAAAACCTGTGTAAGACTTCCTATCCGACACATCATTTGCCCAGTCAGCATCCGTAAAAGCTTCAATATTTAAACTATTACTTTTGTAAAAACAAAGTCCACGATCTATAGTGCCTGCCAAATATCTTAGAACACGTTTGGCAGCCACCCAATGACTGTTATCAAAATTAGTCAAAAATTGACTCAGCTGACTAATACAAAATGTTATGTCGGGCCTGGTACATACAGATAGATACATTAAACAGCCGACTAATTGTCTGTATTGATAAATGTTATCATCTAAGGGTTCTGATTCTGACTTTAACAATTTATTATTCATTACCATAGGTGTGGAAACGGTTTTACAATCAAGCATATTAAATCTCTTAAGAGGATTGTATAGCGGCTGCCTTTTCAAAGAATAGGTATTTTGAAAAACTCGTGCTGTCCCTCTCGCGCGTTGAAAAACCCCCGATCGTGCGATAGAGAGCGTTGCAGCTCGCGACTGATTGTGAGTATTTTTTATATGAAATTTGTCTGTCGGGAGAAAACGTTTTTCACATACTAAATCACGTCCAATCTCTTAGATTCTGGTGTCAATCGTTTCAGCATATTATATTCTAGGTTTGTATGTTTTGCTTTTTTTCTAAAACTTCTTTGTTTTTAAAATACGAAGGTTTTACTTCAATGAAGATTTTGTCATAAAAATAGTAACTTTTAGGCGCCTGTTACTTTCAAACTATTATGAATTTTGAAAAAAAGAAAACCTATAAACCTAGTTTTTTACTTTGTCAGTAGCATTCTAAAAAATCATTGAGATAGGATAACATTTAGGGGCAGAAAAACGTTTTCTCTTTTAGTATGGACGAGCGGTCGGTAGACAATAGTCTTAAGTAAACGTTTTACATATTCTGCTTGGTCCAATTTTAAAACCTTTTCATCTCTAGTCAGTCGCATACCTAAACAAGATTTGAGTGGACCTAGGTGCTTAACTGAAAAATTACTTTCTAACAATTTACATAAGTTTTTAGTATCACAAGTACTTAAAATGTAAAAATCATCCACATACAAGGCAATAATAGTGAGTTCCTTATTATTTTTATTCACATACACACATGGCTCACACTTATTTTGTATGTATCCATTTTCAGTCAACAATTGGTGCACTTTCAAGTTCCACATACGACTGGCTTGCTTTAAACCATAAATACATTTAGATAAAAGACACACCTTAGTTTCATCAGAAACAAAACCTGTAGGTTGCTCCATATATATCCTTTCTTTCAAGTCTCCATGTAAAAATGCCGTATTTACATCCAAATGTTCCATCGACATATCATAGTGGTGTGCAAGAGAAAATAAAATACGCATTGTTGAATGACGTACGACAGGAGAAAACGTATCGGAAAAATCTATTCCCTCCTTCTGACTAAAACCGCGAGCAACTAAGCGAGCTTTAAATCTATCAAAGTTTCCAGATGTATCATGTTTCACCTTGTACACCCATTTACATTTCACAATATTGGAATTTTCAGGCCTCTCTACTAACTTCCATACTTTATTTTTCAGTAATGATTCATACTCATTCCTCATAGCAATTACCCATTCATTACTATTTGAAGATGAAATAGCCTCTTCGTAGGATTGCGGTTCATCAAATATTGAGTTGGCAAACATACTCATTTCGTAATCGCCATACCTGATAGGTGGTTTACCACGATTACGACGCAAGGAACGGCCTCCGACAGTCACAGGAACCTCCCCCGTACTAGTCGTGCCATCTCCGCGCGCCAAACTCTCCTGCTCCTCTACAGAGAGTTCTCTGTCTGGCACACTGCCGCCAGATTCCGCATCTGAAAATTCATACGAAAAATCATAAGTATGATTCATTTCATACTTTGAATTATTATTTTCACTATTAGTTTCATTACTACTATTATTAATTATGTCACTCTGAATTGAATTATTAATATCACAGATAGACTTCTCATTACAGTTTGTTTCAACTTGACCGCTCTCATTACTAGAACATTTAGAAACCAAACTATCAGAATTCAATTCATTAAAATATTCACAACATACAATTAATTCATTATTATTACTTTTAGTGTCAATACATTTTAAATCTTTATAAAATTTACTTTCAACAAAATTAACATTCCTTGAATAAATTACCCTTTTTGGATTGGATGGCTCAATAAGTCGGTATCCTTTTGTACTTTCTGAATATCCAACAAAAATACACATTTTTGCCCTACTGTTCAACTTACTTGTACGAGTCGGCTCCGGTACCAGAGAATAGGCTATGCAGCCAAAAACACGAAGATGATCCAGGCTCACTTTGTGACCAGACCACATCTCCTCAGGCAACTGTCCCGCTAAAGCAACTGTGGGGCTACGATTCTTTAAATATATGGCAGTCATAATAGACTCCCCCCAAAAGCGCTTGCAGAGACCAGATTGCAAAAGCATACATCTAGCCTTCTCCACAATAGTTCTATTAAGGCGCTCTGCCACGCCATTCTGCGGAGCACTATACGGTACTGTCAATTGGTGAAGTATACCTTCCTTTTGTAGGTAAGTTACAAACTCCCTGCTACAATACTCACCACCATTGTCAGAACGCAGGCACTTTATATGCAAACCTGTCTGCTTTTCAACGAAGGACTTAAAAATGATAAAGTAGGAAAATACCTCAGACTTCTTCTTCATTAAGTATCCAAAAGTCTTCCTCGAAAAATCATCAGTGAAGGTCAGTAGGTATCTTGCACCTCCCCAGCTGTCATCACTCATCGGACCAAGGACATCTGAATGGATGAGCTCAAGTAGCTGACCAGCACGTCTAGCCTGACCCGTGGGATAAGCCTTGGCCACAGGCTTCCCCTCAAGGCAGGCGGAACACTGCTGGAGGTCATCTTTGTCAGCCTGAAAACAAACATTTCGAGCGGTATTGCTCTTTAGAGCATTCATCCCATTCATACTAAGATGTCCTAACCGCCTGTGCCATAGCTCAGCACTCAAATCTGACACAGCCAACTTTGCAGTCTGTGATCCCTGCACTTCATGTAGGGTAGCCATCGACTGCTCCTGATTGCAAACACCTTTCAACCTATACACCCCCTTGTTTAAATCAGCAGACATAATGCACCTACCATTAACTTCACATTCATCATAAATGAAACAACCATCCATTTTAAATACAACAACCAAACCACTCTCACATAATCTACTCACCGACAGCAAATTCTCTGATAGTTGCGGAATATACATAACATCATTCAAAATCTTTAGACCACCATTCATCCGTACTTGCATGGAACCAATCCCAGAACTCTCCAATTTTGCCCTCTTGTCAGCACAGTTTACCTTTGCTTTTTTATTTCTCAAATTAACAAACAAACTTTTACAATTACACATGTGTGATGTCGAGCCACTATCTACTATAAAGTCTGTTTTAGTTGACGCATAAAAAGTTGAGGCTGTCATAGTCTGCTCTTCCTTAGACTTTTCTTCCTTTCTCAGCCGCTTCAACTTGAAACACTTTGACTTCATGTGACCCGGTTTCTTACAGAAGTGACACACTATCACTTTGTTGTTTTTACTGTTTGCTGCAAAGGCAGTAGTGTTCGCTCCGCTCCCAGTACCATTCTCAGTACTATTGTTTTTCCGGTACTCTTCCTGAAGAAGCCTTGCACGAACAAGTTCTGAAGATAGTCCACTGGTGATCGATGCCGTCTCCAAAGCCGATACTAGCGTATCAAATTCTTGAGGAAGGCCACTTAAAAGTATTTCCGCAATCTCAGCATCTTCTACTAGTTTACCGATGTTGGCCAATTGCTGCACCAGCGTAAACACGTGATCAATGTACGCTGTCATATTCGCGAACGTCGCAAATTCAACCCGATGCAGCTGACGAAGTAGACACACCCGTCTAAACAAGCCCTTATCTTCATAAACAGTAGTAAGCTTCTTCCAAGCTTCTTTTGCAGTTTCAATACCGTACAATAATTGAAACAGTGTCGGTTTCACGCATAGTGATATCCGTGCTAATGCACGTTGTGATCTATGTGAATCGGTGTCCTCCCCGGTCACCGAACTCCACAAGTTTTCTAACACCAAATAATTCTTCATGGCAAACTTCCAAGTTTGGAAATTCGAGACACCCTCCAGTTTCTCAAATCCACCAAGTAAGCCATATCCCGATGATCCGCCCGGCGTTGCAGCTCCATTGCCCGCCGTAGACGGCGACAAGTCATCAGTTGCCATCGTGCACAAAAGTGAGGTTATGTTCTTGCAATTTCTTCAATTGATAATCGAATGCCACCGTTCTCTGCTGAATCCACTTCTAGGATTTATACTGGTCAGCCTGGGACCTTAACCTGTAGCGGAGTACTGCTTACTGGTGCCAGCAGTGGGATGCAACTTGACCAAATAACACAACGGTACGGTGGTTCGATTTGATATGCATAATATATTTCATAATATGGCACACAAATACAATTATTATGACTTATGATTACTGAGATTAACTTAGTTATTTTGGTTTAGCGATCACAAAGAAAATACAGCAGATTATTAGTGAGAGGTTTGTGTTGTACTTCCTAGCACGACCATGAACATATTCATAATAACTTTTGATGGTAATAAATTCCTCTTACTTTGTACTATTTTATACTACTAATTGGTAATTTTGTACCTCTCAATTACCGTAGATATGCAGGTCGTGCTAGGAAGGTTGCTTCCCAGCACGACCACGCTGAAATTCCAGCTGGTATTGAAGTTGAAGACACTGGAAAATGCCTAAAAATTTGTGCCCATTATGTACCGCTATTTCATTATCCGTAAATTGTAAGAAAAAAATAAAATTAAAAAATCTGCCCACAAGCCTGCATTTGATTTTTAAACTTGTCACGAGATGGCGTTAAATAAAATTATGGGCAGAATTTTTTAATTTTATTTTTTTCTTACAATTTACGACAATATACCGGTAATCAAATCGGAGTATAAATGAGTACAAAATATTAGGCATGGTCCCGTGTCTTCAACTTCAATGCCAACTGGAATTTTAGCGTGGTCGTGCTGGGAAGCAATCTTCCTAGCACGACCTGCTTATCTACGATAATTGAGAGGTACAAAATTGCTAATTAGTGGTATATAATAGTACAAAGTAAGAGGAATTTATTACCATCAAAAGTTAAAGTGAATATGTTCACGGTCGTGCTAGGAAGTACAACACAGAGGTTTGTAAAACCCCTTCTACACGGTCAGGTGGTCAGGTCTGACAGAGGTGACCTTGGTCGTGTCACAGTACCCCACCGTCTGGAACGCTGTCGGCTGACGACGGTCCGGTCGACCGCGCACCGCGGACGCAGCCTGTCGGCTGACGGTCCGGTCGACGGTCGGGAGGGATGCGCTACGGTCGGAAAACTTGTCAGTTCGGTCCGGCGTTCACCATTTTTAGGGTTCCGTAGTCAACAAGGAACCCTTATAGTTTCGCCATGTCCGTCCGTCCGTCCGTCTGTCCGCAGCTTAGCTCAGAGACGCCCAGTACTAGAAAGCTGTAATTTGGTGTAAATATACGGATTTGTTGTGCCGAAAATGTGGTAAAAGAAAATCTCGTAAAATATTTTTTTTTAGGGTACCTCCTGTACACGTAAAGTGGGGATGTTTTTTTTTTTTCTCGCGTACCCCTTAGTGTGGGGTATCAATTAATAGGTCTTTAAAAAATATTGATAGTTTCCATTAACATTTTTTGATAAAAAGATTCGTTTGTGAAATATTAAGCTTTAAAGTGCTAATTTTTGCTCGACTCGAGTGTCCCCCCCCTCTACCAGCTAAACGGTTATGTTTGAGGGTGTGAAAAAAATCACAATAGTAGTATATATAACGAAGTTTAAAAGAAAATTATCATGAATAAGTAGGCTTTACAAGTTTACGAGTAATAGTCGACCAACTTATAAAACGTACTAGGATAATATATTTTCCTAAACAAAATGTATCGGAGAACATGTTCTTCAACTGCAAATGTAAGTTTTTCAACTTTATTTTTACAGCTATAATAGGTGGGTATGTTTTGGGGATAGGTAGGTTTTTATTCTCAACTATTTTTAACTAAATTCAAAAAAAGGAGGAAGTTCTCAATTCTTCGTAATTTTTTTTTTATGTATTTTCCCCGATTTCTCAAAGACGCTTGGACCGATTTTGAAAATTCTTCTTCTTAAAATTAAATTCAGCGAATCAGTTTAGTTAGTTCGCATAAGTATTTTGATGGGCAACTACGGAACCCTACACTGTGCGTGGCCCGACACGCACTTGGCCGGTTTTCAAAATTCGACGTGCAACTGCACACTGACGCGGACCCGTCGTGCGACGGCGTTCCAAACGGTCGGGTTCGACCGCGGACGCGGCCTGTCGGGACGGATGCGCTCCCGACCAAGGCTCGACTGACTCCGCCCATATTTGGTCGCACGACCAACGTCTACACGGTAGATTTTCATTCCCACCGGACCAAGGTCACCTCTGTCAGACCTGACCACCTGACCGTGTAGAAGGGGTTTAAAAGGGCACACACCCGTAAGGATATTCAAAGGAAGTGACCACAGACAATATCAATCAGTCAAAACATGACATAGAGTATAAATGTTGAGAATACCATTTTCAATATAGTTAACAGCTTTGGCCCTCTGAGAGGGGGGCCCCGTCATTATGCTGACGCTTTTTGAGGCGCGCGTGGGACACAACGCGCCGTCGACCCGGGCATGGTCCTTGGTCGGGCAGCGAGTTGCCCTTTACTCGCTGCCCGCATGACCGCGCCTACGGTGGCCGGAGATCATCAAGCGACGTCCGTCGCCGTGGGCGTCTACCACCGCGGGTGGGGCGGAGCGAGGACTCTGTCCTCTCTCGCTCGCGGCCCGCCTCCTCCTTTGCGAGCATTAAGGGCCGATTACACGATACGATTCATCGGGCCGATGAGCAGGCCTCGATAGATTGGGCGTTCTGATCACACTACACGATATCGCCACCCTAACTCACTTTTCAGCCGACCGTCGAGCAGTGAAGGTGGCGCCTACGTGGCGCCTACGCTTACAAAGTATCAGAAACTTGGCATCAGGGTTGAAAAAAAAAAACATTTTTTTTTTTCAAATTTATAAAATAAACAGTTCAAAATGTTTTATAAAAGTGTTTTTTTTTGTTTCTGGCTTTTTTTAAAAAGATTTCCACGTTGTTTGTCGTTGTCTTAACGTATCTAATATCTTTAAACGAGCAATTCTTGTATATTTATAAATAATCAGGATCTCGGAAACGGCTCCAAGGATTTTCATGAAAGTTACAGATTAGGGGTTTTTCGGCCCAAGGAATCGATTTATCAAGGTCCCATGTTCGAGAAAAGCTCGGTTCCCAAGATATAGACATTTTAAAAACCGAGCAAAGCTCGGTCAACCAGATATTAAATCAATTATGTTTCATTTCTAGACTGCATCTTTTCAAATTCACCCTTAATAATGTTTTTTTTTACGAATATGATCAATGGAAAAAAAAACAAGTGATGTTTTTTTTCTAATATTTTTAAGAATTATAAAAGTTAAAAATATGGCAAATCAATGGCATAGACGCAAATGGTTTTATGTCAGGCTATTTAAACTCCTGAATATTTATTTATTTTCATTTTATAAGCATTCATCTGCCTTGAAAAGTAGTCGCTCTCGCAGTAACAGTGGGTATAGTAAAAAATAAGAAGAGAAGACGTTAGCTGAAGGAATATTTACGAGTATTCACGACATGTCATTTCACGTCGAACGCCGCGCCGCTACTGAGCGCCCTAACCGCGATCACACGACACGATTTATCGGGATTTAGGGACTGAGGGCCGTCGGGTACACTCCATAGCCCGATTTAGGGAAACTAACAGCCTAACAGCGATTACACCACCCAATCCATCGGAACTTAGGGACTTAGGGCACGATGAATCGTGTCGTGTAATCGGCCCTTTACTGCTTCGCAGAAGGAGGCGACCGCTTCCCACTCCGTCTCGCCCCGCAGCATGGACGCGAGAGGCCTATCGCAGCCGTGAGGACACGTCGGTGCTCTGCCCAAGCTGGGCAGTCTTGCACCGTATGCTCCACCGTGTCCTCCAGGCGATCTTCGCAGTGGTGACACCCAGGCGTCTCCTCCTTTCGCATCAGACACAGTTACCTCCCGAAACTTCCGTGTCCGGTGAGGACCTGCGTCAAGCGGTAGGTCAGGACGCCATGACTTCTCTCCAGCCACTCCTCAAAGAGGGGTCTTACCGCCGCAATTGCGGCGTGCCCGGGACGGACGGACATGGCGAAACTATAAGGGTTCCTTGTTGACTACGGAACCCTAAAAACGTTCGAGTTTGGATTATAAGTTTTGCCTAAGGATGCATAAACTTATATACTTTGACAAATGACAAATGAAATGATGACATTGACAAAATGATTAAAATGACATACATTGTCCATACCAAGGAGTTAAAGGCGTTAAGCCGGGTTTTCACAGTAAGAGTTGGCTCGGATCGAGTGCACTCGTACGAGTCAGCTTCGTACGAGTGTACACGGATAGTGGTTATGTCGCCATATTGTTTACATAAAAATGATCCACAGAGTACATTCAAATGATCCGAGTGAGCTCGAAAAATAGAGCAGAGTCCGAGTCTACTCGGATTAGACGTTGGCGCCCGAGTGCGCTCGGATTACGTGTTTACATGATACGAGTAGCATCCGAGTAGACATCCGAGTGCACTCGATCCGAGCCAACTCTTACTGTGAAAACCCGGCTTTAGTGCTTCTTACTAGAAAAAAACGATCCCAAATCGGTGACCTTGAAACGAATGAAAGGCACACAGCTCGGGAACCTGTTTCTTTCTAATAGTGTGTCCATGATATGGTATTTTGGGGATAATATTATTTTAATAGTGTTACAGAAAGAAGGTACTTATAACCTAGTATTACGAAATGTGTATTTTTCTCTTTAAATATGCCCAGACAAGATTTCCACAATCCGACTGTATTTTTTTAATGCTTGGTACCTGATATTCATATTTTACGACTGGGTTGTACCGTTTCTGATTATTCTCTTTTTGTTGCATGAAGTATACCTGTCATTTGTTACGATGAATATTAAAATTTCTTTCAACTACTATTGAACCAAACGTTCAATAGTTTTTGATGAATGAGCATTTCTTATTGTGTACTTGGATGATGTTTTTACCAGTATTACGTATTACGTACTTATTTGACAAGCATTTGGGTTGAATATTTGAACTAAAAATGGTAAAATAAAAAAAGTTTTCAAAAAAAGAAGTAACCGCCATCAAAAACCACCACCACAGAATACTTAAGAGTACTATAAAACAAAGCAAATATTGCAGAATGGTGCCCGAGTATGCAAGGGGAAGTTTTGTAGGTTAAGCTCGCCTTTGTGCATACCTTACCCTTAAGTGAAATGTTATTTTAATTATATTATTTGTATACAATAAAGAATAATGAAGTTTTTTAAAAGGAAGTTGTTACCTACATAAAAACGGTAAGAAAAATGTCACATTCATATTTACAGTGTAAAGAGCCTCTCTACATAGTTTGTGGTGTAAAGTACAGTAATCTAGCCTAGTCCTTCATAAATATCTTATAATGTAGATACTATAAATCGAAATAAAACTATTCCTCCAATAAGTTAACATTACTTTTTCTTTAAAAACGATTTATCTCAGAAGCCAGTTTTTATTGGTCACCCTACAAGGGCCAATCTTCAATTTTTGGACTTCCGTTTTGGATAATGACGCCCGATACTTTTACTGCTGGTGCAACCATCCATTGACAAAAAACGAAAATATATATTATTTTAATTTCATTTTAGTTAAACGTAATTAAAATAATTTATATTTTTGTTTTTTGTCAATGGATGGTTGCACTAACAGCAAAAGTATCGGGCGTCATTATCCTAAACAGAAGTTCAAAAATTGAAGATTGACCCACAAACGACAACATCACAGGGTTGCCATTTAAAACGTTAAATACACCTCCTAATTTTTCGGGAAACATCATTGGAGTTTTGTGATCTTTTTTTTTCATTTTACTTAAAAATATGAGTAACTAAAATGCATTACAGAATATAAAAACTATCACAAACTATAAAAAATGTAATGTAATTGTATAAGTATGCATTTAAAAAAAACTTTAACACAATAACTATGTAAATGTTGGTAATGTTTTTATTTTGTGTAAACACTTATCAATGCCAGAAGGAGAACAATCCCAAGCTGTGTGTCTCTCTCTCTTAAAAATAAGGCACGGTATTAATGTTACAAGCCTTTCATCCCTAAATATTTATAAGTCCATGGTCCATACATTGGTTTTGGTTTATAAGGGCGTTTACGCACTACATCCGATCCGAATCCGATCCGAACCCGTGAAAAAAAATCAAGGACAGAATTCGGCTATTGCTTACGCACTACTCCGATCTCTGACAACCAGCCGCATACCCCCCGCCCGCCCCGCTGCCTCTCTGCTCGTGCGCAGTTCGTATTCAACTCGGACACAGTGCGCGAGCGTTCATACAAATTTTTTATCCGAAACGGAGATTCTCGGATGACGGAAAGAAATCGGATGACGGAGATCGGATGTAGTGCGTAAACTACCATAGAAATAGTTCTACGGCTACGACGGACCGTATTTTCACGGGTTCGGATCGGACGTAGTGCGTACCTAAACGCCGTGACGATTGAAAATCAATTAAAATTAATTAGTTGCCACATTTGCTTTTAGAAACCAAAAAAAGTTTCCAAAATCGATTTAAAACGAATGAATTTCAATAAATATTTGTAAAATCGGGTAAAATATTAATCCTTGTAATTCTCTTTTTTATATTAAAAAAATATTTGAAAATTGTCGTTGGCTGTACAACCAACTTCCATAGCCAGAAATGACAAAAATGTTAATGTCTGTGGATATTTCAGTGTTACTATTTTTATCAAATCTACCAAAGTACGAGGAATATTTGGCTTTAAAGTAATATGTGTGTATTAACAATATTTGACCGACTTTCAATAGTTTTGTTTTCGTTTTATTTATTTAAAGTGCTTTGGCGCACTGGTGATTATACCTCCCTATGTTTAAATACCACCCGCTTATGGTTTTTTACCCGGTTAACTTACAAGATATTTCTTATTCTCGAAGGCGGTTACGATTCTGACAGTGGCTACAACTTGAAAATCATAAAATCGGGATAAAAAATATCCCATGTGTTTAAACCAGTTTATAATTATCGGTGTACCAATTTTACATATTTATATAAATAAATCCGTTCAAGTGGGTTTTACTTGGAAGAGTAACAAACATCTAACCATCCAAAGACACTTTCACATTTATAATAGTAGGAATTAGCAGGATAGTAGGATAAGTAGGATTACTAGGATAATTTAAAATAATTATGTGGTGCCATTATGAGCGTCTTGATCGTCCACTGGTTAATTATTATTATGATGTGAACACTGTAAGCCTATTGTTATTTTATACCTAACAATTAATTTGAATATTTTTGTATTTGTTTCATAATTATTTAGACTTTCCAAAAAATCTTTAGTTGATAGGGTGGTATAAGTGACCGAGAGTAGAAATTCACAGGGGAAATGTTCGAGATTCGTGTGGACGAAGTCGCGGGTGGAGTGATAGTACCCTTATTAGGTATAGATAAAAAAAAAGAACTACGTTGTCAAAAGTATCCTCACTTGATGAATGGTGCCATATTTTATAAATAAATTATTTAAAAAAAGTTAATAATCAAATGGAAAGGTAATGCTGTTGGGAAAACCAAATTATAAGCTGGTAACATTTCTCCCTGCTCATACGAACGCAAGATGGCTGCCAATTTATGTGAACGCAAGGACAAGTAGAAAAGTGATATCCATTTGTGATATTTCGTTTATATTTGTGATAATAACGTTATAAATATTATCATTGTTTTGTGTATGTGCCTGGAGGAAGTTTTTGTGCAATATATTATGAGTTATTAATGTTTTTAAAGTAGTTTGTGTAATCTTTCGTTGGATGGTACAAAATGTTCCTTGTTGAATTGTGATTATTTATGCAGTGATACAAGTTTTTGGATCGCTATGACGCTTGTTGTTGGATGATATCAGTGTTATCACGTAAGTGTGTTAATTTTTTACGTTAATGTAACTTAAAACTGCCGAGAAAAGATGTGTTGAAAAATTTCGTCTGTGTTGTAACCTATTTGCCTTTATAGGGTTTTCAGTGGCGTGGCTGTTGAGCGAGCCGGCGGCCCACCGGTGCTTCGCCCGCCACAGCTGTTAGGTTCTCACGCTAGTAACGCCTTGTTTTCCTCCACAGTTTAGTATTTTTAGCGTTAAAAACGATAAAATCATGCAAATATATGTTTTCACATTTGTTAGTCATAAAACAGATGTTTTAGTAATGATTCGACGAGGCAGACCCTCGCCGCGCATTTATAACGTTGACTACATTACCACACGACGTTATCTACGTTGTCAGTTTTCGTGAACATCTACAAACAATTATTTTGGTCGTCAAACATCTCGATAGAGACACGCGTGACGGTACGATGTTTAATTTAAATTTTACAAAATCTATGATGAATATGCAAACGTATATTACTTCCAAATTCCATTTAAAACACCATTCTGTTTAAAAGATTATGAGGGGCATATGAAAACTAACTTGGCCACACATGGATCCTTTGTTTTTAGCTTTCATTCCTATGATAATTTTTTAAACTTTTATTTGTTCTCACACTTTCCATTTCTCAATTTTCATTTTTATCAGCCTTACTACAAAAACTTAAACATCTGTTGAACACTTGTACAAAAAAAGTATGACTGCAAAACGGACCTTATTTCAACGTCATAATCTGAATTTTTTTTAGACAAGTGTTCAACTGACGTTTAAAAGTTTTTGGGTCATCAATCTTCTAACTAAAAGCCTGGCACGACTTAGATCATTATACTAAAAAATTGTGGAGTACCAAATGTAACTTATACATCTTCTTAGAGATGTATTTTTTAATTTAGTAGTATTATAATACGAGAGTTTCGATCTGATCTATAGAGATGTCGCTATACCAAATATACTATTATTTATCATGTATTTTATTACGTTCCTAGTTTAATGTTTAGTTATCTTTTTAATTGTGTCGTTTTTAAATATTTATATAATATGTTTTTCTATTTCGATATTTTCCCAAATTATTAATAGAATTCTATAATTATTTGGGCTACCTACTGGTAACTTTAATTTTCACACATTCGCACCTTCGGTGCAACAAAGACGTAACAGCTCATTTTGAAATTTTACAGGAGAAGACTTTAAAATTTTTTTTGCATGTTTTTCCTCGGTTCTGGATAACTATCTAAAGAAGGTTTGAAATCTTTACATTTAATTAATTGTTTTTTAGTTGGCTATAGTTATACGTAAAAATCTTGTATTTAATTGCCAAAGAAATCCTAATAAAAGACATAACAAAAAAAAAATGTCCTGAACTGTGTCTTTGTTGCACCAGAAGTTATTTAGTTTTATGACTTAATCCACGTCACAATACACACTAAACACTCCAACTCACACCTCACACCCCATACATACCTCACCACACACCCCACATATCACCCATCTCATCACATCACGCACATTACACCGCATTCCATGTATGTAGTTTATAATGTAACAATAATAATTGTATGAAAGAGCGGAGTCCTCTAATACAGGAATTGTTTGCCTAAAGGTGGGCTCCAAACACGACTCATGTAAAATTATCTTATTGAGACAATAAACTATTATGTTGTCTGTTATGTTTTATGCCTTTGTTGCTCCAAGATTTTGAGCGAAAAAAGACCTCAATATAAGGTCGCGGGCGAGGGGGCACTACTTACAATGAAACGGTGTCGGCCCAAAACGCATGGAAAAACCGCCAATAACCACAAAGGCACTTCTGCCATCTAGTGTAGTTTCGAGATACTTTCGCGGATGTCTTTGTTGCCCCAAGTAAAGGCATGATTTAGAAACAATTTGGCATACTTAGGTCGATTTTGCAGTTTTGGCTATTAGTGACTTTGTTGCACCGAAGGTGCGATGCCTTTTCAATACGTCAATAAAATGTCAGTGTCACATTGCACTTTGCTGAAAAAATTTGATTCTCGTTTGGTGCGGTTCGTTATTTTCCTGCATTTTCTGCCTTTGGTCCTATTCTAAAGTAGTGTATCCGTGTGTTATTTCCATGCTAATAAAATTCTTACTGGAAAGCAAGATACTATCAGTGACACCGATAAATATCAAGTAATGGCTAGAAATTACTGTAAAAGGCCTCATAGTTGATGAAATACATATAATTACTTAACAAATTTGTTTTATTTTTTTACTAATGTAGGCATATAATTATTAATAGTCAATTAGAACAGTAAAAGGAATGAGCAAGCTTTGTATATACCTATATATAAATAACTATATACAGAAAAGTTTTCATTGGAGAAAACTAGATGTCGCTGTTGTCCATTGCTCGAAAAACCCGTGAAGTTAGATCTCTATGCCCTATTAATAAAAGTACTCTGTGGTGGTACTTACCACACGGAATATTGTTAGCAAAAAAATAATCTTTTTAATTTTAATGCCTGATATCCAGAAATATTCTAAAATGTCTAAAATTATCATTATTCATTAACATAAATAGCCATTTGTCTCTATTCATTTAAGCAGTGATTTTATTGAGTCAAGTATTTAACCTTTTAACCTATGACTACATAGTTACCTAATAAAAAATTGACTAATTAACATACTTAATGAGTTGTTGTATTGTCATAACTTCAAGTAAAAAAAAGTCGAATCGACTTTTAAAATCATTTATCAGCCTATTTACCTTGTCACAATTACGTTGGTTGGACGTTGGTTTACTTGTCATTTCAGTAGTAACCTTCTTTCAAGGAAATACTGAAACAATGTTAAAATGAGATCCATATCCGTGTCAGGACTTATGTAGCCTTTTTATATTTCCCATTTTTATTTTTGCTTGGAAGTTTTGAAGTCAAGAGTGAAAAGGTTACTTCTAGGCAAGCTTACTTCACTGTTGATCACATCTTTGCAACGACGATATAATATTAGACTCCGCATGCACGATCTAAGGAACAAAAACTATTCTGTCAACTTGCTGAGGTACTATGTAAGCGAGGGGGATGGGGTACTGCGTTGTGATTGGCTAACTCAAGGTCTGTTCTGTCTCAACGTATGTTTACGGCTCACAGGAGTGGTCGAAATGAGACAGATATAAGACTTTTTTGCCTAATGTGTTGACAGACATCTGTCGCCTGTTATTAGGAGTCTAGTAATATATCGTCGTTGCATCTTCGCTTACAACCAGGGTGGTATAATAGTGGTCAAAGTTGTTAATGTCCTTCTGCTGGCCAAAGGCCCCCCGTGATACATTTCCGAGTGATATTTTAAAGTTTTGCAGTGGGCGTTCAGGTCATTTCGCCACCTGTTTTTGGGCTGGTCTTTACATAATAATAATAATATTCCACAACTATCACACAACGCCATCTAGTCCCAAGCTAAGCAGAGCTTGTGTTATGGGTACTAGACAACTGATAAACATACTTATATATTTCTAAATACATACATATTATAGATAAATTACACCCAGACACAGAACAAATGATCGTGCTCATCACACAAACATTTGTCCTGGGTGGGAATCGAACCCACGACCTCCGGTATAGCAGTCAGGGTCACTAACCACTAGACCAACAGGCCAGTCCAATAAAATAATAATTGAGTGATACACATCTTTGAGGTGCTATAGTTGTCAACAACTAGAATATTTCAAGAATTATGATTAATCTCTTACCAAAGCTAAAATTTGTTTGTGTTCATTGGCATATTTCTTCTTCCATGTCTTTTTAAAACATTAGAATGAACAAGAAGCATGAGTATTCAACCATTTTTCTCTGTTTACTGATTATTTCTTCTCACTCTATTCCAAAAACTCACTATTCTCTATCCTATTCCACACTATGTATTAGTCCTAGATCATGGGTGAATTTTAATTTTTTATTTATTGTCCCACACTAGGAATTTCTCCTTTGTCATGGGTGCGTTAACAAACAGAAACTCACATACACAAACATTCAGACCTGGAACAACTATTGCAGATCATACAAATATTTGTTCTGTGACGAGGTTGAACCTGGGAAACGCTGCATAGCTGTCAATCACTCAGTGCAATACTAATTTGATGGTTAATTGGATTGTTTGCGACTGCCTTTACTTAAAGCCTGAATATAACCAAAATAAAAAGTAACACTAGTTTACAAGGTTTTTTACCCATAAGATGAAACTGATATGCATCAGTAGAGTTATAAGCCCTTACTTAAAAACTGAAGTTGGAAAAAAATTAGGACGTTGAATTTTGGAAATATTCATTATTTTTATTATCTATCATTATAATACATGTATCTCAAAACAATTAAAACTGGCTCGTTTTACTCCTTTATTTTATACTGATTAATATTATCAGTATCTCTTATTATGGACCAGCAGTAACTCGCTAACTAACATTTTTATCCCAAAATCCTTTTTATCTGTCCTCAAAACCTTTAAATCTCGGTGAAAAAGTTCGCCATGCTCATCACTCACGCTTCCCAGGTTCTCAGGGACAAAATCCAGATAAGAATGTAAATGCTGGATTAAAACTGGATTTTCTTTGGTAATTCCTCAATTATAATTGGAAATAATTTCTGCATAATTCTTAAATTTATTGATTTCCAGGAAATTTTTCAATACTACTTAAAAGGAATACAAAGCATCTTTTTTGACTTTGGTTAAGTAACCATCAAAATTTTTATTCTTTGATATCTTTCTTATTTGTGGTTTGTAAGTGATGTAATATCAGGATATTGTATGTGCTTTCAGTTTTTGTTGTTAAAACCTGTAGTTTAAGTGAAGCAGAAGAAACAGTCAGAAGAATGATTTGTGGGTTCTCTCCACATCATTAGTATGCAGAATCGCAATTTTTTTTTTCCTGCAGCTCCGTTTAATAAATTACTTCTGCAATTTTCCCACACTACACTAAGAACCCATTTTTATCAAGGTTTCTCACCGAGATTTGCAAGTAATGGAAATACGCTCGTGTTTCGGTTTCAGTGATTGGTTTCTTCATTTTTAACAAAATAAATTGGCCACAAACATAGCAAAAGTTATTTGGGTTTAATGTACACTGTCTTGATGACATTTTAAAACAAGTAAAAAATTTCAAATAATACTTAAACGAAATTAAAACAAACTTAGCGGTGACACCGCGAACAAGGTAACAAGTTTAAATGTGGGTATTTCAAAAATTTGACGTGATAAAAATATGAGACATTTTTTTTTTGTAGTAATGGGACAGGTAGAAAACATATCCAATATGAATTATCTTTGGGTAAAAGAAAAACTTTTTTTTTGTAAAGTAGTGTAACCATCATTTACCCTATGTGAATAAAAAATAATTTATGTTTTTTTTTTATTGAGTGGACCTTGATTTATAATTCATTACTTACTTTAACTTTAAACTTTGTGTTTTATCCCTGAAATATGAATAAATGAAGATGTAAGAACGTAGGTACAAGCTGAAAGGAGAGAAATACGGGTGCCCTCTATCTGGCAGAAACTTGTTGCTCTGAAACCTATTTGGCAGAACTCACTTGGCAGAAACTTTTTTAAACGAACATTGTTATGGTATAAAAAATATTTAGTATAATTGTTTTTTGGCCTAATGTTTTTATGTCCGAATTTAAATTGGGATACTTTTAAGATGGCAGAATTGTATTGGGCATAATTACCTTTGTCAGAGTTACAATTTTGCATATTTTCATTTAGCATAACGTTTATTTATAGCGCCGATTATTTGGAATAATTTGACTTAGTATACTTCGAAGATCACAGAATTTCAGAATAGAAATAATTTAATAGTCATAATAAAAAATAAAAAAAGTGTTTTATAAAATCAATATGGTGTGCTACAAAAGTTAGTGACAGAAATGAATCGCTGCAAAACCGACTTCACGTAGTCTTGTCTGCCCTACCCCTAGAGTGTAATTTATAATCGCGTAGGCGCGGAGGGGCGAGGCGGCCCGCGAGCTGAGGAGCAGGTGGTTTTAACGCACGCCGCCGCGGCTGAGGCTGGCCGGCTTGCCGGCCAGTAAGCCGAAGCTGCGGTGGTGGGCGTAAAATCATCTGCGACGATTAGCTCGCGTGGGACCGCCGGGGACCCGCAGCGCCGGAGCCGTGACAGAAGCCATGCCTGCTGCATGTTGCATGCTTGCTGCATGTTGCAACCTTGCATGCTGCATGCTTGCATGCTGCATGCTTGTATGCTGAATGCTTGCTGCATGCTTACTGCATCATCTTACTGTCTGGGAAATAAAAACCACACAATTATGCCAAAAGATGATTCTGGCTGTGAATTTTCTGCGATATGATGGTTAATATACTTTTGATTATTATGGATATAAAATATACGCCAAAAGATGAATCTGGTTGTGAACTTTCTACGATATGATGGTTATACTTATTGATTATTATGGAAATGAAATTTATGCCTAAAGATGATTCTGACTTACAAAATTATGGGTTTCGGTGTTATGGTAAATGAGTGTATGCCAAACGATTTTCTGCGAAAAGAGGTTTATGCTATCCGTTGCTATGCAAAATAAAATTATGACGTAAAAAGTTCTGCTATAAAGGGTGGACCCGAGAAATACATTATTTCTATAGTAGGTTCTGTAGTTACCATACCCCCATGGGAGAAATGCGTGAATTTATGTACATAAGAGACAATACTATTCATGCCTCATATACTATAGATAGTATACATGTACAGGAACAGTGTTGTTTCCTTCAATGTTGCTTGTTATGCCAGCATGTCATTTAGTTGTCTATGTATTATGTTGTTACTTGAAAGGCCTTCCTCATTGTTGTGAAATACATGAAATTATAAGACCTACTGCCATAGTATTCTAGCTGGTTGAGCTAGTACCTACTCATTTTGTGACAAGTTTTCTCTATTATACTTTTGAAGAGCAGGCGATGGTCTATCTTATGGTCTATAGTCTTACATGTATTACTGTGACATTACACTGATTTGTGGGCTTGTTAATCATTATGACTTCAGACAAAAGACATCTACCTGAACAGAGATGTACTCGCTAAGTATCGCCACATCAATGGGTCGTGTCGATAACTGAGCAAATTGCGTCAATTATGCTTAGGAAAATCATCAAAATTACCTATAAGCATACACTTTGGTGTAAGAGAATCAGTATTAATATAACAAATAGGCGAGGCTTGCATAAATGCCACCCGAAGCACCCTACCCAGGGTACTTCGGGTGGCATTTTTGTAATGCGTCTTACAATGACTCGCAGACTGGCAATACGACCTATCAGACCTTAGAAGCTTTTTTACGTTTTAACATCAATTAACTATGAATATCAAATCGAAATCAGTTAGGTACCTACTACCTATGTCCTCCACTTTAGACAGAAAACAAAAATAAACATTTATTTCGGTTATTAATAATCCCCGCAGCATTACCTATAATCGAAATGTTCACTTATTTATCTAGTTTTTTATCCAAATTAATAACGCAAAGTCATTAAAGTTATGATTGCAAACGTCGCACCTTGACGTGGGACATCCCTGTCTCAATAGCAAATAAGACATATATGACAATAGCTCAAGTTGGTCATTCATCATTGCTTATGTCATGCATACAGTATGTATGTTTTATTGTTTTAAAAACGTGACTCTTGAAGTCTTGATTGTGCTACAAAGTTACAAAGATAATATTTGTCGTGTGCTTGGAGGTCTGGTTTTGACGAGGAAACTGACGAGAAAAATTGTTAAAAGACACTTCAATATAAAATTCACTTAGCGATACGGTTGGCGTAGTGGCTGAGCGTTCAGCAGCGTTCGCAGCGTGTCGCATTTTCGGTCCCCGCGCGGGACAAATATTTTTATTTTCTTCAACTAGGTGTTTCGGGTCTGGGTGTTTGTGCGTTTGTTAATGCTCCCACGATACTGGAGAAATTCCTAGAGTAGGGGGGAAAGTCATTAAAAAAATTTGCTAAAGTTTCGGTTTTCGCCGCATTACGGCACTGTCCATTTGCTGACGACAGCGCTCAAAAAGAGGAAACTGGCCGTTGAGATCTTGGGTTGAAGGTCTTTGAGACAAGTTCTCAGTTGCTAGATTGTCGGTGGATGGACAGTTACTTTCGCGAGGAAACGCCCTGTAACATTTGCTGGCTCCTTTCACAACATGATTATTGTCTCTGTAGGGATGAGAAGTGCATAGCTGTTTTTTTCCTTTACCATCACCATATCAGCCGTAGGACGTCTACTGCTGAACGTAGGCCTCCCCCATAGAGGTTGCCCCTGTATCCAGCGCAATCCTGTGATTTTCATCGGATCGTCAGTCCACCTTGCAGGTGGATGTCCCACGCTGCCTTTACCATATGATTGATAAAAGATTATTGTAATTAACAAAAGTAAGTAGTCATCAACATTATAGTACGCCGAAAATCTACCTCCATGAGTTCACCGGGCACTTAAGGTGATTGCTTCGATGTAGCCCGCGAAATTCAAATTTTTTTACGTTTTTTGCAATTTGCAGGCCAGTGACATGTTGTAACTTTATAAATATTTGTGTTGCGCAAATAACAAGTATAATTTTAAATATAAAAAATATCAAAAAACTCGCTCCATCAGCTCTCACATAGAAAAGGTGCATCGTAGTTAGATTTCGGAGATTTTAACATGATGCACCTTTTCTATGTGAGAGCTGATGGAGCGAGTTTTTTGATATTTTTTATATTTAAAATTATACTTGTTATTTGCGCAACACAAATATTTATAAAGTTACAACATGTCACTGGCCTGCAAATTGCAAAAAACGTAAAAAAATTTGAATTTCGCGGGCTGGTTGGAGCATCCCCCTTAAATGGAAATTAACCACGTTTTCGATAGATAAACATAGATAAAGGACAAATGGTTAGTCATATTCTCGTGTTGTTTCGTATCTCGTAACCAACTGCGTATGAAGGCATTGTTCCTGTCATGTTATAACGACTGAATAGACGACCTGTCAAACGTATTATTGAAAACCTATTGAATTTCATCTGTTGTTAAATCTTAACGTCTCACGCGATTGGTTGGTTGTAGTTTTGATTAACCAATCACAGCTGCTTAAATGACAGTTGATTGCTCGTTTTTTTATTACATACACTAGGTTCCCCGTGGTTTTACCCCCGTTGCTCGCCTCCTATTGATCTTAGCATGATATTACATATAGCCTTCCCCGATAATGTACTATCCAACACATTTTTTTACAATTCAAACCAGAAGTACTTATAAATAAATTAATCTTTCCTACGGCTAACTTTTCCTTCTATATGCTCATGGTCCGGTCCGTTGAAAAAAGAAACCCGTTAAATGTCAGGCACTGTAAAGATGGTCAGAGACTGTTAGGCAAGCTGTTGAAGTCGACATACCAAGCGGTCCTCACTGCAGAAGACCGCGTAAGGTAGTGACCACAGTTATCGATACATTGTCGTTCAAAACGAGCTTTATTCCGAGTAATTAAAGCGTAAAGACGTCATTCGCTGTATTGATTTGGACGAAGCGATTCTATAGCACACCGGAATAAGCCCATTCGTACACTAGGCGACGCAATTCTCTGATACCTTACGACTTTGGTATCCATATCGCAGTACAAATCCGAAGAGGTTCCACCCTCACGCTTCAATAGATGTCAAAGTCGTAAGGTATCGGAGGCTTGCGTTGACGAAGGGGCTAAGTCTGATGATGACTTGACACGTCGTGTTCCTCCAACTCGGGAAACTGAAGAATGTAATATGCTGTGCTATACGAGTACAGAATATTCGTACGATACCTCAACGGATGCGCCGCCGATGTATCACACGGACGCACGTACTCAACCACAAACGTTTAATAGGTACATACACGTATCATATTTACATTCGGAGTCGTGATTATAATGTTTTCAAACAAAAAATTATTTAAATTACGATATGTAAAACAAACATCCCGTCACTACAATAAGCAGTGGTAAACAGTTGATGATTGCACGGCGGGCCACGTTTTAATTTTCAATTTCAATTCGCGGAAATATTGGTAAAAGTAGGTTGTGAAATTGCCTAAATGTTGACGTTGGTCAGCAAATATTTACCCGTATGCAAACCTACCTACTTATTAAATACTGAGTTTTGCATATAGGCAATGGAAATTGCATTTGTCGGCATGGTTGTTGAGACTCATCTGTGCTTCGTAGATTCCATACATATAATTTTTAATATTTCTGTGGTAGATTCGGTTTCTGGCCAATACGACGTTCGATTAAGTAAAGCCACTAGCTTAAGCCATTATATATCAAAACGAAGGTTCGATGGCAATCGCAATCGAGTCGTTTCTGGCTCGATTGCCGGCTCCAAAATTATTGGTAAAAAACTACGATGATATTACGGATAATTTGGTGCAAGGGTCATTGACACTCCACCCTACCGTTCGGCGAATCCAGGCAGGGTTCGCTCCTTTTAAAAGAACTGGTCGTGTGATCATTAGCAGGCATAAGACCGGTTCTTCCATCCATCATGTTATGGCAAGCTACTGCTTTTATAAGTGGCCGACGTCTGCCCTCTGTAACCCTAGGGGATTCCATGTTTTCGCTGTGATTTTATCTGTGTAACTTTAGTACTAACTCGAAAGTCACAACGTTTGAAAGGATTCCTTAATATGTCATTTGTGTTTTTTTCTTGGTATTCTGCGTCTGTTTTGTGACCCAAACCTGAAGTATTTTAGTTAGCATTTATTATAGTTTTAGTTAGTATTTTAACACCATAGGGCAAATTTTACTCACAAGACCTGTGGTTTTAGATCAAAGCAAATTTTCGCAAACTTATGGTTTTAAGGTAAACACTTATTAGGTACTAGCTTCTGCCCGCGACTTCGTACGCGGATCCTGTTGCTTATGCCAGCGACGACGGGGTCGTCAAAATCGAAGATCTGAAACGTCGAATTCTAAGAGCCTGGGGACGGGAAAACAACGGGATGCGCGAGACGATTCCAGACGTTCCAGATCTTTCATTTTTGTGAGTCAACAGGAAATGACCATCAGACTAAACAAATCTTGCTAAGACGTCAATCCTATGTATGTATATTAAGTATAGTGTAGCTGGGCTCTTGGAGCTCCACATCAGGTGTTCCAGATCTCAATTTTCATACGTCAACAGAGAGTACTCATTAGGCTGAACAACTCTTGCTAAGACGTCATTCCTGTATATGTTATAGTGTACCTGGGCTCTTGAAGTTCCACATCAGGTGTTCCAGATCTCAATTTTCATACGTCAACAGAGAGTACTCATTAGGCTGGACAACTCTTGCTAAGACGTCATTCCTATATATGTTATAAAGTAGCTGGGCTGTTGGAGTTACACATCAGGTGTACCAGATCTTCAATTTTTATTGGACAACAGAGGTTGCTCATCAGGCTCAACAACTCTTGCTAAGACGTCTTTACTGTATATGTTATAGTGTAGCTAGGCACTTGGAGTTCCACCATCAGGTGTTCCAGATCTTCAATTTTTATACGTTGACAGAGAGTACTCATCATGCTGAATAACTCTTGCTAAGACGTCATTCACTTATATGTTATAGTGTTGCTGGGCTCTTGGAGTTCCACATCAGGTGTTCCAGATCTTCAATTTTTATACATCAACAGAAGGTGCTCATCAGGCTGAACAACTCTTGCTAAGACGTCATTCCTGTATATGTTATAGTGTAGCTGGGCTCTTGAAGTTCCACATCAGGTGTTCCAGATCTTCAATTTTTATACATCAACAGAAGGTGCTCATCAGGCTGAACAACTCTTGCTAAGACGTCATTCCTGTATATGTCATAGTGTAGCTGGGCTCTTGGTGTTCCACATCAGGTGTCCAGGATCTTCAAATTTATTCTCTCAGCAGAAAATGCTCATCACGTGGAACAATTTTTGCTATGGCACCATTTCTGTATCTCTTATAGTTAAGCAGGTCTGTTGCGGTTCTGCATCAGGTGTTCAAGTTTCCAAGATAAATTATAGCCTATATGTTAACCGGACTTAATACCTATACAACAAAAAAAAATCATTCAAATCCGTCCAGTAGTTCCGAAGATTAGCGTGCACAAACACACAGACAAACAGACAAACAGACAAACCGACAAACAGACAAACAGACAAAAAAAAAGTTAACTACATTTTCGGGTTCGGCATCGATAAAATAACAACCCCTGCTACTTTTTTTTTGTATATTTCTATTGTACAGACACAACTTTTCTACAAATTTATTATAAGTATAGATATATATATATATATATATTTCCTAGCTTTTCTGTTATAACCACAAAAAAAAATTGTTAAGGCCTTTTGCATCCATAGAACACGTGTGCGCCAAGTGTCAGTGGCAGCCCGGGTCGACGGCGCGTTGTGTCCCACGCGCGCCTCAAAGAGCGTCAGCATAATGACGGGGCCCCCCTCTCAGAGGGCCAAAGCCTGCCGGGGTCGCGGGATTATTCCCTTACCGTAACCCCGGAACATAACAGGCTATGAAGGACACCGTGGATTTTAGTCAGTAGAAGTCTGACAGTCCCTCCCGCCCTGCCCGGGGTTGGAGGACTCATTTGATGATTTTACCACGCAAAAAAAAAAAAAAAAAAAAGTGTCAGTGGCACGAAGGCTTCATTTCTGCTTTTCATTGTAATGGCGACGTGATTTCGCCAATATAAGCATGTGGTGAATTGATTGAGTCATTAAAAAATATTCAATTGATGATATTTGCAAGTGAATCATTTGGAATTACATAATTATATTAAAATGTTGTTTGAATAACATCAAGGTAGGCTTTTTTGCTTTGTAGGTTGATTGTCAGGCTTGACCATGCATAAATTAAATTGTCAAAAAAAAATAACTGTATAAATGATAGCCTGTTTGTTATTCTGATGTGTATGCTATATTATTGTAAGGTTAATCAAAAAATATGCAACGTAATTTTTCCACGAAAGAGTAACAAACATAAAAATAACACACACATCATCACTCACGAAGTTTCACGTTTCATCGTTACACAATAAAAACTTTTATCAAAACGAAAGAAACTATAACTAATTAATTGATGGCGAAAGAAACTATAACTAATTAATTGATTTATAATTATAATGCCTAAATACTTATAAGGAAACCTAATTTTTAAGCACTTATGATAATATTGTCCTTTAAAAAACACAAGAAGAACATTTCACGATCCATAAACGAAAAATTCATGCATCTTCCCGTCAAAGGGACTTCAATCATCATTATGAGCTTTCAAATACTCGTCTGTCATTATAGCATTAAAAATAATATTCCTCTACAGTTTATTGTAGATTAATAATGAAAATAGCGGGGTAGACAGTAGACACACCTGCGGGGTGGTTGCACCTGGCCTTAACATCGCCATTGATCCGTGGGGGATATTGGAAACGATCGAAAGTGCTTTAAACCGTTTTTTTGTGTGGTTTTAACGCCATGGTATTTTTAGCTTCGACCCAATGGTTAATTTCGTTGGATTAAACTACATTTTTATCACCATTTTAACACTTATCACGAGAATCTTAAGTGGCCGAAGCTTTTATGCCAGTATTTAAAAGCCGAAGAATTTACTGATTGTAACAGCGAAAATAAAAATTTACCTTACCAAAATTATTGCAAAATTCAGAATGATGCTTGAAATTTAATCCTCGTTATTGCTCCGTGGAACCGCTGATAATGTATTTTACATTTCAGTTGTATTATTTGAACATAATTAAGTATTAAACCTACTGTTAATTATAATTAATAAACTTTTACAGAATTTCCATTTACAGTTTTACGCAGTGTTTACCTACCAAACTGTAAGCTTTAAAGGAATATTACTCGTATGTTCACGAACAGCTTTTTAACCGTTTTATTTGAGGTTGTCTGTTATAGTTTTAGTTGTCTTTTTTTCTGATCTTTTTGACACGAAAACTACTAAGCGGATTTCGATGAAATTTGGCACACAGATAATTCATAACCTGTATTACGTACCTCGTCCGACGGGTGACGCCGCTAGCAACATCTAGCGATTAATAATTTAATTTTAAAATGTAATTTTAGAAACCCATATTTTTACAAAATTTATTAGTAAGCCGGAGTCGGCAGTATTATGTTCGTGTCTAATGTAAAACTTATTACAAAATTCTGACACATAAAAACAATTTTCCATTCGTTTATTACTCGACTAAACAGAAACTAGACAAGCTAGTGTTTTGTAAAGGCTAAATTGAAAATTTCCCCAAAGCTTAGGACATGAGTGATGGGACCGCTAATCAAGATAACCGATGGATTCATGCCAGTTTAATTCAGAAACTGTAGATCAACTGAACCTATTTTCAATTTGGTTGTATCGAGTTCTCCGAGATATTTATAATTAGTTATTTCTAGCTGGAGGGTCAAAAAAGCCACTTTAGGAGTATCATGAAATGAATGGAAAATAACGGATTCTATTGCCCTATGATAGTCGCAGCACCTCTCCGTTCAACAATGGACTTTCTTAATCAGGTGGCCTACCATGAACGCTTAACGCGATCCAGTTTAGGCTGTGGGAGAGAGATGGCGCTAGACGACTTGTATAGCTCGCTCTTTCCCACAGCCTAAACTGGATCGCGTGGTAAGGCTCCAGCTTAACTTCTACTCGTGTCCCTTTCAATTTATATGAGTGAATGACAATACGTCGACAAACTGAACACCGACAAGACTACTTCGACGGAACTCTTCCCCGACAGGTTTCATCAGGAAGTCAGGGAGGCAACTAATCTCCGACAATCAGATTGGAAATAATATTTCAAACTAAGCATGTTAGACGAAGAATTCTATTTCTCTATGCAGTGTTTAAAGGAACCTAACTGATCTTTGGGGTGTCCCCTGATAAGCCCTATCAACAAAGAGTCCTGCCGGTGAAGAGGACTGACGAAATAGTCTTGTCAGCGTAGTTCCTGTCGGCGTTTAGTCGTACACTGAATTTACCTAAGCGTCTGATCATCCATCAATCCGTACTGGACCCGTGTGGTGATTACGACCCACTCGGCTCCCAGAGAGGAATGGGACCGGCCCCTGGAATGGGACAATTGTAACTTGGTTATACTAAGCGTAGGTTAAGTCTAGATCAATCACTCATTTCAAAGCATGTGGGTAGGTTATTCAATTTAAAGAGATGTCTTGAAAGTAATAAATGTTTTGATGAAAATACTTAAGGCTTCCATAAGGTCGCGAACCCTGTGTAAAAGCCTCCCTTTTCGTTTTTTTCTTGCTCCATTAACTTTGAAATATTATCATGTTAAGAATTTACTTACGGTATTTTAGGAAAAATGAAAGAAATGGGTCGTGTCTGAGTTGACTAAAATTCAAATATTTCTTACCTCTTTCCTACTTGAACGAACGTTACACGTTTGCCTAATGTCTATCAGAGAACTGTGCTGTATCAGAATTCGAGCTGGGAAGCTGCTCTTTTTGAAACATCCTAAATTACCCAAAAAAAAAAACAACTTTTTCTCCAATTCTTGTGAGTGGCATAATTATTATGGTAGTGGCCGAATATTTAATTGGGTAGAAGTGATTGAATAAACTCCCCAGCAACACATTTGATCGATCCATTGATTAGTATTTGCAAAAGCCGTCCCATTTGAGACTTGAACACACCCCGTCTTACTATAAAAAATTAAACATCGATTGAACACTTGTCTAAAAAAACTGTAAACATGGACCTAAAAAAAAAGGCGGACGGAACTTCACTAAGAAACAATTGAAGCACCCATAGTAAGTCAGTGCGCTAATGTGGACAAGCCAGCACGCACACATTCACACCATAGTAAGTCAGCCGTCGGCCATTACGCTTCGAACGACACTCGCGGTTTTATACGGGGTTATTTTGGGTGCTTTTATAATTTTCCGTTTCACGGCACGGCACGATATTTACCGTGGACGTGAAGAAGAATTTTGTGGCCGTGGACGGCATGCCGTGCCGTAGGGTGATTTTATAATTCACCGTGAAATTATTACGCTTTGCGCGTCTTCAAAGTGCAGACATGTTCTTGAAGAGACAGCGACTACTTTTGCTCTATTTGTTAAATTTAAGACGTAAAAAAAGACATATTACTAGAAAGTATTGGCAACATCCACTTTTAAAAGTAAAATATTTAGAAGGGTCATACTACACGCTATTTGATAAGCTCAAGGAAGACCTAAATAAGTTTGTCAATTATTTTCGGATGTCAACAAAATCGTTTTATCACATACTTTCTCCCTGCATACTCTCGCCCTGCCACCCGCGCCTCTTGGCTACGCACGCACACATACAAATTTCTTGTACGCACACACTACACTCTCAACAATGCCGCGACGATTTCATAGGGAGCGCAGTATGCTACGGCAACGGCACGGCAGATCGTTGCGGTTCACGGCGTGCTGTTGCCGTGGACGGTAAATTAAAAGCGCTTGCATACAAATGCATACATTTTGCTTTCCTACTTTACCGTGACGATAAAAACGTGCCGTACCGTGCCGTGCCACGGTAAATTATAAAAGCACCTTTTGTCTAATAAAAATCAAAGTATGCGCCGTCATGTGTTGCAAAAAGTTGTCTAAACCATAGTAGTTCAATTAAAAAAGCCAGGGGATCACTTTTCATAGTTAAGCATGTCAATTTGAAGCTTATTTCTCGATTTTACGTCAATAAATTTAATAAACATCTCGAAATCAATCAGTGTTGCAACTATTTCAAGGTTCAAATTATTTTAAAATTGGGAGATTTATATTTTATGTTACTATTTATCGTTATTGTATTCTTCTATATTTTTACAGATTTCCCACGGCAAATGATGCATGGAAAAATGATTGTATAAAAATAATAAAGGAGTGTAGACATGGAATAGGAATGTAGACGTGTAGGAATGGAACATGAAATAGCTTTAATTAAATATTAGAGATGGGTAACTAGCCGGATGCTTTGAGTTATTATCAATTATAATCCATTAACAGCCATTAATAGCCATCCAATGGCTAATAACCCTGCTATTAATGTATTGTCAAAGAAACATTTTTTTTTTTTGTTTTATTGTAAATCTGTGGGTGTGAATATAAATTGGGTCCGTGTACGCAGTGTGATTCAATGTATTGTTATTCTTTTTATTTATTTTCACCTTTTTGTAAGTGAAAAAGTGTTAATAATAAAATGAATAAGTACACATTTTTCGGGAAATCTAAGAAAATATAAAGCAATGCAATATTTAAAATAAACATCCCATTCTAAAAGTCAGTAAGGACACTCCGTCACCGCGAGCATTCACCTGTAATGTAACGTTACAGATTCGAATATTCGAAGACAATAGAGCATCAAATTGCGCATTTTCATGTCACACTAGCTTTTGCCCGCAACTTCGTACGCGCATAACGTTCTTTTCACACCACTTGCTCGTAAATTTCAAAATTATATGTCATGCAAACAAGGAATAAAGCAGGCATTGCTGTCCCAAATTCGAGCCGGGCAATAATATTGTACTGAATTTCATTATGCCCGTGGGAATAATGTGATTTGAATTTGGAACCTCAAGTAAAACAGTATAAAAACTTTCACCAAGGAGTTGTAGCAGTAATGGCGGCCGCTGGCTGCAACAGCTGATCGCTTGCTGTGGTGCCCACTTCACGTTCGAAAGTTGTCGTACGGCGTACCACATCAAATTTCAAAAATCGAATTCATTTCCTCGCAGTAGGTGTGAAAAGCAGAGTACGCTCCTCGGGAGTAAAGCTGCCTTGTCTTGGGCTAACTTGAATCCCTCGCTCACTAAGGATTCTTTATAATATTAAGTAGGGATTACAGGTGAATGCTCGCGGTGAGGGATAGCGCTTTAACAGAAACGAATCGCTGCAAACGTAATCAACAACTTGACTGAGGATGTAAGAGCGAGCGAAGTGAGCTCAGGACTTGGGGCACCCGGACTCGGAACCTTGCAGGAGCCACGCGAAGCGGGGCTCCGTCGAGCCACCTTGGTAGGTGGTAATCAGCAACTTGACTAAGGATGCAAGAGCGAGCGAAGTGAGCTCAGGACTTGGGGCACCCGGACTCGGAACCTTGCAAACAGAAATAGGAGCCACGCGAAGCGGGGCTCCGTCGAGCCACCTTGGTAGGTGGTAATCAGCAACTTGACTAAGAATGCAAGAGCGAGCGAAGTGAGCTCAGGACTTGGAGCACCTGGACTCGGAACCTTGCAAACAGAAATACGAGCCACGCGAAGCGGGCCACCTTGGTAGGTGGTAATCAGCAACTTGACTAAGGATGCAAGAGCGAGCGAAGTGAGCTCAGGACTTGGAGCACCTGGACTCGGAACCTGGCAAACAGAAATACGAGCCACGCGAAGCGGGGCTCCGTCGAGCCACCTTGGTAGGTGGTAATCAGCAACTGACTATAAGGATGCAAGAGCGAACGAAGTGAGCTCAGGACTTGGGGCACCCGGACTCGGAACCTTGCAAACAGAAATACGAGCCACGCGAAGCGGGGCTCCGTCGAGCCATCTTGGTAGGTGGTAATCAGCAACTTGACTAAGGATGCAAGAGCGAGCGAAGTGAGCTTAGGATTTGGGGCCCCTGGACTCGGAACCATGCAAACAGAAATACGAGGCACGCGAAGCGGGCCACCTTGGTAGGTGGTAATCAGCAACTTGACTAAGGATGCAAGGAGTTCGGGACTTGGGGCACCCGGACTCGGACAGGTTAGGTTCGAAGTGTTAGGTTACATTAAACTTTGCAAACAGAAATAAGAGCCCCACGAAGCTGGGCTCTGTCGAGATTCCTTGATAGGAGGTAATCAGCAACTATACTAAGGATGCAAGAACGAACGTAATTAAATTTTCACACCACCTGCTCGTAAATGTCAAATTATATGTCTGCTAACTGGCCGTAAAGCAAGACATTGTTCCCTCCCGCTCGAGCCGGGAATAATATATGTACTGAATTTCATTATTCCCGTGGGAATAATGTGATTTGAATTTGGAACCTCAAACAAAACATAGTATGAAAACTTTGAACGAAGGAATTGAAGCAGCGGCGGCTGCCCCCCGGCAGTCCCCACTGCAACAGCTGATCGCTTGCTGAGGTGGGCACCACAGCATGCTCACGTTTGAAGGTTGTCGTACCACATCAAATTTCAAATTTATTTTCTCGCAGGTGGTGTGAAAAGCAGAGTACTCACCTCAGGAATAAAGCTGCCTTTGTCTTGGGATAACTTAAATCCCTCGCTACACTAAGGATTCTTATCTTAATTCCCTCGTTTCACTCGGGAATTAACACTTGAACCTCCTCGCTGCGCTCCGGAGGTTCACCCCCAGAATCCTTAGTGTCGCTTCGGGATTCAATACGCCCGTGACGTAAGGCACTGCTTTATTCCCTTGGTGCTTAATCTACTATTTCGGAATTCTAATTAATCGGTATTTTAATAATCGGTTTTCATGTTTATGATGTTTTGAAAAATTTAAGTCGGTCTTTTTGTTATTCGATCTATTCAAACATGGTATTTTGAGAAGTTTACGTTAGCAATATTGTTTTTTTTTTATCAAAACACGAATACTGACCATTTAGAGTTGGTATATTAAGATTTTTGAACCATTCGAAATTATGAAAATCGGTATTTTGAAATTCATGTTATCGTAGTGTACCCGTAAATAGCTGATTAATTTTTTTAAAAGGGCCATATTATTTTTAAATTGCACATTTATTTACTACAAAGAAAGATGATGAAAATGAAGCCTAATCTGACAGGCCTAAGCCTGAAAACCATGGATTCAATCACTAAAAATATTAAATAACATTAACAGCAGGGTTATCATCCATAATGGCTATTAACTGGCTACTAACTGCTATTAACTGCTATTAATCGATTATTAGCCAAATGATATTAACCGGATTATTATCATTGCCCATCACTATTAAATATTTATAGCCGAAAAATACTTAAACATTCGTTTTCACCACTTAAGTAAATTAGAAGGGATTTCTAGATGTGTCGATAGATAGCAAAAGACAAGTCTACAAAAATTTGAATCACCAAAAGGGATTGTAAAACTTTATTAACATTAAACGAGTTGTAAATACACTTCTCATCAAAAAAATCGAAACACTTTCGTTTTTATTGTTTTTGTCCTAATTTTTTACAAAAGATAATTAATTCCATGAAAAAAAAACATTACTGTGTAGCTGGCAGTTTGGTCATTACAGTAAGAAGAAAAAAATCAAAATTCGAAATAATTTCATTTGTTTATCCTATAAATGAAATTAATCACTGTTTTGAGACAAATGTGTATTTAGGGTTGGAGTACGTTTCTCGTTTAAAAACTAAAAATTAGCGCTTGTCTTTAAACTTTCTGTTTCTTATTTCATTTACTGTGACTTTGGGACGTCTGAAAAAACTTTTTTTTCTAAAACATATGGATACTTCGCCCGCAGAAGCCGACCAAGTGGTGGCATTACTGGATTCTGGACTTAGTCAGCGTGTTGTGGCTGCAAGATTGCATCTAAGCTTATCATCTGTTCATAGAGTCTACAAACGCTATCGGGAGACTGGTTCGTTCACGCGCCGTTCAGGATCTGGCAGGAATCGGGTCACTTCTGAGCGAGATGATCGATTTATTGTAACAACTTCTTTACGAAATCGACGCCTTAACCCTTTTCAACTGCAGCAGCAGCTTCGCGTTGTACGAAGAGTAGCTGTAAGTGACTCTACAATAAGAAGAAGGTTGAAGGAACGCGGATTGGCACCGCATAAGCCAGCGAATGGGCCGAAATTAACTGCAGACCATCGAAGAGCGCGCCTTAACTTTGCACGCGAGCACCTAACTTGGTCATACCTTCAGTGGAGCAAAGTACTGTTTTCTGATGAGTGTAAAATTATGCTGTATGGTAACGACGGAAGGAACAAGGTCTACAGAAGAGATGGAGAACGCTTTGCACAATGCTGCATTGAAGAAAAGGTCAGCTATGGTGGCGGTTCGTGGACGGTTTGGGGAGGAATCAGCGCCGACGGTAAGACAGAACTTGCCTTTGTGTCTGGGCCACGGCTGCCTGCACTAAACTCTCATCGGTACATCGAACAGTGTCTTGAACCTCATGTGATGCCCTATGCACATTTTATTGGCAACGACTTCATATTCATGCACGACAATGCTAGAGCTCACACCGCGGGCGTCGTACGAGATTATCTTACCGAAGTCGGTATCTCCATTATGGTATGGCCAGCAAGAAGCCCGGACATGAATCCCATTGAACATCTATGGGATGAATTAAAGAGACGAATTCGAGCAAGAGATCCAGCCCCAGAAACACTTAGCCAGCTGCAAAATGCAATCCAAGAGGAATGGGATAATATACCACAACATGTGATCGTGACTCTCATCCGATCGATGAAGAACCGTATGGAAGCAGTAATAAGAGCTCGCGGAGGGAATACAAGTTATTAAATAAACGTTTCTTACATTTTTTTTTCATTTACGCGTGTTGTTTTACCCATTTCCTTCATATTCCATACAGGGTAAAAATTACTCATTATACAAAATACGAAACCTATGAAGACTTAATTTGAATTTAGAACATTAACATTAGGATTTAAAAACCTCATACTACTCACTATTAAATGACATTTTACATTTATTCCTAAATATACACATTTTTCTGATAATCCTTATCAAATCATAAACTGCGAGGTGTTTCGATTTTTTTGATGAGAAGTGTATTTTAATATCCAATGTGCTTAAATTATTTTACCTTTATTTTAAAAATAGGTATCCGTCACCAAAAAATTGTAATTAAAGGAGATGGCTAAACGAGTGCCCCAGTCGTCTATAAGAATTTCATTTTAACTCGTAGTATTTGAAAATTCATTAATGAATTGTTCAATGTTTAATAATTTCCTAAGACTTATATAAAATGTTAAACATAAAAAAGTATCTGAATTGCTTTTCGCTCATTTTTTATTGACATGACTTGGTCACGACGAAGTAATGAAAACTAGGGAAGGGTAATAACGCTTTTCCAGATTGTTAAAAAGAAACTGTATTTAATCGATTTTTACTAATGTGATTTAAAACGATTTGTTTTCTGAAATTAAGAATTGGCGTTGAAACAGTATTTGGCGGGTCGTTTCGTTGCTTTTTATTGTGTTTTCATGCGTTTTGATTCGGAAAATCGGATTGTTTTAAAGTGATTTGTCCACTAAACTCAACTTTATTATTTTCGTTAAAAGCTTCGGAATGAGCTTCTTAGTTTAATCTTAGTTCATATTTTGTGCAGAATAATACACTCGGCGTCACAAAAATCGCACCTCTTCGAAAATAAGTTTAAAACATGTCCCGCCAGTAACGAATACATTAAACCCAATTAATATTGGTATCAATTGAAAGTATGCTTAACGACCTTTAAATTAACAACAGTTAGAATCCCTAAACACAACAGGTTTCATTAGCACGTAACGTTAAAAAAAATGTTGTCAAAATACGCATTGCAAGGGCCACTAATTGCACCTCCCTACAAGGGTATAAAACGGGCGACCCGGGTTAAATGTGGGTCATTCGCTATTCAACCTTTGAAGTGAACACACGTGAACAGCTACAGCAAGAAAAATACCCCAGAAGATGGATACCACTGCAGATGAAGCCGCTCAAGTCATTGCACTACTGCAATCAGGGATGCGGCAATGTGATGTTGCTCGGCAACTGAACTTGAGTCGTTTTGCCGTTCGACGAGTGTTCCAACGCTTCCAAGAGACTGGTGGCTATATCCGAAGACGTGGATCTGGAAGACAACGGTGCACATCGGAAAGAGACGATCGCTTCATTGTTTCGACGTCTTTACGTAATCGGTTCTCCAATGCTGTTGAGCTGCAACAACAACTGCTATCAGCTCGCAGAACTTCTGTAAGCGTCTCCACGATTAGAAGAAGAATGCGGGAGAAGAAAATTGCAGCTCATAGGGCTGCTACAGGGCCAAAATTGACTGCACAGCATAGGAGAGACCGGTTGCAATTTGCCCGTGACCATGTGGATTGGACAATAGACCAATGGAGGGCTGTGCTCTTCTCGGATGAGACGAGGGTGTGTCTTTTCTGCAACGACAGGCGTCGAAGAGTGTATAGGAGGCAAGGTGAACGATTCGCACAAGCCTGTATTCAAGAGACAGTGGAATACGGGGGTGGCTCGTGCATGTTCTGGGGCGGCATGTCAATCGACGGTAAAACGAACCTTGTGTGTGTTTCTCGGACTGGAAGTGCTCGCGGGCAAGGGTCGCTGACTGCTGCTCGGTACATAACAGAGATCTTAGAGGAGCAGGTTGTCCTTTATGCGGGTTTTGTTGGCAGTGGGTTCACGTTAATGCACGATAACGCCCGCTGTCACACCGCTTTAATTGTAAGAGACTACCTGCAAGAAGTTGGAATCCCTGTTATGCGCTGGCCGGCGCGATTGTCCAGACCTAAACCCTATTGAGCACCTTTGGGATGAACTGAAACGGCGAGTACGGGTACGTGATCCTGCCCCTACCACTCTCCAAGACCTCCAAGATGCCGTCGTTGCAGAATGGGACAACATTCCTCAAGAGACTGTTGTCACATTAATTAGGTCCATGAGAGAACGCATGGAAGCAGTCATCAGGGCTAGGGGGGGTAACACTAGGTTTTAAGTTGTTTTTAAGGACTTTGTTGTAATTTTTGCTGATAAAATAAAATTTAACTTTTTAATCATTTGCATTAGCTTGCTTTTTTTTATTCCCTGGTAAACAAAAAACCAAATCCATTGATTTATACTGAAATTTAAATAAATTGCCTTTCCAATGATACCTTATAGTCATATGTCTACCATTGATTAATAGGTTTAAAATGACTTTGAAGGGAATTCTTAAAGTGGTGCGATTTTTGTGACGCCGAGTGTATTAACTGGACAGGTTCCGTCTAAACTGGAAGGAAGACGCCCAACATCGTGAAAGGTATGAGTCATCATCATCATCATCATCTCAGCCGTAGGACGTCCACTGCTGAACATAGGCCTCCCCTTTTGATTTCCACTTATACCGGTTGGAAGCGACCTGCATCCAGCGTCTTCCGGCGACCTTTATAAGGTCGTCTGTCCACCTTGCTGGTGGACGTCCTACGCTGCGCTTGCTAGTCCGTGGTCTCCACTCTAGTACTTTTCGACCCCATCGGCCATCTGCTCTGCGAGCAATATGGCCTGCCCATTGCCACTTCAGCTTGCTAATCCGGTGGGCTATATCGGTGACTTTAGTTCGTCTACGGATCTCCTCATTTCGGATTCGATCACGTAGAGAAACACCTAGCATAGCCCTCTCCATAGCTCGTTGAGCGACTTTGAGCTTTGAGATGAGGCCGATAGTGAAAGACCACGTTTCGGTGCCGTAACTCATCACTGGTAACACACATTGGTTGAAGACTTTCGTCTTGAGGCACTGAGGTATGTCGGACGAAAAGACGTTGCGTAGTTTCCCGAACGCTGCCCAACCGAGTTGGATTCGGCGGTTGACCTCTTTCTCGAAGTTGGACCTACCTAACTGGACTACTTGTCCTAAGTAGATATATGAGTCAACAACTTCGAGTACCGAGTTTCCAACAGAGACTGGGGTGGGCACAACATTGGCATTTGACATAATTTTCGTCTTGTCCATGTTAAAGGTATGAGTGGAAAGAGAATATTGCCCAGCACGCATAGCATGGCGATTCTATCTCTATTCTACCAAGAAAAGACAAAGTTATTTCATCGTTATTTCTACACAAATCGACTGTTTTTTGCACAAATATGACACCATTCGTACACTATTACATTTTTATTCTATTACATTACCATGCTTAAAACGCTAAAAATATTTCTACGTTCTGTCATTTTGTCTATTCTTGCGTCGACATAACCTCTTTCTACGGCGCCATGCTACACCTGCTGGAGTGGGAGAGAAAAAAAAATAACTGAAATATGATCGATACTACTTTCTAACAATTTCAATCGATTCTTTTATCGCTTCTGTGACACTTTGAGTCCAATCCCTTCTTTAAGAAAAAAACAAACGTCAGACGTCATTTGAACGCTCTGCGCTCTGCATAATAATATTGTTCGTTGTGATTCTTCCTTTTGCTTTTCCTTGACCCCCGCTTGTTTATTGGACTTCCTGCTTGCAAACCTACCGACCTCTCGCTTCTCGACCCGGACTTAACTTGTATACTGTGAATCATGCAATGCATAAACTGTGGTATATCCACGCGAAGACTACGGCGTCATATACACTCGAGAGGAGCTCGTGGCTAAATAATTAGGTATAACCGCACAGGCCGATCTTTCAGCCAACATTGTCATCCTTGTTTTGAACTGCTGCATTCAGGAGCAACTGGTGAAATTCGTTTATTCGGCTATTCAACGGAGTGCATAACTTGTGGTCGTTCTGTGAGAACATTGCAAGGCCATCGCCATGTAGTGGAAAGAAACAGTTCAAAGTTGCAGAAATTAACAACATCACACCCAGATTTCCATCATCACGTAATAAAATGACATTTAAACACAGTCCGTCGCTTCGTATTCTTTCAGACTTTATTTATAAGAATCACAGATTATCGAATAAATATAGTATTTCCTATTTTTCTTGTTTCATTTCGAAATTGTTAAATGTATCCTTAGCTAATTAGAGGGTTCAACAACGAGTTCAGAAAGGATTTATCAATCACGACATGTTATACAATATGAAGGCGCCCAGCGTGTTTATTTGACTTTACCGATATAATTAACATATTATTAATGTGTTTAACATTAATAATGTAGTTTGAAGATATTTAATTAATCTGAGTGGGTCACAAAAAATGTGGTCATCAATAAATAAATACAATCGCAGATACATTAAACTAAACGCCTATGTAAAAGTTTATAGCAATATCAATATTTGCGATTTTTGTAGTACTTTTAATGGTAGGTGTTCACGTTTTTTTTTTATCATGATTATGAAGATATAACAAGTTTTAGAAACTTTTTTTATGTGAAATATGAATATTGAGCTATTCAGCGTTATACAGTGCTAGGTCCCATTTCTATAGCCGTCTGAATTTTTCCACATACTTGAACTTTCCATCTCCTTTAAGTTCAAGGGAGATCTTAATTAAATATTGTTTAAAGTGGGTAATTTTTTCCTTCATCTGGCATCCCTATACACACGCACACATATTTACGCCGCCGCCATTGTGGTGCTTCAATCGTTTCTTAGTGAAGTTCCGTCCGCCTTTTTTTTTAGGTCCATGACTGTAAACGTTAAAACGACATTTCACGTTGAAATAAGATTCGTTTTGCAGTAACACTTTTTTAAGACAAGTGTTCAACAGATGATTATCTTTTTGTAGTAAGACAGTCCTAGTTTAACGCTACCGGAAAATCATATTCACTCGCTCCTCTGGCATAATAAATCTATTTAAGCAAAACGTTTCTCGCCTAAGTTATCAATGTATCAGCCATTACCAACGACGATATAATACTAGACTCCGCATGCACGATCTAAGGAACAAAAATTATTCTGCCAACTCGCTGAGGTACTACGTAAACGAGGGGGACGGGGTACTGCGTTGTGATTGGCTAACTCAAGGTCTGTTCTGTCTCAACGTATGTTTACGGCTCACAGGATTGGTCGAAATGAGACGAATATAAGACTTTTTTGCCTAATGTGTTGGCAGACATCGGTCGCCTGTTATTAGGAGTCTAGTATTATATCGTCGTTGGCCATTACCTTACGTATCACAGCATCACATCTTACATCTACCTTGTTCCGATATCGGTGTAATACAGAGAATGGGCCGATTCATCAACCGTCCGACACTGACGGATTAGCGGGCGATATCCTCCGTGTGGTTGGGCTATGAATTTCGCGGATGGAGTAATCGATGTTGTAAGATGGATTACTTACTACGGACTACAACGCCACCCCGCTGTCAATTTTGACATTATGACGGCTGTCAAAATTTAATAAAAACACCTGATAATATAAAACTACACGTACTATTCAAAATACCGTTAAACTATAAAACTGAATAAACACTAGATCTTAATTTCCCTTCTATTTACAAAATCGGATAGTATTTTTAATATTTCGTCAATTGGACCTGAAAGTAATAATTAAAAAAAAAACAATAGTTGTGCTAGTTTTCGTTCAAAAGCAACCAAAAATGTCGCTTTGCAAAGATTTTTTATGCCCGTTCTCAAATAGAGTCAAATCCCTATAGATGAATTGTTTTAATGCAATTAAAAACCGTTATGTCAAACATTTTGGTGTTCAATTATTCTATCTTTTATAAAATTATTTATAGTCATGTCAGATATCCCATGATACAGTTAGCAACGAGAGTTGAAAATCTCTGATGCAAAAAAAATGTAAAAAAATATTGAAAATATGCATTTTAAGCGAAAAATGCATACTTAGAGCCACATTCACTCACTTCTAAACAGCGAAAGTGACGCATAATTTGTAAGTTGCAACCTTCATAGCCCAACAGCCTAACATACTTCGTAAGTATCTAAAGTAACCAGTTTGAAACGCAGTTCATTGAGAGTGTGTTGACCGCCATTCATGAGCTTACTAGCATGATTTATGAATTAATTCTATTATATGTACGATAGCGATGGCCGGCCGTTGCGAAATGCGAGGTTATGGGTCAACTCATAAAGAGATAAGCGACGTAATGTACTTGTGTTAGTTACGTTCGCTTTTAAAAGACATGTTGGCTGTGACGATCGTTGCTAAATAATAACTTTATTTAGCCCTCCAATGCAATTTACATGGTCAACTTTTCGATTTGTTTAGCCGCTTTTTTATCGGTGTAAGTGTAATATCATGAAATGAGTCCTCCCAGGTCAGGACGGGAGAGGACTGTCAGACATGTACTGACTAAAATCCACGGTTATCTGATAAGACAGTTCCGCGATCCCGACACGCCCTCTAAGGGGGTCCTCGTCAAATTGTGCGTGCGCGTGGACCAAGACGCGCCATTGACCCGGGCATGGTGCATGATCGGACGGCGAGTCATCCTTTACTCATCGTCCTCATGCACGCGCCTACGAGGTGGCCGGAAATCGTCTCGCGACGTCCGATGCTGTGGGCGTCTCTCGCGGCGGCTGGGTCATGAGGTGGAGGCTGTCTTGTCCCTCACGCGTCCCGCCTCCTCCTTCGTTAGCATGACTGCTTCGCAGAAGGAGGTGAGATTCCCAGAGGCGGCTTTAAAACGAACTCTGAGACTTGACTCAAGTGACTAGAAGATGGCCACACTTTTACTTTTTCACTTTTCATGCAGATATTCAAATAATACCCTAGCTTATCATGTGACGTGGGTAACATTGACAGTCATATTCCATCATGGCGCGCCTCGTTACGATGCACAGACATCCTCGCTATCTATTTAGGACAATAGGTTTCCATTGACGTACTGCACCAATGAATGTATGCATGTATGTCATATGATACGTACACCACAATAATGGCTACCAACTGGATAATAGTCTTAAAACTGATCCGTGTTGAATTTGCTGAAAAAACAACAGTAAAATAACTTCCAAAATTGACACTATTATTTGTTATGCAAGGCTGCAAAGTTGATTTTTGGCGCGAGTACTTGAATTGAAAACAGGGCGAGCGAAGGATTCTAAGATTGAACCGCGAGAGAAACGAGCGGTTCAAATATAGAATCCTGAGCGATGCGAAGTTTTCAAAGGTACGAGACGCAGAAAAACTTTGCTGCCGAGTGCAACACACAACTTTTCACCTCACACAGCGAGGAAATGGGGGCGCCTGCCAGTGTAGAAAACAATTGAATACAAGACGTGTTCGAATTTTGAACAACACTTTGTGCTCTAGAGCACAAAATGGAGTTTTGCGCTCAGATTTTGAATGAGAAATAGAATCTTTCCGAGCGTGTGAGGTGAAAAGTTTTTTTTTTAATTGCTGATGTCCGCCTTTTCGCTCTCTCCCTATACAATTATAGCTTACTAGCTGTTGCCAGCGGTTTCACCCGCTGCAACTCGAAAATTATCCCACGGGAACATAAAATCGGGATAAAAACTATCCTATGTGTTAATCCAGGTTATAAACTATCTGTATACCAAATTTTAGCCAAATCCGTTCAGTGGTTTTTGCGTGAAAGAGTAACAAACATCCATACATCCATACATCCATACATACAAACTTTCGCCTTTATAATATTAGTAGGATGACCGTCTATATCTATAGGGTCAAAATTTATCAATATCTTTTCATCTATTTTGACGTGAAAGAGGAAAATAGTACAGTAGCTGCTACCCGTGGTTTAACTCCCACTGCTCTGCTCCAATTAGTTGTAGCCTGATGTTATGTAGCCTCTAGCCTTCCTCGATAAAGGTCTAAGAATCCAACACAAAAATATTTTTTCAATTCAAACCAATAGATTCTGAGATTTCAACCGTTCAACCAAACAAATTTCAGCTTTATAATATTAGTATAAAAAACACATTCGTATTTATGGTAAATATGATAAAAGGGTACAGTATGACCCACTTCAGAATGCTATCCCCAACAATGGTCAAAAATAGACAGAATGAAAACGTTAGTGTCACAATTAACGGCACGGTTGGCGTAGTGGCTAAGCGGGTTCCATCTCCGCACGGTACCAACATTTGTATGAACTGCAAATAGTTCTTCTGGGTCTGGGTGTTTGTGTTTTGAGTATCTATGTTAGTAGAACACCCACGACACAGGAGAAATTCATAGAGGGCCAGGGCAACGATTGCTTTAAAAAAAACTTGAAATATTTACTAGGCTCGTTTTCTGAACATCAAATCGAAATCAAAGCATTTATTTCAAGTAGGCCAGTTACAGGCACTTTTGAATGGTCATAGAGAAATAAAAATGTAATTAAACACTAAAAACTCATGGTTCCAGTCACAAGACATAAAAACTGTGAAAGTACCGTAAATGCCCGTTCCAAGAAGTATGGAGAAAAACGGGCAAGAAAACAGAATTGAAAAGAAAAAAGAACTGGAGTGGCCCCGAATCAGCACGTTTGATAAACTGCAATTGAATTTTATTAAGATAAGTAATCGATACTTGAAAATCTGCCACGCGTATCTTATTAATATGGCAATAATAGCAGCTAGGTATAAGATTTTAAGCCTGATTCTGATAGCACATCGTCAAGTCTGTGGCACGCTTTACAGTATCACTCATTCATCTCCTATATAAAAATAAGTCGGGTTTTCCTTCCTGACGCTATAACTCCAGAACGCACGAACCGATATCCACGGTTTTGCATTCGTTGGAAAGGTCTCGGGCAACGTGAGGTTTATAGCAAAGAAAATTCAGGAAAAAAAACGAAGCCATCTGGTGGCGAAACGGAGTTCGCCGGGTTTGCTAGTACTCTTATAAAAGGGGAATACCACCACCTTGGTATTCGCTTTCTTTGTCAAAGAAAATATGAAATCTATGGAAACTTAATGTTTCCATAGATTTCATATGTAATAAATATTTAATTAATTATTTCTCAATTTATAATTATATACAAAATGCCGTTAATTATTGCGATGATGGACGTTTACTTTATTCGCGTTTTTGTGGCCCCTGGTTTAACTGCGCAAAACTTTACAAACTTTTTCACAAAACACTGAATTCAGCTTTTTCAATTCAAAAAATGCTGTTTGATTAATGCAATTTAAAAGTAATTCGATTTGGAGATTGTAATACAATATTTGCTTTCCCTTGCATGAAAAAATATATCGGTTTAACAAAAATCCATCGCACTATTCTTATGATCTGAATTGTAGCCAATATTTTTATGATTCGATTATTAGGAGGGGCTCGTGGCCAAATAATTACTGCCGCACAGGCCGATCTGCCGGGTTAAGCCGCGCTTGCTGAGGTTGGTCTGTGGATGGGTGACCATCTGTCATAGCGAGTTTCCTCCGTGCCTCGGAAAGCACGTAAAACCGTTGGTCCCGGCTGTCACTTGTAGATCTTTGATAGTCGTTACTGTTAGTTTGAAGCTTTAAAGTCTGACAACCAGTCTTACCATGGGGTATCGTATTGCCCAGTTACTCGATTGTGGAGGTCCGACAGGCAGTCGCTACATGTAAAATACTGATATCCAGCTGCATCTGGTTCGACTGGAAGCCGACCCCAATATAGTTGGGAAAAGCCTAGGCAGATGATGATTTTTATGATTCGATTACATTTTTTTAATGCGCCCCTGCCGCCTTGCTACCAACTGGGTTCAATTCCGAGGCCTAACTAATTTGGTGAAATGCTATTCTGAAGTAATAAGTGCGTTTCCTGTGTAGTTTTGATAGGTGCCTTATCGTACTAATATTGTTACGAGTATCGCTGGTATCTTATCAGAAAGCGGGGCATCTGTCTAAGTCGTGCTCGTACGCCATACCACATCACGACTCGTGGTCTACATTGAACGAGGCACGCACGGATTTTGTACAATATGGCTGTAAGCACGCGTGGTTGTGTAACTTGGTCCTTTTAAAACAAAAACTTGTATATTATTAAGGCTTTTACAGTGCTTATAATTATTTCTGCATTCAACCGCACCATTGTATTGCTATATTGACCGCGACTGGATTGGTTTCCATTTAACTTTATTGTTAACTAGCTGTTGCCAGCGCCTTCACCCGCTACAACTCGAAAATTATCCCACGGGAACATAAAATCGGGATAAAAACTATCCTGTGTTAATCCAGGTTATAAACTATCTGTGTACCAAATTTTAGCCAAATCCGTTCAGTGGTTTTTGCGTGAAAGAGTAACAAACATACCTACATAAGTACATGCACATACACATACATACATCCTCACAAACTTTCGCATTTATAATATTAGTAGGACGTTTTCCACTCTTCCACAGATATTGATTTCAGCCCTGTTAACCTATAACGTCCATGCTTCTATTTTACACTCGACCGAATGCTCCAGATATTTTTCCTTTTGTTTCTGATTATAGTTTTCTTTCCATCTATTTAAAGACGTTGAAAATAGCTTTTTTCTCAATCCACAGCCTAGAGCCTTTAAAATTCTGTCTCCTCAAGTTGATCGCACATTTATCAATAGGTACAACGTTTTTCTTCATTATAATTATGACGTCATCAGCCCTGTTTAGCAGAGTGTAGCATTATTTCTTCGATATACGGATCCTAATAGCATTTTTCGAAATACGGCGCGGATAAATTGGCGAGGTTTCATAATATATGATTTCAATTTCATACATAGAATTCTAAAATGTGGCACGTGCTGCGCTTACGGTGGTGATATAATGGTGCGACCACCTCAAATCCCGGTTTGGTTTTCGTACAGTTATGTGCATCTGAACCTCTGTATACTTACCGACTTGTCATCTGCAAGCACCAAAATTGCTAGACACCAATATTTAATAGAAAACTTGATACCATTTCGATCTTCAAGGTGATTAAAATTCGCACATGGTCTTACCATGTAAGGCCGGTACGTTATCTGCAAGGGAACCATCTGTCGCTCTAGTCGTGTGTTTCTGAGTCCATATATCACGACTTACGACATTGTTGTCATTAGACTTCGTACATGCATGCTCTGAATGAGATCAGAGGTTGAATAAGGAGTGGCAGTTCAACTATGTGTCAAAAATGAATTGCTTGCTATATTTGAGTCGTAATTGAATGATTGAGGAGTTAAACGTGACCGTTAAAGCTGGGGAAAATAAGATCTCCGAATTTTTAAGTACAGTTCCAGCCGCAATATGTTTGCATGGTTTGATGGCAATGCACAGATGTACGAGTACGTTCTATGACAGAAAATCCGGGATTAAAGCGCATTTCACACAGAGAGCGGGCGCGGGTCGGGGCGGGAGTACGGCGGGTCTAGTTCTTTGTATTTAAATGGAAGACTTCACACTTAAAGCGTGCGCGGGTCGGGCGCGGGGCGGGTCGTGCCCGTACACCGAAACGCGCCCGACCCGCGCCCGACCCGCGCCCGCTCTCTGTGTGAAATGCGCTTAAAAACATAACTGGTGAAATGTGGGTGAATAAGGAAATATGAAAATCTTGTCATGAACAGGACTTTTTTTGAACAGGTGGCCTACCATGACGTCTTAAAGCGTGAGTCTTTAGGCTGTGGGAAAGAGACAGAGCTATACAAGTCGTCTAACGCCATCTCGTTTTACAAAAAGCTATCAAGTTTTATAGGCAAGACAAAATAAAACATCTTGATGAAAAACTAACGTACAAGCTTTAATCATAATGAAAAATTCAACGATAACCATTAAAAAAATATCAATAGTTCAGCTTGTTTATTTATGGTCATGACCTTACCCACTACTTGCCCCCCTCTATCTCTTAGACTCAGGGCTTGGATGTTAGAGATAATGAGTTAGTGTTAAACTCGAACTTCTTAACGCTCATTGCGTAAGTGCGCACTACTACTTATGCGCATTTTGTGATGAATGACAGGCAGAGGAAACTTTCTGGTGTGCCAAACGCATGTTTCGAACAGCATGTTTCGGATCGCACCGTGTTGACAAAATTAAACGTGTGTTGTACCGCCCGCCTGTGCCGAATAAGGTCAATACGAAGTGTACTCCAATCTGGCTTTTAATAATAGTGTTAATGATGAAAAGATTTGGGATGAACCATCGAAGTCGGATGAGTGGATCTTATTCTATTAGAACAAGATGTTTCTGCTGCCCAAAACCCTTTAAGTGGAAGAAGAAGGACGAAGAAGGAGGACAGTGTAGCGCTCTCGTATCTAGAATCTGTAGCATCATTTCAGCCCAAAGTTATCCCATGGTGGGTATACGCCTGCGGTTTTTCCTTTCGTACTTTTCTGGGGCATCCTTCATCCAAGATTTACCCATGAAATGTACGACAGCGCGACTGCACGCTTTTGGCTTAAACAAATCAGTAAGATCTACATTATCGAATGTCGGTCATGACGACACTCCCACAATTGATACATTGTATCGTCAGCGAATGGGCGTTTGTTTAGCTCATTATCTTAGCCGCAGTCGAGTGCAGTGCCAACTGGTATATACGCTAGAATGGCACATATCTTATGAATGTAGTACATCTAGTTTGTGGCTCAAAATCTTTTGGCTTGTATTTTCGGGAGATGCGTGTTTACTTCTGTTATGGAAACCGTGTTAGCTGTCTTGTCTAGCAGTAGAATGTTTGTTAAACTGACTGGCTGTAGCTACCCGATGTTCTCTCTAATCGAGGGACTGACGCAGTCCCGAATTATTATCGGTTTTGTGTCAGTATTAGCCCATAACATGTTCAGGCCAGACTGAGAAGGCATTCCTTCTCTGATCGGGAAGCGAATCTTCGAAGTAAAGTTCTATTTTAGATCAGGTGGCCTATCATGACGTCTTGAAGCCAGAGTAGTTCCAGTGTGGGAAAGAGACAGAGCTATACAAGTAAACACGGGAAAATTTCCTGTTAGTTTAGGTTACCAAGGAAACGGTACATTAACATGAGCCAATAATAAAATACGTACTTATATCCTGTAATTAACTGGCCCTATGATTGTGGTTTTGTGGTGAAAACCGCAGAATTATAGCCTATCAAGTAACGTATAGTTTATTGGCACCCCATATAATTGTGATTGTATACTTTTGTCATTGATTAATCGGCACGACAAGGATATCTGGTCACGTATTTTAGTCGTATCTCGAAATAAATCAAACGAACTTTTTCCCTCACTTTTACCTATTATTCGTTCGGAGTTTTTGGAATAAGCTGTAAAATCCCTCTTTTTTTGAGGTGTAAAAATCACCAAGAACTCGTTTCACACTTCATCGTGCCGATGATTACTTAAATAATTGTTTGATTTTCAAACCAAAACTTCTGCCACATTTACGGAGTTAGTAGCGGCCTCTGAAGGGTCCCTTAAAATGCAGATGGAATCACAGAAGTGAGGAGGTGGGCCACGAAACAGCTAAAAATGTGAAATAATATCCCCTGCACTTTCACCTTTGTCTCTTAAATCGTGAATCCTCGAGTGACTCCTGTTAAGCCGGGTGGGCTGACGCTGTCGGCCCCTTGACGTACTTAGATGGCGTAATAAAGGAACAATTTCGACGCCTACTTGAGGCGCTAATTGAACGGAACGTATCTAGGTAGGCGATACGCGTCATGAAGGTGTGGCAAGACTACAGCTGTTACTAAGGACATGATTTTGGCGTCTTGGAGATTCTTTCAAGCGATGAAACTTGCGAAATCATTTTTTTTTGCGCACAGCCTTAGTGAAATTCAGCGAAAAACGATTCCGATTTTGTTATTGACTTTCAAAACTAACTAAAACTATTTTTTGAGCAGTTTTATCACTTAACTATGGCCAAAAACACAAAATAAAAGTAATTTTCATCAGCAGAAGTTGTAGCCAGGCCAGCATTGTCATTAATTGCTGAACTTATACGATAATTCCAACTTCAGCTATAGTGGACACGGATTAAAAGATTAAGGAACTCGTATGAAATGTGAACTTTGTATAAAAGCTATAAAATCTTGTAGTATACGTAATAAAACTGACGTCAGGAAATACCTCTTCTCTTAGTGCTGGTTAAAGAGGTTTATAATGTAGAATTTGCGTGATGTAGCTAAGAATTTTAGAATTTTATATGGGTAAAGTGTGCAGAAAGCGAATATTCATTACTCAAATTACCATGCGCTTGACCGTTTGACACTCACTGAATTTCAAATATCGAACTGAAGTTAAACACAGATTAATGAGCTTATAAAATAGAACCTTATTAGCGTTTCAGTTCAGAATTATTGACGAAACTCTTTTTTTAATAATTATTCATTTAAATGAAAACTAGACGACTTCTGTTACACATTATCAACCGTAAATCTGGACTACACGCGCAATTATTTTTATGGTGTACCTAGTAGGTAATTAGTTAATCTTGGTCTCGCTAAGTTTCATTTTTGCGCACAACGAGCGGGCAGCTGACACTGATATCACCCGTGTGTATCAGCCGCAGGGCAGTATCTTTTTCTGTAAAAAATCTTTAAAACAAAAACGTTCTTGAAGAGTTCGATTTTTATTATTCCAGGGGGGTATTACAACGTCTTAAAACCAGGGTTATTCCGGCGAGTGAAAGTGACAGAGCTGTACAAGTCGTCTAGCGCCATCTCATTCACTCAAAGGAACAATCCTGGTTTTAAGACGTTGTAATACCCCCGCAGGGATTCTCTATTCTTCCAATGTAAACTACATACCTACCTACGTTATTGAATAGGTACTTTGTGATTCCGCCATTCCGCAGTTTCTTAGTAAAACTAGACGTTCATTAATTAACATCATTTTTTGAGGTCTCATGCGTCATAAAAACGCGAACTGACTAGATAACGTGGAAATAACCCTCGCGGTTCACGCTTTAATAATTATATTATCCTTATTATGAATAAAATATGAGTACTAACCTAGTGTGATACAATACAACATACATAATTCACTTGGGTCACGAAATTCTTCACACACGTGTCTAAAACAAATGATATTTATTCTGATTTTATAATAGGTGGCACGAGGTTTGAAAATCGATAAAAAAATCGGGGCTACATACATCGAAATCTATCTCGCTAGTTTGGTCTAGAATTTATTTCCGTTAATAAAACAATAACAGGTAGAAATGGGTCGAGGGCAAACGTTTATGATCAGAATGGGCTAAACTTGGCATATTGGGCATAAATGAGTTTACGCCCAAATAAATGCCCGGTCACTGGGAATAAAAAATAAGAACTTAGTTTAGTAAAACCATTAACCAGAATTTTAACTGAGCAAAAAGCCTGGGCCAAATTATTTATTCCGCGGGAGTATCGGATGTTATTCAATGTGCCCAATTTCCCTGGAACCCACTAATTATAAGTATTTTTCAGTTGTCTAAGTGTCGTAGTAGCGGTAAAGTGTGTGTAAATTACGCCGGTACGTGTGATACGTACATGGCTATACACTGCTGGACCGAAAACTGGAGTCACTTAGAGTCGGTTAGTTGGTCAGACAATTGCAAAATCCGTCCGGACGTCCATTGTCGAGTATTCAGAAAATTTCCATAAATACTATTAATGGCAAACGTGCGTCGTTGGGCATGCTTTCCGCCTATTAGTAAAACAGTCTGCGACAGCAATAACATGACAACTGCTATTCCTATAATTTCTTCATCAATATGTCTTTTCCAGTACATACTTTAAAATAAATATCGGCCAGATAATATCGCATTAAAAATTAAATTTCCTTTTCAAATTAAAAACCTATTAAGCACTAAAACATCGTTCAAAACAAATCATCACTTTTTCAATAATCGATAGCCATTAACTCTTCAATTCCCAGTGTCACCTGTAGGTTACTGAAGTTTAAAAGTGATTTTGTACCACTTGTCAATATTTATTTCCAGTTGTACTGTTACAGTAGTAATGTTACTGATTATTACTTCTATTTTTTTTATCTGGCAACACGCATCATTTGTCATTTGTCAAATTCACTAGGTTATTTCGCGCGTAGTTGGAACTACCCGAGTTTGCGTGATTCATTGTGAAAAAAAATATATATAAAAATGTCCAGACTGTAAGTATCGCATTTTTTCTTTTTACATGTTATAAATAAATATGTAATCTATATTATACATATACTTATTGACAAAAATAACTAAAACTATATTTGCTACAACGCCTACAATATGCAGTGTCACCCACAGGTGACACTGGGCATTATGTTATGTATATTTATTTTATTTTTACTAAACTTTGTTGTTTACAGTTAGCCTTATCGCTCTACTGAAATGGCGTTTTACAAGTTGTTTTTTTATAAGCTGACGTTAGATGGGATTGCTGAAGTGTTGTATAAATAGGAGACCAATGTGATAATACTGATGAGGATAGTAGAGATAAAAATAATGCTAACATTCTTCATCTACCTGGACGCATGCTTAGATCTCAAGTTCAGTTTCAAAATCGACTTTCCGTTTCTGAATAAATTCGAGAATAAGATCTGGAAAATGAGCAAGAAGAGAAGAGTGTGAAGATGACGTCGATCATAGTGTCGATCGTTTTGATGAAAACATCGACTCCATGAGAGAAGCCCTTCGTGGCAAAAAGTGATGGTTTCCACTCTTTGCATTCTGCTTGGACGCAGCGTGTCAAAATGCGTGACTGATCAAAAGGGTGTCAGAAAATAACTGGACCTATTGTGACTTCTGGAGCAGTGGTGGCCCAGTGGTATCGGCCTCGACTTACGAGTTGTAGGTCGTGGGTTCGAATCCAGACAGGCGCAAAACTTTGTGTAATTTATTTCATCACCACTGCTCTCAAAACGGTGAAGGAAAACATCGTGAGTGAACGCCGTCCCAGAACAAAAAATTCGAAGACATGTGACATCCACCAACCCGCACTGGGCCCACGTGGTGGATTATGGCCCACTCCCTCTCACAGAGAGGAGGCCTGTGTCAGCAGTGGGAACATTTATAGGCCGATGATGATTGTGACTATAAATATGGAAAACCGAGTAGTAATTCTGCTTGTGGTGTCCCCGTGCAATAGAGAGTACCAAATGAGGTGAGAAGCGCAGCGCAGGGTCTGCAGATTGTCACTCAGAAATTGGCTATCCTCAGTGAATATTTCAGTACTGTCATCAAGGAACAAGAAAAATGTGCGCTAAATTCATTTGAAATGTTGACTTATGTACCGCAATAAAAGATTTAGTTATTTTTTATATGTTACGTTTTTATAAATAATAGTAAGTATATAAAAAAATCTACTACACATTACACAATAAATAAAAACCGAACTTTTATTTCTGCCGAAATAATACTAGAAGTCTCATAAGTCGTCTATCACAAATCACAATGCCCAGTGTCACCCGTAGGTGACCCCCCCATAAAACGGGAGGGAGGCAACCTTACTTATTTTTTTCTTCTTTTACTTCTTCAATGAACGACTATTAACTAGGTTATTAAAGAAAAAAATGAAAAAGACCATTAGATTGGACATGGGAATTGAAGAGTTAACGGAATCGTCATGAATTTTAATCTGTGTTTATTAAAAATTCAAATATCCACTTTGTCGCGGCGATTTTGAACTATGACCGGGGTGACCCCGGCCATTTATCTGTGGAACCTATCGAATGTCGTTAGCGCGACACGCCCACGTATCGTGTCCGTCGTGTCGTCGCCGGGTCTTATGTAACCCGTCATAATTAGTAGTACAGGCTGGTCTGTAACTTGACTTGCCCATTTTTATGTGCTCCTGGTACTTTCAAGACAGACCTTCTTTTACTGCTAAATTGTTTACAAGTGGGATAATTTTATCTAAAAGCATTTTTACTGCTCCGTACGTCAGAATGAGAGGAGCTCGTGGCTAAATAATTACAACCGCACAGGCCGATCTTCCGGGTTAAGCCGCGCTTGCCGAGGGCATACATGGGTTACCATTTGTCATAAGTAGCGAGTTAAGCTGCCCGTCTGTCATTTGTAGTATTTGACAATCGTTACTGTTAGTCAGAAGCTCTAAAGTCTGACAACCAGTCATAACATGGGGTATCGTATTACCCAGTTACTTGGTTATTGAGGTCCGATGGGCTGTCGCTCCATGTAAAATACTGATATTCAGCTGCATCCGGTTTCATTGGAAGCCGACCCCAATATAGTTGGGAAAAGGCTAGGCGGACGACGATGATGATGATGTTCGTCTCAATGAACAAATCTATGATGCCAAATTTTATATTCAGTATAGCCAAATCCAGAAGTCTGAATTGATGACACCGGACATACACCAGACGTGACAAGTTTTTAGTGTTTTCCAAAATACGACACGAGCTCTAATTTGTTTAGCAATAAAGTTTTTATTCACGTTCCGAGAATATCATCATGTTACCGTTTTATCGCCTTATGTGTGAAATGTTTATGTCCCCTGCTAAGTGACTCACAATACACTTAAAAAACTCCACCTCCATATTTCTGAATAGTAATTATTGAGGATGTGATAATTTAGTTTAGCAGCAATTTGATTCGATTTCGAAATTGAAAGTTAAATTCAAGAAATTAGCACTATTAGTAAGAAATTGATTGAAGTGATACATTTCAAGATGTTGACTGATGTATGTATGTTTGTGCAACATGTTTTTACGTCTCAGGTAATCAGTTTCGGATTTCCCCAGATTTTTCAAGGCAGACGGAAAATGCTATTAGTAAAAGGCATACTCATCATCTTAATCAACTTCATAACACTTACAAAGAGATTTTTATCAAAGTTAAGGATTTGATATCACAATATGCAAAATGTAAGTCATTCATTGTTATAGTATAGGTAGAGATGAGACGAGGGACGAACAAAATGGGCATAAACTTGGCAAATAAGTTAACGCCCAAATAAATGCCCGGACACGGCATAATAACTTTGTTAATAAAAAATAAGCAGAAACTTATGTGGGCAAAAAGGCCAGGCAAAATGCATTTATTCAGCCTATACGGGCACTTATTTAACGCGCCCAAAATGTCCTTTGCATAAATCCATCTGTAGTTACAAGTAGGTATCACAGAAACAACATTTTCCATAAATGAGAGCGTTTTCGCCATGACCTTCCACAGTAATCCAGCTATATTCCGAGAGTATTCAAACACTCTGCGTGGATGTACAAACAGTGTTTACTTCGAATCAGCTTGATTAAACGTAGGTATGTCCCGAGTTTCGATGCAAATATAGGGCTGCTGCCTTAACTGTATTCGATTATTATTGATCGATTACAGCCTGCTAACAGGCCTCAGTATTTCTATTTTAGCGGTAAATCAACGCAGGTTAACAATCAATATTGCTGCCTGCTGGTTTAGCCAGGTTGTGTATGGGTAGGGCACGCAGTAAGGCAAGAATGATGTTGATGCTTATTTTCTTGAATCTGAACACAATCTATTTGCTTCTTAACGCCATAAATATACATAAACTCCCAAATGCCAATTAGGCAGAAGGTACACAACATTACTTACTCTAGGATTTTGTATACTCCTTTCAGCTCGTCCACGTTCAATTTATCTGGAGTTCTGGACATACAACCACGCCCCATGCGAACGTACTACCCTCTGCTATTATTACTTTTGGCGTAGCATATCGTCACCTCTTTCCTTATTATCAATAATATTTTTAAGCTATTGCATAGCTTCTATCGCGGGCCTTGAGCGCGGGGAAAGAATCCAGAAATTCCGTAACGAAAAAACCTCACGCTCATTTAATTTAATTAAATTATTAAAAGATTGTCTTTGACGATGACTTTGACTTTCAGTTTGACGATGACTTTGACTTCGACTTTTACTTTTACTTTTTTAAACAATATTAACTTTTTTTATTTATTTAATAATAGACAAAGGGCTTTGTATCTTTTGTACCAGGTGCCATCCGCCATTTTGATTTTTTTTCAAAACAGCGTACACGAATGAAACTTTCATAAATCGATAGATCACATCAATACAAACATAAAATGTAGAGAGGCAAAATCTCGTAAAGCGTCACGTTTCCGAGTTATGAGCTGTCAAAAATGTACAAGAGGTGCCATAGTTTTTAATAAATTAAAAACGATGGTTTTTAATTTTTTGATGTTTCTAGATGAATGATGAATGATATATAGGTTAACCCAATGTTATTCCAACGGAAATAATCACTAAGCATGATATTACAAACATCGCCGACAGTTTCAGTTTAATGGTCAACAGTTTTTGTTGTAAATACAATTAAACGTTATAAATCTAACGGAAACTAAGTGAATATTTCTCTACGCGCTCCAAACCTGAACAACAACCTCAACAACATCTCTGCAAGTGTACGCACCGTACATAGGTACAGGCAGGAAAAGAGTTAAGTATACAGGCAGCGAGTTTTTGACAGTTTTCCTATAAACTATATGCATGCCATATGTTTAATGCAATTTTTGCTACGGCATGACGCAGGTCCTCACCGGAAGTTTCGGGCGGTACCTGTGTCGGATAGGGAGAGAAGAAACGCCTGGGTGTCACCACTGCGAGGATCACCCGGAGCTTACGGTACACTTGAAACAAAAAAACCTCAACAGTAATTGGTCTGTATTGCCAGTTTATGTGGTAAAAATGCATACCTAAATAAAAAGTGGTTTCACCTTATTCGTCGCGCACGTTCTATCTGTCTGTTTCTTTGATCTGACCATGCCTACGGACATACACAAGCCTACCATGCCATGACCTGATTAAAAACGATTCAAAAGCAAGACATTTAAGTTTAGGTTCCTAAACTGCATCTCTTAAAGTCGTACCATGACGTCCAATTCGCTTAGTGTCATTTGGATTGTTAAAAGTGAATGAAAGATCGCGATTTGTGGCTGAAACATTTTTGATGAAAAAGAGACAACGCTAATATTAAATAGCTTCGTCTCTTTTTCATCAAAAACGTTTCAAATGACTTTGTTTCTTAGGATAGTCTGTAGCGCCCTTCGTTACGCCTAATGGAATGGCCTACGAGATTGAATAATTGAACTGACATTATAGTACGAATTAGGTTTGACTGACAGATGCCATGGCCTACTAGATTTAATCGTAATGATTCAATCTAGTAGGCCATGACTGACGTCACGTAAGTCCTAAACTGAATGACGGTAGAGCTCGTGGTAAGCTTCCCGACTGTTTATTATTAAGTTCTTGTTGTGATATTAATTGCTATACTGTTAATTAATGAGTGACACTACCGAGCGCGGTGGCTCAGGCCACAGACAGTGTTATTTTTGTGGCGTGAGTACTTTACGTGGTCCACGGAGAAGAGGTCACGCTTCTATACGGTCCTACCTAATGACCAATGAATACCTAACTACCAATCCGTACATTGCTGAGTACTCCCGTTATCTGTTCTCGGATACATGAAATGAATTAAGTTCAAACACAAGATATCTGTTGCGAATCGTTGAGGAGTTCCTTCGACTGTCACTTGGTCCTATCATCAGATCAACTCCAAACCTTTATTAAATTGTACATAGTGCTTTAAAAGTCTTACGATTTTTGAAAGGTACGTTCGATTTCTCTGGTCTTTCATCATTAGACCTTGATTTGCTTATCATGGGACCACCTCTAAAATATCTTCTTTCCAACAAAAAAAGATTCATCGAAATCGGTTCATAAACGACGAAGTTCTGCGCGAACAAACATAAAAAGCATAAACGGTCGAATTGAGTAACCTCCTTTTTTAGGAGTCGATTACAAAAGTGGGGACGTTTCACATAGATTCTTGTCATTATATAATTATGTATAATGTTGTTCAATACGCATTGGAATTTGATCAAGATTTTATTCAATTCAAGTGCGCATTGCGTACACTTTGTGCCACGCTGTACATCATAAGTAACGTTTTTAAATGTAAAAATAATCTTAATATTATTCTTAATTTTTACTGTACTCGTATGACAACTAAACCTTCTCATGTCATTGTAAACCTTACTTTTTTACAAATAAATATAATATATATTATAATGTAATACTTGAGTTCATATTATGTGTGTGCGTATGTCCTGTTTGTCAAAAAAATCCCTTTTCTTTCTTTCAAATCACTTCAGGTTCTCTGGAAGTATGCACTCAGATGTTCAATCCACCAACTTTATTATTCCTTTTGGAATTATATTAGTAAGTATATAAGAAGCGCAATATTCAGGCAATTATATTTAATTTTAATTGTATATGTATATAAAAATCAATGTTCCGGTTATTTAAAAACGAAACAAAACATTAAACAAAAAAGAAAACTATGGCACCTCTTGTACATCTTTGACAGCTCATAACTCGGAAACGTGACGCTTTACGTGATTTTTTCTCTCTACATTTTATGTTTGTATTGATGTGATCTATCGATTTATGAAAGTTTCATTCGTGTACGCCGTTTTGAAAAAAAATCAAAATGGCGGATGGCACCTGGTACACGGCCCATACAAAAATGTTCAAACCCCTTTATTTTCTTATCGGTCACCACGCTCAAAAAGTGTAACTTGAATTAATATCAAAGAAAAAGCAATACTGCATGAATAAAATAAATAAATAAAATTATAATTGCATAAGTTGATACAATATGCTATGCAATAGCTTTACCGCGGCAGTCCCCGAGTGCCACACGTCTTTTTTATTATCTAAAGTTTAAAGCTGTTGGAAGCAAATGGTCGTAATGTTGTGTCTTCAAGTAAATTTAATTATAGAATAAACACAACAAAGGGCCGTTAATCCATCTTGTCAGTTACTATTACTTCTTAAATCCTTCGGTTAACGCTATAGAAAAGTATGAATTCGATACACCCTAGTTTGACAGGTCGTGCCCATGGTATTGCGACCCAAATTGGCACACAATGGAGCAGATTTGGTTTGACAATGTTCCAAATCTGGCGTATGCTCTGATTAGAGAACAGTACAAAGCTTTTGTTGCTCCCCAGATTTGAATGTGATATGCTAGGTGTTGTATAATTGTATTAAGTTCAATTTTGGTGTTATACTTATAGATGTTATACTTATAGATTTCTGATTTCTCGTAATGTTGATTCTCGTTTTGCAATTTCGTATCTTTTTTCAATCACTTTTGAAACGTAGTAACGAACCAAAGAACAAATAAGCTGATTTCAACGTTTCACTGCGTTTACGATGTCTTTATCGAAACCGAAAATCAACGGGAGCCAAATGCCTGAGATAAAAAGCACACCAGAGACATTTTGCTCGCGTATATTTTCTTTATAGCCCTCATGTGCATTTGCCACAGACGAGTAGCCACGAAATGTTCCTCAGATGCGAACAAGGAGGGCACAGCCCTAAACAAACAAACAGCACAATGATGCTGTATACACGCTGATGTTAAAACAATGTCTAAAATAAATCAATATCCAATCACAACGGACCTGCGTAGTTTTCGTTTGCGGTCGTTGAAATTTGGGTCAGCGAATAAAATTGTAATACGATATATTTCAATCGATACAACCCGATGCGGGCTTTAAAATCCGATTGTTTCTATCCATCGCTTGGCTTTTAATTTTAAAAGGAATTATGTAACTGCGAATTTACGATTTCGCATTTATTTTATACGAGCATTCGGCAGGCTCAATCGAAATACATTTGTGTCTTTTTTCACTTCCGCGTTAATTACGGACCATTGAGCGCTGATTTCTTTTTGATTTCAATGTAATTAAGAGAGATTTATTGAAGAGTTCGCTGAATTGATAAATTATTATTTTATTCTTCTCTCCTTCATGACAATATTGAGTCGAACTTTCGGCAAAGCGAAACTTGCTTTTGGGACTAGAGCTGGCTATAGTTTGCAGTATTATTTAATTTAAAGGACATCAGTCCTTCGTTTCATTAGAACTATTATAAATATTTGTACAATGTTGTAAGTATACGAATCATTGGGCACAAGGCCTTGAACCACGCAACGATAAAGAAAATAAGTTTATCACTACAATAAAGGTCCTCCCGGGAGGTACAACGATACATGTCTCACACATTCGCAGGAAATGAACACGGAACACATTCTAGATTCCCGATAAAATCTAGATTGCGTTTATCGAGAATTTATGTCGCTCGGAAATCGGAGTTTAAGCCTCGCATAAAGCAATCAGATTGCCTAGGATTGTAGCGAATGTCAGACTATACAGTTGCGCGGCGGGCGGTCCAGGTTTTCACGTGCCGTACGACTTTCTATGAAATGTTCATAAATTCAGTGAAGAAAGTTTGAAACTTCGCGCTCTTTGAAGTCGAGCAGGTAAGACGGACTTGTGTCTGTCTTCCAAGTCACGGCAGTCATTTAACAGGCAGACACACCTACACTTTTTGTATCACGACCTATTTCACGTAAGAGTCCCAGGAACCATGGAATCATGGAATACACCAATTGGTTCCATCCATGTACTACTGAACAAATAATTGATCGAACAGTTTCGTGTTACAATGACTAGGCGAATCTTTTTTTTTTACCTAATATCCAGTTGCTAAAACATTTTTTTTGCAGTGTTCACCCATTGTTGGTCGTTTTCGTCATGTTAGCCTCGATCTCAAGGTCCGCTTGCCAAACCGCTGGCGAGCCTCCGCGCCTCCGTGCCACTTCGTTTGCGTAAAGACTGTGCCAATTTTATACATTTCGTGTGGGAATGGGAATGCATGATATATCTGCTTCGGCTGCAGAAAAATGTTCGTTACAAAACGGTTTTGGCGATTTATGCCACTGTTCTTGATAAATGGTTTTTGTAGAATACGTTTCTGGTTTGTTTTGTTTTGCGGACCGTGACGCGTCCGATCGGAATGTAAAATATTATGATACGTTTTTGCGATCGATGATCGAAGTACGCACGTTGGTGCTTGTATGTAAATGTAGGGCATAATTTTCCTGCTATCGTTTGCCGTAGTGGTCTAAGAGGAAGGCTTAAACCGCAACGCCTTACAAGCACATTATAATCATTCCTTGCGGTTCTATTACATTGTTACTTCGTGCTTCAATGTCGAAATTCTTTGAGTCTAACATAAATCGCCTGTTAGTGCGCCAGATTTCCAGTCGGAAATGAATTGTTCCATAATTATGTCCGCAGTGATTCTTCGCTAGTACCTATTTAGAAGAAAGAAAATTCATAAAATACTAACATCTATTGTTGTATAAAAACAGTGAATATTATGCGTCAGTAAAAAGTAAATGCGCAGTTGTTGATAATACGCAGGGATAAAGTACCTATGTTCCATGTTTTGATTACCACCGACTCTTGGGTTGCATTGTAGTCATAACAAAAGTGAAATATTCATCATTATTTCAGGCGTAGAACCACCGCTTCCCTATAGATTTCAAATAGGTCCGGTTCGAAGCGGTTTCTATCCAGCGCAATGCTGTGGTCTTCATCAGATCGTCTGTGACGTTTGTCCACCTTGTAGGTGGACGTCCTATCCTATGCTTACCTGTGCGTGATCTCCATTCGAGATACTTATGGCCCCACCGGTCATTAGTTCTGTGAAGAAGTACTGTTCGAGATTAATTAGTTGACTACAAAAAATGCTAGCCTGTTCTCTTCATCATCTACCCAGTATTTTCTTACTGTGGAGTCGGCTTCCATATTAACAGTATGGAAGCCGACTCCAACTATACAAGTATTCCAATACTTTTACATGAAGCGACTGCCTCGGCTTGATTAGTTGTCAGATTTTCATGGCTATGACACATAACGACGGTCAAAATTTTTATTATGGTTACCCATCCACAGACTGAACTCGACAAGAGATGCTTTGCCTCGAACATCGACCCACATGCACCGAAACGTTACTTATATGGCAAAATTGACATCCTTTTATATTTTCTCCGAACCAGCAGTATTCATTAAACGATAAAAAGTCAAAACACTTTTACGACGCCGTTTTATTACGATACTAATTTTTAGGGTTCCGTAGTCAACAAGGAACCCTTATAGTTTCGCCATGTCCGTCCGTCCGTCCGTCTGTCCGCAGTTTAGCTCAGAGACGCACAGTACTAGAGAGCTGTAATTTGGTGTAAATATACGGATTTGTTGTGCCGAAAAAGTGGTAAAATAAAATCTCGTAAAATATTTTTTTTTAGGGTACCTCCTGTACACGTAAAGAGGGGATGTTTTTTTTTTTTCTCGCGTACCCCTTAGTGTGGGGTATCATTAAATAGGTCTTTAAAAAATATTGATAGTTTCCATTTACAATTTTTTGATAAAAAAATTCGTTTGTGAAATATTAAGCTTTAAAGTGCTAAATTTTGCTCGACTCGAGTGTCCCCCCCCTCTACCAGCTAAACGGTTATGTTTGGGGGTGTGAAAAAATTCACAATAGTAGTATATATAACGAAGTTTAAAAGAAAATTATCATGACTAAGTAGGCTTTACAACTTTACGAGTAATAGTCGACCAACTTATAAAATGTACTTGGATAATATATTTTCCTAAACAAAATGTATCGGAGAACAAGCTCTTCAACTGCAAATGTAAGTTTGTCAACTTTATTTTTACAGCTGTAATAGGTATGTTTTTTGGGGATAGGTAGGTTTTTATCGTCAACTATTTTTAACTTACTTCAAAAAAGGGGGAGGTTCTAAATTCGTCGTAATCTTTTTTTTATGTATTTTCCCCGATTTCTCAAAGACTCCTGGACCGATTTTGAAAATTCTTCTCTTTAAAATTAAATTCAGCGAATCAGTTTAGTTAAGGCTCAGGTCTTGTAAAATTCACTCGCGCCGAATTATTTGCGTAACTTTGTTTGTGATTTTTGAACAAAATAGTGCAATAGCTTGAAATATTATTATTGCACATAAATAACCATAATATAAGTAACAGCTAGTTATTTTTTTTAAGTTGATTTAAGTGGATTATATACGGTAAATCAAGCGTTCAAATCAGCTCTTTCCTGCCCAACGTCAGTTCGAGTTACGTTGGTGCACTCAATCTGAGACAATGAAGAATTAATTTAAAAATCTGAGCAGCGCATAATGACCGCAATATCCTCGTCTTCAAACTGCGCTGATTAGTTTTTTACATTTATCTTTCATTTTCTAAATTAAGATGGCAGAATATTATCAAAATTCTCGGATTTTATCTCTCAATAAATAGTTTTTTTCATAAGAACTATGCATCGTAGGTATGTAATATTTAGATTATTTTGATGTCAACAGATCAATAAAGCAAATACAAAAAAAAAATTGTACCTAAAGCACTTTTTTTCAACAATAAAAAATATCTCAAATAACCTCTCAAAAAGTGTTTATAAACGAGAATTGCAAGAGAAATTCCTTAGTGGCCGGTGGACGGCCGGAGCGATCGGACGTGAGGTCCACGACGAATTTTTATTGGTCCCTCTCGCTCGCACCTTCTCTCGCTATATTATTTATGACCATTCATTACTTTTTCTGACGTGGTCCAATTTCAAAAATTCATTTTTTTTTTGTTGTTCGTATTGTATCTGAAAGTTGGTCCCATTTAAATATCAAAACTAAACGCGGCCTATATGGGTAGAAAAAAAGGAATTAATTGTCAATTTTCCTATAGAATTTTCAGTTGTGAACCGATTCTGTTGAAATAAAGTTAACACAATGTAGTCCTGAGGACATTATAATTATACTATATAGCAGAGATATGGAGAAGTAACTAAACAGGTTCGAGCGAATTCCGACCTTAATGACATTTAAAAATTTAGTTTGTTTTTTCTCACATTCACGTTTGCTAACATTGCTCCTTCATTAAAATCCGGATTTTGCATAAATGTCAGTAAGGTCGAAAATCGTTTGAACATGTTTTTTAAATTGCTTAATGATAGCAAGTTAAAAAAACAGCTTCAAGCGATTTTCGACCTTATTGACATTTAAAATTTAGTTTGTTTTTTCTCACATTCACGTTTGCTAACATTGCTCCTTCATTAAAATCCGGTTTTTGAATAAATGTCAGTAAGGTCGAAAATCGTTTGAACCTGTTTTTTAAATTGCTTAACGATAGCAAGTTATTGTATCACATTCACGTTCGCTAACATTGCTCCTTCATTAAAATCCAGCAATGAACAAAAGCGTTGGTTACTCTGTCTCCAGGTGGTAATGGACTGTGCCTATGACAAGGAGTGCAGTCCTTGGATGTTACTGTGGTACCCCGGCCAGGGCGGGAGGGACTGTCAGACTTGTACTGACTAAAATCCACGGTGTCCTTCAAATAACCCTTTCATGTTCCGGGGTCACGGTAATGAGATAAGTACCGCGACGCCAGCAGGCTTTAGCCCTCTAGAGGGGGACCCCGTCATCATGCTGACGCTATTTGATGCACTCGTAGAACACAACGCGCCGTCGGCGTCGACCCGGGCATGGCCCAGGACTTTTTATACCCGACTGCGCCAGGAGGGTTATGTTTTTCGAGTGTATGTATGTATGTATATTTCTTTGTGTTGCTCTGCAGCCTAAACGGCTTGATGGAGTTTAAATTGAGAGGCGTCGTTAGATTCGTCTTAAACGTGAGAGTGTCACTGGGTACATAAAACTGGCCAAGTGCGAGTCGAACTCGCGTGCAAAGGGTTCCGAACTAAAAATATTTTTTTAAGATCTCTCACACTCTATCAAGTGGGGTGTCAAATCAAAGGATTTTAAAAATGGTTTACCAAGATATATTTATAACATATGTTTCAATTTAATTTGGACTGATAAATGCTAACAAAAACTAAAATAAAATAAATATTTAAAAAAACAAAAAACCCAACTGCGTAAAAAAACTAAAAAGAAAGTAACAAGCCCAGTAGTTTAGAATTCACTCATTCACACTCACAGTCGGGGCCCCTTGGGAAGGTTTTTTTACGCAGTTGGGTTTTTTGTTTTTTTAAATATTTATTTTATTTATCATGGTAAAATCATCAAATGAGTCCTCCCACCCCAGGCCAAGCGGAAGGGACTGACAGACTTGTACTGACTTAAATTCACGGTGTTCTTCAATAGCCTTTTACGTTCTCGGTTTACAAAGGGTATACAAAGCGCCGTCGACTCGGACATGGTCCATGGTCGGACAGCGAGTCGCCCATTACGCGCTTACGATGGCCAGAGATGACCATGACCGAGTCACCGTGGGAGTCTACCACTGTGGCTGGGATGTAAGGTTTACGCTGTCCTCTCTCTCACGCGTCCCGCCTCTTCCTTCGCCAGCATCACTGCTGCACTGACCTTTTTTTAGGTTTAATTAGTTAAACACGATTGTTATTATTATTATTAAAACACTTGTGTGATACTCGTATTATTACAAACCAAGTCATATTAAAACTCCTTATTAAGCAACAATTTCTATAACTCCTTTTAAATAATCCTTAGTAGAGCAATGTTCTTACCGCATCAAAATTGTTTTATAATAATTCAGTAGGCAGGATGTATGCGGGGGGTTGCGAGAAGGGAGCCCGAAATTTGACGTACGATCGACTGGCCGAACGCGATTCTATTTTGTGCAAACCAAGACTGAAGCCTTAATTCGCATAAGTATTTTGATGGGCAACTACGGAACCCTACACTGTGCGTGGCCCGACACGCACTTGGCCGGTTTTTTATTATACCGATCTAGTTCGCGTATTCTTATACATACTTAAAACCAATTGGTTGTTCCCATACCATCCATACTTAGAACTGAAACTCATAATTTCTTAATACACGTACATCCATCGTCATCTGCCTACGAGAATTAAAGTAATTTGACTTTTTCAGCTCAAGGTTTCACAGGTGTTAGCATATTTCAAATATTTAAATAAACAAAGCGCTAAAATCGTAGATGTAGGTGAGGTATGCGGAAGCACCGCAGTTATTTTTATCACTGCAAAAAATCAATGTAAAATTTCAAACTCAGTAGTGGCTTTACAGCGGTCTCAGATAAAAAAAATAGGCAGATAGAGCGCTCAGAACACGCGAGTGGGTCCACCAAAGTTACTACAAAATCAAAAGTTGCTACAAACTCGCGACAGTACCAAGCTACGCATCGTCTCGCTCACACGTCACTAGTGATTTGTCATTATAAGTCAAAATATGCCATCTTGTGTGTTTAAACACTTCAAAAGTTGTTCACAAAAAGTAAGAAAACAAGATGGAATATCTTTTCCCAGGTAACTCTTGTTATTATTATTGTTTTGGTATTTATTTTACATAAAATATTTTCGGCTCACTTGAAACACAAAACCTTAACAGTAAATCGTCTGTGTTGCTAGTTTATGACGGGAAAATTACCCTGTATTAGGGGAACGTGTATTGTGCATAAAAATATCGGTGAATTAAGTTAAGTAGTTACGCATCTTTAACTTTTATTCCCTTATTATTATTCTGTTTAAATATTACGCGCTTTTGCTATCTTAGTACAGTCAATATGCAATTTACGCTCCGAAAAATGACAAACCGACATTTGACCTTATAAATCGTTAGGGGGGCGTGTCAGGAGCCTACTGTAAAATTATGAAAGTCGCGCTGCATGCAGATTTTGAGAAATCCAAAAATTCAATAAAAAAATTTGAAACGCGTTTTTCTCAGAAAGTATATTAAATAAAAAATGTAGAGGTCATTGCGAACTACATTTTTTGTCATTGGTGTGACGTCATCCGACTTGAAATACAAAAAGTAGATGGCGCTAAAGGATCAAAAAAGTGTTTCTTTGCCATTTTCACTAGGAAAAATTTTTTTCATTTACAATAATGTAAATGAGAAAGTTGTTTGTCACAAAATTATCTACAACTTTTGTTTAAACAAAATTTTTATAAAACTTACCGTTTTCGAGCTGCAGGCGAAAAAGTTATTTTTCTTGTTTCCTCAATTGTCAATGATGTAACTTTAAAAACAAAATTCCATTTTATTATATAAAATTCAAATCATTTTTGTCTTCAAATCATATCAAAAAATAATATAATAATATTCCACAACTATCACACAACGCCATCTAGTCCCAAGCTAAGCAGAGCTTGTGTTATGGGTACTAGACAACTGATAAACATACTTATATATTTCTAAATACATACATATTATAGATAAATTACACCCAGACACAGAACAAATGGTCGTGCTCATCACACAAACATTTGTCCTGGGTGGGAATCGAACCCACGACCTCCGGCATAGCAGTCAGGGTCACTAACCACTAGACCAACAGGCCAGTCAACGAAGTTTGATATTTGCTCAAAAAAAGTTTAAATTTTTTGATAGTAAAATAAAAAAAAAAACAAAAAAAAATGATTACTTTTCTTTTATTTGAATAAAAAAAAACAAAAATTCTACTTTCATGTGAACCGTGCAAGAGCACTGCACGCAATGTACAATTTGTACACTTCCACAAGTGGAACTTGTGCTCGAAAACGGTAAGTTTTATAAAAATTTTGTCTAAACAAAAGTTGTAGATAATTTTGTGACAAACAACTTTCTCATTTACATTATTGTAAAAAAATTAATTTTTCCTAGTGAAAATGGCAAAGAAACACTTTTTTGATTCTTTAGCGCCATCTACTTTTTGTATTTCAAGTCGGATGACGTCACACCAATGACAAAAAATGTAGTTCGCAATGACCTCTACATTTTTTATCTAATAAACTTTTCGCTAAAACCTATACTTTCTGAGAAAAACGCGTTTCAAAATTTTTTTATTAAATTTTTGAATTTCTCAAAATCTGCATGCAGCGCGACTTTCATAATTTTACAGTAGGCTCCTGAGACGCCCCCCTAACGATTTATAAGGTCAAATGTCGGTTTGTCATTTTTCGGAGGGCAAGCCTCTTTTCGTTGCATATTGACTGTACTATCTGGGTAAATCCATAAAGCAAAATCGCGTTTATTTTAAACATTAATAGTATGTATGTACAATAATTAGTGCAGAACAAAGGCTGTTAAGGTTTAATGTGTGTAAAAAAATAAAAATTATTTTAATAAATATTATGTTGATTGTTATAACAAATTGTTTATCTTTTAAAATTAAAATACCTGTTCTTAAATAGTTAATTAAATAAATTACCAAAAAGCGTTAAAAAGTGTTATCTGGTCTGATATAAATTAATTAAATAGGTAGTAGGTAATTATGCATATTAACTTTTATTCCTTATTATTATTCTGTGAAATAATAAATACTACACGCTTTTGCTATCTAGGTATAACCATAAAGCAAATCGTGTTTCTAATTGAAAAAAAATATTAGTACAATTGTCTACGCATCATCATCACATCTACGAGTACGAACGAGCCCACTACTACTGACGTCATGAATGTAGTTCCATATTCCACCACGCGCGGCGCCTCATTCATTCAACGAATCGCTTAAAACGCAAGCACACGACGAACGCAAAAATTATTGTAAAAACTAAATTTCATCATTAAACGCCTAATTGCTATCGAAGAAGATTTTCATTCATCCATCCAAACATATTTTGGACCTTCATCGCCGGAGGCAGCAGAAGAAATCATTGCGACCAGCATAAATCGGACGCATGAGGCCATCAGCGAAGTCATCCACGGTACCAGCATAAAACGGTCAGGTCAGTCATCATTCCTTTTACTTCCTTATCCCTTTTCAATATTCAGTGCTTCATTTGTGTTGATAGTGTGTGAAATCGTAGTGTTTTAATCCCGTTAAAGAATTAAAACTAAAGAAACGCGTAGAACATTTTCGGTTTGTCGCTACCCTCAAGCTAGAAAAAATAAATATTTTTTCCGTTTATTTAAAATAACTGTTTTTTCAACTGTCTTCCACAAATTCCAAAATGACTAAAACCCCATCAAAAGAAAGTCGTAGTGGAGAGGATATGATACGAGACTTTAATAAAAAAAGAGGTGTTGTTCGCGGTAAATTTCGCCTATTCACGAAGTACGTAGACTCTGTAGAAAATGTAATTCCTATTACTGAAATAATTAAAACGGAATTACAAACGCGTTTACAGAAAGCAGATTTATTATTACAGCAGTTTACAGAAATTCAAGACGAAATCGACTTAAGAATACCTGATAGTCAAATAGAAAAGGAATTAACTGAGAGGGAATCTTTTGAAACTCAATATTATGCTTATGTGTCTAAAGCTAAGTGTATTATTGACGCAGATAAAACACAACATTATTCCAAAGTTTCTAGTAAAGTTCAGTTGCCTATAATTTCTCTTCCTTCCTTTGACGGATCGTATGATCATTGGTTGGAGTACCGCGACACTTACCTATCTCTTATTCATAACGCTAAAGAAATAGACAATGTACAAAAATTCCATTACTTACGGTCTTCTCTTACTGGCAGTGCATTATCGGTTATTAAGTCATTACAATTCTCCTCTGAGAATTACAATATAGCTTGGGAGTTATTGGAAGGTAGATTCAATAATAATAATCTACTTGTGCAGAACCACGTGAAAGCTTTATTTTCCATTACGTCACTTAATAAGGAATCATCCAGTCAAATTCGTAAACTTATAGATATCGTTCTCAAAAATCTACGTTCCCTTAAAAACCTCGGTGAACCGACAGAGTCTTGGGACACACTAATTATTTACTTAATAACATCTAAACTTGATCCAGTTACCGAGCGGGAATGGGAAACTTATAAAAGTTCAATTATAAATCAATCAAATTCACGTATATCTCTTGATTATTTGATTTCTTTCCTTAAAAAAAGGGCTGATGTATTGGAGACTATTTGTTCAGCACATAGTAAATCTTCCACAGACACTAACGTAAAGAAACCATCACATTCACAACAATCAAATAAATCACACAGTTACACATCAACACAAAATAAACAATCTAATAATAAAAATACAAAACGTTCTCGTGTTTGCACTATGTGCCAAGCTAATCATCCACTTTATGCTTGCGAATCATTCTTAAAATTAACCGTTAACGATAAAATTAAATTCGTTAATGAAAAGAAATTATGCTGTAATTGTTTACGCGCTGGTCATTCAGTAAGCGAGTGTTGGTTTGGCCCTTGTAAACAATGCAATAAAAAACATAACAATTTAATCCATGAAAAATGTGATGATGTCGCGCTTAATTCACAGGCATCGTCGCAGGATACAACTAGTGGTAGTTCTTCAAACACTACCACTACCACATTACATTCTGCTTCTCACACAACACATCAAAGTACTACTCATTCATTATTAGAGACTGTACTGCTGTCAACAGCTTTAGTTGAGGTTGCAGATAAAAGCAATAATTACCACACTGTTCGTTCGTTACTAGATAACGGAAGTCAGCACTGTTTCATTGCAGAATCATTATGCAAACGACTTAATCTTAATTTAATACAGTCCACTGTGCAGGTCTCCGGAGTAGGTAACTCGGTGACCAATTCCACACAATCATGTGAAATCAAATTAAGGTCTAAAACTACTCAATACAATACGCGCTTTAATTGTTTAGTTTTAAATCAAATAACAGCTCAGTTGCCATCATTAGGCACAAACTCAAACATAAATATACCTGATCATGTACAGTTAGCGGATCCTGAATTCCATTCACCGTCTGACATCGAGCTACTGATTGGGGCAGACAAGTTTTGGGAACTTTTAAATGACGGACTAATTCGCTTAAGTAGTGGTCCATATCTCCAGAATACTAAGTTGGGATGGGTAATATCTGGCTCATTGTTTATCAATAAAACTTTACGTAACAATCTAGTTCAATGTAATTACTCACAATCATTAGATACTCAAATTAAAAAATTCTGGGAGTTAGAAGAAATAGTTCCGCAAAATAAATTAACTAAAGACGAGTCTTTGTGTGAAAACCTGTTTGTAAAAACTACGTACCGCGATAATACGGGTCGGTTTTTTGTGCGCATTCCATTAGCTGAGTCCAGTGGCACACTGGGAGACACATACACTTTTGCTTTAAATCGTTTTCACGCACTTGAACGTAAATTAGATAAATCTACACCTGAATATAAAAAGTTATATTGTGACTTTATGAATGAGTATTTAAGTCTGGGTCACATGAGTCGGGTCAATCATTATCCATCACCAAATTATTTTCTACCTCATCACGGTGTTTTAAGGATTAATAGTAGTACAACCAAACTTAGAGTAGTTTTTGATGGAAGTGCAAAGTCAACATCAGGTAAATCGCTTAACGATATTCAGTATATTGGCCCTACTTTACATAATGACGTTTTTTCAATTCTGTTACGCTTTCGAAAATTTAGATTCGTGGCATGCGCTGACGTTGAAAAAATGTATCGGCAAATTAATATTCAACCAGATCAAAGGAATTTACAGTTAATTCTTTGGCGTGAAAATAAATCGGACGAACTCGGTGTGTACCAACTTAATACCGTGACCTATGGTACCGCGTCCGCTCCTTACTTAAGTATTAGATGCATCAAACAGCTGGCATCGGAGTGTCAGGATGACGTCATAAAACAAGTCATAGATGAAGATCTGTTTGTAGACGACCTAATAACCGGACATGATGATAAACAATGTTTATCAGATATTTGTACCGAGGTAAACAATGTTTTAAAATCTGGTTGCTTCCATTTACGTAAATGGTTGTTTAATTCAGAGCATTTAGCAGAGGATACAACAGATCAACCAAAAGAATTGGCTTTAGACGAAAGTTGTTTAACTAAAACTCTCGGTCTTGGTTGGTTGAATTATTTAGATCTATTATATTTTACCACGAAGATTGATCAAACGCCGACTCACGTGACTAAACGTGTTATCTTATCTATTGTGTCACAGGTGTATGACCCATTAGGCTTGTTGTCACCTTCAATTATAATTGCAAAAATACTTTTACAAAAACTGTGGCTTTGTAAGTTAAGTTGGGACGATCCAGTTCCCAACGATATTTTATTGATGTGGAGTAACTTCATAAACACGCTTCAACATTTAAAAAACATTAAAATTCCTCGTCATGTTAGACAAGCAGATACAAAGTACACAGACTTACATATTTTCACAGATGCGTCACAAGATGCATATGGTGCATGCGCATACATAAGTTCATACAACGACAATTCGACTGTCGCCACTGTTAGGTTACTTTGTGCTAAGACCAAAGTCGCACCCATTAAGCCAGTTACAATACCGCGACTTGAACTATGCGGAGCTTTAGTAGGTGCCAAGTTATATCAAAAAATAATTCAGTCATGGAGATCAACATTTGATAACACATACTTTTGGTCTGACTCCACCATTGTCATAAATTGGATTAAAATGTCACCTAACTTGTTAAAATCATTTGTCCAGAACAGAGTAGTGCAAATAAATGAATTGACTGGTGAGTTACCCTGGTTACACATTGCTGGGAAAAATAACCCGGCTGACCTTTTATCTCGCGGGCTCACGCTCGACGCGCTTCAGAATTCGGATATTTGGTGGCACGGGCCAGCTTTTTTAAAGGAAAATAACATTAATTTTAAACAAAATAATAACGATGAAATTATTAACTCACAGGATTTGCCAGAAATGAAATCAAATATTAATTCTTTATTTACACAATCAACTTTTACTAGCATTTTTACCTTTGAACGTTTTTCAAATTTTAATCGCATGAGACGTGCAGCCGCTTACTTGTTACGATTCATTCATAATTCAAGAATTAAAATCAAAACAGAACGTAGCACTGGTCCGCTTACGTCAGATGAGTTAAATAAATCAACATTAGTTCTAGTGAGGTTAGCACAACAAACATCATTTCCAGATGTTTTCAATTCATTAGTAAAAAACTTACCTGTTAAGTCGATGAGAAACATCTCTGGTCTTGATGTGTTCCTAGATTCTGATCGCATTATTAGAGTAGGAGGTAGACTAGTAAATTCACACACCTTTCCCTATAGTAAAAAACATCCTATATTATTATGTTCGAAACATACCTTCACGCGACTTCTGTTTCAATTTGAACATAAACATCTACTTCATGCGGGTCCGCAATTGCTTTTGGCTACTATCAGAGAAAGTTGGTGGCCACTTAAGGGTCGAGATTTAGCCAAGCAGACCGTACATAAGTGCATTACATGTACTCGTCAGAAAGGGAAGGCACTGTCAGTAAAAATGGGTAACTTACCTCATGAGAGATTGGAGCCGGGGTATCCTTTCCTACGCTGCGGTGTAGATTATGCGGGACCTATGTTCATATTGAACCGCAAGGGAAGGGGTTCAAAACTTGAAAAATGTTATGTTTGCCTATTCATATGTTTTACTACTCGTGCGATACACTTAGAATTAGTCACAAGTTTAAGTTCAGAGGCGTACTTGTTGGCTTTGAAAAGATTCTTATCTCGTCGTGGAAAACCCGCTCAAATATTTTCTGACAACGGGAAAACGTTTGTAGGCGCATTAAAAGAATTTTCTCAGTTTTTAAATACTAGTCAAAATGATATTTTAAATTTCGCTGCCGGCGAAAATATTCAGTTTAAGTTTATCCCTCCTTATTCACCACATTTTGGGGGTTTGTGGGAGGCAGGGGTCAAATCTTTTAAACATCATCTCCGTCGTGTAGGGAACGTCAACCTCACTTATGAGGAATTTTCAACATTATTGACACAAATAGAAGCCCTCCTGAACTCCAGACCTATGTATCCCATGTCTTCTGATCCAAACGACCTACTTCCTCTTACACCAGCCCATTTCCTGATTGGCCGACCGCTCGTCGCACCTACCTACGGAGACCTTACAACTGCAAACACGTCACGATTGGTCCGCTACGAGCGCATCGAACAGATGAGGCAAAACTTCTGGAAACGCTGGTCGCAGGAGTACGTTTCGGAACTGCAGACAAGGAGTAAATGGCAATCCAATACCGACACAATAGCACCCAATACATTAGTGCTTATTAAAGAAGACAATCTGCCACCTTTAAAATGGCGTCTCGGACGAGTCATAAATACTTCACCTGGGAAGGATGGCCTAGCACGTGTAGCTGACATTAAAACAGCTAACGGAGTAATAAGAAGATCATACCCAAGATTGTGTCCACTGCTAAAGGAGGAGGAACCCTAACTTCTCTCAACTTCTCCCCTCTTCTACTTCATCTTCGTTGGAGGCTGTTGCTCCAAGGCGGGCGGCATGTCTACGCATCATCATCACATCTACGAGTACGAACGAGCCCACTACTACTGACGTCATGAATGTAGTTCCATATTCCACCACGCGCGGCGCCTCATTCATTCAACGAATCGCTTAAAACGCAAGCACACGACGAACGCAAAAATTATTGTAAAAACTAAATTTCATCATTAAACGCCTAATTGCTATCGAAGAAGATTTTCATTCATCCATCCAAACACAATATTTGAGAACAATTTAACTGAACAAAAATATGGGAGTATTTCTCAATATCTGGAAACCGTAAACGCACACAGATGCACGTGTCCGTACACGGCGCCACTTATCTGCCGCGCACACATAAATAACGACTGGCACCACGTTGTTGTTCGCGCATGTTCTATCTGCCTATTTCTTTGATCTGAGACAGCGGTGGGCCACATTTTTACTCCAGAATTTACATTGTCGTAAAATTCGCCCCAAATAAACCAACGTGTAATAAAAATGACTAATATTCATATAATTCTTACTAAAATGACAGCTTGTAGAGGTTTTGCTTCGAGTTCAAAGGTCGGATTTCAAGTAGCGACCTTTAGCATACATCCTGTTTGGAGCAAGCAGAAAGCTTTATTGCTAGACTATCATTAGGAGAAAGAGATCTTGGAGTAATGCTGGTGATAACGTCGCTTTCGAGACAGCTATCCATTACGTCAGGGTAATAAAACAAGACTCCTGAGCTTAGCAGATAGCATTCGTATTCTTCGGAAAACTTTAAGCTGTCCTGATCTTTATCTGGGGCAGTGATCTAAGGCAAAACTTCTGAACATTTCTCAGACTTTGAAACAGTAGTTCTCAAAGTTTTGGACTTACCTGTATTATTCCATTACTGTGCAAATACGTCTCACCATGGCTTACGATCCCTTCAATCCAGCGCCAATGTAGACCACTGGTCGATTGTTTTGTCCAGTTCGTCTCGCCATCTTTTCCCAAGTATGCCACAACGCCGATTTTGTGTATCTGCTTAATAGATATGTAACGCAGTCGTTACGCTTCATAGGTAGTACCGTAGCTGTCATTAGTGTCAGTTACCACCAATGGCGGGGAGTTGGATGATGAGGTGTACCTGGACTGAGACTTGGCTGACCTGATATAATGGTGAACCTGTTTTATCAATTTGTGAACGTTATTACCAGAGGATACTACAGCCATGATTTGATCCCACAGGGTATCAAATTTGTTGCACATAAGATTTCCTCGAAGTAAAAAAAATCGCTAACATTTCCTTGAACAATTTAAAGAGAAGATCTGTTATAATTTAATCGGTAACTCACTGGAGGATTTTCTTCTGTTCAAGCTAATTTCAAAACTTGGCTGTATTTCTTTCGTTACTTCGTCTCTTTTTGACAACATAAGTAAAAAGAGAACTTGCGTTTAGGATTAAGTAGTCTGAACAGTTGAATAAATATGTTTGTAAATTATGCGTTGGAAGTTTGGCACTGTGAATCATTTTGTTAATGGGGCGTTACTGAGAAATACCGGAGTCACTTTACGACTTAGCATAGCTCCGTTTTAACAGAATCAGGCAAATATCAAGCTCTTTCATAATTTCTTCTTTTATAAAGAACTTGGTAGCTGAGCTTTGAAGATGCAGTGTAGATGTCTTTACATACACTGCGAAACAGAGGGCCTTGCCTATCGCAAATAGGATTGTATTCTCCTTTTCATGTTTTGACTGTACTTATGCTTTACTGGGTTCAAACGGAGAGCAAGGTGATTGAGAAAGAAAGTAATTGCGTCTATTCTTCATTTAAGATCACCGAATTATTGCCTTTCTTATACCTTGTATATCCAAAAGGGAGGTTGTTATTACCTCTTAAAGGTAATGATCTCTCTCCTTATTACCTGCCAAAAGTTCAAGAAGATAGCGTGTAACGTTTTGTTGTTGACTTGCGTGCACTTTGAATATTTTCGTTTTCAAGAACATTAAAACAATTTATGTTACAAGCGTTTTACCACACACGTCCATATTATTTCGAAAACAGCCAATATATCGTGTTTTTTACTTAGAAAAGTTCAATGTCTTTTGTGTGTGACGAATTTCCTCCAAGTGTTTTCGAAAACGTTTAAAATATTGTTGAAGTTTACCGAGAATCGCAGTTCCTAGCCGGATGGTTTAAAATAAAAGTATTGTGTTGCTTGAGTAAATATTTGAAATTATTTGCTGACTTTGACTTAGCAAATGAGAGCTGGAATTGTTATGAGACTCGTAAAGTTAGATGCATTAGCTACAACTTTACATTTCGTCATTTTTGTCTGAGTTTTGAGTCCAGTCCTGTGTAGTCCAGTATTAAATTTGCCAATAGTTCACGTCGTGCCTTCATATTCCTTTATGCTCTTATCCTAATATTACTTAGAGACAGCGCTACCCTTTTTCGGCTTCCATTCTCTTTTGATTAATTTTCCAACCACGTGCACTTGTGTTGGAATTATCGGCTGTCAATGATGATCTGATTCCGGAAGCTCTAGGGATCTGGTATTCTGACGTATCAATTTTGTTCCCTATTTAATAGGGTCGATATATCCTAGCATCCAACTATTCCTGTGGTGTGCGAGCATATCAAGTAACAAAGAAAACATTATTCAGATATTCTGTTTTGTGGAACCTGATACGAATATTATGATCATTTAGCGAAGCATTTCATTATTCTGCAATAAAAAACCGCAGTATAAAATTTCGTCGTCGATGCAAATTACAACCAAAAATTATGATAATTCATATTTCAGCCATTCGACCTGAATCATATTTATTTAAATGAAATTAATGATAGGTAAATTCGATATTGTTGTTTAAATAATTTTGCTGCAGCATGTGACGCATTAATTTCCAACTGATTGACAAATAGCGTTCGTGTAACCACAATCGTGTTATATTCTCCTGACATGTAGTTATTTAAGCTTAATTCTGTTGATAATTTCACGTTTGTTTTAACAGATTTATTAAAATAATTGGATACTTAATCATCTTTAAATTGTTGTTGTTTTGGTCATTACATTTATGCATAACTATAACCATTGCAGTCTATCCTTAATGGTTGTTAATGACATTATTTCTAACACTTTGTAATACCTAAGTATATTGTAAATTTCTTTTAACATCAACTGCAGCAGTTTTAATACTGCAGTAAGAGACGCCTTAGGAAGATGATGTATGAATGTAAAGAACCCGAAATGAGTATTGTAGCAGGCGCTCTGTAGTTTGTGCATTCTTCGGTTAGTCCATGGAGTTTTTTACCCATTCTTCTTCATAGATATCTACGCATTGTAATGGGTACCTAGCTACGGTACTATCACAGTTATTATGTTTTGTGACTGGGACTGTAGCACTATAATATTTTTGTATTAGTAATTTATCAGTTCCAGAGTGCCTATAATTTTCTTAGTTAAATAAATGAATTGGTTTTGTTGAAGTATGCGGTTGGTTCATATTATGCCTTTTAAGTTTAGATTCAAGAACATGTTTGGTTAGCCATGCCTGATCAATAGGTCTGTCTAGTTTCTGACATGACAAATACTAATAAAGTCTGGCTGGCACGCCCAAAGTATTGTACTATTGCAATCTATCAGACTTTGCCTCAAATCTCATGAAGACAGGAAAATATTACTTACTAAAGCAGGCCGCACACCAGGCATACATTTGTAGCTCGATAATTGTAGCGCCACACTTGAAGCGCGACACATTTAACGCCCCCATATATTTGGACGTGAGCACGCACACCGAGGAAACATTTGTAGCAGGTGCACTTTCTAGCGAGACGTTGTCCTCGCCACACAAATTGAAGATCGAACACGTTCGTTTTTTGTGGCGCGTTGGTTTGCAAAAATGAAAGAAAACATTGAATTTTACGTTGAGTTTATTGCAGAGTTTGAAAAAAACCCTGTATTAAACAATCATACGCTCAATGAGTACAGTTACAGACGAATTACAGAAATTATTTGGAGTAAGATAGGCAAAAAATTCAATTAATACAATTAAACGGATGAAACAAATAAAGTCTTTTTTTCTCATTAATCGCCACATCAAGAAATCGTCGTCATCAGACGATGATGTCGACATTTTCAAAGCGGTGCCACGCTACAACTGTGCTTCCGATGTGCGCATATACAATACATTTGTAGTAAGCTGAATTGTAGCGCAATTATTGTGGCGACGTAAATGTTCGATGCGTGTAGCATGTGGCGCTGGTGTGCGGCCTGCTTTACTGTTCCAAATAAAATCTATGTAAGGATACATTGGCAATTAATTAAGTAGGTATAACATATTGTTCGTTCTCCTTACTATTGTTTCAACGTTCAATTAATCAATATTCTTTATTGGTTATTTAATAGCTGTTCCTTTATCGCAAATCTCGGGGAAAAAAAACCGGTTAAGTGTGAGTCGGACGAAGTATACCATTACTTATCTATAAAAAAGATAGATATTTATTTAATTCTGGTTTTTAATCCATTTATTTTAGAGCAGCAACAGAAATACATCATCTGTGAAAATTTCAACTGTCTAACAGCTATCATGATTTATCACAGTTGATGACAGCCTGACAGCAGTCTTAGTAATTAGAGTCCCGTTTTACCCTTTGCGTTTGGAAACCTCAAAACTACATACATAGATGTGGAACGCAATAAAAGTATTGAGTATTGAGGTACTCAATTGAGTATTGAGTATCTTGCGATTGAAATCGGAGGCACAGTTGCTAAGTGTATAATGTTACCATACATTATACTGCTCATACAATTCATACAAGTTAGCCGTATTGAGATAAAGCCTTCATAATCTTCTAATATTTGCGTTGACGTCACGTATAGCATTGAAGACGCGGACGGTGTCTCCTAATCGTGCTAATAGTAAGATCTACTTCCCAGCCCAGATACTAAGTATAAGGGTGCTCCCACATCTATCGACGCGGAATCGGCTTTTTCCGTCGCCCTTTCTCTTTCTGTCGCTTAGAACTGCCATTTGCTAGATCGGTCTAGCAAATGGCAGACCAGAGAATGGAGACAGAAAGCATAATGCGATAGCACGTGGCGGAATCCTCGAGGCGGCCGCGTGCTATCGCATTGTCTCGGTATAGCAAATGGCAGTTCTAAGCGACAGAAAGAGAAAGGGCGACGGAAAAAGCCGATTCCGCGTCGATAGATGTGGGAGCACCCTAATACCGTGACTTACTATACGACCTTCTTGCTTTAGCTGACGGCTTTTGACGTTGTTTTTTTATATTGATATAACGTTAGGTATTACCTATATAGTTTTTTGTAATGTTGATAGATTGTCAAAAAGCTTTCATTGATTTGGTAGAAGTCAAGAGGTTTTGAAGTAAAGTCGCATTTCGTTCTGTCTTTGGGCATGGTATTGAATAAATAATCATTTTCTATTAATCTCACTCGTTCCTTTCAATTTAGTGACTGTATATTGTAAGTTTGATTTACAAAGTTCCTTTAAGAAAACTCCACAAACGTATAAAAACATCTCCTGGAAAATTTTGGACACCAGCTATGTTTTCTGAACTGGAAAAAACATTCATAAAAACACTATTGAAGGAAATTATCAACAACGGGTCTAAAACCGCCCCTTTAGCAAAGTTGTTCTATTGCAATGTTGCAAAATTTTATCTACTCTATTACTTGAGGAATGTAATAAAATACTTCATCATACGAAATTTATTAGTTTTATATCCGCAGTAAACATAGGTACACCAATTGGAATTGTTGCTACGTAAAATGTAACAGGATAAGATCAATAGCAATACTTAATCTTCACAGTTTGTACCAGCCTCCACTGTTTATTATCGCTCGACCTTTAACCCACATTTCAATGGCAAGCGCCAACTTTCCAGAAGATCCTTGAACAATTAAGTTTGTAAACTTTTCCCCCTTTACTGAGCAACACGTTTCGATCGAGAAACCTTACCAAGGTTATCAACGTGAATAGTTCTAAGTTCTTACTTTATGAGCGTTCATTTGAATACGTTGCTGTGTGCGATGACAGCGCCTGTGACCAAATTATTGGCGGCCAATAATATCTGCCAATATTTGTCAACTACAAATTTTGATGATACATTTTCGACTTGTTTTTCATTAAATACTTATTTAACAAAACCAAAAAAAAAGTACTATTGATGTTGACCATAGACACAGATGATGGACTGAACGTTCCCTATTCAAAAGTCAAGTAAGTACAAGAGATCGCGGTGGTCAGGTTATGAATTTCTATGTCTATTTCTTACAGTAAAGAGATCTTCATGACGAGCTAACCGTTCAGATCTTGCAGAGATATTTAAATAATAAATGATCTTGAATTTGTTAACAGCAAACCGACCAGTCCCTAAAATTCCATGAAAGTCGGTGAAGTTTTCAAACTTTCCCCGTGCCTACCGAACTTGACATTTTGTCCACGAAACCCCTTTAATGAACACGCTTTCAAATTCTGGGAACACCAACAGGAAAAAGGAAAAATGTTTACGATTTCTCCCCAAGTTTTTGTTGCTACTCATTCTACTCTACAATGGCGTACCCGCAATAGAACCGAGCACGTGGAAACTTTTTATTTTTCACGTTTGTCAACATTCCTAAGTTATGGATCGTGGAAAATTTTGCACGACGCCACGAATATTCGACATCTGTATTTCCAGGAAAAGGTATTGACGTTTTTAATTCGTTGATTTTTTTATTATTAATTATGAAAACCACAGTACATTGTTCTAATAGCTAAGGGGTGAAACTATCTCTATTTTCTGGGCAAAAAGCCAGGATGGTATTGTGAAATTGCTGGTATTTATGTTCCCTAATTTGAATGTGGCGAGACGATCTAGCTAGACTTTCCACAAGAGCTGGTTCAAAGCCGCCAAGGAAAATATGTTTTTGAAAGGAATTGGGGGAGGCTTTTGCCCAGCAGAAGGACAGTACAGGCTTCAAAAGAAATGACTGTACCAGAAGTTTTCGTGCCTAATGTTATTGTTTACAACAAAACAAATTACTTTTTCCCAAAAATACAGAAAACCAGGTAGTTTAGCTTCTTTTTCCGGTCGTGAAATGTCACAGCGTAATTAAAATGGTGATTGGTGAAACGAATCAACTAGTGAAATAATTTAAATGCTGTTTTAAATATTGGTGTCAGTTCTCATAATATATTTCAAATTTTATTTCCTCATAACGGTAATACACACATCAAAAGTGTCTAGGGATCAACATATATTTTTGCAATAACTTTTCTCCTGATTGATTTTAATTAAAATGTTCTTTAAGGATTCATCAAATAAAGTGTTATCGTTTGTCACAGTAACGATAAACCAAGTCACCTTTGCATTCATAAAGAAATTTGCCATTTTCCTAATAAAGGGATTTTTGACATTTGAACCACTAACATTAAAGTTCGAAAAAAAGACTGAAATAACAGTTTTCTTTAAAATTTTATTGGGTAACTTAAACAATTAATAATCCGTGTTTCTACCGCGAACACTAACAACACAAGAACATCGGTTTGGCATACTTAAAATGAGTTCATCCAAATCACGCTGTGGAATGGCCGCCCATGTTCGTTGCAACAACAAAAAAAGGTCTTCTTGCGACTGGATACCCTCCATATTCGGCAGAGCTCTTCTCTGTAGCATATCCCATGCATGCTCAATCGGGTTCAAGTCTGGCGACTGAGCAGGCCAGGGCAGGACATTGATGTTAGCTGCGGCGAGAGTCTGTCTTACAACTCTTGCGGTGTGCGGTCGTGCATTATCATGCATTAACTGAAATAAGGGACCGATTTGCACTTGTAGAGGAACGATGACGTCTGATACAATCGTCTCAGCATAAATTTGAGCGTTGAGGTTGCCTCTGATCCAAATCAACTCAGTTCTTCCGCCGATCCAAATACCCGCCCATACCATGATGGTTCCACCATTATAAGGATGGACTTCCTGGCAGGATTTTAATCGCTGTTGGCGTCCAGGGGTTCTCCAGTGTCGTATACGTCTTGTATCCGGTCTCATACCAAAACGAGACTCATCAGAAAAGCACACGAAACGCCATTGTTCTTCTGCCCAATTTCTGTGTTCAAGAGCCCATTGATATCGAATCCTACGATTGTGCATTGCTATAGGTGGTACCCGTAGCGGTCTTCGGGAATGAAGGTTCACTTCATGCAAGCGGTTTCTGACTGTTTGGTCGCTAATTAAGTTCCCTGAAGAGTGATGAAGCCTCACGGCTAACATCATGGCGGTTATTGTTGGAGCTCTTCGAGTTAAGATTTGAATGTATCGGTCTTGTCTCCGTGTGGTGCAGCGATACCGTCCTCTATGGCGCTCAGCCACGGTACCAGTGCTTCGGTAACGTGTCCAAAGTCGACTGATAACACTCTGACTTGTATTCAGAGCTAAAGCCACAGTACGTTGCCGGGAACCAGCTTCTATCATTCCCACGGCTCTGAGCATTTCTTCCCTGCTTAAATGACGTCGCCGCTCCATAATAACGTTGGTTTTAATCAGTAGTAGGGAAACAGTAGCACTAATAATGTCTTCAATGCGTTGTATGTTTTTATAGGGAAAATATTGACAGCTGATTTTCATCTTTTACTCGAATTTGATTTACAGTTCCTGATTCAAATTATGAAATGCACCAAAAAGGATCCATATAAATTTATAAAATCATAAATTTATTACAAAGCCACATCTCAATCTCAAGAAATCCGCATAAAAATGCTTGATCCCTAGACACTTTTGATGTGTGTAGTTTTGACAATTTAATTGATTGTTCTAATTTGAAGACATTAAAAATAAATACTGTTTGCTTTAATTAATATCGGTTTTGTATGACGTAATGCTGTGGTGGGAAGTTTTTTGTTTTGAATCATTTCCTTATCAAAAGTGAGATGCATGCATGAACTTGTCGCGACAAGCATGCTTACTGCATACGACATGTCGTATGCAGTAAGCATGCTACTCAATCATCCGAAGATTGAAGCTCAGCCCTTTTTAACGAACAAATGCCCAAAAGTCAATGTTCCAATCTAGCCTTTCGCAACATCCTAGGTCTAGGATTGCTTTCATCATCATTATCAGCCGGAGGACGTATACCGTTGAACAAAGGCCTCCTAAACTATACTTAGACCGCTACGTCGAACGAAAATCCGCCAATTGGAAATCGGCTGTCCGCGACCCTCGCGATGTCATCAGTCCACCTATTATAGAGAAAGTCCTGTCCACACTGCGTTCCGGTTCGTGGTCGTCATTCGAGAACTTTTCTATGTTATCGGTTTTCAGCTCTACATAATTAGGTTATGATAATTATCCCATTGTGTTCTTCACCTGTCGCAAGAAGTCATCATCGTCGTGTCGATGATCCCTTGTTACTATAAGGTTCGATCAGAACTCTGCCACATTAACAGTGTTAGTAGTGGCTTCGGACAAGTACCTTTAAAAGGCAGATGGTGTTGCATAGAGTACAGTACAGCAGTAGCCCCATCGTTTGTGATGATGAGGCTCTGGAGTTGCATCCTGCTTCATCAGTATACCCCCAACCATTTTGCACTTTTACTTGAACTGAAATGGCAGGATCATTTATTGCAACGCTCTAAGTCGCATGTTATTTCGCTCTTGAGTAGGAAGTTATTATTTATATAAAGCAAATAAATCTTTACGGTCTGTTTTGTTTCTCGTATCCTGTCATATTTGTTCGATTTAGGCCACTAACCTATGGCATGAGAAGATGACGCCACCGGAAGTGACGGTCTGACTGATCATTGTCGTCCAGCTGTCAAATTTGAAATGACGTGGTGCCTTGTTTGTTGTGAGACTAGAGATAGTCCCTGAAAAACGATCAATATCGGGTCAACAGTGTTGACGTGAAAATAAAACATGCGAACACATAAACTTTCGAATTAATAACGTGGATAACATCCAACGAAAGGCACAACTACAAATCCACCACACTATTCCCAAACCACTGAAACTCCTGAAAGCCAGAATCAACAGCGACAACCACCAGAAAAGCGTCGAAACAATGAAGCTCGACGTGTCTCGGAAAACGAATTTACCTGTCTTGGATCCTGTAGCGAAATTAATCAGAAAAGAATAGTGGTAGGTAGGCACAAATGGACGTTACAACTGGGAGAAGCCTAGTTGTCTAGCACCACGGGTAAAAATTACTACTAATATTAATGGGTCCTAAATTTTATTGTGAGCTGCTGCTATATTTGATTCCAATTGAACGTATGGCAAAAAAGGCACAACTAGTAGGATATTCAAACAATGGTCTTATTATCCGCGGCATATATAGAACGAGCGCCATCTAAACGCATGAACATCAGATTTGCCGGCCCACCTACGTCACGCGCTTATCATTCGCCTCAATATGATTACGTACCTAACAGGTGTTCACGTGATCGAAATAATAAATATACACGAATGGATACTCGTACGTACTTACATTCATTCTCATTGCCCGAAGATTCTTACTTGACTTGAATCCAGCTTAGTAGACTTTGCTTAATGTCATACATCTAGATGTATGATGTAAACCAAATTCAAACACAATTCGCGGATAGAATCAAAGGTACCCTACGCTGGATTGCATCCATCTAAGACTTAGATATTGCCACGGTTATGGAATACCAGGCTTAACTTGTACCTACCTGTGAGAGAAATTCTCTTACAGGTACCTAGGTACTTTACGAATGTGAAACAAGGAGATCTCTCGAGACTGTATTTAGGAGGTGAATGCCCTTTACCTGAATTGACTCACCAGCCCTCAAAGTCGATATGAATAAATAGCTAGGAGGATGTTTCGACATCTAAAGAATTACTTTATGTTTCCAAAACGCATCAATAGCTTAAAAAGTTCAAATATATCCGGTCCAAGTTAAACACCTAGCCAGGACTCCGCTGACAATGATATGGATCAGCTCCTGTAGCAGTTACTTTTAGAGCTTCCGACATAGTACTTATCGATCTTTCTGTCACAAAGCCTAATGAAGCTAGACGTCTGAACAAAAATAAAATATTCATCAAACAGCGTGTAACTGTCGAATGTTTTACTAAACGCGGATCGATGCTATCTACATCCGTCCGTTGCAGCGTTTTCACGAACTAACACCGCTGTGAATTAAATATTTTGTACGTTTCTAGCTGTGTACTGGTATCCCGGTCTGCCTACCCACCGGGGGTAGCAGTACCCACCCTTCGATAACAATATCGAGCCCCGATTCGGTGCCTATCGCCATTTTATCGGACACAGTTCCAATCACTGGATATAAGTTTGTTTCATACAATGGCTTTGTGTTTTCAATTGTAGTTTTTTTTCTCTCTTTTGTGTCCATGGATGCAGGGGTTTTGGAGCTCTATTCTCGTTTGGAGTACCTATTCATTTTTGGAATAGACAATGGTTGCATTGTCTTTTTTCTTGATTCTTTCCTCTTCATGATACACAGGATGACTTTATCCACTGCTGGATATAGAATTCCTTTATTATGGTCCCAACTCCACTCTACTGCGTCTGCCTCAACCAGGTTCTTACTTGTTTGAAATGGCTACACTCCACACAATTTTGTGCTTTTTCTTTCATCCTGTTCCAAAAGATACAAGATTTAGGGAAAAATTAATACAAAGATCGGTGGAGCAAAATACGTCTCAGTCGGAATCGATTTCATACTCAACAATAAAAACTATAATTAATGCTGGTTCATTGGAAAATAAACATGGGTATAAAAAAGTCGATTATGTAATAGCTTATTTGTTAACGTGATCTGAAATAATATTTGTTATGTTAGAGTTCCTGTTTTAGTTTTCGCCTCTACTTTTATGGAACGACGGTATTTCAAATTGCCTAAAAACTTCGCTCAAGGCGTCGTCTATGGAACGTAGAGCTACTCAGTAAGATCACTTTTGTTTTTCTGATCAGCTGATTAAAAAAGGATTCTATCATTCTATTCTTGTACCAGGTAATCGCCAGTGTCTTTTGTACTGTTGTTTTTCTATCTGATTTATTTCCGTATTACGAGTATTGTCTTTCTATAAGTTGGTCATTCAAAATATACAGAGATTACCAAAAAATCGGGTATTTTTCGAGGAAACGGACGATAACATGAATAATAATATTTTTTTTTTCTATAATATAACTGTTCCTTGTGCCCATTCGACAAATGAATAAACCTATTCCAGAAATATGATTTCTTTGAATCCATTTATTTTAGTGCTCAAATAACAATACGGATAAATTTTACCTTTCTCCAGAAACACGAAAACAGCCTGAAAACTCGCCTGTTAGAAACATAATAGACACAAAATAAACCGTAAGTCCTTTATTTATATCCAAAATACGACGAAATCAATGGAGCCCTTAGAAAGGAAAAGGCTTCTAACTGAATTTATATTTTATTTACCTTACCGCCTACTCGATACGATAGTTTGGTGTATTTGGATAACAGCGAAGTGGTCAGGGTTGCCAGTGAATAAAATTGAGCACAAAATGTCGTTCTCCATTTATCTCCAAGATTGATCAAAGTGGCTTCGAGATTTGAGTGGTTTTAAATGTAGGGACATATTTTTGTGCCTTTCGAATTTCTGTACTCCTAGTACTCTTACATTATTCAGTAAATGTTTATAGGGTCATCGTCTGGAAGCCTTTTTCATCAATACGCAGTTTATCTGACTTCTACAACCTTACTGGGTGGATAATATCCCTTGTTTACAGGGTACGGACGTAATTCCTATGCGATATGTTACTAGGTATCTTTATTTAATTAATAGTTGGCTTGTAATTCTCTCAGCTCATCTTGTAGCGCATAAGATGTGGATCTTCGATAAACTAAGTTGCCTTGCCTAGATTTTCTCTTTCCACTACCGGTGCCCTTTCATTCTTCGATTCCAAGTTGCGAACGTTAATGTTATACGGCTCTTTAGATGTCGACACCTCTTGATCTTTGCCATAAAAACCGTTAAAATAATTGCCTTGAAAGACTCGAAACTTCTCTTATAATAGATTTCCTTGATGATAAAAATGACACGAAATACTGTATGAATTTTATTATTATCGGTAAGTTTGCTAACCCTGTATGAATTAAAGGGACGTTTTTATACAAAATAATATTCAAACGAAAGCCCGTTTCGGCGAAGTGGGTAGAGGCATTCGGGGTGGTTTGCCACCCACTACCCGCCGCGCGCTGTACGCCCGGGGAGAGGTTGATACAAATCGTAGTCATTAATGTTTAATAAATATTTATTTTGTAGGAATTTGTTGATATTCGGCTATCGCGGGTTCCGGCAATAATTTCGGATTTTTAATTTTGTTTTATTCGTTTGTAAAAATCGTGGTTGTAGGTCTTCATTTCAAAGGGTAAATTCGCGAAACTGCTCTTTTGGAGCTACCGGAAAGCAGTTTCCCATTTTAACATTTTCTATGCCAATATTGTTTTACTGAATTGAAACTCGAGTAAAGTGATAGAATAATTCATTTAATTTTATAGTTTTTATTATAAACTTCTATTTTTGCTGTCAGTAGTCGTATAAGGACTCTCAAAGTTCTCCTTAAGTTTGCAAGTAGCATTGTTGAAAGGTTTGTTCAGTGTGTTGATTTCTAAATGGACTTTTTAGGGGCCTAAAATATGTAACTTAATTTTTTAAAGGAATTACGGGAGTTGGTGCGTGAACTATGGAGTGCAAAACCACCCTTAAAAAGAAGTGACAAATCAAGAAAAAGTAAATAAAACATGAAGGAACTAGCATGTCCTAGGACCAAAAATCTCAAGCAATGTATCATGCGCCAGCCCAAACTGGGCTAAGTTCCTCTCTCAGATGTGAAAACAATAGGAATGTTAAGGGATTCAATACGTATGCCTTTAAATAAGCACCATCAGAAGCTCTGGTATAAAATCACTTAACTAACTTTCCTAAAGATCCCACACAAAGTTAATTACTCCCAAACCAAATTTAATTTTGATATCAAATAGCAACACTGACTAATATTGTCGTACCCAATTAACATTCTAGAATTCCATAGAAACATAAATTGAATAGGTAAGTTAATTTGCTTGAATATTTAGCCACAAAATCAATACAAAACGGTTATTATAAAACCATTTTTCGATCGGCTCGGTCTTGGGATGTTGATTTTATTGATTACTTGCCCTTTATGAAGCATTGGTGCGATTTCTGGCTTTGCAAAGGTTCGCATTGCCAGAAAATTGGCTGGTTCGATACTCTATGTTTCTTAAACACGAGCTGATCAGTTTTATTGGCTTGAGGAGAAGAATTGATAGAATTGGTTTGATATGTTACGGCTTCTTGGATCGTATTTGTATTTTATTCAATAGCATAATTATATTTAGGTTGATGGTATGTTTGGAGTTGAGGTTTCCGATTGCCTCTTGAATGAGGGACGAGCGGCAGTAGCAGTATGTGATTTCAGGCTACATTGCTGATAATCTTTTTTTGACAAAAGTAAGTTTATTTTTGAGGTTTACAAACAAGTTGCAAAGTATAATTAGCTTGCCAACGGAGATGGACTAACAAGTCATTTTATCCGAAGATCGACAAAAAAGATATCGATCAACAATATTATAAACTTGCAAAACTCGATGTTTATCTAGAACACGATAACCTTTTTAACGGGCTCAGCTTTTACGATACAATAAATAAGTAATAATAAGTGATTCATAATATATATTTACTATTCAGATTGAATAGCTGACTCATTGAATATTAAAGATATGTTTGAATAACTATTTTTAGGATTCTAAACTAACGTTAAATATTAGGTTGTTTTTATGATTATTAAGTATTATGTATTTATCTTATTACTTTATTGGTTAATTGTACGCCACAGAAGAACCTAGCCTACAATATTGTCTCTCCTTATTTCTCAAATCCATCCAAAAGTTGTCTTGAAAAGGTCGCTTTCAGCTATAAGACCGCACATTGTGTCACCCTATTTATTAGATACCCGTAATGGTGTGCATAATAAAGAGTATTTATTCTATACTTATGCATCTTTATTAAATACTGAAATATAATAGGGTCATTGAAATCTTGAGCCGTGACGATAATTGAAACGTTTATAATAAATTAAAATCGAATTACGTTTTTCACCATACGTTTCGTAGTTTATTTGCAAAAGCAAATGTTTAGAAGGAACGACTATATCTTAATTCGCCTGATGATTTAACCTCAGTAAATATTGGCTGCCAATCGTCCTTGATGTCGATTGCCTACTTGCCGCACGCCAATTGGTAGATGCTATTAAAAAGACATAAACATCGGCCTCAAACCGGTCCGAACCGGTTATGGCATCAGCTGATAAGTAATGTAATCACCATTATCTGTAGAGCAACATTTGTGAAGCAGTCTGTGATTGAGGGAGAGACTTGTTAATTGAAATTGTACGTGTACGCACAATATCCTGTGTCCCCCAGACCCGTCCTGGGGGAGGCAGCCAAAAATCCCACATATGCACAAACATAGGGCTTGCCCAGACCAGCTTATATACGTATATACCCACCACGCCGGCTTCACAAAGGGCCGGCAATTAGACCCGGCACGTCAGTCGTACGTATCGATCGGATTGTCCGTCCGTCATTGTGATCCGACGTGTTTGCATATCTGCGAGCCTGGTAGCTAGATGTATGTTGTATGCATAAAATACAGGTATGCGTATTCGTTGTGTGCGCGATGACAGCGCCCCTAGTGGCCGCAACTATTCAGGACTTGTCATCTGTCAAATCATGTCAACTAGATGATAAGATATCTTTGTGATATTAAATTTCGACTAGTTTTTCAACGAAATTGAAAAAATAGTGTAAAAAGTGAGTGTATATATTATACCTAGCGATTTTCTTCCTCGTGGAAAATATGGATATTATAATACGCACGGGATTTGAATCGGTTAAGCATAAAATACATTTCCAACCTCAAACTGAGCAAAAAGGGAAAAAATTAGTATTAGCACAGCATGTGAGAGAAGTGGAAGAGCTTAGAACGAACGGGAAAAGTTAAAGTTTTCGTATTAAATTATAAAGAAAGTTATGAAAATAAAGCAACTTGACACATGACAGCCCAGAATTAATTCACATTTCTGCCACGTCGTGCGCTACGATCGATTTGCCGTTCCCCACCACCCACTTCGCACATAGTCAATACAATCATGGTGTTTTTGGGATGGGGTATGTCTGGTGATGTCAGCATTTGGATGTAATTTCATGTGTTAAATTTTAATCCTTTTTAGGCGCCAATTCTTGCATTTATCAATTTTCTAGCGGAAAAACGACCTTGCGTTTTATCAGTCATTAATGCGAAGGACGTCTGTGTATAGATACAAAATAAGTGGCCTTATTAATCTTTGGATATGATACTGTTATCTTAACTTATCAACTCCGATTTTCTTTCATACGTCTCTAAGGGCCAAACTGCGAATTTGATACTGGGTACAAAGGTACAGTTTCTTACTTTACCCTTTAAAATTTATCCGTAGTAAATTACCTGTTAAACATGATATGTTTACCACAGGAAGCGGTTGTGTCCAGTATATATAGATGACCGGTTATCACAGACATTTTGCAACTTAGTTGTGAGTGTTGTGACTCGTTTTTAACATTTAGATAATGGTACCTATTAAGGAAGTATTTTGCTATTAATGTGGTTTATAAAATGAAACGCGGGAAGCCTACATTTTACCAGCCCGTTTTCAGCAGGAAATAATATAACAGGTGAAAATCAACAACGGAATGATCCACAAAAATATTTTTGAAGCTGAACCTCCAAATTGAATTCCAATCCGAATTTATTCGACAAAATTGTACAACAATATTTATTTTATCCACGAAGGATAGTGAGGAAATCGAGTTAATTTACTGGAGAATTTACGAAACAAATCGAGTTTACTCGCTGCTTCACCCACTCCTTGCGCCCTAAGAAACTAATTTATCTTCAAGACAAACATAATGAAGTTATTATGATGAGATTTAATTTTAAACATTTATAAGTTGAAATTAATCGTTGTTTGTTAAAAGAAATTAAGTTTAATTTTTTTACTTTAAGTAATCCTGAAATATTAATTTATCCATTAAAATTATACTGTAATTTTATAGAAGGAAATAGACATATTTCCTTCTATCATATTTTATTTTTTAGTAGTACTCGCCTTATTTTACTTTCATTGTGCGCACAGCTAAGAAGTGGAATTACCTGCCGAAGTCTGTGTTTTCTGATAGCTACAACCCAACTACAACCTTATCTTTCAAGTCCAGAGTGAATCGGTTGCTTCTAGGCAAGCGTGCTTCACCGAAGACTACATAATTTACTATCATGCGAGAGATAGTAAGCAAATGCGAAACACTTATTATTATTATTATTATTATTATTAGCCTGAATTGTCCCACTGCTGGGCAAAGGCCTTCCTCCATTCCTTCCAATGTTCGCGACTTTGCGCCACCTCATTCCAATTCCCAAGGAAGACATCCAGCTCGTCCAGAAACACTAATAAAATAAAATATACATACTTAAAATAAAACACTAAATTATGGAGGTGCCTGTTATTTGGCACTTTCTACGCCTTTGCCTTCTAGAGAGTAAAGAAAAAATTCTTTACAAAACATAACATTACACAGGTGTGCAATTTTGAACCTGATCCAAGACAGGTAAATTCATTCTCCGGGACACGTCGAGCTTCATTGTCTCGGCGCTTTTCTGGTGGTTGCCGCTGTTGATTCTGGCTTTCAGGAGTTGCAGTGGATTGGGAATAGTGTGGTGGGTTTGTCCCAAAAAAAAAAAATGTGCAATTTTATGTTTAAGTTTCTTGGGTATTCTACAAAATCACGGATACTTACTCTCGTTGCGGGACTGTCATGTTTTTTTTCCGCAGAGTTGTGTGAAATATGGGAACAACATGAACACAAAACGCGCAGCGAATTAAAAATCACATGAAAATTGTTCTAGAAGGCAACGTGCGGAAAAAACGCGCGAATAGAATCGCAGTGCGTGCATGTGATGAGAACAGCACCCTGAAACGCAAAGGAAATGTGATGGAACAGGGTGGATTTTTAGTCACAGTTTTACAGTCCCTTCCACTCAGTGAAGGTCCAACTCGAAAAAAAGACACCCTTTATTCCCTTTTGTATAATGTTTATAATAGTTAATCGCCAACCCCATCTTCTCTACCCCTAGACATTCCCTTTTGGGTTGTCGTCCAAATTGTAACGCTTAACCTACCCTAATCCTAGGGGCTTCATACTAATCAGGATTCCGGGTTTACTTTGTACATGTTGACTAATTCGGGCGGCTATACTTACATACACTCTTATGTGTAGAAGGACGAGACGATTGCTTCAAAACATATATCGTAATCCGAGAGAGATGAGCGATGAGTGAGTTGAAATAAGGAAGGGCGGCAGTTGTTGATCAGTTTGTTTCGTTACATTGACGTATTAAGTATACCGGCTTGTAGTTGTACGAAATTGTATCTTCAATCGGTGTACTTTGTATGCTGAATATGAGTCAACTAGAGTAACCGCTAGAATGAACTGTGTCAATATTCATTTATCATTCTTTTCTGCTTCATTTAAGACAACTGCTAAGTAGAAGTAACTACACTTCTCATCAAAAAAATCGAAACACTTTCGTTTTTATTGTTTTTGTCCTAATTTTTTACAAAAGAGAATTAATTCCATGAAAAAAAAACATTACTGTGTAGCTGGCAGTTTGGTCATTACAGTAAGAAGAAAAAAATCAAAATTCGAAATAATTTCATTTGTTTATCCTATAAATGAAATTAATCACTGTTTTGAGACAAATGTGTATTTAGGGTTGGAGTACGTTTCTCGTTTAAAAACTAAAAATTAGCGCTTGTCTTTAAACTTTCTGTTTCTTATTTCATTTACTGTGACTTTGGGACGTCTGAAAAAACTTTTTTTTCTAAAACATATGGATACTTCGCCCGCAGAAGCCGCCCAAGTGGTGGCATTGCTGGATTCTGGACTTAGTCAGCGTGTTGTGGCTGCAAGATTGCATCTAAGCTTATCATCTGTTCATAGAGTCTACAAACGCTATCGGGAGACTGGTTCGTTCACGCGCCGTTCAGGATCTGGCAGGAATCGGGTCACTTCTGAGCGAGATGATCGATTTATTGTAACAACTTCTTTACGAAATCGACGCCTTAACGCTTTTCAACTGCAGCAGCAGCTTCGCGTTGTACGAAGAGTAGCTGTAAGTGACTCTACAATAAGAAGAAGGTTGAAGGAACGCGGATTGGCACCGCATAAGCCAGCGAATGGGCCGAAATTAACTGCAGACCATCGAAGAGCGCGCCTTAACTTTGCACGCGAGCACCTAACTTGGTCATACCTTCAGTGGAGCAAAGTACTGTTTTCTGATGAGTGTAAAATTATGCTGTATGGTAACGACGGAAGGAACAAGGTCTACAGAAGAGATGGAGAACGCTTTGCACAATGCTGCATTGAAGAAAAGGTCAGCTATGGTGGCGGTTCGTGGACGGTTTGGGGAGGAATCAGCGCCGACGGTAAGACAGAACTTGCCTTTGTGTCTGGGCCACGGCTGCCTGCACTAAACTCTCATCGGTACATCGAACAGTGTCTTGAACCTCATGTGATGCCCTATGCACATTTTATTGGCAACGACTTCATATTCATGCACGACAATGCTAGAGCTCACACCGCGGGCGTCGTACGAGATTATCTTACCGAAGTCGGTATCTCCATTATGGTATGGCCAGCAAGAAGCCCGGACATGAATCCCATTGAACATCTATGGGATGAATTAAAGAGACGAATTCGAGCAAGAAATCCAGCCCCAGAAACACTTAGCCAGCTGCAAAATGCAATCCAAGAGGAATGGGATAATATACCACAACATGTGATCGTGACTCTCATCCGATCGATGAAGAACCGTATGGAAGCAGTAATAAGAGCTCGCGGAGGGAATACAAGTTATTAAATAAACGTTTCTTACATTTTTTTTTCATTTACGCGTGTTGTTTTACCCATTTCCTTCATATTCCATACAGGGTAAAAATTACTCATTATACAATGTGAAGACTTAATTTGAATTTAGAACATTAACATTAGGATTTTAAAACCTCATACTACTCACTATTAAATGACATTTTACATTTATTCCTAAATATACACATTTTTCTGATAATCCTTATCAAATCATAAACTGCGAGGTGTTTCGATTTTTTTGATGAGAAGTGTATGTAAAATGGGATAATGGGATTGAAATAAGTAAGGGCGGCAGTTGTTGATCAGTTTGTTTATTTAAATTGACGTACCGGCTTGTAGTTGTACGAAATTGTGTCTTCAATCGGTGTACTTTGTATGCTGAATATGAGTCAACTAGAGTAACCGCTACAATGAACTGTGTCATTATTCATTTAACATCCTTTTCTGCTTCATTTAAGACAACTGCTGGAAGTAACTATGTAAAATGGGATACATACATAAACTCCTGCCTTTTTCCAATGGTCTTAGGCAGAAACCACAGACCGCCACGTCCTGTTATGATCATGACATACTCCTTTCGTTTCATCCACAATTATACATCTGATCATCTAAGCATGTCGGCTGCGAGGATCGTCACCATTCTCTACCTTGTTAAATATGCTATTCACTATACTATCCTACTGCTACCCTATTCGGGTGCCCTCTATCTGGCAGAAACTTGTTTCTCCGAAACCTATTTGGCAGAACTCACTTGGCAGAAACTTTTTTAAACGAACATTGTTATGGTATAAATTTTTTTTAATATAATTGTTTTTTGGCCTAATGTTTTTATGTCCGAATTTAAATTGGGATACTTTTAAGATGGCAGAATTGTATTGGGCATAATTACTTTTGTCAGAGTTACAATTTTGCATATTTTCATTTAGCATAACGTTTATTTAGAGCGCCGATTATTTGGAATAATTTGACTTGGTATACTTCGAAGATCACAGAATTTCAGAATAGAAATAATTTAATAGTCATAATAAAAAATAAAAAAAAATTGTTTCATAAAATCAATACGGTGTGCTACAAAAGTTAGTGACAGAAATGAATCGCTGCAAAACCGACTTCACGTAGTTTTGTCTGCCCTACCCCTAGAGTGTAATTTATAATCGCGTAGGCGCGGAGGGGCGAGGCGGCCCGTGAGCTGAGGAGCAGGTGGTTTTAACGCACACCGCCGCGGCTGAGGCTGGCCGGCTTGCCGGCCAGTAAGCCGAAGCTGCGGTGGTGGGCGTAAAATCATCTGCGACGATTAGCTCGCGTGGGACCCGTGACAGAAGCCATGCCTGCTGCATGTGCTGAATGCTTGCTGCATGCTTACTGCATCATCTTACTGTCTGGGAAATAAAAACCACACAATTATGCAAAAGATGATTCTGGTTGTGAACTTTCTACGAAATGATGGTTATACTTATTGATTATTATGGAAATGAAATTTATGCCTAAAGATGATTCTGACTTGCAAAATTATGGGTTTCGGTGTTATGGTAAATGAGTGTATGCCAAACGATTTTCTGCGAAAAGAGGTTTATGCTATCCGTTGCTATGCAAAATAAAATTATGACGTAAAAAGTTCTGCTATAAAGGGTGGACCCACCCTATTCTTGTCTGATCTGCTACATCCTGTCGTAGTGAAAGATTAAAGATGAGTCAGAGTGAATGGGCTACTTCAAGGCAAGCGTGCTTCACCGTCGACCTCATTGCTTACCATCAGACAAAATAATGATCAAACGCGAACCGGCCTGAAATTAAAAAACAGATAATATTATTTTTAGTATTGTACTTTCTAATTTTTATTCATATTTGATTGTATAATCGTTAAATTACTAAGTACTGGACTACTGAAACTGTCGAACAACATAAAGTTTCGTTACCCCAACAAAAAAACTAGGACAGCCAGTACCCACAGTTCATTGTACGGGCCTCACAAACTCACAATGAAAGGACCGTCGTGTTTTCGCACTTTCGTGTACCACCTACGTCAGACCGATCGATGCGTTGGATGGAATTGGATGTTTATTATGACGTATGGATGGTGCAGACATGGAGATTTACGTCATGGATATAATCCTGGGAGATTTGTTAGTACGGTATCATTTAGAAGCAGATTTTAGTAGCAATGACGTGGTTGGATGACGTGCATATGATAGTGTTTTTGATTGTTTGGTTATCTACATGATGAACAGACTTTGTGGGCCTGACTGTGGGCTCTCGAGATACGGTAATGTTCCGGTTATCTTTTATCTTAGAACCACGAGTCATGTTAAGTCGATCTTTCGTTGTAACGATAGCTATGGTCTAATCAAACCTGTAAGTCTAGTTTGTTGAGAAGTCTAATTTTCAATTCGCACTTCGTTTATTCGGGTATTTACTTAGATTTTACCTTACTACAGAGCAAAGAACTTCCTGTGACTTTTCTAATACTCTCTGTTTGAGCAATTGTGGATCAATTCTTTACGTACCGCCGCATAATATGCTCGGGCATGCATAAGAATTGTTAATTTTGGCTAATTATACCTTTTATTTAATAATTGAAAACATTTAGAACATCCAAATATGACATTAATACTAAATAACTATGCATTAACACTAATTACTCCTTTCATTCTGTCTTCTCGCAGAACCGCAAACATTCTAAGATAATCGTTATCCATTCATCAGCAAAGAAGTCCAATCCAGGGTTGGTCTCCATGAGCACGTTGAACGTGTATAGCATTCGCGGTATAGGGAAGGTGGATCGGGCCACAGTGCGACAAAATGAAACTTTAGATAGTTTATGTTTTCTAGAACGATTATATGTATTTGGAACAACCAATTGACACTGGGTCCCCGTTTAAATCCTTATGCATCGGTATGACCGTGTAAAATCTAACACGCTGTTGTGATTTGTTCCATGTTCCGTTTTGATAACTTTACTTATTAATAAACACACAAAGTACAGTTCGTCGCATCTCATCAGCCAACCAGTCGCCATATAATAACCAAACACCTCTAAAGCCTGCGTGACTCATTAGTACAATCGCGCGACACGATCGCTTAGTCGTAATATGTAATAAAATATTCATTAATGTACAGTGATTATCGCGGTTGGGCGCCGATTTCTATGGGAGAGGGTCCTGGCCTATAATTTGGTAGAAAGTCCCGGCAAAAGGGTGGTTGTTGTATTCACGCCTAAATGCCATTAGGGAAGCGATGATGTTTATTTTTACCTGGCGCTCTTTTCGATTTGAGCCGATGAATTTTAACAGTTAATTCGTGTAAACGATTTTAAAGTAACGAATCGAAAATTACTAATATCCAGATTAATAAAAAGCTAAAAGTGGAGATCTGAAAAGATGTGGTCCTTCGATCCGGATAGAATGAAAGTGTCACGCAAAATATTAAATTAACTAAGATCCTTTAATAATGAAGCTAAGTAATCAAATAAAGTGAATAATTTGATAAAGTTTTCCAATTTCTGAGTCTTTTATGATTTAACTACATTCAAGTTTCTTTTATTGGCTTCTAGGCAGTACCCAAGTCGCGTTCACATTTTAATTATGATTCTTTTGTGTCATAAATTTAATTAATTTCTCTATTATTATTCGCCGCTCGTAGTTTCACAGCCTTCCCTTTTTCTAAGTTATTTGTAGGTCATCCTTCATTTATGGGCAGAATTCCAAGCGGAATTACCTGAACTCACGTACTACAAGACGTGAACGGTTTAAAAATTGCAAATGGCGCATTAGTATTGATGGATTTCTTGTTTTATTGATCGTTCATGTACGCCACCGTACAATTGGTTATCCCAGCAAGTAACATAGGTGCTTCGTGACGCGGTACATCGACTTTGGAACTGTCGTTTTTCGTCGAGTCTCTCAGTCTATGACTACCCAGGGTCCGTCACTTTTTACTTCAGTGTGGAATTTCGATAAAACGCATAAAAATGTGAGGCTAAATGTGTTGCCAAGCTCAAAACTCGAGAGCGGCTGAACCAATTCGGTGTGTTTGTAAAAATAATTAAGTCCAGTATTCATGAAAAATTCCTCATTTCTGACTGTCGAATTGAACGTTATTACAGCTTGCTACACTACTTTTGAGACCTGAAATCTTTTCGAAAAATGTGACTGCGAGCAGGTCTCAAACCTGCGTCTGTCTGGATAGGAAAACAATTTATGAATTTTAGAAGAACTGCTTATGATGTTGCTCGAAATTCACGCAGTGAACCAATAGGAAAATTGCTAAGTGGCCATTTAAGACCCGCTGGTCTTTCCCAAGATTCAGTTCGAAGTAAGTCTTCATAGAGCTGTAATTGATTACTGTCGATATTAGGGATCATTACCCTCACGTAAAGAGTATCTCTTTCCAACCAAGTGCTATAACGAACTTCGATACCCGAGATTGCTTAACATATTTACTATTACTTCATAACCCATCGAGATACGCCAGTTTTGTTGCTAGTTATAATAAATAGTCGATACTTTCTGAACTATAGCAAAAGACATTTATTCGAATTGGTGTTCAACAGAAGCAACGAGTCGACTGGGCACACATTTTTTCTACACACAATTTTGTCCAAACAAAGCTTTGCTGATGATTAGATTTTGGAGAATATTTAAAAAAAATGGTGGAAGTTCAGCGAGCTTGTACATGACGTGATTCTTTCGCAATTTCTACTAACTAAAAATGAAAATCGTCCTTGCCACGAAGTTATAATGATGCAATTCGACTGACTTACGTCGTCGTTGAGTTGAGTCGCGAGTGTGTTTTGTTTTTTATCTACCCGTAGATAACCGCACGTTTTATGTCAAATGTCGTAAAGGTAAGGATAATTTTTACTTGTATTTGAAATCGGATGAATTGCGTCGCATCGCGTCATCAGCAAGCTAAGCTCGCTAAGGGCTACACCACATCTGGCAGCACGGAATCGCCTTTTTCCGTCGCCCTTTCTCTTTCTGTCGCTTAGAACTGCCATTTGCTAGACCGAGACAGAATGCATAATGCGATAGCACGCGGCGGAATCCGCGTGGCGGCCGGCTGCTGTCGCATTGTCTCGGTCTAGCAAATGGCAGTTCTAAGCGACAGAAAGAGAAAGGGCAACGGAAAAAGGCGATTCCGTGCTGCCAGATATGGTTCAACCCTAACTCTCATGTAAGTCAACTGTCCTTTTTCCTACTTTATTTCGATTCCGCGCAGCATGTTTTCGTTTCGTACTCCTCAATGAGTTAGGATCTCCTGAGTCACGTGATCACGCCCTTGATCGTCATATCGATCCATCTATATCTCTTGGCAGGCATTAATAGCGTCTAGAGCCCATGTCGTCATTGCTAAAAGAAAAATAAACACATTTAAGAAAATTATTATCTTCAATTTCATTTCAAGTCTAATCTGCTAAACACGCAGAAAAAAACAAAGCTGAAAAAAATGAACTAAAACGTTTCAATGTTTTCGTTCAATTTCCATATCATTTGCAGACTAAGCAAAGAGTTTATTTACAAAAATGTCCTGTTTGATATTCATGAGTGTTGTTACCTTAATTCTGTTGGTAAACGTTGGCGTATTGCCAGAGTTCACTTCCTTTTAGATTTTCACGACCTATAGACGTCTTGAATAGCTGATCATGGAACACTGGAAAACTATTTATGGTTTTCGCGATATTCTCGACGGATACATGGAATTAATGAAAATGTACTGCTTTTGGATTAACTAATTAACAGAGGTCGTAATTACGCAGAGTTATTTTAGCACCTGCATCGAAATTTTGATATTAATATTAATCATCCCGGGATTTCTAATAGACAATCTCGTGTGCTAAAAAGTAGGTAATTCCGGGATTTGGGGCATATCCACTTTATTCTTTCGCTGTATGAAATCAGTGTGAAACATGAATAACTAGATACCTAATTCCGACCTATGCTAATTAAGTGTTACCACGACGGTGAAAGGAACTGGAAACATCGTGAAGAGATCTCAGCTTAATGATCTGAATTTCTTAATACTTGCGAAGAGAGTGTGCCTGGGGCACGGATTTTAAAATTTGCAAGATCCGGTTATTTCGGATTCCTACTTGATTTGTAACTGGCTATCCGAAACTTCAAGGGAAACATGGCAAGCTTTCGTTAAAACTAGTGTGAAATTAAGTGAAACTTCATCGCTAATAAATAATGTCATCATCATCATCAGCCTATTATGGTCCCACTGCTGGGACAAAGACCTCCTCTCTGTGAGAGGGAGTGGGCCATAATCCACCACGCGGGCCCAGTGCGGGTTGGTAGATGTCACAGGTCTTCGAATTTTTGGTTCTAGGACATGCCGGTTTCCTCACGATGTTTTCCTTCGCCGTTTTGAGAACAGTGTTGATGAAATAAATTACAAAAAAAAATGCGCCCGGCGGGGTTCGAATCCAAGACCTACAACTCGTAAGTCGGGACCGATACCACTGGTCCACTGGGCCACCACTGCTCATAAATAATGTACGTACATAGATTCTATAAAATCATTCCTTTTTTATTGTCTATCTGTAGACGTATATGAGCCGTATTACTTGTTTCCCTTCTAAAACAAACTTAATAACCAACCGCAATAGATTTGTTTTTAACCACCGCGTACAAAACAGATAAGCTATTACTGTTCCACGAATTGATGGTTGTCGTGAAGAGGGAAAATTTAAAATTTCAGTGTTTTCCAGTTACAGTAACTCGCTTGTATTCCAAGAAGGTCTTCTAATGATAATTTCGGCGCGGTGCGACCCACATTATAAGGGACGTCAAATATTTACTACCGTCTACTGGGCAGGAATCTTTATTACTTGGGATGCGATGTGAGATGATTTAATGTGGGATCGAAGTATTGAAAAAGTTGCCTACTTGACTTTGTCTTGTTTTAGTACTTTGACTTGAATTTTAGGAACATTTACCGTGGGTACTGCCTGCACCCTTCATCATCAGCTCTTTTTGTTACATCTCAGCTGAATGGCAGAGTCGTGGTTGTCTCATAACAATTGTTAAGATAATCAGAACTAAGCACATTGACTAAAGTTCAGTCTTTCTCTAAGAGCGATTTCACATTTGCGTTTGTAAGCAAAGCGTGACAACAGCTGACTCGCCGCTTGTTCGCAGCGAACACACCGATGCGACGGCGACGTAACGAACAGCCGCCACGTAACGTTCGTAGACTACCAGATCTAGTGTTCTTAAATCGTGTTAATTAATTTGTCTAACGTGATTTTTCTTTGTCCACCAGCTGGCGGGTATGGAGAAGGCCAAGGCCTACATAAAGAGCTCGCTGGCGTCAAAACCGGCGTCGCCGTGCGCGTCGCGCGACAAGCCGGCGCCCGCGCAGGATGACGTGCGCGTGTGCTTCGTGTGCGGCGGCGCCGGGTTCTCAGACCACTACACCGTCAGGGTCAAGCCTGATACGCAGGTAATATTGTACCAACTTATCTGGTCATAGAAATATAGGCAGGTCATCATGAGGTCCCCTGGCCTGAAGAACAGACGACTAGACTGCGAGAGACCCAAGATTGATTAAAGTGACGAGTATTGGGTGGATACAGGCTGAAGATGATACGAATTACCTTGCTAATAAAGGGAGCTACAATTCCGCACGAGTCTATGTTCAAGTTTAAGTTTTGCTTGCCGAAGATATGCGTGGATATTATTATGTCCTCCGAGTTCCGGAAAGTATAATTATGAAATCGTTGGTCCCGACTGTTGTTAACACATCTTGCAACCCGGAAAATTTGAGCGCCTGCTCAGATTTCGTCTAAGTTGGCGAGTGTTTTGTTCCGTGGATTCGCAATACGCTGTCAATGAGAACACACTTACAAGTGACATAATGGTGTAGTCCACCAGCTAGCTTGAGACTGCCTGTCCATTGATGCGGAGCGAGCTGTCGGAGCGGAGAAACGAGGAAATATTAACCAATAGGATTGCACCATTGAAGAGGAGCGGAGATTTAGTACAAGCCTTTTGGTTAATATTTCCTCGTTTCTCCGCTCCGTCAGCTCACTACGCATCAATGGACAGGCAGCATGAAAATCTGATCGAGGAGACTCTTCAGGGATCCGGGTCATCATATACGAATTTACACTCACAAGAAAGCAACACACAGCCATAATCACTGACCTACTTATCGAAATAACTCAAGATAAATTCGATATTTTCCCCGCGACACACAAACCTGTGTTTCCTCAACGACAAATCATAACACATCCATCATTTCGCAACGATGTCTTGACGTTCCGTACATTGTCGCCCGATTCGCGTCTTATTACGCGTAGTCATGTGTTTGGGTTCTGTGCTGGTTCCAACCGGATTGCAATTGATGGAGCGCCTAAAGCGATTGACATTTGACACGTAATTACGTCCAACGCACGGGCCGGGTGTGGCGGTTATTGTTCGTGTGCTTATGTGTTCCTGGTATTTTATGTTGAAGAGAAAATATGTTCACAGTGTGAGGGATCCACGCCCAAACCGTTGCAAAATCAGTCTATTATTATCCAGCCATTCTAGGAGGCCGTTTCCGTAAGAATTAATAGGTTGCTTTAGGCAAGCATGCTTCACCGTCGACCACGTTGCTTACAATCTAGCGAGCCTATCTTAAAGAAAGAAAAACAAAACTATTCTATATCCACAAAATTCTTGTAAAGTATTTCTATTTCGATGTTTACGCCCCTTATAAAACAGAATATAAAGAAGTGGCTATTGCTACGGATGGTTTATCCAAACAGTGGGTGAATGATTATGATGTATCGGGTTTTGAATTATTCATGTTTCGACGTGAGATCTATAATGGGATTGACTGTATCGTGTTTAGGGAACAGGATTGAAAGGGAAAGGGTTTTCAATGCATTTTCTTGGATTCCTTTGGGAAAATTTGCGTCTTTACTATTTTAGCAAGCATAATATTAAGGTTCCAAACGAAGCCTATTGCATAGTGGATGTAATGAAGTATGTCTCAGAAGATTTTGTTGCTTTTGATAATAATAAATCCACAATTCATAAGAAAGACGATAATACATATAAAAATAAAGTAGGGAGTATCAGAATAAATCCATTTTAACAAGAACTAATACTTATGCTTATATCATTCACTGCATAATGTGACCTAATTCTTATACAATAATGGATCAATTTATTGATCAGTAGTCTCCTCTGGTCCATTTTATGAGGCCCCATTCATATGTATCGTATGTCGTATGACTTGACTCACGTGCGCATTTAGGGAGTCTTGACACGTGATTACTGTATCAGTGAGTCATGTCGAAATCTTTATTTTCATCTTCATCTTCCTGATCTTGTCAGATATCGCTTGGGGTTAGCAGTTAGCACCGAAGGGATTTTGCAAGATGCAACGGAAGTAGAAGAGGACGCTATTTGATTTGACCAGCGCGCGTGGTGGTAGATTAGGCAATCAAATGGTAGCAGCTCTTGTCCAGATCTGTCTTCGGATGGGTGAGCAACAGCAGCAGCATTAAACAACCCTTGTCTCGGTCTATCTTTAAATGAGTCACTAGAGTTAAGTTGCTTATTATTATTACCAAGGTTAGATTTCATATGTTACAGATCATATTATACGAATACTGCAGGACTCGCTCGTTTAGTTTTCTTCCATTTTCCTCTATAAGCTGTCATATTATCATTTACTTCTTTTCATTTAATATAGTTCCTTACACAGTCTTGAAATCTTTTCTGTGGCCAATTCGCTAAGAAATTCACATAAATCATAGCAAGTATCCCGACATTTACTTGATCTCGATCCGAAGTGTTTCCGAAGCAGAGACTGTACTTTCGAGTGTGTGTGTCAGCATTGAAAGCATCGCAAACTGCTCGATTTGAGTCTATATGCGTTGATCTTTATGCTGCTACATTTTCCACAACTTGAGTGATACCTAGAGAACACATGCACCTATAATAGGTAAACTCATCAGTAAACAGTGTTAACCGATGTTCCCATGAGATAATCGGCGCGTCACCAGCGTAAGGCGTAGCAATAATTGATGGTGTTTTCCCATAAACCGTTCCCATGTAGTGATTAGTCTGTTAAGGCGTGGTTTCACTGGGTTTTTGTATTCTTGATGGTTCACAAGTCCTCTCTCGCTTGCACGAAGTTGTGAATTTTAAGGTTATCTCGAATTTCACTGACATCGATGAAAGAAAATATGGACCTGTATAACTTGGAGTTATATAAACCAAAATCAGAGGCCAGGCTGTCTTTGGGCCAGTTCATCGCACAAAAAAAAATTAAGTAGACTGGGTGACAAAATGTTGGGTAAAATGTAGTGACGCCCCGGTGACGTGTCGATGTCTATGATGGCAAGGTGTTGCGAAATTATTCTTGTAGGATATTTTAGCAACGATGTGATCCTAAGTACTTACTCTTGTGACTCATCGTAGGCCAGAGCTTCGACAATTTTGAGGCTACTGCTCCCAAAAATCGTGAGGAAACCATCCTTGTACAAAAAAAATCTAACAAAAACCAGCTTTCACATATTTGCACGAGCCTGCGTTTTGGATTATGGACTATTCCCTCTTACAGCGAGGAGGTATGTATCCCAGCATTCATAACGTTCTACTGCCATAGAACATAAAACCATTGATTTGGCTAAAGTCATGCGTTTTTAGTTTTTAATTAAGATAAAGAGGAAGTTGCGGAAGGAAAGTATTGGAGTGGAAACGACAGAAACCGGACTCCGTCTTATTGAAGTCGGCGATCTTAATGAAAACCGGTAAATACTCACTAGAATTTGGAGAAGGTTGAAGAAAAAGAATCGTTAAATCATAACATACGCCACAGGTAGAGAAAGCCAAAACGATGCCGTTGCACACATGCACAATTCTGTAAAAGGAACAGCAGAAAATCGTTTTCGATCAATCAGCATTTTATTTATTTTATTCTGATGATGTATTGAATTCTGTTCTTTAATGACGTTCGTGTCGATGAAATATCTCATTTTTGCAGTTGTGAAACACAAAAGCACCACTTGTTCATAAACGAGTGAAGTTTTTAATTCCGCAACTGTACTTCCGATAAATGGGGTATCGTAATTGGCGAGAAATGCTTGTCTGTCGGTCGTTAATTGTGTGCCGTTTTGGCATATAAAATCGGCCCTTGTTTTACCGTTGGTACCGGCTGTCATTTATAGATTTTTTTCACTACTCTTATATTGACTGTAGTCTTACAACGTTCGGTGAAAAACGAGTCTTAGGGTGCCTTTCCACCAGAGATGTGCTATGTTTAGCTGTGCTGCGAAAATGTAAAAGCTGAGCTACGAAACTGTGTGACCGTTTCCACTGATGCTACGCTTTGTAGCGGTGCGAGTAAGATGTGCTATGAAGATGCGCCGCCGCAAAGTAGCTGCGCTAGGAAGATGCTCAGCTCGAGCCACAGAATATATAATAGTACCTAAAGGCACAGAAGCATTACTCCCAAAAAGAAAACAAACAAATGTAAAATCTATACACGAAAGAATAGAGTCCATTTTTACTTGCACCCGCATCACCCACCTACTTTTATAATAGCCTAAACTTCCCATTCGCAAGCAAAAATGAACTGAATAGTAACGCGCGAGAGTTCATTTTAGTTTATCTGACGCCAACGACATTAAAAGGTTACTGTCGGTCAAGCTCAATAGGGTTGCGACTCGCGAGTTTGGGCACAGTTAGGTAGGAATACGTATTTTATGCATTGTTTAATTACATTATTAATTAACATAAATATATATCACTCCTCATTACCTCCTTAAGTCCCTCAAGGAATTTTGTTTTTATCATCAGCCTATATCTTTTTTCTGTTTCGTCATCGATTACTTCATATTCATATCGATTGGTAGCACAGAATGTTAACAGTAGGTACCTACGGCACCTTACGTGAGGAATAATATATACAACGTGACTTTTTAGTCGCCTTACAACGGCAGCCCAGTTCATGTATCCAATCACTAAAACACGTTTATAATATAAAATATGTATTTAAGAGATTTCAAAATTTAAAAATAAAATAATATAAAACCTGCGGTCTTTGCTTACATCAAATATCAAAGATTTTAAAACGTTGTCAGAAACAAAAAGATTAGTTCCGTTTCAATCCGTTCTGGCCAAGCTGTAGTCATAACTTTAAAGATCGATCGTTATCGTTTACGGCAAAATAGATAACTAGTCCTTATCATTTCATTCATTTCATTGTCACAGGCCCCGTGTTGCGTGTCTTTGTAGGTAAGTAGGTAAAAAAGTCGCGAAGAGAATTACGATCGCTGACCTTGAATGCGTAGTGTAGCCATTTTCTGAGTTTGAACGTGTCTAAACAATAACGTAAACATCTTCCTACTTTCTACCGGTCATAATTCGACCTACCTACGTATTCAGCTTAGGTGAGTGAGAGTGATGTCAGGTTTGATAATCGTCTATTTTATTTATCTTGGTCGTCTTGTAGGCCAAATTTGTAACCTACCTAATCATGATTACTAGCCGGTACTTGAATGACATTAATAAGCACGCCACAAGCAGGTAGATAGTTTTTTGATCATTATTAAATATGTACTACATAGATAAATATTCACTTTTTTTCTTACCTTTCGAAATCACGCGGTAGTGTGTGAAACGTGAGGCTCCTATCACTGTCATTATTTAAACAACCAAACGTTATGCAGTATTTTTTTTTTCTTCATCATAATTATTATATTTTTTTTTTAACTCATGCGTAAATTCAACCAAACACCAAACTTAAATATTATTTAAGTAAGCGCGTGCGTAGTGGGCGGCGCGCGGCAACCGACTAAATGTCCACTCCGAAGTGGTCCCCGCCAATGCTTGCAGTTTTATACCTACACTGCGGAGTGAGCCAGGCCTGCTCGAGCTATGCGATGTATCGATAGTAGGGAAGACGACCATAGCACGCATCCATAGCTCGCAGCCATAGCGCGCAGCCATAGCATGCATCCTTCCATATAAAACACATCTTAGTTGAATCCGTTTCCACCAATGCTGTGCTATGTAAACCAATGAATATGATTGGTGGATATCAAACGCATCCGCAGCAACTTAGCATAGCACCTCTCTGGTGGAAAAGCAGCCTTACCAAGAGGTCTATTATGTTACTCGGGAAAGGGGTTCTGACAGTCACATAGACCGTTGCTTTATGTGAAGTAATGGTAGCTTTTAGACCAGAAGCCTAGCCAATATCAGTTACCTATACTGCTGTCAACATTTCTTTCTAATTTCTCCCTATGGAATACACGTCACTTGGCCATCGGTTTTTCGCTATGTTGTCCAACATACCCACATCAAAAAACGTTTGTAATCATAAGCAGCTGTTTTTTTTTTCAATATTTAACAAAAAAAATCTTTGTTGTGTCTTTCTTTAGATAGAAATACCATGTCAAAAGATCAAAAAAGAAGAAAAAATCAAAATACAATCTACCGTTACAAAAATTGGTTTTTAAAGTGATCGCAAACTTTTTTGATGTGTTTATGTGTCAGAGTATACGCCTTTTTACGCGTGTATGCAATGGGTAAGTGAACATAATCTCCTAATATTTTAGATGTGTTTAGACGGATGGATGTATGTTTGTTATTCAATCATAATGTAATGAAAATTTCAGAAATAGGTAGATAGTCTGGCTGGAATAAAACATAGGATACCTTTTATCCCGTATTTTTTTTACATTCTATATCTATTGGAAATCTGTCGGGGAGGCCTATGTTCAGCAGAGAAGGTGCTATGGCTGATATGATGATGATGATATTAATATTCAGAGTGCTTCTAACCAGTCGGTGATCACTTCCGGTATTAACCTTGTTGATCACAGATACATCTCTAAAAATGTGGCGCTTATCGCACACAAGGAATTTACTGATTTTGATTCGTTTCTTTTCTTCTTCTGTATAAAGCTATTTATACAGAAGAAGAATTATTTACCTGATTGAGATGGCTCTTACTATTAAGTATAATTTATGAAGATCTGTTCAGGCGTTCGATGATAAATCAGCTTCACATGTGGTAGAAGTGAAACCTTCAAAATGTTTTAAAGAGAACCACGAACATAAGGAACACTTTAAAATGCTTCCTATCTCATTTTCTACCAAGTTGATCTTATGAATTGATGTGTCTGTCTCTTTTCACTGTCGCGTGGTGGTGGTCATCGTGGTGACAATGATGCTCAAGAAGTTTTCACTTTACTTTTTTGTACTAGTTCTAATTATAATTTTTCCCCCACAGTGCACGGAGCCATACTTCCCGTTCCTGGGCGCGCACGCCCCCCCGGCGGGGTACCGCGCCGAGGGGGACGAGGACGGTACCGTGCGCTGCTGCTGCGTCTGCTACACCTTCCTGCGCCAGCAGTGGGAGCAGTACGACCGCGAGAACAAGCCTCACAGCCAGAGGTTCTACTGGATGAAGAGGCTCGATGGAAAACCTTTCATTGGTGAGTTTTATGTCATGTGGAGGAGCTCGTGTTTAAATATGTAATTACAGCCACACGGGCCGATCATTCTGGTTAAGCCGCACTTCCCAAAGTTCGTTTGTGGATGTATGACCATCTGTCATAGCTAGTTTCGTCCAGCCGAAAGCACGTAAAGTCATTGGTCCCAGCTGTCATTTGTAGATCTTTGACAGTCGTTACTGTCAGTCAGAAGCTCTTAAGTCTGACAACCAGTCTTACCATGGGGTATCGTATTACCCAAGAACTTGTTACTGGGTTGTGGAGATCCGATAGGATAGGCAGTCACTACATGTCAAGTACTGATAACTAGCTGCATCTGGTTCGACTGGAAGCCGAACCCAATATAGTTGGGAAAAAGGCAGGCAGATCATGATGGGTTTTATGTCATCAGCTTTACATTTATACTATCTCAGGAACTACTGCTTCGAACTATAAAAACATCTGTTTGAGTTGGATGTTATGGGCTATAAAACATCACGGCAAGTAGGATCTGAGCAGCAGGCATAAAACCATGGAGAACTGCTGTTACTGTTACTATCAGCCTGTATCATCCCACTGCTGGGCACAGGCCTCTTCCCTATGACTTTCAACTATTTAGATCTTGGGCTAATGAACAGCTAGTTGAAAATATATTCTTTACCAGTAATCTGGACCCCTAACCCTGAACACACCAACATTACCACTGGCGTACCGCAGGGTTTCATATTGGGTCCCATTCTGTTTAATAATAACGAGCGAATTTATCGAGTAAATAATCTGAACACATGAATCTCATTGGTTATATCGCCAATTTGGATTTGACCAATCCTGTTCCAGCTACAGAAGCGATAATAAAGATGTTCCACATCATCAACATTATACTTCTGTACCATTATCATAAAGCAGAAGAGTTTATTTGGTTGAATCTCTGGAACTATTGCTTCGAATTGAACAGTTCTTTTTGTGTTGGATAGTCCATCTATTGAGGAAGGCTTAAGGCTATAAAACATCACGCTAAGGCCTTTAGAAGCCGCGCAGCGGGGCCCCGGGGCCCCTCCCCTCTACTCCACTCCGCTCCCCTCTACTGCACTCCACCCCACTCCACCCCACTCCGCTCCCTTCCACTCCGCTCCGCTCCGCTCCTCTCCACTCCACTCCACTCCACTCCATTCCATTCCAGTCCAGCCATTTCATTACAAACCGAACTACTGCCACAAAAGAGTATCGTTAGTTCGATGCTTTTTATCAACCGAACTACTGACACCAACATTTTGTACTAGTCCGGTCAACCGGACTAACAACCGAACTACTGCCACAAAAGAGTATCACTTGTAGAGCATTCATAATGAGCATCATAACAAGTTGAAGAGCACTGTCTATTTTCATTAGTCATGGTTGTGGTGTTCGTGATAGCTAGCGTACCGCCGCCCCGGGGAACAGCCAGCCAAAAATACGAGACATATGTTTTAGTTCAGAGTAGTTTACCAGCTAGTAGGGTAAAGGGAGATTATTTGGTGAGACAGGCAACTCAGTGATAGAGTCTTAAAAGTCCCTCAAAACGTTACCTATGCATGCTGTAATGCGAAATGATTCAACTAGTTCACCACTAAAGTGGGAAGATGTAGTGACACATCATTTCGCATTATAGCATGCATTATAGGTAACGTTTTGAGAGACTTTTAAGACTCTATCACTGAGTTGCTTGTCTCACCAAATAATCTCCCTCTACCTTATAGGGTAGGCCCTATATTCGCTATCATCAACAGATTAGCGTTATTCTCACAAATTTAATTATATTTTATTGAATTTCATGTAGCATCGATAGTCGAGAATCTCGATGCTATGCATATTGCAGGGAAAACAAAACACGAAGGTTTCTCACGACACTAAAACACTCAAAAACCAATGTTGTATTTAGCATACTACGTAGACACAAGCACAGCATGGATACGTCTTTAAATCTTTGCCCTACAATAAATAAATCGGAACACATTGTCTTCACAACGTATGTAGCTCTTCGACTATTAAACGCATCGGATCAGTCGGCGTCACTACGAATAAATACAACAACGTTGCATTCCGATTTACTCCGAATGGTCGTCGTAAATCCAACGCCTTTCCGCCTCGGCTCGGCTCGCCAGATAAATAATATTAAAACAAAGGAGACGAAGCCAGTGTTGTGGACGTGGAACAAGGCTTTTTTTGTATTCCTTTTTTTCTGCTGCGAGTTTTTAAAATGGGTTGGTTTCCGTGTCCTACAGTGTACGTTAAGCCAGCTGTCAGCTTTGACAGTTGTTAAGGGCAATACAGAGCAGAAATATTTGACAGGCTGTGTAATCTTAAAAGTTTTCAGGGAAAATTACATTTTTTCAGAGATAAAGAAGACTTTCTGTTTTATGTTGTACAGAGATCTTTTAATGTAATAAAAGAAAAAAAAACAAATACTTGTCTCTAAAATTATCAAAAGAAAATTCTTTTTATAATTATCAAAAGAAAAGTCTGATTAATTCAAAATTTAAATAGATGCGGCGTCTCTTACAAAGCAAAAGATCCACGAGCAGAGATAAAAATGTAACATCCAACGTTTTTTTTAACTAAAAAATAAAACATGCCGCGAAAAATGTCCTTAAAAATTGTTATCAAACATTATTTCAACTGTCAAAACGGGTCGTGTCGTACAAAGCGCCCCCTGGCGGATTATCCGGGAGGCTGAGCCCTCCCACGGCACTCTTTTGTTTTGGCTAAACCAAGCCGTGATAGACGCACGAAAAGTGTCCTATTTTTTTTTTGTTGTCCTTTTTAGGACATGCTGTATATACGAAGTATGGAGCTTGTAGTTTTGCTCGGCTTTTTTAGGTGAAGAATTTTATTCACATCATGTTTTTAAAATGAACTGCGAGTTTTGTTTTTGGAGTTTATTATTCCAGGGAGATGTTTTCATGTACGGGATACTTCACGAGAAAAAACTGTTTGAATGCAAATGAACATGTAGCGTATATTTTACGAATAAAAACGCAACGGAACATGGTCTTAGCTTGTTTTAACTTCGACCCTAGGCCTAAAAGACAGTCTAAAAACCTAAGTATTTGAATTACAGCCTCGTAACGTGTTTACTTAGCGTTTCGTGGTACACCATTGTGACCGCCCCACCATTGAAACAATGCATTGTATTGTTATGTGTCACCTGCGCAAAGAACTAACTTTACCACTTAAACTTCCACTTTAAACAAATGCCAACTTGCTAAGTAATAAAACTAAACGAATGATTGAAAGTTATCAAAAAAGGATCAACTTTACGGTGGTCTTAATTAGGTTAATTTCAGAATTACTGGCCGTACTATAATAAAAAGTCATAAAAAATAAGTCATCATTATTTCAGCCTATTACAGTCCACTGCTGGTCGTAGGCCTCCCAAAGGAATGCCACATCACACGATCTCCCTCTATTTTCATCAAGCCAAAGCCAGCTACCTTTTCAGGTCTGTATCCATCTTGCCGGGGGGCGTCACACCCTACATTTACCTACTCGGTCTCCGTTCGAGAACCTTCCTACTTAACATTTCGTCGGTTCTGCGAAACATGTACCTAATTCAAACTTAATATTTCGATGTAGGTAGGAACTTTTGTATAGGGAATTGTTAAAGGTTCCAGAAAATACATAGACTTAATCATGAGCTGAACCTTGCCTAGCCAAATGTCGGATAAAATTGTTTAATTTCATTACATTACTAAATAAATTATTTAGGTCGTACAAGAAAGAGATACATGGTCCTAAATTGTTTTTCACTCTTTCTAGACTCTAGAAAGATGCCATGACATGGCACCTTCCTAGAGTAAAATTGCCAAGTACGTAATTGCCATGTAAGTAGAGAGTACAATGTACTCTCTAGAATCTAGATACGAGTAGTACTTGGCAATTTTAACCAGCGAATGCTTTGTCTATGTTCAAACTTGAAATGTAATAATTTTGCTTGTGGGTGCAACTATTTTACGAATATAAGTAAAAGAAAGAAATACACGAAGTGAATCACTTTGAAGAATTGCTAAAATTGACCGTTTATACCCGCAGGAAAATACTAAATTGCAAGCTCATGAAAGAAGTCGGTCAGAAAGGGTCGTTCCCTTTATATTATGTCTACCTTAAAACACTCCCCAAAATCATCGGCTCCGTATTCCATTTGTCGGTGTGATTACACCGATAAATGGAATACGGAGCAGATTTTTTTCAATATTCAGCCATTTCACGTCTACAAACCCTATGTGCTATTGAAGCATAAATACATGGATGGCATCAGGACAGACGGACAGTATTTTGCGACTGCTAACCGCTGTGCAGCCATAACCCCCGATAGTAATAACCTCTTTGATGTTGTATAGAATAAACACGGTGGCATGTCCTCTGCAATAACAGACTTTATTTGACTGACGTATAGCATATCCAGATAGAAAGCAATCTTAAGATAAGGATTTCCGATTACCGTAGGCATGGGCATGCGGACAGCGAGTAATGGACGACTCGTCGTCCGATCATGAACCCGGGTCGACGGCGCGTCGTTTTCCACGCGCGCCTCAAACAAAAACCTCAAAACTGTCAGCAAAATGATTACACTTATTGTATTGCATACTTATGTATTAGTTTATTATTACTTATAAGATTATGTTTGTGTATTTTATCTATGGGCCTTCGTTGCCTGATGACAAATAAATAAATAAATAAATAAATAATAAATTAGAGGGCCTGCCGGGGTCGTGGGACTGTCTTATCAGCTAACACTGGCCCCGGAACGTAAAGGGCTAATGAAGGAAAACCGAGGATTTTAGGCTCTTTAGTCGATTGACCCCGCTCAGATGGGACCCGCGGGATGAATGAACCAATTCATGATTTTGATTATTTTTTCATTGGTCGATTGGACCCGCTGTTCGAAATGACATTTAATTTCAAGTTTCAGTACAGACGTATAAAAAAATGTTACGCGGAATGCATGTGGTGCAACATGTTTAGCCCTTATTTATGTAGTTTGAGTCAGTACGAGTCTGATAGTCATATCCGCTCCATCCACCAGGGCGGAAGGACTCATTTGATGATTTTACCAAAAAGCCTTTCCCAATTTTCCTAATTCAAAGATGCCTGGAAAACTAAAACCGTGTGTGAAAAAGTGCACCCAATATTTTCCACAACGGGAATTTCCATCTTGCCATCAAGCAAAGGGGACTGGTAGCCAACATGTCATATGTCAAACGTTGATGAAATATGAATCACCCGGCCCGGCCAGACGACAGGGTACCAAGTCTTTGATGTTATATAAATACGACTGGCCGCCGCTCCACTCGTAAGGATGCCACGCGACTCAGGATAAATTGAAAAGTATAGTTTATGTTTTGGGTGGTAAGGCATTTCTGAACGCAGCCAAACACTAAAAAGTGGCGGAAGCAGCATCATAGCGAGCAGCTGATGTTGTTTTTTTTTTAACATTTGAATAAATGGCTTTTGTTTCTGTGATAGGTAAATGTATGATGTTTATTCCGTAACATCCTAACTAGTCTTTCCGCATAATAATAAGTTTACATTTGGCTATATTGTTGCAATCTTGGGTCCTCAAGTTATTGTCAAACAGTTCTATCTCCTTAGAAATAGACCAAATCGACGTACCTATAGATAATTTTTGGATTCACCACATAGGTTTTCAAAACTTTGAAGAATGTCGCTACAAAGCGTTAACGCTAGTGACCCTTACACTGCAGAACTTGCATTATAAAATAAGTCTTTGATCTTCAAACGTTGTGTAGCAGGAAGATATTAAATTCTTACTAGAAACTAAATTCCAGCCCTAAAGTCTCCAGCAATAGTCTGAATTTTTCCGGGTCTTGTTGTTTGTTTATTTAGGCTTATACATGTATAGGATAATAAACATTATCCGATAAACATCTGTTGAACGCTTGGATCAAAAAAAGTGTAACTGTAAAACGATCCTTATATCAACGTGAAATGGCATTTTGCAATTGACAGTTTTTTTTAGCTAAGTGTTCAACAGGTGTTTAACTTTTTTTTTGTTGAAGACTGCTACAGTCTCATTACAAAAAAAGTTACTGTTGAACAGTTTACCTAAAAAGACTGATATTTATTTTTTTGTTGTAAGGCTGTGTTAGTTTAACAACTGATCAAACAAAAGGCCCTAAATATTTGAAAACACTCCCACGACGAAAAAATTCTAGTGTGGCATAATAAATTATGTCCAAAAAAATCCATCCACGCCAGCACAGCCCTGATTGCATCGAATTAGTCTCTGTAAATAAAAGTGAAGTTCCACTAAGCGGCTACGACCGGTTCTAGCCGTAGTCGTTGCATACTGAACTTTGTATTGTTCACACGAGCGACGTGACTAATGCGATCGTTTGGACCACTTTAGTGTAGATTTGCGAAATTAGTAATTTAGTACAGTTTATTTTGTGTGGATTGGGTCGGTTTTTCTTTTCGACTTTTTCTTCTTTTGACTTTGTAAGGGTGTGTGTGATTAGAGGGATCAATGTCCAGTAGTGGACTGTTGTAGGCTGATGATTATGATGATTTTGGGCTACTGGTTATGAGCACATTTTAATTTAAGTAAATTGTTCAGTCGGTCCTAGGGTTTTTTTGACAAAAACAACATTAAAATCTGGAATTGCGAAAATAAATGGTACACATATTCTACCACGCTCAGCGCCGGTGTATCCTTAATGACACACCCTAGGGTTTTTTGTCACAGGCCAGTGTATCTTTAATGATACACCACACTGCCCCGTTTTCGGTGGCCAGTTCATCGCTGGTGTATCCTCAATAATACACTCTAGGGTTTTTTGTCACAGGCCAGTGTATCCTTAATGATACACCACACTGCCCCGTTCTCGGAGGCCGGTGTATCCTTCAGTATACACCGTTTCATACATTTTAGGAGGGGTTCAAAAGCGTTGGCCCTGGAAAATATGCATGTACCCTTTTTCAAAAATTGCCTTGGCGCTGAGTGTGTTTACACAAGCAATAATTGAAGAACTGAAAATAACAAAATTAATTATTTATCGCAACAACAATGATTATGCTGAAATAGCCTTTTTTATTAGACACCCTTCCACCATCTAGGTATGCTTGAAAATATCTCCCTTTGAATTTAAAATAAATGAACACAAAATTGATAAAAAAATACTCTACTATTCGCCTACTGTAGTTTTGTTCGTGGAATGCGAACTATGGGGTAGTTGTGCCCATAGTTCGGATTCCACGAAGTGTTCCGTTCGTGAACTGCGAGCCACACAACACTACTCGTAATTGTCTTTTTAGACTAATAGCGGGCATGTCTGTGTGCAAACTTATTACCTAGTTAGTCTGTTTTGTTACTAGATTAGGTATCACTAGGTTACTCGTCGTTGTTCGTGATTAAACATTGTTTAAGCGAAGTTTGGATTCGTAAGTTGTATTTCGTTGATGTTGTCGTGTATGGGAGCATGTATGTATTGTGTGTGTTGTCCTAGCTAATATAAATGCTTTCACTCCAATCACTAAAAACTTCTTTATTGTTGAAGATTACATCTATCCATGTACGAAGGGACATGGATAATAGGGTTGTTTTTAGATGAAAAATCATCAAATGAGTCCTTCAGCCAAGCAGTGACGCGAAAGGGACTGTCAGACTATTACTGCCTATAAATCCTGATGTTCCTTCACTTTGCGTTAGTAGAGCTGCGGTGCCTTTTTAAGACAGTCGTACAAATAGGGGTAGAGAAGTAACAGAAGCTGCGGGCAGAAGCTATTGAGCTATATGGTTCTATTTCTTTGAGTGGCTCTGTGATAGCTTTGGTGAACAGCCAATTAGATGTTTAGTTATTTGTTACATTTGATTACAGCAGCTGTTTTACTTTGTAGGTCATTGATTAGGAAAGATGGCGGAATACATTTAATTAGTCAGTAAGTTATATTATCAAACAATATTTGTCGCGTATTCTTTCTTTTGTTACGAGCCAAAATTGAATTAGATACGTCGCTTTTCAGTCACAATACGTAATTCCTAGGTATAATTCTCACTAGTTCTGACGCCATTAGCCCTCGAGTTTTGGTGCGTGTAATCTTTGTTCATTCATTGATTTACAAGAACAAAAATACGTGCCCTTATTCGAAACTTTAACTGAAAGACTACTTCGATTTGCAATTTATTGATGCAGTCATCATACCTATTGTGACAGAACTGTCACCTAATCTTATTCATTAATTGCAAAACCTGGTTGGTCACGTCACGTGTACCTAGAATGTGGCCTACGTGTCTTGTCGCGCGTTACCCAGGGACGGAACCAGTATTAAATTCGTTGAAAGGCCACTAATTTCAACACTACTATTGGAAGTATTAAACTTGAACGAAGGGTAAACAGTGTGCATTGGGCCTCTACCACACTTACAATTTTCACCACAGTTCTGCCTACGTAAGGGTGCGTCCACATCTGGCGAATGCGCAGCTCGCGCGCCGTTTGCGAACTGCGCGCGAGCCGCGCGCGCCCAGTCACGGCAATGGTTTAGTGCATTCGCCAGATGAGTACGCACCCTTAGCTTCTCGCATGAACAAACAATACAAATACACGGTCGGCAATACTGAACGCCCAACCACAAACACAGGCAAGTACGCGCAGGCCTGGCTTGCGCAGGCAAAACTGTGGTACTTCTAAAGCTTGTGCACTTGGTAGGCCCATATGGATCATAACAGGTAGGATTCTAGTTTCTGCTTACCTTATTGGGGAAAAGGCGTGAGTTATGTATGTATGTTTGAAACCAGCCAAACAAATGCATGTGCTCAAAAAGGTGCTTTTTCATTTTCGAGGTTTCTATTTCTATGTATGCTGACTGAGCCTGTGGCTTTGGGAGTCTTTCAAAGCACAAAGCTTTTAGTTTGGTTCGAAGTTTCGGCCATTTTCTACTTATCATTTACGTACTTAAGATAAGTAAGGACCACGAAATAAACTGAATACTCGCAATGTACGTATAGTCAAAATGGTCATGAATTCGAAAATAAAAGGGAGTAGGGTGTACCTGTACCTTCGTTTCGTAGACGAATTTAAGTAGACCCACTGGCGCAAAAGGTGATGACTGAAGCTAGGTGACTGTTACCTAAGTACTTACTCGTGTAACGGATTTGGTATTTCTACTCCTGGGCGAAGGCGTCCCACCACGTCTTCCACCTATCGACACTGTCCAGCTCCTGCCGTCTCCAACGAGCTTTGGTTTTAAAAACACGATTTTTGTCCCTGTTCAGTATGGAGCAAAAATATAGTACAGGTGGCCTACCATGAACTTAACGCGATCCAGTCTAGGCTGTGGGAAAGAGATGGCGCTAGACGACTTGTATAGCTCTGTTTTTTTCCCACAGCCTAAACTGGATCGCGTTAAGAGCTCGTGGTAAGGCCTCAGTTAAAAATAAACCATTGTTCAATAGCATTCGCACGACTATTACAAACAGCTAAATTAATTTCGCTGCCATATTGTTTGGAGTCGGAAAAATCCATGCGCGAATATGCTGTGCAGTTGTTATTGAATTTGGCGAGTCTAATAGACTGGTTGTGTCCGACTGGTAACTGGTTTATGTGAATTATATTGGTTTTAGTTTCCTCTAATATTTGTTTTGTTTGCATTTGTCGTTGACTTGATTTAAGTACTTGTTAGATCGAGTTTGAATACTTCGACCAATATCTACACTAGCGTACCAAAGTATGGAATCACTTATGTGGTGTTGATCTGGGATAGCTCCTTAAATAATGGCGTGGTTTGAATGAATTTGATACCAATTTAAAGTTAACAGTCAAACCTTTAAAATGGTACACTTTTTGTTATTGTAATAGTTATTAAGAGCCCATACTACCTCAAATGGCTTAGCAGAATCCTGTGATACGTCGAAAATACTGCAGCATTAATTTTGAAATAAATATATGGTAAAGTTGAGGATTAATGTTAGGTCTTATGTTTGGCGAAAACATGATTCCATAAAATTTTCTCGATAGAAAAAAATCCCAAGTTACCTACCTCTAAATTGAACAATAAACCGCTGGCAATCATAAAATACTTAAAATTAGATCATGAAACTTTTTATACTAACTGAACTAACTATAAAGCAGGTCTTATTTATTTTTTTGAATTTTTTTTTTCGCCGTAAAATAAATAGATTTGCGTGTAGACAGCTAAAAGAAAGAGCAAGCAATAGTGCGTGGTACGTGCAAGTGCGAGCGAGTAAGATTATATTGAAGTACTTGGAGCCTTAAGTACAGTCACGAGCAATAATATATATACATTGGTCACATTTTCTAAAATATCTCTACTTGTACTTTTCAAAAAATATGTGTACAACATGGTTTTTTAAATAACCTAACCACCAAACTGTGTCAAAACTGGGTAACCAATGCTGTCACAGTAATATAAACGAAACAATATCAGTAAAAAGTTTACACTTCTAATGTAATTTTAAAGTATCCATGACAATATCGAAAATATGTAAACATGTAATAGAAATTGTGTGCGTGTTATTGAAATTTTGTCATGGATATAATATAATGACATTGATAGTGGTACCTATATCTACTTTCCTGTTTTTATTTTTATTCATTGTATACAATGGTTTCTGAATGGGACTAATTCAGTGATGATGATTAATACAATAATCATCAGTCTATTGCTAATAGTCCAAGCTATGTCTGATGCTTTTGTTCTTTGCTGTATTTTTTTTATTTCGGATCGTATCTCTAAGAGAAACCCTGAATGTAGCTCGCTGAGTGAAAAATACAATGCGATGAATACATTACAGATTGTTAAATAAATAGTGGTCGGTTACTTCAATAAATCATAACAGCACAGAAAATATTTATCTAGCTGCACTGCACGATAGCAAGAAACCTACCGTAATGCGCATTTATGCCTTCTGTTTCGGGCACGCCGCAATCGCGGCGTTAAGACCCCTCTGAGAAGTGTCTGGAGAGGCGTCACGGCGTCTTCACCTTCCGCTTGTCGCTGGTCCTCACCTGACATGAAACTTTCGAGAGGTTCCTGTGTCTGATAAGGAAAGACGAAATGCCTGGGTGTCACCACAGCAAGAATCGCCCGGAGGAATCAGTGGAGCATAGGTTGCAGGTCTGCCCCACTTGGGCAGAGCACCGCCGTGTCCTCACGGAAGCGATAGACGGTAACTTCTCGCGCCCTGCATTGGTCTAGGCCATGCTGCGGGCAGAGATGCATATGATGATTGGATCCATGCAGAGATGCCTCATCGACTACCGCTACGTTGAGGTAATGAGATGTCTGTTATGTATAAGACCGCAACGATGACTCTCCAAGTACAAGAACACAGCATAAAACCAATCCAACTGCTTCGAGGGGTAAAACAGGGAGACGTCATTTCTCTGAAATTGTTTACAAACGCGTTGGAGGTCGTTTTCAAGACGCTAGACTGGAAAGGACGTAGTATAAATATCAACGGTCAGTACATCTCGCACCTCCGATTTGCGGATAACAGTAGGAGGGAAAGAGCTGGAAGTAATGCTGAACAGCCTAAACGATTCTTCAAGGCATGTGGGTCTCGGAATGAATTTAGACAAAACCAAACTCACGTTCAATGGGTCATGTCAATCCAATACCTGTAATATTGTAAATGGTGCTGCCCTCGAGGTTGTGCAAGAATACATAATTATTATACATTAGGGAAGCTGCGTCATATCTTCGAATTATCGATCCCACAATCTTTCAAAACCAAGGTTTATAACCAGTGTGTCTTATCCGTAATAACTTACGGAGCTGAAACGTGGACACTTACCATAGGCCTAGTCCACAAATTCAAGGTTGCTCAGCGTGCCTTGGAGAGAGCAATGCTCGGAGTTTCTCTGCCGTATTAGGAACGAAGTCATTCGCCAGAGAATCAAATTAATCAACATTGCGCATAAGCATGCTGAAGTGGAAGTGGGCCGGCTACGTCTGTACACGGACAGATGGTAGATGGAGCAGACAATTAGTGCTGAAGTGAAGACCGCGAATGGGTAAACGTAGTGTAGGACCCCCTGCGACAAGATGGGTCGATGATTTGAAGAACCGCCCAGGTCCAGGTTGGCGCTTTTTGGGAGAGGCGGACGTTCAGCAGTGGACGGCAATAGGCTGATAATATAATGCTGCAGGGCGAGACGGAATGGGAAGCGATCGCCTTCTTCAGCGAAGCAGTCAAGCAAGCGGAGGAGGAGGCAGGTGCCGTGACGGAGAAGACAGCCTCGACCTTACAACATAGCCATCGCGGGAGATGCCCACGGGCGGCATCGGCTCGACGTCACGAGGCGACTTCCGGCCACCGAAGGGGCGGGCATGTGGACGGCGAGTAATGGGTGACTCGCAGTCAGATCATGGACCTTGCCCGGGTGGATTTTTTGGCCCTCTGAGAGGGGGGCCCCATCATTATGCTGACGTTCTTTGAGGCGCGCGTGGGACACAACGCGCCGTCGACCCGGGCATGGTCCTTGGTCGGGCAGCGAGTTGCCCTTTACTCGCTGCCCGCATGCCCGCGCCTACGGTGGCCGGAGATCATCAAGCGACGTCCGTCGCCGTGGGCGTCTACCACCGCGGGTGGGGCGGAGGGAGGACTCTGTCCTCTCTCGCTCGCGGCCCGCCTCCTCCTTCGCGAGCATTACTGCTTCGCAGAAGGAGGCGACCGCTTCCCACTCCGTCTCGCCCCGCAGCATGGCCGCGACCAATGCTGGGCGCGAGAGGTCTCCGCCTATCGCAGCCGTGAGGACACGTCGGTGCTCTGCCCAAGCGGGGCAGTCTTGCACCGTATGCTCCACCGTGTCCTCCGGGCGATCTTCGCAGTGGTGACACCCAGGCGTCTCCTCCTTTCGCATCAGACACAGGTACCTCCCGAAACTTCCGTGTCCGGTGAGGACCTGCGTCAAGCGGTAGGTCAGGACGCCATGACTTCTCTCCAGCCACTCCTCAAAGAGGGGTCTCACCGCCGCAATTGCGGCGTGCCCGTGCCCGGGTGGATTGAGAATTACGAGGGGTGATCAAAAAGTAATGATAATCGGTTACTTCAGGTCCGCATAAAAATCCAAAGAATATGTTTTTTGCTTACTTATATACTCACTACATCAGCCTAAAAAAAACATATGAATAGATCACGATTTCCGGGAGATACATTCATTTGAGTACGAACATGTCGAAGAAATAACATCAACATGGAGAAAAATGAAATTAGAGCTGTCATCAAGTACCTCTGTTTGATAAAAATGTCCATAAAAGACACACACAGTGACTTGTGGAAACATTGGGGGACTCTGCTCCTCCGTATACTACAGTTGCACGCTATACCAAGGAGTTTAAACTGGGCAGAACATCCACTGAAGATGAACATCGCGAATGACGCTCATTCACGTCCCTCACTGAACACAACGTGAAAAATGTCGAAGAATTTGTGTTGACAGATCGAAGAGTGACCATTAGGCATGTAGCTGAGGTCACAGGGATCTCTGGCAGTGTTGATAAAATCCTTGCAAACAAATTTCATATGAAAAAGGTCCCTGCGCGATCGGTACCGAGAATGTTAACTGACGAGCAAAAGAAAAAACGAGTTGAGCCGCAGTTGTGAGGGCTGCCATTCAAGAAACGGAATTGGAACTGCTCGAAAACCCTCCCTATTCGTTAGATCTAGCTCCTAGCAACTTCTACCACTTTCCTCTGCTTAAGGAACGCCTCCGAGGCAAGAAATTTGAAGATGATAGTGAAGTGATGGCCGCTGTTAAGGAGTTTTGGGAGGGTCAAGACAAAGAATTTTTTTCAAAGGGAATCTTGGGTTTAGAAAAAAGATGGACTAAATGGATTGATTTGTTAAGAGACTATGTAGAATAATAAATTATTATTTTGACTTTAATGACCGTGTTTTATATTCATTATCATTACTTTTTGATCACCCCTCGTATTTCCGATCTCAAGCAGATCAAGCAGATGGAAACTGCTGCTTTGTAATTGTTTATATAATTTCGAAACTGTTCTGTTTACATGTTTTTGAAAATTGAGAATTATTTCCGATCTCAAGCAGATTGAAACTGCTGCTTTGTAAGTAATTGTTTACATAATTTTGAAACTGTACTGTTTACATGTTTTTGAAAATTGTGAATTATTTCCGGTCTCAGGCAGATTGAAACTGCTATAATTTTGAAACTGTACTGTTTACATGTTTATGAAAATTGTGAATTATTTCCGATCTCAAGCAGATTGAAACTGCTGCTTTGCAAGTAATTGTATACATAATTTTGAAACTGTACTGTTTACATGTTTTTGAAAATTGAGAATTATTTCCGGTCTCAGGCAGATTGAAACTGCTATAATTTTGAAACTGTACTGTTTACATGTTTATGAAAATTGTGAATTATTTCCGATCTCAAGCAGATTGAAACTGCTATAATTTTGAAACTGTACTGTTTACATGTTTATGAAAATTGTGAATTATTTCCGATCTCAAGCAGATTGAAACTGCTGCTTTGCAAGTAATTGTATACATAATTTTGAAACTGTACTGTTTACATGTTTTTGAAAATTGAGAATTATTTCCGGTCTCAGGCAGATTGAAACTGCTATAATTTTGAAACTGTACTGTTTACATGTTTATGAAAATTGTGAATTATTTCCGATCTCAAGCAGATTGAAACTGCTGCTTTGTAAGTAATTGTTTACATAATTTTGAAACTGTACTGTTTACATGTTTTTGAAAATTGTGAATTATTTCCGGTCTCAGGCAGATTGAAACTGCTATAATTTTGAAACTGTACTGTTTACATGTTTATGAAAATTGTGAATTATTTCCGATCTCAAGCAGATTGAAACTGCTGCTTTGTAAGTAATTGTATACATAATTTTGAAACTGTACTGTTTACATGTTTTTGAAAATTGTGAATTATTTCCGGTCTCAAGCAGATTGAAACTGCTGCTTTGTAATTGTTTACATAATTTCGAAACTGTACTGTTTACATGTTTTTGTAATTTTCTTGGGTATATAATTATGTAACTTAAAGTTAATATAATTTTTTGGCAATCTATCGTTAACGAAGTTTTGATAAAAATGTGTAGTTAATTTTGACTTGATTTAACGTTTACATAATTATTGGACACAGTTAGCATACTTATTTTTGCAATTTAATAATTGTTACATTAATTTAAATTTTAAGGTCGTTTCTATGTTATTGCTCGTGACTGTACTCAAAATCGCGCGGAATCGGAGTAAGTGACTCACTGATGCTGGCTGAGGTTTCCGATCTACACTCGAGAGCAATGAATCCGGGTCACTTAAAGAATCCTAAAAATCTCGGAAACTAAAAATGCTAGGTTAATGCAATAAATTGTATTTAATAGACAATGTAATACTCCTTAAATGAAGGTATTAAAACTTCTTAGTTATTGTAAAGTTATATCATAAAAAAATCAAATTTGAAAAAGGGCCACTTTCGAAGATGGTACTACGAAATTACAGCATTTGGTTTTGCTTTTGTTTGTAATCTGTCATTTATGTGGGTACATAAACCATGTTGATAGTGCTCTATATTCATTATTCAAGCTGAAATTATGTCGCTTACGCCTGAAGAATGCACCAGAATACTTACAATGCTGGAAACCGGCCGGAGTCAGCGCGATACAGCCAGGACTGTCGGTGTGTCGCTGTCAACAGTACAAAGAGTTCTCCGACGTTACGAAGAAACTGGTTCTAACCTACGCAGACCAGGAACGGGCAGAACCAGGTGTACCACAGCACGAGAAGACCGATACTTGGTGAACACCATGCTTCGAAATCGCTTTCTCACAGGAACTGAACTCACCAATCAGTTTCGACGCCTCGGAGGAAGTAACCCAAGTGCATGGACAGTAAGACGTCGGCTTGCTGAATCTAACTTAAAACCCCTTAGACCTGCAAACGGCCCTAAACTGGAGCGTGGGCATCGTATTTCAAGACTAAGATATGCTCAGAGCCACGTAAATTGGAGTATTGAAGATTGGTCAAAAGTTATGTTCTCCGACGAATCAAAATTTATGCTCTACAAGCACGATGGAAGACACAGAGTGTATCGAAGACCAGGGGAAAGATTCAAGCAAGCATGCATCGAAGAAAAAGTAGCCTACGGTGGTGGGTCTGTACTTGTGTGGGCTGGAATTTCTTCTGAAAGTCGCACAGAGCTGGTGATCATAGAAAACGGCTCTTTAACTAGCGTAAGATATGTGGAAGAAATCCTCAATGATCACGTAAAGAAAGAAAGAAAGAAGAAAGAAAGAAAAAAAAACGTTTATCGGCACATGCCACAAGTGCACACAGTATTAAGAAAAGACACAAACAAAAATAACTTAAAACTAAACAATATTAAGAAGCCAAAAAAAAAAAAACATGTAGGGTATATTTACACTGTGTGACTCACGGCTGCGCCAAATAGGCCCATTTCAGCATAATGTCGGACAACTAAAGGTGCCCGACGCTGGTTTTCAAATGAACCTAAATGGTGAGTGTCCGAACACGTTTGTTCATTTATGGTCAATTTAGGTGAGGATGCTATATTTATGCATGACAATGCCCGACCTCATACAGGTAGGATTGTGAATGACTACCTTCAAGAGATGAACATTACTCGTATGGAGTGGCCAGCGCGCAGCCCGGATATCAACCCGATCGAGCATGCTTGGGACGAGCTAGGCAGATGCGTAAAACAACGAAACCCTCCCCCAATCACGCTTCGTGAGCTCAAAATTGCTCTCACAGAGGAATGGGAGAATATTCCCCAAAATCGTATAAGGAACTTGGTGTACAGCATGCCAAACCGCGTAAACGCAGTAATGGAAGCACGGGGAGGCAATACGAAGTATTAAAATTCAAGAAAATCGTAATAAAGTTCAAAAATTTCATGTTTCTTATTTTTGTTTTAAGGAGAGATCAGCAGTTTTTTTCTTTATGTAATTTTGTGTTAATAAAATGTATGGTGACTCATATTTTTTTTACTTTCATTTAAGGAGTATTACATTGTCTATTAAATACAATTTATTGCATTAACCTATCATTTTTACTTTCCGAGATTTTTAACATTCTTTAAGTGACCCGGATTCATTGCTCTCGAGTGTATCTTAAAAAGTCACAAACTGAAAAACAGGTTGTTTTTTTTTTTGAGCAAATCAAGTTTCTTCCGCTCCACCCGAGAGGCCAGACCCACAGAGGATGAATTCGATGATATTAAAAAAAAAACCTAAAGAACAAAAAGTTATCCACGGAAATGTGTTATGTATTTCTGAAATAGAATCACAGGAAAATTTATATCCGCACTACACAATACATTGAACACAAATGGTTTTCTTAACTCTACCATTCATTTCGGTCTTTTTTCCGTTATTGTTTTAGCCAGAACGTAGAGCATTAAAAAATAATTGCAGTAATTATTATAATTACATGCCCTACAGTGTTTCCCGGTGGTCCAGTGACCTATTAAGGCCATAGGTCTTGCGACCGTGTTCTAGTAAGGTGCACAGAAACCTGCTACTACTGGGTCTTTTTTTATCGTGGTAAAATCATCAAATGAGTCCTCCCAACCAGGGCAGGGCGGGAGGGACTGTCAGACACGTGCTGACTAAAATCCACGGTGTCCTTCAGTAGCCCTTTATGTACCGGAGTCGCGGTATACGTGTGTCCTCGTAGGGGCCCCGTCATTGTGCTTGGCATTACACAACGCGCCGTCGTCGACCCGGCCATGGTCCATGGTCGGACAGCGAGTCGCCCATTACTCGCCGCTCGCATGCCCGCGCCTACTTGTTGAATAAAATAGGGTGCTAATTAAGGCAGCTTCTTTAAAATGTCATTCTCGTCTGCAAATATATTTAGTTGTCTAATGAATTAATAGGTCAGCGACAAACTTTTAGCGTCTAATAAATGGTTTATAAGCGACCATATATTGTAAAACAAGCTACTGTTAATATGACGCAACATGGTGATAATTCTTAAGCAACTAAATTTGTGATATGTCTACTCATTGCCAGCTTCTAATAAGTGTATCAACTTCATCTATAAAATAATATCAACGTACTCTAATTTCATAGAGTCACCGTTATATTTACCTAATTTTGTCTGTGTTCCACCAAATATACTGAATGTGCACCAAAATATGTTCAAGGTGTAATAAAAAAAATCTACCTAAGCAGGGTCGACGAAGCCCCGCTTCGCGGGGCTTCTATTTCTGTGTACAAGGTTTAAAGGAACCTAACCAAACCGAACTTCGGGGTGTCCCTGAAATCTTGCTAAAGCGAGTTTTAGATTTGGTACTGATTTGGTACAATATATAAAGTAGCTCACTTACAACATTAGTCGCTGAGTTATCAAATCAGAAGTAAATACATTTATCGGTAGCTCGGAGTCATATTAATTTACGCTCGTAAATTGACGCTGGTTTCTTGATATTTTGTTGGAATAGTAAAGATGATGAATTAATATAATTGAAGCTGTTCTATTAACTCGTCGCTCACATATAAAAAAAGACGCTAGGTTGCAGGTGCTAAAGAAAACTTTTGTTGCCGCACATATAATTTCCCAATAAAATATACACAAAGAATAAGCATATTTACAAAGTTATAACGCATAACAATTCTAGAGTGGGGTCTCGTGATGTCAGAAGCAAGTAAAATAAAAACTGCTGACGTCAGAACTGAAATTTTTACGTTTTTTGAATTTAAAAGCGTCTCTTACCTTCGTCAGTTTTGGCTTGCATTTCAAAAGGAAAAAAAGGTATAATTAGTATTTTTGATAATCCAACTGACGGTCTATACAATATATTTTTCAGTCATCTTGCAAACTAGGACTTTTGGCTAAAGCTAGGTAATTAGTCGACATTGTAACATTCCTTAGTCTAAAGCCTCGACCCTCTTTGATCATCTGGGGCTCCAATGTGTGATACCGTGATCTCTGAGCTTAGACGGTATGCTGTGGCAAGGAACCAATTCCATTTTGGTTTAAATCGGATTTACATACAGAGAACGTAATTGAGTTTCTAGGACTGTGATACATTACGACCACCTGGTGGTCTACCATGACGTCTAGCTCCAGTGTGGGAATGAGACAGAGCTATACAAGTCGTCTAGCGCCATCTCTTTCCAAACTGGATCTACTCTGGCTTTAAGACATTATGGTAGGCCAAATGATCTCAACGTATTGTTGTAAAAGGAATGCATTGCATCAGCTTTTTATCGCCATCTGCTTGACATTATTGAACTCTCATAGTACATGCGATGAAAAGGGAATGTGAGATGTGCATTTTATATTTTAAATTTTTGACCATAACAAAAATTCACGCCTTTTTCCCATGGAGGTAGGCAGAAACTAAAGAGCGCCTGTTACGATCTTTACTTACTAATATATAAATAAATACTCAATTCGCCACATCCACATTTATAGAATGGTCACAAAGGCACGCCAATTGCTGTACCACGCATCTGGCCTTTCTAAAGCAGTCCATTATGGTCATCAATGTAGGTCATTCTAGGACGTCCCCTCCCGGCGAAATAAAGAAAGAAAATTGTGTTTATTGGCACTGAAACAAAACTAATTAAAGTTATAACAAGAGTAATGCAATAAAATAACTGAAATAATAATTAAAAAAACTTTACTACGCACCTCTGCTTTATAAATTCTTTTTGTAAGTCGCCTTTTAATCATTTATTTGATTGAGCAGTTGAAACCATTGTGTTTTGTCTACTAAGTTCACATTTACTACGTTTCTTCTAAAATCTATAAGATCAGATACAGTAAACAATTTTCTAGTCTTGGGTAGTTACTGTAATCAAAACAAACAATAATACAAAATTCCCACGCTAAAAAGTAAGAGTGAAGAATTGGGCTACTGGATATATCTCGCATAGGTCAGTTGATTCAGTGGGTCAACTGATTACGGTGGCACTTTCACTGCCATTGCGCCGAGGTCGCGGATACAGGCGCGGGCGCACCCGAGGTATGAATGACTGTAGGTGCCTCATGTGTAGGTGGGTGAGTATAGTCGACAAAAGAGTTAGATGTATATGGTGGATGGGACTTGTGTTGTTAAGTAAATTGGTATGTGTGGAGTAACGATTATTGACCAATTAAAAAAGTCTGATTCAAACATTTTGATATTACAATATACGGGTGTGAGAAAAATGACTGTGTTTTTCTTGGTAAATAAAAACTGATTTAAAGTAATCCCTTGTTTCTGACCATTTCTTACCACAGTCCACACGCTCATCAACATTTTGGTCCTTCGAGCCGTATTGTAATCATGTTTTCAAGATGTGAGTGGTGTTTGTGTCAGAGGCTCGACAGTACAAATAGACAGCTAATTACCTTGTATAAATAAAATAGGTACTTTTAAACAAAAAGTATTGCGAGGAAGCTTTGCTGTTAGGTGTTTTACATCATTCTTTTATCGTAAAACACGTTGTGCTTGTAATAAGAATTCTTTTTCTGGCTGTGATTTTTTTTGTCATGTAACATACGTACAATTGAAATAAGCCCATCATATTCCCAATGCTAGGACACAGCCCTCTCTTTGAGAGGGAGTGGGCTGTGATCCACCAAGCGGTTCAAATGCGAGTTGATAAGTGTCACATGTAGCATGTAAACCAAATTATTTCATCAATTATACCTATACCTTGTACGGAAATGTAATCGTAAGATAATAATTGACGTGTAGTTGGTTTTGTGTGTAAAGGAATGTGAAAAATATGGTTTTTAATTTTAGATCATTTAAATTATTTGTTGGATGATAATTTGACGATGGTTAAATGTTCCCACGATTTTAACGATGTTCCCACCCTTACATCAATATTTGTTTAAAAAGTTATACTTTTCTATGTTTTTTACCAGGTTTTCCCATAGAATAGTAAATAATTTTAATAAATATGTCTTATGCCTCGAAATGTTAAGCTTATATGGGCGTTTAATACTTTGTCTTTTAACATTAAAAAAAAAAAGACTTTCACGGTATTTCAGAGACTTTTTCAAGAAATATAATCTAAGAATATTATTGCCTGGGGGTGTACTGTATATAGAACCGTGTAAAGAGTTCTAGGAATTTGTCTTCTATTGTTTTATATTCGTCATTGCTACATTCTAACGGAATCCAAAAATACCAGCTTTTGCCTGTGGCTTCGCTTACGATAATTTAACATTTTAACAATAATTTCGGGTTGTACTCTGCTTGTAATTGAATCACGGTTCAAAAATAAAGTTTTAGAAGAACGTTATTGTTGTTTACCTTAGGACTACTTAGTGTTATCCGGGATGGTACCCTATGTCCGTTTCTTACGTATCCGTACTGTTAATAACGTTTTTGCGAAATTCAGAGGTTTAGGCGTGAAACATTATCAATCAAACTTACTTTCGGGAGTAATCTAAATTGAGAGGTATGTAAGATCCTAACATTTCGGCACTTTCAGTCGAATCCATTATACGTCGTTTTTTAATCTCGTAGACTGAATTGACAGGTGCAAATAGCGAACTGACACGAATTTCAATAGAATTTATGTCAGTTTTGACATTATCATTTGTCAATTTGGTCTACGAGATTAAAAAACAAACTTTAGTTATGTCAAACAACACAACTCCAATGAAAATTTTAACCACCCTTTCTCTACTTTCCAGGAGCTGACATGTCCTTTCAAGGCGAGTACGCAGCCCAAGTCCTGGGCCTCTCCGGAGAGGGGACCCGCGAGGAGGCGGCGTCCTCCCCGCGCCCCACCTCCCGCCCGCTGTACCCGCTCGATGCGCCCGCGCACCCACCGCAAGATAACTTTAGGAAAGAGGAGAAGGAACAGAATCATGTGCATAAGTTTAATAATGTAAGTTCAATCGAGTTTATTTGATGACAGGTGAAAACTGTCACATGACGGAAAAAAAAGTGAGTTTGAACCATGAAAGATCAAGAGTCATAAATTATTGCGGATTGGTTACAGTTACCTATTATTTTAGTTGTAGATCATGAGACAGGAACCTCTTAAGATTATTTTATTATTTTAAGCACAAAAGTAACGTTTTCCTTTCCCTGTGTTCCAGCAGCGGTTCCCCGGCGCAGGCGCAGGCGCCGAGGAGGGCGGCGTGCTGGACCTGCGCGCCCGCGAGCCCTCCGTGATCTCCGTGGGCTCGCAGCACTCGGGGGCCTCCGAGCCCGCCGGGTACCTGGACGCTGTCAGGTCAGTAACTACTGCTAGGACATGGGAACTAGCGCGGAAGGGCGGAGTGCACGACAGAAATGAGCTGGTGCGAATCCTGGCTAGGATCAGTGATTTTTCTAAAATCCAAAGATGCACTTTTAGTTTTCGTCAAAATCAGCCTAGAGACTCCTTTCAACATTTTTTGATATTTCTCAGTCTCGGATATAGCTATCCATGCCCAGTTGAAAAACACCCCTGTATAATTAGAGATTAAACGAACTTACCTGTAAGTGAAGTTCTATCTTAATTATATGAAGGATCCATCCGAAGAGATTAGCATTAACACATGTAGTATCGCCTACTAGTACATGCCATTCCACACTATTTTGAGAGTATTTCATTAGTTTTTTTTTTTTTTTTGCTGTGGGTAGTTTAGTCTACTTGGATACTGCGCTCGCAATTCGTGTCATTTAGTTTAGAGTCTAACCCGATATTAACTTCATATTTTACGATTGATAGGGGTACACCGAACTCGTTCGGTCTCTACCGGGTGGGAGGGTTGCTAATCTCTTCGGATGGATCCTTCATATAATTAAGATAGAACTTCACTTACAGGTAAGTTCGTTTAATCTCTAATTATATTGCGGATCCATCCTCGAGATTAGCATTAACACATGTAGATTTTTAGAGATATGAATCGTAAAATATAGTTGGATGAAATACAAGGCTTGAGAATTATGAATAAGGTCAATAATTTTCAGGTAACTGTTTCTGTAGCTTGTGCTGTGCAAAGGCAAATTTCGAACGTTTTATCAAAAAACGGAATAACTAGCATAGGTTGAAATTATCCAATTTTAGGACTGTTTATAGGAACGGAACGGGAATTTTAATTTTAATAATGAAAGGTCCCATACCCTTCATTATTAGACATTTTAATTTATTATAAAGTTTGTTTGCACCCTATGTACAGTGACTGTACGGAGAGCTGGGTGGCATTTTTTTTTTTTTTTTTTTTTTTTTATATATATATACAATATATCTTATTAGTATTATTATCTTTAAATCATAAATGTTCCTCTGGGTATCATTTATCAAGATTAAGTACCAGAAACATCTCGGGGCTGTTCACAGACAGAGAGGGTTCGGAACCAAAAACCTCATAAAGAATCTTTTAATATTTTCATTCCTGGGAATGTTTTCTTTAGTAATTAAACTTACGAGCAGAGCGGTTTGAATTTAAGATTCCTTATTGGCACTATTATTATACATTCATGTAAAGAATTTCATAATATTTGGAATTGATGCCTAAAACATGTTATAAAAAAATAATAATAAATGAACCACCCTTTATCGCATCGTTTTAGAGATGACGGTGGGATACCTCTTTTTGTTATCACCTCGCGGATGAGTTGCCGCTGGAGTAATGGTGTTGCACATGTGGCGCCGACTGAAATCAGTAGATAAAAAATAAATTTTTAGTTACCCGATATCATGATTTTTAGACACCACAAATCCTTTAAATAACCACGGCCATGTTGACCAGTGTGGGTCAACCATTAAACCCTTGGCATTTTCAGACTATCTTTATATCATAGTAAAGAATTAAATGCATATAAATTAAACTTTATATAAATTTAACTTTTTTTTTTTTTTTTTTTTTTTTTTTTTTTTTTTTTACAAAGACACAGTTTGCAAGTTGTACTCCACATTTGAATGGATACATCAAACTCCTGATATGCTTTAAAGTTCTCAGAAGAATGAATAAATAAAGCGAAAATCATATAGGTTACCATTGCTGTCTGATTGCAATCTGATGAATTATCTTAGAAAATATTTTAAGGCTTATATAAGCAGCCATAATTTTTAGATAGGTACCTATAATCGATAGCTCTCTCATCACCACACACAGTTCCCCCCCCCCCGTTGTTGAGATTCAAGATCATACTTATCTCCTTTAATTTTACAAACAGAATGCTTGTTAGCTTGACTCCACTATTCAGTCTAATTTTAATAATTTGGTTATCATAATGATAATTTTTATTTGTTTTTAAAAATTCTCGGTATATTAAATCTTCAAGTTTTGTATACTCGTACAGCCTGTTATACTTATGTACTTCGCAGATGGGCAGGTAAGTACTAAGATATCAATAAAACTTGCATAAGTTTTTTAACTTTGCATTGAATAAGATTTTTCTCTTTTTGATTTAAAAAAAAAAAATTTGTGTTTTTATTTTTGGTAGCGTGACCTGAAACTTTCTCGTGTCAAAAGCATATCCTAATTATTTGAATAAAAAGAGGAAAGGATTGGAATGACCTTTTTCCCTAAGTATGTTAAAACCAAGGCTCGTGGGGAGATCTTTAGTTTCTTGCAGATTTTTATGACCACTTGACCTCATCCATAAAGCAAATGACGTCTAAATATTCCTTGTAAATATAAGTGTTCACCTTAATATTTTCATGACTGGCTTCATTACCTTTGTGAATACAAAACGGAGCTGTATTGTGGGTGAAAGGTAAAGTATTAAATTCAAAAATAGAATGCTCAAATGGAACCGGAGATATTTTCTATCCTGTTTATCAATGTTATCCTTTATGTCAAAAGAACATAACTCTTGATATCAGTTTTAGTACTGTTTTTGAGTCTTCCAATCTAAAGTGGTTACTATCAATAAGTCTATTCACAGATTTTTATTTCTATATTTATTTGTTTATATAATATTATAAACCTGAAGAGTTTATTTGGTTGAACGTGTCAATCTCAGGGAAATATGGGTTCGAATTGTAAAACTTTTTCCGTGTTAAATAAAAATAGACTATATCTATTTATCTAAGAAGACTATTATGCTAATATCATGCTAACTTGTAGCATGTATTGTCTTGACCAATAGTAACAATGGGGTTGAAACCACGGGAAACCGCTTATTTAAGTTAAGAAGCATCTAGCTCTTGTACTTTAGTATTAAAAAATATTTTTGGTAATTATTGGCCAGGCTCAGCTTTACTTAAGCATGAAGTAGCTCCTAACAATAACCATTTATCGATGGCTTCATTCAAATGAGCTCTTTTTGAAAAGAATTATTCCCGAATACTCGCAAGTATTGCGTAAATTTATGTCCGACAGAAAAAAAAAAGGGAATTTTATAACTCTTTTTATGTAGGTACTTATATGAAAGGATCTTTGGATCCTGCTTGATCATCAAGCATTCTTATAGAAGCAAGACAATCGAACAGCAGGCTTTCACCTGGTTCACCTGGTCTGAAGTTTCACTGCTGCTGTTGATGCTGAGGCTGCTTGGAGGAGCTGGCTAGCTGATTGGCAGTCGATGTCCACAAGCTGTTTCATCCTTTGTTCAGGTCAAAACCTGCACTGTGCGCTTGGATTGTTTTGTATATATTGTTTTATTGCGTAAGCGTAATCAACAGTATGAAGACAGCTGCTTTTATTTCCACCTTTAATTTAAAGGATTGGACCTGGTTCCTGGTCCACCTCAGGCTGCTGAAGTCTACATCTGTTTGTAGATCAGGAGAATCGGTTGATATTGGTCTGACGTAACAATTTCATTGTTTAATTTTTTATTATATTCTCCATGTCAGAAAGGAGACAAAGTCCACTGAGGCCTGGCCATTCGAGTCAATATTTGATTGTAAGAGACAGTCCCCAGTTTGATAACACGTACTGTCCGCAAACAATTTTACCAAGCACCATGCAACAGACCGAATGTACTGTTCGTTGGGCTGGAAAGTGACTACGATAGATTTTTGAGGCTGATTTGTAAAAAGAGGACATAACGTCCCCTGTAGCCTTGCAAGTCAATATTATATTGTAAGAGACAGTCCCAAGTTGTAATAACAAGTACTGCCCGCAAACAATATTGTAAGAGACAGTCCCAAGTTGTAATAACAAGTACTGCCCGCAAACAATTTTACCAAGCACCATGCAACAGTCCCAATGTACTGTTCGTTGGGCTGGAAAGTGACTACGATAGATTTTTGAGGCTGATTGTTAAAAAGAGGACATAACGTCCCCTGTAGCCTTGCAAGTCAATATTATATTGTAAGAGACAGTCCCAAGTTGTAATAACAAGTACTGCCCGCAAACAATATTGTAAGAGACAGTCCCAAGTTGTAATAACAAGTACTGCCCGCAAACAATTTTACCAAGCGCCATGCAACAGTCCCAATGTACTGCTCGTTGGGCTGGAAAATGACTGCATTACATTTTTAAAGCAGATATAGATCTGACATGGCCCTTTTATTGTGTGAAGGGACTAGGGAGACATGAGGTCTCCTGTAGCGTAGCCTTGCAATACGAGTCGATTTTTGATTGTAAGAGACAGTCCCAAGTTGTGATAACAAGTACTGTCCGCAAACACATTTATCAAATAAATTTTATAAATAAATAAATCAAGCTCCATACAACAGTCCCAATGTTGGGCTGGTGCAACTCAAAATTACATTATGAAACCTACTGTCTATAAATTAAGTACCACAAGACAGTCCCAACGTACTGCTCGGTGGTGTATTTTAACCATAAAATGTTTAGAATAGATCATTCGAACTATTAAATTCTATATTCACTTGTGGGTTACATAATTACAGTCTAAAAGACTGAAAACTAAATACTTATAGTTGAAAAATAAAAGAACGGAACAGTCTCAATGCGAGCAGATACTGTCCGCAGACTAGTATTTCCTAATTAGGAATAACAACATCGTAAAAGTATGAAAATCTGAATTGTTTTTTATAATTGAAACACTTGGCCAACATTGGTATAAAACCATTATGTGGGTAAGCAATAATGTAAATATATTATTTTGCATGCTTTAAGCGGGCAAAAAATGGTTTGTGTTTAAATTACCAACTGTAAGGTAGGTAGATACAATTATCATAGACAAATACATTATTTTTAGATTAATCTGGCCCTTATTAGTGTCCGTAGCACTAATTTCTTGAGCAAAAGTAAAAACACAGGTATATGATATTCTTAATTATGTATTTTAGGACTAAACGAGACGGATATTATGTCGTCCGTTTTCATATTAATGGATCTAACAGATCATTACGCAGTCTAATTAATTTAAAATTTATTGCGTAATTAGGTAGGTACACTCAGATTATAGGATGGAAAAAAGAAAACATACCTTGTGATGGTGAACGGGCAACACAAACCTGTAGACGATAACTCGTAGTCTTCATCACGCGATCGACGCCGCCTGTTCTTCTAATTTTTCGTTACACGATCACACTTTTCTTCTATGCATTATTTTAATTTAAACAATAACACTACACTTTTTAAAATAACTTTTTTCTAACGAGCGCGTGTGGAACGGCGGAGCACTAAAACGCGAATGACACGAATTGCGAGCGCAGTATCCAAGTAGACTAAACTACCCACAGCAAAAAAAAAAAAAAAACTAATGAAATACTCTCAAAATAGTGTGGAATGGCATGTACTAGTAGGCGATACTACATGTGTTAATGCTAATCTCGAGGATGGATCCGCAATATAATGTAATTAATGTATACAATATTCATTTGTCCCTATCGTCGTTTGAGATCTATCAATTCACATGGTAAAAAGTATCATGTTTTCGAGACAAAATTAATAAAACGAACTACGAACAATAGAACAATTTATTCACAAAAATAACATAACAAAAATTTACGAAAATGGAATAAGTCCTGTGGCCGTATTACAACGTCATAAAACCAGGCTTGTTCCAGCGAGTGAAAGTGACAAAGCTATACAAGTCGTATAGCGCCAACTCGTTCACTCACTGGAACAAGCCTCGTTTTAAGACGTTGTAATACCCCCCCTGGTGGCATACCATGACGTCTTAAAGCGTGAGTCTTTAGGCTGTGGGAAAGAGACAGCTATACAAGCCGTCTATTGCCATCCCGTTCACTGAACGGAACCACTCACGCTTTAAGACGTAATGGCGACCAAAGGGCTACCCCAGGTGCTGTGACACTATTTAAAACTAATCTAACGATATCACGTTCTGTTCATTTCAGATCAACAGTATCCGTGTACTCGGGCAACTCGAACTCGAGCTCGGACCGCGACATCCTGGACCTGTCCATGCCGGACAAGAACTCCATGACGGAGGTGTGCTACGTGTGCGGCGACGAGTACAAGAGAGGGACGCTCTACAACCTGCACACCAAGGAGCCGAAGGATAAATCGGTATGATTCAATAGACTATTTTACTCATCATCATCATCATCATAATATCAGCCGTAAGACGTCTACTGCTGAACATAGTCCTCCCCTATAGACTTCCAATAGAACCGGTTGGAAGCGGCTTATGAAGACCACACACGCAGAGAAATGTCTAGCTACCTATACGAGAACTTCTGGTTGCAACCGTGACAGCAAGACTCACTAGTTGACTTTACAACATTTCTAGTAATAAATACTAAATAAGTAGTAGATATAACAAGGACTTAGTATTTATTACTAGAAATGTTGTAAAGTCAACTAGTGAGTCTTGCTGTCACGGTTGCAACCAGAAGTTCTCGCATACATTTCTCTGCGTGTAGGATCACGCTGGATGCAAGCCGCTTCCAACTGGTCTTATTGGAAGTCTTTTGGTGGAGGCCTATGTTCAGCAATGGACGTATATTTTACCTAAAAAAATATATTCCGTAAGTAGTCCGAAAGAAAAGTTCTCAAAAAATATTTTTCTTTTTTTTTCGTAAATCAAAATTGACGAAGATACGACGTTTCTAAAAAGCACAAAACGTCACTCGGTCGGTATTAATTTACTGTCGTTATGACGTCAGAAACTCCCGAATTTCAAAACGTATTATCTTTGTGAAATTCATTGATTTGAAAAAAAAAATCGTGTTCATTATTCTTAAACTGATTTTCAATTTGTTTATGCAGTAAAGTAGGTACCTACCCTATTCTGTAGCTTCTGTGAGAGTAGAAGATGTGATACCCTAAGAGCCACCTGAAATTTTGGAAAAGTGTTTGACGCACGCTGAAAACATTTTCAATACATCTTCAATTTTCCCTAAACACAGAAATGCTGACCTCTGACTGAGTAATAACTTTCATACCTATAAAATTGAACATCTAAAGAGAGCGAAAACTAATGAGCCAGATCATTTAGTTGGTTTTTACACCTCCCACTCCTCCCAGGCGCAAAAATATACTAAAAAAACAATTTCCTACGATTATTCTCATAGCAATTGGTGGCATCCGTGTTTTATACTAATAAACTGTATTTCACACAGGCGCTACAAGTTGATACAACTTGCTTTTAGCTATACAAGTTAACATTTTTTTTAATCGTGGCAAAGTCATCCAATAAGTCCTCCCACTCAGGGCAGGGCGGGAGGGACTGTCAGACTCGTACTGACTAAAATCCACGGTGTCCTTCAATAGCCCTTTACGTTCCGGAGTCATGGTAACTCGTTAGTCCCGCGACCCCGGCAGGCTTTGGCCCTCTATAGAGGGGCCCCGTCATAATGCTGACGCTCTTTGAGGCGCTCGTGGAACACAACGCGCCGTCGAACCGTGCATTTTCCATGGTCGGACAGCGAGTCGCCCATTACTCGCCGCCCGCATGCCCGCGATTATAAGTTAACAAACAACAGCAAAAATAAATATTCCCAAGAAGTCGGTGTTCCCGAACGCATACAACTCGAATTTCTCAATTTTAGAGTGAACAGGCTTCTTCTGGGTAAGCTCGCTCCATTGTAGACTTTGTCTCTGTCACGTCTAAACTAGAAACGGGTCAAGAGAAAACCAATACAAAAAGTACCTTTATTGCTTGGACGTAAGGTCGCAGTCACTTTGTGTGCTACAATAGACGTGTTATCGACTTTAAAAGAGTAACTAACTCCACGTAAAATCTCACAACGCTCCACAAAAACTATCAGGAGGGGTATTACAACGTCTTAAAATCAGGCTTGTTCCAGTGAGTGAACGAGATGGCGCTAGACGACTTGTATAGCTCTGTCACTTTCACTGGTAGTGACAAACCGGTCACGGGATTGACTCATCAGGTAACTGTACCCTGAAACGTGAAAGTCTATTGAAGGATCACCGTGAACTTTAGTCAGTACGAGTCTGAGAGTCCCTCGTGTCCCGACACATTTTTGATGATTTTACCAAAAAGTTTTTTTATGGTTGCTATAGTCCGTTTATCGAGGAAGGCTTATCTATATACATGCTGTGTCCAAAAAATAAGGTGACATTTGAATTTAAACTGCATGCGTTGAAGGATTTGGAGAATATTTTTTTTAGATTGATAGTACTGTCTGTGAATATTATTTGAACGTTATGCGTCGTTTACGTAACGCTATCCGCCTAAAAAAGCCGGAATTGTGGAAAGAAAATTCGTGGTTTTTACACCACGAAAATGCACCATCCCATACTGCACTCGTGATTCGTGATAATTTCGCCAAAAACTCAACCCATATCGTTCCGCAACCACCGTATTCACCTGATCTGGCGCCGTGCGACTTCTGGCTGTTCAGCAAGCTCAAAAGACCGCTCCGAGGTCACCGTTTTGGTACGATCTTCACTGCGGCTTGAATGTCTTCTAGATTCAAGCTGCAGCGAAGACGGAACTGAAGGCCATCCCGGAAAGTGACTACAATCAGTGTTTGGAAGATTGGAAAATCCGTTGGCATAAGTGCATTGCATTATGAGGGGATTACTTTGAAGGGGATGTAATTGATTTGGAAGAATAAATAAAGAATTTACAAAATAAATACAATGTCACCTTATTTTTTGGACACAGTAGTATATAAAAATTAATGCCACTATTCGTTGTAATTTTTAACCGACTTCAAAAAAAAAAGTAGGTTCTCAGTTTGACCTGTATGTATGTATGTATGTATGTATGTATGTATTAGTGATGTTGCGAATATCTGATTTTTGACATTCGCGAATGCGAATGCGGATGCGAATATTCAATTCCAATATTCGCGAATGCGAATGCGAATATTCAGTTTTTAATCAATTACTTTTGATAACTTAGAAAATACAAAAAGAAACAATTTTTAATGTAACTTTTTTTTTACTCCTGTCTGTAAGGAGGATGAAAAAAGTATGCAGGGTGATTTTTTTAACAGGGCGTGGTTGGCCTTATGAAACTAAAAGGAATGTCGAAAAACTATGAAAGGAGTCTCGAGGCCGATTTTGACGAAAACTAAAACTGCATTTTTACTTTACCAGAATTTGATCCTTGCTCCAGCTGGTTCGATTCCTGGCCAGGATGACTGATTCTGCTAAAATCCCATGATGCATTTTTAGTTTCCGTCAGAATTGGCCTCGAGACTCCTTTCAATGTTTTTCGATATCCTCATAGTTTCGGATTAAGCCATCCACACCCCATTGAACAATTCACCCTGTATAAGAGTGGCTCTAAGAATGGCGTCAGTGAAAGAAAAACAGGCAGAAACACGTTTATCTTAGCATGGTCATATTTATGATTAATTATTGTGATTGATTTGATGAACATTAATATTGATGAATGGCGAGATAAAGGCAGATTAAACAAAAGATGAATGGAGAGGACGACAAAAGTTAAGAATGAATGGAGTACCAGATATTGGTATTTTTTCAGTCTTTCATATTCGCAAAATATTCGCATGAATTTTGCGAATGCGAATGCGAATGTCTAAAAATATGCGAATATCCGCATGATGCGAATGCGAATGCGAATATTCGTAACATCTCTAGTATGTATATATGTGTGTATGTATGTATGTATGTATGTTTGTCCGCGATTATCTCGCGTTTGGCTGAACGGATTTTGATGCAGTTTTCAGGAAAGTGTTCATTACATTCTGGAGAAGGTCTTAGTATATATAACACTAATAGATATCCCGTGACGTTGCCCGCGTGGATCCGTTTTGCTTACTTGGATCGTAGATTTTCAGGGACGATTGCATGTTTCTCCGCAATTATCTCGCGTTTGGCTGAACCGGTTTTTATGCAGTTTTCAGGACAGTGTTCATTACATTCTGGAGAAGGTTTTAGTATATAACACTAATAGATATCCCGTGACGTTGCCCACGTGGATCCGTTTTTGCTTACTTGGATTGTAGATTTTCAGAGACGATTGCATGTTTGTCTACAATTATCTCGCGTTTGGCTGAACCGATTTTGATGCGGTTTTCAGAAAAGTGTTCGTTACATTCTGGAGAAGGTTTTAGTATATAACAATAATGGATACTGCGTGAAGTTGCCGGTTGCCCGCATAGATCCGTTTTTGTTGCTTACTAGGATTGTAGATTTTCAAAAACGCCGATTATATGAAGATTTTTGTTAAATATCTGAACTAAAAAGGGAAAAATAAAAAACTTTTTTAAAAAAAGGGAACCGACTTCAAAACCAAACACAAAAAAACTGTAAAATAACTTTTCTTTCGGAAGTCGGTGGCCATAGTAAATGAAATAAAAAACAAAGCCACCGACTTCCGAAAGAAAAGTTATTTTACAGTTTTTTTGTGTTTGGTTTTGAAGTCGGTTCCCTTTTTTTAAAAAAGTTTTTTATATTACTCAAGAACGGGCTCACCTATTCAAACCAAATGTTTAGGCTTTGCTTGGACTATTTAGTACATGGTTTATGTGAACAAAGCACAAAATTGGTAGAGCGGTTCTTCATTTATCACATTTTTTGTAACAAATGAATTCAATAAATTGCTGATAATTTCTATTCTATTCTATTTTTGGAGAATGGCAACCAAGTCGATGTTGACTTATTAACTATTCTGCCAATGACAGTGAACTGGAAAAACAAGTGTGTATGCTAAGGAAATGCTGATAATTTTGTTAATGGGGATGTTGCTGTCAAAGTAGCGAAGCATGTACCGGGCCGCTAGTAGGCTATACATATAACATTACGCTATGACCAATAAGTGCCTTATTAATTTCAAAAACCACGGAGAAAGCTAGTGCCTTTATATGGCACTCCTATCTCATCTTTATGTCATTGGTATATACGGAATTGAGATACACTACCAAATCTTTAACGATAAACTAATGCAAAGCCCCGTTTAACAATGCAAGAACTTGCGGGCATTTGTGACCACTTCGCGTATTATTTTGATCAACTCAAACCATTGTCAGGCCTGGCTCACTCCGCGGTGTAGGTATAAAACTGCTAGAAGATGCGGGGCCATTTCGTAGTGGCCGTAACAAACGGCTGTCGCGCGCCGCCCGTTTAGAACGCGCTCCGTATCTCATTTATTTTTGTTACTTGTGATTACGTACAAGTAAAAATGAAGATAATAAAATATGAAGAAAAGCAAAATATTGCATAAGTAGCTTTTGGTCGTTTAAATAATAACAGTGATAGGAGCCTCACATTTTTGTTAAGTAAAATTAATACGATCAGTGGTATGCATTTATTTCATATTTTTTACGCCAATCAGCCCGCTTAAATATGCATGAAAGAAGCAATAATGTATTAAATAATGAACTATAAAAAAGTAAGAATGTCTGTTTACTCAGCACATGAAATTGAAAAAATAACCTTTGTTCTGAGACTATCAGAACATCTAAACAGTGCAGTGTTATTTTTTGGAAGTTATAAAGCAAAAGCTGTTCAGTTTGGAAGGGTTGAGTTGACAAATTAACTGAACATTACAATAGAATTGACGATCATTATATAACTTTACCTACCTACATCCTACATTTTTAAATACACTTCTCATCAAAAAAATCGAAACACCTCGCAGTTTATGATTTGATAAGGATTATCAGAAAAATGTGTATATTTAGGAATAAATGTAAAATGTCATTTAATAGTGAGTAGTATGAGGTTTTTAAATCCTAATGTTAATGTTCTAAATTCAAATTAAGTCTTCATAGGTTTCGTATTTTGTATAATGAGTAATTTTTACCCTGTATGGAATATGAAGGAAATGGGTAAAACAACACGCGTAAATGAAAAAAAAATGTAAGAAACGTTTATTTAATAACTTGTATTCCCTCCGCGAGCTCTTATTACTGCTTCCATACGGTTCTTCATCGATCGGATGAGAGTCACGATCACATGTTGTGGTATATTATCCCATTCCTCTTGGATTGCATTTTGCAGCTGGCTAAGTGTTTCTGGGGCTGGATCTCTTGCTCGAATTCGTCTCTTTAATTCATCCCATAGATGTTCAATGGGATTCATGTCCGGGCTTCTTGCTGGCCATACCATAATGGAGATACCGACTTCGGTAAGATAATCTCGTACGACGCCCGCGGTGTGAGCTCTAGCATTGTCGTGCATGAATATGAAGTCGTTGCCAATAAAATGTGCATAGGGCATCACATGAGGTTCAAGACACTGTTCGATGTACCGATGAGAGTTTAGTGCAGGCAGCCGTGGCCCAGACACAAAGGCAAGTTCTGTCTTACCGTCGGCGCTGATTCCTCCCCAAACCGTCCACGAACCGCCACCATAGCTGACCTTTTCTTCAATGCAGCATTGTGCAAAGCGTTCTCCATCTCTTCTGTAGACCTTGTTCCTTCCGTCGTTACCATACAGCATAATTTTACACTCATCAGAAAACAGTACTTTGCTCCACTGAAGGTATGACCAAGTTAGGTGCTCGCGTGCAAAGTTAAGGCGCGCTCTTCGATGGTCTGCAGTTAATTTCGGCCCATTCGCTGGCTTATGCGGTGCCAATCCGCGTTCCTTCAACCTTCTTCTTATTGTAGAGTCACTTACAGCTACTCTTCGTACAACGCGAAGCTGCTGCTGCAGTTGAAAAGCGTTAAGGCGTCGATTTCGTAAAGAAGTTGTTACAATAAATCGATCATCTCGCTCAGAAGTGACCCGATTCCTGCCAGATCCTGAACGGCGCGTGAACGAACCAGTCTCCCGATAGCGTTTGTAGACTCTATGAACAGATGATAAGCTTAGATGCAATCTTGCAGCCACAACACGCTGACTAAGTCCAGAATCCAGCAATGCCACCACTTGGGCGGCTTCTGCGGGCGAAGTATCCATATGTTTTAGAAAAAAAAGTTTTTTCAGACGTCCCAAAGTCACAGTAAATGAAATAAGAAACAGAAAGTTTAAAGACAAGCGCTAATTTTTAGTTTTTAAACGAGAAACGTACTCCAACCCTAAATACACATTTGTCTCAAAACAGTGATTAATTTCATTTATAGGATAAACAAATGAAATTATTTCGAATTTTGATTTTTTTCTTCTTACTGTAATGACCAAACTGCCAGCTACACAGTAATGTTTTTTTTTTCATGGAATTAATTCTCTTTTGTAAAAAATTAGGACAAAAACAATAAAAACGAAAGTGTTTCGATTTTTTTGATGAGAAGTGTATTATTCTTTTTTGTTTTTCTAAGATGAAATGTTTAAAATATAACAATAATAGGTAGAAAAGATAATATTGGTATATATCATTTCTAACGTAAGGTGCCGTAAGTACTATTAACATTTTGTGCTACCTATCTATACATATAATAAAACTGTAGAAAAGTAATTTTTGTACATTAAAAAAAACTCAAAAAATATAGCCAGGGTGTTAAAGGACAACCAATAGAACCCATTTCTAGCATTTTTAGAATTTTTGTCTGTTTGTATGTTTATTTGTTCGGGCATCACGTAAAATGTACGAAAGCTTTGTAGATAACTTTAATACACAACGACTGACCGTAACTTGAAGTAACATTTAGTTTTTGTTTCATTGGAATCGGTTCAGTCTATCAAAAGATATTTGAATTTAAAGTGTTCCAGAAGTAAAATTACGGTCAGTTCACACCGAGACGCGTAGGTCAGTAGCGCGATCTAGCTTCGAATGGAAAAACTACTTATTCAAATAATAAATTTCAACATCTAGACACGCGGGAGCGTGGCCAGCCAAAGCAAGGCGCGCTCACAGTGTGTAATATTACACGAACCATTTGGAGGCACTTTTCAGCCCCTCATAACTCAAAAACTATTTAACCTAGACTGTTGAAATTTGGCATACATATTGAGACTGGCGAGATACAAGTGTGTTCCAAATTTTATAAACATATCTCAAACGGTTATTTAGATATTAACGTCCAAAAATCGTCATTTTTATGACTGACCTATAGATCAAAACTATATCCCAGTTCCAGATGACCTAGAAAGTTCAAATTTGGCATGCAGATAGGTAATTAGGTGAATACATAGGGAAAAATCAGAAACTGGTAATTTTCTTATATTTTATTATAATTTTCACTTAACTTAAAATTAGTGCCTATAAATCTCTATTTGTGGATTTTATGATCTTTACGTGAATATCACAACGAGTAAAACACTACCCTTATTTTTTTTAATCGAAATATTCCCGTTCTTGTTCTTATAATTAAGAATATAGTAGATTTTCGTATTTATTACGCGTAACTAACCGTATTCTACAACCAGTAGCGCCACCTATTATCATTTTCAGAAACTCACTGCTCGATGCACATCAATGAAGGATTGATTTGACAAAGTGAGACTAGATGGCGTTGCTCAATAAATGCTGAAACTCTATTTGTGAAATGTAGATTTTTATGATCTTTTACGTGAATATAAACGAGTTAAATACCACCAATACCACCCTATTATTTTTAATTCAAATGTTCTCAATTTTGTACTTATAATTACGAATATAGTTGATTTTCGTATTTATTACGCGTAACTTACCGTATTATAAAAACAGTAGCGCCACCTTTTATCATTTTCAGAAACTCACTGCACCATGCACTAAATCAATGAAGGATTGATTTATTCAAAAAACATTAGATGGCATTGCTTAATTAGTGCCTAAACTCTATTTGTGAAATGTGGATTTTATAACCTTTACGTGAATATAATAACGAGTTAAACACCACCCTAATTTTTTTAAATCCAGTTATTCTCGTCTTTGTACTTATTATTAAGAATAGTTGATTTTCGTATTTATTACACGTAAGTAACCATATTATATGACACCTAGCACCCACTAGATGGCGTTGTGCAATTACGTCACGATCCTGAATCGCGGTGTTAAGATGGGCGGGCGATTAGTATAAGGTTTAGTGAACATGGAAAACTACAAATGATACTATTTATGCGGGTTGTTGGTGTTAACTCCTCGGCCGAAAAAACCGCACTTCCCTTCTTGCCGGCAACGAACGGTGTCCCGTCCCGTGTCTAACATCCCCTACAGTTATTAACTGAGGTTTATTATTATTTATTGTTTCAATATTTAGCGATCAACAGTGTAAGATTTATGTTAGTTTATGTACAAAAAGTAATGATATCCCATCAAAAACATAAATGTGAAATGAGAGCCAAAGCAAAGCCAAGCACAATAGTTTGATATTATGCCTTGGTTGTTGACTTCCACGAAAAAAGAAATGAAATCTAAATGGGTGCCAAGTTCAATGGTCAGTTCTGAAATTTATTTAAAACGACATAAACTATATTTCTTTTAATAACTAAGGATCATACATTGTAGCCTAATTTCTTGCTTGGCTAGTTCTCATATACGAATTATTATTTTCGATGGTTAGTACTACCAGCAAACCAAATTTTCGATATAATATAAAATAAAGTAAAAGGTTTAGAACTTAAGAAGGATATATAATTCGTATATGAGAAATAGCCAAGCCAGAAATTAGGCTACAATGTATGATCCTTAGTTATAAAAAGAAATATAGTTTATGTCGTTTTAAATAAATTTCAGAACTGACCATTGAACTTGGCACCCATTTAGATTTCATTTCTTTTTTCGTGGAAGTCAACAACCAAGGCATAATATCAAACTATTGTGCTTGGCTTTGCTTTGGCTCTCATTTCACATTTATGTTTTTGATGGGTAATTATTTCAACGCACGGCAGATGGCGTTTAAAGAAAACCTGGAATAGAGGTGTTATTGAAGTAACATAAATAATATGTACGGTATTTTGTTTTATCGTAATCAATTCACACCCGAAATTAATTATAGCGATTTAAAGGAATCGAACAGAATGGAATGGAATGCACTGGACTGGACTGGACTGGACTGGAATGGACTGGAATGGAATGGAATGGAGTGGAGTGGAGTGGAGGAATGGAATGGAATGGAGGAATGGAATAGGAGGAATAGGAGTGGAGTGGAGTGGACTGGACTGGAGTGGAGTGCAGCGGGTGGAGTGGAGTAGACCGGGAGGAGTGGAGTAGAGCGAGTGGAGAGGAGTAGAGCGTGTGGAGTGGAGTGGAGCGGGTGGAGTGGAGTGGAGCGGGTGGAGTGGGGTGGAGCGGGTGGACTGGAGTGGAGCGGGTGGAGAGGAGTGAAGTGGGTGGAGTAGAGTGGAGCGGGTGGAGTGGAGTGGAGCGGTTGGAGTTGAGTGGAGAGGGTAGAGTAGTGTGGACTGGTCTGGACTGGAGTGGAGTCGAGTGTAGTGGAGCGGGTGGAGAGGATTGGAGCGGGTGGAGTGGAGTGGAGCGGGTGGAGTGGAGTGGAGTGGAGTGGAGCGGGTCTTTTTGTCGCTTTACGTTCACGCGCGCTCAAATAGGATTTAGAGTAGGTTCCATCAATTTTTTTTCCATACCAACATTCATTTAATTCATTAAACAAAATCGAATTCAAATCGATATACAAACTACTCTTATCCAATATCAATTAAATGGTACTGCCTTTGAACAACAGAGGGCGTTTATTACAAACAGGTCAAATAGTCTTGAATTCGAAATACAAGGTTTATAAATGAAAAAAAAAACGTGGCGAGAATTAAACGCTTCGCACTAAAAAATACATTGTTAAATTCCGACATCCACGCGAACGAAGTCGCGGGCACAGCTAGTCGATAATATATGTAGTAATCGATGACGAAAACAAAACGTTATAGGCTGATGATAAAAACAAAATTCCTTGAGGAACATTATTTTATTTTAATAATGTAATTTAACATATTATGCATAAAGACACCTACCTACCTAACTGTGCCTCCTAAACTCGCAAGTTACAACCCTATTGAGCGCGGCGAGCGTTGACCTTGATGTGACGTTAGCGTCAGATAAACTAAAATAAACTCTCGCGCGTAACCATTAAGTACATTTTTGCTTGCGCACGGGAAGTTTAGGCTATTATAAGAGTAGGTGAGCGGTACGGCTGCAAGTAAAAATGTACTTTATTTTGTCGTGCATACATTTTACATTTGTTTGATTGTTTTTGGGAAGAGAATCATCTGTAGTACTATTATATAATCTGTGCCATTGTCTACAATGTAGTTAAACTTGCATGCAAGTTCTAGCCTTGTCTAAAGGGGATTTAGCGTCCACTAGCAACAAAGTTTGCGGAATTTGACTTGCGCATGCGACTTCCGTGTAACTGTAAATGGTTGAGCAAGTGTAATTCTGTAACTTTTAGTGATTTGTTGAACTTGCTGAAAGTCGCACAAGTATACGATAGCAAAAAATGCAGTGAGTAAAAGCAGTTGTGTCAAGACTTCTGCAAGAAATCACGATATGACGCCTGTATTTAATTTATTATCGTTTCTTGCGCAAGTAGTTCAAGCTTCAACTACAAGATGGCGTTAGTAGCTACATCTATTCGTTTCCAAATTATCATCAAAATAAATGCACAGTATTAGCCTCATATCTTATTCGTTTCTTATCTCACTTCATGATCGTTCTGACAATTTCAAATAAAATTTTCACAGTAAAAAAAATACTACTATCACTGACACCAACTTCAGTTTGATATTGTTAAGTTGCCTTTTTAAAAAAAATTAAGGAAATCTAAAACATGAATTATGTCGGCTTAGATGTGACAAAACATTTATAGTACAGTGAAATAATTATTATCTGATATTATACTTATGCCTAGTATTTAATATGCACAATCGTTATGTATATAAATAATTTAATTGCTCTCTATTTATATTATAATTATCAGTAAATATGAAATTAGACCGGCTCAAACCGGTTCGTGACTACTGTAACCGCTTTATTTCGGATAAACACAATGTCACTAACTGTTATGAGTGTCACCCACTTCGCAAAATAAAACAAAGATATAACGAGTAGTGTGCACTTATTTATTAAAACTAAACTACCGATATACAAATATGCGGTAAGGATGGGGTTGGATGTTTTTACATTTTTTTTATAAATCGATATACTCGTACTGAACGGATTTGGATGAATTTGGTCTCAAATTTAAGCTGGATTAACACAAGATACTTTTTTTCCCGTTTTCAGTTTCTCCGGGGAATAACTGTGTCTACATATTTTCTTTGTTTATCTTTGTTTGTGCTCAGCAATGGAAACAAGAAAAGCTATCTCGTTATGTTTAATGCCACACACGCACACACTCTTTTATAACGCGGTGTAATTATCAAATGAGTCCTCCCACCCAGGGCGTGACGGGAGGGACTGTAAGACTCAAACTGACGAAAATCCACGGTGATTCTCCAATAGCCCTTTACGTTACAGGTTCACGGGTACCTGATGAGACAGTCCGACGATTCATACACGAGTAAATTATGGAAGAATATTTATGTTATGAGTTCATGACTGGCCGGAGGTCATGGAAATATCTTAATATTCTAGTATACCGACCTCCGCGTTGTGGTTTCTACTGGCTAACTAACTAGCTGTTCCGCGCGTACAACAGTTTTTTTTTGGGTAGGATGGTGAAAAATACCTTACGTTTGTTTTATTCTCAAACTTAAAATATTAAAATCCGTTTTGAGCCGTTTCGGACAAGTGTATAACAGGAGATGTTTGTAAAGTCTAAGACTCGTCTAACTATTTGTGTTATGTCATGTTTTCTCATCGTTTAAAAATCGCCATTACAAAAATTGGGCAGGTCTCTACATCTACTTTTAAAATATCCGCCACCCCTCGGTTGTCATCCTCGCCACCCCTCGGTTGTCATCCTCGCCACCCCTCGGTTGTCATCCTCGCCACCCCTCGGTTGTCATCCTCGCCACCCCTCGGTTGTCATCCTCGCCACCCCTCGGTTGTCATTCTCGCCACCCCTCGGTTGTCATCCTCGCCACCTCTCGGTTGTCATCCCCACCACCCCTCGGTTGTCATCCTCGCCCGCCCTCGGTTGTCATCCTCGCCACCCCTTGGTTGTCATCCTCGCCACCCCTCGGTTGTCATCCTCCCCGGTCCACAGCACGTGACGTCACCAATCAACGCCAGCTCAGCGGTGAGTGTAAGTCAATAAATTGAATATATCTCCGTCGAGTGTATCTCGGGGCGGCGGCCGGGTCGCAGGTCGCGGGCTATCGACAGTGGAAAATATCGCCGCGTTGTCTTGTCGGTGACCTTGTGGTCGCGGCCGAGGGGCTATCGGCTGTGACGTGGACGAGGCATGTTGATGAACGTTCTGTTGGTTTTAGTTTAGAATGTTTTATTAAAGTATATAAAAAGTTAAACTTCTTCGGTAGATAGAGCGAGATAGAAAGGAAGTGATAAGTATTTTAACTGATTAAAAAAAAATGTGGGTTCTCAATTCGACCTGTCTTGTATGTGTGTATGTTTGTCCGCGATTATCTCGCGTTTGGCTGAACCAATTTTGATGCGGTTTTTAGAAAAGTTGCTCGTTACATGCTGCATTCTTCAGCATGATTAAGGCAGGGAGATGATGCCTTGCATAATTATACAAATGCTTTAGATTAAATTCAAGTGCACACATGAATGACTGAAAGATAATAAAGTGATTATAATTATTAGATACAAATTAAATAAATCTGGAATACAAAATAATAATAATAGGTACCTTCTGCATTACTCATAAATGCCAACAACAAAGTTGTAAATTGCAAAGCAATTTTTTTTAATTGCAGAACTTGACCTGTGCTCTGCCGTGCACACAATAATGATTGAGAACAGTCGTTACCCTCATGATGAGAAATATCATTTAATCGTGGTGTTTTTTTATGGTTCTGTATCAATTTGGCATTTTACTCTGTTGTTGTTATCGTTTATCGATAAAGTAAGGGAGCTTACCCCTGCCGTGACGCGATACAGAATTGTATCGATTGACGATATCGGTCAGATATCGCACAAACGTCCGGCCAAACAAAATGTATGGACCATCGCTAGTATTTGCTAATGGAGTCGCATGTATAGACGATATCACTCACAGATCTGCTCTATATCGAATTGCAAGTACGTGCTAATGACAATGCACATGGTTTTGTGTTCGAAATTCGATTACGCAACTACTCGATACTGGTGTAATTTTTTGTATTTTGTTTGCATCGCATCGTTCCATTAGCAAATACGTGCGACTTGAATCGGCAATCAACTCGATATCGTACGACTCCTGTCGCGTCATGAATAAGCTCCTTAAGATGTTAAATAGTAGAACAAGGTTACTCGTTGGTGTTTTGAGAGTTGTCGCGTAGATACCAGGGCTTAAAGCACTTTGTGTTCGCAAAAAAAATGAATAATTGAATTTAATCGAAACAACAATAAAGATAATGAAAAAATTACATTTTGTGGCCCAGGGCTGCTCCAAATAGGTTCACTATTTCTTCTTCAGCAAATTATCGAGCAACATTGCTCGACAGTGGTTTTCAAGTCAAGGTACCTAATTGAAAAGAAATTCAGTGAGGATGGTGGCACAATAACAAGTCGTAATATTAAAGTCCTTAGTAGTAGTTCAAACCACCGCCGTCCAGAAATAAATGAACAAAAATACTTACTAGACAATAGTGACCCCTGCATATCGAGGGCAATAAAGTAAATAATAATTATTATAATAGTACACTGATGACAATAAACTTGTCCGTTATCAAACTGATGCACTGCCGACCCCTATTATTGTACCAGCGTTAAGATACCGCACCGTTCTACGTGGCATTTACATTGTATTTTATGTATGTGTATTTCTGTTTTACGCAGTTTATTGTTTTAAAGGTTAGAGTGGTTAGGTTAGGTTTACTCCATATAATTAAGATAGTTTAATTACATACAATAACTGTGAACGTTTTCCTTAGTCACCTGCATGACCTGCATCATGGGTTACTTCAGCCGACAATAAAAAAGTCAAACTTCAAGATTGACGTTTTTTATGCAAGCCTAAATAAAATAAAAAACCTACAAAGTTGGGAAAATGCTAGACAAGAAGGCAAGTAATTATGAAGGTTTGAAGACTTATAACTATCCAGCTCGAAGGACCAACACTTGCAAATATTTGATAGTTATCGAGCAGCAAATGCGAAAATTCAGAGATATATGCATACATAAACTCACACACCTCTTTCCCTTTTCCTAAAGTCATAAATAGAACAGAATAAAATGTATGGTTCTTGTAAAACAATCTTATTCCGTTCATAAATAATTTTGATAAGGATGAATAAATTAGTATACCAAGTAATCATTGTAAGTTGCTTAGAAATCAAACAGGATATGATAAATTCAATTTCTACATAAAAACGCCATATAAACGTGGACATGTGTTTAAGTTAATACAATTAAATACCTATTCCATACAATGTTAACGGGTTCCATATAAATCATGTTCAATTATGAGATCAGTGAATTACCAGTAACAAAGGTTAAAGTAGAAGGGAGCAAGACTATAATAATATGAATTGTGTTTCTGTGAAATATTTAAACTTTATTCTTTTTCTCTTATAAATAATTATGATCTTCATTTTGAAGTAACTGGGCTTACTAGAAGGAAACTAGGGTCTTGAAGCTCAAAACTTACTAATCTTATATTCTTAATGCTTAAAAATCTACTTGGCTCCTATTGGTCATAGCGTGATGTAGCCTATCCAACACAAAAATATATTTAAAAAAATCTATTGCTTGGCAAATTAGAGTAGAAAACCGGAAGTCGCCACTGTGCTCTCGGTACCAGCACTTTGAATGATTTTATTTTACTTGTTTTTTTTTTTCACTTGTTAGTACGTGAGTTTTATGGCCCAGTAATAAATCTAACAAACCTGCGTTTTTTGTTTTCATCAAATAATTATCAAAGATTTTAAACGTTGTCAGCAAACAAAAAGATTAGTTCCGTTTCAAGACGTTCTGGCCAAGCTGTACGGTGATCTTTCTATAGTCCTTTACGTTCCAGGGTCTCGGGTAACTGATGAGACAGACCCGCGACTCTAGTCTGACTCCGGAGATGACAAATGAGTGAAAAAAAAAAACATACTGCGCAGATCACAAACAAATTGGGAAACAAATGATAATTCGCGGAAAATTAATGAACTCTCTGTTTACAAAATTATAAATAGTTCTTATTTCATTGATAAACATGGCTGTTATAAATATGTCAATTGGGTCATAATGATACTCTAATTAAACAAGCAATCTTTTTCAAAAATAACATATTATGTACACATGATTGAGTATTAAATCAGACTGGCCAAAATAAATATATTTGAGTGTCTTTTAAGAAAACACTTATAAATAGCACATTATCTTCTGATCCGTGACAATAACGCCGACAAACTCACATTTAAAAAGATCTCCCATACCTACCCAGACTCGATTTGATATAATATACTTCCAGGAATAACCTCCTGCAAAAAAAAAAAATTACAATACATGAACTACCCATATTTTTCAAATTAATGAATTGATTTCATAATGTATATTAAGAGTATTTTTAGAAACTAATCGCGTTGAATGGCATCGGCACCTGGTCTCGAAATCTGAAGAAAAACCGGAAACCGGCATGTCCTAGATCCAATAATTCTAAAATGTGACATCTGCCAACTGCCCTAGTTGGCAGATGTCACATTTTAGGGGATACCCGGTTACGAAATACCCGGGATTACCCGGGTTTGTGAATAAGTCTGTGGAACCGGTTCTACGAGCGATGGAACCGGGTTGACCCGCTTCTGATAAGATTATTATAATTTTGCATTAATTGTATCGAATTGCTGAGAAAGCTGCCATGGGATAAAGGGGAGGGCCCATTGTAAGCTTTCATTAGACTACCCCCAGAACTGGGTATGAAAAATATAGAACCGGACCCGGTTCTGCATGCCCTACTGCCAAGCATTGGGAAAATTATAGGCGTATGCTAGTCACATGCTTCCTATAAATAACAAATTTCTCATAAGGTGGCATGCGTGTGAGCACTTGTTATCGCCATGTTTTCTGTGACCCGTGCACTTTGAGCTGATGTTTACTTTCAGATGCATTCATGTTGATATTATTAGCTCTGGCTAGGGCTGGCAACCCTGGTCACCGCATGTTGAAAAAATTAAGGTGTTTTTTTTTTTGTTGATTTTTGGTAGGTATGTTACTTCCCTAATGCTTCTGTGGGAGTGGCTATGTGAAAAATAACGGAAGTGGAACAGTGGCCTTACCACGAGCTCTTAACGCGATCCAATTTAGGCTGTGGGAAAGAGACAGAGCTATAGAAGTCGCCTAGCGCCATCTCTTTCCCACAGACTAAACTGGATCGCGTTAAGTGTTCATGGTAGGCCACCAGGATCGGTCTATGACATGCCGGTTTCTTCATCATGTTTGCCTTCACCGTTTTGAGCGATGATATACATTACACAAAGCAATGCAACTGACTGTATTAGAACCCAACTATCAGCCCTCAAGACTGGTCTAACCGTATTTTAGCTAGCGGCTGAGCGGCTTCTCGTGTCGTGCTTCAAACATTTCTATACATTGATCATTACCGCTTGCTACACTGCTCTAAGCTACCGCTTACAGCGGCAAGGTGGTTAACGGGCAGTTAAACTCTTCAATCCATGAACTACATTTATATTCGGTGGTGTAAAAGTCCTCGCGCCCTTGATGGAGCGGAGGAGACTCTCAAACTCAAATTGAACTTTACGTTCCAGGATCACGGTTACCTGTTAAACAGAGTCATGACCCAAAATAGATCCACTATAGGAGATAAAAACGTGACGATATGAAAGTTTACCCAGTTCAGCCGATGGGAAATCCCATCAGGCGCGCGGCTAGTAAGCTGCTGTTAGAACATGCAAAACAGTTTGATCATGATCTCAAAGGTGATTCTCATTGTGCAAAGACTATTGACCTCAATTTGATCAGCTATCACGCCAAGGTCCAGTGTTACATTGACATTATAAAATATTGATCTTTGACCATATAATGATGTGTCCGCACAAAAAATCATGTTTACATAATAAAGATAACCCAAACGAGTACATAGCAACTCTAGTTATATTTATGTTGTATGCTTTAGTATGTCGTTATCAAATTAAATCTGCAGCATACTGCAATAAGTTTGATCAATATGAAGTCGCTGCATTTGACTCGAATGTAAAAACATTCAGACTTACCAATTGGTACCAGTAACAACTGGTTTGTGGAGTGCAGATATGTAGTTTTTCCAAGAAGAAGGTATTCAGTTGCATCTGGTTAGACTGGAAGCCTAACATAGTTGGGAAAAGATTAGGAAGTTTTTCCAAGTATACGGCCCGCCTGATGGAAAGCGGTCACTGTAGCCTATGACGCCTGCAGCACCGTGTAGGTCGTACCACAAAAATATAAAAATCTGTTGAACGCTTGTCTAAAAATAGTGTAACTCCAAAACTACCCTTATATCAATGTCAGCCGGTTTAAAGTTGACAGTTTTTTAGACAAGTGTTCAACAGATGTTTAACTTTTTAGTAGTAAGACGGTGTATCTTTTTTCACGCCATTATTACGGGAGTGAAACTGCAGAAAGTAGTAGGGAACGTTTTAGAATGCTTTATTCAATTATTTCTTTTTCAATTAATTTTCTTATGTTCCCAAGGCTGCCGCAACCTATAGACGTAGCCTATCGCAAAAGCATAATACAGTGACAACACGAGTCTCTATTTAACTTAGTGATATTTGTTTATGACGTCATTATCACCTGTTGCTATTTTCTAGAGGCATAGAAACCAGTTTTCGCAGAATATTTACATGGAATATCCAAATAATACCGTTATAGAGAAGTGTCGATATTTTGATAATATTGCAGTCACGAGCGGGACGGAGGTGTGTTTAATGTCAAATACCACTGCCTTACTAAATACTGAAATAAGTACTAATTTGAGTATTTAGTTCCGACTAATACTTGTGATCTCTTGTGTTATCCGTAGTAATATGATGTATCATTGCACGCCACGTCATATTATTTTTTTATATTTAACTTTACTCTGTCTGTAGAAAATTCAAGTTAATAATTTATGTTGACGACTTATTTTAAGGTTCTCGCCTTTTTTTCATAATACTTTGGTCGGTTCCGGACCGCTGTCATTTGGCTCTTTTTTAAAGGGGAACTACATTTTCTGTCACCAAAATTTGGATTTGTCACCTAGTTGTATCACTTAATAAATAGATCTATCACCACGAAATATTTTCGCTCTCAGATAAAAAAAAAAGTGTTCCCAGGTATGAATTACCAAATTAACGTTAATACGAGTATGTGTGTAAAATAACAGATGGACTACCAATAAAATTGTGGTGCATTACATGAATAATAACTTTGTGCTCAGAATGATAGATCTATCACCAAATAAATCGATTACTGACTGAGAATCCTTTTTATTTGTTATTTTTTCACCAGGAAAGTAGTTACAATTTAATTCATTTAGTTATTAAAATAATAGTATGTGTTAATAGTGTTTGTTATTTTAATGAAAATATCCTCAATGACGCGGAGACGAATTGGCGCGCTTTCCGGCCTCAACGATGGGTTCTCTGGATGATTCTGGTTTGATTGTTTGCCTTCACTATTGGTAGTGATATTAAGAGGCCTTGGGATCCAAGAGCGAGCGAAGCGAGCTCGGGACTTGTGGGCTCCCCGACACGGACAGGTGTCCTTCCTTCCCCTTCGTGTTAGGTTACTTTAAGGCGGCGCTAGTCGCGAGCTCGAACTCACTGGCAGCCATGGTCAAAAACCATGATATTTCACCTGAAATCGAGCCATATTGTTCATGTGTCCGGGAGCGTCATCCCCCCGTGGAGAAAACAGGGGAAAACATTATTCAGTGAGATGCACGATCATTCAGAGTAAAAGGCGCGCGTAAGAACATACGAAACGGCCTTTGGAAGAAGGGGTTTTATGAAAAAACCACTGCATCAATCAATTTCAAATAAAACTTATGGAATTCTTCGATAAATGTGCTGTGTCGGTACGGACTTTGTTTTGGAAATTTGATGCTTCTTTAATTTCTAATTTACGCCCAAAGTTGTGTTAAAATTAGCAATAAATACGAATTTTGGAAGCTCGTAACTTTTTAATGGCTTGTTATTTCAAAATTCTGCTTCCGTACAGACAAAATTAATAAGGAGACAAAACGATACCATGTTTAACTTTGGATGTACCTTGTCAAATAGTGGAGTAAAACCCCAACGAAGTTTCTATGGAAAAAATGTTGACTTGTTTCACCTTAAACCTTGCATGCAGAAATAGGAGCCCCGCGAAGCTGGGCTCCGTTGAGCTACCTTGTGAGGTGGTAATCAGTAACAAAATAAACAAAATGTTGAAACGATGATGACGACAACCCTGTTTACAACTTTTTTTGGAACTTTATGTCTAGTGACAATTTATGATTTATTGGTGATCTCTTTAAATTAGTTTGCTGAAATACTCATATGAGGACAAACCTATTATATTGCAACGTACTAGACCCTATTTCTTCAAGATTTTAGGTGATTTATTATGGAATTGATTTTATATTGTTTGGTGACTACAATTTGGTGGCAAATCTACTATTTTGGGGACAAACTGTTATTTAGGAGGCACAAAACGAATTAAATTGGTGATAGCTTAAATCATACCCTTTTTAAAGCTCCAAGGGACCATAGCCCTGAATAAAGCGGAATGGATTCAGGTCAGACTCTTGCTAACGAAAAAACCTCACCCTGTAACTCCCTCCCAGGGTTACGGCAATCTTTTAAGACGTTTCCGCGGAAAGAACCATAGATCTAAAGAAGTATTTGGTATCAATTTCAATTAATTACACGAATACTGCAACGCGTTCCTGAAATAAAGGGTCTTGAAAAACACACAGACGAACAACTAAGTGATCCTATAGGGATTCAGGTTTTTTCTTTTAGTTACGGAAGAACTCCAAAAAGTTGACAGATGATCATGACAAGATTTAATAATGTTTTATTTTATATGTAACAAAATCAAAATTTAATAATGTTTTATTTTATAATTATGTATCAATATCACATTTTGGCTTTGCCGTAGTCGGGTAAAAATATACTTGACGCTCATGGGACTAAGAGAGTGTTAGGTCGTCGTCGTAGGAGAAGTAAGGCCAAAGAAAAGATGCATGGATTGTCTCAGGAATGATATCAAAGAAAAAGGAGTAAATGATACTGTGACGACTGATAGGGAAGAATGGAAGAAGAAAACATGTTGCGCCGACTACAAGTAAAATCGGATAAGGGCAGCAAGATTATGATTAAAAAATAATTCCTTGGTGCATCCAAGCCCTACTGCTGATTAATCAGCTGGAGGTCTTTATAGCTATGTCACCGACGATATCGGGTCAGGAGGCGCGGGTCAGGTCCGAGACTAACTACTGTCAATATTATATTACTGATAGTCTCATACTCGTTAGGGCAGCGGTGTTTTACTCGACTGTTTGTTACGGGTATAGAAATTCGATTACCAGCTTGTAATTTCAAAAAAGGATGGTATTTAAAAGTACTTCAATTTATTCCCATTTCATTTACCTAATTTTGCCTGTGTTCCACCAAATAAACTGAATCCCACCAAAAACATTAAATGTAAAAAATGCCAAGTCTCTCGATGCAGTCTTTCCATCGTAAAAAGTTTTGAGATCTCACAGAAGCCAAGTCCTATTCAAATTATTTTGTAGTTATAAATCAACATTTAGTAATTATATCAATAGTTTTCTTTATATTATAACTATAGTGACTTGGCAATGAGCACAAGTAAAAACAAATAAAACGGCATATTTGGAGGAGTTGAAAGTTACTCACACCGCATGCGTAAACATTCTCTTTTACTTTATAATTATATTCTCTTAACATTCATCATTTACTTTCATAAAGCGATGGCCCGTAAGGTATTCTTAATTATTGTATTGGAACATGTAGTCGGTAGTGACCATCATGATTCACACATAACAAATAATCTGATCACAGGTCTCGTCAGTAACATTTGCACATAATTCCAGGCAGCAAGTTAATTTGTGCTCATTGCCAAGTCACTATAGTTATAATATAAAGAAAACTATTGATATAATTACTAAATGTTGATTTATAACTACAAAATAATTTGAATAGGACTTGGCTTCTGTGAGATCTCAAAACTTTTTACGATGGAAAGACTGCATCGAGAGACTTGGCATTTTTTACATTTAATGTTTTTGGTGGGATCTCATTTATTTTTTGTAAGTGTATTTCTTTCTTTTTTTTAGGTGTCCTCATAATTTCTTGGACTTCAGCTACTTTTTTGCTTAGGACCCATTCTCTATCTAACAAACTAAATAGAACTAAATTAACTAACAAATAACTAAATAAATATAATCATATCTGCTAACTTACAAACTAAAAATATAACTAAACTAAATAACACGTAAACAACTAGATATGTAACTATGTCTATGTTATATTAATAAACTATTTTCCTAAATAACTGTTTCAGTAACAATAATAAATCTACTCCGAATATCGCTACAATATTTTTTTAGTTTCGAAATGGTTGTTCATAGATAGATGGCGCTATCAAATGAAAATTATTGAATTATTTTAAAGTACTACTTAGACTGCGCTCTGTAACGAAACCATAGCGCGATTCAGGCAGGTACAACGCCATCTATCGAGCGCGCATACAATATTTATCGCAATACAATGGAGTTTTAGCTTTATTAATTTAATGAATTATGAACTTTGTGTATTAATTTATATTAATTATAGTCTATGTATTACATTTATATTATTCCTTTCTATTCTATGTATGTATTCATCCAATTGAATACTAACTTAAACAACGAACAAAGTTAACAATGCAGTCAAAATCCATACACAATGTTCTTGCCAAACCGCAAATATAAAAATTGTTTTTTAAGGTATATTATTTTTTAATGTTTTTATAATTTTTCCTTTATATGTGGCTAATGACCTATCTTGGTGCAAAATTTGAAGTTTCTAAGTCTGCTAGAAGTACCTTAGATTTTTGATGATCGGTCAGTGAGTGAGTGACAAAATGGTGTAACTTTGATCGACCGTAACTCCTAAACTATTCATTCAATTGGCATGTAATTTCGAACTTAAGCTTGTTCTAATGCCTACTATTATTCACCGAAAACCTAAACTCCTAGCTTTGTCCACGTCGAAGTTATAGGGGGGGCGAAACAGCCGCGAATCGCTTCGAGAAAAGATGGTACGGCCGTGCCCTTTTGCTCGAGACTTGGCGGGGCACTGCCGTGCCCCCAGATGTGCACCAAAATATGTTCATTATGTCATAACGAGGTGTAATAAAAAAAAATCTACCTAAGCAGGGTCGACGAAGCCCCGCTTCGCGGGGCTTCTATTTCTGTGTACAAGGTTTAAAGGAACCTAACCAATCCGAACTTCGGGAGGTCCCTGAAATCTTGCTAAAGCGAGTTTTAGATTTGGTGTACAAAAAGAATTTTTGGTATACAAAAAGAATTATTGATGCGCATTTAAATTTTAGCCTTTCAAAAACCAGTTATGTTATTTGAAGACTAAAAGTCTAAACAACAAACAACAACAAACATCGTTCTGTCATCAGTCAATGGGACAATTTTATAAACTACATGGTGCTTTTTATGATATTCAATCTAGGTATTATAAACGTACCCTTAAGTGGTCATAATTATTGTGTGGGAATACTAATATTGTATTAGTCTGTCCGCGCCGCATTAAAAAACGTCATCACTATTATCAGCATCCTTCCTTCAATATCCGGATGCAGTCAGCATTTTCCGATTTCATACAACGAATGCGACAAATGTTCGATTAGCTTTATAAATCTACTAGATCATCCCCGTGGTTTTATCCCCGCTCGCGCATGTTATATAGCCTATAGTGTCCCTCGATAAGTGGACTATCCAACAGAAAAAGAATTTTTAAATTCGAACCAGTAGTTTCTGAGATTTTCGCGTTCAACCAAAAAAAAAACTCTTCAGCTTTAGATGTATATCTGCATTCTAGGCTTTCCTGGGACAGATCTTCAAACTAATTTGGCCATGGTTCTATGCCATGTAGTCTAACTATATTTATTCTATAATAATTAGGTATTTTTGTTAATTTTCCAGAACAAGCAGGCGTACTTCCCGATCTTTGGCGAGCAGCACCCGCGGCCGCCTCGCTCGCGGCCCAAGGACGCGCAGGGCACCGTGCGCGCCTGCGCCGCCTGCCACCACCACCTGCTGCAGCAATGGAACGCATACCAGGTCAGTACTTCAAATTGTGGGGAACTGCGAAAAGCGACCTTATTGCTAAGTGTCGTCAATTCATATTTGACTGAAAAAATCTGATTAGTCCGTCAGTTAGATTAAGTTTAGTATTAGAAAGTTCATGCCAAAAGACATATAATAAAACTAGTGCAAAAATAATGGGCTCTCTATGGAGAAGAATGGTCAAGAAACTCTTTTTCAATCGCTAAAATTACAAAACCATTCATCATTAGATGGTATATCTTGAATGCGGAAAGATCAGAAAACGCGAGACCAAGATAAATTGGTTTTGCATATCTTGATGTGTAGTCGTGTGTAGCAGCATAATGAATTGTCAAATTATAAATTAGCGAGCAATGCCGCGGGCAAAGCAAGTAAATATTTTGCTTATAAAATAAAACCATCAAACAACGTACACAACGTAACAATTATCAAACCTACTGAACAAATACAAATAACACTTCAGTTCATGTGGACAGAGTTGCGTAAGTGCACACTTTACGAACAATACTAAGTTATTGTCGACTTTATCGTGTTCTTGTCGAGTGTTCGAAAGAGAAAGAGAAATAAAGAAAAGAGAAAGTTTCTCATCTTTACATGAGTACTTTCAAGTATGTAGTTGGCAATGTTGGCATGTTTTTCCAAGTGTTTGTATAAATGGTGTTTTGTAATGGTAGAAGGCAGTGTTTTTCAACCTGTCGAATCAATTTTTGATCGAAATCTCTAGCCCATAGTAACCATCCAGAGACAAAGAATCCAGGATTTTCCCAGTTAGAATTACATACGTTATAATACGAAATAGAATAAGCCAGTTTAAGGCCGTAAAGTGAACTGCCTTGAAACTGCCCGGAATTAAAAATGGTTGTAATACGCCCTCTGGTCTGGCCATTTCAGCGACCTTCCAGGGTCTGCGCCATGCCTACGAGATGTGCTATGCCATTATAGCACATTTTGTAGCAAAGCATCATTATACTATATAAAGCTTCCTATCTATACAGTACACACCCCCTTCCTAATTTATGTTCTAACGAATTCTAATTACTCCGTCACAACTATTATTTTCTGTCTCTTCCTAACGATGTGTGTAGGAAAGAGATAGCACCACTCAAGTACTAATGTGGTGCGATAATCTTGGCTTTGGTAAATATTATTAAAAAGACTTGGAAATACACATGTAATACTAGCGTCAATACCCAGCTTCAATAGTAAAGTATTTCTAGTCAGAATGTTCCAGTAGATTTACCCAAACAATCTTAAAAAAAAACAGTCTAATCGGTCGAGTACTCATATACAAGAAATGTTTTTTTTTTAACCAGCTTATGTACTCCGCGTGACCAGTTGAAATCTTATGTACAGGTTAAAAAAAGTATCCACGTTACACTTCGTACTGCGTACCTACGGCAGATCCATCTAGATAGGGCATATCCAAAACAGAATTTAACTAGATACGGCAGGTCTAAAATCCTAGCAGAAGAAACTTTCGCAAAATTTCTTTCAAATCTGTTGGATAGTTTCGGAGATAATCGTGTACAAACATAGTGACACGTCATTTCATCATTAGCTTTTGCCAGCTGCCCTGCCTTCTCATCCGGGGGGGCGTATCTTTGCAAGTTACACCCACGATCTATACACGTCATGTAAATATATCCCATAAATAATCCCTTAAATAATATACGCCCCCACGTTTTGAGTGGGCCGTCTCTCAGCCCCGTAGGGTTATTTTCTTATTTTTAGGAAATTTAAAAAAGGTGGGTTTTTAGATTTTTCAAATATATTTACATGTAGCGACTGCCTATCGGACCTCCACAACTCAGTAACTGGGTAATACGATACCCCATGGTAGGACTAGTTGTCAGGACCCTCGACATCGAGAATCGCGGGCAACCGATGGATGCAAGTGGCGAAATGTCGTTCGGCGTGACTGTCTAAGGGGGAGGCCTATGTTCAGCAGTAGACGTCTTCCGGTAGATGATGTTGATGAAGCAAGGCAGTGTTTAAAATATATAAAATAAATGTTTCTGTCCTTCAATGGTGTACGGATCATGCCATACTCGTGCAAAAAAATATGGAATTGTCTTGAAATAACGATCTTTATCTATTCTTGGTATAATAGACATAGAACTGGTCAGTGGTCATGCTGCGGGTGTTGTAATCCTTAAATACTCTTTTTCATAACTCTGTAATAGGTAGAATACATTAACTTAGTTCTAGTTCATCGTATTCTATCATTACGATTAACACAATAATAACCTAATGAACTCATTAAAAATCGAAAAAGATAAAAAGGCGACCTTTAAAATAAAATATTATTTTTTGAGAAGGTCACAGTGGCAGATCACATCCGTCACTTATATAAATTATGTTAATTCCAATTTTCACTAATATTAGGCAATATTTAAATTAATGCTTAGATAGAGGGATTTGCTGGTGAAATTTCAACGTTCAACTTCAGGCCTAGAGTTGAAAATCCAATAGTAAAATTTATTATATAATTTGCTAGCTGATTTTCTTTTATCTAACAGAAGCTTACGACGTGTTTCGTGACGTCATAGTATATTATTATTCTGTTAAACTACAGACGTACTTGTACTATTTGGTTATCGCTTTAGGGGCAATGGTGAAGGATTTTCAGTGAATTTAGATACGTTGAATGTCTGAAAATTGTGCAAATTTTAATGAAAATGATTATTATGCAAATTCTAATAAAAATGATTATAATTATTTTTATTTTTTTTATTACAGATAGCTTGTTAACAAGAAATCGAAAAAAACACTGATATTATAAAACTTATTAAAAGCAAAATATTTTATTACTTTTTATGTGTATCGATTTCCAGTAATTATTAGTAATAAAAATAATATGCACGACTTTAAAGCTAAACCGCCTTACCACAAAAAGATAAACATCTGTTGAACGCTTGTCTAGAAAAAGTGTAACTGCAAAACGACCCTTATATCAACGTGAAATGTCGTTTTGACGGTGACAGTTTTTTTAGACAAGTGTTCAACATATGTCTATATCTTTGTTGTGGTAAGACGGAAAATGTTCTTTTCTTTTGTTATTTACACTTTTAAAATCCACAATACGTCAATACTAAATGTATTCTTCTTACATAGTTCTGACGTCACGAGCTACCCCTTCCAAGTTTCGAAGCGCTTTATTGATATTTATATATTTTTTTTAAATCCTATGTAATAGTCTAAATAGATTTGCAATTACTGTTGCTGTCATTAAGCCTATTAAGTTGATTTATTTATTTGCTCAGTGCAATAAATAGGAAGGATACTTGGAACTTATAAACATTTCCCGACCTCTAACATTGCGGTATCTTTATCTGTTGAACTTAGATAACCTCTTTATACCTCTTATAACAATTTGTTTTCCCTCTGTATTGAGTATTTATATAAATACTACCTTTCCTAGCGATTTCCCTCACGTTCATTTAGAATTTCACGCTCAATTTGGCGCAACGTAGCGCCATCGGCATCTATTATCATAAGAACGTTTTTGTTATTTTTTTTTCTGTATGAAAGGTACCCTATGTCCGTATATGTACAAACGCCAGCAGGTCAACCTACCCGACTCTATCAAATTTTACCAATCGAACATTAACATTCTACTATTGTGATAAGGTTGTTAAAATTTGCAAGTTGAAGTGGCAATGGGCAGGCCACATCGCTCGTAGAACTGACAACCGATGGGGAAGAAAAGTTCTCGAGTGGCGACCACGGACCGGAAAACGCAGCGTAGGCAGGCCTCCCACTAGGTGGACCGACGACATCGTGAGGGTCGCGGGCAGCCGATGGATGCAAGTGGCGAATTGTCGTTCGGCGTGGCGGTCTAAGGGGGAGGCCTATGTTCAGCAGTGGACGTCTTCCGGCTGATGATGATGATGATAAGGTTGAAAATCTATTAAAGAAATTTAACAGATTGTCGTGGTTTGATGTGCTGACGTCTGTACATCTGCCAACGTATATGCAACATTTCAGGATGAAACGGTTTACTCGTGAGATTTGGCTGATCATTTTTCTAAAAAATCTGTAATAACGATCTAATTTAAAAAAAGATACGATTTAGTGTATGTACTATCTTCCAAAATGAAATATCTTTATAATACCTAAATGTTAGAACGATTTGCATAACTTTTGCCCCCCATTAAAGATAAAAAAAATAATTAAGTGTAATAAAATAATCAATCCAATTATGGAAACAATCGAATGAATTAATGCCTATATAAAATACAGGTTACTCGAGATTGTCAGTCTCGGAACTTATTTAGTTGAGTAATTAATTATTTATTCAGTTGAGTCGTAAAATATAATGATTTCATGGTAATGCATTTACAGATACCATCTGTTCTCTCTGCTAGTTAAGGCTTCGACCGGATTGGTAAAAAATTGTTTGAAGTAACTGTTTTTTCGTCGACCGTATGTAACAATAAAGGATAAGTTTGTGAAGCAAAGTTTGATTGGCGAAACATTTACTCAAAACGACCCTCCCTTTTCAATTTCTACGGTTATTTAAACAACTGAGCTTATAAAGCACCTGATAATAATAATAACCTGATCATTGTATAAATCGCCGTATGACATAACGGCTAGCCGTTTCGTGACGGTTCGCGTTTAGCCTCATTGTGAGAATGTCAGAATCGAATACAAACTCGCGACAGTACCAAGCTAAGCGTCGTTGTTGTTGTTTGGCAAAATATGCCGGTCTCGTGTCTTTAAACATTGTAAAATTTGTTCCCAAAAACAAAGAAAACAATATGGAATGTGATTCGATTTGATTTTGTATTTGCTTTGGTGGTGTTATTTGTCAATATGAACGGCGCCTAAAATACGTTATGTTCCTCCTGACATTAATTTTGTGACGTAATATCATTGACTACTATAATTTAATTTCTTTTTTGCTCACCTTTTATAAATATACATGAGACCAGATTAAGATTAATTCCAAAGCAACATGCTCTATCTTTGAATATTTAAATAACTACTAAAATAAATTAATGAAGTACCTAATTAGAATAAATTTTCTGAAATTGTGGTAGAACCGGTACCAAGAAATATGTAAATGCAATTTATTTAATTCATCATTTTAACGACCCAGACAGAAAGATTTTTCTAGTCCATAAAAAACATATCCTTCAAACTGCATAATAGAACCACACAAGTTAGACTCCGTTTCGTTTACCGACTTTCACGAGAACGTCATCTATGTAAACTTCAGTATCGTAATGTTTGAGCATACAATCATTGATGGCGGCTACCGCTTGACCTACAAACGATAACATGGAGCGCTATGCCAGTCGCGTGCTACGCTTACCAACGAGCGTACGTCTCGTCGCCAACGTGTCCTCCATGTATACAATTTTCTATTCCGACCTGATAATAACCCTTGTCAGTACCAAGACCCAAAACTATCGATAACATATCGTGTGATAAGTGATTTTGTGAGCTCATATGTGTTATAGTGGCTGTGTTATGTGAATATTATAAAACAAGTGATATATTATAATAATGAAATGGTGTTAGTGTGATATTCTGTGGATTATTGCTATGTTGGTGCGGATGTGTGGGAACGAAGATAGGACGCCGGTGAAGGTAATGAGCCAGGTTGTGCCGTGGTTTACACTTATTGTTGATAGCAACGCACGTGATACGTGAATTCCACAGTATTGTTTTATTTGAAAAGATAAATCTGTAGGTAAAGCTAAGAGTGGTTAGGAATTTTTAGAAATTGATTGTGCAGTAACCATTTTTGTAGCAATAGATGCACTGTCTACCAGACTTGAATCAGGTCTCAATTTGACCTGCATTGAAAATTCACTTGCATAGTTTTCCCGCCAAAACTCGAGTAGTCTACAAAGTTCTCTACCGGATAACGGAAGGGTTGTTCTATGTTACAGTCAGACAGAACGAATTAAACGTAGTCATCGAGCACAAAAGGATGTCTATGGCACACACACAGCTTATCAAACACATTTGAGGAAAATTTATCAAACTAGTCGAGCCAGAGTTCGTTCAGTAATCAGACTGTACTTTTACATCATTATCGGTAAACAAAGATTATTGTATGACCTTTAGTACAAGTTATAAGACCTGCTTGATATGATGAAAGTATTAGTTAAATTGTGTTTAGATCTAAACGTTAAATCTTTTTGAATATCTCTTTAGATACGGTATCAGGTTTTCCCAAAAGATTCTGCATATAACTGGATTGCTATGGCTAATATTGAAGGCCAAATAGGCTGGTCCCTGGACGATATTACCTTTGAAGTATAAATGGTAACACTGGAACAGAATCCCAACAAATTGAGAACAGGCATAACAGATGATGAAAATGTGTGTTGTGTAAATAAACTGATCGATACATCCGAAATTGAATGAGCAAATAAGATAACTAAAAGTTATAAGTTCTCTCTCCGTCTTACACGTGCTACATATAAAAACGAGGCCCTACCTCCGGCTTACGACCCTAAACCTTCTTTAAACACACATAAAATCTTTTTTATTTCCCCACCTACATCACGTGATATGAATATGTATCAAATTCTTGTATCTTATTAATAAACTTACCATAATTAGACACGTCCATATAAAGGTGTATAATATCTTGGAAATTAATCGCTATTTGCATTTCATAATCATAGCATTTTATGTTTATCTTGTTCTTCAATCGCAATCAAGCAGATTCTATCTGCTTTCGAGAGATAATGAAATGAAATACTACTTAATGCGATAACTTCTCGAGTTTTTATAGGATGTTGAGGTACTCTAATACCTGTTTTGGCGCTTGAAGCTAATTAATTAATCTCTCTATTAAGAGACTTCTTAAGTGTTGTTTTGATATCTCTTGTAATAATGAAGTAGGGAATTCCGATCTTCATTTCCATCTATTTAAAATCCACTGTCCTATTACACAATCATTATCTATTCACTTGTATTGTGTTTTGGGCTCTCTGATAAGATTGGTTATGTCATTGACCTCATTGCCTGTGGAATTTCTGCACTTTTGGGTACTTTCAAAATTATGATGTGGCATTTCTTCATCATGTGTTGCATTGTCGTTATATTTAGAAGTTTTCTTGTTGAGTCATGCCCAACTATTGCATATATTTGTTTTTCCTTCTATTAACTTTCAGTTCCATTTAAGCCTTTCTTTCTTTATTGCAGCAGTGTGTAGCTTGTTTGGGATAAGAATAATTAACCTAAAACCCTTCGAACCCATCATGCCATTAAGGCATAATCTACCGTTGCCATCTATTGAAGATACCTTCTTTCCATGTTTAAGCAAAAAGGTTTTAAGACAGCTCTTGAAATCCAGTAGAATGTTATCTACATCAAACACTACAACTCTATCATATCTTCTCGGGTCTTATACCAGGTCGTGTATGTCTGCAGTCCGTTTACATTTTGTTTGTCTAGATGCTGGTTGTTTTCATCATCATCGTCTTGCCCTCATCCTATTATACTTTGGGTCGGCGAAACAACTTTTCTTCTTCCATTCGCCCCTGTCAGATTTATACGTGGATTTACTTCTTTGGTCCATCCATCTGGATGCTGTCTTCTATCTTTTGCTGTGTGCCTAATCGGCAGGACTAGCACATATCTTCCTCTTCAACATCAGAAATCTCTTCCTTTCTAGCCTATGACCTATCCTGCATTTCATCCATCGCGCTGTTGGATTAGGAAGTCAGAAGCTTGTTATCTTATCACAGCAAACATTGCGGCTCTCTCGAGCTGTGTTTGCCCTACACTCGTACCACACCGGCTCACGGATGTCTGCCGTTCGTTTACTCTAGAATTAGCGACCATGCTGTCTAATTTGTTCACTTTCATCGGACTTCGGTTTATTACGTGCATAGCCATTATTTCCCATGTTTTATACCCATAGACGACTGCAAAAGAGCTTAAATATAAAATTTCGCCTGCGGCCTTTGGAGTACGTTAAGTAAAGAAGTTTAAGAGCGAAATAAAAGATTTGACCTTGCCGAGGAATACTACGATGGCCTCGTTGGTAAGGCGTCTGGAGTACTTAATCAAAAGTATCGCAGTTTCGAGTCCCGCAGGTGATTTTTATTTTACTATTTATTTTCACCAATTAGTCATAGATTACCTTTATTAATTATTACACTTTTGCCAGTTAGTTATTTACTGACGTGATATTATTTTAATGAACAGCAATACTTGTAATTCTAAAGCTCTTATCACAATAAACATTTCAACCCTCTCATGTATTTGTCCTACTGCACCGTGTCATGGCTGCTGTCCGTTTACACTAGCATTAGCAACCACGCTGCCTAATTTCTTCACTTTCATCGGTCGAGTCGTGTTGTTACGTCTGTATAGGTTTACGGGATTTTAGCATTGGTTCAATGATCGAGGTTGGTCCATTTCGTGCTTGGTCTTTTTCACGGTTGGTCTCGTCGCGATTTGTCCATTTCGCGGTTGGTCCAAATAATATATTCTTGGAATAAAAAATAAAAATGTGACACTGACAACACGGAGGCGTGGAGAAAAGCATTTTATGAGCTCTGATAATAAATTCTTCTTTTTCTATTTTTAGTAACTCGGTTACTCAAATGACTAGCATAAAAATATGAACACAGACGTATCTTTAACAACATCAATCATCTCAATTAATTTCACAATACATTGTTTACATTCAATGGAGGAGCTATTCAAAAGTCACTGGTAAATACAGCTATCAAAAAAGATTGAACTACCAGTAGCTATCCAGAATTTTAATGAAATAAAAATCGCTTATATTATGAAGATTTGTTTATGATTAGTATTTACAACCACGTAAGTATTACAACGAAAATTGTTAAGATTCTAATGGGGATGGCAACTGGGGAACTAATGGCGGTAGTATAGCTTGTTCCAAGCATCGTCATTGGTTCAAATCAGTTCAAATCTTAAAGGTACTTCAAATTAGTACTACTTCATTGGTCGGATTAGGACTAAGCTATGGTGGCGCCATCTACAATATCTTTGCATTGCCAACCCCATTGTACGACAAATGTGGCAAAAGTCAATCACCCGCCCTTGTAATTTGATATCAATACCTTACCTTGTAATTTTATATTGCGAATTTAATCAAGGGGTTATTTATTTTATTGTTTTATAATAACTTCGAGAATAACAAGTAATGACTTAGGGGTATCAAAAAAGGTTATTCATAAATAATTCATTTTGGATCATCTCATTGATCCAAAAATAATTTATCATATTGGAAAAATCTTAATCAGAACAAATATTACGTTGATTTCATTATCAAATCGCAATTAACTTAGCGATTTTGGTTAAATAACTGTTTTCGATTAATATAATTCAGTTTTCACATACGTCGATTCAGCGTAAGTTAAGCTATACAAACGTATTTTTATATTGTTGTTACTGCAGTAATTCACTTCATAGTAATATTTTAATTAGAAAGAGAAAATTTCGTCATGCCGGTAAATTCGCACCTGTCACCTGTCTGGCTGAGTAGAACTAATTTTTGGAAAAATATTTGATTAAGTACAGAAGAGAAAAGCAGTTGGTTTATTCATATGTTTAAATCCATTATGGAATGTTCTCCTATGTATTCAGATGGTATCATTGACGCACGGCATACATAATAAATAATGCATCTATTCATTTAAATTTTTGTATCATTAAACTAAATTTCCAGTACTGGATAGTAGGTTAACTTAGAAACAAAATGTGACATTGTGAGTGTGACTTATAAATATAATAGAGCGGCCTACCTCGTCCTTGGGTTCAAATTTTCCACCTATCTTTCTGAAAACTTCAGAAATATACAGATCGGGGCAATAATTAATCCAAACTTCATAAAATAAATGCGAAACAAAGTTTTGTTTGTATTTTTTATTTATTTAACGATAGGTTCGCGTTTGTCCTCCATCTCACCAGATCGTAAGCGATGATCTGGTCGATGGTAAAGCATGGCTGCCTAGAAGTACCTAACCTATTCACTGTTAACTTAAAAACCCCAATGTTATAAAGATTTTCTTAGGAAAGAAAAATTCAATCCGCGGGCAGGATTCGAACCTGCGGCCTTCGGATTCAGTACATCTGACGCTCATTTCCAACCGAGCCACCGAGGATCTTACCTGCCGCGGCGAATTCTTCCTTCCATTTCTAACGTATATCGAGTTGTCAAGGAACATTTTCAATCATTCTTATTATCGTGTCCTTCTAAGAAAATCTCCCGACTGCCGCAAACCTCCCCAAGGCTTCGTTGGAACTGCTCCTATATCAACAAAGAACTGCTGATATGGAACCCATCCATGGAATTATCAGAAAACTCAACCGGTTTTATTTTCATGAGCGACGAATTATATGAGCACTGATATAGGGCAATTGATTTTTCTGGTGATTTTGGTGTTGGTGCTATTTCATTTGAAAAAAATATCATAATGATGAGTATAATGACTTCTTTAGTGATTGCTAGCTAAAACGCCTAAGGTTGTATAGAAATTCATAAATTCGCACGACTGGAAATAAAAATGAGTCATCTTCCACGTTATCAGGTATTAACTAATACCACAGCTAGTACACCGGGACTTAAAAGCTAATGAGGATTCTAAATTTTACTTTGTCCATTTCTTTATCTTGCACGTGTCATGACATGACAAATAAATTCACTGCTCCTATTATTTGAGTTTTTATAAAATAAAAAACAAAGATCACTAAGATATTGCCCGTTTTTATAATGAATCTATTTGATTATCACTTTCGATAAAATTGAATGGGTTTTGTAAATGATAAGTGCTCTGTGCAAAAAAAAATTAAATGATCTGTACTTTAAAAGCTTCCAAAACCATACGCCTTAATCTATAAGATTGTGCATAATATGATAACCAGTGCCTGTAATTCTTGATGTCAAAATTAATAAACATTTATGATTATGATTACAATTATATCTCTGATGAACTTGTACCCTAAGTGGCAAAGGGGAAGTACGGAGATTGCGATTTAAGCGGGTGTAAAAAAAAGGACCAAGATAGTTGATATAGGTATGTCTGATTAATCATACTTAAGATAAAAGCAAAAAACTCCTGAAAACTTTGAACGCTAAAAGTCAATACCTAAATAGGTACCGGAAAACTGGTCAGATATCATCAAAAGTGATTATCTTATACTTTATCAAGGCGAGTTCCAAAGATACGGAGATTGAGAACTGGTTTTCAAAAAAGCGGCTTATCGAATTATTGACGTAAATAGAATGTATTAAAATCGCCAGTATTGATGAATAGGGCTTTTTTAACAGAATCAGACAACATTATTCAGACTACAGGTTGCAAGAAATTCCCTTGGGATTCTCCATAAAACACTTTCCCTACCTGGTTATTCACCGTTGTACTCAAGACCTCTTGTTCATTCATGTTTGTAGAGAGTAGACTAATGGAGCCTTTTCGTGTTACACAATACCTTTTATTCAGCATCTAGTTCAAATCAACTGTAATCGCTTCTCCATTCAGCATAATTACTTATCTTTCATTGTTGTTTCTTTAAAATCATTGAGTACAAACATCTTTTAATTCATTAAAAACATTGAATGGTCTGTCAACTATGTTCTAAATCTTTCCTTTGTTGTCTTCCATATATTTTGCTGTTACTTTATCTGGCTTTTAAATTTTATCTTCGTACGTTCATCGTTTATCAAAGAAAATCGGCTTATGTGATTACTTATCTGCTTAATGCCAAAATACACGCAACTTTTTAGTAATAAATGTTTAGATGGTATCAACTGGTAAATTGTAATCCCTATCGGAAAGGTCTCGTTTGTTATCTTTCTTTGTTGTTCAGTTCTTGTAATGTATTTTCCCCTTATCGTCATCAGTTATTGGTTTTGAAAGCCGTTAGTTTATCTCGTATTGGAGAAAAATACTGCATATTGTTTAATGTCATGATCTTTTTCATTTTCCTGCTTGTATCCAATATGTTGTTGAGGGTCGACGCAATATGTCGACATCCATTTAATCGTCATTTCGTTGGTTATCATTCAATAAATGCTTCATGTCAAATTGCTTAACTGTGAAATATTAAGTTTATCACAAGCTGTGCAATTTTCATTATCCAACTTCATCATTACGAACGCTTATTCCCAATCACCTCAGCCCTTCCGCAGTACTTCTTTCATGCATCCTTTATATCATTTACTTTTCTAGCTTGCCTGAAAACTTCATTAGAAAGAGTAAAGAAATTATCTGCACCTTGAAACCCAAACACACGTCACGTTTTATTGGACATGTTCCCTTTATCTCTTGTATTTCCAAATATATCGACACTTAAGATAAGCTGACATATGATCACTATAAGTAGTTATCAGGCCATCATTCCAGTCGTTATCTTCCTTATGACTTAGCGTTCACCTGTGGCTATGCGATGGATTTTTTTCTAATGAGGTATTTGAATTTCGGATATTCCACTTTGACATTTATTTATATCATCTGAAGACATCAGGGAATATCAGATATGTTAATCAAATTGGTAGTAAAAGAGAAATTGAATGCTATTTTGATGAAGTGTTTAGTGAGTCATTCACGTATCTTGCTGCATAATAATATGTCCGGTTTAAGATCTAGACTGACCGTGATTTCTTTGTAAGACATAAATTGCATTTATAAACAAGTAACCTTTTTGGTTACTTTGAAAGCTCAAAAGTTTTAAAATGTATTTTAGCTTCACGGTTTTAGTATTTGCTTTACTTAATTTACAAACAACTTATTTATTACTACTAACTGAAGTCACATATAATTGTAGTGAAATTATTAAAAGTACTAAACGCATAAATCCAAGAGACACTATCATAACTGCAGCATAAATTAATAAAGAAAACAAAACTATTAAACATGCAATATGTAATAATAAAAAGCTTTTATTATCTGCAGCACCTACATGAACTGGCGACCTCTTAGGAGCAGTGCACTCTGAAAAAGTGTTGACACTAGATAACGCACTGACCTCTCGTAATACTGACACTTATTGTGCCACTGTTATAGAAATTATCGCCACTAACAATTATGCTTGTTCACAGATATCACGTGAGTCATTCTCTAAAATTAACGTGTTTGTTATTTAGTATCGAAAGACAAATTATTTCTAGAATTGTAATAACAAAGTCGGCCTGAATTCTGATAAAAACATTAGAAAGGAGTTGCAACTAACTGTGATGAGCTGGAAAAAAGACACATGACTCTGGGTCAACAATTCAACATAAATGGATGGAACTAGTCATCAGAATGGTTATAATGTTTATTATGCGTTTAGAAAATGAGAGCATTAATAAGATATTTAAATAATTTCTATATTAACTTTACACCATTTACATATGTTTGCATCAGTCGTGAACATTTATAAATAGCTTGATTTATAAATGACAATGCCAGATCCTGCCCCACCTTTCAGCCCAAGATACAGGAAATATAAACTAATGAAAAATATTAAATGAAAATAAGACCCCTGATTACATAATTGTTATTCTGCAAAAGATGCTTTTAAAAAGTTAGTGATAAAAGGATTTCGAAAACCCAAAAACCATTTCCTGTTTTCATCGCGGCCATGAGCGTTACGCATTAAGCATACCTACACGCAGAGAAAATGACAAATGACACCTTTCAATGTGTTATTGTTCGGATTTAAAATATGCAATATTCAGTTTTAATAAAACATTATTTTCAATAAGTGTGTTTAACGAAAATAAAGTTTTTTTTTTTTATATAAATCACATTATGAATATACACTCTTAAAAATATTTCACATTTGAGCATGAATGATTAGGTACAACGAAACGTCATTGACGCGGAAATACCTAATCAAAACATAGCCCTATCATAAAATTTGGACTGAGCACTTCAAGTTACCTAGTACCCAAAAATGAACCGTAATCGCCACCGTTTAGGTTTTTTTTGATTTGCTATAATTAGCATGACGAAAGAGAAGAGCAACTTTGATGACGCTTGTCCCTTTCCTCCTATTCCCAGAAAGTAGTATGGATAGAAACGGTAAAATATAACTCTTACTTGCTAACCTTATTTACTTTTTCGGCTTTAAAATTGCTTTCAGGTTTATTTTTCAATATTCTTTTTTTTTTTTATTCGGGCTATTGTCGCCAATGTCCCTGATATTGTTGTGATAGACAGATCGGTGCGCCGCGTAATGATAAATAATCGATGATACCATCTCGCATGACGAGAACCTTCTGAACTGAAAGCTGAGAAATATAAATAAATGAAATATCTCAATTTAGCACGCGCGGTTGTCGGAGTGGGAATGTGAGCTCGGCTATCATTGTGCCGATTTATCGTTACGGCCAATGGCCTGATGGCAAAGGGCCTCGACGAATACCTTTCGAGGCTCTCTCTAGGTAGTTGGATCAAGGGCCTGATTTTGAAGGCAGTGTTCCTAAATACGGCCCGCATTGTGAGGAGGTTCCTGTTTCTGTAGCCCTAACCACCGGTAGTTTGGACCCCGCTCCCACACCGGCGGACTACTGTTTTTATGTTTATAAATGTTTTTTTTATTGTTTTTTTTAAGAAATATTTAAAAACGTAATAACATGTATTTTGGTTACCTACCCTATTCATCATCATCATGATCATCATATCAGCCGTAAGACGTCCACTGCTGAACACAGGCCTCCTTTGGACTTGTAGTAGGACCGGTTGTAAGCGGCCTGCATCCAGCGCGATCCTGTGGCCTTTATAAGATCGTCTGCCCACCTAGTGGGTGGACGTCCTACGCTGCGCTTGCCGGTGCGTGGTCTCCATTCGAGAACCTTACGGCCCCATCGGCCATCAGTTCTGCGAGCTATATGGCCTGCCCACTGCCATTTCAACTTGCTAATTCGTTGGGCTATGTCGGTTACTTTGGTTCGTCTACGAATCTCCTCATTTCTGAGTCGATCGCGCAGAGAGACTCCGAGCATAGCCCTCTCCATAGCTCGTTGGACTTACTGAGCTTACTAATGAGGCCCATAGTAAAGGACCACGTTTCGGCGCCATACGTCATCACTGGTAACACACATTGGTCGAAAACTTTCGACTTGAGTCACTGAGGTATTTTGGACGAGACCTACCCTATTAGAAAGAGACAACTGGCCCCATCGGAGCTATCTCTCTCAGCACATTTTTACGGCATGAGTGCTCAGTCCATTTCGTATATTGTTTGTGTATTTTATCCTTGTGTCAAAATGTCACAACTGGCATTATAGACAAAGTCATTTGATTTTTGGGTGGCTATTGTGTTTGTTTATTACAAATTATAAATGTGTTTGAATTATCTTTCAGCTTCCACCAACATCTGTAATCCGTCAAGATTGTTAGTATTGTATTGTGTGTGCTTTGTGGCTAGACCAGCATTGTGAAAATAGGGACGTGACGTTAACGTATGCTCGTCATAGGTATCTAACCTAAATGTGATATTTTATCCAATAAAACAGAAACTGCACTTTTAAAGACATTTAATCATAATTTTAGTTATCACTGATAAAGGACAAATAGAATGCTACATTTGGTATAGTTGGAAACCAACTTTTATTTGGTGGGTCATAGCTCTAAGTAGCAACTGGCATTGTCTTTTAAATAAGTACACATAAGTTTATTGACAAGCTTTCTTGAATCATTCCTAACCACTGATAATTCGGTCGAGTGATATCTTTTGTTTATACGATTTTAATGTGGCCTGTGGCCCGACCTCGTCTGTCAGAGGGCAGATCGTCTGCTGAGCGATAGCCTCTACAATATTGTGCCTATTGTTGTAATATGGTCAGTTATGGACAAGTGCAGTAAATAAGTTAGCTAAAGCGTTTGATTGAGTAGACTTTAAGAAACCTTGCTTGTTTTGGACCCCTCTGACATAAACAGTGCCAATTTGAATAGCCTTAATTAGATTAAGAAGTATGAAGTCAAATTCAGGCTAAAACCATAAGTATTTATGTTTTCATCCATAAAGCAAATTTGGCGTACTACAGGGGGCTACATTGCGACCTACATTACTTTCATAGTGTTAGCATTTCTTATCAACCAGCATTCAAGTAACGCCTTTTATCATTAAAAACTAATTATACATGTGTTATAGTAAACATAGATAATACATATATTATAAGTCTCTTAAAATTATTTATCTCTATATTATGTGAAGATAAGTATCTACTGATAAAACCAACGATAAAAAATATCGAGTTACAATTGCTGTGCCAACGCTATCAACGATTGAATTTATTGAAAGATTTGATTTTGATAAAATGCGATTATTATATTTTTATCCGGTTTTTTTCGCTGCATCATCTTTACCGTAAACTTTCAGTATTAATTAAAATTTAACTATGGTGAGCAATCTTATATTATATTGAGTCAATAGAACGACTCGTGTTCTGTTCACTTTAAAAGAAAGTCGTATAATTCTTAAGGAAAATGTTGAGACGTTATTAATTTTCATCCAAAGCTATTTCAACAATAACAAATTAAATATTGACTCAATACAAATAAGGAGTATGTTCTCAAACAAATATTAGAGACCGAGCAATGTTCAAAGAATAGCGAGTAAACGAATGGAGTTCTCATACATTTACTAATTTGTGATAATTTATCTGAGTTTAATATTCAACAGCATACGTACGAGTATGAGTAGGACGACACATACAGAAATCTGACCTGCGCTTTAGGAAAAAGTAAATAGAAACTACATACTGTGGATATCTAAACAATAAACGAAAATAAGAGTAGGGGAAGACTAAGAGAACGATAGAAGATGGATTTTGTTGAAAAGATTTAACTAGAAAGGTGTTGGATGACTAACAGATAAATAAGCGTGGACTCAAAGAAATATTTTTTGAGATATGGTCAGAAGAATAACATAATGTGATAATAAAACTTGTAAAAAAAAAATAGCACGTGGTTGACTTATCGTCTTAGCGGCAGCACTTGCCCACGTCATACCCAACACGATCACTTCATTTGCTCTCCAGTCTGTGTAGCGTATCGTAGTAGTGACCCGAAGCGGTCGATCGCCGCTGATAACCCGACGACTGCGTGACGACGTGCACGTGGTTCTAAGACGGAATGACGTTGTGGAATGTTCTAGACTTACGCCGACTAATCTTTTGGACTAAGATTTTAGTGGTGAGATAATTTAAATGAGTCTGTGGCATGATTCTTTGGTTTACAAATATTTAAATGGATGGACATACAAGCAGTCAAGACGGAGCAAGGACTTGTAGATACAAACTTTTCATTTCACGTAGCGGAACAATCAATCACTCGGCAACCGTGGCGTCACATTGTGACCTGCTAATTACGTTTTTCATTCTGCACGGCCATCGGCCAGGGCTTAATGTTGCGTTGACTGAGATAACACAAGAATTTAACCTTTCCATGGATTTTCTAGAAGTACAGATATAGTTTAAGATGCGTCTTTTTGCTATCTGACCTTTTCAACCCGATTAATGAAGTATGTATAGTATACATACTTCATTAATCGGGTTGAAATGTATACTGATATCATAAGGTTAGCGATGATATGATGAGGAGGGATGACACTCGTGTGACTAAGAGAGTTGTGAGATGAGTATGAATGTTGATGGATGAAGAGGATGGCCAAGGAAAAGATGGATGGGTTGTGTGGGAAATGAAATGAATGTAAAAGGAGTAAATGCTGCTTTGAAGTGTGACAGAGGAGAATGGAAAAAGAAAGTGTGTTGCGCTGATTCCAATTAAAATGGGCTAAGTGCAGGAAGATGACAATGAGTAAGTTGCTTGTATCATGAGCAGGGGTCAGAATAGGTTGACTAGATTTATGCATTCTCAACTTCAAGTGTTCGCATATTATAAACATTTTCCTCCTTGTTACAGATGCGAGCCGTCCCGGCGAACGAGCGAGTATACACATTACGGACGCGGCCGCCATCTCTCCTCCCACCCTCCCCTCTTTCCCTCGCCAGTTCCGGCGACAAGTCCCTAGTAGCCCACAATACACATTCTCCTTCCTTAGAGCGGCCGGCGAGTCAACCGTCCGCACCCGCTACCACCGCTAGTTTCGTCTGTTATGTCTGCGGGGTCAGTGCCCCCAGCTCCCAACTAAGACTGGTCTATTGCTGTCCGAATCCTGAAAGAGAACCTTATTACCCTTTTATAACGACGCTCAAACCTCATCCAGATGCCAGTCCTATTAGTCCACAAGGTGAGTCAAATATTCCTTGCATGAGTTTTATGATCTTGCAGAGAAACCAGGATGCTCAATTGGTTGGTACTGCTGATGTAGTAGATCTCGATGGCAGCGACTTTAGCCACTTACCAGCACTAGTCTTGCATTGTAGATCATCGCAAACTCATGTTCTAAAAGAGGAGTCTGTGTCTCTGTGTCCCAGCTGTAGGAACTAGGAACACTTTATCCTAATGCTTTAAGTACTTCAGTAGACAGATCTTTTGTGTGTTCAACTGATAATAACCTTCGTAAATTTTGGTTTCGGATATGCTGGCGATAAATATAGCACATTGATTTAGCAAGAGATAAACGACTAGTTTCGGCTTTTGGCGCTTCTTCGTCGTTCGTTGTGGATGGTTAGACCGAGACAGATATAACGCTCTTTGTATTTCAGATTTCCGTAGCCGATGGAGCCTTTATTTCAACGAAGTTAATGGTATTGTTTGTAATTGCAGGCATGGTACAAATATGCGCGTCGTGTTACAAAAGTATCCCCCACAAGTATCCCGCGTACGGCGAGAACGGTGAGCCGAACGCCGCGCACAACAACTCACACACCAACAATATTAGGTAAGTGTTTTTAGAAGCTTCTGAGGCTATTGTTCGCGTATAACATGGCCGACGCCGAGGTTATTTTGTACGCTAACATTGGCAACACTTACGTGTGGTCCCGAGCAGTAAGTTTGAATGCTAGAATGATGTGGCGTTTTGTCAACTAGGGCGTTTTACCTAGTTTTACCCTACTATGTACCATGTAAAATTATTTATTATATTTAACCTCTTTTGCTAAATAATTTTTATATTCAAGCTACAATATTATTTGCTGTTATTCCAGATTTAAGCCATACGACATTAAGTCCAGTTCGAGTCAGTCAAGTAAGCGGCCGTCGAACGCGTTATCGAGCAGTCCGTCGAGTCAGATCGTGTCCGGTGAAAATGGCATGGGACTGTACAGGTTAGTCGGTTACCATTCATTTTATATTTGATGATAAGTGTCACGCAATTTTCAACAATAAGGTCCGTGGTTGACTGACAATAAAAAGGGGGTCTCGGGAAGTGTGGATTGAACAGGGACATGGTAGTGGTCATTTCTAACCCGTTTTACCTCAATGATATACGGTCTTATTTTGTACGGTTAAAAAGTTATGGCCACTTTTCGTGTTCAAATAGGCAACTTTATAGGAATTGTAATTCCATGAAATTAACTTTAAGACTAATTAGAATCCCGGGTCGACGGCGCGTTGTGTTCCACGCGCGCCTCAAAGACCGTCAGCAGCCGGGGTCGCGGGACTTATCTTATTACCGTGACCCCGGAAGATAAAGGGCTATTGAAGGACACCGTGGATTTTAGTCAGTACGAGTCTGACAGTCCCTCCCGCCCTGCCCGGGGTGGGAGGACTCATTTGATGATTATACCACGCTAAAAAAAAAAAAGACATTAGTATATCCAAGCTATTAATACCTCTAAAGAATATCTATGCCTTGGGGAAGTTTTGTACATGTTAAACACACTTTTTGGAAGTGTTCCTTCATCATCAGCCTATATTCTTTTACTGCTGGACATAGTTCTTTCCAATGTACTGAGCCCAGTCTTGAGCTTTCCTCATCCAGTCTCTGCCGACTTCCATCTGGTCCTTCAGCAAATTATAAAATAATCCTTATCCTTTATTTCCAGATGTTACGTGTGCGCGGGCCTGTTCCCGCAGCAGTCGATGGAGTGGCTGTCGACGTCCGCGGAGTACATGAACTCGCACGCCATGCACTTCCCGTGCCTCGCGAGCGGCAGCGCGCGCGGCGGACGAGTGCTGGCGTGCAGCCGCTGTGTGCGGCATCTGGCGCGCCAGTGGGAGCTCATGGACGCGGAGAGGGTGCCGCTAGAACATAGGAGGTTGGTCATAGAACAGAGTATACTTCAGCCGCTGTGTGCGGCATCTGGCGCGCCAGTGGGAGCTCATGGACGCGGAGAGGGTGCCGCTGGAACATAGGAGGTTGGTCATAGAACAGAGTATACTTCAGCCGCTGTGTGCGGCATCTGGCGCGCCAGTGGGAGCTCATGGACGCGGAGAGGGTGCCGCTGGAACATAGGAGGTTGGTCATAGAACAGAGTATACTTCAGCCGCTGTGTGCGGCATCTGGCGCGCCAGTGGGAGCTCATGGACGCGGAGAGGGTGCCGCTGGAACATAGGAGGTTGGTCATAGAACAGAGTATACTTCAGCCGCTGTGTGCGGCATCTGGCGCGCCAGTGGGAGCTCATGGACGCGGAGAGGGTGCCGCTGGAACATAGGAGGTTGGTCATAGAACAGAGTATACTTCAGCCGCTGTGTGCGGCATCTGGCGCGCCAGTGGGAGCTCATGGACGCGGAGAGGGTGCCGCTGGAACATAGGAGGTTGGTCATAGAACAGAGTATACTTCAGCCGCTGTGTGCGGCATCTGGCGCGCCAGTGGGAGCTCATGGACGCGGAGAGGGTGCCGCTGGAACATAGGAGGTTGGTCATAGAACAGAGTATACTTCAGCCGCTGTGTGCGGCATCTGGCGCGCCAGTGGGAGCTCATGGACGCGGAGAGGGTGCCGCTGGAACATAGGAGGTTGGTCATAGAACAGAGTATACTTCAGCCGCTGTGTGCGGCATCTGGCGAGATAGTGATCAAAAGAATTCAGCGTAAATAATTTAAAAAAAATACCCGACGGATAGGTCGAAAAAAGACAGGTCGGCTTCGGGACATTCCATGTCTTGCTTGTAGCGGGTATTGGCGTAGTTTCCAAATTGCCGTACTTCTCTACACCAGGGCCACATTAACGTTAATTGCCGTTAACGGATAGTTATACGAACATTTAAAGACTATTATCGCTAAAATCAACGAGAATGTCGTTAGTGTGGTCCAGCTATTATAAATGAACAGTACTATACATATCATAACCCCGTTCCTCCCAGGTACAACATCCCGTCCCCGCTGCCGGCCAGCTCGTCAGTGAACGGCGAGCGAGTGATCCCCACGCCGCCCTCCACCACCTCCGACCGAACTGTCGCTAGTAATAATGGTGAGATACTGTACTATGTTATTATATTGTATACGTATTAGCTGTTACTAGCGTTTTCACCCGCTACAACACGAAAATTTATTTAGCCCAAGGGAACATAGAATGCGCGGGTCGACGGCGCGTTGTGTTCCACACGTGCCTCAAAGAGCGTCAGCATAATGACGGGGCGGGTCTCTAGAGGGCAAGCCTGCCGGGGTCGCGGGACTTATCTCATTACCGTGACCCCGGAACGTAAAGGGTTATTGAAGGACACCGTGGATTTTAGTCAGTACGAGTCTGACAGTAGGGGTGGAGGACTTATGTGATGATTTTACCACGCTAAAAAAAAGGGAACATAGAATCAGGGTAAAAACTATCCTATGTGTTAATCCAGGTTATAAACTATCTGTGTACCAAATGTCATCCAAATCTGGTCAGTGTTTTTTGTGGGAAAGAGTAACAAACATCCATCCAAACAAACTTTCACATTTATAATATTAGTAGGATTGGCGTAGTGGCCGAGCGATCAAGGGTTCGAACCCCGCACGGAACCATGTTTGTGTATGTGAGTTTCTCTGTTTGTAAACGCACCCACGAAACAGGAAGAAATTCGTAGTGCGGGGAAATGTAAAAAAAAAGAAAATAATAATAATGAGGATCAATGATCTCTATCCATCAACTGTGACTTGAAAATAACGTTTAGCAATAAAATACTTCATTTTTTTATTTTCAATAGTGTGCAAATTGTCGCTATAATCTTGTATGAGTTTTTTTTGACAAGATTTGTTAAATATTTGAACTAAAAAGTGTGAAATACAAAACTATTTTTTTTTTTCATACATAGGAAACAACTTCAGAAACAAACAGAAAAGTACACAGACGATAATTATGTGCCAAACACAAAATCATGTAAAATAACTTCTCTTTCAGAGGTAATGTAAATTGACTTTGGCCTTTACTTACAAAGGCCAAAGTCAATAAAATAAGAAACATAGTCACCGACTAATTTATATATATTCTTTCCCAAGAAAAAATATTTTACGCGCTTACGTGTTTTGTTGTTGTTGTTCATAACTGTTGTTCTGTTTCCTCCAGCGTGTACGTCGATCTACTGCTTCCTGTGCGGGCTGCACTCTGACTTCACTCTGGCTCGCATCCTGTACGGCCAGCCACAAGGAAACGCACCCTACTTCCCCTGCCTACTCACACACCAGGTGATCAACTAAACCTAAGCCTCATTAAAAAAAGTTAAACATCTGTTTGCCAACGTGCAATGGAGCGTAGTATTCTAGGCGTCAAACTATCAGACCGCATACGCAACACCACAACCACACTACGCTCCAAAACACAAATTGCTGACGTTGGTCAAAAGGCCGCTGCATAGAAATGGGCTTGGGCCGGCCACGTCTGCCGCATACCCAATGAGCTGTGAGCCAAAATAACCACTTTATGGAGCTCTGATACAGCCAGAAGGCGTGGCGGCAGACCTCGTAGAAGATGGCGGGACGAGCTTGACAAAACCGATGACCAGTGGTCCACTTTGGCCCTGGATCGTGAAAATTGGAAGTCATGGGGAGAGGCCTTTGCCCAGCAGTGGGATGATGTAGGCTAGCAGTATCAGTATCAGTATCTGTTAAACATTAGAGTAAAAAAAGTGTAATTGCAAAACGAGTCTTTTAACAGTGTCGAATGCCATTTTGAAATTGCGGTTTATTCTTAAGCCTTCAAAAGGTGAATTTTCCAACGGCAATATTTAGTTAATTTTAGTTTTAATCAAAATCGGCCTCGAGATTACTTTCATTATTTTTCGCTATTCCTTAAAGTTATGGTTTAAGTCATGCACGCTCAGTTGGACAATTCACCCCGTATAAATACAAAGTTCACTTGATAAGCAATCTATCAATCAATCACTATGGTTTATTGTGGCCTTTCATGTTCATTAGTATTGATGATGGAAGCTAGTCTTTTATAGCCGCAATCAGACTTTTAATAAAGCTATGTTGTGTTGTCGACAGAGTCATCCAAACGCGGAACAGTTACGTGAGAACGGTTCCGCTCTAGTCTGTACGTTCTGTTACCACTCGCTACTCAGTCAGTGGAGGAGGTAAGTACCTAATTATTGATACATTATTTTATGTAACCTTGAGCTCAAAACAGACTCACGGCGAGAAACCCCGAAAACACTCGAGAAGCGTGAATGTGAAAGGTTTTTCTTCGTCTCTTTCTCTTTTTTTTACTTCTCGGAGAGACATCTCGATGTGACTCTGTAGGCTACATTAGGCTGTTAGGTGGCCTACCACTTCTTCTTAAAGCGAGAGGGAAAGAGACAGAGCAATACAAGTTGTTTAGCGCCATCTCGTTCCTACAGCGGAAGTACTCACGCTTTTAGATGTCATGGTAGGCCACCTGGGGGTGTATTACAAGCTCTTAATTCCTGTCAGTTTACGCCTTAAAGTGAACTGCCTTGCTTAGTCGTATTACGATCACACAATGTCGGCCAGTAAAACGGTCACGTGACCTCATACCGACTTCTGCCTGTGCTTGTGCCTGGAAATTTCGTATTACAAGCTACATAATGACATTTCAAGGCCGGATTAACTGTCAAAATTGGCATCTCCAAAATCATTCAGTTTACGCCACTTTTTAGTAACTTTTACTGACTTGTTTCTTTTAATTTGTCTTTAAACAGTTGAAACTAACTAAATTAAACTTTGGTATTAATAGTGGAGGCACTACAGAATATCTGGAGAGTGCATACACGATATAATCTCAGCTGACGAGCTTTACATAAAATACGACAAAGTTTTTACCTTTTACGACACATATACACTCATTTACTGAACGCTAAGCAATAAATATATTCATATACGTAAACATTTACTCATATAGTAATATATTGTTCTAAATAAAAAACATGTTACTCCTGAAAAAATTGTTTTATTTGTCGTAGTTCCATCAGTGTAAGACAAAAAATATACAGAGCTTAGATTTGAGACAAATGACGAAATAAATAATCTTTCGTAGCAATGGACGTAGGGTTGAATAAACCAAACAAAATGTATGATCAACTCAAACACTTAAAATTAATAGCCTCGCGCAGCATCATTCCAGAAATGGTACAGTCCAATGGAGCCAAAACTTGTGTTCAATATTTATTTGGGTACATTGGGCAGTCTTTAATGTATCAGCAGACATTTTTAATTTCACTTCCTCGATTGCTTCTGGTACCTCAATTTCGCAGCCAATTTCAAGAGAACTAGGTACACTGTCTTTCGGTTTGAATAAACGTCCTAGGTTTTATCATTCCTTCACTTGTTGAAACATTTCTAGCTCTTGCTTTAAAAATTAGAACATTGTTGTGTTGGAACAGCTCCATTTTTCAAAATTTTCCGCTCATGACTTAGTCCATTTTGTTTCCTTACTTTCTCTGCGGTAGGAAAACGATGTGCTTCTTTATTAATGCAGTAAAAAGCACTACATAGTGGCATTATAAATAAATAAAATACGATAATCTTGTTTGTTTTGGTAAACAAAACCGCCACAGACTAAAAAAGTATCGCAAATCGCAATATGATCGTTCAGAAACAAACCAGCTTTGTGAGAGTTTTATTTGGTATTAAGTTTTTGCATAAAATGACAGTAAATGTTGCTCAATTTGATTGTAAATATTTAAATTGTTATTAAAATACAGTTTAACTCAAATATCTCCTAAATTTACAATGAAAAAGATTTTTTTCACACACAATTTATAAAACCGGTAATCATCGGTAAATTGTAGATTCGATTTTTGAACGAATTCGCTAGCCCGTCATAAACATCCAGAGACAAGTAATCCAGGATGATTCCTTGCAGAATTACGTACGTCATAATACGAAATAAAACAAGCCTGCTTAAGGCCTTAAAGTCAACTGCCCGAAAACTGCAAGGAATTAAAAAAGGTTGTAATACCCCCCCTGTTCACAGAAGTGGAACAGAAAAAGAGAGGAATATTAACCAATAGGATTGCTCAAAATCTCTGTTGTATTTCAATGTTGCCATGGGGAAGGCCGGTCAAAGCTAATTGTAGATGGCGCCACCATAGCTAAGTCCTAATCCGACCAATGAGGTAATACTATTTTGAAGTACCTATAAGATTGAACCAATGACGATGCTTGGAACAAACTATACTAGCGCTATTAGTTCCCCAGTTGCCATCCTCATTGGTTAGTATTTCTCTGCTCCGCATCCTCGCTCTGCCTTTTGTGTTTGATGAGCGGAGCTGAGACGGGAGCATGCAAGAGTCACTCGTAGGAAAGAGATGCAATGTTATTTTCACCTCACCCGCTCGGAAAGATTCTATTTCTCATTCAAAATCTGAGCGCAAAACTCCATTTTGTGCTCTAGAGCACAAAGTGTTGTTTAAAATTCGAACACGTCTTGTATTCAATTGTTTTCTACTTTTCTACACTGGGAGGCGAGCCGCCCCCACTACATTTCCTCGCTGTGTGAGGTGAAAAGTTGTGTGTTGCACTCGGCAGCAAAGTTTTTCTGCGTCTCGTACCTTTGAAAACTTCGCATCGCTCAGGATTCTATATTTGAACCGCTCGTTTCTCTCGCGGTTCAATCTTAGAATCCTTCGCTCGCTCAGTTTTCAATTCAAGTACTCGCGCCAAAAATCAACTTTGCAGCCTTGCATAACAAATAACTATTTCACCTCACACGCTCGGAAAGATTCTATTTCTCATATAAAATCTGAGCGCAAAACTCCATTTTGTGTTCTAGAGCACAAAGTGTTGTTCAAAATTCGAACACGTCTTGTATTCAATTGTTTTCTACTTTTCTACACTGGCAGGCGAGCCGCCCCCCTACATTTCCTCGCTGTGTGGGGTAAAAAGTTGTGTGTTGCACTCGGCAGCAAAGTTTTTCTGCGTCTCGTACCTTTGAAAACTTCGCATCGCTCAGGATTCTATATTTGAACCGCTCGTTTCTCTCGCGGTTCAATCTTAGAATCCTTCGCTTCCTCAGTTTTCAATTCAAGTACTCGCGCCAAAAATCAACTTTGCAGCCTTGCATAACAAATAACTATTTCAATCAAATAAGTGACCGATTCTCGCACGGTTTCTCTTCCCCGCTTTTGTGAAAACTAGGCTTATAATTCCCGCTCGCGATTGATAAAATCTTAAAAACTGCTATACCTTCAAGTTCTTATTATTCGAAGCTTATATACAGTACCCGGCACGTAAGTTGGCAAGATTATGGTGTAGTGGGGGTAAGTTTGCGCATCGCATTTAGCGGCACGCAAGTGTAAGCGAGAGCGCGTATACTGGGTGCGAGGGGCAAAGACGAGTGACGCACCAATCGCGTGCTCGGATCGGCACTACCTCGTACCCGCGACCCGCATGACCACCAAAGAGATCTACAAAATGACTTCTGCGCATCTAACGACTCTTGCCAACTTACGTGCCGGCCACTGTACTTGAGAATTCTTTTTTACTCCAAGTCATGTCAGGCTACATTAGCCAAATGGTTGATTCAACCGACAAATTCCATTAATGGCAGTTCTTAGTATATCTATAGAGAACCTCCATCAAACATACATTCCTTGTTTAAAAGTGGTGAACTCCAAGAGAAGTGTAAAAACTTTTTTTTGTGCTTTGACGAACAAAAAAACCTTTTTACATTTTCCCTTTGTTAGTTTCGTGGAGTCCCCCCTTCTGTCCTATTCGCTATAGCCGCTCGTTGTTCCAGGTACGAGGCGCTGGGCGGGTATCCTCCCGAGCGTCGCGTGTACAACACACACGACTACCACTGCCACCTGTGCGGCATCAAAACCTACAGGAAACGAGTTAGGGCGCTACCTATTAAAGTGAGTACCTTTTATTACAGGCAGAGAAAGAAAAGAAAGAAAGAAAAGGGATTTATTGACACACACAGGACATAACAAAGAAACTATACAGAAGAAAAAGAAATACAAAGGAAAAACAAAGTTCCAAAAAAAAAAGAAAGATAACAAACGGAACAAAATATCATAAGAGTCCTGGTCCTGTGCGAGGCCAAAAGGCTCCTATCTCAGCGTATGCTGCGACATTTAATAAAATGAGAGAGTATCTGAATATGGTATGCTTTGTAGTAACCTACGCAATAGGGAATATGAATGATTTTTTTTTCTCCACTTCATCATCAACCTACCGGGCATGCGGACGGCGAGTAATGGGTGACTCGCTGTCCGATCATGGACCATGCCCGGGTCGACGGCGCGTCAAGTTCTACGCGCGCCTCAAAAAGCTGTCAGCAATCTGACGGGGCCCCCGTTAGAGTGTCAAAGCCTCCCGGGGTTACGGGTCTGTCTCATCAGATAACTGTGACCCTAGAACGTACAGGGCTATTACCGTGGATTTTAGTCTGATAGTCCCTCCCATCCCTCTCTGAATGGGAGGACACATTTCATGATTTTACCACGATATATAAAAAAAAAACATCAACCTACATTCATTTATCCACTGCTGGACATAGGCCTCCCCAATCGCACGGCATTTCTCTCGATCACCGGATACTCTCATCCAGCTGTTACCGGCCACCTTGCCAAGATCGTTGGTCCTCCTTGCCTGAGGGCAAACGTAGGGTAAGAACCCTTCGTTTTTCTCCACTTCAATCAATTACCAATGCCAATCTATCTATGTTGACAATATAATGTGAATTTTCTTTTCGTTTCAGGAATTCCCATTCTTAGTGCAAAGGCGGACTGAAAATTCATTATTATTAGAAAATGGCGATTATGCCGTAGTATGTTTAGACTGTTATGAAAGCTTAAGGTTAGTATTGTTTTATTTCGTTATAAATATTTGTGTAAATAGTCCATTTTTAGGGTTCCGTAGTCAACAAGGAACCCTTATAGTTTCGCCATGTCCGTCCGTACGTCCGTCCGTCCGTCTGTCCGCAGTTTAGCTCAGAGACGCACAGTACTAGAGAGCTGTAATTTGGTGTAAATATACGGATTTGTTGTGCCGAAAAAGTGGTGAAATAAAATCTCGTAAAATATTTTTTTTTAGGGTACCTCCTGTATACGTAAAGTGGGGATGTTTTTTTTTTTCTCGCGTACCCCTTAGTGTGGGGTATCATTAAATAGGTCTTTAAAAAATATTGATAGTTTCCATTAACAATTTTTTGATAAAAAGATTCGTTTGTGAAATATTAGGCTTTAAAGTGCTAATTTTTGCTCGACTCGAGTGTCCCCCCCCTCTACCAGCTAAACGGTTATGTTTGAGGGTGTAAAAAAATTCACAATAGTAGTATATATAACGAAGTTTAAAAGAAAATTATCATGACTAAGTAGGCTTTACAACTTTACGAGTAATAGTCGACCAACTAATAAAATGCACTTGGATAACATATTTTCTTAAACAAAATGTATCGGAGAACATGTTCTTCAACTGCAAATGTAAGTTTGTCAACTTTATTTTTACAGCTTTAATAGGTATGTTTTTACGGTATGTTTTTTGGGGATAGGTAGGTTTTTATTGTCAACTATTTATAGCTAACTTCAAAAAAAGGAGGAGGTTCTAAATTCGTCGTAATCTTTTTTTTATGTATTTTCCCCGATTTCTCAAAGACTCCTGGACCGATTTTGAAAATTCTTCTTTTTAAAATTAAATTCAGTAAATCAGTTTAGTTAGTTCACATAAGTATTTTGATGGGCAACTACGGAACCCTACACTGTGCGTGGCCCGACACGCACAGGGCCGGTTTTTTTTTTTAAATTGCTACGATACTCACCATGTCGTGAAATTCATTCATATCAATTGGAAGTAGAAGAGGGCTGAGAATCGAACCTTGCGGTACGCCCTTCTCACGAGAGAACCAGAGCATGCCATTCCGTTAACATTCACTTTTTACTGACTGTTTGATAAATAGCAAATAACAAGATTATCCTTTAGTACACTAATTCCGTTGTGGTGAGATTTGTTGACAATAATACAGAACAATAAATTGTGCTCAACGTAGTCAAATGCCAAACACCTTTACAGGTTACAGAAAGTGTGAGATACATCATTGGTACTTTCCTAAAATTTTTAATTGAGACTGGGAAGTTTAACTTCCGCGTCATAGGTCAACCTCTTGCGAAAACAATATTTTTACTGGGCTCTTAAAATTTGGTGGTCGGGGAGCCCAAAGTCCCAAGGTCGTTACTATGATCGCGACCAACGACGCGACTAACAGAAGAGTACGTATGACATACGTACTCCTCTGTTAGTCGAAAGATCCGCAAGACGCGCGAACACAGACGTCGTATGTGTTCGCGCGTCTTGCGGAGATCTTTCAAATCGTATTGATTTTTTCCGCGGGATTTGCTAAATTAATAATAACGAAAAACATGCCATACCTGTCCAAAAATACACTTTCTTGCAAACACGACAGTTGTATTTAATATCCCTAAACGATTCCCTGAGAGAATCGCGTCTACATAGATCATATTTATATGGCTCTGAAGGCTCTTTTCTGCAGAATAAATATGTCTGCAGCCCGTCCCTATAGTAAAATACCATATGGGCGTGGACCCATGTCTACGGTGCGGCGCCGTGCCGCGCTACGGCGTCGTGTTCGTACCCGCTCAGCAAGTGTATCCAAAAATAAAAATTACAGATTTGGTTTGATATGGACCGCGAAAGACGTATCCTGCTCTTGTTGCTGTTAAGACGACGAGAAATGAAGAAAAAATAAAATTAAAGAAAATATTGGGTAACGCAATATCGGGTACGCCGTGGCGCGGCACGGCGCGGCACCGCGCCGTCCGCCGGCGGCGGTGCCGTGCCGTTGCGCGGCGAGCGGCGCAGCACCGTGGACATGGGGCCACGCCCTATGACATAATACTATTATGGTGTAACTTTATATTGATGGGAGTGTTAACATGGCGTGTGTCGGTAGAACGCAGGCGCAGGACTACGAGCGGCGCGGCGTACCGGTAGACAAGCGAGAGTACAACTGGCTGCAGCAGCCGCCGCCGCCCGAGGACTCCGCCGACGTCACCATCGCGCGGCTGCCGTCCGGGGACCGCTCCGACAAACTTGTGAGTACAGTACAACTGTACAGTACAACTGTACAGTACAACTGGCTGCAGCAGCCGCCGCCGCCCGAGGACTCCGCCGACGTCACCATCGCGCGGCTGCCGTCCGGGGACCGCTCCGACAAACTTGTGAGTACAGTACAACTGTACAGTACAACTGTACAGTACAACTGGCTGCAGCAGCCGCCGCCGCCCGAGGACTCCGCCGACGTCACCATCGCGCGGCTGCCGTCCGGGGACCGCTCCGACAAACTTGTGAGTACAGTACAACTGTACAGTACAACTGGCTGCAGCAGCCGCCGCCGCCCGAGGACTCCGCCGACGTCACCATCGCGCGGCTGCCGTCCGGGGACCGCTCCGACAAACTTGTGAGTACAGTACAACTGTACAGTACAACTGTACAGTACAACTGGCTGCAGCAGCCGCCGCCGCCCGAGGACTCCGCCGACGTCACCATCGCGCGGCTGCCGTCCGGGGACCGCTCCGACAAACTTGTGAGTACAGTACAACTGTACAGTACAACTGGCTGCAGCAGCCGCCGCCGCCCGAGGACTCCGCCGACGTCACCATCGCGCGGCTGCCGTCCGGGGACCGCTCCGACAAACTTGTGAGTACAGTACAACTGTACAGTACAACTGTACAGTACAACTGGCTGCAGCAGCCGCCGCCGCCCGAGGACTCCGCCGACGTCACCATCGCGCGGCTGCCGTCCGGGGACCGCTCCGACAAACTTGTGAGTACAGTACAACTGTACAGTACAACTGGCTGCAGCAGCCGCCGCCGCCCGAGGACTCCGCCGACGTCATCATCGCGCGGCTGCCGTCCGGGGACCGCTCCGACAAACTTGTGAGTACAGTACAACTGTACAGTACAACTGGCTGCAGCAGCCGCCGCCGCCCGAGGACTCCGCCGACGTCACCATCGCGCGGCTGCCGTCCGGGGACCGCTCCGACAAACTTGTGAGTACAGTACAACTGTACAGTACAACTGGCTGCAGCAGCCGCCGCCGCCCGAGGACTCCGCCGACGTCACCATCGCGCGGCTGCCGTCCGGGGACCGCTCCGACAAACTTGTGAGTACAGTACAACTGTACAGTACAACTGTACAGTACAACTGGCTGCAGCAGCCGCCGCCGCCCGAGGACTCCGCCGACGTCACCATCGCGCGGCTGCCGTCCGGGGACCGCTCCGACAAACTTGTGAGTACAGTACAACTGTACAGTACAACTGGCTGCAGCAGCCGCCGCCGCCCGAGGACTCCGCCGACGTCACCATCGCGCGGCTGCCGTCCGGGGACCGCTCCGACAAACTTGTGAGTACAGTACAACTGTACAGTACAACTGGCTGCAGCAGCCGCCGCCGCCCGAGGACTCCGCCGACGTCACCATCGCGCGGCTGCCGTCCGGGGACCGCTCCGACAAACTTGTGAGTACAGTACAACTGTACAGTACAACTGTACAGTACAACTGGCTGCAGCAGCCGCCGCCGCCCGAGGACTCCGCCGACGTCACCATCGCGCGGCTGCCGTCCGGGGACCGCTCCGACAAACTTGTGAGTACAGTACAACTGTACAGTACAACTGGCTGCAGCAGCCGCCGCCGCCCGAGGACTCCGCCGACGTCACCATCGCGCGGCTGCCGTCCGGGGACCGCTCCGACAAACTTGTGAGTACAGTACAACTGTACAGTACAACTGGCTGCAGCAGCCGCCGCCGCCCGAGGACTCCGCCGACGTCAATTGAATATTTAATTGCATTTTGAGATCGTGATCAGTTTTCGTGTTACCATGAAATGTTACCACTCTTACACGTACATCTGGCCTTCAGTTCTAAGTCTTCTAACTGATCTGTTCTTCTCTCAGATACCTCAATCCCTGGTGTTGTCCCGCAACAGTTCCAAGCGAAATAGCCCAAAGCAACCGAGCTCAGCGCTCGGGGACCGAAGGCTAACGCCGAACAAGATCGAGAAGCCTGATCAAGGTATGTCACACTTGTTTGTTATAATAAAAGTGCCTTTAATAACCGTGACTGGCAGCAGTATTGCCATCTGCCTAAGTAATGATTTTTCATAGAGAAACTAGACAATTTCAGATGTGGTGGTTGAAAATCTTTTTACATATAAAATTAGTCCTGACTATAACGAATACAGTAAAAATACCGTGTCCGACCGAACCTTCGGTTTTGGCCCAGTTTTGGCCAAAAATCTTGTTTCGGTCACAGTTCTGATTTTGACCAAATATTGGCCGAACCTTTCGGCTAGGCCTAAACTAGAATTGTATGCTTAATTCTTCGTCGTGTCATCGACCAAAACTCTGGCACATTTACGGCGTTGTTGGTATATGCTTACGAACATGCGACTTAATCTCTGGGACACAATTTATAACAAGAGAAAAGAATATGCGACTATTCATGCTAAAAATAATTAAAATCGGGGGATGGATCGTCCCAGAAAGAATTGGCAAGACCAAGTAGACGTATACCACGAGAACTGGTTGGAAGCGGCCCGAGAAAACTGTTCACGAAAGGAATTGGGGGAGGCCTTAGCCCAGCAGTATAAAAAAAAAATCTTCGAAACACACCGAGCCTTCACCCCAACTCCATCGTCACCGGAGCCCCCATAAACGCGCGCGGCTCTAATATGGCGCATAACAATATAGCCGCTAAAATGGCTAACCACCTGTGGATGTCCATAAAGTGCTAACCCTCCGCGCCAAGAACCGGCAAAGAGTAAAACAGGAAGAACGTTGGGTGAAGGTTTTTACCCACGCCTAGATTGCCTCTTAGAAGCAGTAGATGTATCTTGGTTTTTTGACTTTGCGTTTTTTTATAAGTTTTGTTAGATTCAACTTTAGTCACGACTGCAAAGAAGAGTAATACGATTTTATATAAGTGATTCATTACTTGTAAACAATTTAACGACCGCATTAAAAAACAGACCAAAAGGGATTTCGCCCAACGTTCAAATATTATGTCATCGATTTAGCAATTATAACATAACGGCATGGTAATTTTGTCTTTGTTACGTATTTTACTGCAGATTTCGGTAAGTTTATGTTCAATACCCTTTTCGATATTTAAACGATGTCTATGTAGGCACAAAACCCCAAATCTACAAATATTTGGTGCATCTGCATTTTTTCTACTCTATCCCCCTCTCCGACCCTACTGGTAACAATACACCATCTTAAGTGCACGAGTATCGCTGACGGTGCCCCCCTCCTCGCCCCCTCGCGACGTGACGTCACACCCCTTACCCCCGCGTACCTACCGTCTTTTGTAAGAGTTCCGAGCGCGCACTTTATTACCCTTTGTTCATAGAAATAGGGAAATTACTTAATTCTTTAAGATTTTTCTTTTTTTTTCGGGTTACGAAAGGTCGGTGGAGGAAAGTGGATTTGTAGGAGTTTTCTGGTTCAACGGTTTTATAAAAATCTCGTTTGTTTTCCGAAACGACTCGACTTTTTTTTTGTATATTCTTGGCTATGAAAACAAGTCGTATTTTAAGGAGGGAAGACACTCATGTGACTAAGAGAGTGATGAGTATGAATGTTCATGGATGGAGAGGAAGAGGAAGGCCAATAAAAAGATGGATGAATTGTCTAAGGAATGATATGAATGAAAAAGGAGTAAATGATACTGTGACAACTGAGAGGGTAGAATGGAAGGAAAAAAACGTATTGCGCAGATCCCAAGTAAAATGGAATAAGGGCAGGAAAATGATAATAAATGTTTGAGTCACTGGGAAGGGAAGTGGGCTCGATATTAAACTCTTTTCTTTTTTTTTTGAACGTTGTAAAATCATCAAATGAGTCCTCTCACCCCGGACAGGGCGGGAGGGACTGACAGACTTCTACTGACTAAAATCCACGGTGTCCTTCAATAGCCCTTTATGTTCCGGGGTCACGGTAAGGAAATAATCCCGCGACCCCGGCAGGCTTTGGCCCTCTGAGAGGGGGGCCCCGTCATTATGCTGACGCTCTTTGAGGCGCGCGTGGGACACAACGCGCCGTCGACCCGGGCATGGTCCATGGTCGGGCAGCGAGTTGCCCTTTACTCGCTGCCCGCATGCCCGGATATTAACCTCTTGCGAAACATTCAAGCGGTTCCACGTGATTTCTAAAAAATTCATCATTCATAACATAAAAAAGTACTTATGCCGAAACTTTTGATTAACTGCTAGAAAATTAACAACCAATCAAATCTTTCGACATGATAATTAAAAGTTATATAAACAACATTTTCCGATACTTAGTGTCGAGTTTTTATTTTTGGTTTTCTACCTACTCGAAACACAAACTCCCTATAAAACCTTTTTGGCTGGCTAATTTTCTCAATATATCGTTATGTACTGAAATATATGTAATAATTTAAATACAACAAACACAAAGCTTTTTCAAAACCACCAACAGTTTACACATAAAACCCTTTTTTCTCTTTCATTTTCTACCTTATCGCAATGAAATACGGTCTATTTTATGTTGTGAAAGATGTGACATATGTCCTTTGTGCGGGTGTAGTATTGTGATGACGGGAGGAAGTCTGGATAACGTTACATATTGGTATTACGCGTATATTGTGTTTGGATTGGTGTAAAACATGAGCTTACAGCGTTTTATGTGGTAATATAAATGTAGGTAATAATAATGTGCGTTGAAACTGCACAATTTGAATCCCCCAAGCCCTTTCCATCCTCGGACTACAAGACGTACGACAAGGCGCCATGGGTACATGGTGAACATCCCACTCGTACGTACAAAGCGTTTACTTTTGGAACACTTCAGTGGAATTCTCTGCTGAAGTCTGTATTTCCTGATGGCTAAAACTTTGTGAACTTTAATGGCCGTTTCCACAACAATCTATCTCATCAGAGGTAGAAAATCTTTTTCTATCTTTGATAAGAGATATCTCTCCATCTCTGGTTTTGTCTTTGTACAGACCTCAAATTTTTAACTAACCCGGTGGATTTCCTAAAAAATACTCATATAAAAAAGAGAGATATAGAATAGAGAAGAAATGTTACATAAAAAACAAGGATTGGCCAATTTGGTGCAGTCATTTGGCTATGTCACCTGTTGTAATCTCACTGCTGTAACCTATACCTATGTTACACCTATATTATCAGCCTATTGCCGTCCACTGCTGAACGTAAGCCTCCCCCAAAGAGCGCCAACCCTCCCGGTCCTGGGCAGTCCGCATCCATCCGCTGCCAGCCACATTCTTCAAATCATCGACCCATCTTGTCGCCGGGCGTCCTACACTACGTTTGCCCATTCGCGGTCTCCACTCTAGCACTTGCCTGCTCCATCTACCATCAGTCCGTCTACAGACGTAGCCGGCCCACTTCCACTTCAACGTGCTTATTTTACGCGCAATGTCGATTACTTTGGTTCTCTGGCGAATGACTTCGTTCCGAATTCTATCTGCCAGAGAGACTCCGAGCATTGCTCTCACCATTGCACGCTCAGCAACCTTGAAGTTGTGGACCAGGCCTATGGTAAGTGTCTACGTTTCGGTTCCGTAAGTCATTACGGGTAGGACACACTAGTTATAAACCCTGGTTTTGAGGGATTGTGGGATCGATGATATGAAAATATGACGCAGTTACACCTATGTCACACTATTGTAAACAGCTTCCATCGATCGCTCACCGCTATAAATTGTGCCGTGACGGAAGCGACGCGGCGCGCACGGAATTGATTCGCGTCAACGACAATGTCTGCTCTGAGGTGTAAGCGGTTGAATACAAGTATACATATTATGTTTATTGCATCACGGGGTGTATTTTTTGAAGGATTGGCAAAGGTCGAAATACTGTGTTTTCCACTCAGTCAATCCGCAAGATAATCAAGCAGTTTGATTACTCGTGCTGTCCATGTATGTGCGTAGAAGACTGGAGTTTACTATGCAGTTGCAGCTTTCATGGCAAGTATTCCCGGCCTGCGTTTTTTATTTTATTATTTAAGATAGGCTCACGTTTTTCAACCATCTCACCAGATGGTGCGCAATGTGGTCGATGGTGAAGCACACTTGCCTAAGAGAAAACTATTCACTATTGAGTTAAAGATTGCAAAGTCGCCGCTATCGGGAAACACCATGACATTCTGAAACACAGACTGGCCGGGAATTTCACTTCGATTAGTGCTATTAAATCACAACAATTGCCCATTCTTCTCCATACGCTTTGAAATGGACACGTACAGTACTTTCACAGTTATTATGTCTTGTGATTGTAAAACCATAATTATTTATTTTCAAAAGAGACTGTAACTGGCCTACTTATCTTCCACTCAAAGTTCAAATCAGAATTAATAATCCTATAAGCCGCAAACATTAGCACCATCTCGGCATTCTGAGTAGGACATTGGACAATAGTGTCGAGTACTAATTTGAGGGTCGTCTGTGTCGGGCGGAGGCGCGTCAGTCCCCAGATTATTGGAAAGCCATTTGTGGCTCTGCAAGGGAGGCGGGGTGCGGTCCCAGTTGCAGCGTGGCTTGAGATTTTAGGGGTTCGGCTTTAGTGTAAGCGGTTTTGTAAATGACGATAAAAGCTGTTTGCTGAGCGTTTTGCTGCTGTATCATACTTACATAGCATAATCAGCCTATAATGTTCCCACTGCTTGAACGCAGGTGTCCCCTCTTGTAGATAACAACGTGATTTATGTCATATGTCGTAGAGGTAAGGATGATTTTCACTTGTGGTTGGAACCGGTCGTATTGCGTCGCATCTCGTCATGGGAAAGTTCCCTAAGAGGGAGTGATGATATCACATGATGTCTTATTTTTTTGTTGCCATAAAATGCTGCCTTCCTTCAAGGTTTTGAGAGCAGTGGTGATGAAATAAATAACGCAATGTAATGCGCCTCACTGGATCAACTTACGACTTACAACTGGTAAGACGTAACCACAGGGACACTACTGGTTGGTCGCGGGATTGTCTCATCAGGAAACTTTGACCCTGGAATGAGACTTGTACTGACTAAAATCCACGGTGATCCTTCAATAGCTCTTTACGTTCCGGGGTCACGTTAATCTCGTGACTCCCGCAGGTTTTGGCCCTCTAAGGGCTACTTGTTGCTCACATGGTTGTTTGTGTACAAGAGTGTACAAATGCCTTTGAGTTATATTTTACCCGCGTCCCGTTCAGTTTATCTACCCGCTCTCACTCGGCCCACACCATTTCTCTGAGCTATAGACAATAGACGTACCGATTGGAAAGACGGCGTATTTTCTTTGCGCTCTCTCACAGCTGTGATTTGTCGGCGATACGATTAGATATTGTTAATTACACAGCTTCTCTGGATCTCAGAGATAAAATATTGTTTTACCTTCATTCGAAGAATGATTTGATTTATTTGGAAGACGAAATTAATAATGTATTTTTGTTCTTCTGTAAATACTCGTAGTTATCGTGTGTTATGGCTGCTACACACCTTACGATAAATCGTTACGATTAGTCGGTAGAGTTCAAACTGCAACGATAAATCGTAACGATTTATCATAAGGTGTGTAGCAGCCATTACGTATCTTTACTGTTAGTCAGGGGCTCTATAAGTCTGACAATCAGTCTTACCTTGGGGTGTTACCCAGTTACGGGGTTGTGGAGGTCCTATAGGCAGTCGCTCTATGCAAAATGCTGATATCCTAGCTACATCTGGTTCAACTGGAAGCCGACCCCAATAAAGTTGGGAAAAGGCTACGCACATAAGATTGGGAAAGGTTAGATATCAGTGATTAGGCTTGTGTACCAAAAAATATCTAATTACAGATTTCACTTTTTTTTGTCAACCACGAAACACTTTTTCACTACAAGCAAACGTTCTTTTTTCAGCAAATATTTAAAACACATATTTTTTTAAACGATTTTCCACCTCTCATTCACATAGCCACAAACCAGTAACGGTATCCGCGGTATCCGCGGTATCCGCGTCATTCTGGGCGCGAGCATACCGATACACAGAGAAAATAGCTGTGCTTTACAGACACACTTCACTTGTTACTGGTGCGAGTTGCTGGCACGAGATACTGACGCGAGTCGCTGTTAGTATTGAATTTATTGATTCTAGTCATTATCGATACTATAACTATCTAGCGCTAGTAATTGGTGTGAATAACTGACACTAGTTACTGGTGCAAATGACTCACTTGAGTTATTGGCGCGTGTGCGCGTGTCACTGGCACGAGTTACTGACGTGTAATTAAAACAAGTTATTGAGGGAATTGAAACTAGTTTTTCTGTTGTTACAGGGTGCTTAGATTTTAATAAAGTGTCATTTGACCCAAATCTATCATTTTAGTTTAGTATATTTAAGCCAGTAAGTTACTTGTGCAGTTGTGCCAGTATTCAGTGTTTTGGTTGCGGCACTTACGAATTACCGTGACCCCAGAACGTAAAGGGCTATTGAAGGACACCGCGGATTTTAGTCAGTACGAGTCTGACAGTCCCTCTCGCTCTACCCTGGAGGCTGGGAAGACTCATTTGATGATTTTACCACGAAAAAAAAAAGTATTCAGTGTTTGAACTTCTGGAATCCGGACTATCGCTTTGTACCAATAACCAATAACGACGATCGAAAATGTATATTTAAAAAAAAAAACAGCTGAGATCTAAAGTTAGCAAATTAAAAATTGGTTGACTTATCATTCTTTGCAGCTAATTAACTCTTTCTCTCTAGTTTCTTACCATTTCACCAAGACAGCTTGTAATTGCAATACCCTTGCAATCTGCCCTGTGATTAGTTGCAACTAGAGGGTTCCCGGGTTTTCCCGCACTTACCACCACCGCCTCATGTTTCTAAACGACACCATGTGTGGCTTCCCACGGGCCGGCCCCAACTTCTTCGTACGCATACATTATTTAGTCAGTAGCTCTTTATTGACCACTTCAAAGTAAGGGGGGACTTTGTAGACATGTAATTAGTGCTGCGGTTTGTGTCTTTGATAAACTATCCTCGGTAGGGACTTCTTATGAAGTTGTACGCGATTAGCTTAGTTGGAGTGCGCAAAATTCGCCCTAACAAGGCATTTATGGGATGATGGTGTAAAAAGCCCCCACATAGGAAATAGTTGAAAGCTTTTAGGGAAGACCTTTTCTCGGCAGTTTGGCAATACAGATTAGAAAAGGTATCTTTGCAAAAAATGACGAGTCTCAGTCATGTCTGCTTCAAAATCAAATGTTATTCGTCTTCATACAGGTGCTTCAAAATAAAAGGTGGCTCTTAATGTGGTTATTTCTTTTCGACATGTACTACAAACTATTTTAGATATGTGATCGTATTATAACACTCTTATTCAAGTCAGTTTGTTGCTCGAGTGGTGCTGCCTAACGGTGAGTAGCATTCTGTGGGTTTGATCAACTACAGGATTGTTAGCTGACGTGACTCGTCCCCGTCAAAAAGTATTGTCGGTTGCATGTTAGACGACCTGCTTCGTTTTTCAAATTTCAAGTCGTTTTCTTACTACAAAGTGCTTCGATTTTATGAAACCTTACTGGAAAATGGATCTTTAAACGAAAAATTGCAAATCTGATGTTGTTTTAAAATTCAATGACTTTATAATTTAGATTCGAGCAATGTCACTCCTATTGTAATAAATACTGTAAACGAAAGTGGATGTTTACTGCAATAAGTTGTCGATATAAATGCCGCGTTGATCGCTACATTGCGCGGGGAAAACAATCGTGTCAAGTGTTACGGCCATTAGTTGAATACTGAACGACACGACTTGCCAGTCCTTGAACAGTTGTACATATTGTACAATGTACTATCGACAAAGTTGAATCATGACCCATTTTGACAAAAAATCGTTTGATTCCGTCAAATTGACAAAGATCAAAGTCGTTACCATGGATATGTACAATCGAGAAAGTTGAATCATGACCCACTATAAGCTTATTTTCTTAAAGACTTTCAAATACAATATGGTCCACATTCGCGTAAACATACATATCCATGGTAACGACTTTGATCTTTGTCAATTTGACGGATTCAAACGATTTATTGTCAAAATGGGTCATGATTCAACTTTGTCGATAGTACATTTACGCGAATGTGGACCTAATTGTATTTGAAAGTCTGTAAGAAAATAAGCTTATGGTGGGTCATGATTCAACTTTGTCGATTGTACAATCGACAAAGTGGAATTATGACCCACCACAAGCTTATTTTCCTACTTTAGGTCCACATTCGCGTAAACATACATATCCATGGTAACGACTTTGATCTTTATCAATTTGACGGATTCAAACGATTTATTGTCAAAATGGGTCATAATTCCACTTTGTCGATTGTACATGTTAATATTGGCTTTCGACGTGAATTGTAGCAAAGAATTCGGTTGCTATGTGATTGTGTCTAACAAGTTATTTACTTGAAAATATTGTCTAAAAATTAATTTTCTACCCGTGCGAACAATATTTTTACCCTGTTCTAATTGGGGTGTTAAATTAAAAGTCTGAAATTTCATCGCGAAGCTAACTGCACAACAATGCTCAACATTCCGTCAAAGTGCCCATTCCAATACACGAACTCGCACTGTACCTTAGTGGCGCCCACCGTGGGGCAGCTGTCATGTGTGGTTGCACTTTTGTTGCTACTCACACGGACTTGAAAGAGTAACTGTTACCTACTAGCTCACGTGCGATGCTTGTTTGACAGTTTGCTTCTTTAAAAGTGCTTGAGCGTAGTAGATAAGCAAGGCTTTTTGGATAACAGGTTAAAAAGCCGTTATTATGTTGAGATTTATCACTTTTAGAACGCACATAAGTCAGCCCGGGGGTTCTACCATGGCGTCTTGAAGCGAGAGTAGTTCTGCTGTGGGAAAGAGACAGACCAATACTAGTCGTCTAGCGCCACCTCGTTCCCTCACTAGGCCACCTGAACGCCTTTAACGACTTCCGAGATTTAGAATAGCCATGAAAATTATCAGTAATTAATATTATGAATTTTAAACATAACTCTGCTGTCGAGCCACACCAACTCACTGAATAGTAGTTATCGGAAATTGTTTTCAAGTCAAACCTTCGTTCTGGTAGTTAAAAGTTTTAGCCGATGCTTTTTCATGATTCTCGGAATTAATATTACAGTCAAGGCTTCAGTGGAGTCTCTATTGGGCGCCAGTAGCTTTTATTGGCGCCCAACGTTTTTTTTTTTTTGATTTGTTGTTTTCTCAGATTTCTGTTATCTGTACTTAAAGCTTCTGGAAATTATATGAAATACTGCTTTTTTCTTTGATGCCTTTTTGATTGATGAACACTGAATCATTCAAATTAAAAGTTTCAGCTGATGCTTTTTCATGATTTTCGGAATGAATTACAATCAAGGCTTTAGTGGAGCATGTGTTGGGCGCCAGTAGCTTTTATTGGCGCCCAACGTGAGACTTGACTTTATTTTATCTGTTGTTTTCCATGAATTTCTGTTATCTGATACTGCTTTTCTCTTTTATGCCTTTCTGATGGTTTTAAACTGAATCATTAATTTCTAGGAAATTGTATGTTAACTTCATAATTATGAAATCTTTAGCATCATAATATGGTATCCCTCCCTCAACCTCTCGCGCCCGGCATTGGTCAAGACTATGCTGTTGGGCAAGACGGAATGGGAAGCGGTCGCCTCCTTCTACGAAGCAGTCATGCTAGCGAAGGAGGAGGCGGGCCGCGTGCGGGAGAGGATAGCGTCCCCTCTTCACCCCAGCCGCAGTGGTAGACGCCCACGGTCACGGACATCGCTAAACGATCTCCGGCCACCGTAGGCGCGGGCATGCGGCCGGCGAGAGAGAGACAGAGGGTTAAAACCTGCCAGGGTCGCGGGACTTAAACCCGTGACCACGGAACCTAAAGGGCTATTGAAGGACACCTTGAATTTTAGTCAGTACCTAGTAGTCTGACAGTCCCTCCTGCTCTGCCCTGGGTGGGAGGACTCATTTGATGATTTTACCACGATAAAACAAAGCAAAAAGCTTGGTATCCCTCTTACCGCGCATGCCCGGCATAAGTCTGATGGTTATTTGTCGTAACGGTGGCGACTTGTTTATTTTTATAGCTCAGCACCCTGCTCCCTTGCGTTACTGCCTCATTCATCATGCAGACGCGCGCTTTAATTGTTTTGATTCCCATCGTATTGGCTTTTTGTTTAATGATCCTGTTTGTATTTATGCATCGTTATATTTATATTGCTAATGGATATTACTGATTAGCAATGCGTTTTTGTATGTTTGTCTGACATTTTGAAGCAGTCTGACAACTAAATGCGCGCTACTATGAAATACTTTAATGCGTTTCACTTTTTGCGGAGTGTTACCACTACACTAGTTCCTCTCCGATTACATTAGCGTTGTGCGAAGAGCCCATTACCAGCATCTTTACGACTCATACTTCGCTAAGCACAAAGTATAGTATACTGTTTTCTGTTGTTAGAGGGTAGAAAATACCCACTTTCAAATCATTTATCTGTAGTATTGTCAGATAATGAGTTCCTGTCTCAAAACAAACCTGTAAACAACATATCAGTACAATCATGTTAGTACGTCGTACCGAGTGTCATCAAACTGCGGGTAGTTAGAAAACCGAGATAAAGATCTCTTCAACACGTACCTACCCTCTTGCAGGCACGTGTAAGTACAATCGCATGAGCTGTTTGATAAACAGGCAAAAATCTTTCCATTAAGCCTCATTTAGACGATGCAAGAACTCGCACGCGAGTTGCGTTACATTGCGGACTTTTAGGTACATCGAATACAACTGAATTCGTCGATCAAACAAAAACCGCAATGTACTGATATTCGCATGCGAGTTCTTGCTCCGTTTAACCCGCCGTTGGTGACCTGTATGTCTGTGAGACCGGGTGGTTAGTAAAACGATGATAACTTTAACACCCGCCATCGAATCGTGCCGTGATTTTGAGTAGCTGCCTTATTGCACGCCCCCCGCCGTATGTTAACCCCGCTAAGTCGTAGCGTGCACACGTCCCGAGTTTTCACACCAACCCGGTGCGTGAGACCGTGCGTCACCGAACACGTAAGTTAAAACGTCATATTTTAATATTTGGTTTTTACACATTTTGATGGCGTTTTGTGCTTACTTTCACTGTACATTTGATGAACTTGTGTACAATTATAGTATTATACTATGATCAGTAAGTTTTTAACATGGTTTTTATTTTTTATAGCAAAAATGCGCATGTGTTTATCAAATCATAATTTAGTTTCAGAATGAATTACGAACGCGAATAGAGACGCATGGAGGCTCTTTTACAAGAACAATTTTTACGTGAAGTTGATGGGTCACCACCGTCATCAGACAGCGAAGCTGAAAGTGATTCCACATCGGAAGATTCCGCCCAGATCAAATACGAAACTTGGAGAGCGAAGAGGATCTGAGTGACCTGGAATCTTCAAGTAACGACACCTCTTCTTATTATTTGGGATATTTCAAAATGTCATAAGACTGGATAAGGCTGACACGAAAATTTTAAACTATAAGATTGTTAGTGTTTTTGCATTTTAGAAAAGTTACAATTAAAACTTGATCAATTTAAGTGTTGCAAGTACCAATGAATAACTTCTAATAAACGAGGTGTGATTGAAGATATACCGGCGTTTTAATGTCCAAAGTATACCTAATTTTAACACTGAGTCAACTACGAGTACATTTATTAGTTAATTCTTGAAAAAAATTAAGTTTAAAATCCCGGTGCGTGAGACCGGCGTCACCGAATGTGTAAGTCAAATTGACGTCACCAATGGCGGGTTAAATGAGGCTTTAGCAAAGTGTCATGTGTCTTAAAATCATTTTAATCGTTTTCCAACAAAAAAATCTCTGAAGGATTAAGCGTCACAGATAATGGTCTTGTGCCCCATTGATGGCCATAAGCTATCCCTGATACTACATAAGAATTGAAACATCACTGCCGAAGTATGTTTGTACATCTTTGCCTGACAAATGGAGATTTTTTTTTGCAATTATATGATAATTTTCAATGCAACAACTCAACAACTTTTAAAAGTAAATCGTGTGCCAGATACCTTCTTCGATTGTACTGTTCTTCCCCTCTCGTATGCTAGTGTAGGTATCTTCCAGAGCCCATTAGTGGCGCTGTCACGAGCCAAGTGCTAACCACAAGCTCGGATTAGTCCTAAACACCCACAGATACCGACGATGTGCGATTGTGATGTCGTATTGCGTATTGTTGTGCTCGTGTGTGAGGAAGTAGAGATTCGGATAATGTGATCGGGGATGTCTAAATATATGCATGATAGTGGTCAAACGCGAATATGTTATTAATTAAAAAAAAATTAGGTAGATATAAAGCTGTTTAGGAGGAGATAAAGCGAGTAAAAGAAGAAAAAAGCTCCGTCCAAAAGCCTCTCTCGTAATCTTCCAATTTTATTACTGGATTTTATTCCTCCGGCTTATTAGCTAAAGAGTAATTGCTTGATTAATTAAAAAATTATAAATTCATGTCTAAAATCATAATTTAAACAGTATTCCATCTTATATAAAATTGAGTAATCCCAATTCGATTCACGGATTCTCGCAGCCTCAGTGACGGGCGCAACAAAACGTCGAGTATTCTCTGCCTCGGCTTGTTTACTATTCCGGGAACGGGCGCCGAAGCCGTCGAACATGGGACCACGATATAGATAGCTACAGAAGGCACGCTTCACGCAACGAGAAAATACAGACGCGTACGTACGGCGAACTTAAACAAATGTCTACCGCGTGTGCATATGCATTCGCTGTACTTACATGCAGCGTGTCTATATTTCTAGAACAGTGAAATGAAGGAGTGATGTCATCGATTTTTTAACTGAACTTTGACTTCTGTTTTCAAATGAGTATAAAATTGACAATTCACGTCAGTTTGGTGGCGAACTCGTTAATAACGCAAGCCTTCCTCCTATGAGAATAGGTCTTTGTAGTGGGAAAGTAATCGGATGGATTCTTGATGGACTTGAAAATAGCAGTATAGATGAACAGACTTGCAAGCAAGAACCTGTTTAACAAATAAACACACGAATGTCACGCTCAACTTACATAAACATGACGACATTAAACCTCCAGATAGAGCTCGCACAATGTTCAGATTACCAGCGCAGCACATTAAACCGCCGGTTATCTTCAACTCGTGACATACGCCAACACAACCTCGACGTATGACGGTAGTCGGAGTTTGTACAGGCTACCCTTTAACAAGGGGGGACGTACGCAGCAGCTGCGTTTGAACGCGGGAAGAATTTTGAATAGTGGAAGCTGGTGATTAGTTGTGTTAAGTCTTTGAGTTTTGTAGTGGCGAAAATAAATGTCGTGCCAATCACAAAGGTAATTGAGATAGCTTAATCAATTCACTGGAAGTAGGATGCGTGAGTTAAGGAATTGGAAGGCGTGCAAAGGCTTCACCTTGCCCAGGAAAAGTAGAATAGATACAAACAAAAATATATTCACTGATGTTTACTGGTACAATTTGAAGACACAAGTGATATTTTACCTTTCTTGTCTTCAAAACCTCACTCAAGTTATATTCAATATGATTTGCAATAGATAGGACGACAAAGGATTTTGTCACCCAGTTTTGCGGAATTGTGCTGATTTAGGCCGACCCGAACACATCTGAAGAACGCTTTTTGGAACTATCTTTATTAGCGATCACAAATCATTGAAGATAAAACATAGTTTCACAGTCCATTTGCTTGTTACTCTAAATTACGAAACAGATACTTTTCACTCAGTATTCAGTGAGCGTATTGTTGGCGCTCAACGTTCGTCTCGCCTCGTCCATGACACGACAGAACGTACTTCATGATTGTTTGCACGCCGTACGTATTTATGAGCTAATTGTGCAACTGCATGTAATCAGAGACGATTGTGTTTGACAAATATCGGCTGTTTCATTAACTTTGTGGTTTAAACTGAAGAATTGGTAATTGTGAAGTTCAGAGAACATCCTCACGGACATGGCATGACCACACTTGGCTTTAGACTGATTGGTGATGTCGGATAAGTCCAGGATTCTTTATCAAAGGAGTCAGTGATTACCTACATAAATAGGCTTGTCCAGTATGTCTTTTCTTCTTTATCATAATCGTCATTCTCCTGTTATTTTCCCAGTTAATTTGGTGTCGTCGCAGAATGTCTGCTTCTTCCATATTTCTTGATCGTCATCTCAGCTAGTTACCTCCTTTCGAACCAGTTCTCGTATGTCAAGGTTTGTTTCTTATAAAAAATGACCTCACCTATAACTTTCTTCCTATTTTGATGAGGTTTCGTGCCCACATAATGTCGACCAGTTCACGTTGCTGGTCCACCAACTTGCAACACAAAAACACTCATTTAAATTCCCACTAGCCCGTTCACTGGTACGAGTAACTCTCCCACTCAAAGGCACCCCACTCAGTATTCCGCTGGCGTGTCGACTCGCCGCCAAGTATTTACTGCTCTGTGTATACCGACAGGGCGAGTAGCCAGCTACTCTAGTACTGGCTCACTAGCTCGAGAGCTTTCTTTGTGAGTCGGCCAGCGACGGGAAATTGTTATTAGCTCAAGAAACTTGTTGGGGGGAATCTCGTTATATCTACATTTTCTGAATGCTGAAAGAAAAGTCTGTTTTTAATATTCTCGGAAGTTGGGAGACGTAGTTATTTATCAATATGGTGAGCATTCTAGTTTACTGGTGGGGTTCTGAGGAAAATTTCTTTGAGTCTTTGTGAAACTGGGACCTTGGAAGGTATTTTGTAACAGTTGGAAAGTGTTACCTCAGTTGCTAAATCCTTAATGACCCATGCCATCAGGGACGCACCCTCAAGAGGTTGATTATAAATGTGTGAATGTATGGATGAGTTCAGGGGTGACATGCTGATACAAAGGAGTCTTGCGATGTTTATTGTTTAATGTACTGGTAATGGTAGATGGTGATCTCTTAAACAGGCTCTTCAGTTGATTGCTGAGCATCTTGAGTTTGTCTTCTTATTTTGCTCACCAAATACATTTATCAGTAATATCTATTTGTCATAAACGTATGGATAAGCTCTTATAAATCATCTATATTACTACGATTCATCACTGTTTGCCGTCCCTACAACAAGGATACCGATACGGTCCTGCACTCCGCGACAGTCCACTTTGCCCAACACTCCCCCTAATGTAAACACTGGGACACTAACACGCTGAATTATACGAACAATTTGGACTCTCCCCTCAATAACAGAAGAAATGATGCCAAACAAACGGAACTGCTGAAGGTCTTACTAAATGGACATGTGTCATACTATCCTTGAAAGACTGCCAAGTATCTTAACAAGTGAATTAGAACCTTATTTGGCTGTGTTAAGGTTTGTTTTGGTAGGGGCGAGGGTTGGCGGTTAAATCGAGTTTGTGCATCAAGACGTTATTGCCGTGCTACCCCCTTTTTACGAGCGCTTAATCCCTAGGTCGCTATGTGTAGTGGAGAAGCATATCCATTACACGATACGGTACGGGATTTTGCCTTATGAATTATACCTACCATATCAAGAACGAAAAGCAGTGATTAAGAACGATATTGATAGTGTAATAGTTTTTTGGCAACGTATGACTTTCTCAGTAACAGGCACTTGTACCGACTTCTTGCAAGAATTACTTGAAGAGGATACTTAAATTGCTTAAAAAGCGAACGTTTTCTACTAACTTTTTAGACCTGCGTATGTGTGTGAAGTCTAATTAAAAACGATTTAGTCATTTCGGAAAAAAAATGGATTCGAAATCGTATGTACTCGTATCTTAAAACTAAGAAAAATTCAGTTTCATCGTCTATTTACCTTGCCTTTCAATTCTAAGTCTATGGTTCAATTTTGATGAATGTCGTGTGTCGTATGTTCAATGGACACATAATCTTGGGACGCATGCGCGAGACGGTGCGGATGCGGGGCGCGGACTGTTGCGATGTCTGCACGGTTCTCGCTATGTGCCTCCGTACTCCCAACTGGTTTGTTGTTGACTAGCTAGCTAGCTAGCTTAGATTCGCTACTTTAGTTGGATGTGCCAGCTTGTTGATATCCTTTATTTATTATCCTGACTATTTCAACCTAATACACAGTTGTGTTACTGGGTACTTTGTTCCGCCATTTCCTATTTCCAGCAAAAATGTAGAATGAGTGCTTGTCTCATGTCTTATCACTATCTTCCTGTCCTTATCCTATTTTACTTGGGCTCCGTGCAACACATCCTCTTCTTCCATTCTCCGCTGTCTTATCTTTGGCCTTTCGTTTTCCTTTCCATCTATCAACATTCTTACCCATCCTCTTAGTCACATGAGTGTCATTCCTCCCCATCACATACCCATATCAGGACAAACGATTTCCTTGTTTTTTCTTTAACAGGCACCACTTTCAAATTTCCCTTACATACTCATTCCTTACTTTTTCTTTTCTTGTCACTCTACACATCCAACACAAGTCATGAAACGTTAAATAATATTACTTGATAAAAAAAAAATGAAGGTAAACATTCCTAAATACAATCTTAAACTAACACTATTTTCCAACTAGGTTAAGTAGTTATTATAGAACGAACGCCACAATCTGAATATTCATAAACGCCTACAATTTCCGAGACTTTTCTGACTGATACTTGAACTACTTGAGGAATCGTTTATACTTAAAAGGGCAACTCGAGATGATGAAATGATCTAAAGTGATGATTTCAAACCTTTTAGCACAACTTCAAAAAATCTAAATCTCAAATTTACGTAAAATCTAACCCAAATCCGATTCACAGGCTCTCCAACTTTAAAATACGATCTCTTGCTCGGGGTTTATTTAATGCGGCCCGTTTTACGAGCCGGCCCGGTCTAATGAAATTATGCGTTCATCAGATTACGGGCCAAATTCGTTTTTTTTTTCTCGACCCGCAATGACCGGGCAAGTAATGAACGTCGTCAGCCGAAATTGTAAGATTCCGCAAGTAATGTAAGAATCGGTTTTATGAAGCTAAGTATTGAAAAATATTTCCAGGGTTGTGAATTTGTAAAATGTATATCTTAGTTTCTTATGGTGTCCTAGTATATGTGGAATAAAGGTTCCTTCATCTACTTATTGAATATTTTTGGTGTTAGTGAGAGCTTATTGGTCGATCGTATGCTAAGCACTAGGCACCAGTTGAGTATTTTAAACAAATGTAATCATTTATCTATTTTATATCTATCCTGTTTGCGATATGAGTCCTTAGTAGTCCTAGTAAGTCCTCTATAGTCTTTGCAAAGCATAATCAAATTAGTTTTGCAATAACTATCAATGTCTTCCAACAGCTGTAAAACAAAAAAAAACTATGAGAAATCAATACCACACTCAATTAAAAAAAAACCCTAGGCAGTTTTTAAACATAGTTGGAAAACGCGTCGGGGTGATTTTAATTGGGTCGTTCCAGACTGTTATTGTGCCGATTGAAACGTTAAGTGGCCCGGATTTTGTGCGGAGGGGTCTTAAGGAAATGTAGACGAGTAATAGCAGCGAAAAGGGAAACCGGCGCGAACGTTAGCGGTGAAACGGACCGTTGAGAAGGTTTTAAACGGAGGAATGGACTGGAACCTACGCGTTTTTGGGCTACGATTTAATTCGTAAGGTCTTGTGTATTTTTTGAAATATTCGCGGAGCAAAATCTCGGAAAACCGAGACTAAAGGATTCTTGCGAAATGAACTTCTCCAGTCTATCTTCTTCCCAAAGAAAAATTACTTAAATATTTAAACCATTGAAAGGATTGCATTCAAACCCAAAGTTATTTTATAACTACAACTATTCAAATATCCAAACCCCGCTTTGGAAATATTCGTGCAAATATTGTAATGTTCCAGTCGTTTCGCTACTGCAGATGTGCCCTGACAAATTCCAACACGTTAACAATGTCGTTCGAAACTTTTTACATCGTAAAGAGTAAATACTAAAGCAACAGTTCAGGAATCTTTTACGACCGTTGTAGATTCAATTCTTCGACCTGTCGTCGAACCAGAATAACATCGTTCATTGTCCATTCGAGACTGGGTCAGTCCACGCGAAGCTAACCACCCGCATCCCTTTACAGCGGTTCAAATCGTAAATACTTATAAAACGCGCCCCTTGACGTGCCATTATTAATTCAGCTGCAGAGTTGGCTATAACCGCAGAATAAGAGGGTGACAGAAGGTTCTTTTTCGCAAATATTGTGAGACCTACACCAATCGCAATATATGGCGGTCATGGCGGAATAGTCGACTTTGCCCAAAGCTCTTTGTAAATCGTATTAAACGTATAAAGCTTGGCACAGAGGGTTGTACGCTTGGGAGGCTTGCAGACCATCACAAAAAGGCTGTGGCATGTATAGTATGTTCTAAAACATTCGATAGCGCACTAGACCTGGTAATTCCAGGGAGTGAACGAGGTGGCGCTAGAGTACTTGTGTAGCTGTTCCTTTCCCACACTGGAATTACTCTCGCTTTAAGATGTCGTGGTACGCCACCAGTTCTTGGTATTTGTGATCTTTATCTTACCTCATTGGTTGGCTGAAGACTATTCCTTTTCAGACGAGTAGCTATGAAGTCGAAATCTTTGGCTTCATCATCTACGCTAAATTGCGACGATGAAATGGGTTTCAAATTTCACCTCCTCACTTTATATGCATTGAGGGTTACTAATGTGAGCTCGCAAATTATGTCTACCTTCATCTATTCCAGATTCTCAGAATCAGTAACAGATCAAACACAGGAACAAATCGTCACAGTCGTAGAACAAAGACGGTTCTGTAAATCAGTAACTTTACAGTACGGCGCTTTAAAGTTTTCTAATGGAGTTTAAGGGTATATTTTAGAAACCGCTGATCCGCTAAGCTTGAAATTGTGACATGTTGTTCTGTTTCTGAACTTTTATAATCTGACCAACAACATAAATTCCTAAAACGGCTAAATTTTATAAAATATCATTGTTTTATGAAAACTTGTGTGTCGTATGTTATCATAGTACGTCGTTGTTTTGCGGATTTTTCTCGTAATTACATGACGCAAAGTGGTTTCCGTCGTTGTTCTAGGAAAATCTGCACAAAGAAATTAATATTATGGGACATGCAATATAGCCTAAGAGTTAAATAAAAATAAGATAACGTAATAATTAGTGCAAAGCGAAGGCCACGCGCAACCTTACTCAGAACATGGGCGGAACTAACAATCCGACAGGAGCTCACGGGCGTAAGCGGGGCGCGGGGGGTAGGGGGCAGCGTAGTACATGGGCGAATAGAATATTACGTCATTTAACTGCGTTAAGAATTCAAATCAGTCAGTATCTGAGTTATTTTAAATAATATTAAAAAAAGAGCTATTGGCTAATAAAGCACGGCATATAAGCTCATTTTACGTAAAAAAGCAAAAATTGAAAATAATCAAAACCGTCGTTGTTCTACGACTACGACGAAATATTTGTTTTTTCCGGGTCTGGGTCTTTGTGTAAATGTGAGTTTCTATGTTTGTAAAGTTTCTTTAAAAAATAAAAAAAAATGTTAGTAGTCCTTCTGCAGTCCTGCGTCTCGTTTTGCGGTACAACGGCTATGACTCGTCGCGACGCTCAGTCGTCCGCCTCGAATTATTCACGTAGACTTTCTGACGGAGTGCATACTTCCCAGCCGGAGTTGTGTAGTGTGGGGAATTGGATGTCGGTTTTTTTTTCGAAGTTTTTTTGTCGATTAAATTTTTTTTTGGGAGCTGATAATGATGCACGGGGTTTTAGGTGAGTTAGGACAAATTGATAGGAGGATAGTTAGGTAATGTAAAAAATGTTATATCCGTACCGAAGTTCTCAAAACCTTCAAGGCAGAAAGAACCTTTTTACAGAATTATCTATAATCCCGATGTTATAAACCTGTGTGATAGATTTCAGCACAATAAATCGGAGTAGGAACACTGTGTGTGCATGTGTATATAGGGTGACTGGTAATTAGTGTACGATACTTAAACACGTGATTGTGCTCATGATAACAAACAATTTTTATTATGGGAGCAAAGCCGAAATCGTGAAAAAAATATCAGCTGTTCAGTACATTAAGCAAACATAAATGTACTGAACAGCTAATTTTTTTTTCGCGTTTTCAGGTTTGTTCCCATAGTAAAAGTTGTTGGTTATCATGAGCACAATCACGTGTTTAAGTATCGTACACTAATTACCAGTCACCCTATAAAGGCTGATTAATTATGCTTTAACCAATCCACTTAACGCATTATCCAATTCATCCTTAACACGCCGTTCAATAATAATAATTGATCAATCTCAATTCAAAATCGGGGCATACCGATATGATCGCGAAATTACGAACACATTAGCGAGCATAAATTCATGTGTACCTATAGTGGAGGCAATCTAAAAGGAGTTTGATATCGATATCGGTCGCACCACTAGCAGCGAGCTAGGGGGAGGGTGGGACAAAGTTTCCTCGTGATTAGCGGAGCTGCGCTGTCGCGTTACCGTAGATATGTGTGTGTATTGTGTATAGCGCCTATGTTGCTACTAGACCTGGGAATTGTAGTGAAGATTTAAAGGAGCATGGATTTATTGGTTCCATGGTGAAATGTGACGTATACGTCATCGTTCATGTTCCATCACTTCTTAAAAACATTAAAAGGGGTATAGATTAAAATATAAACACAATAGATGGTCGTGTTAAATTGTGAAAAGTAATTGGCTGGACGGTTAGACTATTAATGATATTTTCAGATTATTCAAACTGATAACATTTTGAACGCCAAAGTTACGTTCCAATTACTAATCTTAGTAAATACTTGTTAAACTTCACTGTCTCCACGCTTTAATGTTTATCGCCACTGTTGATTTTGACATTCGCACTATGCGCTATAAAGATATTATTAAAAAAAAAAAAGAAATCTGCTCAATATCGATATTCACACGCGGTGTTCACCGGCACATCACTAGTAAATACACGTATGTAATACACAATGCAGATACGGGGAACAACATTCGGCTATTGGTTGGTTATTTGACGGGCTGTCGCCATGACGCGACGCGAGCGGTTATTTGAATAGTTCACTAACTTGATAGCTAGCTTCTTACTTTAGTTACGTTTCTAGTGCGTTGAGAAGGGAAAGGTTATTGTTAAAATAATAGCGCTGTCGTGAAGTGTGAGTTGTCACAGCGTCATTGGTTGGAAATCTGTTCATCATTTCGACCCGGAGTCACTCCCTGCGTGCCCTTTTCCCCCCTCCTTTTTCCCGGCAGGCTTTGGCCCTCTAAAGGGGCCCCCGTCATATTGCTGACAGCTCTTTGACTCGCCCGTGGAACACGACGCGACGCCGCCGTCGCTTTGACCCGGTCATAGTCCACGCTGTCCACGATCGGACAGTGAGTCGCCCATAACTCGACGTTCGCATGCCCGCGCCTACGGGTGGCCGGAAATCGCTCCATTATTATCCTAGAACTAATAAGTGTATGTTGCATGTTACATCACCAACCTGCATTGGTTCCGTCTGGTGACTAACGACCTATCCGAGGTACCTCATAGTAGTGGCTCTAGTACAGAGTGACTTTGTATTCGATTTTTTTAGCAGAGCTTTTAGCTCTTATTGGCTGTCTATTGTGTTAAGATGAAACAAGTTTGTTATGTAATATTCCAATTATTATCTACCCACGTGGCTCCGACCACGCGTAGATTTATTTTTTCCTTCTTGGAAAAATTTTGCCAAGAATCGTAAAAAATTTAGTAGATAAGGCATTAATTTACTTAGTTTTTCCCTTAAATTATAAGTGTTAATAGTGTCTGTCATTCGTATATCTTTGACTGTTACTTTTACTTGGACAGCTGCTAGTTTTAGCAATGGGTTTCTGTATCTGTTTTTTTAGAACTCCTTTGGGCAGACACTCAATGCTCAATATTAATATCCGTTCTTATCAAAAGTATTACTATGCTGTGATAGTACGATTGTAATGATGAGATTTAAAAGTCTGTGAGATATAAAGCTTTTGTCATACATTTCTCAAATAAATAATTATCGCAGTTAACACCCGCTCATCGCTTCCCCTTGCGCCACACGCAAAGCTATAAGGCAGTGTAAAGACATCACCCACACAACCGGGGGCGGCGAGCCAATGATAACTGTGGCGGATTACTCGCGATACATTGACTTTGTAACCTGAGTAGAGGTCACAGTAGCACGTGGATAAGAGCCCTGTTGCAGTGTAACCGTAGATTGTTGGGTCATTATGACCTGGCTATAGGGTGGTCAGATGACCCTTAATGTTGTGCCTGATCTGATACAAAATGAAACCTGATAGAAACTCAATTAAATATTGTTATTATGTGCAAATTTTCTGAACTATGAGATGCTTTCGACATACTACTGTTACTACCGATAATGACGATGATTATTATCGTAATTTTACGCATAATTATTAATTTATGAAACTTATGATTTTCTTTTTTGTTTCAGGTAAGTTTTGTATCTCAACTTTCTCGTAAGTATTCACGACTTAATAACGTTTCTAAAACGCGTGCGAACTGCCGTTGAAGGCTGCTGTTTGAAGTTCAAAAGACTTCCCAAAAATAAATACCGCGTCAACTTCATTCCTCGCTCTACGTTCGTCCCAGGACGCATGCGCTTACAGCGGTTAGTGCGGCCGTATCGTCACTAGTTACACCGGGGGGCCCCACGACCGCGATCCGTCGCACTTTGTGCCCCGTCTGCGATCCGTCCCGCACTTTGTGCCCCGACCGTGTGTTATACGCGCTATACCGATATAAAGCACGGTAGGTACGTGTTGCAGCACTAGTGGCGCGATGATACTCGCGAGTGCTGTGTTCAAGTCGGATTGGCTAGGGGTGGGACAGTGCTTGATTTGTCGATGTTTTTTTGTTTGCCTTTTTTAAATATGAATTCTAAAGATAAATTATTTGGGGATCTGAGTTGTGTAAGGCTAATTAGCCGTGCGAATCGCGTTTAGCTATTTAATAGTTAAGTATTTTGATGCAAGAATAATATCGATGTATTGAGAGATTACTGAAAAGGAATCGTTTCGTTGCTATAATTCGAAACCTTTTTGCACGAACAAATCAAAACGATTATCAAGGCCTTTTCAGACTTTTACCTTTACGGAAACTTCCTAAGTGATTTTTGCGAACAGTTGAGAAGCCCTCTAATAAAAAAAGACCTAGATTGCACTAGAGCTTTCAGTTTTTTACCGGGAACTAGACACATGAATATTCATAAATATCTGCGTTTGACAGGGAACAATTCTGTTGAAACGTGCACTAGATGCTATACTACGCTTGATGAATATTTCCTGAAAACCGTACAGTTTACTGCCCTTCATAGAATTGGTTATGAACTCGTTTATGTTTTTCGACATTTTGGGATTCCAATGTTTATTTTTGGAATCTGGCGTTGTGCGCAAAATCTGACTATATTTATTTAGTTACTCAGAAAACGCCGAGTGATTTTTTTTTGAGAAACTAATTACGATTCTTATAAACGTAATTGATACACATTCCACTACTTATAATAATTCACTCCCTGTCACCGAAATTGACGCGTGAAAGCACGAACTAAGTAACGAGCTTAAATAACATTAACGCTAATGCACTAGCATACCCCATATTCAACTGTACATAAATTAATAAAACATTTTCGCGTTGCAACGTTACCGTTCGCACAAAGCTGTGCGTTTATTGATGTACGAATCACACAAACAAAACCCATTCAAAAGCGTACGAAACGCATAGGAACGGTGGTGAATGCGCGATCTATAAATCTAGAATGTGTAATTGAAACATTGTAACTCAATAACAGGTCTGTGAGCTCGTTAGTGATGGGAACTGTGGCCGTATTATTATCGATATTTTTGTTTAATCTGAGTTAGAAATATTGTTCCTTCACAACATTACTTACGTGGAGTTGGGCCTTTTTTCAATTTATCGATGTTATTATAATTCGGGTACAGCTATTTCTGCATAGTATCTTTAATTAGCAACAGGACAAACTGCCGCAAAGCTTAGAAAGTTCTTGAATATCAAACGATCTACTGTAATATATCTACGTTCACTTAATGAATTTCAAATTAATGAAATCTCCACCCAATTATTAATTTCCCCGAGTACTTCATTAAAAGTTTAACGTAATTTCCAGCCAGGCATAAATCATGCGGGTCTGTCAACGTTGTAATATTTTCGGAACTTTTATATACCTACATCATGTGGCGGGGCTGACAGACGAATAATATTTTTATAGGCAACGTTTCATAATTATCGCTCTGGTGTTGACGGATTTCATAGCTTTGGCGGCTATTTTAAACTGAATTTAAGGTGCAGGCACATCCTCGAGTTAATAGTACCTCCCTATTTAATTAGTCGATGTGCGCATACGACCACAGACGGACTGACGGATATGATAAACAAACTATGTGAGTACCTAAGTATGATTCCTGTCTAAACAAGACAGGTGCGAGTTTGTATAAGAAAATGTGTTTCCCCTTGCATTTAGTACCAGATTTTGTACAATACAATAAAAATTATCGATAAGTTTAAATAAATACTTAGTTTATTTTTTAAACACTATCTAGTAAAAATAGAGTGTCCAAGTTTGTCGGATAATTAAGTTATAAGATATCTCTTAGCACCGCCACCGCTCTAAGCCAAGCCGAGTAGCCGTTCGATGCAGGCGTAATCATGTTACAGAAGCGCGCCCGCCACGGGGCAAATCTCATTTTTATTAGGGAAGTAACGTGGAAAGAGTGGAAATGACACTGCACCGCGCACTTCCGACCCCTACACGCTTATACAGGTGTCTGTACCCAATCACCCTGTAATAATGACCCTTTTTTAATACGTGACAAAGTCTATTTTTGAGTAGTGGATAGTTAATTTTTAGCGCATGCGCCGTTCGGTGGACGCTTGTGTTGTGTCAGTCGTCAGTCGGGCGTCGGGCGCACTAATGAGTGCACGTGCCGCGCGATTCTGTGTGCAGTAGTGATGTGACGTGTTGCAACATCGTTGTCGATGTAAATATGTTTGTCTTTTTTTTTGTGAATGAGCGATTTTTCTATAGTGATGAGTGAATCTTCGAAAAAAAATATTTTTGCTCTTGTGATGAATTCTCATGGAATACATAGTTTATGAAAAAAAAAAAAACAAAAAAAAAAAACGTTACTATAACCTATAAGTGTACAGTGTAGGGTGGCCACGCGGCGTCGTTCTCGCGGGAGTCCCGCCGAGTGCCACAGTTTATGTTTTAATAATGGAGGTATTAGCGTCGCGGCTGTCACCCCCGAGCCTGGCGGCACTCCGCCGTTGCTACTGTCGCCACGAGTTACGCAAACCGCGGACAATCTCTTTGAAACTTGACTATGATACCGGAATGAGATTGATCTTGATTAATTGAAGCACTTTAGTGGCAAGTCTTCAGTGGGATTATTATAAACTCTGACTTAAGGTGATTGACGTCTAACCTTCACAAAATATTTAATGAATTAGAAGCTTTCGTCAATCAAAATATTTGTAACTACTGACTCTCGCGTATTTTTGCAATGAAGGTAAAGGCACCCTAATCTTGTGCCAAGATCCTAAAGTCTACGTAATTTGAATCCAGAAACGGGACATGTACAAAAAAAGAAAAATGCACCTTATGCTTTCAGTCAGAGGACTCAGAAGCAGTGAAGCACCCATTAATTGAAGTTTATTTCTCAACCATAACTAAGTGACTTCTCAAGCAATAACTTCTGTTGGTTAGGCTTCGGTGTCTACAGTCAGTACTGGTTTATATTTATGTATCCTTTGTCACCACTATTAACGGGATGCTGATGTACGGGTTCACGGGACTGTCCGGCGTCACGGGAATGTCCGGGGTTGCGGTACCGTATCGGGGTCGCGGGACTGTTTCCGGAGTCGCGGGAAAGTCTCGGGAGTCGCGGGAAAGTCTCGGAATGGCGGTACTGTCTAAATAGGTAACCGCGATTCTGGTGCGTTAAGGGCCAAGTAATATCGTGGATTTTAGTCAGTACGAGTGTGACAGTCCCTTCCGTACCAACCAGGGCGGGAGGAATCATTTGATGAATTTATCATGTAAAAACATGCTGCTGTAAGAAAATGCCTCGTTTCTCTAGCGGTCGCTAACGCCGCTTTTTAGCATGAGGTCGTGAGTTTGATTCTCAGGTCGAACAACGTGATTTTTCGATCGGGAAATCTCAGTAAGCTTGCTCAGTCGGTTTACTGGTTGCTAGCGTGAGGCTTTAGGTTGATTCCCAAGTAGGCAGTGTGTTATAGTTCACCGAAACTCCTAACAAGGTGTTTTCAAAGAGTTTCTGAAACGGAAAACGCGATTGACGGCAAAAGGATCGTCTGAATGCATCTACATCTTTGCCGAACCCCTTTGGAATTATATAAGATACTGAATATATTGAAAAACTAAATGGTCACCTCTTGTAACAGTTTTCCGTTTCATAACACTGCTGCATCTTGAAATGAAATGCCGTACGCTGCACATTGTCTACTTCATCCAAAAGTAATAACGTTAGACCCGCTCTGAGTGAGCCAGAGCTATCTAGATGTGTATTATCTTTCTATTCACCGTGTTTCATCCGTACAGTCTGGATGAAATTATCATCATCATAATAGCCATAGAACGTCCAGTGATGAACATAGGTATAGATCTCCAATAGGACCGGTTGGAAGCGGCTTGCATTCAGCGCGATCCTGTGGTCTTCATCAGATCGTCTTTCTACCTTGTAGAATTATGCCCTGGGTTAAGATGTAAGGTATTCTTAAAGCAAATTCACAGACGAAACCATGGGAAAAACTGGCTAGCTATTCAATATTCGGGATATATGGATGAAAACATTTCCAAGTCTATGAATTGGCATATAAGGTAAAAGCCAGTGAAGTGATATCGCCATGTCATAAACATTAGGGGAGGAATTTTCTCATGTCTGCTTTCGAGGCTTTTCAATAGATTCAGGTGTTTAGGAGAAAATCGAATGCACTTGTTTCGGCGATTAAAGTAAACGAAGATTCAAGATGAAAAATAACCGATATAAATTGTTATGAATCAACAACCAAATGCTATGACTGTAATTTAGAAGCCTTTTATTGATTTTTTTATTGCTGATTGAGGTTTTTAGTAATACCTCGTTTACAGCCACGGCATGGCCAGTAAATATTACCTCAGCACAAACCTCGGAGTGTTTGCTATTGTTTAAAATTAATGTTTTATTGCGAATTGCTGCAAATGCTAGCACAACGGCGCGTAAAGTATTTTAAAGCGCTTACAAATGGGTCTACAACTAGATGGATGGGCGTCAGATCTCATGTCAAACGTTTTGCAGTATTAGTTGGGGGGTGTAGGGTTTTTTTTACTAATTAAAAAATCCACCTTGTTCTTCGGTTTCCCTTTACGTTCCAGGGTCATAGTGCCCTTTTAAGACAGTCCCGCTACCTGTTGATAACCTGTCAGTTTGCTGACAGCTACATGAGGAGCGTGTGGAACACAAAGTGCCGTCAACCTAGGCTTAGTTTTGGTCTTTATCGGACAGAGAGGTTCCCATTACTCGCCGCCCGAAAGCCCGTTTATTATCTGATGATTTTTTGGTCTTGATCGGATGGAGAGGTTCCCATTACTCGCCGCCCGAAAGCCCGTTTATTATCTGATGATTTTTGCTTACATAATTTTCCTCTTCCAAGTCCTCTTTGATATTAGTAAACAACGTTAAAATAAATAATAGCAGGAACATTAAAGTAAATAACTCTACTTCCCTTCCACATTCTTTCATTACTTAGCAAGACTATATTGTCATACTTCTCATAGACGGTCGGTTTGCCAAAACTTTTTCGTTGATTTATTCTCTCTGATATACTTTGTCGGGGACGATACTACTATCAACCTGAAACAACAATCCAGTGATCACACTTATGTAAGCTAAACCGGCTCAAGACGATCACATTTTTATTTTCTTGTTTAGTTGTTCTGTGTTTAACTCTGCATCCTACTGTTAACTTCTCTTTTATAATTGTTTTTCTCATCAACTCAAGACGATTCTGCCAAGATAAGTATGACCACTTCTTAACGGACTATATTAGATTCCCCAAGTTTCGCAAGTATCAACAAATTTCGGAACTCATCTCCAAACGGTCTATAGTTGTGGTTTATACTCGAGAACTTCTAAATGGACTTCTGCTGTAAACTGTACAGTATGCTTATTGATTTTCTCGGCACGATTAAGAGATGCATATTTGATGCCCCCAGTAGCGCTTGTTGGTTCAGTTCAAATTGGAAATGCTTCTTTATTTATTAGTTGGTAGCATTGTGAGAGTGAGGTGGACTGTTATGAGTCAATCAAAATCAAAATCAAAGCATTTATTTCACGTAGGCCAGTTACAGGCACTTATGAATTGTCATAGACAAATAAAAATGTAATTTAACATTAAAAAGTTATGGTGCTACAGTCCCAGTCACAAGACATAAAAACTGTGAAAGTACCGTAGGTGCTCATTCCAAAGCGTAGATCTCTATGGAGAAGAATGAGCAAGAAACTCCATGGACACTCTTTTTCAATCGCCAAAATTATTACAGATCTTTTGTTACATCATTCATCATCAGATGGTACATTATGTGAGAACGATGTGGCAAGTTATTAGTGTCCATAGAAAATATAAAAAAGACAATTCAAAAATAAAGTTATCAATAATTAAAATAGACCGTGGCAGCTAAGTGATGACCAGTCCCAACTGACAGCGCCCGTTCACGAACATGACGCAAATATCAGCACCATTCAGCTCAACCATTTTGAAGGGAACTAAATGATCCGACACACGCGCCACTATCAGCGAGACATTTGAGTGAGCATGACATACTCTCAACCGCCAGGGTCATTCAAGTCAATAAGATACGTAGGTACTCAGTGAATGATAGCTCCGAGGTACATAGTACTCACACAATGCTGGCTATGAAACTATACAATACTAGGAAGATTGAGTCTATACAATGCAAATCCAGTTGTACAATCTTCAGCAGCTCCAACAAGAATACTAAATAAACGCTATCAATATTTATCCTACACTGTCAGGTGGAGCAGGACCAGCATGGAGCCAAGCATTGTTATCAGCGATATAATCGCCTAGTTTATAATAAGCCCGCTTACATAGTGTGCGTTTAATGCATGATTTAAATTTAGTCTCATTCAATTCAAGAACATTTTGTGGTATTTTATTATAGCACTTTAAACAGTACCCCATGAAAGAATAGTCCACTTTGGCGAGTCTGAAGCCCGGCTGAACTAACTGATCCCTATTTCTAGTGTGATAGTTGTGTCTGTCACCTCTCTTACTAAAAAGATGCAGATTTTTCCTAACGTACATTATATTTTCATAGATGTATTGACAAGGTACTGTCATAATGTTAATTTCTTTAAACAGTTCTCTGAGAGAATCGCGTCTACGGAGATTGTATATGGCCCTGATGGCTCTCTTTTGCAGAATGAAAATAGATTCAATGTCGGCAGCCCGTCCCCACAATAGAATGCCATAAGACATGATACTGTGAAAGTAACTAAAATAGACAATTCTAGCAGTATCTACATCGGTAAATTGACGGATTTTTCGAACAGCGTATGCTGCTGAACTTAGCCGCCCCGCAAGAGTTGTTAAATGGGGACTCCATTGTAGCCGTGCATCAAGAGTAATCCCCAGGAAAACTGTTTTATCGACAAATTCAAGTTTCTCTTGGTTCAATACTATATCATAATTTGTGCTTTTAACATTTGGTAAAGCAAATCTTATACATTTGGTCTTTTTTCCGTTTAATACTAAATTGTTTGCAGTAAACCAATCATGGACCTGACGTAAAGCATCATTTACGTGGTCTAGATTTTGGGCCCGTCTATTTATCTTAAAAATTAGGGAAGTGTCATCAGCAAATAACACCATGTTATTGTGAGGTTGATTTTTCAATAAATAGGGTAGATCATTGATATATACAAGAAAGAGAAAAGGACCCAATATTGAGCCTTGCGGAACCCCCATTTTTACCTTTAAACCTTCTGAATTCACACCATTTATCTGAACTTGCTCAAGACGATCGAATGGATGATATTATAGCAACAGATGTCTGTGCCTGTCATTTGTATATAACGAGTGGATGATATTGTAGCAACAGATGTCTGTGCCTGTCATTTGTGTAAGGTTATTTTGTCATACAATATTGAAAATCTGTCGTCTGCCAGTATAGAGCTATTATTTTTAACTTAGCGTTACGAATACTGGGACATCCCCTCTGTGAGAGACGCCCCAACCCACTAGGCGAGCTTACTGAGCTGGATGTCACGTTTTTCAATAGAGCTATTCGTATTATTATATTTTAGTTAGCCTATACTGTCTCAATTTCAAGCAAATAACTCATTTTGATCCGGTTCTGCACCATTTATGCCAAGATCAGAGATCTCATGTTATGCGTAAGAATTGAGATATTTTTGTGAAGAAGCACACCAGGCTCTGTCCCACGATCCACCTCTAGGACAGTAATCACAGTACAAATAACCACAACAAGCACTAACAGTACTCAGGCGCGTTGAATATAATTTATTTTAATTACTACACTTAAAAATCCAGTTTAGCGTACATCTCCATTAAGGCGGGTTGCCTTACCTCCCTCGGGAGCGGTGTAAGCTCTGTTTGTAAATATACCATGCGACATTTAGCGGTGCAGCGCTCTTTTAAGGTTCTCTTCGTTTTTTACTAAGCCGGCCAGCCTTCCCAATTCTTGATGAGAATTTGATTCAGTAGAGAAGTCGTCTGGAATGTTGTTTTTCAGGACTCCAAGCGTTTTATTATCGCCAATGTTTTTAGTTTCAAGTTTGATAATTTTCTTTCAGTTGTTATTATTATATGTACCAGTACCGCGAAAGATTCCTCATTACCTACATCATCATCATCGTTTCCGTGATTTTGATCCAATTCATTTGTAGTCGGCGCAGCACATTGTCTTATAATCTAACCTAGCCATTCTAGCCGTAGACATCGTCTAACTCACAGTTCATTATATCCTAGCTTTTTTTTAACTATACGAAATACAAACTCATCAAAAAACAAACTAAAGTTATAACAGTTTCGCCCACGTTCCAATTTACAAAGAATGCCGCATACAGCTGAGCTTCCCGCTGAAAGCGCCACACTCCGTCGGACCGTCCAATACGTGGTTTTATGGCTTTCTGTGCGTGCCGCCGCGAAGAGCTTCGTGTTTGTTAATTTGCCTCCTTCCCTCCCTTCTTCCGTGACCCCCTCCCACTCCACCGGGCTCGGAACATACGGAACCCGGTTGCGGTCGCGCCTGTTGCGTTTTAATCGTCCCCTGACCACCTATAATGTGCTGAGCTCGCTGTAAGGACCTGTGTTGGTTGCTACGCCTGTTTGCACGCTATTGTTGTGTTTGCTTTTTGTGGTTTTAAATTGCCCTTTGAAATGTTTATCACACGATCTTGACTTGCCTTTAAATAGGTGCTTGCGACTATCTGGATGACCAAAAATATCACTTCTGGTTGAAAGCTCTGCTTTAAAGCAAACTACAAGTTATGTAAGAATGTCAGATTCCCTTATCAATCGGCCAATTCCGCTACCCCCCTTGACTAACAAATCATTCAAATTGGCGATAATAACAAGAGTAACTAACAGTTCATAAGCCCTACCAGATTATCGCTTAATTCTGAATAAGATTGAAAAATATTACGTAACCGTGAATAAAAAAATAGAATATTACTGTCTAACAAAAGCAGTACAACCTCTATCAAAAACAAATAACCTAAAATTATGTCCATAGAACAAAAACCAAATAAAAAAAACACAATCGTATGAATACCATTTATGTTTTATTTGCAGTTGAAGCCAGTGTTTTTTGTTCCCGACCACGTATGTCTATGAAAACGGATATCGTTTATTACTTTTTCCATTTCATCTGTCGTTCTCACAATTGGCGTGCGTTTATATGAATGGACTGTTTGAATATTAGATGGTAAATGCATTTCGTGAAAATGAAATCGCAACGTATTCTGTTAATTTAAATCGATGAATAGGGTTCAGTAATTATGTTATCAATATTATGACTGTGATTCAGTGTAAATGATCGGTGCTTCAAAATTTGTGTTGTGATAAGTGATTAATATGGTTAATTGGTTTATTAAAACATAGTAGCTGCTAATTAGTTCGTAATTACGAATGAGTTGATACTGGAATTATTGTGGAAATAATTTTAAGCGATTCTGTGTAGAATAAACACTAGATGGAATCGCGTGGGCAGTTTTTTTTGCGGCTAGGAAAGCAGCTGCTTCGACGAAACTCATTCAATTATTCCCAACGACGTAATTGACGCTTTTTTAAACGTAACATTTGAAATTCCGATTCTGCGAACGTGATCGTGGTGACAATTTTATCGATATTTCATTTGAAATTTAATTCGTCATCCTTATTTGGTGGAATGAATTAATGAGTTCGTTTTATTTTGTCTTTCACTTTCCCGTTTGAGAAACTGATTTATTTATGTTTCTGCAAAAGCTGGGAATGTTGTACTTGCTCAGCAAAATATAGAATACATTATTATTGCATCGTTGTTATACTCTAAATTCGCTTTCATAATACAATCAACTTAAATCAATATATTATTTATATTGATTATAAATAATATATTATTAATATATTATTATTAATCAATATATTATTTATATTGATTTCAATATAAATGAGGCCGCAATGACATCAAAATAAATAAACGGGAGCGCCGTTTTTCGTTTTCAACTAAATTATTCCAACTGTTAAATAATATAATCTCTCATTATTAACTTTAATGGTGTCATAAATACAGAAATAGTCCAACAAGTGCGTGTAAACCAGTCCGGCTTGGAATACTTACATCAATTAGTTGGAAGCGCGCACCGAACACGGCTCGATTCATCCGTCCGGCTCCTGGCGCCCTCTTCATTATTTATGAGTTGAGAGTATAAAGTGCTCCAACCGAGATTGAAGGAGAATGCGCGTTCACAGACAGCCGCGCTAAATCACGCGCCAATTGACATCAGCCTGAAATAAAATGCTCTGACGCGGGCACAATGGGCCGCACATCGATATCGATATCCTCCTAAGTGTGCGTTCCCATCACTACTTTGTATTCCAGGAGAGTTCAACATTTTTAACATTCGGAAATTGAACGGTGAAACGAAAAGTGAGGGGAAATGTTGAGTGTTGTGTTTGCGCGAACAGCGCTAGTGTTGTGTCTGTGTTAGTGATGTGCGTTTAGTGTGTCGTGATGGATTACCGGGCCCCTCCTCCCATGATGAACGTCGGCCCGCCGTACTTCCCGCATCCAGGTAAACAATGTAACTTTAGCGTTGTGCCGTAGTTTTCTGTTACTTTTGATTTTCTCCACATTAAAGACAAGGATGTCGCGTTACCAACTTACTGAGTTCTGGATATTAGATAAGATTGTACTGAGTAATTGCAGTCGGTAGACTGCAAGCTGGCCTCAGCTGAGGAATAATCCTAGGCAAGATGATGATTCATGATCTTCCTTCATTTGATGTAGGCACAACATATCTTCTTTTTCCATACCAATATACATTATCCCAGCAGTCACCTTTTATCATGGACCTCATAGTCGATGATGATGATTTAATTAATGAAACATTGGAGTCAAGCCTAAAAAAACTACTCACAGCTAACAAAACCGTTATGTCAGATGACAATTAAAATAAAATACCATATGATTAAACTCCACACAGCTCTTAGCACGAGAACCCGTAGCTATAAAGATAATTATACGCGTAAGGTCGGCGTGAACCCCCCGGAGGTGCCGGGGGTCGGCGGCGGTCGCCACAGACGGGTTAATTGAGCGGCTCGAGAGCAAAATGTCAACCGGACCCCCGTGATGGATGATGTGTCAGGGACTGTTGAAGTCTATGGTACAGATTGAGACGGTTTGAGAGGATGTGAAGGAGGTTATGACGTTTATTCATCGCTTATGACGGCCACGGTACAAATTGAGATGGTTTGGGAGTAGTTGGATAGAGAAGAAAGACGTTGCTAATCGTTTTTGATAAGGGGAAGTGGTTTGTCTCCTTGAGATCGTTATGTTCATTGATCTATCTTGATGTTAGGTTCATTACTCTTTTGGCACAATCTCTCTTTATAATAGATACTGGTCTGGTATTCATCTGAAGCCAGTTAGATAGAAAACCGACCCTAACATAGGTGTGTAATGATAGTAAGTTGATTTACGTCACAGTAATTTGTTTTGTTGCTGTGTAAAAAGCTTTCCATAGAGCATAAAGTATAGCGAAAAATAATTCCATGAATTTAAAGAATTTTCAGCAGTTCTGTAAAAACCTCGTTCGAAAAATCTTTTAAACTATGATATATTCTCTTTTCCGTCACAAAACAAGAAAAGAAATACACGATTTCCTGTTAAAAACTCCCAAACATTAGTTTAGTAGTTCTGGTACAAGTGGAGTTCGCAATAAATAGTTAGTATCTGCGGCGGGGGTTGCGACCCGGCCGGGAGCGGGACTGTCTCACAACCCCGGTATACCATCGTCACCCTATCGAGTTGCGCGCGCACGTCACCGTCCCGACGCCTTGTTGCGCCCGCCCAAGGCATGAGCGGAGAGCGGGTGATGATATTTATACTATCTTTTTTGGTATGTATGTATACCAGTAATTATAGAGCTGAAGAGTTTGTTTGTTTGATTGAACGCGCAAGGTCAGGATTAATCACGGAATCACCATACACTTGTGACATATAGGCCTTCATTTTTCTCTGCCATACTTTCCGTTACTGATACATCTGGTTTAGAAGATTAAGCTGAAAAAATAATAATAAAATAAAGCAAAATGCTAGTCGACACTGATGCATAAAGACCTTCCTTCAGTTCGAAAGACTCTCCCCTTTCTAAATCTTAAATAAATATATCGCTGTATAACCTGTGTCCCAATCGTTGGAACGTAATTGACTTCCTTACCTTATCAGGAGAATCCCTTCATCTTAGCTTAACGATGGCAATCTAAATTGAATCGGCACAGAATTTGGCATAAGACGGTAGCAACAATAGGCAGGTAGAACAGATAGAACTAACAGGTTGTTAGAACGAGCGTGGTTGGTTCGCTCGACCAACAACCTGTTAATACCGCTAGCTCCCATACTTCAACCCACCCACTAACAGAGGCCCCCGCTCCCGGAGGTGGGGTATAACGGTACCCGTCGGAAATGGCCGTCAGATTTGTCGCGCCCCGCCGGCCCGCCAATTACCGCCCCGCGATAATTTATATGTAACTTTACTACCCGCCGCAATCATTATGTTGTGGGAAATGAGAGTTTCTGCGTCTGTTATACCTTGAGGGAAGAATGGGGGTATGTCAAACCCGAAAGGGGTTTGAATGTAAGAGTTACTAGGTTTAAATTTTACAAAACTGTTGTTGGGTCTTCTGTTAGCGCACCAGTGAAAACTATGCGCTCAATTCCTAGTTATATGGCCTCCTATTTATTGGGACTAGCGAAAATTGAGGTTACCATTGTAACATTTTGCCTAAGCCTAAGATTCAGTCAGGAGCAAGGAGTATGCTGATTTATTTATTTTTGAAGAATTGTCAATTATCATTGGCACATTTCTATGTTCACATGGCAGATTTCTTTGTTTCTTTTCAAGGCAGATATGACACAATATCACAACTGTTAATTAGGCCAGAGTCGCTGGACGAAGGGTGGTTTTTAATTCAGAGTCTGACTCTGATAGTCCTTTCCTATCTCGGGTTCACTACACGCGGCACTCGGATGGGAAGGACTCATTTGATGATCTTTACACCATAAAATGGCACCCACATTTCGGCAGTTGTGTTAAAGATGTTGCCACCAACCGAATCATATCCTGACTCCAACTTTAACTTATAATAAACCACGACATTTTTCCCATTCCACCACCCACCGGGTCATCTAAAAATACTTCAGCTGAAGTACAATCATAAATAATTGGTAATTCCATACCTTCACAAATCGCTTTTATAGAGAACCGTTCATGTTGCGGTACGCCCGGTTCATTGGAATCCTTTAGGTATACCTACTTATCTATGGTTGGTATGATATTGTGCGACTAATTGGTCAGTTTTATTTGCTTTGCGGATCAAAAACGATCTGACTATGACCGTAGTGTGCTGAATATAAGAAAGAAAATTGAGTTCATTGGTATCAAAACTTTTAAACTAATCAATTAACTAATTTAATAAACAAATCAAACTCAGAAACCTGACGTTGATTGTGCCGTACTTTACTAAGGAAGGCATAAGGTTCATTATTACTTAGCTTCTTTTTTTTTGTTAATAGCTCGTGATACGATGAAAAAGTGCTCAAATTAAAAGTCACTTGCCGTGGTTCCCAAGCTACAAATTCGAAGAATTTCCTGCAGTTGCATTAAACCTTCACTGAACGCTCCTCAGAATTTGTGATCTTAAAACTATTATTACTTCATGAAATAAACAGAAGTGTGGTTCCCCAATGTTATTGCACCAGTTAGTGGCATACAGACGTATTTTTTTCTTTCCAAAGATCCTTTATGGTCACCCGCAAAAACCGATTCCCGATCTCCCCACTCAAGTCATACAACCCATCTCCGGATTCCTAAGTCGCCCGACCCCTGTCCGGTTAACCGTATAAACCGGTACGGATATCCTTATCCCGCGGTCCGGGGGTCGTTGTATAAAAATATCCCCCGAGTGGCCGGTCGGGCTTTTCAGGGGCACTAAGCGGGACTTGATAATTGCCTCTATAAGCTATTACGTTTCATTCCGGGTTGTTGGACTTTAAATGTAATTGGTAGTTAATTGGCTTAAACGATAGATTGTTAAGTGTCCGTTTCATCATGCATGTATGCAGTTTCGGATACGCTTCAAATTTTTATAGCATCAATAAAATGCACATAGTAATCGTACTTTCCAGGGATAGTAGAAATTCGGTATGCAATACCCGATCGCCCATCTACATACCAAGTTTGGTAACTGCTCCTAATCCATGAAGATTGACCCATGTGACTTTTTATTTAACCCGAGCTTCTTTGTTGTTCTTCAACGATCTTGCCAAATAAAATGTGGATCCGACTCGAAGGACCAGAATTAAAAAGGTTTACAGATAAGTCTAGTTATCAGTCCATTACGTTATTTAATTCGATATGTTACTTGAATCGATTCTTCAGACACACAAAGAGCACCCTACCGCAACCGAAGCGAATCTCAATTCAATCTGTTCGTCCCCCTCTATCAATCAAATCATAGTGCCGATAGAAAGCGCCGTGTCATCAAATCAAAACAGTTAAGCGGACGCGTCAATCTAATAATACAGTGACGCTTATTTATCCACTCAGACCCCTCCGAACTTTTAATTAAAGTTTGACGAACAACCACCGAGGATTACCACCATCTATATAAAAATACATACAAAATGCTCCTTACCACCCAAACAATAACTACGCGTTACAACGAAAATCGACTCTGAAGTCGACGCCGCAAATCACGTATTACTTCAACAAACAACCCTTAGAAATCTCGATGAAATCTGTGCCCGTGTACATTATACTGTATTGGTGACGCCACTGAGTTCACTTTCAAGTGACGCCGTCGACGCGAGGCGCCCAAATGGAAATTGATTCGCCCCGAAACGTAAGGTCGGAAGCGGCTTGTGTACCGTCCAATTTAGGTTGACCCCTCGACGGATGGATCGGTCACCCGCTGTGGCGTGTTAGAGTAGGTGTGCGGGGACCGCGGTAGTTCCGGTAAGAGTGGTGATTCGCAGCGTTTGTTAGGTATGTATGACGCTGCGGTAGTGAGGCTCGGTACTCCCGAAGTGGCGAGGGAGTACGATTACTAACAGTAATCGCCTTGATCCCAATGAAGTTGGTAACAGACTGCCGCGCCTTATGCTCTAAGAGTTGTTTAAGATCAGAGAGGACAGTATTCAGATCAGACTAACATTCAAGATGGCGAATTGATGGCGATGGCACATTGACAAAATTTTTTGCACTGTTCGTAATTAAATGTAGAATTACAGAAGACCATAAACACATAACTTAGGGTAACTTAGTATAATTCTACGCCCTCAGAACTACTAACGCCTGGCCTAACTAATGACTGGCCTGTTGGTCTAGTGGTTAGTGACCCTGACTGCTATGCCGGAGGTCGTGGGTTCGATTCCCACCCAGGACAAATGTTTGTGTGATGAGCATGATCATTTGTTCTGTGTCTGGGTGTAATTTATCTATAATATGTATGTATTTAGAAATATATAAGTATGTTTATCAGTTGTCTAGTACCCATAACACAAGCTCTGCTTAGCTTGGGACTAGATGGCGTTGTGTGATAGTTGTGGAATATTATTATTATTATTATATAACGCGACTGCTGGCCACTTGAGCATACCTGCTCAGCACTAGCATGAGGAGGCGGAGGCGAAATATTATTCCAATAAAAAAAAATTACGCCATCCGACAACTTATTTACAAAACTGACCAGTGACCATTCAACTTTTCTACCCTTTTCCTTCTACATAACCCCGTCCTCCCTGAGGCATTGTATTCATAGGCATCTAAAATGTCGATGACGCAACAGTAACATGTGTCGGACGGACGGGCCGCGGGGAGGCGCGCCTGTAATGGAAATCCGCAGACGTTATACACAAGTTGATGGTGCAAGGCAAATGGTGGAGGCGGGCTAGTTATGCCAATCATAGATTTGTGGCTGTCCTCACAGAGATTTGGATGCTTTCGCCATAATATACCAGACTAGCTGTTGCTAGCGCCTTCTTTCGCTACAACTCGAAAATTGCACCATGGATTTCACGGAAACTATAAAATCGGGATAAAATCATCCGATGTCCAGGGTTAACTATCGTGTGTAACAATTTTCATCCAAATTCGTACTGTAGAATATAAATAAGATGATTTCTAGATTTAAAGGAATCGTTCGATGTCGACAGAATGAGCGTGGCATCTTTCCTTGTTTTTTTTTTTTTTTTTTTTTTATCATAAAATGAGCTGGGGGCCCTGGGTGGAGTGGAAAAGACTAGCAGACTTGTAATTATTAAAATAAAAAACAGCATGTTCATTTGATTTTCCTAAACTAAGCTCTCCGCAACGACAGTAATCCTGGGTTGCCTCTATAGGAATAGTGTTAACATGATTATTTCAACCCAGTAAAGCGTGCATTAAACCAACGCTGGATCGGAACACAGCACGTTCTTATTTATCTATCCAGTGACGGTGAATTGAAAAAAGAGAGTAGTGGTGGCCTAGTGGGAGCAGTGGTGGCCCAGTGGTATCGGTCTCGACTTAAGAGTTGTACGTCGTGGGTCCGAACCCAGTCAGGTGCATTACTTCGTGTAGTTTATTTCATCACCACTGCTCTCAAAACGGTTAAGGAAAACAACGTGAGGAAACCGGCATGTTTTAGGACCAAAAATTCGAAGACATGTGACATCTACCAACACGCACTGGGCCCGCGTGGTGGATTATGGCCCGCTCCCTCTCACAGAGGCCTGTGTCCCAATAGTGGGAACATTTATAGGATGATGATGACTGAATTTAGCTGCTGATTATTTATCTTCGCAGTAGCTGTGACAGAAAGCTTGAACTCGCTTTCCGCTTATGCTTTTGTCGCCGGGGCGCAACCCCTGCCGGTCGAGAGCGCCGCCTCCGGTCTATCACTCGCCCCCACTACTGCTGTATACAGCTACTAACATTAGTGCTTGTACAGTCACACTACTGTTAATAGTATGTATTAGAAAAGACTACTAGTTTAAAATGAGAGTAAGAGTCGGACTTTACACTTTTGCATTTATAATATTATTGTAAATGCAATAAAGCGGCGATACGACCACCGGATAATCCAAAACGGACTGGGATAAGAGTTCATGAAAATAATTGGGGAAAGCATTTTCCCAGCGGTGGGAGAGAACAATATAAGAAAATAAAATTAAGTTTCATTTCCCGGTACTCCTATACACTATCCCCTGTTGGGGATAACATAAGCGACACGGTTGACTTTTCTTTCTCGAAAGAAGTACTCCTTGAAATGTCACCGTCCCGCTATGCATGTAATATCTGCACCTGGTAGCAATGTGTGAAACTTTCCATTAGTCTTGCTATTCAGAACTCTAATCTATTAAATATAACGTCGAGGTCGCTAGTTTAAACTTTAAACATGTAACCGTGACCTTGGATCGTAAAGGGCTATTGAAGGATCCCTGTGGATTTTAGTCAGTACCAGTCTGACAGTCATTCCACTACACACAGGGCGGGAGGATAAAGTATAAACCCGTGTCACGCCCGGAAAACATACTTAAAATTATATTCAGTGACCTGGAATTTGCAACTTACCATAAATCATTCAGAAAATATTATTGGTATGGACTTTCTGTCCGCACCATGCTCATTGCTCAGTGTCGGAATATTTGAGCAGACAGACGGACGTCGGACATATATTATTTGTGCAGGGGATGCAGTAATACCTACTAATTGATTCGCGTCTCGCCGAATGTAAATACTGCGTATAATGCTGCACCCAGGGATGTTACAATTGAAGTCTACATTTTTACAAGCACTGAAATTAACGAATAAATGTTATCGAATCCGTTTTCAGATAGTATACACTTTTACCGGTACTCTACGTACAAAAAAAGGGGAAAGAATCTTAGTCGGTTGAACTCGGTTGCCAAAGTCTGAATGAACCGTATAAAATTCAGTTTTCTGTTACAAAACAATCATTCCAGAAGCCGAGTAAAACACTCATTAACGACCACTAACCCCAGTTTAAAACATTGTTATTTTCGTGTCTTATTAAATCGTCAAAAGCAACCTCAACATTTCCGAGGGCCCCCTTCTTTGAAGCAATTATTGCTCCACCATTTACCCTTAACGGCCGTCTAATGATACAATAAAAGTATATTTAGTTCATCGTCACCCTCCAAGAAGTTTTGTTTTCTATAAACAACCGGTTTCAAACGCGTTAAAAAACGTATAAAAATGTTAGTTTAAAGCTCTTTTTGACGTGTGATTAGAACCACATGTCGACTTGATTTGAAGCCAAATGGGTGTGATGCCACTAAAAGCGCGTTGACTGCTGAATAATTTATGGTGATAAAGAAAAGTTTCGTAATGACGGCTTTTTAAAGAAATTAATTTGTTTTGGGTTATTTTCCTTCATTAATTTTTATCAATGAATTGGGTAAATAAATAGCTGTTTTCTATTAAAAACTGTAGTACTCAATAGATTATAATAATTCATTGGAAGGTAAGGTCAGGATTTTCTAGTTTAGTTTCGCATGTAAAAACATTTCCGGTCCTTGTAAAACTGTATTTAACGCTCAACACAAATGGTCCTTCGAGCCGGATCATTACCAGAACAACATAAAAACTACAGATTTTGTATCATCCCTTCTTTATCTTTTAAAAATATACAGTAACAACCCTAACTCTCACACGTACATACGCAGTCTCATTATAATGAATACTCACACACGCAAACGCTCCGCCAGCCAATTAGCGAGGTGAATTCGAGCCAGGGCTGTCAATATCAGCACATCTTAAATATTTCAATCGTGGGCTTATGTTACGATATAAAATTATTCAAATCATTTCTAAAAAACCAAGATAAAGAATATTTGATTTTCCTTTTTCATATCAGTTAACTGAAATCTTCGCTCAAGCGTATATTTCATAAATACATTTTAATGGTAACTTTATCCGTGGGTATTAGGTGAAGTCATGAATAATTTAAAAGTGGCGAATAGCTCGGACTACAGCTAGATGAACGAATTGCGGTTTTGTGATGGAGCCATTCAGGGGTGCTTCTTTCTTAGCATTTTTTTTATTATATTTGGGTACAATTTCAGGGAAATGTTTCAACACAATGTATGCCGAAGGAAGATATTTGATTCTATTTATGTTTTGTTTACTTACATAAATAAATAACAGAAATAACCTATTCGATTTCATTTGAAAGATTTACTGCCAATTTGAATCATTTACCAAATGTCGAAAATCAAGTCAGTGTGTAGCATCCAGCTGGATAAAAAACAACCATTCGATCCAATACAAACACAACGCCCGCGCCATCATTAAAAAGCAAGCGAAGTCACTTATCTGCGACCTCCGATCTAATCTATGACCGGAGACATGCCACACCACCGGGAGGTTGACTTCTCTACTCAAATTAGCGCTTCAGACTAAATTAATTGCTGCTCGACGCTTCGGTGACAACCCTCTGCTCGGCTGCTAGGGTTGTTTCACTATCAACCCTGTGTAGGAGCTAGGGTTGATCCTTTATTACCTCTTTGCTACGCTGTTGATTTACACTACATATTGAATTATGACGAATACGTACGATATTTGTACCTATTAGTCGTAAAAAATATTGAAAGAGTCTAACAAAGGATTCAAGATTGCTACTAGCTTTACCTACTACCCACAGATTCTTCTAGCTCTTTACTAGGAACGTATCTATGACTAGAAGAATAAGCTTTTGAATTCAATGGACGATGCATTAAAAAAAAAAAACAATATTGAATTTAATGATTAATTTTCGTATTTTTTTGTTACAGGTAAGAATGTGGATCAACTTGATATCATTAAGGGTAATGTAAAGAATAACATTAAAAGATTAGCCGGATGAGCCTACTAGCCTACCACTGCAGAACTTATGAAATGGTCAGAGGATCTAAAACGACCACTTAGCAATATTTCTAATGATTCACTTCAATGAATTATAGTAGCCAATTGACAGATTGAACCTTTTCACTAACTTCCGCGCGTCGATTGACCAAAATATGCCAGTTGAATCATTGCTTGCAATATCTAATCATTGATCATTTGTGGACATGCTGATGATGTAATACTTTACTATGACCCTCATGTCTCTCATAATCAAAAAGTCAAATGGTAAAATAGAAATCAATTTAGAGTAACTACTTTTGAACCGCCAAGTAGCGCGACGTTCCAAATGAAAATAAATCAAGCCAAACAAGCTCGAAACTAGCTGTAACCAAATATCAAATTAATATCTGGTTAGCGATGATGGTGTGAATTCTATTCCTGTTAGTGATGGTCTACGTCATTCTGCGCAATTGACCCCCGAGATTAATGTGCCCCCGCCATTTGCTAACGTACGTTAGGGTACGATTCCACAAAATAGTATGCAGCATATTAGTGCGCGAACATTTTCACTGAAACGACGCGCGCACAAATAACGTGTCTGCTCACGTGTGCACCTACAAAAGTAACCAAGTGTGCGCGCGAACTCCCTAAAAGTGTTTTCGTGATTTTTTTAATCGCTGCGAATGCCAACTCACCGCGAGTATTCGCTGTGTGTGACAGGCTATTCGCAGCGAATAGTCGGCGCAGTTATTGAATTGAGCTTGTTCAATTTTCGTTAGTTTAGTCACTGTGTGTGCCGATGCTTAAGAAAACCTAGCTTGCAGTGAGAATGGTGGTGTGCATCACCGACAAATGAAAACGATAATTCGAATGCTACAGGATTTCAATGGCAAACGTTAAAATCAATGTTTTGCACAAAGTTCAGTTACAAGAACTCCGCTCACTGAAGTAAGTACGAGTAGTTGTGAGTTCAACAAGCTCAAGTAATAAGGAATACCGCAATCTCTACATCTATTCCTTAGTTGATGTATTTTAATAGAGAGTTGCGCTTTAAAGCATGTTGGTTATTCAACAATAAAGATGTTTCGTAGAAATGCAACATCTATTCTAGTTAGTGATGTTCGGCGCAGCTCCTATTGACCCTCCAATTGACCCCTGAGATTAATGTGCCCCGCGCTAGCCTATTACAGGACTTAGGGTCGCGGCACTCTAGTGCCATCATCATCTAAACTGGGGCTTTGTTGTAGATCAAAGTTTCGGGGAATTTAAAGGGTAAAGGTGCATTTACCGTGTCGTAAAAGATACCTTTAAGTACTTTTTGATAGTTAAGTGTTGGTAGTCAAAACTACAGCAATTGCTGACTCGGACCATAGAAACTTATAATAGACGCGTTCGAAATTTCGATACGTACCAACTTATTGCTAATTTATAAATGAAAAGATTCGGTCTCGACGACCAGAGCTGCGGTGGCCTTATTTTTGTTTGTAAGGTGTTCTGGAGAACTGGGAAAGAGATGGCGCTAGACGACTGATATAGCTCTGTCTCTTTCCCACAGCCTAAACTGGATCGAAATGCCTCTGATCCGGAAACACGCAGGCTCGAATCTTGCTCTTAAAAATCATCAATACTAAGATCAGTGCATGTTCTTTTTTGCAACGTTTTACGTGGTAACTAACAAGTGAGTCCTCCCGCCCTGGGTGGAGCGAGAGGGCTCAGGTCAGACTCGTATTGACTAAAATCCACGATGTTCCTTCAATAGCCCTTTACGCTACGCTGTAGACAGTCCCGCGACCCATCTCTCCCTGTGTTGCCACTCACCATTTCCTTATCTTACACTTTAATTAAAGGTGATATCCTCGAAAGACAGTGGACAGCGATCATTCAAACATGATTCAAACCTTACTTTGCCAAATAGATAATTTATTTCGAAACCTAACATCCTATAAAACCTGCAACATTAACAAAGTATGGACATTCAATTTATCCCCTCCGGTGTTTAATTTTGCTAACGACACAACCGTCGGAATGGCTGTCCTAATGTGTTCCCGGCTCAGGTGGGTACCAAACAACCGAGCGTTACCTATTACATGGATGTAAGGGAACAAATGAGTATTGTTTGTGGACGACCGTTTGGCTTTCTAAGCCAAATTATTTATTTATTTAGTTTAGCCAGCTAATCGATTTAGTTACGAGCTAGTGTGGATCTTTTTGGTCTTTTGATAGTTATTTATAACTATTGCCAGATTTATCCTACGGCATCGTAATCCATACTGATATTATAAATCTGAAAAGTTACTTCCATTCGGTTGAACGCTTTTATCAGCGTTGCAAAGGAGGGTTGTCTTTTTTTTTATTGGGACAAACCCACCACACTATTCCCAAACCACTGCAACTCCTGAAAACCAGAATCAACAGTGGCAACCACCAGAAAAGCGCCGCGACAATGAAGCTCGACGTGTCCCGGAGAATGAATTTACCTGTCTTGGATCCTGCAACGAAATTAATCAGAAAAGAATAGTGGAGGAGTAGGAAAAAATATGTTTCCACTTCCGTCCATGCAAACAGGAGTTATATCAAAAGCAAAGGAGAGAGGTCCCGGTTCCCTCCACTATGTGCTGATGGTGATCATGGAGGTGGTTTTAGTAAGATACAAATCCCACATTCCCCTGTCTTATCCCCAAAGAACGCGCCTTTTGAAGGATTCCCCCTCACAAAAAAAGGTAAAGACTGTATATGGAAACACTGTTTTACAGTTTTTTGGTATTTCCACCAAAAAGCCCCAATATGCCTTGTTGTTAATAAAAAATCATAACAGGCAAAGGTACGTCTTGTTTTAGTAAAACGTTTCGCCTGTATGCCAAAGCCAGTTAACACCAATAATGTTCACTGGAACTCTCACTCAACATTTTCCAAGAATGGTCAATAACATAAAAGGCATCCATTTCATGTAACACAGGATACGACCGCCTATAAATGTGATAGGCATGCTTGTTTCCGCATTTACACTCAGCAAGGAGTACTGTTAACCGCAAAAAGTTCTGAGACATGAAAGATAAAAGCCACTGACGATTTAGCCGTGCGGCGATAATCGAAAGTGTATGACTGGTCGCAAGTGATTAAAATCGCAAGCCCCAGCATCCAACTGCCATGCGCGACAAGCCGCATGCGGTGGTGACTAGATCGACTGTGTAAATTGTCAGTTGCAAGCAATTGCCCTCCGCATGGGCGTACTTTCTTTCTATGTTGTTCTGCCTAAATGAACAAGCCGCATGCGGTTTTTGTCGACTAATGGGTTGCGATTCAATTTTTCTTTAAATTTAAATCGACCGAGAAAACGACCCGTTGGAAATACTCCATTCCAGGCGAATGCTGACTGCAGCGGTATTATACTAACTGCAAGCGAAAATGCTGCTAAGATTTTAATTCCGAAGACGCCGACAAAATATCAGCGGCAACGACTTTATGAGTTTTACTATAATAATGTTCTGTTTTATTTTTGATTCTGTGAAACGTCCCTTTTGATGAATAAACCGAACAAAGGCTAAATGAAGAGACAGTTAAAGCGCTGCAAGCAGGAATAATCTTTATGGCGAAAAGTTTTTACGTGCTGTGTATGATGTTGAATGTACAAGTACACACATCAAAAGTGTCTAGGGATCAAGCATTTTTATGCGGATTTCTTGAGATTGAGATGTGGCTTTGTAATAAATTTTATGATTTTATAAATTTAGGATCCTTTTTGGTGCATTTCATAATTTGAATCAGGAACTGTAAATCAAATTCGAGTAAAAGATGAAAATCAGCTGTCAATATTTTCCATATAAAAACATACAACGCATTGAAGACATTATTAGTGCTACTGTTTCCCTACTACTGATTAAAACCAACGTTATTATGGAGCGGCGACGTCATTTAAGCAGGGAAGAAATGCTCAGAGCCGTGGGAATGATAGAAGCTGGTTCCCGGCAACGTACTGTGGCTTTAGCTCTGAATACAAGTCAGAGTGTTATCAGTCGACTTTGGACACGTTACCGAAGCACTGGTACCGTGGCTGAGCGCCATGGAGGACGGTATCGCTGCACCACACGGAGACAAGACCGATACATTCAAATCTTAACTCGAAGAGCTCCAACAATAACCGCCATGATGTTAGCCGTGAGGCTTCATCACTCTTCAGGGAACTTAATTAGCGACCAAACAGTCAGAAACCGCTTGCATGAAGTGAACCTTCATTCCCGAAGACCGCTACGGGTACCACCTATAGCAATGCACAATCGTAGGATTCGATATCAATGGGCTCTTGAACACAGAAATTAGGCAGAAGAACAATGGCGTTTCGTGTGCTTTTCTGATGAGTCTCGTTTTGGTATGAGACCGGATACAAGACGTATACGACACTGGAGAACCCCTGGACGCCAACAGCGATTAAAATCCTGCCAGGAAGTCCATCCTTATAGTGGTGGAACCATCATGGTATGGGCGGGTATTTGGATCGGCGGAAGAACTGAGTTGATTTGGATCAGAGGCAACCTCAACGCTGAAATTTATGCTGAGACGATTGTATCAGACGTCATCGTTCCTCTACAAGTGCAAATCGGTCCCTTATTTCAGTTAATGCATGATAATGCACGACCGCACACCGCAAGAGTTGTAAGACAGACTCTCGCCGCAGCTAACATCAATGTCCTGCCCTGGCCTGCTCAGTCGCCAGACTTGAACCCGATTGAGCATGCATGGGATATGCTACAGAGAAGAGCTCTGCCGAATATGGAGGGTATCCAGTCGCAAGAAGACCTTTTTTTGTTGTTGCAACGAACATGGGCGGCTATTCCACAGCGTGATTTGGATGAACTCATTTTGAGTATGCCAAACCGATGTTCTTGTGTTGTTAGTGTTCGCGGTAGAAACACGGATTATTAATTGTTTAAGTTACCCAATAAAATTTTAAAGAAAACTGTTATTTCAGTCTTTTTTTCGAACTATAATGTTAGTGGTTCAAATGTCAAAAATCCCTTTATTAGGAAAATGGCAAATTTCTTTATGAATGCAAAGGTAACTTGGTTTATCGTTACTGTGACAAACGATAACACTTTATTTGATGAATCCTTAAAGAACATTTTAATTAATATCAATCAGGAGAAAAGTTATTGCAAAAATATATGTTGATCCCTAGACACTTTTGATGTGTGTATTACGAAGCATTCGCGAAACTGTACGGTTTGAGATAACTTACAAAAGATGCATCTACTGCCCGTTTCTGCGAAGGTGCCGAGTGGTTTGAAGATGATCTTTCGTCTTGCAGACATCACAAATGCTCTCGTCTAATTCCTTATTGGGGCATTTACACAGGTCCCATTTCTCGGCCGATTTAGCCGTACGGCGATATCGGCGAAATCCCCTATATAGCGTTATAAGGGATTGAGGATCTTGGCGTTTGACAAAAAATTAACATCTTTATTTATGCTTTTACGTGTGAAAACAATTACGTTTTATTTGCAGTAACGTTTATGATGTCGAGTAATAGAGAACTATGGAAAGCGAAACATGCTGCGCCAACCCCCCAAAATACAAAAAAAAGTTAGGTCATTGAAAGGGAAGGATCCTAAAACCACCAAAGGTGTTGTCTTGTTACATTTACTTTACTTACCCAGCAGTTTTGTCGGATTTCCTATATTATACATTCATATTAGCTTGCAAGGAACTTGTATTCTCTACAGAAGATTTTTGACAGTTTTTCATTTCGATTGTCCATTTAATTATGTCCCCTACAGTATTAAACCCAATATTCCTGCAAGATGAACTATGATACATGTGATTGCGTATGCGTCTGTGGCGCCATAAGTAACAATTGAGCGGGGCCACATTGATCACGGGGTCAATTGCGGGGGTCAGTCCGATGGAGCGACGGCCGGGACCCAGCTAATAGATGCACGGATGTAAATAGCTGGGATGACATACATGAAGGCTACGAAGAATAGGTTGGAAACTATCCAGCATCAACAAAATTGCAAAACTAATTAGGCCGTCATTTATGGTTTTGAAAAATAATGGTCACGTAATCTTTCTTTTGTTAAATCACTGAATATTCAAAAAAATTAAAAGCGTTTCGCGATTGCAGTTGCGATTCTGCTGCTTGACCGACCACATCATTGCTTACCATCAGGCGAAATAGTGGTCAAATTCGAACTTATCGATAAATAAAAAATACGTATCCAGTCGCTTTTTGAGGACTTGGGTTACTTTAATATAGTGCCTACCTTTTGTAATGTAATAATGCAATATATTTTTTTATAATACGCTGAACGGACTTTTTAATATCAGCAATCAATCTTAAAATAACAGCGGGCCGTATTGTGTACAGTGTACAGCACCATGTCAATAGCAGGGCTCGTCATATTTAACTAAGTGTGAACATAATTACCGGAGGGTGGGAACTGCGGGGGACGGTTGCCACCACAAATATACGTTGGGAGAAGGTTTACTTGAATGTGATGGAAGAAATATTTGAATATTAAACTAACGAGCCGGAGATTGAGTGAAACAACAACAGTGATTGTAACTCTCTTTGAATTCGTGCAAGCCTTGTACTTTTATTGTAATATAAAACACGTTTTGAAATAAATGTACTGAGGACGGTGATACCAACACCTTCTTCATGATCCTATTTTCTTAGTACTTTCTGTTCAGATTCCACATCGTGCTCTCATTTTCTGTAATGTTACACAATTGTTTGTACCTTAGTCTATACGGATGAAATGACTACATCAATATTAGCTAGCTACTCATCCGAACTTGCGGCTGAGTCAACCCTTATCAATTTTTGAAGGGTGACGTTTCGTCTTTGGATAACATATTTTGCTGATGAGCAGACATCTTAGTCAAAATAGCGTGCTAGCGGAAATGTCTACGTCCAGCAGTGGACTGTTATAGACTGATGATGATGATGATGATGATACTAATTTCACTTTTAAGTAATGTGTATTTGTTAACGGTGTTACTACGATTCGGCTCAGCCTGGCGGTAAAATCTTTCATCGAATTTTGGGCAGGAACTTTTGTGTAGTAATTGTTCCGAATCATCTCTTTTATTTAACTTAAAAACTCCCAGTACGCGTAGACACTAAAAACGAGTTTTGTCGACGTAAGAATACTAAGAATAGAAAATAAGACAGGATGTAAAAATATTTATATAGTCCTAAGCATGGTTATGTAAAAAAGAAAGTTTCTTTTCTTCAGTCGTTTTCGGGTAAAAAAAAATATCGATTTGTTTATAAGTAACTGTCGATTCTGGGTAGAAGATGATCATGTGAAGTGAGTGTGAGTATTTAATTTTGTGTAATGTTATGTTCAATGCGAGCTCATTTGGAGTTTGACTTCTGCCCTAACTTTACTAACTCGCGGTGGGAAGCACACCCGCGGCCTGCAGTTGACGCGCCGTAAAAAATACACAAACACGCCAATGAGACGGCAGTTCTGAGCTCAAACACGCGGCGTTTGACAGCTGCCTCGCTTCCCATTGGTCGCAATTATAAACGAACCGTTCTTTATTGGTGAAGGAAGGGATTCTTGGCGGCGTCATCGACAGCTGTTCGTCCTTAATATTAGCTCGATCATGTTATAACTGACAAAGGGCTAACGATCAGCATATTTGGGCATTCGAACGGCGAGTAATCGGTAACTCGCCGTCGAATCGTAGACCATGCCCGTGTCGATGGCGTGTAGTGATCTACGTGCGCCTCGGGCTATCAGCAAACTGAAGAGGGCCTCGTCAGTTTCAATAGAGGCTCAAACGCTAGCCGGTCATGCGGGGACTGCTAAGGAACGTTTGTTTGCTGCTAGCAAGTTTCAGCATGAGTTCCTGGGTTTAATTCGGTCTGATGAAGTGTTATTGGGTTTTATCATCGGTCAATAGATTGGAGACTACAAAGGTATGCCAACATGTGGGTGTACTATTAGGGCCTCTGTCTAAACCTGCGGGGATTACAAGTGTGAAGTTTGTTAAGTAGATGCCGTATTTTGATCTAGTTTAATAAATGAGAGATTGATGGCCAGATAGATGGCAAAAAGTTCACCTGAAAAAATGTAAAATCCTCTACAGCAAGACCTCTGCATAATCCTATAACCCTGTGGCTTCTGCATAATATGTAAATTCAAGTGATATGAACATCTCCACATTGTCAACAGGTGTTAGTGCGAACAAGATCCCCAAACGCGCGGAGATTCCCCCCAACAAAGGTGGGCCATTCGCCGCAGCGTTGCGAACTCTCGCCAAGAACGCGGGACCCGATGTCAAGGACGGTGAGTGGACCCGTAGCTAGTCACCCTTGACCTTGGACGAACGGCTAGTGGACTGTGGATGACCTTTGGTTTTAGCAGACTGGTTCTTTATGGTCGTTTTAAATTGTCAACCGTTTTGGGTTAAGATTATCTAACTCTTGAAGCTATTCTAAAGGTCTATTCACGAAATACCATCTTATTTCGTGAATAGGCGTTTTCGAACGTACGCGGTATTGGCTTCCAATGCGATAGATACGAGTGGGTATCGATATTATTCTTATCCGTAGAATAAAGGGTTGTAAAAACCCGAGCAGTAGGTACCTCTACCCAAAGTAGCAGTGAATACCGCTCAGGAGCCAAACCACGAGCTCTTAACGCAATTCAGTTTAGGCTGTGGGAAAGAGACAGAGCTATACAAGTCGTCTAGCGCCATCTCTTTCCCACAGTGATACTACTCTCGCTTTAAGATATTATGGTAGACCCCCTGGGGGGCTATTATAACGTCTTAAAACCAGGCTTATTCCGGCGAGTGAAAGTGACAGAGCTATACAAGTTGTCTAGCGCCATCTCGTTCACTCACTGGAACAAGCATGGTTTTAAGACGTTGTAATACCCCCCCTGGTCGCTCTAGCCATGGAACTTAATACTAAATACCTGAAAGAAACCCGAGTGGTGTGTACAATCGACAAAGTTGAATCATGATCCACCATAAGCTTATTTTCTTACAGACTTTTAAATACAATTAAGACCACATTCGCGTAAACATACTTATTCATTGTAACGACTTTGATAAGCTAAGATAAAGATATATTTATTTGTAAAAAACATGAGTGGTATACAATCTCTGTCAATTTGACAGCTTCAAACGATTTATTGTCAAAATGGGTCATGATTCAACTTTGTCGATTGTACCTCTACCAGCAACGGCAGCGAATACCGCCGCTTAGGTTTGAATAGATCTTTAAACCGGTACCAAGAAATTGCGGTGGTATATAATAATTATAATTCAGTTCATTTTCTGACTGAGTGCCGTGCCGTTAAATTCGCAGCCGTATTCGCAATTTTGACACTTCAAACTTATTCCGAGATTGTTCGCCCAAAAAAATGTATTATGGATTTTTTTTTGCGCCTTGCGTTCTTCTCAAACCGATCGTCATTTCCACAGTCCACTACCCTACTAGTCTATTGATCCCATTTTCTTTTATTTCCTTAAGCTTCAACGTGCACTTGTTGGGTTATTAACTTGTCCATACGTGTACCGATAATTGTCGACCTATCTCGCTAGAACTTAGTTGTTACTGACATCAGATATTGTGAGGATTGACCAGAGTATCCGCACAATGACCGGGCAATGTACGAAATCGTGTCTGTTGTTGTACACTTTGAATGTGTATGTGGAACAGTGGATGTGATTCTTTAGAACATCTAACATTGACCGGTAAAGTGAGAGGAGTATTTTGATTTACTATGCAGCTGTTTTTCAAGCATTTTTGAAAATCTCTGGTCAATCTGTAAAAAATGCTTGTTTCATAAAAAATATCATTGTATTTTATAACTATAAGATATTTTAAGAGTTTTTTAAATCCTGTAAATAAGAGTGATATGACATTTTGTTATTTAACGTTTTTAACAATTTCAACTTGTAATTTATTTTTTGATTTTATTGCGTTTAGCTCTATATAGTGACTGGTTTTTATATATTTTCAACTTTACTTCATTTATTAGAATAGGTTTTGCAGATTGTTGATATTTAGAAATCTTTCACTGGCCGAAAATAGTAAGAAAATGCAAAAAAATTAACTTTTTTGAAACAAGATTCCAAATAGTTTTAGAGACCTGCTGAAAGCCTGAAGTTTTAAGAACTTTGTCATTAAAAGAAATCCAATAATTGTTCTTGAGACCGATTTAAATGTTACAATCACATCATATCTGCCGAGCTGACCTGATAACCAATATTGGTTGGAGGTCGGACAGAAAATTATGTATCTTAAAAAAATGGTTAAACCAGAAGCTGACTCCAACAAAGTTGAGAAAAAATCAAATCAGATAACGATGATGATGTGCCAACACTGAGCCTACAAGGTTACATAAAACAAAACAGACCTAGAAATTTTCATTTTTCTACCGATGGTTTTTTGCATAGTATAATAAGAGCTAAATGCGCGTACGTAGCTGGCCCCCAGCCCGTAGGTCGGGGACCCACTGGGCCCCAGGCCAGTCGGGGCCGGGGGCTCTGCTGACTCACGAGTGTGCAGGCGGCGGCTCGGGACCCGCGGCGGAGCGCGACGCGAAGGAGAAGCCTGCGCCCGCGCCTCCCAAGCGCGCCTCGCCGCATCACCTGCCTGCCAGTGGATTCCAGCCCTATAGACCTGATGAAAGGTGAGTTCATTTTTAACAACTTGTGGATGATTTCAGTGGGATGAAAGAACAAGCATATGGATGAAAGAAGAAAAAACAAGGGTCTAAAACGGCCACTTAGCAATATAGTGATACACTTTGTGAATGAATAAAAAAGAAAAACAACCAATGACGTAGCTGGAAATTCACGAAGTGAATCATTAGGAATATTGTTTGAAGTTGACGTTTTAGGCCCGCAGATGATGATGAGTGTTTCTGTATGTTTTTTCGAGAATTTGATTGGTTTGATCTTTAGCACAAGAAAGCTCACGAATGTTAAATCTATATAAAATTGCAAATCGCGAACTTGAAAAGGCTAGCGCTATCAAAGCTACTGGATTACTTGAATCAGTGTTCTAAATGTATCCGATAAGTATAATTATCATGAAATGATGAAAATTGTCACTATGATGAACATATATAACAAAGCATTTGTTTCAAGTATACCAGTTACATGTGCTTCCGAATAAGAAAAAAAAAGTGTACAAAAATGTGGTGCTACAGTCAGAGTCACAAGACATAATAGAATAGGCACCTATAGTACTTTTACAGTTATTATACTGTAAAAGTACTATAGGTACCTATTCCCAAGTGTAGATCTCTATGGCAAAGAACTGGAAACTCCAGAGATACACATTGCATTGTCAAGTGATAGGGCCTATAGTTACGACCCCATCTCATCGTGATATACTTTGCCAGTGCCCTAACTAGCCTTTTAAGCGCCCAGTGCGAGCTTCTTAGACTACACCCTGGTCTGGCCAATTGTGGTCCCGGTGTGGCCATTTCTGCGTCCCTCCAGGGTCTGTGCCCTGCGCCTGGGCACCGTTGGCACACCCCTATTTCCGACACTGTACTTGGGTAGATAAGGTCTGTGGCGAAGCTAGGCGGGGCCGCAGCGGATCCTAGCCCTCGGCCTCGCATCCGACGGGGCCTCGCGATCGGAGAAAAAAAGAAAAAAATCTTGACAATTGCAATTACAAGTTTGTAATCAGCCAGTAATATAATTGAAGTTCAGGCCCCATAATGCAAGATAACTTGGTTACGTTCTATTTTTTATTGGGAACTGAAAGGGTCAAAACAAGCCTCGCAAAGCTGATGTCGTTGACAATCCTGTATGACAGGCCTGTTGGTCTAGTGGTTAGTGAACCTGACTGCTATGCGGAGGTTCATTCGTAGGTATAGGTAGATTCCCAACCAGGACAATTGTTTGTGTGATGAGCACGATCATTTGTTCTGTGTCTGGGAATTTATCTTTAATATTTATGTATTTCGAAATATATAATATGTTTATCAGTTGTCTAGTACCCATAACACAAGCTCTGCTTAGCTTGGGACTAGATGGCGTTGTGGAATATTATTATTAATCACATTTGGGATGAGTTGGAGGAACTCACTCATCTTACAACAAGGGGGCCTCGCGCGTGCAGCGGAAGCAAGTCATATTTTGCGTCCCGAAACAAAAGTTCCTCGCAGATGCGTCTTGCCCCGTCCTAAATTAGGTCTCGCTACGCTACTGGAAGGTGACTGCTAAGTATAAATTCATAAGCCTACCTTAAAGTAATGCTCGGTGTCCATATGTTTGTAGACTGTCCCACCCTGCAGCGTCGTTTCCGCTGCTGGAGCCGTCCGCGTACTCGCCGTACGCGCATCCCAGCATCTACTCGAGCGCCGCTCTACAATACAGGTAACACTTGATTATCTTGTGTACTTCTTTTGTCACATTCTTCAACATGTCCCGCGTTATCAGGTCCCAATACCTTTTTTGGGTCGATCTTTCGTTTTTTTTGCTTCGATGTTTTGATTACCGATGAAATAAGAGGCCTCCTTTTGTCAATATATCTTTATTCAGGTTGAATTTTTCAACCAATGAGGAGTTATATATAGGAATAAGGAGTTTTGAGGCCGATTTTGACGAAAACTAAAACTGAATAATCCTGGCCAGGAATCGAACCCGCTGATTTGAAAAATAAATACACTCTGTATTATTACACCATTCGATAGTGTTGCTAATAAAGATCAAATTCTGGGAAGTAAAAAAATTAAAATTAGTAAACTTTTACAAATATTGGTGTAAAAATAGCCACAGAAACGTAATATAGTTAAGTCTAATATATCAATAGTTAATTAGTGCAAAAATAAAAACTAGTGTTTATCTAAAGTATATAGGTACAAGATTTTTAACTCGGAATTTAAATTATAATGTAGCGACCTGCCTGACCTAAGTTAATAAAAACCTGTGTTTCAGGCCAACAATATAATTCATTAACTATAACAAACATTCAAAACTATTCTAAAACAATTACGGAAACAAAAAATTAGTACCTGCATCGTTTGCACTACGAACTGGGTCAAAAAGTAATTATGTATAGGTGCGCAAAAATTGCTGAGTCAAAATATAATATTTGAAATGTATCAAAAAGATTTAGCTTTACTCCGTGGCTGTAATAAAATTGAAATTGAGCACTGGATCCAGGCGACACCTCCAAAATGTAATTGGATCAAGTTATCCCGCGGGTCCAGTTGACCAAATATTCGGAGAAACTTGTTCATTTTGATGGTCTATAAACACGACTTTAAATCAGCATAGATTTTCCTTTGGGGCCTAACTAAATCGTCACTTATATCACCACAGGTTAGCAGCAGAAGAACAAATGTACCTGGAGCGAGTGTTCCGCAGCGGCGTGGGCGTCGGCTGGCTGCCGCCGTACGCGCTGTACCCACCGCTGGCGCCGCCGCTGCCGCTCGTGTCGCACGTGTCGCACGCGCTGCACGACGAGCGAGACAAGGAGATCGCGCTGCAGCGGGAGCGGGACCGAGAGAGGGAGCGGGAGCGGGAAAGGTGACACAACATTTTGTATTTTTGTGGGCTAGGTTGTTGACTTCAATCATTTGCAAATCTGTTGACATAGTGTTTAAAAGTAAACAAATAAAGAAATTAAAAAAAAAGAACTAAACGTGACTCACGGCTGCGTCAAATCGAAAACAGAGTTTTTTTAGGCAGGTGGTAAGGTATAAATGTAGTCGTAACCAAAAGTAATTGTTTAGATTTCATCATTAATTAAATTGCAGTCATCTTAAAATCCACAGAGAACGAGAGCGAGAGCGGGAGCAGCGGGAAAAGGAGCAGCGCGAGCGAGAGCGCGCGCTACGAGAGAAGGAGAGGGCGCGAGACGAGCAGAGAGCGATCGCCGCCGCGCTGCATCCGCACGCAGCACACGCTGCGCACGCGCACGCCGCGCACGCGCACCACCTGCTGCCGCCGCCCGCCTACCTGCCGCGCGGCCTGCTGCCGCCGCCGCTGCTGTACCGGCCCTACCGGCCCTACGCGCCGCACCACCACCCCGCGCCGCTCGCGCTCACGCAGCACGCGCCGCCCGAGCCGCCCGCCCCCGCGCCCGCGCCCGCTCCGCCCGCGCCCGCGCCCACCCCGCCCGCGCCGCCTGTGGAGCGAGCGTCCCCCGCCCCCGCGCCCTCGTCCCCCGCCCCCGCGCGGCCCGCAGGTGAGGAGGCGGCGGCCTGACCGCGCCCCCCCCCTCACAGTGCTTCCCCACAGTGACCTCACTGTCGAACCTTTCCTCACTCTAAAATACATCAAACACCACGTCCCGTAGCATTCGGTTGCTGTTGACCGCATGCGGGGACGACACGGTACAAAAAAAATATAGAATGTTTACTAAAATAATTTGACATTCGTCTACATATTTTGACCACAGTAACAATTACGCTTAATAGAAATAAAATTGACAGCTAGGTATGTAATATTAAATTTTATACAAATTTAATGTTCTGTAAGCTTTTTTTTTGTATAATGCCGTCCCCGCATGCGGTCATCGACTGACGAATGCCGTGCGATGCGAATACGAATCTAAATATGGTATGTCATGTGTATCGAACCGACTTTCTACCGTAACAAAAAATACCATGTCACTGATTTCTGTACAAAAATTATTGCTAAATTCGCTTCACAACTTAAATACATCGAAATATGATAAACATAATATAACGTGTAAGCTGTAGAGTATTATTTGTAAATAATATTAATATCATTGTAACCAAACGACTTTTGCTATCACTGCCATTAAAAAAGAAAATGATATATCAGTTGCGTTGTTTGTCTCTTATGATAAATATTGTTTTTCAATCTAAAATTATTAATAAAAAGGCAATAAATAACATTTAAACGCATTCACCCTTATTTAATATATTATTAACTGTCAAAAAATACCTGTTCAAACTTAAAATAAATAATAACAAAGTAAGACAGGCTTTATAAAAATTATATCTATAATAAATAATGTTGGATGCCGACAAAAATATCTGCAAATGATTAATTTTCGACTTTATCACTAAAGTAGTAAGGTTATATATTATTTGAATGATTGGGGTAGATCAATATGCTGGCCTCTGTATCATACATCCTACAATTTAGTAGGACATGTCGTATTGGGTTGCTTTAGAGCTCACAGTTGTCAGTCGGTTTCGTTACCATGAATATGAACATACGGAAAATCCAGACGCCCCTTCCTATTTAAACATTAATAACATTAAATATCCAAATGTAAAGTTGATTGTTTCAAGAACTTAGTCGTTTAAGATATTATTACAATGTTTGTAATTCTAAAATCTGTATCAGCTTAATCTGCAATCTGATTCAAATTAATCAAAGGTTAGATTTCACAAAGACTTACTGATTAGTTTTTCCTAGATTTTCAGAAATCAGGATGCATCGATATAAACTGAAAATCGAATACGCTAGAAATTTTGTATCAAACAAGCTTTATTTACGTGAGTCTTACTATAAAGTGAATTTCAAGAAATTCGTTTTTGTTACTGGGTGTTTTTATACACAATGCAAGAGGTACATAGAAAAACGATCTCCGAAGCTACCGAATTCGAAATAGTAGTACTAGTAGACTTTTATCGTTATGACAGAGGCACTTCACGGGAATGACTTAGGCTATTGTCAAACAGACAATCGAATGCGATCCGAAGCGTTTTTATTCGTAATGTATGGAATTGTTTGAGTCAAGTCACATAGAAAAGCGAAAGCGATCCGATAGTCTATGTGACTGGCTTCAAACAATTCCATACATTACAAACAAAAACGCCTCGCTTCGCTTTCGCCACGCCTCTGTTTGACAATAGCTTTAGGACGTTATCAGGGCCCAGGCACATGGTGGTGTTCAGTCAGTACTACCACAAAAAATGAAACTTAAGAAAGTCGTAGGTATTTACTTTTTGTCAAATTTCAACGCTATAGATATTTTTGTTAATTTAAATCTTATATATAAAATTTCCGTGTCACAATGTTAGTTACCGTACTCCTCCGAAACGGCTCTACCGATTTTTACCAAATTTTATATGCGTATTCAGTAGGTCTGAGAATCGGCTACTATCTATTTTTTTTTAATTTATATGGCAAAACAACGTTTGCGGGGTCAGCTAGTAAATAAATAAATGTAAGATTTCTAACAATTGACCAGTAAATAAGGTAAAAGACTCACGTAAAAAAAGTCAGACGACTCGTATATAATTTTGTTTTAAACTTACAATATTCCTGTACTCCACGATTGTATCTTCCAAACCAAACTGAATTAATTGATTGTACTACTGTTATTAATTTGTGTGCTTTTATCGAAACCGATTGATCAATCAAATAATATACTTTTGTCTTTGAAGTTTATAATAATGAATTACATGGTAGCTTGGACCCTGCTCCCACACTGGAGGACCACTAATTTATATTATTAAAACGTTTTTCCTTTTATTTATTTTTTATTCAAATGGTTAAAAGACAATGTAATGAATTAGTTGGTAACTAGGAAAACATTATTCTTTAATAGTTACATCCCTGCCTATTCCTTCGGGGTTTACATGCGCAATGTTTGATATATCTACCGATATGTTTTTTACGAGTTCGTAAAATAAATTATGATTGAATTATTTAATCTAAATGTACTGTAATGATTTGTAAAATGAATTATAGATGCTCTTAAAATGAATTGTTTAGTTTTCGAAGATGATTTTTCATTGAGTGATAGGTATGTCCAAATTCATCTGAAAAATAATTAAAATTATTCAGAAAGTAGGTTGAAAGTGTCAAGTCCATGATTTGTTAACTGATGGTACCTATTATTATTTCTATTCGCCCTGTATAGTTTTAGCCAATGATACTTCTGACTTATATCTTATGCTGGGGCAACACTAAAAAGGAATGCTGTCAATTATCGCGATAAAGGGTGTTTAAACGAACATTTAAAATCTATTACCGCAAAAATCAACGACATTTCCCGTAAGGGAGCTTACCCATGATGCGATGCGACGCGTTTCGACCGATTCCAAGTACAAGCGAAAATCAACCTTACCACTACGACATAAAACACGTTGTTATCTACTCTACGGGTAAGTGAAAAACAAAACACGCTCGCTACGACGACGACGTCCAGTCAATCGAATTGCATCATTATTTCGTAGTAGCAAGGTCGATTTTCATTTTTCGTTCGCGTCATGGGTAAGTTCCCTTGAGCCTCGCTTAAACGGCATCAAAGAATAGGCAATTTGACTGAACAAATATCGAATTAGTCAGTTATTGTTAGAAAATAGTACGGCCTATATTTTTTTCTTTTTTTACTTAGACCAAAGCTGACGAAGATAACAATGCCAGTACCCATACCATGAGTTGTCATTACGATACTCGATCATCGATATCGACCGCGTTTGTCGCTCTCATTGGCCCGCTACAAGGTTGTATGAACTCACAACCAATGAGAGCGCCAAACGCGGTCGATGCGTATGATCGAGTATCGTAATGACAACTCACATGGTATGGGGTACTGATATAACAAAAGAAGTAATACGACCGTGTCCATTATTTTTCAAAACTAGCTGACAGATTAATTTGATTTGTAATTTATTTATGTTTTCAACATGCCTAGTGCTTTACTGTATCAGTTTTCAATGTTACAGTCGAAAGAATAAAGTTGAGTTGCTTCAAGTTATTATTTTGAAACTTGATTGTTTAAATCTGACAATAAGTTTTTAATTAGATTGTTGGAGACTATTTAAAAAGTTGTACTTTTTTTTAAATGTTTAATCTTTTGCTGATGAAGTTATGATGCCATATTATGGTGTAATTTTTGTTATTTAAAAATGTCCAATCTTCTGGAGTAATATAATGAAGTTTCCATGACCATGTAATGTTTACTAAGTTAATTTTTAAATCAGTTTCGATAGAAGTACATTCTGATCGTTGCTTCTCACTTTTGAACCTTATGTCAATGTGAGAAAGTGTCGAATTGAGTAGCAACGACTAAAATACTGTAACTCTTTAGCTGTGTGAGCGAGAGAGAGGTCGGAGACAAAGTGAAGCCAAACGATAGAACTGCCGAGTTCCTACATTATATACTTTGTGTCGCCGCGCGGACTGACTTATATACTTGTAAGACATTATGTGTAAATAAAAATCAATTATTAATATGTTATCAGAATTATTCCCTATTGTAAATTTGTTGTAGCAACGTTCTATGCAATGTTACAGCAACTCGTAGCTACGTGCGCGCAGCTCGTACAAGTGTGTGCGTGAGGCTCGCGCGGCAACACGGTGCACATACTCTACGCTTACTAAAGTCGCCACTAAGATAATACACGTTGTAATATAACTCCGCTATGATCAAATGAGGAATGAACGACTGCCCGGCGCAGACTGTACCTAGATAGGAAGTGCGGTTATTTAAAATTATATATATTATACATCTAGATGTAACAAAACAAATGTATCGATCGATAATGCACGAATTATATACGTAGGTATGTGGTATGTCTCGCGAGTGCCGGCTAGTACTTACGCGACATAACGATCGACTAATTTTATTTGTAATTCGCTCGTCCGGGGTCAAACGTAACTTAAGTAGCTCTAAGTTGGGTCCACAGGCCCTCGCGTGCAATCTGCTTCGCAATATTGAACTCTACTGCATTTGTGATAAGACTTGATTCCCGTTGCAGTATTCGCGACCACGACCCCGCGCGAACGACGACTGCAGTGTTTTACGAACATTGAATTAAATAAATAAATAAAAAAACACGAAATTTTATAACAAAAAAACCTCTTTATACGTTAACTTAGATAGTTATTATTAATTTTAGCTTTTAATAGGTGTTCAATATTTTTCAATATGTTTTTTCGATCACGAGCAGCATTTAGGCGGACGGCGTGTTGTCGTATTCCAAGTGTCAGTGTCCGATATGTCATGTAAATATTATATTTAATAGTTAGATATGATATGGACAATACCTAACAAGTGAAAAAATATGGTTTTATTGAAAAATACATTCAATGAAATTAAGTGTGCATGCTAGCGAGCGGCGAGGGCGCGACGCTTGCCGGTCGCGTGCTCGCCGTCCGCGTAGTCACTTTTATTTTTGTTTTCACCCCCTCCCCCTCCCTACAGCTTGAATTTAGCATGTAGTTAGTATTTGTGCAGCTTAAAGGTAACGCAGCAAAACTACGTACGCATTTTCTGTATAGATACATTTATCTTTGTGAACCTTGAACCGATCTCGCACAGAGCTGTGTGCCAGCAGTGGGAATATTATAGGGATAATGCTTATTTTGAACTCTGATCCACCAAGTAACTTTTGACAAGTCTTTTCTGACCAAATGCCAGATAAAATTACCGTTCACAAGAAAGAGAAAAAAGCAATCAAAGCACAACATTTGACAGAAAAAACGTTGCCCCACAATAGCAATAACTCACTACACCCGCCAGGCCCGAAATAACTACTTGTAGATCATACAAATGTTTGTTCCGTGCGGGGATCGAACCCGCGATAGGCTGCGCAGCAGTCTCGCTCAGCCACTAACAGAAAAAAGGCGTTTCTGGAAAACGAATACGCGCCCTTTTAGCGTAGCCCATACTTTTCAGTACCTGTAACAGTGTCCACGTGAATCTTTGTGAACGTTCTAAAGGCCTTTACAGTGTGTATAGACTATGTAACATAACATGTTATATAACATTTTTCATAGTGTGGTCATCCTACTAATATTATAAAGGCGAAAGTTTGTAAGTATGGATGTATGGATGTTTGTTACTCTTTCACGCAAAAACCACTGAACGGATTTGGCTAAAATTTGGTATACAGATAGTTTATAACCTGGATTAACACATAGGATAGTTTTTATCCCGATTTTATGTTCCCGTGGGATAATTTTCGAGTTGCAGCGGGTGAAACCGCTGGCAACAGCTAGTGTTATATAACATTTTACATACATTTGTAGTGTTATATAACAATGTTATATAACATTAAATGTTATGTAACATTGTTACATGGTCTGTACGCACCTTTATCCACAGAGTGCGATCTGTTTTCGGCGATACGACCAGCAGGGCTATTGGCTAATTTGATAGTCACTGACCAGCGGTTGTCCACTTAACTTGGATGGCTTGATACCTGTTATGAGGCTAAGTGGAGTGCCTCAAGCGCGTCAGAATAGTTGATTTTAGGAAAAAAATACATTTATCAGTTTCATTGCAAATGCAAAAACCAATACGAAATTTACCTTTTGACAGCTATTTGATGATCACCCTATAGACACCGAGATACGCAATAGCCCCACAGATCTCTGTAAAGGCTGACCGCTATCCGATCTGGCGCCAGTAGTGAGAAAACACAAAAATGGACATCCATAGGTACAAAGATCACATGCGATCAGATCGTATTGTCAGATCGGATCGATCACCGGAACGGATCGCGCTTTGTGGGTAAAAGCCTTTTAGGTAGCTGTTATTTAATTTTTTGAACCGAAAATAACAATGGGGAAGGCCGGTCAAAGCTAATTGTAGATGGCGCGACCATAGCTAAGCCTAATCCGACCAATGAGGTAGTACTATTTTGAAGTACCTATAAGATTTGAACCAATGACGATGCTTGGAACGTTGGAACTAGCTATACCTACTAGCGCCATTCGTTTCCCAGTTGCCATCCCCATTTCTTAACTTCAGACGTAGCCTCAGAAGGTTTTACTCAGATATTTATGGTAGATCTAAAGAACTAGCAGCTCAGTGCTGTCAGAACATAACCCTGTCAACATTAGTTGTCAACGACACTCGAGCAAATATTTTAACATCAAAACAAAGGAAAACCATTGAACATTAATTTACAAAGAAAGCAACAATTTTGTACCTAAAGCTGCATAGAATACAAAAAATATGTAGTCCAATGGCCCCCCGCGTACGGAGCTCTGAGATCCAGACCGTTTCGGATCAAGGTGACGGCATTGCCACCCCAAAGAAGTCACCATCGTTCTTAGAAGTAACCATAGACGGAATCAAGAGTAATACCAGTAAGAATTTGATACTAGGGACCTTTGCAGGCTGGATTTCGGGCATTTCCTTCGTCAGAGTGGGTAGAATCGCCTCCTTCGGGCTCGGAGGGGGCATCATACTTCTCCACTTCGCAGCAGAATTCGGATACATCAACGTAAACTGGGAGAAGATCAAAGAAGCTGCAACAGAGAGCCAGGAGTGGATGAAAACGTTCCTCCAGTTCGTCAGAATAAATAGCTGCTTTTCAGTTGGTTTCTTAGGAGGTTTCTTCTTCGGCGTCGCTTCCACGTAATGTTAAGTAAACGTTATAGAAACATGTTTGCAGGGAAATTGTAATTATACCTACATTTATATCTTAATTTATTATAAATATTTAAGTTTCCTAAGGCTTGTTTATTTGGATAGATAGCAGGCCTGTATTTTAAGAAACGAGCCGAGTAGGTGGTGCTTGCAAAAAATCTAGTATTGCAAGCGAGGTACTTGTCTAGTATGTCGAATGAGAGAACAATGCGTCAAGCCTTAGGTATTTAGACGGAGCAAGAACTCGCATGCGAGTTTCACTACATTGCGGTATTTGTTTGATCAACTGAATTCGTTGTATCTATAAAATCCGCAATGTAACACAAGTCGCGTGCGAGTTCTTGCAACGTCCAATTGAGGCTTCATGATTTAGTTTGTCAAAGTAGATTACCTATTTACAAGAGAAAATAAAATGGAATAAGTATCATTAAACCGAATCACGAGGTGGTCTCTGGCTAGCTTTATAAAATACGATATTATAAGATAAGAGATATTTATAAGATAAGAGCCGCTTAAAGTGCCTATAATAGGAAGGTCTAGGCAGCAAGGCCTAATCAGAGGGTTATTTCACCACCTCCATGGCGCACAGAGGTTACTGTGGCAGGTTATGAGGTGGAGCATGGTCTGCGACAAGACACTCGTACCTACGTAAAGTTTGTAAAGGTATACAATTCTCTACCTACTCTGCTGCGTTCGGACTTTGTTCTAGAAGCCGACCCGAAAGTTGTCTAAACACCTATCAAATCTTCAAACCTTCTTCAACCTTTCCGTTCTCACTAAAACCATCGGTGGCATCAGCATATGGACACCATCAGCACACGGAGAGGGGGAACCGGATCGTCTATTACATAGAAAAGTAACGCAACAGGTTGCCAGCCTTTCGAAGGTTTTATATCAACAAGTAGGTAGCACCTAAACTTTGATACTTCATCTCACTCACAAATATGATCATCACGGAGTTAGAAGCTGCAAACAAGTTTCTCTAACCTTACAAAAAATCAATCAACTCAGCCTATCGCAGGCCACTGCTGCCACACGTAGGCAAAGACACTTATTCGTCGAATATATGTAGTTGGCACAAAAGTTTTCCTGTCACACTGACCACGTTGTAGTAAGCGGTCGTCAGCGCTGAGCGGTCAGCAGTACTCAGAAACGTTACCTACCTTACTACATAGCATATTGACCCATCAGCACTGACCATCCGCGTGCGGTCAGCGTGACAGGAAAACCCGCCTAAGTATTTGGTTCAGCATATCCAACAAACAGAGCGAAAAAAAATATATACTTACTAAATAAATAGGTACATAAAGTTTTTAATGAGAACATCATACAGAAAGAAAAGACAAATGGCCTAGGTATTATTGTATGTCAATCAAGAATAAATTATCTATTTATTATTCCTAATTTCTCGAAACTGTAGGCACGCACAAAGCAATTAGAGTCGGAGCCAACTTCAAGTGGCTCGCCAAACTTCGTAGTACTGCTGGACGAGAAGATAAACTAACCAAAGTTGTCCAAATTATGTGTAAGTATTGAATGTACCCCGAAATTGAGGAAGAGTAGTCGAAAAATAAAAATAATGATGGCGTTAGTTAAACAAACCTGACATGTACCGGCTGACTGCTGGGCCGCATTGAGGGTTCGATACCCCAACGTTATAAGTTCACCAATGGCTTTCACAAACGCAACAATAGTTATTTGTTATGCAAGGCTGCAAAGTTGATTTTTCAGTTCTGTCACGGCACTCGTGTGAACCACTCGCGCGCGTTTTCGTTTAACTGTAACTAGAATTGTTTTTTGTATTGACCCATTGGAATGAGTGTGCCCTTATAATGGCCACTTGTGACAGTGGCAGTAATAGTGACCAAGAAGACATCAACCCGGGTCCAGTTGATGGATGGATGTCACAAATTTTAATAGAAGAAGGAGAAAAAAGAAGAGATTCAGTAGAAAAATTGATGGATCCTATTAGTAGTGAAATTCAAATTATGGAAGAAGACGTAATAAGTAATGCAACAAAACGAGAGAGAGAAGCAGACGAAGAAGGAAGCTGGACCAAAGTTGAAAGAGAGAAAGTAAAGAAGCCTAAAAAATTTAGAAAAGAAGTTTTTATTTGGAGCAGAGAAAAATTGCCAAAACAGTTTGCCATGGCCAAATTATTTAACAGCATAGGCTTAATTGATGTTACCCATATTAAATACATTAGCCCATATAAATTAAAAATAGAAGCTTCGACTGAGGAATGTGTGGGTAAGTTACTGGATTGTCAAGAGTTCCAAACTAAAGAGTGGAAGGTGTACAGCGCAATGGACGTAAATATTTCATACGGTGTGATACGAGATGTGGACCTCGAGTTATCCGATGAGGAGGTATTAGAAGCGATCAAGTGTCCTGATGGTATCCATATCGCATCCCTAAAAAGGTTACAGAGACGAGAAGAAGGAGGCTGGGTGCCCAGTGAGGTAGTCAAAGTAGGCTTCAGTGGCTCATACCTACCAAGTTTTATTTATGTGGACTGTCTACGCGCTAAGGTAGAACCTTATGTCTTTCCCGTAACACAATGTTCAAACTGCTGGAAGTTTGGTCACGTTAAAGCTAGATGCCCGTCCAAAAAAATAGTATGTCCTAAGTGTACAGAAGAACACAATAACTGTGAAGTCGCAACTTTCAAATGTGTGAACTGTCGAGGTGACCATATGGCGTTAAACAGAAGTTGTCCGGTTTATGTTCGAGAGAAGCGCGTGAGAGAACTTATGGCAGAATATAACTGCACTTATTATGTAGCATGCAATATGTACGTTAGACCCAAGTTGCCAATTCATTCTCAGACAACGAGCCAAACCGACAAACCGAAGATTAATACCAGTAACAACTTTAGTGGTTTACTTTTAGAGGAACCGGGCAGTAGTAATAAAAACACGCCAAATCCATTCCCACCGTTGTTTACGCAAAACCGAAATAAATCACCGCAAGGAGGTAATAAACGTAACCAGTCATACTTGCAAAACAAAGGCAAAACGGCGTGGTGGGGACATCGAGAGTCGTCGGACCGCATTCCTAAACAACCATCTGCTACTGATAACGATTTCGGCGAAAACGAAAACGGCAACAATACGCGGGAGGTACACTTTGACGAGTTAATTAGACGGTTAAAGGATATTATTTATATGCGTAATCGGAGTATTCAAGAAAAGTTTTATGATGTTATTAAGTGTTGTAGTAAATGGTTGTTATTAGTATTAGTAGATAATATATCTGAGTGGCCTATTGTGAACAAGTGTTTAGAGTTATTTTTTGGCTTTAATGAGTAATGGCACCTAAAAATAAAATTGTTCAAATTAAGTTATTGCAGTGGAACGCACAAAGTCTGAGACCGAAAATTAAAGTTTTTGAGAATTTTCTATTAACAAGTAAAATCCATATTTGCATTATATCCGAGACCTGGCTCAAACCGGATAGTCAATTAAAACTCAATGGTTATAATATTTATAGACAAGATCGAGATGACTCATACGGCGGAATCGCGATTGTGGTACATAACACCATAAAAAGTCAGATCTGTAATTTTAGCTTACGAAATCGAAACATTCAAGTACTCCATATTAAAATGTTTAATTGTAATTTTTTAGAAAACATTATAGCTGTTTATTGCCCTCCCAACATCCACACGGCAGATGATGATTGGAAAATGTTATTTTCTAGTTGGTCTAGTAAAACTTTGATCGGGGGAGATTTCAACGGGCATCATACAAACTGGTCATACAAAAGCGATCGCAGGGGTTTACAGATCCACGATGTAGCTGATGATTGGCATTATGTTTCCCTCAACACTGGAGATCATACCAGACTTAGGTTAGTTCTAAATCAGATACAGAAAAGTTCGCCTGATGTCACATTTGCATCTTCAGATATAGCATTACGGTTCAACTGGAATGTTTCAAATGAAAATCTTGGTAGTGATCACTTAATAGTTCTTATTTCTACACAAATAACATGTTATAATAACTTTAAAAAATCGAAACGTAATTTTAAAAAAGGAGATTGGCAAAAATATAAAGAAATAATTTCAAATAAAATTGATAGCAATAGATTAACAGGAAATACTCAACAAATGTATGATGAACTTATAGAAATAATTAATTTTGCATCTCAAGAATCAATCCCGAACATTAAGATTAACGAAGACCCAACTAGTAAGTTTGTTCCAAGATCATACTGGTCCCCTCAGTTGTCTAGGGCGGTAGCGGAGCGTAGACTGGCATTAGCACAGTTCAGAAAGAACCCCATCCCTACAAATTTCATAATTCTTAAACAAAAGGTTGCTAGAGCACAGAGACTAATTCGCAAAGCAAGTGCAGAATCTTTTCGTCAGTTCTGTGACAGTATAGGCGACATGGTGTCTAGTAGCGAGTTATGGAACAAAATGAGATGGCTCAAAGGATATCGGAGTAATAGAATTAGTCTGGAGGCAGAAAGGGCTACTGAATTTTTAAAACAATTAACACCAGATTACGTAAGCCCACCAAGTCCTGTATTTAGTTCAGTTAATCTACAGTTGGAGGCGCAAATTTCGGTGCAGGAACTATCAAATGTACTGAAGACAAAAGATACCGCTCCTGGGGAGGACGATATCCCAGGTAGCAAGTGACGTCGGCGACTAAAAAATGACGACATTCTTAAGTCAATTTAGGGTCACCACAGTTACGTCATTATTGTACGTCATACTTACGTACTATTATAGTACTGTACTATACGTACTGTATAGGTCATAAATGATACCTCCTAACAACGTCATTTTCCAGTCTGTCTAAAGAAGTTAGTCTAAATCTGCCCTCAGGTTGACGACTGTTGTATGACATATCTGGTCCTAAAGTGACCCAAAGAGCTAAGGATTGGTTAAAGAACAGTTTATGGAATGCATCTGACTGACATAATTCCACGAGTGAAGTCGACCACCAACATAGCAAATATTATGGGCAAATACTAATCATTATAACAAGGATTTTTATAGCCGGTACATTAGTCCAGTCAACGAGGATTTTTTTATAAGAAGACTTTCGAAAAATTCCTCCGGCGCTGAAATTTGGCATAATGATGAGAGTAGGTGATACAGATTACAGATGCACAATAATCCAAAAAATTTTAAGCCTAGAAGTTCCGTTTTTTATCAAAACATGAAAATTGCTTATAACTCTGTGAAAAATTCCTCAGCCTCAATTTTTTTTTTTTGTATTTGTTTAAATGTATGTAAGAAGAAGAAGAATGTGATTTCTTATCCTTAAATACGTAGGTTTTGTTACGTAATCCAAAACTTTTTCCTTTTTAAACAACATTATTTGCAACACGACGTTAATCAAGTTATTGAATGGTGTCGCAATAATAAAATGCAACTGAACTCAAAAAAATGTTACCACATCAAATTCACACGGAACATTAACTATATCGAAACTGAATACTTTATAAACCAAGACAAGGTCCAACAAGTAGAGGTCATAAGTGACTTAGGTGTGCTCTTCGACAGAAAAGTAACCTTTGTACCCCACGTTGAAAGTATAATTAAGAGAGCTTCCAAAATGGTGGGATTCATAATTAGGAATACTAGGGGTTTTCGCAGGTCGGGCACTAAAGTAATGTTATACGGCAGTCTTGTGCGTAGTATTCTGGAGTACTGCAGCGTTGTATGGCGGCCTCACTTCGCAACCCATATTCTGAGGATCGAGCGTGTACAAAAGCGCTTTATGTGGCATCTAGCTTTTTGCGAAGGAAAACACAGGTCATTACCCTCATACAATTCCCGTCTGCAACACTTCAGGGTGCAAAACCTATCCGCGCGCAGAGAAGTCGCAGATCTTTTATTCTTATTTAAACTGTTGCGTAACAGGATTGACTGCCCCGATTTGCTAAACCTTATTAGGTTCCGTGCGCCTTCTAGGTATCCTAGGAATAGCATAACGCCTTTGTGCCCGCCATATCGAAGGTCTGTACTTGGTGCAAACTCTCCAATTCCTAGGTTATGCAAGATCCTCAACAGCTGCAGCGACTTGCTGGACATACACCACTCCAGTGTGAGTGCAGTTCATAGGGCAATTCAACCAAAAAGCACACACTTGTAGGGATATTGCTGTTTACATTTTTTTTTTTTTTAATTTTGGCATTTTGTTATTATTTTGTTACCTATTTTTATTGCTGTTGTTTAGATTTCTTTTGTACATTGTCAAAGTAACTTAGTTTAGTTTGTTTTGTTTTATTTTATTCACTTAGTACTTTTACTTTTATCATATCTCTTGTATTTTAATAATTTTATTCATGTTTTTACCACTGTTTTTGTGCTAGCGGTGTTAACCTATAATTAATTGTTGCATCCGCAATTTTATCCTGTTATATAATAAGCTGTTAATGTGTTGGTGTAAACAGTTGTTGGTTAACCTGAATAAATAAATAAATAAATAAATGTCAAATCAATCAAATAATGACGTTTGAAAATGAAAAAGGTGACAAACCTATGTATTTAAGGATAAGATAACACATAAAAATATAAAAATCGGCAGAGCAATTTTTTACTAGAAGTTACAGCGAGAACGGAATCACAGCGATCAATATTTATTTAAAGTTTCGAAAAATAGTACCGCCTAGCTCGATAGATGGCGTTGTAGTCGAAATAGAAGTCGCTATGGTTTCGTTACCGCCGATAGTATAAGGTCTGAAGAATTAATTTTGTTTTGTTGAGAAGTTATTGAGAGCAATGCATCGGTACAGTGAATAGAAGTGCCAAGTTTACCAGTGTTAACAGTGTTCCAATAACAACCCACTCCAAAGAGACCTGCGGATTTCTACATGGTTTTGCACGTCATTGGCTGCCCTAATATGTACGGCCCAGTAACGTCCCTATGAATTCAGTATATGATGTCACTCCAACGTCAGTGGCTGCCCTAATACGTACGGCCCAGTAACGTCCCTATAAATTCAGTATATGACGTCTCTGTAACGTCTGTAAACTGACGTCTTGAGGCTGTGACAAATTGACGACATCTGATGGGACCCCCCGACGTCAAGACATGACGTCTCTCACGTCGAGCAGTACCGTAAACTGACGACATAATGACGTAAAAATGCTACCTGGGATATCATATTCGATGGTTTATAATTTCCCCAACAAACAGTTGATAGTCGAATTATTTAATAAATGTTTGACTGAAGGTGAGGTTCCCAGACAGTGGAGGAATATCAGAGTGGTGCCTGTACCGAAACCTGGACGCGATCCAAGCAACATTACTTCCTTAAGACCTATCTCACTCATATCTTGCCTTTGTAAAACTTTACATAATATTATAACGAAACGTCTTGAATGGTTTTGTGAAAGTAAAGGTCTTTTCTCCAAGAATACAATAGGATTTAGAAGATCTCAATCTTGCCTAGATAATCTCGTTCGCCTTGTTTCGCAAATTCAGATAGGGTATACCACTAAGCAAAAGACATTAGCATGTTTCGTAGATATAGACAACGCATACAATAATGTCAATATCCTACAAGTAGTCACTAAACTGGATGAGGTGGGGGTAGGAGCTTCTATATGCAGATATATATGGGAATACTTGAGAGAGAGACATTTATCTGTATCGGAAGTAGGGAGCAATGTTTCGATTTCGAGATGGACATGTAAGGGATTAGCCCAAGGAGACCCTATGTCTCCAATTTTATTCAACATAGTAACATGCAAAATTTGTAAGGATATCATGAGTGTTTATGTATCCCAATACGCGGATGATTTCGTCCTCTATGTTTCGGGACAGGATATTAAATTTATGACCATAGCTCTCCAGGAAGCCTTAGATAGTTTGTCAAATTTGTTAAGGGTATTGGGGCTCGAATTATCTCCTACAAAAAGTAAAATTTGTTTATTTTCTAGAGGAAGGTCGTCACAATTGATAAACGTCAATATCAACAATGTGTACTTAGAATGCGTCCCTGTTGTTAAATATTTAGGACTTTGGCTGGATTCATCTTTGAAATGGCGCAAACACATAAATGAAATCTATGAAAAAAGTATGAAGTTTTTAAATGCTTTTAAGGTTCTGGCAGGATCGTCTTGGGGAGTTCATCCATTACATCTAAGAAGACTGTATATTGCAATAATTCGCAGTCGATTGGATTATGCAAGTTTTTTATTCGATAACAGCGCTAAGACTAACATTTCAAGGTTAGACAAAATTCAAAACCAAGCCATGAGAGTAGTTGGCGGTTTTTTGAAAAGTTGCCCAATCCACGCGATGGAATCGGAGTTAAGTCTGCCGCCATTGTTTATTCGACGGAAATATTTAGCTACTAAATTTTGTTTGAAAGCTAAATCTGTTGAAGATGGTGGTACTATAACAATGATATCAAAATTAACATCGATATGCGAGGAGTCATATTGGCGTAATAAGAAAAAACCGTTACTAACTACCGTATACAGTGAATTGTCCAATCAAACTTTACATCAATCTAAAATTCTGGAAATGTTTTCACTGTCAACATGGATGGCGAACATAGATATAAAGTCACACATAAATCTTAAAATCAATAACATGTCAGGACCTAAAAGATCCCATACATCAGTGGCACTCCTAGCGAAGTCTGTGGAAACTATAGCAAACAGTTATGAAGGATTCTATCAGATTTACAGTGATGGATCTAAGGACGACAATGGAACTGGAGCAGCGTTTTTTGATCCTCAGTGTAACACAGGAGTCAGTTTCACATTAAATTCCAAATCATCTATACTAACAGCAGAATTATATGCTATTTCAGAGTGCTTATCATATTTGATGTCATGCAATTTCACGAAATTTGTTATACTTAGTGATTCAAAGAGCGCTTTACAGCATATAGCCCGATGTACCTCGAGTATACGAGGTCTGCCTGTAGCTTATTCTATACTAGAGACGTATTTAAAATTAAATAATAATGGCAAAACTGTTAAATTCCAATGGATTCCATCACATGTAAATCTGATAGGAAACGAAGTAGTAGACAAATTAGCAAAAGCAGGAATCTCTGAAGGAATTTCTGACAGTCATTTACCCTTCTTCATGGATATTCTCAGAGATGTTAAGCTTACGTGTAATATACTGTGGAACGAATACTTTGACAAAAGATCCGAAGAGAAGGGTATTTGGTACAAAACAGTGCAGTCCGAGCCACCCAAGATTCCTTGGTTTTCTGAAGTACACATGAATAGACGATTATTAGTAACAGGCATGCGTTTGCGAACAGGACACATTCCATTAAACGCATTTGGCCATCTTATGAAAGTTGTGGATACCCCAAATTGTCTGACTTGCAACGTAAGGGAGGATGCCTATCACGCGTTGGTGGAGTGTGCCCGGGTTGGTGCAGAAAGGAGAACGTTAGAAATAGAAAATAAGATAAATTTAAGGGATGTTGGTGCGTGTAATTCAATCTTGTCTAAACCTACATCCGAACTATCTATTAAGTTGTATTATTTGATAATTAAATTAATTAAGTTAAGATCTTAGTAGTAAGTTATTTGTATTCAATTTGTAAAACTACGAGGCTGGCATAATCGCTTCGCGATGAAAGCCTTCTTTTTTCTAATAAAGATTAAAAAAAAAAAAAAAAAAGTTGATTTTTGTGCGCGAGTACTTGAATTGAAAACTGAGAGAGCGAAGGATTCTAAGATTGAACCGCGAGAGAAACGAGCGGTTCAAATATAGAATCCTGAGCGATGCGAAGTTTTCAAAAGTACGAGACGCAGAAAAACTTTGCTGCCGAGTGCAACACACAACTTTTCACCTCACAGCGAGGAAATGGTAGGTGTAAGAGAAACAGCTTAAACAATTTACTATATAAGTATTTATTTATTCATTTTAGAATTAAAAGTAAAATTACTACAATTGTTAATATTGAAAGTTAAATGTTTTTTGGAACATTGATACTTGTGTTTGTCACTTGTGTGTTATCATTACGTAAATTTGCGGAAAATTGCTCAAACTCATTGGATTCCATTGTGAATGTTGGAGACAGAGACAGATATAAGGCGGCTCGAGACGATTTTCTTAATTTTGAATTTAATTTTTATTTTTATTTGAATTTTAAAAACTCAAACTTACCTATACGACATCTATTAATTAACACTAATGTTCAGAAAAAAAAAATAGGTTGGTGCACTGACATGCAGTGGGGGCGGCTCACCTGCCAGTGTAGAAAATAATTGAATACAAGACGTGTTCGATTTTTAAACAACACTTTGTGCTCTAGAGCACAAAATGGAGTTTTGCGCTCAGATTTTGAATGAGAAATAGAATCTTTCCGAGCGGGTGAGGTGAAAAAGTTATTACAGTATAAGTTTTGAAACCGACATGGTCACTAACATAGAACTATCTACTTATCACTACCACAAGAATTTAAAACGAGATATTTACAATGTTTTTGAATTGTTTTGAGTTACCGATATTTCGGCACTGTTGCAAGCGCCATGATCACGGATGAACTGAAGTTATTACGAGTGGATGTTTATGAGCAGACGAAACGGTCTACCCTCTTTTTTGTTCATTTTTTGCGTTCGACACATAAAAAATTATTAAACATTTTAAATATCTCGTTTTAAATCCTAAAAAGTAATAGTAGGTAGTTTTTTAGGCTTGCAATATCTAAGAGGTATAAAAAACAGACTCCAAAGATAATAAGAATATAGATAACGTAACTTCATGGTTAGCGCAGTTGCTAACCGATTGGACTTTTGCGAAACGTGTCTCGGGTTCGATTCCCGCACGGTACAAATATTTGAATGATAAATGATATTTATTTTGCAAATAGGTTTTCACAAACACTTTTACAAGTCAAAACACTTTTTTTTTATAGCTAGATGAGGCCGGTGTTTCGTACCTGACTACTCTGAGAAGAAACATCCGAAACAAACTCAGAGGTCATCGCTGGCGATGGCGTTTTACTCAATTGAATGACGAAAAGCATGTAATTTTGCACAAATGTTCCTTGAATTATGTAAGTTTTGTGTTTTCTTTAGACGGGTTTTGGGTTTATCCCCTAAAAATGGGATGAAAGAAATTGGGAAATTTACGAGAAAGTAGGCCTGCGGCGCCCCTTCCTATTCGGCGCCCTGGGCGGTCGCCTAACCGCGCCTTACCCTAACGCCGGTACTGATTGAGAACGTGCACGACGGCGGTGGGAGTAGTAAGTACTATTCGATTTCAGCGCTCAAGGTGGCGAATAGTAGAACTAATGGGGGATTATCTCAGAGGACATTCAGTTTTGCCAACTGCTAAAAACGCGCTAATCTCAGGAACTTCTGGTTCGAATTGAATAATTCTTTTTGTGTTAGATAGTTCATTTATCGAGGAAGGCTATAGCCTATTTAGCATCACGCTATGACCAATAGGAGCAGAGCAGCAATGAAAAATGTTGTCAAATCGGGAAATTCTTCTTGAGAGCTTCCCTTGCGTACGCTGCGTAAACGGTTTATATTATGCAAAAATTATGTATGACGGAATTGTTCCTCATGAAACGTTCTAAAATAAAGTCCGCGACAGCATATGTCTATCTTTTAAGATTAACTCACCATAACCTTTCTTTTGGAAATCAAATTGGTTTTAAAATAATACATTTCTTGCGACAATGTTTTAATGAATATAGTATTAATCCATATCCGTAAAAATGCGTTAATCATTACAAGCATTTAATTTTAAACAAAATGCCCTTGTCATCATTTGATTTCAATGAATATCTGACGTGATATCGTAGTTTCTTCAACGGCAGGTGTTGGGGCGAAGTCGGAATACGACGGCTCTGACATTCAGCTCTGTCGTCTGTACGTAATTTTTTATAAACGCATTATTCCGCTGGAAAAAATAGTTGTTGTGTTGTAAACTGCAAGAATACTAGCAGAAATAGTAAATTTAAGTTTTATTGATTCCCAAGCGGTTCTTGGAAAGATGAACAATGCAGGAGATGGTTAGCTGCCGTGAAGAGAAAAAGTGAATAACATCATAACCCTAATTTTAATCCTTTGATTGATATTTTTCTTATAGAATACAGTTTGCCTATGCTTATTTAATTTTGTTCAGTGCCAATGAATCGCCATGGAATCAAAAACCAAGTGATTTGTTAAAGAATCTGATTTCAATTAGAACGGTCAGAGCCCCTAAAGTTGCGAACGCTAGGTGGCGCTGATGTCGTGCACGTACTCAATCAGCCAGTCAAGAAAATACCTAATAACAACACTTAATCGAATCCAGAGACTAATCTTCGGCAGTCGCGCTTGCGACAGCTCAATCATCATGCCAAGCCAAGCCTTTTCCCAATTATATTGTGGTCGGCTTCCAGTCGAGCCCGATGCAGCTGAATATCAGTATTTTACATGGCGCCTATCTGATCCCCACCACCCAGTAACTGGGTAATTCGATACCGTTTGGTAAGACTGGTAGATGAAAGATATTGAATATTATCCTGTATAGGTAGGTATATCGAATGCTACTGAATATCTATGGATAGGCAACTATCGTTACCTATTACAAATCCAGGGCCAGGTGCCAGTTCCAGGGCCTCGTACCCGTATAAAGGTTTCGAAATTACAAAAAAACTTTTTTTTAACAAAAATCGCATCTTTACTTAGGTACCTCTGGCTTCGTACAAAACCAGTCTCTCTCAGCCAGGTCTGCATTTCTGTGTCTAGGAACAATTGAAGAAGTATTGAGCAAGTTTTCGCACTTCGGATTTCACCGATCTCTCCTAGTATTTAATGTTTTTACTTTATTCTTTTTAGTAAAATTATACTCGCCCAAAGAGATTTAATGTCTTTGTACTCGCCATATCGCCGATCCGCATCCGTGGTTCACTCTTAACAATGGATGGTCATTACTGGTTGTGCCGCAAAGACAACACACATACCGTATCAGGAGCCTTACCACAGTTTAGCCTGTAGGAAAGAGACAAAGCTATACAAGTCTTCTAGCGCCATCTCTTTCTCACAGCCTAAACTGGATCGCGTTTAGAGTTCATGGTAGGCCACCAGCACTATACAGATAATTGCTTTTTTATTGTTACTGATTAGCTATTTTCTATAAGAAATCACATCGCTGAACTCTACGATGTGCTCTTCCGCCCGCCGACCGCGCGGTCACAAGGCTGTGATAATAGAGAATAGTACTGAATAATACTGCTGATGGTAAGCAAAGATGTGGTCGACGGTGAAGCACGCATCATCATCATCATATCAGCCGTAAGACGTCCACTGCTGAACATAGGCCTCCCCAATAGACTTCCAATAGGACCGGTTGGAAGCGGCTTGCATCCAGCGTGATCCTGTGGTCTTCAAAAGATCGTCTGCCAACCTTGTTGGTGGATGTCCTATGCTGCGCTTGCCGGTGCGTAGTCACCATTCGAGAACCTTACGGCCCCATCGGTCATCAGTTCTGCGTGCTAATATGACCTGCCCACTGCCATTTCAACTTGCTAATTCGTTGGGCTATGTCGGTAACTTTGGTTCGTCTACGAATCTCCTCATTTCTGAGTCGATCGCGCAGAGAGACTCCAAGCAAAGCCCTCTCCATAGCTCGTTGGAATATTTTGAGCTTACTTGTGAGGCCTATAGTAAAAGCCCACCTTTCGGCGCCATATGTCATCACAGGCAACATACACATTGGTCGAAAGCACGCTTGCCTGTAGGTAAAAGGATCCTATACCAATTGACTTGAAGGCTTCAAGGTTGATGAAAATTTTCTCAGAGATAGATAATATAACACATAGGATACCGTTTTTTCTGAGTTAAACGCGAGCGTAGTATCTGACAGCTGCTATAGTGAATCATAAAATTCAATAGTTTTGCATACGCTTTTAGAATGCTTGCCATAGTGACCCTAACCATGAAGTATGAGAGTGACTCATTAATAATTACTGAGACGCTAGAATGACTGCGTGACTAAAAGCCTTTACCGACAGTGCGCGATCCGTTCTGGCGATCCGATCTGAACCCGTGCGATTTCTGTAACCTATGGATGCTATCTGTGTTTTCTCACTGCCGACGTTAGATCGCATCGCGTTCAGCCTTTACAGAGATGACATTCGATCAGATCGCATCGCCAGATCGGATCACCGGAACGGATCGGTCTCCGTGGGTTTTTTGGTTTAAATATCTACGGAGATTTTTGAATCGAAAATACAGCTGGGTATCTTAAAGCATTAAGGTTTTTTTTTGCGAAAAGCACAATTAATATTGTTTTAAGATAAATAAACCCACAACATTGAGTTAAATATTACCTATAATGGGAACGTTTATGTCACGCTTTGAACCAGCTATCACGCTTATGTGACGTAAACGGGGACTTTAAAAAGCACCTCTAGTGTACGAACGTGGATTTTTTATTATCCATCAAACTAACGTCAATGTTCAGTGTGCTTAATGTGAGTTTTTTTACGTTGACGCGGTAGTAACGTTTAACCGCGTTTGGCGCTCCTATTGGCCCGCTGCAAGGTCGTGAGAACTCTCAACCAATGAGAGCGCCAAACGCGGTTAAACGTCGTTACTATCGCGTCAACGTAAAAAACTCGCACTAAGCACACAGGTTTACTTTACGTCAAGAAACGGGAAATCTCCTGCTAGCGCCTCGGAAGCAATGTAAACGGATGCACTCTGTCACCGAGTTACTTAGAACTCAAGAATCAATGCATCTTGCTTTTAGTGCACTTTTTTAGTATGTGTTTAGACTGCATTGTTACCTAACTCCTATTCCCAGCATGACCTTATAACTTATTTTAGAAGAAACTTAAAAAGGACGCATGACAGTAAAATCGTGAAATTGGTACCTTCACGGACTTTCCACAGCCGGAACACCAGAAATCGTAACTTTAACGTGAGTCTAATAAATAAGCCACAAGTGTATTAGATAATAAAGAGTTACAATCAATGAATTTAGTAAGTTTCTATAAGTTTACACAGGATAGCAATAAATTCTTGAAACAATCAACACTGTACGAGTAGCAAACATACAAATTAGAAAAGAAAATGATGGTGTAAGTGATATCGACGATGAAACAGTTACCACGAATAAAGCATGTGATTTTAAACCGCCTAAAAATTGTTCAATAGAACAGTCTGTTATGAAAAGAAAAAAAAAACAGCTGATTCATTAAGAATGCCACACCTATACGTAAAGCTATTTTACGTAAAGAAAACTCGAATTGCGCAGCAGACGAATTCTTCTTTCTACACAAAAAATTAGGATAAACGGCGCAGGCGTTAATGCTTAAAAAATATTAAAAACCTATAGCACTATAAAGGTGTATATGTGTCAATGTCACTACACCCTATGTAAAAATTAATACAAAAATCTAACACATTTTTTCTCACTTTACAGTGGTAGTTCCTGTGAAGCCGCTCACTCCACTAGCACCTCTGGAGCAGGAGAGAGCCCTCCCCCCGGACCCCATTCCCCCAAAACCGCCAGAACCGTACAAACCTGAAGAATCCACCATTTTTGAGAAACCCGCTTTTATTCATCCTGCAAAGCCTATAGCGAAAATATCCCCATCATCAATCCCTAATCCTAATCCAAGCGTCATGACGCCGAAACAAGTGGATAGCGGGTACCCGAACTTCGGAAGTTACCTTTACAATATACCGGGGTACTCAGCATTCCAGCCTATTAACTCGGTGAACTACCAGCCGCCAATGCCCCCGCCGAGCATACCTCCTCCTCCTCCGATACAGAACGAGGCACTAAATCCTGATTTCATACCCTTTCCACCAATTCCCAAAGATAATCTTCCACCACCTATGGTTGAAGAACATCAACATGTACAAGAAAAAAGTACTGAAATAGAACCACTCAAAGAAATCTTAAAACCACAGACTGACTTTGAAGAACAGTTCACGCCTGAAATTATAACAGCTACATCAGTACCCGAGTCCGGTACAACACAAAATACTGAATCAAAAATGAGCATCACATCGTTAGCACAAGGTTCAGGAGCCACTATCACTATACCGGCCCAAATAACAAATAAAGAGTTCAAGAAGAAACCGGAAAGGTTCAGTCTAAAAACGAGTATACCTATAAGTAAAATTGATATGAAATGTGTCAGCAATCCACCCGATTTTACCTTCCAAAGTTCTTTAGCGAAGAAAACTTACGGCAAAGAGTCGAGAGTTGAAATTCAGAGTAACATTATAATAAAAAGCGCAACGATAGAACCTGAAGTTAAAGAGGCAAAACCTAGTGAGACACCAAGTAATAATATAGGTACTTTAATAAATGCAACTGACGCTATGAACATAACGGACAATGCGTTTCGTGTCCCAGAGTCTAAAACTGACCCACCAGTTGAAGCCAAAGATTCTTCAACATTACCAAAACCCTTATTTAACTCAATGAACATAGAAACAAGCAAACACAGCACTTTCAAACCTCCAGAACTATCATACACTGATACGAAAAAGAAAATAGTTTACATACAAAGTAAGAAGAAGACACCAAACTCAAAGGTGACGTTTATACAGCAAAATCCACAAGTATTATTACAAAGAACTAGTTTTGAGGCGAAAAACCCGCAACCTCCATCGCGACAAAACCAAAGTAAGAAATGCAAAGAAGACGTAGTGAATGAAGGAACTTCGTCGAAAGTAGTTGCATTGAAAAGGTTGCATCAAGAAAATAGTGACGAAAACGATTTCGAGAATTTGATTACTGAGAATCAAATATATGGTAACAAAATAGTTGTAAAAGAAAAGTCTCAAGGCACATCGCAGGAACAAGATTTAAAAAGCAAACAAGTACCTGAAAAGGTCACGACAGCTGAGACTAAGAATGTTGTTTTACAGCCTTGCAACAATTTCGTATACTTAAGTAACGTTCAGATTCCCGCAAACTTTATGATGATTAAAAATAATGCTAAAGTAGCACAAAATCCAGAAGCTTTTAAATCCAAGATAGCACCAATAGTAAGTAGCCGTGTAGCTCCTGAAATAATTACTGTACCAGGTACAGTACCAATTTCAGAAAGTAATACAGAGGTACTAACTTCAATACCGAACACACCATTGAGTGACGAAAATTATGTATTGTCTAACAATAAGGTTATACCAACTCTGCCGAACATAACTCAGCCGGACATAGTGATACAAGCTAACCCAAGCAAGCCAGACTTAGTGATCCAAGCTAATTCGATAATAACTCAGCCTGACATAGTGATCCAAGCTAACCCTACAGTTATTGTTAGTCCAAAGATTCTCTACCAAGTGCCAATTTCCTCGATAATGGAACCTGACAAATTAAAACCGCCACTAAAAAAACGAGATTTAGTACAATTTGTTCCCCCACTACTTCAAAAAATTGCTCCAAAAACGGATGCTCCCAAAAAATTGGATCCGCCGAAAACAAACGACAAACTATACATAGCGTGTCCTTACCAAATGGACGCAAAATTACAACCTAAAATAGTAATAACTAATATACTACCGAATTTTAATATAATTGATGAAGAAAGTTCTTTAGATAATTATGAGAAAAGACAACGTTTACGGCGATTGAAACATTTGTCTAAACCTAAAGATGTTAAACAGGACGCTAAGAAGGTGGATAAGACTGAAATTCGTAATATAATTACACCTGATAAGGTAAAAAATGAGATATATAAAGAATTTGCAAATACTAAAGTAGTAATGGATGGAGACAGCAGTGATAGTGACACTGATGATTATGGAGAGGATGACTTCAGAATGTACGAAGACATCATCGAGGAGTATGGCGCTAAGGATGACGACAAGAAAGGGAAGGTTGACTTTATGGCTGGTCTTAGATTAGCGACACTAGAAGCTTATAAAGGTATGTTAACTGTACAGGTACAGAAATACATCTTATCACAATCAATCAAAATATTTAATGTTTTCTTTAATAAAGTTGCAATATATTGTTTCATTGGAGCTGGCATAGCAAGGCGGTATAATTAATTATAATATAATCCAGATACATTCGACATTGCCACGCTACTGTGCGGAATCAGGCCAAACGGTCCTGCAATTGTAAAGCATATTTTGTTTAATAGATTTCTTCAAAACTTTCCAGAAAAAGACCTGGAGCTTCAAGACAAGGTGCTTAGAAACGACTCAGTAGCATCAGCATACGCAGCAGTGGGTCGTCTCGACGTGTTGATGAACGTTCCGTCCGGGGAGACAACCGAAGATTGCGAGGTGGACAGAGAGGAAGAGACGACACCGGAGAGTGAGGATATACAACAAGAGAACAGAACTGCGACACAGAGGAAGAAACTATTCTTATCAAAGTTGAAACTGATACAAGTTACGCAGAAGTATAAAGAAGGTTAGTAAGACCAAAATTAAGAAGTTTTAAATATCATAGAATACAGGTTTTAATAGTCTGCACTAGACACGATTGGTGGATTACGACCCCAATACCTCTCACAGAGACAAGGGTTGTGACCCTGCACGGGAACAGTATAGGATTATTTTTGGATCAAACTTGGGTGTTTTCATCATTCAATAATAATTAAATGTTAAAATTAATTGTCTAATTTCAATTTCAGGATACGACAAAGTTTGGCATGAAATATTAAAAGAAAGAAAACGCCGCTACAGCAACCCCGATGGTGAAAATAACAGCAAAGAACCGCGCCTAGGATTCGATCCTAACTGCCAACTGAGACTTCTGACTGAAATCAATAAATGCGTCAATGAAAACAACAACCTTATCAAAAAGAGATTAGACTCAGTTACCAACGGAAATGCGAATGATGACAGCATAAAAGTGCTAGCAGAAAAGAACTTCTCAGAATTAAATCGCCTATCCAAAATGGCCGACAACAGCGTCAAACTGTTCAAGGTCCCAAATTCCAGAAAACGAGACTTAACTCCTGGTTTTGACAGCGAGAATATTAAAAAACCAAGCATACAGATACAACAGCCGTACCAAGATTACCCTAAGATTAAGATACCAAGTATTTCAAAGATAATTTCTTTGAAGACGACGCAGGAGTGTGCGTCGGCGACAACGACGCAGGCGACATCGATGGACGAGCCGCAGAACTCGGCGGCAGGGGTGACGGAGATGTTCCAAGAGTCCACATCTTCCGGAAGGAGTAGAGATATGAGCTGTCAAGTGGATGTACCAGCGTGGCCGGACGTTGAAGCTCTGGTGAAGAGTTATAAGGATTATGATGCAGGTAATTGATTTAACAATATTATTCTATACATTTTTCTTACTGAGTATATCGAAGCTTTGAATCCTAACTTTAAAATTTCTGTACAAATAAAATCTTCGGACATAGGCCAATAAATAATCTCACCAAAACATTATTTCAGCCCGCCGAAAAGAGATAGCCGATCTCCACAAGCGCAACACAACCCTCAAAATAGAGGGCGCTCACATCACTTGTTCAGCTTCCCGAGACTCGGACCATGCGCGTGCGCTCCTAGCCGAGCGACAGAACCTCGCCGTGGAAGAAAACAATCTCCGACTGTCGTTACAGAGGATACAACAAGCTATCGAAGTTATTAGGAACTACTAATTGGGGGACGAGGTCGGTTTATCGAACTCAAACAAAGTTCGGGCAGTCTAAAACGGCCACTTAGCAATATTCCTAAAGGTTCACTTCGTGAATGAATATTGCAAGTATAATGACGTTGCTGCTGTTGAAATTTTACAAAACGAACATATTTTATCTTACACTTTATAAGGTTGAAAATCTGTAAAATAAGTTTGACAGATTGAAGTTTGGCGTCTGTACATGGCATAGTACGAACAAAACGTAGAGACACGTGGTTTTTATAATTAAAATTAGGGTCACTGCTTACACTATAGAAATAATTATTTTATACGTAGGTATACTAAAATACAGATCCTAAGGTGTTAAGGTATGCTTGACTTGGTTGCAAATGGGTATGTCAGACTCGACATTGTAATTTAATTCTGCAATATTCTGGGCGCACTGTAAAAATTCGCTACAGACAATTTTTGAAGTAAAAATCGTTGTGATTTGGAAGTCGATGAAATTAAAAAGCGATAGTATAAAGAGACGGACACATAAATTCATAAGAAGAAGAAGAAGTGGGAGAAAATGAGATAGGAAGCATTTTATTGAAGCCAAAATTTTTGAAGGTTTCATTTCTACCAAGTGCGAATTTTTTTACTATGCTAATAGAAATAATAATAAGCAAGCGCGATTAATGCCGTATAAAAAAAATGTATATAATTTAGTCAATAGTTAGAGTTGACGTGGACAAATATTTTGTTATAATGTTACTTGTTAGTAATTAGTTGTTATTACTTTTACTTTATAGATGGCCAAGCCAGTTTAAGGTCGTAAAGTGCAATAGGTACCAAAAAAACCCGTAATTAATCTCATGGGGTGTTATATACCCCTTGACGGGGTGTATAATACCCCAGTTACGATGGCGACCCCATAACACCTTCATAGGTAGAACTTTTAAAATTCTGGATATTGCGCGATGATTTTCCCAGGAGCTTCACAAAAACACCTCACCTAACCAAACCGAACCATAGGATGCCCAAAAGTTGGGTGTTTTTAAAAGAAGACGGTATTTTTGTGTTTGTTTGTTCAATACGCAAAAAAATATTTTACCCATTCAGGTAGACGGAGCCCACAGTCCTTTATGATTAAATATCAAGCGGTAATAGTCATTTGCTTGTAGATATTTTGTATTTCATTATATGGGTATCACGCACCCTACGCGACCGATAATGCAACTTTTTAAGTGACAAGTAAGGCTAATAATATGGCTAAAGAAAAATCTCATCGGTATAATTAAAATCTACCTACTCAAACTCGAAATAGATGTAAGATCACTGTATAAATTATAAACAAAGCATATTTCGGCCTACAGGTGATTGAAATTAATATCTAATCTAATGACGTTAGAATTGTAAGATAATTTGTAAATTAATTAATTTAATAAAATGTAAACGTAGTATAATTTTGCATAACCTCAAAATGGGGTCTGTCTTCTTTCTTTATTTATACAAAAAAACTAAAAAATTAAGTTTTAACCTTAAAGGTTAAATTTATTTGTACCAAAAATTGTAGAAATATGTTTTTGTCAATTTAATTGTATGATAGAAATAACTAGTCAGATATTTTTTAGGTAATATTTATTACTGTAAAGGTTTAAGACACATTGAAATAATGCAATAATTACATTACCGATAATTGACACTATTTTTTAAATAAATATATATTTTTCTTTTTTTGATCACATCACTGACAAGTTTCTTGTTTGTAGTGCTAATTGTTTCCCACCTGTCAGAATATACCGGACACACTGCACTGTAGCCACTTTATGAGGGAAGTAAAAAGGCCCATTTTTGTTCAGAAAACTTACTGACTGACAGTACAGTTAGTTACTGTCTCTGAAGCTGACAGTAGGTACTTTATGTTGTTTCATGTTATAAGTTTTGACGTGATAACGTCTTATAATTCGATGGCCGGCTGCACGCACGAAAAAAGATGACGTCATGCGGCACTACCTCGCTCTGTAGCGTTCCATAGCAACGGCGTGTCAATTGTTTGTTTATATAATTATAGCAACGTAAGTGCAGTATTTTCTTATGACGTCGTCACGTTCAACTATCGTCAGTAAACCGACTTTACAGACAACCGATTTTTTTTTTAATACCTTGCCCCACACCAGGAATTTCTCCTGTATCGTGGGTGCGTTTACAAACATAGAAACTCACATACACAAACACCCAGACCCGGAACAACTACTTGCAGATCATACAAATATTTGTTCCGTGCGGGGATCGAACCCCTACACTTTGCACAGCATTCGATCGCTCGGCCACTGCGCCAACCGTGTCGTCAAATAATAAATGTAATCACTGTATAATAAAATAACCATGTAATAAAACATTTTTGAAAAGAACGCTTCATTAAATTTTGAAAAATGAACACTTACAATAAGCAATTAATAAACTTATTTTAAGGTTTAACCTTAAAGGTTAAAATTTGTACCAAAAATTGTAGAAATATGTTTTTGTCAATTTAATTGTATGATGGAAATAAACTTAATTTTCGATTTGTGCGATGTACTCAGCATTTATCTATTGAAAAGGCATGGTAGTTTTTGGCAGAACTAAGTTTACTAAAATATTATAATTTTAGTACCTATACCAACATAATAATAAAATACTGTGATTAATTTTCATCGAAATGCTTGTAATCCATTTTTTTATTTGAATTATTGTAAAATACTTTTCGCGGGAACTAATACTAAATAGTGAAACAATAAAAAGATACTCAACATTTTAAAATCTTGTTTTATTACAAAATTATCAAATAGTAATACTGCGTAGAGCATTATTCTTGTGGTTTAACAATTTACAAAGTGTACAGTCACGAGCAATAGTAAGTATACACTAAGCAGTATTCAAAAACGATCTTGTGCTACCATACTGATTAAACTTTTTCATTTTCATTAGACTTCTATTTTGTTAGCCATACTATTACGAAATAGTTCTTATTTTGAAGTGTAAACCAGTAGTTTACGAGTAAATTGCGTTTGAATTTTGTTAAGTGTTTACATGTTATTGCTCGTGACTGTAAATGTCATTATAAATCCTACTAATATTATAAACTAGCTGTGCCCGCGACTTCGTTCGCGTGGATGTCGGAACTTAACAATGTATTTTTTAGTGGCGCGAATCCCTATCGGTGAAAGTCTCCAGAGTCACGTGAGAGGGCGTCATGCTCTCGGTCAAAGGCGCTTTGCAGTCCTCGCTGCTTTCTTGGGAGAGCAAATTTCGCGGTCAGAATTCTCTGCGAACTTAAGCGCGACTGCCTTTCGGTGAAAAGTCTCAGACTCACGTGAGTGGTCCTCCAAACCCTCCTGTGATCGAGAAACTGCCTTAAGAGAAGACTGTATTCAGTGTAGTACTGTAGACAGACGTTGCGTAGGCGTTTCTGACGATAGAGTTTTGAGTTACCTTGCTCGAATTACTCTAAGGCTCACTTCACGATATTATGATTCCTGGGACTTTTCGCATTTCGGCTATGATATATATTTAAAAAAAAAAACTGTTCCAAACAAATAAAAAGTTGAACCAAATAAGTCAACAATTTACAACAAAACAAACTTTCAATATGAGAATGAAGACTAATAAAATTTCAAACGACGTTGTAAATAAAACTACTTGACTCAAATAGCAAGTTATTATAAATTTATTTCGCACTTCAAAATTAACGGGTAGATCGAATCTAACCAAAACATTTCGAAAGATGACGGTCAGTTCAGACCGAGACGCGAAGCGACGCGACGATGCGCGCACCCTTTTAAGAGCCATTCAAAATAAGACTTTATTTTCTTCGCTAAAAGATGCACATTTCGTTGTGAAAATGTTGAATGTGCCACGCAGCACTGCACCACGTGGCGTAGACCGACGCATCTCCACGCAGACACGCGCCCCTGCGCCTGCTGAAGCCGCATGACGCAGCGCGATGCCGCCTCTCAACGCCTCTCGACGCCGGCGCCGCCAGGCGTAGCCGAGGCTGCCCCGTGGTGACTTCTCTACTATTTTATATTTTTGTTCACATTTCGTGTAGATTTCATGCAGTTCGGTCGAGCGCTCTTTTTTTTATCGTGGTAAAATCGTCAAATGAGTCCTCCCATCCAGGGCAGAGTGGGAGGGACTGTAAAATTCGTACTGACTAAAATCCAGTGTGTCCTTACGTTTCGGGGTCACGGTAATGATATAAGTCCCGCGATCTCGGTAGGCTTTGACCCTCTAGAGGGGGGCCCCGTCATCTTGCTGACGATCTTTGAGGCGCGCGCGGAACACAACGCGCCGTCGACCCGAGCATGGTCCATGGTCAGGCGGCCAATTGCCCATTACTCGCCACCCGCTTGTCCGCCCCTCCGGTGGCCGGAGATCGCCTTGCGATGTCCGTAGCCTTGGGCGTCTACCACTGCGGCTGAGGCGGAGGGAGGACTCAGTCTCTGTCCTATCCCTCACGCGGCCCGGCTCCTCCTTCGCGAGCATGACTGCTTCGCAGACGGAAGCGACTGCTTCCCACTCCGTCTCTACCTGCTATGCTGCAGGGAGAGACGGAGTATGAAGCGGTCGCCTCGACCAATGCCGGGCGCGAGAGGTCTTCGCCTATCGCCGTCGTGAGGATACTGCGGTGTTCTGCCGAAGCGAGACGATCCTGCACCGTATGCTCCACCGTGTTTTCCGGGCGATCCTCGCAGTGGTGACACCCAGACGTTTCCTCCTTCCTCATCAGACACAGGTACTCGTACCTCCCGAAACATCCGTGTCCGGTGAGGACCTGCGTCATGCGGTAGGTCAGGACACCGTGACGCCTTTCCAGCCACTCCTCAAAGAAGGGTCTTACTTTTTCTTTCTTTACTTTTCAATTTCTAAAAAAAAAAACTATATATTGCAGTTTCGAATAGTGTTCGTAGTCACAGTCGAAATGGTAGACTGTGGTAGACTGCGGGGCGGACGCGGGGCTGGTAGGATGTACAGACGTTCCGCTGCGCCGCGCGACGTGTCACTGCGCAGCGCGGCTTCGTGAAGTCTGGATGCGCCTGCGCGACGTCGCGATGAGCATCGTGGGACAGCGCGGCTCATCGCGGCGCAGCGAGGTGCAGCGCGGCGCAGAGCGGCGCAGAGCGAAACCTCAGGCCTCTTCAGGCATCGTCGCGTCGCTTCGCGTCACGGTCTGAACTGACCCTAAAACGAATAGGTACGCACGCAGTTGATCGATTAATGGCGAGTGATGGCGCTGGTTCTATATTCGGACACACTATTATAATTTTTATTAATTTAAATTTTGTTATGAGATGCGAACTGATTACAATTAAACTAAAAACTTAATGTACTTAACTTTAACGTAATTTACTCACAAATTGTTGCGTATAAATGTTACGTGAAGTTGTGATACCAAGCATAATCCTTTTTTTTTCCTAAAATAAAAGATTTTTTCTAAAATCAAAGTAGCCTAAGTTATTCCTTATTACATCAGCTACCTGCCAATAAAAGTCCCGTCAAAATCGGTCCAGCCATTTCAGAATGTTACGTAAAGTTGTGATACCAAGTACACATAATCCTATTTTTTTTTAAAGTTAAAGATTTTTCTAAAATAAAAGTAGCCTATGTTATGCCTTATTACATCAGCTACCTACCAATAAAAGTCCCGTCAAAATCTGTCCAGCCATTTGAGAATGTTACGTAAAGTTGTGATACCAAGTACACATAATCCTATTTTTTTCTTTAAGTAAAAGATTTTTCTAAAATAAAAGTAGCCTAAGTTACTCCTTATTACATCAGCTACCTACCAATAAAAGTCCCGTCAAAATCGGTCCAGCCATTTGAGAGAATGTTACGTAAAGTTGTGATACCAAGTACACATAATCCTATTTTTTTTTTAAAGTAAAAGATTTTTCTAAAATAAAAGTAGCCTATGTTATGCCTTATTACATCAGCTACCTACCAATAAAAGTCCCGTCAAAATCGGTCCAGCCATTTGAGAATGTTACGTAAAGTTGTGATACCAAGTACACATAATCCTATTTTTTTCTTTAAGTAAAAGATTTTTCTAATATAAAAGTAGCCTAAGTTACTCCTTATTACATCAGCTACCTACCAATAAAAGTCCCGTCAAAATCTGTCCAGCCATTTGAGAATGTTACGTAAAGTTGTGATACCAAGTACACATAATCCTATTTTTTTTTAAAGTAAAAGTTTTTTCTAAAATAAAAGTAGCCTAAGTTACTCCTTATTACATCAGCTACCTACCAATAAAAGTCCCGTCAAAATCGGTCCAGCCATTTGAGAATGTTACGTAAAGTTGTGATACCAAGTACACATAATCCTATTTTTTTTTAAAGTAAAAGATTTTTCTAAAATAAAAGTAGCCTAAGTTACTCCTTATTACATCAGCTACCTACCAATAAAAGTCCCGTCAAAATCGGTCCAGCCATTTGAGAATGTTACGTAAAGTTGTGATACCAAGTACACATAATCCTATTTTTTTTTTTTTAAAGTAAAAGATTTTTCTAAAATAAAAGTAGCCTATGTTATGCCTTATTACATCAGCTACCTACCAATAAAAGTCCCGTCAAAATCGGTTCAGCCATTTCAAAGATTAGCCGATACAAACAGACAGACAAACAGACAGACAGACAGACAAAAATTTTAAAAAATGTTGTTTTGTTGTATGTATCGTATAAATATTCATATGCAAGTTGAAAAAAACGGTTATTTCAATATTACAAACAGACACTCCAATTTTATTATAGGTATAGATGCGAAAGTTTGTGAGGATGTATGCATGTATGTGTATGTAGGTATGTTTGTTACTCTTTCACGCAAAAACCACTGAATGGATTTGGCTAAAATTTGGTATACAGATAGTTTATAACCTGGATTAACACATAGGATAGTTTTTATCCCGATTTTAGGTTCCCGTGGGATAATTTTCGATTTGTAGCGGGTGAAGCCGCTGGCAACAGCATATTAATAAATTAATACAGGTTTTACATCATAATTTTTTTTATATTTAATGATAGGTTCGCGTTTGACTACGATCTCGCATCACAATTCCTAAAACCGCATTTTAGACATTAAACTGTATAAAAACAACGTTAAATTAAACGCATAAAATATGGTTTTTGTAATAAATAGCATTCATTAAAGTTATTAAATCAATGAAATAACAGTATTTAATTTGACGTAGGTAATTACTCACTGGATCGTGAAAACTGGAGGTCATGGGGAGCAGTGGGATGAAGTAGGCTAGCAGTATTAGTAATTACTCGCACTTAGAGCTCTGTAGCTAATCTCAGTCTGTGAATCTAGAGACGTCAAAATAAAAAATAAATCGTCTTGAGGAGAACTTTCGATTAGTTTGTGCTATACTCGTATTACTATTGCCCACTGGGGCAATTTTGCCCATTCTCCAAGCTTTGGAACGGGAATGAGAAGTCATACGGAGCGTAGATTTACAACAATGTTGTTGTTATTTAGTTAAACAATTTTTATTTAGACTTTAATATAAACCGTTATCTAAGACTTTCACTATGTTAATTTTTTGCGGCTAATTCCATATTTGAAAAGATTTTTCGAATAAAAAAAATATTTATTTATTTAATGGTCAAGAAAGTCAATGGACAATCTTTAAAGGCCTTTACGCGAGTGCATGATCTGGCGATACGATCTCTGTAACGTATGGATCTCCATATTTTGTGCTTTCTCACTGTCGGCGTCAGATCGCATTGCGTTCTGCCTTTACAGAGATCACACTCGATCAGATCGCATCGCCAGATCGGATCGGGTCACGCCTCAGAGCTGTCAGCAATATGACGGGATTTTAGTCAGTACAAGTCTGACAGTCCCTCCTGCCCTGGGTGGGAGGACTCATTTGATGATTTTACCACGCTAAAGAAAACAAATCGCCAGATCGGATCGCCGAAACGGATCGCGCTCTGTCGGTAAAGGCCTTTAATGGAAATAATACTCAAATCTGAACGGATTAGGGAATGCCTTCAGCCTTCAGCAGCAGAAATACAAAAAAATAAATAAAGGAGAATTAAACAACGTGTAACGCCAAAAGCGCAAAACCTCTCGTGGGGTAACTCAGCCCATGTTACTGAACAATTTTTGTTCTAAGTCTTTTGGAAATTCGCAAAACGGGTTTTTCATGCAAAATGAGAAATTGGTCGGGCACATAAAAAACAACGACGATATAATACTAGACTGGTAATAACAGGCGACCGATGTCTGCCAACACATTAGGCAAAAAAGTCTTATATCCGTCTCATTTCGACCAATCCTGTGAGCCGTAAACATACGTTGAGACAGAACCGACCTTGAGTTAGCCAATCACAACGCAGTACCCCGCCTCCCTCGCTTACGTAGTACCTCAGCGAGTTGGCAGAATAGTTTTGTTCGTTAGATCGTGCAATGCGTAGTCTAGTATTATATCGTCGTTGATAAAAAAACATTTTTTTTTTGCGAATTTCCAAAAGTCTTAGAACAAAAATTGTTCAGTAACATGGGCTGAGTTACCCCACGATTGGTTTTGCGCTTTTGGCGTTACACGTTGTGGAATCATACTTTAGGTTATAACCTAACGCCGCGCCGGGTCGCGATACTGTGTAAACAGGACATTAGCAGCAGGCAACGACGATATAATACTAGACTCCTAATAACAGGCGACCGATGTCTGCCAACACATTAGGCAAAAAAGTCTTATATCCGTCTCATTTCGACCAATCCTGTGAGCCGTAAACATACGTTGAGACAGAACAGACCTTGAGTTAGCCAATCACAACGCAGTACCCCGTCCCCCTCGCTTACGTAGTACCTCAGCGAGTTGACAGAATAGTTTTTGTTCCTTAGATCGTGCATGCGGAGTCTAGTATTATATCGTCGTTGGCAGCAGGTGATGGTTCAACTGGGGTCCTCGAAGCAGCAAAGAGCAGTTCCAACCATGATCAGCACAATACCCAGGATAGACCCTGAAAAGTAAAGGATACAGTTTTAAATAAACGATGTACAACTGGTACTGTTTTCATTTGAAAATTAACTTTATGTGCATGACATTAACGTTCTTATTCGTTTGATCAAACGTTGCCCCACTCTAGGAATTTCTTCTGTACCGTGGGTGCGTTTACAAACAACAACTACTTGCAGATCATACAAATATTTGTTTCGAGCGGAGATCGAACCCCCAACACGTTGTACAGCAGTCGATCGCTCAACCACTGCGCCAATCGTGTCGTCAATAAAAAAACTGGTAGTTTCCATTTAAAAACGAACTTTATTTGCATGAAATTAAGAGTTCCTATTCGTTTGATGACAGTAATTTGTAGGAATATGCGCATAATTTCAGGAAGGGATGTCAGGGGACGAGCTCGTGGCTAAATAATTACAGCCGCACAGGTCGATCTTCCCGGGTTAAGCGGCGCTTGCCGAGGTTGGTCTGTGGATGGGTGAAAATCTGTCATAGCGAGTTTCCTCCGTGCATCAGAAAGCACGTGAAGCCGTTGGTGGTGGCTGGCATTTGTAGATCTTTGATAGGTTGTTACGAGTACTATTAGCACAGAATACTTAATAGTAGGTACTACGTACAGAAGTGTCACTTCCCAAAAGCAAACAAATGTAGAATCTTTGCTCGAGAGAACAAAGTAAGAATATGTACGGAGAGCGTGCAAAACGGGCGGCAGCCGACTGTGAAACCCGTCCACGGTGCGCCCGCGTGTGCTTCCAGTTTCATACTACAAGCACACGCGGGCGCACCGTGGACGGTGCTACACCGCAGAGTGCGTCAGTCAGGCCTGCTTAATTAGTCAGAAGCTCTAAGTCTGACAACCAATCTTACTATGGGGTATCGTATTACCCAGTTACTGGGTTGTGGAGATCCGATATTTGCTCGCTCCATGTAAAATACTGGTATTCAGCTGCATCTGGTTCGACTGGAAGCCGACCCCAATATAGTTGGGAAAAGGCTAGGCAGATGATGAACGATTGGTTATCGTTTGCCCACTATCTCGCCTGATAGTAAGTGATGATGTAGCAAGGTTGCCCTGAAGTATGATGATGCACGTAATTTGAGGCGGATACGTACTTTTATCCAGCGGTTCTTCAGCTCCAATACCAGCGCCAGTGACAGCGGTGAATACGAAGGCGAGGCTGTTAGCCACGGGTACTGCCACCGACAGCGGCGCGCGCTGCACGGCAGCCAGATAGCTCAGCGACCCCGCCTGGTTCACCAGCCAGGGTACCACGTACTGCAACATGTTATAATGACTGTTAATGCTTTTTTTTAGCGTGGTAAATTAATCATATGAGTCTTCCCACCCAGGGTAGGGCGGGAGGGACTGATAGACTTGTACTGACTAAAACCCACGGTGTCATTCAATAGCCCTTTACCTACGTTCCTGGGTCACGGTAATTCGTTAATCCCGCGATCCCGGCATGCTTTGGCCCTCTAAGGGGGGCCTTGTCATTGTGCTGTTAGATCTTTGAGGCGTGCGTGGAATTTAATGCGCCATTATGGTCGGACAGCGACTCGCCCATTACTCGCCGTCCGCACACCCTACGCTGTTAAAGCATAAAGATGTTTATATGATCAAGTTAAAGCCCTATTTTTTCATGGTAAAATCATCAAAAGAGTCCACTCCTCTGCCTGGGTGGAGCAAAAGGGAGGGTTCCTTCAATAGCCTTTACGCTCCAGGGTCATGTTTACTTGTTTTGACAGTCACGCGACAGTTAAAATAAATTAATAAAGTAAAATTTAAAGAAATTGAAAAGTGGACCATTTTACGAGTCCCCGATGAATTGTTCGCACTGAATTGTGACTATTTTATTACTGTTTGTATGATACATATTATTATGATATTGCTAAATTGGCGTTTTTAGACTCTGTTCAGGTTTAAGAAAAAAAAAAACATGGAAAAAATCCAGTAGCACTGCCCTGCCCGACTTAGGAAACAAACCTAGAACCTCATATTATGCCAATAAGGAAATTATTATACCTTGTAAATCTATACATATAATAAAATCGTAGAAAAGCAGTGTTTGTGCACGCTAATCTTCGGAACTACTGGACGGATTTGATTGATTTCTTTTTTGTTGTAAAGGTTTTAAGCGTGGCCAACACATAGGCTATAATTTATCTTGGAAACTTGAACACCTGATGCAGAACTGCAATAGATCAGCTAAAGTATAAGAGATACAAAAATGATGCCGTAACAAAAATTGTTCCACGTGATGAGCATTTTCTGCTGAGAGAATAAAATTGAAGATCCTGGACACCTGATGTGGAACTTCAAGAGCCCAGCTTCACTATAACATATACAGGAATGACGTCTTAGCAAGAGTTGTTCAGCCTGATGAGCACCTTCTGTTGATGTATAAAAATTGAAGATCTGGAACACCTGATGTGGAACTCCAAGAGCCCAGCTACACTATAACATATAAGGGAATGACGTCTTAGCAAGAGTTATTCAGCCTGATGAGTACTCTCTGTCAACGTATAAAAATTGAAGATCTGGAACACCTGATGTGGAACTCCAAAAGCCCAGCTACACTATAATAAATATACAGGAATGACGTCTTAGCAAGAGTTGTTAAGTCTGATGGGCATTTCCTGTTGTCTTACAAAAATGAAAGATCTGGAACGTCTGGAATCGTCTCGCGCATCCCGTTGTTTTCCCGTCCCCAGGCTCCTAGAATTCGACATCAGATCTTCGATTTTGACGACCCCGACTGCTGGCATAAGCAACAGGATCCGCGTACGAAGTCGCGGGCAGAAGCTAGTCGTGAATAAAACGGCTTACCTTCCAATTGCCGAGTAGGAAGGTCAATTCAGCCCAGACTTGTCCCGCTACAGTGGTGGCTGTGACGTCACGCAGTCCCTTCGTACCCTGGCGTATGAAGGGGTTGGTACAACCCCACAGTACACCGGTCAACACCAAGAGGCCTTTAAATGGGAGAAAATAGTGTTGGAAAAAAAGCCGGCAAAGTGGTCTACAAGACCAATTGCCATACATAATGGCATTTAGAATGTTGTTTGTAGAAATAGTCTACAAATGATAGTCCTGACCGAAATTAGCCACGACGGCCAATCTGACGACGGTCGTGATGGCAAGGTTGAAGCAGTGTCAGAGTGTTCGACTGAACGGAAGGAATATTTGTAAAATCTGCAAGTAGTTGTTCGCCGGGTTTGGGTGTTTGTGTATGTGAGTTTCTATGTTTGTAAACGCACTCACGAAGTCACGATACAGAAGAAATTCTTAGCGTGGGGAAAGGTTTAAAAAAAAAACTCCGTGTAGGTTAGCCACGCGCGAAGACTGGAGAGAGATCACGCGCAAACGGCTCAACGTGATTTCCGAGCCGCGGGGGTATTATACCGCCAACTTCCAAACACCGTGTACTGAGAAATTGTAATAAAAAAACCCAATTACACTTTTTGGCCTACCCAAGAATCGAACCCAGGACCAGCCAGCTCAGCAGCCGTCTTTGGAACCACTCGGAAACACCAAAAAGACCAGCCAGCTCTCCAGTACAATCCGTCATTAACTAGTTAATTCAATGATACTGAGTTACTAAAAATGTAACAGTATTTTGGGGACGTCGATCCGTTTTAAGGCCCTATACAGTTGCCAATTTGAACAAGAATCATCTGCCTAGCCTTTTCCCAACTGTATTGGGGTCGGCTTCCAGTCGAACTAGATGCAGCTGAATATCAGTATTTTACATGGAGCGACTGCCTGTCGAACCTCCACAACCCAGTAACTGGGTAATACGATACCCCATGGTAAGACTGATTGTCAGACTTTAGAGCTTCTGACTAGCAGTAACGACTGTCAAAGATCTACAAATGACAGCCGGGACCAACGGCTTTACGTGCTTTCCGAGGTACGGAGGAAACTCGCTATGACAGATGGTCACGGTCACGTGTGTCCACAGACGCGCAACTTAAAGGTAAGCGTCCACAGGTCGGCATCGTACGTATCGGACGCATCGCATCAAACGGATTTCTGTATCGGCAGCAATCGGATTGCCGACGCGAGTATCAGCAATCGGATTGCCGATGCGACCTTCATCGCGTCCACTGATCGGCATTCCGTATGACGTCATCGGTACGCATCGCATGTAGGCATTGCTGATGAGCCGTCCGTACGATGCGGATCAGTGGACGCAGTTGTATGAGTTTTAATACAAGGCAAACTAAAATCCGTTACGTACGATACGTCCGATACGTGCGATGCGGGCCTGTGGACGCTTACCATAACCCGGCAGTTCGGCCTGTGCGGCTGTAATTATTTAGCCACGAGCTCCTCATTTGAACAAGAAAAATGTTCATAAATTTTGAAGCGTAAAAAATAGCCTCTCTCATAGGTATCCCTATTCGATTTTGTCTATATTTCCATGACGCTGTATTGAAAGAAAGGAGATTTATTGGAACACACAGGACAGAACGAACAAAATTACATCAATAAAAACAACAAAGAAAAACAAAAATTAAATAAAAGAAAAACAAAAAGCAAAACCAAACAAAAAAAATTAGTCCTGTGTGAGGCCAAAAGGCATTGAATATTGAATACTATAAATCAAAGGAGACACTTGCCAAATCATTCCAATCAATGAAAGGTATTTAGTGAGTAGGAGAGTGGCTTTCAATGAAGCTTTCAATAGATTAAATGTGAATGATACCTACTCGATTACAGGAATTTCGAATGAAGTTACAATGTTTTCATTAACAGGATCTAAATATTACTAAGTACGTCAAGATAACGCACTTGCCGATTTAGATAATAGATATTGTTGCCAATAGAAATTGTTACGTCGACCGTATTGCGAGACCAATCTACAAGCTTCTCGAAGGTTCCACAAGATTCTCGACTATTCTACTGAAGATTGGTCTGGAAGTTTCTAGAAAATTATACTCTGTTCTAGATGGTTCTAGAATGTTCCAGAAATAATGGGACTGTGTAGAAGTCTATGAATGTTTCTAGAACTTTCGACTATCTTCTAGAAACATCTAGTGGGTCCGGCCGGGGTATAGTTAGGACCTGAGTTAGATAGAGGCGACTCGAAAGTGAACTCGAAACGATAATCTACAAGCGACATTTAAGTGTGTTTTGGTGTTGAATAGCGTTAAGTGATTGTTGTAATTAGTGATTTGTGTGTCAAAAAGATTATTTAGTTTTAATTGTGTTAATTAATTTATCCCCTACCCAGCTCGAAACAATATTAATATTGTAAACGCATATTACTTCTTCGTCGTGTCGATGATTCCTTAAGTCTAAATGAGCTTCGACCAAAACTCTGCCACATTTACGGCGTTGGTGGTGGCCTCGGACAGGTCCCTTAGAGTGCAGGTGGAATTGCTCAAAGCACAAGTGAGGAGGTGGGCATATTACTTAGGTAGATACCTACGCATGAAAACGCACGATAAAGTTATGGCTTATTGACTATTGTTATACACTCGTGTCCTCCTCTTTTTGTGTTTTTTTTTTTTTTTTTTTTTTTTTTTTTTTTTTTTTTTTTTTTTTTTTTAGCGTGGTAAAATCATCAAATGAGTCCTCCAACCCCGGGCAGGGCGGGAGGGACTGTCAGACTTTTACTGACTAAAATCCACGGTGTCCTTCAATAGCCCTTTCTGTTCCAGGGTCACGGTAAGGAAATAATCCCGCGACCCCGGCAGGCTTTGGCCCTCTGAGAGGGGGGCCCCGTCATTATGCTGACGCTCTTTGAGGCGCGCGTGGGACACAACGCGCCGTCGACCCGGGGCCTCTTTTTGTGTTACAGAATATTTTTGAGCTCGCTGCGCACGATCTTCAGTGTTTTTTACGACTCAGAAGCTTCAAAGTTTTTTAGGTCGATTTTAAATCGCGCTTAAATAGGTACTTACGTTATTAGTCGCGGGGATCCGTATGGACCCCAGGATTTACTTTTGACAATAGAATAGAATAAATAAGTGAAAATATTTATTTTATATAAGAATTTCAAGAACAACATCTAAATTACCAAAATAATGTAAGTCTCTAAGAAAATAACAAAATTATAAATTTCTAAAATAGTAATCAAAATTATCTTAAATTTTTAAGCACATGAATCACAAACTTTTGTAATGTGTTCATTACACATAAACTTGTTGCATTTACAAGGCTTCGTTTTTGTTTTTCTGTCGTTAGACCTCGGACATAGGTGACAACGGCCTTTGGAACCACTTGAACTGCTTCCAAAAGTAGAAGATTCGGTATCACTTTGAAGTCGTTTTTTCAAGGCCCGTGGCAGAGCAGTAATTACAGCTATCTTTGTTTTAATTTTTTTTACAAGTTCCATTGTGTTCTTTAGCCTGAAAAATTTTACAAATAACCATGAAACGTAAGTTTACATAAAATTGTGAAAAAAAAAACATTATTTTCATCATTACACTTACCAAAATTGTACTACACTATTAGTCGCGCGGGGTCTGTTGGACCCCAGGCACCTCCGTATAGCAAGAGTTTTCGACGCTGCGGCTCGTAGAACACTGAGACGGGAGGAGCAGGTAAGCTAGGAAGGTACCAAGACGTAAAGGCCGCGTAAGTGTAATATTTGCCGAAATATGACAAAAACAATCTCGCTTGGGGTCTAATAGACCACACGCGACTAATTAAAGGTTAAAACTCATCTTGTCATAGTGCAGAAAATATAAATTTTAGAAGTCATTTCGCTCGCTTCAATGAAGGCTTGTCTCAATCCAGAATGCTATAATTCTTCAAGCTTACTGCTCTTACTTCTAAAAAGATGTCTTGGCATTTCATGGCTGAATGAGGACTAGGTCTTCCAGCTATCATTTCAATAAAAAATTGTCTTGTAGTGGTCCAGAAAGCTAAATTTTTTTCGACCTCGCTGCGCTCACTCTTCAACGAAGACTTGGGCTGTCAGTCTAGATGTCAGCTATGATCAATACCTACATAGAATTTGTACACATCTTCTTTGGAGAAATGCATCATATCAATCATGAACGCGATCAAACTTTTCGCGCGTGGAACACAACGCACCGCCGCGCCGACCTGGGCATGGTCCATATTCGCACATTACTCGCCGCCCGCATGCCCATCGTGTTCATACTTAGCTTTACCTTTTACTAAGTTTACGTGTGTCCGTTTCGACCGCGCGGCCATGACGTTTTTTTTAAATAAAAACCATCCCAAGTTTTTGTAAAAAAATGTAAAAGTCGATTCCCAAAAACCATAAATTTGTCAAAGCAATGGTTAAAAAGTTATAAGGGTTTAAACGTGGCCGCGCCATCGAAACTTTCCGAACCGCGCGGCCATGGAGATCTTTAAAACTAAGAGTCGCAGAGACCTGAAATTTTGGGAAATAGTAGATTGAATTTGTAAACCAAATGTAAAAATATAGAAAAAAATCCTGTGTTTGTATTTTAGGAGTTGTAAGGATAAAACCTTATGGCCGCGCCATTGAAACGGTGTCAAAAACGTTATAGCCGATATCTCACTGAAAAAGAATCTCAGACGTCTGAAATTTTTTGTAAAACACAGATTTGAATTTGTCGAAACTAGTAAAAATACAACAAAAAATCCTAGGTTTATATTTCAGGAGCTGTAAGACTAAAACGCCATGGCCGCGCCATCGAAACGTTGAAAATTTCGTTTTTCGCCAATATCTCACTGAAAAAGCATCGCAGAGGTCTGAAGTTTTTTGTAAAACACAGATTTGAATTTGTCAAAACTAGTAAAAATACAACAAAAAATCCTAGGTTTAAATTTGAGGAGCTGTTGAAGAAAATCTTCAATGCGTCTTGAATATGTCGATTAGGGTGACCACGGATTATTATTTACAGAGAAATTTCCACCTTTTTTATAAAAAATGATATCCCAAGGATTCATTGAACAAAATTTTTAAAAATCACATAAATTAGAGATTGTTCGATTGTTGGTACAATATATGTTTAAAAAAAAAGTAATTATTAAATAAAAAAATCAGGTCGGTTTCAGGTCGGTGTAACACGATACATAATTTAACATATGGTTTAATCGATGACTATTAAGATATTAGTTGTTTAATATGGAGAATTTTAAAAACTATAGTGAGAATAAGCTCCATTTAAAGACGGGGCGTCTTTAAATGGAGCACTCAACATAGAACAATCTCTAAATTATGTGATTTTTAAAGATATAGCCATATTATTGCTCCTCATTGTTCGACGAATCCTTGGGATATCATTTCTTATAAAAAAAGGTGGAAATTTCTCTGTAAATAATAATCCGTGGTCACCCTAATCGACATATTCAAAACGCATTGAAGATTTTCTTCAACAGCTCCTCAAATATAAACCTAGGATTTTTTGTTGTATTTTTACTAGTTTTGACAAGTTCAAATCTGTGTTTTACAAAAAACTTCAGACCTCTGCGATGCTTTTTCAGCGAGATATTGGCGAAAAACGAAATTTTCAACGTTTCGATGGCGCGGCCATGGCGTTTTAGTCTTACAGCTCCTGAAATATAAACCTAGGATTTTTTGTTGTATTTTTACTAGTTTCGACAAATTCAAATCTGTGTTTTACAAAAAATTTCAGACGTCTGAGATTCTTTTTCAGTGAGATATCGGCTATAACGTTTTTGACACCGTTTCAATGGCGCGGCCATGAGGTTTTATCCTTACAACTCCTAAAATACAAACACAGGATTTTTTTCTATATTTTTACATTTGGTTTACAAATTCAATCTACTATTTCCCAAAATTTCAGGTCTCTGCGACTCTTAGTTTTAAAGATCTCCATGGCCGCGCGGTTCGGAAAGTTTCGATGGCGCGGCCACGTTCAAACCCTTATAACTTTTTAACCATTGCTTTGACAAATTTATGGTTTTTGGGAATCGACTTTTACATTTTTTTACAAAAACTTGGGATGGTTTTTATTTAAAAAAAACGTCATGGCCGCGCGGTCGAAACGGATACGTTTACCTTTCTTGAGGGAGATGGTTCCGCGCCTGTCAAAAAGGAAGCCTTTCCAACAGAGATGTGCTATGCAGCTCTGCTGCGAGAATGTAAAAGCTGAGATAGGTACGAAACTATGTGACCGTATCCACTGATGCTAAGCAATGGTAGCGGTGCGAGTTAGATGTGCTATGAAGATCGCCGCGCTGCGCGAGGAAGATGCGCAGCTCGAGCTATGCGTTGTTTCGATAGTAGGGAAGATGACCCATAGCATGCATCCTGCTATGTAAAAATATCTTAGTTCAATCCGTTTCCACCGGTGCTGTGCTATGTAGGCCAATTAATATGATTGGTGGATATCAAACGCGTCCATAGCAATGTAACATAGCACATCTTTGGTGGAAAAGCAGCCTGCCGCGCTTGAGGCGTGCCCGTAGTTCTCATAAGGTCATGGCACACCAGCCTTTGGAATTCATTAAACAATTTCGAATAAAAAAAGGACAGTTATGGTTAAAGAAAAGTCATTTTTATAGTAAACAAAATACTTTATTAATAGGTATTTAATCCTTTTTTTAAATATAATTACTTGAGAGATAATATTTAGGTTGTTTAAACATTGCATTTTTTTAATAAATTCATTACATTATTGCATTTACTAACATTAAAAATAATTATATAAAAATACTAAACTGAACCCAGTTTTTTATATAAAAAAGTAGAGTAGGTACATTAAAAATTATAAATATCATTCAATGTTGACTGTACTTGCTACATCTAGTGTATGCTTAATGAAAATATTTTTAGTAAATTAACGATACATACTTAAATGAACTTGTTTAAAGAAAAGTTCCAACTAAACATTTTTTTTTTTCACAAGTAAAATACATACCTACCTATAATATCAAAATATCTTCTCTAAGTGTTAGTAACAAAATGAATTTTAAATAAAATAAAAGAAAGTCTTTATTACCACTTTCTTCACTAGTCTTTGTCACCCATACCATTCGGTATACAATTTTTTTTACTTACTATGCAACCACTATAATATTATGACGGTGAAACGTAACAGCGACAAATTGTGACGTCATGCACACTTTTCAAAACAAAACATGGTCTTAAAAAATATGATAATAATATAATTATTGTAAAATCATTTATTAAACACAATCTGTTAATGGTGCTAAACGTTATTTTCAAGTGACAGTTGGCAGATGGGAGGTCATCCATAGCGTGGTCGCGGAAAAAAAATCAAATTAAATCCTAAACATTTTTTTAAGAGATCAAAATTTAGTCATTTTTTTTTAAACAGCCTCCGACTAGCTTTTACTCATAAATGCTGTATTCTAGAAATTTAGTTTAAGAAGCTTACATAGGTACTTTTTGTTTACAAAACCACATTATTTAAGCAAAATAGTAAAATAATATAACAAAAAGTCACTACTAAGTACAAACTATAAAATATTTTTAAAAACTAACATGACATGATTTGTCGTAGGTTAAAAAATATTACAAAAAAGTAAAATAAAATATATAAAATTAGCACCATCAAACCAAATAAGAATAAAGCTGTAATACACTAGCTATTCATAAAAAAATCTGAACAAAACATCAAGAAAAGATGTAAGAAATAATGTCTGGACTGTCAATATTAAAACACGTATGAAGTGGGCCATATTTCAAAACTTCTCGGGTAATAGTAATTTCAAAGCTGTATTGGAATCAGGGCAGGAGAATGATGACAAGAATTGGGCTCACTATGTCAGTCAGTTAGCTGGGCACCAAAATAGTTTTTTTTTTTAAACTAAACATAATTATTTACTTTTTCTATGTGATCATCCCCAAAAGAGGTATACAACATGTTATCACATCTCTTAATTATTTTGTCTAACTACTCATGTATTTCAGCCTTATAATTTGGTGATGCAATATTAAAATACATAATATTAGTCTCCCAGTGGTACACCGAGTCTCATAGCATTAACTTCACTGAATTTCCGCTGATTTTTCTCATTGTCCACCCACTCCTTAAATTCTTTAGCGATAGCAACAGACGCTTCCATGGCCATGATACAGTCATTCTCCGCCCGATGAGCTTCAATAGCAGGACGACCAATAACCCGCTCATAAGTATCCTTCAATTTATATGACCTAGTAGGCTTTTTAGCCGGGTCTACATAAAACAGTTTCCTCCGCACTCCATTTTTAGTACACCTTGGCTTTGAGAAACCATTTTTCTGCACAGGTGTACTTTCATTCTGCTGTTTCATTGTTAATTGGAACTTTAAATCATCATTCTCCATAAAATCTTTCAGTAATTCTTCTGTTATATATTCTTTATAATCTACACTAGAACCATTGCATATTTGCTTGTCGGAAGTTGTTCTTTCATCCATTATCTTATCAGGTGTTTTAATATTGTCATTTTGATCAACAGATGACTCATAATCAGATAACTCATCCGACACAACACTGCCTGCTTTGTAACAGCAATCTGATGGACCTGCTTCACTAGCGTTATTTTGACCTTTTCCCAATTCAAGAATATCATAGAAAGCATGGAGGCTATCAGCACATAAGATATCATCTGGTAGGCTGACCCCGAGCTTATCAAAATGATTTTTTAAGATTGGAAAGTCGAAAGAGTGACCGTTTTGTGCTACTAAACACACTGGTTTTTCAAGCAATTGTAGGAAACAATTTATGGTGTTGAATGTGTTAATGTTGAATGGAGACTGATATTCCAGTAGGTTGTTGTCTAGCCCAGAGACATCGGAGCTCTCTGGATGAATGAATCTGCGAGGGTTGAAGCACAGAGTAAGCTTTTCAAGCACACGCAGCGCCTCTCCCGGTCTCGTGTCCAAGATATGCCTCCGTCTAACTGCCACCATACTTAATTCAGTAATTCTAGTTTTGTTTAACTCGTGCGAAGGCAAACCGGTCGTCTCTAAGTCTATGAACACGTACGACGATACCCGCGGCATTTTAAAAGTGGCGTAATATTATAAATGCTTACCAATTGCTTCCAGCATTATTCAGTGATATATTTGCGTAGTTTGTTCTCTTGTTGACGCTTTTCTTCAAATAATGGTTCACCGTTCCGTTGTTTATCAAATACAGAAATTGTAAACTTCTATAACTCACATCATTTGTAAAATAGAACAAAAAATAAAATGATAAGACCAACGCATTCAAGTACGGACAAGTCTTACTATAAATATAATAATCATAGAAGTATATTATTTTATCATGATAATAATTATTTGATGTTATTTGATGTTGACTTGTTTGACAATAGTTTGACCAGTGTTGCCAGTATGATTTCCCAAAAAAGTACGGTTATCTTTCTGGTACGGTTTTTAACTTCAAGGTACGGTTGGGTCGGGATACTCAGTATTTTTCTTCTTCGAGTTGGCTGTCTGCGATCTAGGACCATAGGTTGGAAACAAAAGCAATAGGGAATCGAATATTCAAAGGGATAACCTTGGGGTCTTCAAGTCAAGAGTGAACAGGTTACTTCTAGGCAAGCGTGCTTCACCGTCGACCACATCTTCGCTTACCATCAGGCGAGTTAGTGGTCAAACGCGAACCTATCACTAATAAAAAAAAAAAAAAGGGATGTGGTAAAGTAGAACATCATTACCGATACCGATTGCCAATATCGAACACATTCATATGTAAATCAATTATAGAATGAAGTAAAGTCATTAAATTCGTTAATTATGCAATGAATAATTTTTTTTTTCATAATAATTTATCATAGGAATAATGTGATGAGGAAGTTCAGATACGAAGCGATATTATTCTCTATATTTAAGGAACAAAAAGTATTGTTTTATTTCATTGTATTCAAACACGTGTGCAAAATTCTGCTGTTTACATACCTGTCAGAAACTTGAAATGAAATTACAATAATTTTGTTGATTGAATTATAATACCGGTAAAAAAAATGTAACTTGATATTTTTAGGTCTAAAAATAACTAACATCTAATTTTTTTTAGTCGAAGTTCGAATCCATCGCAACTCGAAGAAAAAAAAAAATAAAAAAAAAATGTAACTGCCTTCAATAACAACCACAAAAAAGTATCTGACTATAACCACAATAAGCCTGTAGGAACTAAGCAAATTCCGTTTAAGGGGGATGTTCCAACCAGCCCGCGAAATTCAATTTTTTTTACGTTTTTTGCAATTTGCAGGCCAGTGACATGTTGTAGCTTTATAAATATATGAGTTGCGGTAATAACAAGTATAATTTTAAATATAAAAATTATCAAAAAACTCGCTCCATCAGCTCTCACATAGAAAAGGTGCATCATGTTAAAATCTCCGAAATCTAACTATGATGCACCTTTTCTATGTGAGAGCTGATGGAGCGAATTTTTTGATTGAATTTTTTTATATTTAAAATTATACTTGTTATTACCGCAACACATATATTTGTAAAGTTACAACATGTCACTGCCCTGCAAATTGCAAAAAACGTAAAAAAAATTGAATTTCGCGGGCTACATCGAAGCAATCACCTTAAGCAATTTGTGTCCATATTTAAGTGTCAAATGAAAGGGAACCCAAACAGCCAAGTCTTACTTGTTTGGAAGAAAAAAGTTTTTGAAACGCAAGTTCAAAATGTTGAGAAAAACAGGAGAAGGCGATTTTTTTTGTTTTTTTTTTTTACCCTTCGCACTGAAAAATAAATCACTAGTTTATAGAAAAGGTACGAAAAAGGTACGGTCTACACTGAGGTACGGCACAGACTAAGAGAGAGGTACGGTTGTGGTACGATTGTGTGATGAATAGTACGGAAAACCGTACTTTTTGGTACGGTCTGGCAACGCTGTTTGACATCAATGTGTTGTGCATGGATTTATTTTATTAGAAGGCTTGTAACAATAAAACCGTGCCTTATTTTTTAAGAAAGAGAGGCTCACAGCTTGGGATTTTTCTCCTTCTGGCAAGTGTTTACACAAAATAAAAACATTACCAACATTTACATAGATATTGAGTTAAAGTTTTTTTTAAATGCATACTTGTACAATTATGTTACATTTTTTGTATAGCTTGTGATAGTTTTTATATTCTGTAATGTATTTCAGTTACTCATATTTTTAAGAAAAATGAAAAAAAATATCTCAAAACTCGAATGATGTTTCCCGAAAAATTAGGAGGTGTATTTAATGTTTTAAATGGCAGCCCTATGATGTTGTCGTTTGCAGGGTGACCAATATAAACCGGCTTCTGAGATTAATCGTTTTTAAAGTAAAAGTAATGTTAATTAACTTATTAGAAGAATAGTTTTATTTCGATTTATAGTGAGTATCTAGACACGCGGGAGAGTGGCCAGCCAAAGCAAGGCGCGCTCACAGTGTGTAATATTACACGAACCATTTGGAGGCACTTTTTAGCCCTTTTTTGATAATTTTTATTGTTATTACCGCAACTCATATATTTATAAAGCTACAACATGTCACTGGCCTGCAAATTGCAAAAAACGTAAAAAAAATTGAATTTCGCGGGCTGGAGTTTCGGCACTAAAGCTGCGAACTGCTGCGAACAAAATATTATCGGACGCGTCCGTCAGCCGCGGGTACATTTAAGGTGAATGCTCCAACCAGCCCGCGAAATTCAAACTTACGTTTTTTTGCAATTTGCAGGCCAGTGACATGTTGTAACTTTATCAAAATATGATTCGCGGCAATAACAAGTATAATTTTAAATATAAAAATGATCAAAACATTCGCTCCATCAGCTCTCACTCAAGTTTTTTTTATTTGATCTTTCTCCTAAACTACTGTAAAGTTGTCGATCAAATTTTCCTCAAATATTTCTAATAATATGTTTCTGTTAATAGGCTATGTATTATTACGCTATTTTCCCTGGGAGATAAGCAATTATGAATTTTGTTGTTTTTAAATGTTTGTTTGGAGTTGGAAGCTAAACCACTGGATATTATTTATTCAATTTTTCCTCAAATATTCCTTAAACCGCTCTTTAATTAATAGGATATGTATAATTACGCTATTCTCCTTGGGGGATTAGCAATGTTATAATATGTTGATTTTCAGTCATTGTTGACATTTGTATAAGAACCGCTATTTGAAAACTACTGTCAGCGTACTAGCCAGTCTGGTTGGTAACCTGCTTGACTTTCGTGCAAAGGGTCTCAGGATCAAATCTTGCTATTTTCTTTTTCACTTTTTGTGTTTCATTTTTTATCTTTATGTTTCATATGAGTTTCAAATAATAAAAAAAAATTGTGCATACTTTTACTTCAATATTATTCGCAATTTTAATTCATTACTATTTTTTTTCAATATTTCTCTAGGATATAAATCTACACTGATTTTAAATTGTAGGTAGTAAGTTGTTTTTTTTTTTTTAAACTGTTATTGTTTCGAGGTGTAGGAATTTGAAAGATTCGAAAACAATCAGTGTTTCTATTATTTTGTGTTTATTTATGTTTTGAATTGGTGCTCAAACCAGTGCATAGATTCTGTTTGAAACGACGACAAGTTGTACTCATCGAGTCAAATAGTTATTTATTTTTAGGTATCACGCGGTATGCTAAAGGGAGAAGAGCAATGCTATCGTACGTTCAATTTGCAGCGATAGGTACTAACTGTAAATCGACCAAAAAATTATGGTCTAACTAGCTTCTGCCCGCGACTTCGTACGCGGATCCTGTTGCTTATGCCAGCAGTCGGGGTCGTTTAGACGACCCCGACTGCTGGCACGACGATGACACGACTTGGTCGTTAAAATCGAAGATCTGAAACGTCTGATGTCGAATTCTAGGAGCCTGGGGACGGGAAAACAACGGGATGCGCGAGACGATTCCAGACGTTCCAGATCTTTCATTTTTGTAAGACAACAGGTAATGCCCATCAGACTAAACAACTCTTGCTAAGACGTCATTCCTATATATATTATAGTGTAGCTGGGCTCTTGGAGTTCCGCATCAGGTGTTCCAGATCTTCAATTTTTATACATCAACAGAAGGTGCTCATCTCACTCATCATAGCCTATATGTTAATCGAACTTAATACCTATACAACAAAAAAAAACATTCAAATCCGTCCAGTAGTTCCGAAGATTAGCGTGCACAAACACACAGACAAACAGACAAAAAAAAATTATTACAGTTTCGGGTTCGGCATCGATAAAATAACAAGCCCTGCTACTTTTTTTTTGTATATTTCCATTGTACAGACACCACTTTTCTACAAATTTATTATAATATGTAGGTATAGATAGATGTTTAAGATAAACACGGATCTTTGAAATTAATGTCGCTCAAATAAGGATGTTTCCTATGCAAATAACTAGGTATAAAATTATTGATCTAAACTAATAATAAAAATCAAGTATGTTTGTTTTTTTACCTTTTCACGCATTACCTACTGAATCGATCGTCCCAAAATTTTGCATATACGTTGTCAGGAGTATAGACACGGATATAGGGTATCTTTCATCCCGAATAACAGAAGAGAGCTGTTGCCGAGAAAACAAATAAACATACGTTCATATTCCAGATGGCGCCAGTTACACGATCCGTATTGTTTCTCAAATTCTAAATTAACGCAAGCGAAGCCGCGGGCAAACACTAGTTAGTAAGTAAACTTAATAATAAACACGGCATAAACAGTTCATTATTCAATGACGGGATGATCGACGGGATGATATTATCTTGCAGATAGTGTTATCAACAGATGATCTATTTGTGCAACCATTTATCGCACGTATGTACACGCCTACATAAAATGCAATATAGTGGAGGCAATCAGAACAGTTGTTATCATGCCACGCGTAGCTACGTACGTGTTCACAGCTGCGGTGTCGACTGGTAGTTTTCCAAACAATATGGAAATAATTGAATTAAGCATGGTGGCAGTTAGACGTAGGCATATTTTGGACACGATACAGGCCGAAACGCCGCGAGTGCAAGAAAACCTTTATCTGTGCCTAAACACCTCCAAATTCATTGATTATGACCTGACAATGTCTGCGAGGACAGACCTGGATTGCGGCATACTGGAACATCAATCCTGCTTCAACATAAACGTATTTAACATTATAAACTGTTTTTTAAAAGGTTTTGAAAAGCCAGTGTGTTTAGTTGCATACGACGGCCACTTTAATGACATACCGATCTTAAAAAATCATTTTGACGAACTCGGAGTCAGTCTACCAGATGATATTTTGTGTGCTGATAGTCTTCATGCGTTCTATGATATTTTGGAATCACGAAGAGGTCAAGATAACGCTAATAAACCAAGTCCGTCTGTAGTTCATCATAAAGCTGAGGGTGTTAACACTGATGAATCAGCTAGTAATCAAAATGACAACAAACAATTATCTGATAAGATTGTAGAAGAAGAAACAAGTTCAGACAGGAAAATGTGCGATGATTCAGATGTGCATTCCGAAGAACATAATAACAACATAACAAAAGAATTGTTACTGGACTGGTTACAAAATGAAGACAAGAGTGATTATTTGAACAGTGAAATAATGCAACAGCTAAATGAAAGAACAAAGGCCGTTGCAAACTCAAAAATTACAAAAATTTTGAGTGAGAACAATTTATTCAAAGACGATGAAGATATAAGTTTAAAAGAGTATGTTTTGTACGAACTGCCAGATATCTATGAGCGTGTTTTAAAACTTCCCCGTCCAGAAACGTGTGGGGCGGTGATTGAGAGTCTCATGGCTATGGAAGTGTCAGTTGCCATCGCTAAAGAGTTTGTGGAGTGGATCGACAATGAAAACAATCAATGTAAATTCAGTGAAATGAGTGCTTATATCCGAAAAATAAGAACTAAAAATCATACGTATCGCACAATCAAAGGTGAACGTGATATAATTTCATACACGTATAGATATTGGTGATTTATTCCCGTTGAATCCACGTTATGACAATATGTGTACATATTATGAGAAGAAAAGTGTTAACTTTAGCAGTGCGCACTACACTAAGTAATATATTGAATTGGCTTTCACATACTTAATAATCTTAAGATAAACATAGCTAAGACTAAATACATACATTTCACGAATTATAAACAAATTCCAACAAATATTAACATCACACTAGAAGGAGAATAAATAGGCAGAGTCGATAATATTAAATTCTTAGGGCTCACTTTAGATGAACATTGTAATTGGAAATCACATGTAGACGTAGTATGCAAAAAACTTAGCAGATTTAAGGATGACTCACGCTAGACCGTGTCGGGTCCGAGCCGAGTGTCGGCCGTAGCACGGTCACCGAGCCGGTTCCGTGTCTGAAATTACTAAGACGGGCCTCGACCGGGCAATCATCGTTGCGCTGTGATACAGTATACTCGTCCGAGAAAAATCAGTGTTGTAACTAAACTACAATCATGCTAAAGTCAGAGAGTGTATATCAAGAGATCCTACCAAGCTGAATATTATATCGTGTAAAAGCATTTTTCATAAAAAGAACAGCCAAATGATGTGCATAAAAGTGTACAATCACATCCCACGTGTTTACAGAGAACTTCCTATGAATAAATTCAAAAATAAACTAAAACAATGGTTGATTGAGAGTTGCTTTTACACTTTTTTTTTTTAGCGTGGTAAAATCATGAAATGAGTCCTCCCACCCCGGGCAGGGCGGGAGGGACTGTCAGACTTGTACTGACTAAAATCCACGGTGTCCTTCAATAGCCTTTTATGTTCCGGGGTCACGGTGAGGAAATAAATCCCGCGGCCCCGGCAGGCTTTGGCCCTCTGAGAGGGGGGCCCCGTCATTTTTGCTGACGCTCTTTGAGGCGCGCGTGGAACACGACGCGCCGTCGACCCGGGCATGGTCCATGGTCGGATAGCGAGTTACCCTTTACTCGCTGTCCGCATGCCCGCGCCTACGGTGGCCGGAGATCGTCGGCCAACGTCCGACGCCGCGGGCGTCTACCACTGCGGTTGGGGCGGAGGGAGGACGCTGTCCTCTCCCTCTCGCGGCCCGCCTCCTCCTTCACGAGCATTACTGCTTTGCAGAAGGAGACGACCGCTTCCCACTCCGTCTCGCCACGCAGCATGGCCGCTACCAATGCCGGGCGCGAGAGGTCTCCGCCTATCGCCGCCGTGAGGACACGTCGGTGCTCTGCCCAAGCGGAGCAGTCTTGCACCGTATGCTCTACTGTGTCCTCCGGGCGATCTTCGCAGTGGTGACACCCGGGCGTTTCTTCCCTCCCTATCAGACACAGGAACCTCCCGAAACTTCGTGTTCGTTCGTCATGCGGTAGGTCAGGACGCCGTGACGCCTATCCAGCCACTCCTCAAAGTGGGGTCTTACCGCTGCGATTGCGGCGTGCCCGTGCTTTTACACACTTAATGAATTATTCAATTACAAGCAAAATTAGTTAGTAAGAATTGATCGTTGATTATAGTGTAATGTCTATCTTTAAATAAAGTAAATACCTAATATTTTTATTTTTATTTCCACAACTAGCTTCTGCCAGCGACTTCGTACGCGGATCCTGTTGCTTATGCCAGCGACAATGGGGTCGTCACAATCGAAGATCTGAAACGTCTGATGTCGAATTCTTAGAACCTGGGGACGGGAAAATTACGGGACGCGCATGACTGTTCCAGACGTTCCAGATCTTTCATTTTTGTATGTCAACAGGAAATGCCCATCAGACTAAACAACTCTTGCTAAGACGTCATTTCTATATGTTATGTTATAGTGTAGCTGGGCTCTTCGAGTTCCACATCAGGTGTTCCAGATCTTCAGTTTTTATACGACAACAGGAAGTGCTTATCAGGCTGAACAACTCTTGCTAAGACGTCATTATTGCATATGTAATAGTGTAGCTGGGCTCTTGGAGTTCCACATCAGGTGTTCTACATCTTCAAATTTATTTTCTTAGCAGAAAATGCTCATCACGCGGAACAATTTTTGCTATGGCGCTATTTTTGTATCTCTTATAGTTTAGCTGATCTATTGCAGTTCTGCATCAGGTGTTCAAGTTTCCAAGATAAATTATAGCCTATATGTTGCCCAGACTTAATAACTATACAACAAAAAAAAAACAAACAAATCCGTCCAGTAGTTCCGAAAATTAGCGTGTATGGAGTAACTTCTCCCGTCTTCCTAACATTACCCTTCACTGCTCTGCTCCTATTGATTTTAGCGTGATGAAAAGTATACTATAACCAGCGCAGGAGTATGAAAAATAATTGTACCAAGTTTCGTCAAAATCCGTCGAGTAGTTTTTGTTTCTATAACGGTTATACAGACAGACAGACAGACAGACAGACAGACAGACAGACAATAATTTTATTAATTGCATTTTTGGCATTAGTATCGATCCCTAATCACCCCCTGGTAGTTATCTTGGAAATATATTTCATGTACAGAATTGACCTCTCTACAGATTTATTATAAGTATATAGAAGATATATAGATAGATAGATAGATAGATAGATAGATATAGATAGATAGATAGATAATTTAATTTGACATTTCAGTATCATCATAATTACTTTAATTTAATTTAATTTTGACATTTTCTTGACAAACTTAATTTTCTTAACATTTCCATTTAGTTTAATATGACGTGACATTCGTATAATTTGTAATTAGCGTCCATTTATTTCAATAAAATTGTAATCATTATAATATTGTGATGTAATGCATGCATAATAAACCTGTAATTTTAGCATGCCTACTGCTGGCAGGTGACATGTCTTTATACCACCCATAATTATAACAGCTTTGTAAAATCATCTCTAGCGAATAAATGATTCTATTCTATTTTATTAAGGGGGGGAAGAAAAGTTCTCGAGTGGCGACCACGGACCGGAAAACGCAGCGTAGGCAGGCCTCCCACTAGGTGGACCGACGACATCGTGAGGGTCGCGGGCAGCCGATGGATGCAAGTGGCGAATTGTCGTTCGGCGTGGCGGTCTAAGGGGGAGGCCTATGTTCAGCAGTGGACGTCCTCCGGCTGATGATGATGATGATGATGATTCTATTTTATTTATAATTCTATTCTATTCCTTTATTTCAAAGTTTATACTCTGTTACTAATTTATGAATTTGTTCTAAAAAAGGCAATTTTGTCGTTATATTAAGTCATTCAAATTTTTTAAAGCATGTGGTATCCAACGGGAATAGTTTTTGGGATTCAACGGGAATAAAATGTTTTTCTTTTGTTATGGGATTCAACAGGAATACATTTTAATTTTTTGTGGGCTCCAATGGGAAAAATATTCAAGTGGGATTCAAAAATGGGATCCAACGGGAATAATTCAATGAGAGACAGGTCTGTTGGGCTAGTGGTTAGTGCATGACCCTGACTGCTTTGCCGGAGGTCGTGGGTTCGAATCCCGCCCAGGACAAATGTTTGTGTGATGAGCATGATCATTTACATGAGCCCTATTTAAAAATGAGTTTTTTTTGTCCCAAAAAGAGAGTTTGAGGTATTTCAAAACCTTCATACCTTTAAAATGTAACATTTAAAGAGAGAAAAAATTCATGAGACAGATCATTCAGTTGACATTTGCACCTCTCCTGGCGCAAAAATATGTAAAAAATAAATTTCCTACAATTATTTTAATAGGTAGCAACTGTTAGCGCCCGTGTTGATACAAGTTATTAGGGTCAGTTCAGACTGAGACGTGACGCTGCGCACACATTTCAATAGAGCTACTCAAAATTCATTCTCACAATCTAACTCTTTTCCTACATCAAAAGGCGTCTATAATCCATTCGCAACACGCTGTGTTTTATTAGTATGCAATAATTATTCCGAGTCAGGAATCGTGCCCGCTTTTTTTCTCACATGCCCATGCCATTCCGAGAGTGAAAGGGATAGTGAAGCTACCTGTAACCGTACTCTCCCAGCACTTTTCACTCACACGCAAACGAAATTTTCTCGATCGCCTGACATGCGCCTACGGTGGCTGGAAAATAGCTTCGCCGTTGCCGTGGGCGTCTCACGCGGCGGCTGGTGGTGGTAGAGGCTGTACTCTCCCTCAGGCATCCCGCCTCCTCCTTCGCTAGCATGACTGCCTCGCAGAAGGAGGTGACTGCTTCCCATTCCGTCTCATCCCGCAGCATGGCGTCTATGGAGCAGGCATGTTTTGGAGTGGAGAGCGCGAATGGGCAAACGAAATTTAGGAGGCCCTGCGACACGATAGATCGATATGGCTGCATGGCAGTGGATTGATGTGGTCTGCCCAGGTAGTGGCATAGTGAGACCGAATCTCGGTCCTAGGCCCTTTTCTTTCAGGACGAAAAATATGACTTGCCCCTGCTGCTCGCGCGAGGCCCCCTTGTTGTAAGATGACTTGATTCCTCCAAGTCATCTACATCAAATCTGATTGTCTGTCATCGTTTTACTGACTAGTTGCAAATTTGTGACCGTTTGTGTCAAGATTTTTTCTTTTTTTTTTTCTTTGAACGCGAGGCCCATTCAGGTTCGAGGCCGAGGGCTAGGGTACACTTTGCCCCTGCCTCGCCACGTCACCACCACTGTGCCCAGAACCGGGATGGTTGGCGTTCTTTGAAGCTTACTTCCAGCAGTGGATGGTAATCGGCTGAAGAGAGAAAGTTCTTGTGCTCTTTTTATGATTACTGTTACATCAAAAGCTATAACTATGATTGATGATATGATTAACGTTGAAGACAGCACGTGTACCCATATAGCAACAAAAAATAAAACGTAATATAAAATACGGAAATTAGCTTTTCCATTACCTACAATTTTGATAACATCAGCTTATCAATGAAATAGACGCAGAAACATTTCCATCATAATCCACAGCTCATCAACAGTTAAACATGTGGACAATGTTTCGAAAATGTATAGTTACTAAAAACCCCTCATCACAAGTGCTACCAGACAATAGACTCAACAAAGAAGTTCAAAGAATAGCGAACTCTTTGAATCTTCCATTATATTTCTTTCTTAATTCAAAATATTACGTTCAACATCATCATATCTATCCAAACGGAAAGTTGTATTATTTGATAGCGTTCTGCTGTATGGTAGTGATGAACGCTGCGACTTTTAATAGATGGTTAACCGTAGACTTTACAGATATGCGGATGGAACATTTCGATAATATAGTCACTGTTATTGGTTCTAGCAGCTTCTTTTTTAGCTATATCATTGCCTTCACAATGCAGTTCATATTAGATATTATTCACAAGCACAACTACGTCTCACTTATATTAAACATCCAAACTATTCATAACAGCGCTGATTTCAGCGAGAGCTTCAAAAGTTACACCTCTTGGAACTGGATCTCGTTATTAAGTACTACCTATGTTGAAATTACCATTTTTATTTTGTATTATTATTACAATACTGGCTCTAAATTCGTTAAATCTATTCCGGACTTTATCTGTGACATCATTTTCATAAGATTTGATGTAAATACGGTGGTTGCTATCCGTATTATTATACTAATAAGAAAATATCTCGATGTGTGGATTCAAGATGTTACAGCAATGATGAATGATCAACGGGAGAATGATGAAAAATGTCGCAAACTGATTGAGATTTACCGAAATATCTTCAAAACTTACAATTTGTATAAAACCGTTTCTCAAGGAATGGTAAGCAAAAAACCCTTAAAAGCTGTTGGTCCAAGCTGTCATTTTGTAGATCTTGGACAGACTTTACTTCCAGGAACTCAGAAGTCTGACAACCAGTCTTACCTAGACGTAGGTATTGTATTATCCATTTTCTGGGTTAATGGTGGTCAGTAAAATACTGATATTCATCTGCTACTGGATACCTTGGAAACAGACTTCAACATAGATGTGAAAAGGCTAGGAACTGATGTTGATGATGATGAACTTAACTAATGTGAAGAGTGCGACTTAAACTTGGGCTCCTATATGGAGACATGATTCCAACACTTTTTGAGAACGGAACCTTAAGAACATGTAAACTACATAGGAATATGACCAGTTTATTATCTTTTGGTATTAAATTCCTAAATACATTTTGTTCACAGGCACTCTTCCAAACATTAGAGACATTTATCCGTAATGTATGTTATTACGACTTAACGTTCTACGAGCTGAAGCGAAGACTGCAAGTGGGACAAGTTACAGTGGCAAGACATAATGTTAGTGCAAGATATTTAATTGTTTGAAGTCGAGACGTGAAGATAAGACAGGCAGTCGCTATAAATTAGAGATATTCAAATACATCATACACAATAACCACAAAAAGATAAACGTCTTTTGAACGTTTGTCTTAAAAAAAGTGTAACTGCAGAACGACTCTTAATCAACGTGGAATATCATTTTGATGTTGACAGTTTTTTAGACATAATTTTTTAGTTCGTACCACTAAATAATGTCCGTAAGTGATAAATTGTAGGAAAGGTCGAAACTACGGGTTTCGTGCTTAGAAAATAGTACCCCAGCTGATTCGGGAGTACTTGTACTATGTTACGTTACAACGGAAGTTCTATTTATTTATGTATTTAATTTACCTAAATTAAAGAGCGTGTTTTATTTTCCAGGCTCCTAATTTGGACTTCATGACAGTTGTGTATCTCATAAGAAACTTGATATTTGTATTTTTGCATTGCTTGCACTGTGAGAAATTCTACATGACTGTTGAGGAGGCTCAGATCGTGTGTATTCAGCTTATGAAGAACAGGAACTGCCCAAGTATTTTTTTGTTTTGTTTGGTTAAATGTCGTATTGATCGGAACCGAGTTTGGTTAATTTTACTGAGGGCTTAAACAAAGGAAAACAATCCGTGGTCTTTAATCGATTTTCGATATTATGTTGTAACAGCATAAAGTTAAAAATCTATAAAAGACTTCCTTTGACTTGAAACCATGTCGCCATGTCCGTCGACGGATTTCGGTGTTACACACTCGATACGTCCGCGTCCGCGGCGGCGTCGAACGTCGTGAGGCGATTTCTGGCCAGCGTAGGCATCGCCATCCGATGATGAACCGGCTCAGGCGCAAATGTCCCTTTCGCAAAATGTCCACAGGTAGCAAAATGTCCCTTTCGCAGAATGTCCCTTTCGCAAAATGTGCCTGTCGCAGAATGTCCCATTTCTCAAAATGTTCCTTTCGCAAAATGTCCCTTTCGCAGAATGTACTCTTCTTCAAACATTCATAGACTTTTTGCATCAGAAAAAAAAACTGGTCAAGAGCTAGAAGGTGTAGAGCACAAAAACCGGTACTGTTGTGATGTTTAATTACGAAAATGGTAATTAACTATCTTAAATAAAAAAAAAAAATTACGTTCATACAAATTGTATGAAAAACAGTATGGCAGACGGTTTTTGTGTTCTACATCTCCTAGCTCTTGACCAGTTTTTTCTCTGATGCAAAAAGTCTATGAATGTTTGAAGAAGAGTACATTCTGCGAAAGGGACATTTTGCGAAAGGAACATTTTGAGAAATGGGACATTCTGCGAAAGGGACATTCTGCGAAGGGGACATTTTGCTACCTGTGGACATTTTGCGAAAGGGACATTTTGCACCTGAGCCGATGAACCATACGGGTATGGTACGCCGTCGACCCGGGGGTCGACGGCGTGTCGTGTCTCAAAGAGCTGTCAGCCATCTGACGGGTCTGCGGAAGTCTGCGGGGGTCGCGTTACTGTCTCATTAGGTAACCGTGACCCGTAAAGGGCTATTGAAGGATCAGAAAAAGAAGCAAGTGCGCGCGCTGCCGCGGGCGAGCGCCCGAGCCATCCAGTGTCGGCTTTTTGTTTTGTTCGCGTACCTATATTGTTTCGTGCCTCGGTCGAGAAACAATAGGCGATTCCACAAAGAGCAAGCAGCCTCGCGAGGTAGTTTCCTCGCACGGCAAATGCCCCGCGAGGCTTCTCGCTCTGTGTGGACACACCTATTGGGGTTTTAAAATTCAAAGTCAACTATATTAATAAGTACCTTTCTTCCAGGCAGTCAACGACGTCTGTGCAAAAGTGTGTTGCTGGAGCATCGGTCGTTCAGAAAGATGAGCGCGTGTGGCCTATTCTATGTAGACGCCATGTTGCCTATATTATTGATGCAAGTCACCGTCGAGTACATTATTGTACTACTGCAGTTCACTTTTCTTTAAAATTCTCGGAGAACGTTATTAAAAGTATAATGTTTTTTTGGAAATAAATGTGTAGTTTTTTTTGTCAATAAATTATTATTTGAAGAGATAGTACCTATCTCACTGGGGTCGCGGGACTATATAAACAGGTAACAACGTGGATTTTAGACAGTTAAAAAAGTAGAAGGTAAAAAAATATTTACGCCTAGTAAAGTATAATAAAGTCTGGTGAAATAAAAAAAAAACACCGTTAAATAGAGGTATTGAACTAATTTGCACTTATACTTAGATTTGCGATTTATTGATGCTGTAAACTAATTTTAATTCAATATTTAGCTGTGCCGGTCCTGGGTTCAATTCCCAAGTCGGGCTACCGGGCTTTTCCATTGGGAATTTGTCAGTAGCAATCATGGAGTGCGAATTTGTGCCAGGCTGATGGCAATAGGCTTGCTCCTTTTTTATCGTGACAAAAACAACAAATAAAAAATACATCCCACCCAGGGCGGGAAGGGTGTTGATTCTTCAATAGGCCTTTACGTTCCAGGGTCATGGTTACTTGATGAGACAGTCCCGCGAACACGGCAGGCTCTGCCCCTATAAGGGGTCAGTTTGCTTGGAACACGACGCGCCGTCGACCCGGACCTGGTCCACGATCCTTTAAACATAGCTCCTCTGCTGAACTCTACGAGGATTGTAGGCGTGATGTAATGCTACGTTCTTGCCCATGGCTAACGGGGTAAAGAGCAACTTAAAGGCGAAAACACATTATTAAAACGCGACGCGACGATATTGTTTTCTATAGACCAGAATCACGATCCATACGTGCCGTGTCGGTGTGTGGCCGATGATGGGGTACGCCATCCGACGCATCATATTATGTAGTGTGTTTCTAGTACCTACAGACCAGACGCCACCCGTCATTTGTTCGAGAAGTTTAGTAGTTGCATAGCACAGAATCATACATGGTCACTGCTGTACAGAGCCTGTGTTCAGAAATTGCAAGCGCGTCGTGGCATTGGTAATGTCCACGATACACATGGGGTGTCGAATTGTCGACACATTGCGGCGCGTCACGTTTCAATAGTGAGTTTCCACCATAATTCGCACGGTACATAGTTTGTTCCCCTTGCATTTGAGACGTGTGGTGCGTGGGGGAGAGAAGCTAAAGTTTTTGTGGGGGAAAATGTTCAGCGACTTAGGTTCAGTGGTTTGGACCATCACCGCTGAATCGTTTCTGGTGCAGAGACTGGCAATTGCCATTCAGCGCGGTAATCCTGCTAGTATTCTGGGGCCTTTGTACCAGGAACGTTCCGGGGTCGTTTGTTTGATTAAGGTATAGAATCGAATATTTGGGAAAAATAAACCACTAGCACATGTTCATATGGTTTTTTATTGTTTTTACAATAACCTTCTTCAAGAATTTCATTTCATTGAAGAGTTCGATGCTTGTAAATAAGTATTGATATAAATAAATTGTTGATTTTTTATAAAGGTTGAATGTTCTCCCTCTTGTTACTTTGTATCTATAAGACGCAAAGAATCTAATAAATACCATTTGCTGTGGCATTTTTGGAAAAATAAATGGACATTGCAGATCCTATGACCTTGGTATTTCAAGCCCCAATGGCTCAAAATCTCAAATATTGATTTAGACATTTTAAAGAAAAAAGAATTGTAAGAGTACGATAACGTAATTAATGATGACTCCCATCAAACTGACTGCCAGGGTCGCGTCTACGTAGAACAGGCCAAATGCGCTCATCTTGCTGAACGAACGATTTGCTTGTAGCACGTTCATGCAAAGATGTTTTTGATTCTCTGCAAAAAAAACAAAGATTTATTATTTCAGTAGAAAGGATTGGCTGGGCTGGTGGCTATAAGATGGACCAGGACGCGTATTGCCAAACTGTATGCTGACCCAGACCGGGGTTGCTCTGAGTTCGATCGCTGAGGATCAATTTTTTTTTACTAATCTGACGGGTTCCCCCAAACAAACCGCACCATATGGAGGGCTCATATTTGGTACAGGTACATTAAAGGGTGCGAGGATTCACCCTATATAGTTATCTGACACGCCCGAGTCATATCACAAATCCCTACTTCGCCGCCCCTACCATAGTTGCAGACCTCGTAAAAGATGGCGAGAAGAGCTACACATAACTAATGGCAACTAGTCCACTTGGCTTCTTTGTTGAAAAAACCGTAAATCTTGGGGTGGGGGGAGTAACAGTAACACTTATGCTTACTCCCATAATTTTCGTTCTTCATGAGCTGTACACACGCCGTCTCAGCTTCTTCAACAGTTATATAAAACTTCTCGCAGTTAATAGTATGTGCAATCATATAAATTACATTTCCTAATACGCCTGTCATGTTTATAATTCCCAAAATTGAAATCTGGAAGATAAAATTCGTTATTTTAATTTTATTCTGATTTCAAAGCAAAAATAATTATGTTTGCTGAGGGTATTCTCTTGAGCGAGTGCAAAAGTGGCAAATTAAAATCTGAACCTGAAACAGTTATATCGAGAAGAAGACAATTTTTGCAAAAGAATTTTAACCAGCTCTGCTTAATCTTTCACTTTAATTCTTCTTAACATGATCAACCTCATTCGCTTATGCAGATAGAAGATACGAAACACATAATTTATCAGCCAATAATGTTCCCACTGCTGCGAAGGCTTCTTCTCTGTAAGGAATAGGCTGTAAATCACAACCGCGTGCCCTGTCTGGGTCTGTACAAGAATCTAGCAATAACGGTCGGGCCTAGGTGGGAAGATGCCCCTTTTCACACGAGGAGGACGTTTTCACTGTATTGATCTATACCATAATGGCGACAGACAAGTACACGGACTACCTGATGGAAAGAGAACCGTCTGCGCGTTCTCGACCCTGACGAAACTGTACTCACGTCGTTTCTGAAGAGCCCCATGTTCTAGTTTATTGGGATACAATACTGGAAGTGAGCAGCTCATTCTATCGCCCGACCTTCGAAATTGGGATGTTTACTACCATTTGGATTTCAAGGTGTGTGTGTGTGAATCCTTATGATAGCGGGAGTAGCAATGATAGAACGTTGCTGTGGGTAGCATGTCAATCAATTCCAAGAAACATATATTATGTAGCTACAGGTTGTAGAACGGCACACAGTGTTCCGCAAATACCAATATTCTTACCTCTTTTTCCCACAACGTCTCTTGTTGTGATCTTGGAAGCGTTTTAAGAGCATTAAAAGTTAAATCTAATTCAGAAATAGTGCTGATAAATGCTTGCAGTGTATGAAATAGTACCTGTAATTAAATAAATAGTCAACATTTCAGCCGATCTTTCCTGGCAGTCTTTCATCGATGTAATCTTTTTCATCCACATTTAAAACATCATCAACACTTATTGTCATAGTTCTTTTTTACTGTCTGTATTCTAAATTATAGGGTCGATGTATTGTGCCTTCTTCTTCTATAAACTATATCTTTTGATCGTGATCTCACCTCCTTTCGAGGCATGTTTACTCATTTTCCACAAAATCCAATCATTTTGATCTACCGCTCACCTTAGTGTGACCGATACTCAAATTCAAACGATTAAGCTTTTCATACAATACTTCATTACTTAATTTCTCCTCACCACTTATCCATCACAATTACGTCTTAGTTCATCGATGATATTCGTATCACTTACCAATATTTGGAAAATTGATTTGTACTGGTTGTAAGCATCCAAAATATTTTTATAAATCTTAAGTAGTTTAAGACACTGCTCATTATTTTCCTGTTCTTCATTTAATTTTATTCTGAGAACTTCAGTAATCCACGCATTGAGATATTTTCTTAGCAGTATGATAAAGCGGATAGCTACCACTAAATTTATATCGAAAGTGATGTGCATGAAATCACAAAGCATGCCCGGTATGACCATTGACATATCGTTAGATGTAATATAATAGCAGAAAAATATATAAGTATCATAAAAGATGGTTGTTATTATTGAAATCCAGTTCCAAAGGACGAAGCTCCGGATATGCTTACTAAAATCGGTGTTCTCATGGATAGTTTGAATCTTCAGAATAAAAGAGACGTTTCTGTGTTTATACACGATATCAAGAATGAACATCATTGTAAAACCGATTAAGTAACTGATGAAAAAGATGATAGCGAAGAACACAGCGAAATTATGTCCCAAGGGACGTTGATTAGTATTTACATTTAAAAATTCCAAGTCCCACATTCGTCGTGCAGCCAGACAATTTGCAAGGACCAAATAGAAGAAAGACAGCAAGTAATATTTCTTTCTGTTTGGATAAACATAATTGTCTTGAACACAATATTTTGAAGAAAAAAATAAATTTAATGCAAAATTTAAAGGGTATACGAGTCTTTGAACATCTTTTCCGAGTCTATTGTTAAGTAGCTCCTGAAATGAACATTTTGAAAGAAAAAATCTTTCGTGAAATAATGTTATCATCTTCTATGTGCAGTTGATTGATGATTGTGAATTTTGTGTCAGATGTAGTTATAAAAGATCCACCAGAAATTCCAAATAATTAGAATAACAATATATTGATCGTGACACAGTTTAGATACAAGGCGTTCATTTAAATAATCGCTTTTACATGATAATATCATTCCGTCTTATTAAACTTTAATATTTATATTTTGTATAGCCTTGACGTTACTGAAAAAATTTACACCCTATTATAAGGGTGAGGATCGTGTTGGAGCACCATAAAATATTAGTTCCTGATTTCCCCATAACGTATGTGTGTCGCTTCAGTATTTACATAGGTTCTTTATCAGAAAAAATCACTAATGACCAATTTTATTTTTTTGATGGATTTTGCAATCCTTGGTCTGGCTTCTTTATATAGAGTTGCTTTTAATAAAATCATGAAATAATAACATAAAAATCTCACGGGTAAAATGAAACGCTTATGTCAAAATGAATGTCATGTAGTCTATGAAGTAAATCTATGGTTACTGAACTGTCAACAATAAAAAGTTAAACCACGTTTTACGACAAGTCTGTTATTTATTTTAAAATATCACGAAAATCCAGCACGATATTTTAAAAGGTTATTGGCCCAGCCATGCTTACGGCCTAATAATCGTGCTGGATTAGTTTTTTATCAAGAAGGCTGCGGTCAAGCGGCAATAAATACGTCGGCCAGCTCAGGGCTCCGGTGGCGGTCGGCGGTTTGGTCGGTGAAGGCCAATATATCAATAACGCACGTGAGACGTGTGATTGCGGTAAAGCAACAATAATACGGCGATGGATTCCGTCGGAAATATGGCTACTGGACAAAGCTATCAGCAGCTTCAAGGTGTTGAAAACTGGACAGCGTGGTGTTTCAAAATACGAGTCCTCCTAAGAGCTATGGACCTCTTAGACGTCGTTGAAGGCACACTCCAGGCCAACGAAGATCAGACCAAATGGATGCAGAAAGATGCGAAAGCTCAAGGTATGTTGGTAACAAGCATATCTGAAAAGGTTATACCACAAATAGTAAGCTGCAAAACGTCAAAACAGATTTGGGATAAGCTACATACAATATTTGAACAGCGCGGCGAGCTGTCTGTGCACATACTTCAGCAGAAGTTCTTTTCAATGAAATTTGAAGAAAGGGAAACCGTATCAGAGTTTCTAGGACGGTTCGAGTCTCTCCTGAGTAAATTGAAGAATCTTAACGCTGAAGTGAGTCAAACTATGGCCATCACAAAGATAACTTCATCTCTCCCATCACAATTCCAGCACTTTGTGTCAGCATGGGAATCGGTGCCAGCAGAAAAAAGGACCATGGACGAGCTAGCGGCGAGATTACTGATAGAGGAGCAACGTGCTTCCACCAAAAACAAAGAAGATGAGTCGTCTGCGTTCATTCACAAGTCTACAAGAAAATGCTATCGGTGTGGCAAAGTAGGACATCTGAAAAAGGACTGCAAAACAAAAAGTAAAGGTACAATAATTAATGATACTAAGTGTAATATTTGTAAGAAAAATAATCATAAAAGTTCAGATTGTTGGTTTAAAAATAAAAATGAGAAAAGTCAAAATGTAAACAAAAGAAATCAAAGCAATGCATTCTCTGTGTTCGAGCTATCATCATTGTTTTACAGTCAATTAGAAAGTGATAATTGTTGGGTAATGGATAGTGGAGCTTCAGAGCACATGTGTCATGATTTTAATATGTTTTTAGACTACAAAAAACTAGAATGTCCTAGGTCCATAGTAATTGGAGACGGCAAAATCATACAAGCCATTGGTATTGGAGTTATTTCTTTAGAAGCATTTACAGGTAAACAATGGATAAATACAACATTAAATAACGTTCTACATGTTCCTAGCATCAAGATGAATCTATTTTCAGCAAGTTCAACTACAGATAGAGGTTATGTTTTGACAATTACTAGTAAAATGTGTTATTTCAGGAAAAATAACAATAACAGTGTTTGTGCACTAGCATATAGGAAAAATAACTTATTTCTAATGAAGTTTAGGTCTCATAAAGTTCAAAATGCTTGTGTTGGTAAATCAAGTGACAGCTTATCTGAATGGCATGCTAGAATGTGCCACCAGGATATTGAACAGGTAAAAAACATGTTAAATAAATGTGATATAGATTTCAGTGCTGGTAAACAAGAGGAAATAACATGTGAGCCATGTCTTTTGGGTAAGCTACATAAGAAACCGTTTCCTATAAGTTTAAATAGGGCAGATAAGCCCGGTCAATGTTTACATATGGATTTATGCGGACCTATGGAGACTGTCTCATTAGGTGGATCCAGGTATTATCTACTCATAAAGGATGACTTTTCAAAGTATAGAACGGTTTATTTTCTGAAAAATAAGTTTGAAACAGTTGATAAAATTAAAACTTTTTTAAATTTTGTTACTAAAAATTTAGAATATAAAATTGAAGTAATAAGATCAGATTGTGGTTCTGAATTTATGAACAAAGAGGTGAAGTCTCTCCTAGATCATTTAGGTATTGTACATCAAAATAGTGCTCCGTACACACCCCAGCAAAACGGTTGCATAGAACGTGAAATGCGTACAATAACCGAAGCAGCCAGAACAATATTATTATCAAGTAATTTAGATAAGTCTCTTTGGGCTGAAGCTGTCAATACAGCTGTATACGTTATAAACAGAACTGGTAAAAGTAGGATTAAAAATGTAACTCCATATGAGCTCTGGTATAAAAAGGGATTATATGATATAAACAATTTAAATGTGTTTGGTTCAAAAGTAGGTGTACACATTCCAGATCATTATCGCAAGAAATGGGATAGCAAAGCTGAAATAGGATACTTTGTAGGTTATAGTGAAACAACAAAAGGTTTTAGAATTTATTTTCCCCATAAAAATGATGTTTTGATTAAAAGAGAGGTAACATTTCTGAAAGGCAATTCTAGTAGTCAAAAGTTAGGCAATACTTTTCAAGATCATAATATTATAACCCCATTATTATTAAAAGAAGAAATAAATAATAAAGAGGATGAAATAAGAGAAGAATATCACAGTTTTAACGAGGAAGGTGAAGAAGATGTAACACAGTTATCAGATCTTGATGAAAATACAGAAGTACAAACAGAGGAAATTCTAAATTCAGAAGAAACATCCGAGTCAGAAGAAGAGGCAGAAGAAACACCTCAAGTACTAACACACTCACGGAGAGGCAGAGCAATAAAGAAACCATCAAGGCTAGATGACTACGATACAAACCTTCTGTCCATCGGTACAGAGCCAGCTACTCTAGAGGAAGCGCTTGACTCTGAAGAAAAAGAAGAGTGGAAGATTGCTATGAAGACTGAGCTAGATACCCTGATAGAAAATAACACATGGACAGAAGTAAATAGCGTACCAGAGGGGAATAAAGTAATTTCTAGTAAATGGGTTTTTAAAGTTAAACAAGTAGGTACTAATAAAGTATATAAAGCTAGGTTGGTAGCAAGAGGCTTTGAACAGTCTGATTGTGATTTAGAAGTATATTCTCCTGTAGCTAAATTGCCTACTTTTAGAGTTTTTATAGCAGTTGCAAATAAACTTCAACTTCCAGTTCATCAGATGGATGTTGTAGGCGCCTTTCTACATGGTGACATTGATGAGATTGTATACATCAAGTTACCAAGCGGTGAAACATGCAAGTTAAATAAATCATTGTATGGTTTGAAAAAGTCTCCTAAATATTGGAATAACAAGTTTGATGACTTCATGAGTAAAGAAAATTTCAGTAAATCTAAAAATGATCATTGCTTATATTTCAGAAAGGTAAATGAATGTATGCTATACGTTTTGCTATTTGTTGATGATATTCTTATGTTTTGCACTGAAAACAAGGTTTTGGAAGATTTTAAAAGCGAACTAAGCAGTAACTTTAATATGAAGGACTTAGGTTTAGCCAAATGTTATTTGGGTATCGATATTGATCAAAAGAAAGGTACAACGGTAATTAGTCAGAAAACATATCTTACTAAAATTTTAGAGCATTATAATATGTCAGATTGCAAACCAGTTTCTACTCCAATGGACCAAAACTTTAAGTTTGAAATACTAAAAAGGGAAAAATCTGAAAGTCCAGAAATAGAGAAAAAGTGTAGACAACTCATAGGCAGTTTAATGTATGCAGTTTGTGGTACAAGACCAGATCTATGTGTATCAGTTTGTTTCCTCAGTAGGTACCAACACTGTGCTAGTATTATGTTGTACAAGGCATTGAAACGTATTCTAAGGTATATAAAAGGTACATTAAATTACTCTTTGGTATATAATAGCACATCCACAGAATTGCAAGGCTTTGTTGATGCAGATTGGGCCGGTGACACACAAGATAGAAAATCTACCACTGGTTATTTGTTTAAATTATTTGATTGTACTGTAGTATGGTGTTGTAAAAAACAACTTAGTGTGTCATTATCCTCCACTGAGTCTGAATATATTGCATTAAGTATGGCTATTTCAGAAGCATGTTGGCTGAAAAACTTGTTATGTGACTTTGATATTGTCGGTAATGAAGTGATCTTGTATGAAGACAATCAGTCAGCAATAAAACTTGTTTATAAAAATGAAAATAATAAAAGATTAAAGCACTTGGATATTAGGTATCACTTCATTATGGACAAAATAAAGGATAAGTGTATTTCAGTAAAGTATATTAAAACACAAGATAATTTAGCTGATTTATTAACTAAGCCATTGGGAAAAACTGTTTTTGAGAAGTTTGTTAAGTTAATTTTTAAAAAATATAGGCTATGCACATAATCTATGTAATGTTGGTCATGCATTTTTAGAGTTTCATTCCGTTAAAAATAAAGGGGCAAGTTAAGTATTTGAATGTGCCAATATAAAATGCATTACTAACAATTTAGTTAGGATTAAATAGCTTAATATTTATGTTTTAAACAGGGAAAACAGGAAAATATTATGTTGAGGGGTGGTGAAAAAATTTACACCCTATTATAAGGGTGAGGATCGTGTTGGAGCACCATAAAATATTAGTTCCTGATTTCCCCATAACGTATGTGTGTCGCTTCAGTATTTACATAGGTTCTTTATCAGAAAAAATCACTAATGACCAATTTTATTTTTTTGATGGATTTTGCAATCCTTGGTCTGGCTTCTTTATATAGAGTTGCTTTTAATAAAATCATGAAATAATAACATAAAAATCTCACGGGTAAAATGAAACGCTTATGTCAAAATGAATGTCATGTAGTCTATGAAGTAAATCTATGGTTACTGAACTGTCAACAATAAAAAGTTAAACCACGTTTTACGACAAGTCTGTTATTTATTTTAAAATATCACGAAAATCCAGCACGATATTTTAAAAGTTACTTCTAATAAAATTAGTTTGAAATTAAATTAATACGATTAGACTGGATGTGAACCCTAACATGATAGGTAAAAGGCTGTGTAGATGGTGACAACGATTTAAATAGAAGATTGCTTGGAATACCCTTATTTCTGACTAGCTGTGCCCGCGACTTCGTTCGTGTGAAAGTCGGAACTCAACAATGTAATTTTACATCTCTCATATTCGCTAAGTAGGTCTTATTACCCCCAAATGGGGCTTGTAGGTAACCAATTAGCGCGCTAGGGTAATAATGTAGCTAGAAAAGCCCTAGGGCGGTAAGTTATTTAAAAAAAAAAAACTTGAGAGGTGTCAAGGGACACCCGGATGGAACGAAGTTACTGTATACACTCAACAAAAATAATCGTCGCGACTCCACTCCACTCCACTCCACTTTACTCCACTCCGCTCCGCTTCGCTCCACTCCACTACGCTCCGCTCCGCTCCACTCCACTCCGCTCCGCTCCGCTCCGCTCCGCTCCACTCCCCTCCACTCCGCTCCGCTCCACTCCGCTCCACTCCACTCCACTCCACTCCACTCCGCTCCGCGTACATCTAACCATCATACTGGTAATAGACATCATGCATTCAGCCCAATGACAAAAGAGGTCGCTTCGCTATTCAGCCTTGTCTTCGTATGAGTATAATAGTCATCAATTTTAAATATCGAACGGCGAAACTCAATTTCGTTCTTGAAAAAAATGTTTTGAGCCGGAAAAACATTATTTAACACGCCACGCGACGCAACGTGTCGACACCCGATGTGCAGTGAGCCCGTGTCGTCGCGTCGGGTGTTCATAGTGTGATTCTGGTCATAGAAAACAATACATTTGATTTGACCCAACACGCATCACGTTTCATCGGGTGGCGTCGGGTGTTAATAATGTGTTTCCGGCTTTATTCTTGTAATGCAGGTTTTTTTCTACTTACCTCACAATCGAGATGTAAAGCAGAGTGGTTAGCTCGGGTGTAAGCATCAATTGCACCCTCAAACCATAGGCGCCCTCGCTGCGCTCGTGCGGCTAAATATCTCGGGCTGCAATTCATGCCTTACAGCCCTTGGCCATGTGCCTTGGCTACTAATCTACTATTATTAACAAACGATTTTTTATAAAAGAAAAGTAGCATAAGTTACTCCTACACTCTCCTCCCCCTCTACATCAGCTACCTGATAATAGAAGTCTTGTCAAAATCGGCCCAGCCATTTCAGAGATTAGCCATTACAAACAGACAGACAGACAAAAATTGTAAAAATGTTATTTCGGTGTATGTGCCGTATATATATATAAATATATATATATATATATCTATACATATAATAAATTTGTAGAAAAGTGGTGTCTGTACAATGGAAATATATAAAAAAAAAGTATCAGGGATTGTTATTATATCGATGCCGAACCCGAAAATGTAGTTAATTTTTTTTTTGTCTGTTTGTCGGTTTGTCTGTTTGTCTGTTTGTCTGTTTGTCTGTGTGTTTGTGCACGCTAATCTTCGGAACTACTGGACGGATTTGAATATTTTTTTTTTCGTTGTATAGGTATTATGTCCCGTTAACATATAGGCTATAATTTATCTTGGAAACTTGAACACCTGATGCAGAACCGCAACAGACCTGCTTAACTATAAGAGATACAGAAATGGTGCCATAGCAAAAATTGTTCCACGTGATGAGCATTTTCTGCTGAGAGAATAAATTTGAAGATCCTGGACACCTGATGTGGAACACCAAGAGCCCAGCTACACTATGACATATACAGGAACGACGTCTTAGCAAGAGTTGTTCAGCCTGATAAGCACTCTCTGTAGCTGTATAAAAATTTGCAGATCTGGAACACCTGATGTGGAACTCCAAGAGCCCAGCTACACTATAACATATAAGTGAATGACGTCTTAGCAAGAGTTATTCAGCCTGATGAGTACTCTCTGTCAACGTATAGAAATTGAAGATCTGGAACACCTGATGTGGAACTTCAAGAGCCCAGCTACACTGTAACATATACAGTAAAGACGTCTTAGCAAGAGTTGTTCAGCCTGATGAGCACTCACTGTTGACGTATAAAAATTAAAGAACTGGAACACCTGATATGGAACTCCAAGTGCCTAGCTACACTATAACATGTACAGTAAAGACGTCTTAGCAAGAGTTGTTGAGCCTGATGAGCAACCTCTGTTGTCGTATAAAATTTGAAGATCTGGTACACCTGATGTGGAACTCCAACAGCCCAGCTACTTTATAACATATGTATATAGGAATGACGTCTTAGCAAGAGTTGTCCAGCCTAATGAGCACTCTCTGTTGACGTATGAAAATTGAGATCTGGAACACCTGGTGTGGAACTCCAAGAGCCTAGATACTCTATAACATATATAGGTACAGTAAATACGTCTTAGCAAGAGTTGTTGAGCCTGATGAGCAACCTCTGTTGTCGTATAAAAATTGGAGATCTGGTACATCTGATGTGGAACTTCCAACAGCCCAGCTACTTTATAACATAAATATATAGGAATGACGTCTTAGCAAGAGTTGTCCAGCCTAATGAGCACTCTCTGTTGACGTATGTAAATTGAGATCTGGAACACCTGATGTGGAAATCCATGACCCCAGCTACACTATAACATAGGAATGACGTCTTGGCAAGAGTTGTTCAGCCTGGCTCTTAGAATTCGACGTTTCAGATCTTCGATTTTGACGACCCGTCGTCGCCGGGATAAGCAACAGGATCCGCGTACGAAGTCGCGGGCAGAAGCTAGTATATATATATATTTATATATATATATATAAATATATATATTTTTTACAAAAAAATATAATTATTATAAATATATTTTTTTTTTTGGTGTATGTGCCGTATATATATATATATATATATATATATACGGCACATACACCAAAATAACATTTTTCGTATGCATGTAGTAAAAAGCGGTAATTTAAATAATACAAACAGACACTTCAATTTTATTTATATGTATAGATTGTGAAGAAATAGAGTTCGTTCTGCTATCTTTTTCGTACTCTCATTTCTCTCTTGGACCGCCCGTGTGTACCTGTATTTTGATTTATTTCGGTCGAATGATCAAATCCCGTGTTACAAGCTTTTATTTACTTTTACCTGTCCCGTTGTCTCTAATCAAATCTTGCAAGTTTAATTTGACACACTTTCCGGTTTCCAATTGAGCTGAAATTTTACACGTATGTGTATGTCACGTGACAATTCAATATTATGACGACATGGAGCTGATCGATGATGATTTTGAAAAGTAACTCTTAGGCGCCTGTAACTTTCAAACTATTATAAATTTAAAAAAACAGAAAACCTATAAACCTAGTTTTTTGTGTAAGAAGCATTCTAAAAAATCGTTGAGATAGGAATTGGGAACATTTAGGGGTAGGAAAACGTTTCCTCTTTTAGTATGGACGAGCGCTCGGTAGACGATCCTCTTAATCTATAATATAAAATAAAGATCAATAACAAAATAAGGAGTGGTAAAAAAGTTTTTTTTTTTTGGGTTGTTGTAAATTCTCCACAAAATTGTTTCGTAACGAATAAAAGTATTGATCCTGGGGGCCGATTCTACTAATTTGCAAAATTACATAGCCTATCGCTATTACGCAACGGTACCATTCCTATCGCCAAACAATGGTAACCTAAAATGTTATTCTGCTATTTGTTACGTTAGACCGGGAACGAAATCGATGCGTAATCGTAGCGGGAATTTACGACTGTGCTAGGAACGTTATCCTGTGATACCAGCAAGACGAATAGTATGTTTTAATGATACCACAGTATAAAATATGAAAGCTACTAAATAGAAACAAGTGCTATTTATGTGTTTTAAAATATAATAAATGATTCAAATGTTATGACAAAACACTTTACTGATACAACGATGGAAAATATCGATGGTTAAATAATAAATTCTTTGGAGAACGTTCCATTTTAATTCTCTTGTAAGCCGAAAATGTGAAACGAAACGTCTTGGTAATGTCAAATGTGATCCAAATATAAACAAACAGCGTAAAGCAAAAACTTTTGTAGCAAGTTCATCAAAATGACTGATTTACTGTGAGTATTTGTTTCATTTTATACTATTACATAATTATTTATAAAGTCTAAAATGGCACCATGACCCGATATTTTTTTTATCATAGGAAATGTTGTGCGATAAGTCCTGAAAATTAACACATTTACGACCCACTTGAGGGTTACGGTCACACGACCCAAATCACACTTGATTTGACTTAGATTATAAAATAATAATCATTATGTGACAACTTTCAGATTGGTGCTTTCTAATTTCTGGCATATTTAATGGAAGGGCGAAAGACAACTTCATTTCGACAACTTGAACTTCTGCTTCTATAAAAATCTTGCTGTGGGGCAAATGCGGTCTAAAGAAGGACGAGCCACCTTAGCTCTTTTATGGAACAGTATGCTGTAATTTTAAATGCTGAAGGTGTTACAAGGACACCTAAAGATTGGTCTAAGGTATGTTTTCAAGTAAATATTATAAAATGTAATCATTAGATATAAAAAAAAAGTTTACAAGAAAAAAAATTAAAACATTTAACAAAAATTTATATCTCTTTTAGTTTTGGAATGACTACAAATGTCCAATGCACGCTAAGGTCACTGATATCAATAGAGTTTCATTGCTACAGGGGTGGGACCGAGTAGGGAACCAATTTTAGCTCCCCTAGAGGAAAGTATGACTGCTGGCTGCTCTTTCAGGTAGAGATGTTGGCCGACTTACTGAAGTCCGTCAAGATTCAAAGATTTAGGTAAATTGATGTGCTGGTGTCTGTACTTATTGACCATAAACTTCCTTTAATTTTTAATTATTTAATTAATTATTTATGAATTGTTTCAGAGATCTTCGTTTAACTCAAGAGAATGCTGGTGCCCTGTCAATATATCCCCAGATGTCAGCAGTAGGACGGCAACACTGGAGACACCAGCAGAATTTTATCCATCCAGAGTTTTATCTGTGTCTGGTTGTTTGTGAGGTTCGTGTAAACGCACTCACGACACAGGAGAAATTCGTAGTGTAGGGGAACCTGAGGCAGCGACAAAAAAAATATCAACAATAATTATAATTAGTATACCTATGACCAAAGGTATGAAACCACTGCACACAGTAATTGCAGTGTGCAGTGGTTTTATTTTTATTGCCAGTTTTGTGAATGAAGTACTTATTTAAAGTAGTCAAGTTCTATTAGTGTATTTAGACATAAAAGAAGACATGTAAGTAAGACATATTTTTTGATTTAATCATGCAGAGAAATAAAGATTATAAAAAAAACTTTTATATTTTAATGAAAATATTGTTGCAAAGTTATTTTTCACAAAAGGGTACCTATTTTTTTCTGTTATGTTTAGTGATTTAGTTTATTGTTTAAGGTGTATTTCTTTGTTTTGTAAATATTTAGATTTAATTAAGTATATTGTAGTGTAGTAGTGTGATAAAATTTACCATGTTCATAGGTTTAATGACACATTGAATTTAAAAAATAATATTTTTAAGATTATTAGTTTTATTTTAGTTTTATTTTATAATATTCATAACCAAGCTCAACAATATTGTTTAACTAAAACCCTTCCTTTCTTTTTTTCTTATATAACTCGTATATCTCTATAAACTTATATAAATCCTCCAACATGACAAAACTAAAAACAATAATTTGTGAGATATACAATGTACAGACTTTTTCACTTTACCCCAATCCCCCAATCTACCTTATAGTACAGGATCCGTATATAGAACGACCTTCACCGATCGAGTAACCGGACGAAATGTGTTTTTTATGAATTAAAATATGTTGAAGAATATGACGGTGATGGGTTGCCTCATAAAATCCTGTCAAGGATATTTTTAATTAATTTTATAAAAGGTTATTTTTTTTCAATACCTTCACCGATAGAGTAACCAAAGAAAATTAACACCAATTGAAAGTCCGAAGTCTATAGAATATGCTAACGTAGGGTTGCCTACCTTTTTCTTGTCAAGGGTATAGGGTTGCCTAATTTGAACAGGTGATAAAAAAATGCTAACTTCACCGATCGAGTAACCAAATAAATTATATATCAAAATAAAGACATTTTTTTTACGAATACGATGGTATACGGTTGCCTATGAAAAACTTGTCAGAAATTAGGGTTGCCAAGCGTTGAAGTTTGAAAATTTTAGACGGTTGGAAGCACATGAGTAGATAAACGGACTAAGCTTCTTAAGAACGAGCAAAATTTTTACCTATTTTGGTAGGTATGTCACAATAGGGTAGACAAATTAAACAAAAATATATTATATAGCTTTATTATTCAGTATGATAGAATCGAATCAAATAATTTAATTCAACTAAGCCAATTACAGGCAATTTAGAATTGTCAAAAGACATTTTTAAAGGTGTTTGGTCACCAATATATTAGAGACCAAACACCTACCTTCAAGAGGGCGCGCGTTGTCAAATAGACCGCGCTTCGTACCACTTTATATACCGCCCGTTCTTACCTTATAGTAGCCATACATGGTGTATGGCTACTATAAGATAAGCCTATCGTACGATCGCGGATCGATTTGACGCTTGTAATTGTTTCAAATTGGCAGTTCGTCCATATACACCATACACTACTGTCTATCGTACGATCGATTTGACACAACTTCAAATCTGCAGCAGTGATGCCAACTCAGCAACTTTATAGCTACACACATCAAAAGTGTCTAGGGATCAAGCATTTTTATGCGGATTTCTTGAGATTGAGATGTGGCTTTGTAATAAATTTATGATTTTATAAATTTTTATGGATCCTTTTTGGTGCATTTCATAATTTGAATCAGGAACTGTAAATCAAATTCGAGTAAAAGATGAAAATCAGCTGTCAATATTTTCCCTATAAAAACATACAACGCATTGAAGACATTATTAGTGCTACTGTTTCCCTACTACTGATTAAAACCAACGTTATTATGGAGCGGCGACGTCATTTAAGCAGGGAAGAAATGCTCAGAGCCGTGGGAATGATAGAAGCTGGTTCCCGGCAACGTACTGTGGCTTTAGCGCTGAATACAAGTCAGAGTGTTATCAGTCGACTTTGGACACGTTACCGAAGCACTGGTACCGTGGCTGAGCGCCATGGAGGACGGTATCGCTGCACCACACGGAGACAAGACCGATACATTCAAATCTTAACTCGAAGAGCTCCAACAATAACCGCCATGATGTTAGCCGTGAGGCTTCATCACTCTTCAGGGAACTTAATTAGCGACCAAACAGTCAGAAACCGCTTGCATGAAGTGAACCTTCATTCCCGAAGACCGCTACGGGTACCACCTATAGCAATGCACAATCGTAGGATTCGATATCAATGGGCTCTTGAACACAGAAATTGGGCAGAAGAACAATGGCGTTTCGTGTGCTTTTCTGATGAGTCTCGTTTTGGTATGAGACCGGATACAAGACGTATACGACACTGGAGAACCCCTGGACGCCAACAGCGATTAAAATCCTGCCAGGAAGTCCATCCTTATAGTGGTGGAACCATCATGGTATGGGCGGGTATTTGGATCGGCGGAAGAACTGAGTTGATTTGGATCAGAGGCAACCTCAACGCTCAAATTTATGCTGAGACGATTGTATCAGACGTCATCGTTCCTCTACAAGTGCAAATCGGTCCCTTATTTCAGTTAATTATTATTATTTATTTATTTCGGACAGAATCCATATAAGTGTTAGTAAAACAATTTGCTTAATAAACTATGTTAGTAAATAAATGTATGTACAACATAAAACTATTAAGATATTTTATTTAATTTCTTCCCGTCACTATTCCCACCCAGTGGGCCTGCATGGGACAGTCATGGCGGGAAGCAATCATTTTCAAAATGCTGTTGGTGCTACCGCGCAGTCTTTGGAATAATGACGCCACTTTCTTACGCCTAATAGCGTGGAAGCCATCAACGCGTGCATTGGTAAACATTTGTGACGCACTACAATGACGCGGTAACCCCAACAGCATTCTGAAAGCATTATTATACTGAATACGCAGGACGTTGAAGGCTCGTTGCGTATACCGAACCCATAGGCTGCTCGAGTAGAAAGATTGGCAATATGCCTTAAAAAGAGTTACCTTTACTTCCTTACTACATCGAGCGAACCTACGGGCCAGCATATTGCTCCTTACCGCCAACGCCCTGCGTTCCCTTTCTATATCCAGGTCATCTTTTAAGTCCTCAGTGACCAGTTAATGCATGATAATGCACGACCGCACACCGCAAGAGTTGTAAGACAGACTCTCGCCGCAGCTAACATCAATGTCCTGCCCTGGCCTGCTCAGTCGCCAGACTTGAACCCGATTGAGCATGCATGGGATATGCTACAGAGAAGAGCTCTGCCGAATATGGAGGGTATCCAGTCGCAAGAAGACCTTTTTTTGTTGTTGCAACGAACATGGGCGGCCATTCCACAGCGTGATTTGGATGAACTCATTTTGAGTATGCCAAACCGATGTTCTTGTGTTGTTAGTGTTCGCGGTAGAAACACGGATTATTAATTGTTTAAGTTACCCAATAAAATTTTAAAGAAAACTGTTATTTCAGTCTTTTTTTCGAACTTTAATGTTAGTGGTTCAAATGTCAAAAATCCCTTTATTAGGAAAATGGCAAATTTCTTTATGAATGCAAAGGTGACTTGGTTTATCGTTACTGTGACAAACGATAACACTTTATTTGATGAATCCTTAAAGAACATTTTAATTAATATCAATCAGGAGAAAAGTTATTGCAAAAATATATGTTGATCCCTAGACACTTTTGATGTGTGTAGATCTGGCTATTATTCGGTGACGACAGCTACAATTTTATAAAATTTGTGGCTAAACTTTTTAGCTACTTTTTCTAGCACCATTTCATTTGTATTTCCATACAAGTACAGACCAGTAAATAGGCAACGAAGGATGAATAACAGACCGAACAGACCGAATAATTTTCGACCTTATCGACATTTAAAATTTAGTTTGTTTTTCTCACATTTTCGTTAGCTAACATTGCTCCTTCATTAAAATCTGGTGTTTGCATATATGTCAATAAGGTCGAAAATCGCTTGAAGGTCGGAAAACATTTGCTTAACGATAGCAAGTTAAAAAACAGGTGCAAGGGATTTTCGACCTTATCGACATTTAAAATTTAGTTTGTTTTTCTCACATTCTCGTTAGCTAACATTGCTCTTTCATTTAAATCCGGTGTTTGAATTAGTGTCAATAAGGTCGAAAATCGCTTGAAGGTCGGAAAACATTCGCTTAACCATAGCAAGTTAAAAAAAGTGGTGCAAGCAATTTTCGACCTTATCGACATTTAAAATTTAGTTTGTTTTTCTCACATTCTCATTCGTTAACATTGCTTCTTCATTAAAATCAGGTGTTTGCATAAATGTCAATAAGGTCGAAAATCGCTTGAACCTTTTTTTAACTTGCTATCGTGGTCCCTTGACACCTCTCAAGTTTTCAATCGTATTTTGGTTTAAAATAAAATGAATAATACTTTTTTTTAATAAAAAAAATCCTAGAACTAAAACTATTAAAGTTCATCATCATCATCATCAGCCAGAAGACGTCCACTGCTGAACATAGGCCTCCCCCTTAGACCGCCACGCCGAACGACAATTCGCCACTTGCATCCATCGGCTGCCCGCGACCCTCACGATGTCGTCGGTCCACCTAGTGGGAGGCCTGCCTACGCTGCGTTTTCCGGTCCGTGGTCGCCACTCGAGAACTTTTCTTCCCCATCGGTTGTCAGTAAACTATTAAAGTTACACAAGAACAAAAGTTTGATTTCACAAAAATTGCAATAACTTGAAAACTACTAGACCGATCTTCATGAAACAACTTGTGAATCTATTTTTGTAATGAAACACGGCCCTTTTAAATACTTTAATTGAAAAACATACATAAACAAAAAAGTGAGTTTTCAAGTTACGTAATAATCTAAGTTTTAAACTTTTACAATTTTCCACTAAAAAACTTATCTAATTAGAAACTAATAAGAACGTACAAGATAATCTAATAAGAATCGAATATATACACAACACAATCACTGGATTCTGATTAGAAAACACTTGTCTTAAAAAAATCACCTTACAAATCACACTTGCCGTTGCGTGGGTCTCGTCGCCGACAATCATCTTCATCATATGCCAAATTTCAGTTCCAGAGGAGGAATTTTTCGGACCACATATGCCTCGTTGACTGGACTATTGGAATGGGTATCTACGGTACTTTCACAGTTATTATTTCTTGTGACTGGGCACCATAACTATTTTTGTACTAACTTTATTTTATGTCTTTTGACAATTCGAAATTGCCTGTAATTGGCTTAGTTCAATTAAATTATTTGATTCGATTCTATCATACTGAACTCCTTCTCAAAGAGAGGAGGCCTGTGTCCCAGCAGTGGGAACAATATAGGCTGATGATGATGATGATGATATCATACTGAATAATAAAGCTATTTAATATTTTTTTGTTTAATTTGTCTACCCTATTGTGACAACCCTACCAAAATAGGTAACAATTTTGCTCGTTCTTAAGAAGCTTAGTCCGTTTATCTACTCATGTGCTTCTAAACCGTCTAAAATTTTTAAACTTCAACGCTTGGCAACCCTAATTTCTGACAAGTTTTTCATAGGCAACCGTATACCATCGTATTCGTAAAAAAAATGTCTTTATTTTGATACATAATTTATTTGGTTACTCGATCGGTGAAGGTAGCACTTTTTTATCACCTGTTCAAATAAGGCAACCCTATAACCTTGACAAGAAAAAGGTAGGCAACCCTACGTTAGCATATTCTGTAGACTTCGGACTTTCAATTGGTGTTAATTTTCTTTGGTTACTCTATCGGTGAAGGTATTGAAAAAAAATAACCTTTTAAAAAATTTATTAAAAATATCCTTGACAGGATTTTATGAGGCAACCCATCACCGTCACATTCTTCAACATATTTTAATTCATAATAAACACATTTCGTCCGGTTACTCGATCGGTGAAGGTCGTTCTATATACGTATCTTAGACTATTATCTACCCGCAGTGGTGGACGCCCACGGCGACGGACGTCGCAAGACGATCTCCGGCCACAGTAGGCGCGGGCATGCGGGCGGCGAGTAAAGGGCAACTCGCTGTCCGACCATGGACCATGCCTGGGTCGATCACGCGTCAGCATGATGACGGGGCCCCCTCTAGAGGGCCAAAGCCTACCGGGGTCGCGGGACTTATCTCATTACCGTGACCCCGGAACATAAAGGGCTATTGAAGGACACCGTGGATTTTAGTAGTCAATACAAGTCTGACAGTCCCTTCCGCCCTGCCCGGGGCGGGAGGACTCATTTGATGATTTTACCACGTAAAAAAAAATCCCCAATCTAATTTTTTCTTAACGAATATAAACCTTCAACTTGTGACAAAATTGAAACTCTGTAAAAAAATATTAAATATTATTCCGGTATCTACAACGAAATCTATGTAGAACATCATTATTATTAGGTAAAAAATTAAAAAAGTTCTAGATCGGTCCTGCAAAAGTTTCACTCTACCAACTTATTATCAACCGCTAATTTGGACAGATGAACCGTCCTACTTCAGTTCCGGTGCGATCGTAACAAGTGTCAAAATATTAGTGGAATACGAGAACATGTCACGCTTGCCTTCGACTGTGCTACGACTGTGCTAGCAGAATACGATCTAGCAGTTCTCTCGATCGATCGTTGCGCTCGACTGAACTGTAACTTATTTTGGGTCGTTATGCATTAGTAGAATGAGAAAACGTTAAAAAGTCGCAGTTCAGCCGCGGTTACGCTGCGATTGTGACAGAAATGAGTTAGTAGAATCGGCCCCCTGTTCTCCTAGTAGTTTCTGTTCAGATTCCACATTGTGTCCTCGTTTTCGGTAGTTTTGTACTGGATTTTATAATTTAATTGTTCAGCTTGACATTGCAGTCATTCACAGTGTACAGACGTGTGCTCGTTAGCAATATTTAATTAACGCAATAATTGTGACCTTCTTTATTATTTTGCTTACTCCGACTTAAATTCTGAGTAAATTAAAATGGAAACATAGACAAAGTGAACAAGTTTTGATTGAAAATGGATAACAGCCCACGTAGTCCAGTGCAACCATCTACCTCACCAGCAAAAAACCGTCAATCTGACTTCTCTATAGAAGTTGCGTCCACGCCCGAGATACAAAAATGGATGTCGTCTATTGAGCAGCAGTTAAATGAAGTTTGCTCTATTGCCACGGATGGCAAACTCAATTCAGAGCAGAAATTGAAAATATCCAACCTAAGCCGTAAAATAGGATCAGGCGTCTCGCAAACGGCAGTTTTATATCAAGACCTGAAGCAAAAAGCCCACCAAGCCATGAATATCATTGATGAACTGAAAGAAAAGCGCGACCTATCTGAACAAATTTTGGAACTGAAGCAGACGATCAAAACCTCTGGTGTTACGGGGAATGCTTCATTTGCTGACATGGTGAAGAAAGGATCAAATAGTTTTGTGCGACCGAACAATCTGAGCGCTATTGCTATTTACCCAAAAAACGCATTAAAAACAAGTGACGAGACAAAAGTTCTAGTACAACAGATGATACGGCCTGATGAAATGAAGCTCCATGTACGTGGAGTCCATAAAACAAAAAATGGGGGTGTCATAATCAGCACTGAATCAAAACAGGATATTGATAAAGTCAAGGAAGCAGTTCATCTGACGTTGTCTGCTGGACTCACCGTAGACGAACCTAAAAAGCGCCAACCACGGATTGCAATCGTAGGAGTGCCGATTTCTCTAGCCGATACTGACGTTTTCAAGTTCATTTTCGAGCAGAATGTAGCAGATATGTTTCCAGAGATGTCAATAGAGTCCTTTTTATCAGTTGTAAAGTTCAGCCATAAATCCGGGAAAAAAGATGCATTGACCTGTAACTACATCATCGAAGTTCCAGCCAAGATCCGTAAATCCCTAATAGCTCAAGGAAGGCTTTATATAAATTGGACTTCCTGCCCTGTCAGAGATTTTACGCTAGTTACTTTATGCTACAATTGCCAACAATACGCTCACGCAGCAAAAACATGCAAAGAGGGCAAGTCATCGTGTGGACATTGCGGAGAAGTGGGACATTCCAATACTGAGTGCGCGAAAAAAACCGAAGCTCCTAAATGTGCAAGTTGTTCGCGATTTAATAAGCCCAATAATCATAAAACGGGAGATGCTGAGTGTCCTGCTAAGAAAATAGCAGAATACAGGTATATAAACTCAATTGACTATGAGGGCGCATAGAACGTCATACTCTTGGTCAAACTTATGAGTTTGTTATAGGTACCTTACCTTGCACCATAGTTGCGTAACAACAACAAGGTGATGTGCTAGCCTACTTAACGATTTGTTGCTGTCTAAGCATGTGACTGTTGCTGGCTATTGAAAGAACAAATTACCAAGTGCACCTAATTTAACCTAGTTTATGTTTCTGCTGACGCTTATAATTTCTGTCATATTACATGTTTAGCTCTAAGTTTTAAGTTAATTATTATTTTAAGTATTCAGTTTTATAATAAATACGTAATCATATTCTAAGCGCTATTAGATATTGTTAACAAAACAACTTTTGTCGTACAAATAGAATTAGAGTTCCATTCGCCTGTGATACCTACAGGTTTATCCTAGTACAGGCATACAAATTTGTGAGATCTTCATTGTAAAATTAAGACTAATTTTGTATTTTAACCTTTATTTCTGAATAAAGATTATTATTATTATTATTAGCTATCCCAGTATGGAAAAAAAATGGTCGAAAGTACAATGATCAAAATAACACATACTTTTTTTCGAGGGGAATTTATCTATAATATGTATGTATTTAGAAATATATAAGTATGTTTATCAGTTGTCTAGTACCCATAACACAAGCTCTGCTTAGCTTGGGACTAGATGGCGTTGTGTGATAGTTGTGGAATATTATTATTATTATGACGTTTATTTATTTACTATACATATTAATACATTTTTAAATATTTAAAAAAAACAAACGCAAAAAAAAACATTTAAAAATATAAAAATAGTAGTCCGCCGGTGTGGGAGCAGGGTCCAAGCTACCGGTGGTTAGGGTTCCAGAGACAGGAACCTCCTCACAATACGAGCCGTATCAAGAAGTACTGCCTTCTGAATCTGGCCCTTGATCCAACCCCCTAAGGAGAGCCTCGAAAGGTGTTCGTCGAGGCTCTTTGCCATCAGGCCATTGGCAGTCACGACGATCGGCACAATGATAGCCGAGCTCACATTCCACATGTCGACAACCTCGCGTGCCAGATCGAGATATTTGATTTGTTTATCTTTCTCTGCCTTCACGAGGTTCTCGTCATGCGGGATGGTAACATCGATTATCATTGCGCGGCGCGCTGATCTGTCTATCACCACTATGTCAGGCTTATTGGCGACAATAGTCCTGTCAGTAATGATAGGCAGATCCCAGTACAACGTGACATGGTCTTTCTCGAGAACTGGGTCGGGCACATACCTGTAATACGGTATTTCTGATTCCACAAGTTTGTATTTCAACGCAAGTTGCTGGTGGATGATTCTGGCTACTAGGTTGTGCCTGTGCAAGTACTCGCCGTTAGCAAGACGAGAACAACCAGAGATAATATGTCGGATGGATTCACCTGGACGATGGCATGCCCGACACACGTCAATCGTCCCATCCTTTATAATATGTCTCCGGTAGTTGTTCGTCAAGATAACTTCGTCCATAATCGCACAGACAAAACCTTCAGTTTCCCCGAAGAGGTCACCGAACCGTAGCCAGGACACGGACGCTAGAAAATCTACATCGGGCCCATGAAGAGCCCGGTAGAAGCGTCCGTGTAGCTCCTTGCTTTGCCATACTTCCCTGCGGTCTTCAGTACCGAGTACCACAGGTTTGTGCCAGTTCTCTTTAGCCATGGACAGCGGGGTGAGTCCCTTGTCCACTGTGACCACATCTCGGTGCATACCCACTTCCATTTTCAGAAAATATTCTCTGAGACTGCACACCTCGCGGTTATTATTATTATTATTAATTTTGTGGCAAACTTAAAACAACTCTTTTTTTCACCCATGGTACACACGGCTACACATCAAGCTATGCAAAACTGGTATAAGCTGACCGTTCAATGTGTGGAAAGATCATATAAAGTGAGTCCAAGAGAAACTGGTTTTGTATAGCCTCATGTGTAGCCGTGTGTACTACTGGTAGTACTTACAATCGGTAGTACCACGGGCAATAAACGGACGCACAAAATTCTATTTCACAGAAAATAGAACTGTAATAGTACAATAGTGTAGTTAGTGATAACTTCAATCAAAATGATGGGTAGTGTAGCGTCCGCACAGAGGAGTCCACATGTGGTCATCTTATTGAACGCAGCACGGTTCCTCTGCAGCACGCTCTTGAAGAGTTGTTTCTGGGTCTCTGTAAGGAAAAATATTATGATAAGTATTATACATTTGTACATTCAAGACGATCCAAAAAGCAAATAAAAATCCATAGAAATTTATAAGTCCGATCATTTAGTTGGGATTCACACCCAACGGGGGAGAATATTGATAGTTTTCCTACCCAAAAAAAAGGAGATGAGCCTTCGCAGTCGCAAAATGAAAGCATTTTTTCAAGTAGGCCAGTTTTTTGACAGGCCTGTTGGTCTAGCGGTTAGTGACCCTGACTGCTATGCCGGAGGTCGTGGATTCGATTCCCACCCAGGACAAATGTTGGTGTGATGAGCACGATCATTTGTTCTGTGTCTGGGTGTAATTTATCTATAATATGTATGTATTTAGAAATATATAAGTATGTTTATCAGTTGTCTAGTACCCATAACACAAGCTCTGCTTAGCTTGGGACTAGATGGCGTTGTGTGATAGTTGTGGAATAATATTATTATTATTAGTTATATCGGCTCGCGGCGGCGCGTTGTGTTCCACGCGCGACTCAAAGAGCTTTCAGCAACATGACGGGACCGCCATAGAGGACCAAAGCCTGCCGGAGTGGACTGTCAGGTAACTATTGAAGTACACCGTGGATTTTAGTCAGTACATGTCTGACGGTTCCTCCCGTCCTGCCCTGGGTGGGAAGACTCATTCGATCATTTTACCACGTTTACCAAAAAAAATGCGCCGTTTTCTCGTGGTCCTACTATTTTGTCCTACTAGTAGGACCACGAGGGAGACCAGTTTCTGTTCGTCCTACTATGACATATTGGAGCAGTAATCATTTATTTATACCACCTGTATATAATTTATACATTTGACACTAGTAATATTAAGGAAGAAAAAAAAAACAATAATTTTGTAACAAACCAAAAATATAGGACAAAAGTACTAGGCTAACATAAGTAATAGTATAGTAACTCTCTAGAAGTCAGACGATCACGCGACCAGATGACTGTAACTCTTAAAATTCTCAGGGGGATAATTGATGATCCTGACCTGCATAATGTAATCTGCAATTTATTTGTCCCAGACAATTACTGTCGTGGCAGGAAACACCGCTTACTGGCTGTTCCATACTGCCGGACTGTTGCGCACTCTAAATCACCTATTCCTCGTACGTTAACCGCGATTAACGCTCTCCTGAACTCAGACACAGATCTTGATGTGTTTGCGGATGAATGGAAGACGATACTGTCAGAATGTCTGAAATTCTGTGAAATGAATAATAATAATAATAATAATAATAAATTTTATTCAAAAATTAAGTCAAAATAAAGGTTTACATAATTACAATAGAGGTACAGTTTTTCTTAAGGTAATGTTAGTTCTGCCTGATGTAGGTTTAAAACCTGTGTTTCAGGTCATCACTTTACAATAAATTTTAAGAGAGGACAATTCATTAGAAGATAAATAAACAACAAGATAATAATTATACTACTTTTAGAGACTAAATCATTTTGTATAAAGTACTAAAACTAGATTGTTTTAAAACAATTATGTTAAAATAAATAAATTACTGAGACAATGCTAATGACAAAAATGTGAAGACTAAATACTAAAACTTATGTTGAAATTTCCAGCAGTTTTTCCGTGTCTGTATAATTAAGAGTTCCCAAGTATTCTTGCATTCGTAAATGACAGTTTTTATAATTTAAATCATAAATGTTTAACAGTTTGTTGAGCTGATTATATAAGTAGGGTCCTAAAAAGAAATAAAATCGTCTAGCGTAAGCATGTTTAGTCTGAGGGTTAGCACAGACCAAATCCTTTCTTCTCCTATCTGAAGGTACCGGCTTAAAATCAAGTTCGCTGTGCTGAAGCAAAACGACATTCAAAACAAATAATTGGCGTATTGTTAATACCTCACATGCCGTGTAAAGCTGGTGAGTAGGATATCTAAATGGTCTAAAAGTCGCAACCTTTAGGACTGCTCTTTGAGCCCGTTCTAGGTGAATTAGATTTGTTTTGGCGGCACCACCCCAGGACGATATGCAGTAGGTGATAATGGATTGACACAAAGCCAAATAAACCTGTTTAATTAATTTAAAGTCGGCAATGTTTCGTAAATTTTTAAAAATATATATTAATTTACGTACTCTAGTACATAATAAATCAATATGTTTGCGGAAATTCAGATTTGTGTCAATCGTAATGCCTAGATATTTGATGTGGTCAGTTTTAGCTAAAGTGGGACAAGTGCATGCAAAATCAGCATAATGTAAGTTACTGTTGTTATGCGCTTGGATGTTTTCGTTAGTAAGCGTTTTATTGGTGTTTCTCATTGTAAATAATAGGTACTTGGTTTTATCTATATTTAATGTGAGGAGATTATTATTAAGCCAATTTATAACCGTATTAAAACCCTTCTGTGCTACCTCGAAGACCTCAGCCATTGATTTCGCAGTGAACAATAGGGCTGTGTCATCCGCGTATGACATAATGACACCCTTTTGGAGTGTCAGATTGCAAAGGTCATTTATATATATTAAGAACAGGGTGGGGCCCAAAATACTGCCTTGTGGGATTCCATAGCAGCTATTCTTTAGTTCAGAACTCCTGAAATTACCTATTTTAACACATTGATGGCGGTCACTAAGATAATCTGCAAAAAGTTGTAATTGTACTCCCCGTATACCCAACCCTTCAAGCTTGTTTAAAAGTAAAGAACAAGAAATTGTATCAAAAGCCTTGGCGAGGTCTATAAATATCCCTATAGTGTGCATGCCGTTATCCAGGTGTGTGCTTATATAATTTGTAAGACGGTGAACAGCTTGGCTTGTTGATCTTTTAGGCCTAAAACCAAATTGATGATCAGAAAGTAATTTTTTTCCTTCAAGATAATTTACTAGTCTACTGTTAATAATTTTTTCCAAAATCTTTGAGAGGCCAGTTAGAACTGATATTGGTCTATAGTTACTTACACAGTTTTTGTCTCCAGCTTTAAATACAGGTGTGACCACGGCTTTTTTAAGCAATGTAGGAAAAATTCCTTTTGTTAAACATAGCTGAAAAATGTGGGTCAAGGGAGGGGCAAAGACATGTTTAAATCTTTTAAGTATGCTATTCGGTATGTCATCAGACCCTACGGCACAATTTTCCTTTAATCTGTTTATAAAACTAATTACTTCATCAACATCAGTATTTAATAAGACAAACGAGTTTTGCGTAGCCAATGTCTTCGTTTGGCGTGTAATGGAAAAACCTCTGTTATTTAATATTTCATTTTCTGCTAAGTTTTTGCCGACGTTAATGAAGTAATGGTTAGCCTTATCTGCTGCTTTGGTTGGGCTTGGTTCAGAAGATAAAAGCTCCAGAGCAGGTTCAGGATTTTTTGACATAAATGTATTTGTTTTAATGAATTTCCAAATCAGTTTATTGTTTTTCCCTGCTTTCTGTAGTTGGTTTTTATCATATTGGTATTTTACCTTTTTCAACAGATTATTAAGGAAATTTCTGTAACGCTTGTAAACAATTGAAAGTATTTCATCATCTGGTGCATATTTTAATTGTTGGTAAAGTTTATCTCTATGTCTGATACAGCGAACAAGTCCGGGCGTAATCCATGGTTTAATGTTACTATATTTTCTAGGAATTACTTTATAAAAAGTATTTTTCCTTATCACTGTATGGACCATATCGACAAAATATTGTATAGAAATATTTGGATCATGTGAATCGTAAACAGGGTCAAAATTAATACCGCGTAAGTCTGTTTCAAGACTCGTCATATTGAGTTTAGTATAGCTACGCATGCAGTTTTTTCTAGGTGACGACACTTGTAATGTTAGTAAGACAGCTTGATGATCGGTTAGTGAAGAATTAGTAACCATTGTTTTGGATGGATTTTTTGTTTTTATGAGAATGTGGTCCAGGCAAGAGCCACTCTGGTGTGTTGGGTGGTAATGAGCTGGTAGAAGTCCATGAAATGAGCATATATTTAGGTAATTATGAGAATGAGTATCGATTCTCTCGGCTGCAATGTTTATGTTGATATCCCCTATTAGTACTATATTTTTAAATGACGATATTTTTCCTAAATTATTGTTAAGCGAATCTAAAAACCTATCAATACTTAGGGAAGGAGGCCTGTAAATAGCCATAATTACTGTATCTGGGATGATTTTAATTAGCAAGCAGTTACAGTCTAGGAAACTGGGTTGTTCTACTACTGTTTTTAAATTATTTTTAATATAAACCACTATGCCATCATTCTGGTTAAAAGTTGCATCACTTTTATAAAGATTATAGCCATCAAGAGATGGTATATTAGTCATTTGTTTGGACAGCCAACATTCGGTTAGAACTATGACGTCACAAAATATGTCAAGATTTTGTAATAAAACTTGGAAACCGTCAAAATTTCGACTTATACTGCGAATATTTTGTGTAAGTAAAGTCAATGTGTTGTCCCCAGTGACGATTTCACCTTTACATTCTTCGACATTACAGATTTTAGCTTCAGACACGGAAAAACTATCTAGGTCACAAATTAGCTGATTGGCCATAACGAAATATAATATGTAAAAACTAACCTACTGTGAATGTGCTAGATTAAAAAGTAGAATGTGGCGCTCCTAGGCGCCTTCATAGTCAATAGAATTAATATAATTGTCTTCTGCATATTTACGTGCCGGGCAGTTCACATCACCAGTTGGATGATCATTTCTCCTCTTGAAACGTTTGCAGGTTGCACATTGAGGCGGAGAAAGTTTATTGGCGCATTCCTTGAAAGAATGTCCAGTCTCTCCACAGTGGTTGCAGGTAGGGGCTGTTTCTCTGCAAAATTTGGCTGCGTGTCCGAACTGTTGGCAGTTGAAGCAGCGGGTCACTATAGTGAAATCCCTTACTGGACATGATGTCCAGTTTATGAAGATTCGGCCTTGGTCCATTATAATTTTCCTGGTACTGGCAGGAACTTCCATAATGTAATTGCAGGTAGGGCGATCCTTCTTTCCAGACTTGTGGCTCAATTTTATGGATTGTAAAAAGGACTCTTGAGTGGTGTTCGGCAATTTATCGGCAAGATTTTGCACATAAATGCAGTCGAATACCTCTTTTTCCGTAAGGGCTACAGGAACACCGATAACAGCTATCCTAGGGCGGCGTTTAGATGGTTCTTCAACTGTGAGGCCCGAGGATACTAATTTTTGTGAGCTTTTTAATTTTTCAATATCACCTTTGTTGTCCGTCCTGATGATGACGCCTCCGTTTCTGATTTTGCTCAGCCCGCGAACATGAAGTTTTAACTCCTCAGGCGAGATGATTTTTTGTACTAATGACTTTGTGTCGTCACTGGTTTTGCTTTTATCGCTGGGATATATAGCAATTGAACTCAGATTAGCTGGACGCACAAAAGTATCGGCACCTTTCTTTACCATGTTGGCATACGAGGTTGGTTCAGGTTCGGGTCGGCTCATTTTTGTTTCAATTACCTCTTTGAATTGGTAAATGGATTCTGCAACATTCCGGTGGGCTTGAAGGTGCTGGATGGTGGTGTGCGCCTGGATAGTCTTCTGCTTTAGGGATTGATATAGTACAGCCATCTGAGCCGTCCCATGTGAAACTTTACGGCAGAGATTGGAGACGCGTAGCTTTTGTTCGGAATTCATTTTCCCGTCTCCCACGATTGTGCAAACTTCGGACAAAATAGTGTCGATGGATCCAATCCATCTCTGTATCTCCGGTGTGGAGACGCATTCGACTGAAGGTTCATTCTCCGTGGCTGCTGGCGGCGCTGGTTCTGTCATCTGGTTTTGATCATCAGGCGATGGCGTCGGTGGAGGACTTCGACGTATCAATTTACTGCGTCCAAAAGGGCTATCTCCTGGGTCAGACATAACACCAAACACAGAAAACGCTGATTTTCTAAAAAACTATTTAGTTCATCTTTCACAATGATAAAGTTTTTAATGAACACTCGACACACTGAATAGATCTGACTCAACAGATTTGCAACAGCATTGTATTTATTTAATTAATTTTCGTATAATAAACAAAATACACGACCGCTTAGTCTCGCGGCTAGTAAGAAATGATGAATGCATGACTGTGGTAAATTAATTTTATCTACTCTCATATCGTAAAATTCGAAATACAAAACTCAAAACGAGTTTATAATGACATACTTTATACCATAGAGTATCGTAATGAAATTAAAAAATTAAATTATAACACTGTTTCTCTAACAAAACAATGTTATAATTTAATTTTTTTTCATTATGATACAGATTACTGACCATAGATACATCTATTTCATTTTTTATCTGTGGCTGCGCGCGCTTTAAATAGGAATGTTGGAATTTTGACGTTTGTATTTCGGTGGATGAATATTAGTGTTAATTATTTTTTATCTTTTATTTGATATGTTCGCATTCAATGAGAGTAGATAAAGTAGTGTATGAAACTGTACATAACTAGGTATTATACCACTCGTGTGATACTATTAAAAAACTCGCTTCGCTCGTTTTTTAAACTCACACTCGTGTATAATACCCCTCATTATGTACCAGTTACATAAACTACTATTAAGGTGTAATGTTATTATAGTATAATTGGCTTTTGTATTATTAAATAGTGTAATTGGCTTCGGCCGTTCTATTTAAATAAATAAATAAATAAGTACAAAGAGGTAGTCATTTAAATATTTCTGGGTAGACAGATAGATTACCTGAAATAAAATTGTCTTGTTCAACATTAACCAGCAAAAGTACTAGGCTAGCATAGGCCCAAACGGGTATGTATTTAAATAATTCTGGGTAGATATAAAGATTACCTAAAAAGTTTAAGTTTGTTACAAAATGATTGTTTTTTTTTTCTTCCTTTTATTACTAGTGTCAAATGTATAAATTATATACAGGTGGTATAAATAAATGATTACTGATCCAAAATGTCATAGTAGGACGAACAGAAACTGGTCTCCCTCGTGGTCCTACTAGTAGGACAAAATAGTAGGACCACGAGAAAACGGCGAAAAAATGCCAGTTAAATACTACACCAGTCACAAGACACAATAACTGTGAAAGTACTGTAGGTGTTCAAAGCATAGATCTCTAAGGAAAGAATGGGCAAGAAACTCCATGGATGTTCTTACTTGGACACTTCTTGTTTTTCATAAGCTGTATACACGCCGTCTCAGCTTCTTCCACAGTCATATAAAACTTCTCACAGCTAATACTGTGTGTGATTGGAAATAGTACACATCTTGTTACTTTTAAAAAGATCATGAGATTGGCAAGCAAGATCTGAAAAAAGATATCGTTTTTTTTTAATAACTTTCATTAAGATCAGGCGAGTTAATGGTCAAACGCGAACCTATGGTAAAAAAAAAAAAAATTAAAACAATTTTCATCGTTTCTGGCTCATTACTTTCTGTAATTTTTCTCATCACCATTGGTCTCAAAACGGTGAAAGAAAACATCGTGAGGAAATAAGCATCTCTTATAACCAAAAATTCGAAGACATGAGACTTCTACCAACTCGTACTGGGCCCCCTGGTAAATTACGGTCCACTCACACTCACGGAGTGGAGGCTTGTGTCCCAGCAGTGGGAACCAGTTGCTAAAAGGTTTAGCTAATTCTGCGATTACGTAAACATAACATCATCCCCGAAGAGTTAGGCTGAGATGTAACTCAATAGTACAGCCACATTTCATCAGCATGTTGAAGTGCCATATATATGCAATAGGAGCGAGCCTATTGCCATCAAAACTGCAGTTACTAGTGAGTAATTCCTAATAGAAAACGGCTCAACCTAGGAATCATGCCCAAGACCTCTTGCTCAGCTGGTTTTCAGTTGCACTTTGCGTTCCGCGGTGACTTTTTAGATAGCCCAGAAACCTAAGCCAGCATTGTAACTCAAATGCATATTCGGAAAAACGTCCTCTCTCCACCACAGCCGCAGTGGTAGACGCCCACGGCGTCGGATGTCGGCAGATATTCTCCGGCCACCGTAGGCGCAGGCAGCATGCTGGCGGCGAGTAATGGGCGACTCGCTGTCCAACCATGGACCATGCCCGGGTCGACGGCGCGTTGTGTTTCACGCGCGCCTCAAAGAGTGTCAGCAAAATTAGGGGGCTCTAGAGGGCCAAAGCCATCCGGGGTCGCGGGACTTATCAAATTACCGTGACCCTGGAACGTAAAGGACTATTGAAGGATACCGTGGATTTTAGTTAGTACGAGTCTGACAGTGCCTCCCTGCCTGCCCAGGGTTCCCACCCTGAACGTCTCATTTGATGATTTTACCAAGTTAAAAAAAAAGTTACAACCTACTAAAATATCTGCACTACATAAAAAATACTCTTACCTTGCCGATCGGCATATCCAGTGATTTGAATTCAAAAAATATTATCGCAAAGTAACCCAAAGAACGTAGAAATGCTTGAAGAACTTGACATAATGCCTTGAAACATAAAAATATTAAAATTAGCCGAAGTTAACTGTTTTAAAGAAGTCTGGTGCTTGCCCAAAGATACACATGTCGAAAATAAATAAATAGGTTTAATACTTTCTGTAAGCATTTGCACAAAACGAAACAAAAGCTAATGCATGATGTAAACGCAAGTTTAAATGAAAAATACTAGGTACCTATATCCAATTTCAGAATTGAAGCCCCGTTATAAAATAGCGACATATGTACAGAAAAACATACACACATCAAAAAATGTTTGAGATCACTGGCACAAGCTGATATTTTTATTTTATTTATGTTTTCTAATATATAAAAATCAATGCCACTTTTCGTTGTAATTTTATAACTCAAGAACGGGCTCACCTATCCAAACCAAATGCTAATGCCAAAACGCTAATTTTAAATAAAGAACACAAAAAAGAAGAAAATTCATAATATTAATCAACCGTAACAAAAATGATTTCGAATTTTTAAAGTAACCGCAAAGGTTTTTGATGTATATGTAGCAAAAGACAAAAGTACAGTTTTTCCAGTAATTAAAATCAGTGCCATAACACAAGTATTGTACTTTCACTGCACTACACCATCTACGATGTATCTTCGTGCAGGCATCCTGAATTTTCAAATGAGTGTCATCGAAGTACTTACAATTCCTTGAAAAATCAGTTTGTGTAGATCATAAGCTTTCACAATATTTCGGTATGTCCCTAGTAACTGGACACATCTCTCTTCATTCTCCTGTTCATCACTCATCATCAACACATCTTTTATCCACTTGTCGAGAAATAATTTTAACAGTATTATAATTCGAATTGTAAGTACTGAACTAAAATCGAATTCTATGAACATTACGTCGCTTATAAAGTCTAAGTTAAAACCATAGAAAAAATAGTAAATGAAAATACATTCACTACTGATGGTAGTTAGAAATGAGATCCAGTTCCATACAATATAACTCCGGATGTCCTTGAAATCGATGCTCTTATAGATAGCCTGGATCTCCAAGATGAGGAATACGTAGTTCTGCTTATGCACAATGTCCAGAATGAACATGGTAATGAAACAGATGAAGTAAATGAAGTAAAACATAAAGACAAAAAGTAAAGTAAAAAGAAATTCTTTCTTAAATTTTTCACTGCCAAATGAAGCTTCAGATATCACATTAGACATCCGATACAGGCATATACCACCCATCAATAATAAATGACAGGACGACAGAATATAATATTTCACTCCGTTTGGATAAATACATTTATCACGAATACAATATTTTGAAGAAAAGAACAAATTGAATGCAAAGTTATATGAACACGCTACTCTTTGAATATCTTTATCGAGTCTGTTATTGAGTAGTACTTCGAATGATGGCTTTGTAATGATTGTACGTTGTCGGGACATAGTTGACATCTTCACCTGAGTGAATGTTAATATCGAATGACTCCAGCATAAGTGATTAATAACAATAAGATATAATTATATGGAGTTTTAAAACGCATTCGCTTTATCAACTACTTTATTATTCATAAGCTTTAGGAGTACTTAAAGTATCATACTAACTTACACTATGATTATAATTATTATGGGAGTTATTATGCAAAGTAGGTAGATCTACCGAAAAATTGGTAGATATTGCTTGGACCTTCGGATTAGAACTAACATTATTGTACTTGTGTACAATGTCCAGAATGAATAACATTGAAAAATAGAAGGAATGCTATATGGCAAATAAAAATGAGACGATGAAAAATACAATATGTTTAGTGCTGGCAAATTTTGCATAAAAGTTGCTGAAACATGTTGAGTAATTTCTCAACAGGTATACGATCCGAGTATTTAATTAAAGAACAGCATACGACAAGACGATAGTAGTAATATGGATCACCCTTGTTTGGTAGAACACCGTTTCGTCGAAAATCACTCCGGCTAATTTTGGTTACAATAAAGTCGTTTCGTAGAATTATTCATTTCACCGAATAATTCATTGGTAAATTTTTATTTAGCATATTTATTTCTTTCAAATAATTTCATTTTTTTTTTTTTTTTTTTTTACGTGGCAAAATCATCAAATGAGTCCTCCAACCCCGGGCAGGGCGGGAGGGACTGTCAGACTTCTACTGACTAAAATCCACGGTGTCCTTCAGTAGCCTGTTATGTTCCGGGGTCACGGTAATGAAACAATCCCGCGACCCCGGCAGGCTTTGGCCCTCTGAGAGCCCCGGGCCCCGTCATTATGCTGACGCTCTTTGAGGCGCGCGTGGGACACAACGCGCCGTCGACCCGGGCATGGTCCATGGTCGGGCAGCGAGTTGCCCTTTACTCGCTGCCCGCATGCCCGCGCCTACGGTGGCCGGAGATCGTCTGCTGACGTCCGACGCCGCGGGGGCCTACCACTGCGGTTGGGGCGGAGGGAGGACGCTGTCCTCTCTCTCTCGCGGCCCGCCTCCTCCTTCACGAGCATTACTGCTTCGCAGAAGGAGGCGACCGCTTCCCACTCCGTCTCGCCCCGCAGCATGGCTGCGACCAATGCCGGGCGCGAGAGGTCTCCGCCTATCGCCGCCGTGAGGACACGTCGGTGCTCTGCCCAAGCTGGGCAGTCTTGCACCGTATGCTCTACTGTGTCCTCCGGGCGATCTTCGCAGTGGTGGCACCCAGGCGTTTCCTCCTTCCCTATCAGACACAGGAACCTCCCGAAACTTCCGTGTCCGGTGAGGACCTGCGTCATCCGATAGGTCAGGACGCCGTGACGTCTCTCCAGCCACTCCTCAAAGAGGGGTCTTACCGCCGCGATTGCGGCGTGCCCGAACCTCGGTTGCGACAGTCGTTGTCTCCATAATTTCATTTGGCCTAATTTTCAAATGCACTAATTTTATTTAAACTAATGTTTCACTAGACTAATAATTATTTAGTCGAAATAACTGTCTATAAAAAATCGGGCTCCGTCGATACTTTGGTAGGTGGTAATCAGCAATTTTGTTAAGGATGCAAGAGCGAACGAAGCGAGCTCGGGACTTGGGGCACCCTGAATCGGACAGGTTAGGTTCGAAGGAGATGGCGGGGTCTTTCAGACCCCGCCATCCCCTTCCCCTTCATGTTAGGTTACTTTAAACCTTGCAAACAGAAATAGGACCCCCGCGAAGCGGGGCTCCGTAAGCTACCTTGGTAGGTGGTAATTAGTAATATACGCTCGCCCTTAGTAGTAGTTAAATTACCGATTACTACCTATCAAGGTAGCTCGACGGAGCCCCGCTTCGCGGGGCTCCTATTTCTGTTTACAAGGTTTAAAGTAACCTAACATGAAGGGGAAGGGGATGGCGGGGTCTGAAAGACCCCGCCATCCCCTTCGAACCTAACCTGTCCGAGTCGGGGTGCCCCAAGTCCCGAGCTCGCTTCGCTCGCTCTTGCATCCTTAGTTAAATTGCTGTTTACCACCTACCAAGGTAGATAGACGGAACAAATATTTACAATGTTTTCTTTTCTGCATTACATTACACCAATCGAATATTCGATAAACTAAATGTTATACCAACTGAACATTACGTCAAATGAATATTATACCTTTTGATCAATAGCTCAAATGTTGTTATCGGAAATAAATATTCGATGAAATGAAAATAATTAAGTTAACCGATATTATACAAACTGATTATTTTCTCAAACGTTGTTCGAATTAGTAAAATTATATCAAAAGTTGTTCTAGCAAACGAGGGTGAACCTAGTAATATATCTAAATATTGTCAAGGAAAAATTAATCTGATTAATCTGAATTGTTTTTTTAAAATTTTGATGTAAGAGATAATACGCGCGCGCCTCAAAGAGCGTCAGCATGATGACGGGGTCTCCCGGCCAAAACCTGCCGGGGTCGCGGGACTTAACTAATTACTGTGACCCTAGAATGTAAAGGGCTCTTGAAGGACACCGTAGATTTTAGTCAGTATACAAGTCTGACAGTCCCTCCCGCCCTGCCCTGGGAGGACTCATGTGATGATTTTACCACGATAAAAAAAGAGATAGTAATGACGCGCCTATGTGGTTAGGACGCAATTAAGTAATTAGTTCATAATTATGTTCCCTAGGTCAATCTAAGAGGGAGTACCAAAGAGCTCAAGTCTAGGTCCACTTTTGTTTCATGTATTTGTGTAAGACGACATAATAAGTCGATTGATTTATAATATGTGTATAAAGTATTTGTCGGTTCAGTTGGAGTAGTGGATAAGCGATCTGAGACTGGTTGTCAGACTTTTGTGCCACTGACGACTGTCAAAGATATAATTATAAAAATGAGAGCTGGGACCAGTGGTTCAACGTTCTTGCCAAGCCACGTAGGAAATTCGGTATTTAATGGATGATAGCCCACACCATTAACACTGATATTCAGAGAGCTGTAAAGTATTAATAAGTAGATGTTTGAAGCACGCTGAAAACTTGTCCCAGACTTTTCAAGATTGTAGTCCAGGTTGGGAGGGTAAAATACGGATTCCGCACAAACAAAGTCATGGGTCGAGTGCTAGTATATACTATGGGTACTAATTTAGATAATTCATTACAAACAACCACTTGGTTCATTATATTTGTCTTAGCAATGATAAGATCAACCGCTCTACAAAAGTGACAGCTTGTCAGCTATTAACATGTGAAATAGTGTATTAAAAACGATTTTAGCCACAGTAAAACTGACAGTATATTTCCCGTTTGTAGCAACAAGAAATGTTTTGGGATTGATGTCCAGCTTTTCCATCAAGAGATAAACGAAGATCTTCATTGATTTTCTTTATTTTGGCAGTGGTTTGCTTGTCAGCTTGTAGAAATGTTTAAGTTTGATGTACCACCAAAGCCCGCATTTGAAGTGCTACCAAATAATCTACTAGTAAAGGAAGTTAAACAAATAGCATATTCTTTTAAGTTTGCATTCAATCTATTTTTTTCTTCAAAGTACAGAATCCGAGATAATCACATTTATCCAAATGGAACAAAATATTATTGCTTCTTATTCTTTTATTTAATTTTTTTATATTTTTTGTCTACATATCGAATGATTTTAATGGTGCATGAGCGTTCTGGATATGAGAGTAACCATTTAGGAAAAACTTTTGCTATACTCCTTACTATAATATTTCACATTATTTATTGTGTTGGTTTCACAATGTTATTCATTTTGGACATCGTGCATAAGTACAACTACGTGTCTCTTATTTTGATGATTCAAACTCTCCATAAGAGTATTAATATTGGTAACAGTGTCAGGAGTTATATCATTTGGAACTGGATCTCACTGTTATCTGGAATTTGCTTTGATATTTTAGTCATCTTAATACAGTTAATTGTGTCGGCCACTCGACTTCCTAACATCGACAGCACATTCAACTTTATAGCAGAATTATTATTCATCATTTTTCATGTCAATTCAATGGTTGCCATCCGACTTGTTATATTGTTGAGAAAATATCTCGAGTCTTGGATTGACGATGTGATGATGATGAAAGTTGAGCAAAATCATGAGCAATGTCTGAAACTGTTCGAGATATATGAATATATTTTAAATACTTACAATCTGTTTAAATCAATATTCCAAGCATTGGTAAGTAATTGTAGCTTTATTTCTATTTGAATGCTTTAGTATAATGAAAATAATGTTTAATTTTTATTAACAGGTATTATATGAAATATTCCTAGCATTCTTCCGTACTTTTACTTATTTGGATTTATTGTTTTATGCGGTTTTGAGTTTATCTGCAAAAGTTGAAAATAAGGCAATACTGAAATCTGTGGTGAGTCTAAAACTATTGGTGTCGTTTTTAATTAGAACCCATGGGTCGATTTATCGAACTAACCTAACGCCCTTGAATTGGAAGCCAGAGCTCAAATCATCATAATAGTGAAGCTTAATATTTGTAAAAAGTCCCACAAATCATCTAACATTAATGTATACGGTAAGGCAGACCCCAAAGAAATCTGTATGTTGTAATCTAACGGGATGCAGCTTAATAAATCAATATTTTATATTCTGCCCTACAACCCAGTTGGTCTGGTAGTACAGCATCCCCTACCTAGTAACACTGGTTGTCAGTTTCGGGCCAATGACTAGCTCAGACCGAGTCGTGACGCTGCGCGCACATTTCAATAGAACTACTCAAACTCTAACTCTATTTCCTAAACAAAAAGATACACCTTTCGCAACGCAGCGCGGCCAGTCGCGGCGCCGCGCTGCGTTTTAATAGCGACTCAAAACCTGGGGCCTTACCCCAAGCTCTTAACGCGATCCAGTTCATGACCTAAACTGAACTGTTCTTCTAATTCGTACCCTGACAACAGCTTAACGTACAATCTAGTAGGCCATGCCATCTGACAGCGATTGTGCCAAACTGAATCGCAAGTATTGGTTTCATTCATTCAATTGTCATAAAACAGCTCAACTGAAACGCTCAAACTGTCACTGTTACTATTTTTCTAACACATTAACTGAAACGTTTGGTGGATTCTTGACGAACACAAGGTTATTTGGTGCTATTTTAGTGAATTTCTATCAAAACCAAAGTAAGTGTACTTTAATCTTGCTGTGATAGTCTGAAATACATAACATAGGTGCCTTTTTACCGTATGTGTTTTTCTCTTACAGATGTGTGATGATCCACTGTTGTTTGAGTTTTTGGAGGAAAATTCTGCCTCACACTACGCACAAAAACTTAAGAGGCTTCGGATACGCGGCCGTTGGACCCTTTCAGTATCTTTGACGATGCCGAGTTCATTAGGCGCTACAGGCTATCTAAAGAATTACCTAGTGCTCAATTTGTGCGCAGAGTTGAGCCCGCTGATCAAGGAGCCTGTCAAGCCAACGGATTTAACCGTATAGAGAACAAGGTAGATAAATAACTTCTTGTCTTTTTAGTTTAATTTATTCATAAACCTAACCTATGTCTTTGTTTGTGAGAAAAGATTTGAGAAACTGCATACCTAAGTACATCCAATTTTTACAACTATTAAATGTTTACTATTAGGGTGTACAATTATTGTTGTAATTTGTTTAAGGTTTTGATTGTACTGGCATTCTGTGCCACAGGGTCTTATCAAAAACTAGTTGGAGACGTAGCTGGTCATTCAGTGGCACAACAAACGGTGTCATCAGTATTGCATGAAATAAACAATGCTTTAAATTCTCCTCAAATGAGAAATAAATACATTGTTTTCCCAAGCACATTGGAGGAGAGGAATACCATAAGAAGAGAGAACGGGCCTGCGATACCTGCCCTGCTCCCGCGCCGCCACCGCCCGGCTGCCCGCAAGATTCAAGGCAGAGGATTCTTGGGAATGATTCATGATGAAATATAAATAATGGTTAAATAAAAGTTTCCTTTTCAATTACATTATTTAATAAAATAAAATCAAATACATATTGTTGTTGTATACAAATTGTTACGCTAATTGTTGTTTGTAATTGTTGTTGGCTACACCTATACTAGGTGTAGCCAACAACAATTTGTTCTTAAACTATAAAATATAATTTTACATTCGGGCTAAATTTTCAGTGCCAGAACTGACAGATGAAGAGGTTCACCAAGAAGCTCAAATGAACATGACTATGTTGATGTTGTGGATAGCAGCCAACATAACCTACAGCAAGGCATGTCCACAAGAGCTAGACATCGGCTGTGGGCGGTCCGGGAAGCCTGAAAAACAAAGTTATTATAATGTATTAAGCTGTTGTTTCATTTTGTATATATTGTAGACGTTGAGGGTTGGGTTTTAAATAAACCCAAAGATTCATCAAAACAGTAATAGTAATAATAAAAAAGTACCTATCAACTCTTTTTTTTTATTGCGGTTAAATCATCAAATGAGTGCTCCCAGCCAGGCCAGAGCGAGAGGGACTGTCACATCTGTACTGACAAAAATCCAAGGTGTCCTTCAATAGCCCTCAGGGTCACGGTAATTCGGTAAATCCCGCGACCCCGGCAGGCTTTGGCCTTCTAAAGGGGGCCCCGTAATTATGCTGACACTCTTTGAGGCGCGCGTGGAACAAAACGCGCCGTCCGACCATGGACATGCCCGTGTCAGGTACGGTCCATGGTCGGACAGAGAGTCGCTCATTACTCACCGCCCGCTCCGGACTACGGTGGCCGAAGATCGTCTTGCGACATCTGTCGCCGTGGGCGTCTACCACTGCGTCTGGGCTGTGCGGTGGACGCTTTTAAAATAGAAACTTATGATCTTACCTATTATTTAAAATGCCTTTTATTTCTCCGAGTTCGAGGAATACATTTTCTAAAATTGTGTTTCTCCGGTCTTCAATCCTAAGTCTTTCTGTAGACATGTTAACCATTGTCTGCCTTGCTGTGGCTGAAGACATGGGTACAACTCGGCGCTGAGTAGACGAGGCGCGTGGCGCCGCTGCTGTGGCTGATGGAGGGGCTGGGGTCTGCGCTAGCGGAGGGGGCGGGGTAGCTGCATGTGCGTGCGCTGGCGACTTTAGATTTAAGCTTGCACTTATAGTCATTCCAGTACTGAAAAGATGGCGCATGTTAGTACCTGAATGTATTTAACAATATTGTGAAGCAATTTCAGTAACATAAAATATATTTTACAAATTTATTTACCTTACACCAACCCTTCCAATCTTTCTCTGCACCATCACCCTGAGAATTTAAGCTGTCTGCTGCTATTATCCACATCCTTTTTGCATGCTCTCGAGCTTGGGATGTTTTATTGAAGCCCGTTGCGAGAGCTTGATTTCCGTTTAAAATCTCCCACAACGTCTCCAGCTGATTGAATGTTACTCTCCTTCTTCGACTAGAATGCAACAGAAAATAACTTAAATTTCTTGTCACAAAGACAGCTTCTTGAGGAAATTATTGTGCATCGATTCTTCTTGAGGAAATTATTATGTTTAATACTTACGACATTCTTTGAATTATGTTAAATAAAGTGTTATTTGAAATCAAAATCCACTTCACTTTCCACTGAAATCACAGATTACATAAAGAATAACTAGACAAACTGACAATAGGGTATTAAACCTTTTTTCAAAAAGTGTCTTAAAATATTAAATCTTATAGTGATAATAAAGTACTAAAAAATTACAAAAAAAATCTTAAATCCGTTAGTGCCCTAAAAATATATACCTATTTTATTATTTTGTTTTTCATATTTCACGCTTAGTTGACGCAAATGCTTTGACGCCATTTTGATAACGTCAGAATCAGTTTGATGGGTATTCGATTATCCAACATGCAATGACGCAATATTTTTTGTTTGATTTTTTTAATTCACCCAGCATTGGGCAGGCCATAGTCTTTCGAACTTAGGGTCAGTTCAGACCGAGACGCGGAGCGACGCGACGATGCGCTGCGCCGCGATGCGCCGCGCTGCGTATCCAGACGCCGCGCGGTGCAGCGGAGTGTCTACATTCGCCACGTGCTTCCGCCCCACCCCCCTTCCTCCCGCAGTCGTCCATTTGGTGTCAGACATAGTCCAGGACAACGACGATATAATACTAGACTCCTAATAACAGGCGACCGATGTCTGCCAACACATTAGGCAAAAAAGTCTTATATCCGTCTCATTTCGACCAATCCTGTGAGCCGTAAACATACGTTGAGACAGAACAGACCTTGAGTTAGCCAATCACAACGCAGTACCCCGTCCCCCTCGCTTACGTAGTACCTCAGCGAGTTGGCAGAATAGTTTTGTTCGTTAGATCGTGCAATGCGTAGTCTAGTATTATATCGTCGTTGGTCCAGGAGCTAGAGGTAGTTGAGTACACAAAATCCGAATGAAGGCAACTATGACCGAATTCTTATAACTGAGACCCTAAATAGTGACAATACATATCCTGCCTGCATTAAGTATGTGTATCTTTTCGCTTGATGAAGTAGTCCACTCATTTAGTTCAGTACTTCATTTAATTCAGCAAATCAGAACAAGTTCCTAACTGATTGGAAAAAATATTTTTATGCAATTAAGTATTATGAGCTTTATCCGTCCCGCAAAAAGTGTGATCCTGTGATCTGATTTTTCTATAAATTATTACGGAAATAATCATTCCGTTTACGAATAAGAGAAGAGGGCGTAAAAAAATGGACCAGACAATTAAACATTGTTATTCTTTGACCTTTTCGTCACTTAAATCGGTTGGCGAAATTCGACACTCACATTACGCATAATCAGACACCTTTAGCTCCCAGTCTAACATCTTGCATCGTCGAGCGGCCTCGAGCGGCGTAAGCGGCGCCGCGCTGCGCCGCGCGGCCTCGAGATGCGTAGCGACTCACCGCTGTTTTGAGATGCGCCGCGCTGCGCAGCGCGGGGCAGCGCGGCGCCGCTTACGCCGCTCCACGTATTCTAAATTCTCACAACGAAATGTGTATCTTTTGGTGTAGAACATAAAGTCGTATTTTGAATGCCTCTTAAAAGAGTGCGCGCATCGTCGCGTCGCTTCTCGTCGCGGTCTGAACTGACCCTTACCGCCTTGTCTTCCGTCAACAATGACGCAATATCATCATGGAGGTTACCGTTTTTTTTCTGGAAAGTTTTTGGAATGGCTTCGAGGCCTTTGTGTCAAAGGCTACCGTTTCATTTAGTAACTGCACAAATTAAGAAAATGAAAACTTTGAAATTGAATTTAAAATAAATTTCATATTTTATGTACTGAAACTGTCACTTTCTTGCCTACACTATCGCATTTATAAAGATTTTTTTCTTAAACAGTAAAATACCTTATTTTTTTTCCCGTTTTTTTCTACTCTGGCAAAATCCTAATATGTAAGGTTTTATTATTGCACGTAGATTTTTTTTCGTATTTAATAGCAAAAGGTAAATAAATAATTATGTACTGTGGCAACTAATTAAAAACGATTAAAAAGGAAGACATTTCAGTTTGAGTTCATAAACTGCATCGCTGAAAGTCGTACCCTGACGTCCAATACGCTCAGCGATATTTCGATTGTTTTAAGTGAATGAAAGATCGCAATTTTGAACTGAAACGTTTTTAGTGAGAAAGAGACAACGCTATTATTAAATAGCGTTGTCTCTTTTTCACCGAAAACGTTTCAAAACGATTTTGACAAACTTTGTTTCTTTGGATAGACTAGGTAATGCCTAATGAATTCGGCATCATCGTTATTGAAGGGGTCCAACTGACCGCGAAACTGGAGCCTCTTACGTTCAAAAACACAAAAAAATAAATCATTAGACTATTACAGAAAACCAAATGTGGTTGAAAAAAATGTATGTAGGATAGGTATTATAACTTTAAAAGAAAGATTAAAGTACACTCACGTCGGTTTTTGTAAAAAATCCTCTAAAAACTTGCTATTCATCAATAACGTTTCAGTTTATCTTAAGAAATAGTAACTTTTATTGGATTGCTTATTTTGACAGCTTGAGCGTTTCAGTTGAGCTGCTATAAGACATCAAGGTACCAAACCGGTACAAAATTGAATGAATGAAACCAAAACTTGCGACTCAGTTTGGCACAATTGCTGTCAGATGGCATGGCCAATTAGATATTAGCGTTGAAAGAGACTACGCTATTATTATATAGCGTTGTCTCTTTTTCCCCGAAAACGTTTCAGCTACAAATTGCGTCATCTTTCATTCATTTATAACAATCGAAATATCGCTGAGCTTATTGGACGTCAGGGTACGACTTTCAGCGATGCAGTTTATGAACTCAAACTGAAATGTCTTGCTTTTCAATCGTTTTTAATTAGTTCAGGGTAGGCCTGCTGACTTTATTCACTACAAGGAAGGTATACATTTGAAGTATCGTTGCGCAACGTCGCGCCGCGTCGCGTCTCAGTGAGAACAGACCGTATCGACTGTCAAAGATCTAAAAATGATAGCGAGGAAACTCGCTATGATAGATGATCACCCATCAATCGTTACCTTGACTTTAGCAAGCGTGACTTCATCTTGACGAATAACCCGAGCTTTTAACATAAATCTGCCGAAAATATACAACATCTAATATTGTTGAATAATTTATCTTTCCAGACGTTATCCCTTGGTTTTCTTACTGTTGTGTTCATAACAAGGAGCATAATTTATGTCATACTATTTAGTATAAACTGCGAGAGGTTCTATATAACTTTCGAAGAAGCCGAGACGGCGTGTATACAACTTATGAAGAACAGGGACTGTCCAGGTGATTATGTGTTACGAGTACTAGATACACTTTTTTATATATCATCAAATGAGTCCTCCCACCCAGGGCAGAGCGGGAGGAGGGACTGTCAGACTCGTACTGACTAAAATCCACAAAATCCAAGGTGTCCTTCAATAGCCCTTTACGTTCCGGTGTCGGGGTAATTCGTGAGACCCGCGACCCCGGCAGACTTTGGCCCTATAAAGGCCGCGTCATAATGATGACACTTTTTGAGGCGCGCGTGGAACACAACGCGCCGTCGACCCGGGCATAGTCCATGGTCGAATAGTGAGTCGCCCAAGTACTAAGATAAACCAACATATTTTTTTAAATATTATCGAATTTATACGTTGCTAATTGATCAAAGATAAAAATATTATGGTAGACGTCATTTAATACTCGTACAACATTGATTTGACTGTAATGTAACGAGTGAAGAATTTAACCGTGTGAGCATGATTGTGATGTTTCAAAACCAGCTCGTAACCGAAATTTTCTTTTCTATAAGGCAAAACGCCTGCTGGGGTTAAAAATGCAACATTATTCTGCAATGTAAATTTTAAACTGTTCTCCTTAGTATTTGTTTTTTTTCACTTAAGGCCAATTTACACTGAGACGTGACTCTCCGCACACAATTCAAAAGAGCGACTCAAAATCATACATGAAATGACACATTTTCTGATTTTTCGCGTCTAGGTATGAATTGACTTGTACACGGTACGTTTTTCAGCCGTGAAAATCTACGGTTAATTCGCCGTGTGCAGGCACGGACGACGGTGCCTACACACATCGACAACACTGACGACAGTGTTGTATGGAACACAATGGGAGCTTGTAGACGCGACCGTGCCTATACACGGCGTATTAACCGTAGATTTTCAGGGCCGAAAAAACATACTGTGTACAAGCTCCCATCGTGTTCCATACAACACTGACGACCGTGCCTGTACACGGCGAATTAACCGTAGATTTTCACGGCCGAAAACCGTGACGTGTACAAGAGGCCTTACGCTATTTTCTTTTAATAAAAGCAACTTATAAGCCAACCGATCCTATTAGAAATCTCTCTAGGCCTATGTTCAGTAGTGATACATCCCACGGCTGATAATTATAATGATCACGAATGACGAATATCTTTCATTACAGAGTCTCAAGAGTATCTTTTCAAGAACGTGATACTGAAGAATCGTTCGTTCAGTAAGATGAGCGCGTGTGGCCTGTTCTATGTAGATGCGACCCTAGCAGTCAGTTTAATGGGAGTCATCATTAATTATGTTATTATAATGCTACAGTTCTTTTTTCTTAACTAAAACCATGTTTTCCAAAACTATAAATGGAGTGTTTTCTTTGACGCTTGTGCTTGAATTCTCTAGGAGCTCATACACACGAGCGGATGTTGCCAACGGCAGAGGTAGCTGCCGCCGCGCCGTCGACATTCGAAAAGATCGACGCCGATGGCAGCCGTCGTCAGCTCACATAGTATAGAAGTCAGTGTGTTGTACCTTGTAGCACAATCATTAAACGTTTTCGTTAAAACTTTTGATGGTAATAACATTCTTTTGATTTTTACTGTTATATAGGTACCACTCATTAGAAATGTTGTACCTCTCAACTATCGTAGAAATGCAGGCCATGCTGGCAAGATTCCTTCACAGCACGACCACAAAATGAATTCCGAAGAAGAACCACTGTTATTGCTTACTTCGTCGACGCCAACAAAAACGAAAAATGGTTTTATTACTTTCAATTTATAATTCTTTAAATAAGCATTTTTTTACTGCCACAATTAGCGTTTTTCATCACTAGAACGCATTTTACAAATTTCAATGGCATGCGCACTCTTAAACTATTCTAGGCGGACGCGACACACAACAACTGCAAGTGTCGCTACAGGTCGGTTCCTGCAGTTACCTCTGCCGTTGGCAACATGCCGCTCGTGTGTACAAGCTCTTATTATCGCCGTATGTTTGTTTTTCTTTTTCCGTCGGCCCGCCCAGCGCAAAGCTCCACCCAACGCGCCGTGTGTTCTTGTACGAGGCCTTATAGATTCGAATTTCCCCTATGTTGGTCAACTTAAAAGAATGACTCTACATTATATGCTTCCAGTATGGTTGGTTTCATACTAGGTAAACATTGCTTGATAATTAATAGATGGATGGATGAGTAAATCCTAAACTATTTGGAAAATGACTTCTATGACAATCATCATCATCATCATCATCAGCCTATAATGTTCCCACTGCTGGGACACAGGCCTCCTCTCTTGTGAGAGGGAGTGGGCCATAATCCACCACGCGGGCCCAGTGCGGGTTGGCAGATGTCACATGTCTTCGAATTTTTGGTTCTAGGACATGCCGGTTTCCTCACGATGTTTTCCTTCACCGTTTTGAGAGCAGTGGTGATGAAACAAATTACACAAAGTAATGCGCCTGGCGGGGTTCGAACCCACGACCTACAACTTGTAAGTCGGGACCGATACCACTGGGCCACCACTGCTCTCACAATCTCTCGCTCTCTCTCAAAGCTCTCTATGACAATGCTTAGCCTATAACCAACGTAAGTCAACGCTAAGTCAAGAGAAGCGTCAACAAGTCGTTTTGAAATTTCTTTGAAGAATGTGTAAGCTGCGGAGTCTAAAACTCCCAACAATACAGTTTCTTCCAAGGATACTATTTACGTAACTTGAGGTTGAATATGTTAATAGGTAAAAAAATTATTCACAAGCTGTTATTTTCGCCGTTTTTAAATAAACATTCAACATTGTTATCAAAACTAATACGGGCCAAGAATTGCACCCTGTGATACTCTTTTTTTAATTCCTTTGATACCAGATCTCAGATCTGCATAACATTTGCCTAACTAAGTTTTAGTCGGATTTCACTTTAACCGGGTGCATCTAAATAAAGTACTTTCAGCAGGGAGCGGCTGCCTATCGGACCTCCATAATCCAGTAACCGGGTCATATGAAATCCCTAGGCAGGACTGTTTCTCAGAGTCAATTAAGTTTCTGAATAACGGTAACGACTGTCAAAAATCTACAAAGACAGCCAAGACTGATAGCTTAGCATGCTTTCTAATACCCGCTCTACACTTAGCCCGCGGATCGCGCGCGATGACCGCGAAAGGGCGCGAACGCTAAGTGTGGAGCCGTTTCGCATATTCTTCGCGGTTTCGTGCTTTGTTCCCCAATTTTCGTCGTTTTTTTGTTCCACGTCCAAGGGACCGCAAAGCGTGAACGCGACGCCATGCGCCAACGTGCATTGACTCCACACTCGCAGTCCGCGACGGTTAGTAGGTATTGTTCGAGCCGTTGTCTGAGCTAGACAGGCACTGTGGTTTATCAAAAAAATTAACATATCGTAAACGAACGAGATGGAGTAGCAATTTTTACAGTAGGTATTACCAAGCGGAAACAATTTTGTGGGATCCTAAAAAAAGCAAACTTTGACGTCCGTTTCATTCAACGTTGCGAACGTAACTGTGAAAATTCCGCGAACCGTTGCGATTCGCGGACTGCTGCCGTGATCCGCGTACTAAGTGCAGAGCGGGCAGCCATGGCGAAATTCGCTATGATCGATGCCCACCCATCCATAGACTAATCTTGGGGACACAAATATTTATTTATTTATACTTCATGTACAAATCAATGGTACATAGGCGGACTTAATGCCACAAGGCATTCTCTACCAGTCAACCTTTGGGTGTAAAACAACACTGTGGCAGGGTACAACAAAACAAATAAAAACTAGTAAAATAATAAAAAATAAGCTATACAAACTAAAAAATAATAATTATACTATTAATATACAAATAAAATAAACTAAACAATATTCATCATCATCATCATCATCAGCCGGAGGACGTCCACTGCTGAACATAGGCCTCCCCCTTAGACCGCCACGCCGAACGACAATTCGCCACTTGCATCCATCGGCTGCCCGCGACCCTCACGATGTCGTCGGTCCACCTAGTGGGAGGCCTGCCTACGCTGCGTTTTCCGGTCCGTGGTCGCCACTCGAGAACTTTTCTTCCCCATCGGTTGTCAGTTCTACGAGCGATGTGGCCTGCCCATTGCCACTTCAACTTGCAAATTTTATGAGTTATGTCGGTAAATCTGGTTCTTTGCCGAATATCCATGTTCCGGATTTTATCCCGCAAAGAAACTCCAAGCATAGCTCTTTCCATGGCTCGTTGAGTGACTCTTAGTCTCTCTAAAAGGCCAGCAGTCAAGGACCACGTTTCGGAGCCATATATCATCACTGGCAACACACACTGTTCAAACACCCTTGTCTTGAGACACTGTGGGATTCTCGATGAGAAAATATCACGTAGCTTCCCAAACGCTGCCCATCCGAGTTGGATTCTTCGGGCGACCTCTTTCTCGAAGTTGGACCTACCTAACTGAACAATCTGTCCGAGGTAAGTGTAATGGTCTACAACTTCGAGAGTATCGCTCCCAACAACCACCGGTACGGGTGCCACATGGACATTCGACATGACTTTCGTCTTGTCCATGTTCATTTTAAGGCCGACCCGTTGGAAAACGATACTGAGGTCGCTGAGCATAGCATTGAGGTGCTCCAACGATTCTGCCATGATGACTATATCATCGGCAAAACGAAGGTGAGTGATGTATTCGCCATTGATGTTGATGCCGAATCCGTTCCATTCCAAGAGCTTGAAAACGTCCTCCAACGCGTTCGTGAACAGTTTCGGAGAAATAACGTCTCCCTGTCTCACGCCTTTCTGCAATTGGATTGGTTTCGTGCTCTCTTCCTGAAGTCGGATGGACATGGTGGCGTTTCTATACAAACACTTCAACACTTCGATATACCTATAGTCGATATGACATCGTTGGAGGGACTGCAATACTGCCCAGGTTTCGATTGAATCGAAGGCTTTTTCATAGTCCACAAACGCTAAACACAATGGCCGATTATACTCCTCTGTCTTCTGTATAATCTGGCGGAGCGTGTGTATGTGGTCTATAGTATTAAAACCTTTTCGGAAACCGTCTTGTTCGGGAGGCTGGAAGTCATCAAACCTGCGTTCGAGACGGTTCGTAATGACTCTTGAGAACAGCTTGTATACATGGCTCAGAAGTGAGATTGGCCTGTAGTTCTTCAACAAGGTGTTGTCACCCTTTTTGAAGAAAAGAACAACCACACTTCTGTGCCATGCTTCTGGCGTAGAGCCTTCGAGTATGACGGAATTAAATAACTTCTGGAGGACTAGAAGTACCGGTTTTCCACCCGCTCTCAGAAGTTCTGTTGTGATTCCGTCCTCACCCGGCGCCTTGTTATTCTTGAGCTGTTTAAGAGCGATTCTAATCTCGTACAGGCTGATGTCCGGGATATCCTCAGTGTAGTCAGTTTAGCTCTTGCGTCTCGAGCTGTACCGACACTGGGTTGTCGTGTTGATGTGTATAACTGTCCGTAAAACCTCTCAAGCTCCCTTAGGATCTCCGGTTTCGTCGAAATGATGCTGCCGTCGTTAATCTTTAGCTTTGTCATTTGGCTCTGCCCAATAGACGAATTCTTTGCGAAGACTTTTGAGCCCTGGTTCCGCTCGATTGCCTCTTTGATCCGTGCCGCACTAAAGGAGCGCAGGTCACGTCGCATTGATTTAGAGATTCGTCTATTGAGTTTGCCATATTCCGACATATCAGCTGAAGATTGCAGCCTCATCTCGGTCCGGTCCTGCAACAACTTGATGGTTCCGTTCGAGAGCTTTTGAGGCTTATTGCGGTGCGGGGTCTTAAAGAACTTGGACCCCACAGCTTGGACAGTTTCCACCAACCCATTGTTAATCTCGTCCGCAGTTTCGCATTCGGTTAGGCACTGGAAGCGATTGTGCAGTTCAAGTTGAAAGTCTTCGGGGTTCCGGATGTGGGCAGGACCAGGTCGGAGCGTGAAACAATATTATAACAAATAAAATACTTAAATAGAAAGAAAAACCTAATAATTTATGACATTACTCGACTTTTGATAATTGAGAGCTAATTTATTCTGACTTATAGAAGTTTCGTAGTTTCCGCTTGAATGTGTAACTGCTTACAGCTTTTTTAATGCTAAAGGGTAGCGGGTTCCAGAGCTTAATGGTTGAGATAGTATAAGAATTAGACATGAAACCGGCATGGTGTGAAGGAATTTGGAGAAGTAGATTTTTAGAAGCTCGAAGGTTACGACTATGAGAACTGCCCAACACTTTGAAAATACGTAGTCATTTCTAAATGTGTCATGTAAGCGAATAGACAGACATAATTATTCGAATGCTTTTAAAAGTCCAGCTTTATCTCTTTGATCTTGGATAATAGAACAACAACAACACACACACACTCGTTCGCCTTAACAATGATAACATCGGTACATTGACAAATAAATGAACTTTTCGAAAAGGCATAGTAGGAGAATATTTTCGAGAACACAGTCATTAAAATCGAGAAATAAGGCAAAGATTATAATAATGACACAAAAACGTGTAAATTCACCAAAGCAGTCATTTCAAGTGCTACCGAACAATAGAATCGACAAAGAAGTTAAGGAAATAGTTCGTTCTTTTAACTTTCCCCTGAGAATTTTATTGAGTTCCAAATATGATGTTCACGATAATCATATTTATCCAAACCAAAATAATATCCGCCGTGGGGCGCCGGCTTAGAATTGCGCTCCCCCAAATCATCCCGTGGGTGTCGTAAGAGGCGACTAAGGGACAAACCGGAGGTCGGGCAGCAGCGTCCTCCGTGTACTGCACATCCTCACTGCGATCGCCAACCCGCCTGCCAAGCGTGGCGATTAAGGCAAATTACCCCCAAATGACGACCACAAAAACCAGGCCCCCAGTCCCCGGCAGCTCCGCTATCCCTGGCGCGGGTAGCGGTCAAGGTAACGGCGGAGCAGGGGGTGCTAAGAATCTCCGGAAGAGATCCGGCTACCCACCCCCACGACGACTGGCCCTGGTAACACACAACATACGCACATTGAGGACTGACGAAAGGATCTGCGAGCTGGAAGAGGAGCTGAGCAAGTTACACTGGGACATTATGGGGTTATGCGAAGTCCGAAGAGAGGGGGAGGACACCGTAACCCTGAAGTCTGGTAACTTGCTCTACTACCGGGAGGGCGACCAACAGTCCCAAGGTGGTGTCGGGTTTCTCGTTCACAAGTCCCTCGTAAACAACATAATAACCATCGACAGTGTGTCGAGCAGGGTGGTATACCTAATACTCAGAATATCCAAAAGATATTCGCTGAAGGTCATTCAGGTATACGCACCGACCTCGTCACACTCCGATGATGAAGTGGAGACTATGTATGAGGACGTTAGTAGGGCCATACATAGCTCCAAAACCCACTTCACTGTTGTTATGGGGGACTTTAACGCAAAGTTGGGCAAGAAAAGCGGTGATGAGTTGAGAGTGGGGCAATTTGGGTATGGGCAACGGAACCCTAGGGGACAGAGGCTGGCCGACTTTCTGGAGAAAGAGGAACTCTTTATGATGAACTCTTTCTTCCAGAAGCCGCCTCACAGGAAATGGACCTGGCTGAGTCCCGATGGTTTCACGAGAAACGAGATAGACTTCTTCATGACCGACAAGAAACGGATATTCAGCGATGTCTCTGTGATCAACAGGGTAAAAACCGGTAGCGATCACCGAATCGTAAGAGGCTCGCTGAATATCAATGTTAAACTTGAAAGGTCCAGCCTGATGAAGTCTACGCTCCGACCTACTCGGCCCCATATTCAAAACCCCGAAAGCTTTCAACTCGAGCTCTCTAATCGCTTTGCTTGCCTTGAGAACTTAGTGTCAGTGGACGAGATCAACGACGGGCTAGTGGAAACTGTCCGCACGGTAGGGTCTAAGTTTTTTAGACCCTGTCGTAAAGATAGACCCCAGAAATTGACCGAGCAAACCTTAAACCTCATGGCTGAACGACGTTTGCTACAGTTGCAGTCTTCCGATGACGCGAAGTCATATAGGCAGCTCAATAGACGGATATCTAAGTCCTTGCGACATGATCTGCGTCTCTTTAATACGAATCGTGTTAAAGAGACCATACAGCGAAACCAAGGCTCTAAAGTGTTCGCAAAGGACAAGTCTATTGGGCAGAGCCAGATGACAAAGCTGAAACGGGAGGATGGCAGCATAGCGTCGACCAAAGCAGAGGTTTTAGGCGAGATCGAGAGGTTCTATGGACAGTTATACACTTCGGTCGCAAAGCCCGTTGACCGCTTGATAGGAGATCCCAGAGCCAAGCTGTCCCGACATTATACCGAAGATATCCCGGACATCAGTCTGTACGAGATTAGGATGGCCCTGAAGCAGCTTAAGAACAACAAGGCGCCGGGCGAGGACGGAATCACTTCAGAGCTTCTGAGAGCGGGTGGAACACCGGTACTTAAAGTCCTCCAGAAGCTCTTTAATTCCGTCCTCTCTGAGGGCAAAACGCCTGAAACATGGAGTAGAGGTGAGGTGGTGCTGTTCTTCAAAAAAGGTGATAACAGCCTATTGAAGAACTACAGACCCATCACGCTTCTAAGTCATGTTTATAAGCTGTTTTCAAGGGTTATCACGAACCGTCTCGAACACAGACTTGATGACTTCCAGCCTCCCGAACAAGCCGGTTTCCGAAGAGGCTATAGTACCATAGACCACATCCATACGCTGCGGCAAGTTATACAGAAGACCGAAGAGTATAACTTGCCATTATGCTTAGCGTTTGTGGACTATGAGAAAGCCTTCGATTCGGTGGAAACATGGGCGGTACTTGAGTCACTCCAGCGATGCCGTATTGACTATCGGTACATCGAGGTGTTGAAGTGCTTGTATAATAACGCCACCATGTCGGTCCGAGTACAGGAGCAGAGCACGAAGGCGATTCCATTGAGAAGAGGCGTAAGACAGGGGGACGTTATCTCCCCGAAACTGTTTACTGCCGCAATGGAAGACGCCTTCAAGCTCCTGGAATGGCAAGGACTTGGCATCAACATCAACGGCGAATACATCACTCACCTTCGGTTTGCCGACGACATCGTAGTCATGGCAAAGTCGATGGAGGAACTCAGCATGATGCTCGATGGCCTCGACCGAGTTTCACAACGGGTGGGCTTGAAAATGAACATGGACAAGACGAAAATTATGTCAAATGCCAATGTTGTGCCCACCCCAGTCTCTGTTGGAAACTCGGTACTCGAAGTTGTTGACTCATATATCTACTTAGGACAAGTAGTCCAGTTAGGTAGATCCAACTTCGAGAAAGAGGTCAACCGCCGAATCCAACTCGGTTGGGCAGCGTTCGGGAAACTACGCAACGTCTTTTCGTCCGACATACCTCAGTGCCTCAAGACGAAAGTCTTCAACCAATGTGTGTTACCAGTGATGAGTTACGGCACCGAAACGTGGTCTTTCACTATCGGCCTCATCTCAAAGCTCAAAGTCGCTCAACGAGCTATGGAGAGGGCTATGCTAGGTGTTTCTCTACGTGATCGAATCCGAAATGAGGAGATCCGTAGACGAACTAAAGTCACCGATATAGCCCACCGGATTAGCAAGCTGAAGTGGCAATGGGCAGGCCATATTGCTCGCAGAGCAGATGGCCGATGGGGTCGAAAAGTACTAGAGTGGAGACCACGGACTAGCAAGCGCAGCGTAGGACGTCCACCAGCAAGGTGGACAGACGACCTTATAAAGGTCGCCGGAAGACGCTGGATGCAGGTCGCTTCCAACCGGTATAAGTGGAAATCAAAAGGGGAGGCCTATGTTCAGCAGTGGACGTCCTACGGCTGAGATGATGATGATGATGATGAAAATAATTGGCTGTTATTACTGTCATTCTGTCGTATGCTATTTTTTGATTTTATGTGTTTCTATCGCACGTACTTTGCATTATCCACTGGTGTTTATGCGATAGCTGTCAAAGGCGTTGGTACTAGTGATCTCTTATATGTATTCGTCTTACTTTTATTTACTATAGTACATACATTCTCTTTAACAATGTTATTCATTCTGGACAATGTCCATAAGAACAATAACGTTAACCTTATTCTGAAGATGCAAACTATCCATAAGACTATCAGCTATAGTACCAACTTTCTGAGTTACCTTATTTGGAACTGGATTTCAATATTTATTTCTTTCTCTGCTGACATTTTTGTTTTCACGGGTTATTACTATTCAGTTCGTAATATGAACACTGTTTTGTTACTTCTTAATATGTATACTGATTTCTCGTTTTTTGCGTTTGATATTAATTTAACGATTGCCTCACGAATGATAGTGCTGTTAAAAAGATATCTTGAAGAGTGGATTGCTGACGTCTTGAGGATTAATGATGAGCAGGACAATGATGAACAATGTCATCAACTGCTTGAGACTTATCAAAGTATTTTAGAAGCTTACAATCTGTACAAAACAATTTTTCAAGCTTTGGTGAGTTGATAAAAAATTCAAAGTCTTTACTGCTAGGATTGTATTGACTTATGTTTTTTTAAATGTATCTTCACAGGCATTATGTCACGTAATGGACACATTTACCAGGAGTTTGTTCTTTTTGGATACACTGTTTAAAGTCTTAAAAGAATTTGGTCGAATACCGAACTTTGTAAGTATAAAAACTTCATATTCTCGTTTGCTTTCTGATCTCTGGAAAGGAAAATTATGTATGCAGGCGGCAATGACGCGCATACTAGTACCTTAAAACTCAGCACATGATTGATTAGCGCATGGATTATTATTAGATATTCGGCGAAGAACCAGAGACAGCTCGTAAAATTTGCAAGTTGAAGTGGTAATGGACAGGCCACATCGCTCGTAGAACCGATAACCGATGGGGAAGAAAAGTTTTCGAGTGGCGACGAACCGGAAGAAGCAGCTTAGGCAGGTCTCCCAATAGGTGGACCGACGACATCGTGAGAGTCGCGGGCAACCGATGAATGCAAGTCGCGAAATGTCGTTCGGCGTGGCGGTCTAAGGGAAGGCCTGTGTTCAGCAGCGGACGTCTTCCGGCTGATGATGATGAAGATGATGCATGGAGTACCGTTACACCCTGTGTTGACTTTTAGACTTCGTGCTTCTGTTTCGAGTTTGTTTATCGCAGTGCCAGTATTATGACTCGCATTTGTTTCTGAGTCAATGAGTAATATCCATCCATCTTTATTTTTACAATAGTTAGATATTATAATGCGTTGGTGGAGTGTGCCCGGGTTGGTGCAGAAAGGAGAGCGTTAGAAATAGAAAATAAGATAAATTTAAGGGATGTTGGTGCGTGTAATTCAATCTTGTCTAAACCTACATCCGAACTATCTATTAAGTTGTATTATTTGATAATTAAATTAATTAAGTTAAGATCTTAGTAGTAAGTTATTTGTATTCAATTTGTAAAACTACGAGGCTGGCATAATCGCTTCGCGATGAAAGCCTTTTTTTTTCTAATAAAGATTAAAAAAAAAAAAAGATATTATAATTTGCAGATTATTGGGACCACGACAATTGCATGGCTGGTCAAGTCAATAGCACTTGTTATTATGCAAAGTTTAAGCTGCGAGAGGTTTTATACAACTGTTGACGAGGCACAGTCAGCATGTATACAACTTCTGAAGAACAGGAATTGCTCTAGTAAGAATTTTATGTCATAAGTTTCCTTTATAGATTCCAGATTCGACCATAATTATGACATTTTAGTATTGACAGTCTCGTATTTGCAAGCGCGACTACTGAACATGCTTTCTTGGACTAAATTCCAGGATCGGGCAAAAAGTGCTAGTCATTAACATATTTTGTCTATTAGACAATTTCTCAGTTTCACCTAGTAGTTTGGAAGCTAGCGGTATGATATTCCCGTGCCTCTGAAAGTACGTTAAGCAGTTGGGCCCGTCGGATTGCCTAGCCTTGCAATGAACACGGTGACCTAAAAGCCCCATACTTTGATGGCACAGCGATAGAAAAGAAGAAGTTCGTAAGTTGCATGGTAAATGTCACCACAATGTAACTACAATTTTTTTTTCTTTACAGAGAGTAAAATACGTCTCTGCAAGAGCGTGATACTGGAAAACCGTAGTATCAGTAAGATGAGCTCGTGTGGCCTTTTCGATGTAGACGCTAATCTACCAATAAGTTTGATGGCTCATATCACTTACTACATTCTCGTACTGTTGCAATTTATCTTTCTGTAAAATTGGCATTTGTGTGAAATAAAGACTGTTTTGACTGGTGTAGCGTTACTCGTTCCTATCATCATTCTTCTGTCGTTTTATTATTTCATGGGATTCTTCAAAATCAGATTTTCCTTTCCTTTTAATGTTCATCAAATTAGCAATCACGTACGTATCACCTAATTAGCGATTATCTAAGTATTATTGTAGGACATACAAATATTGTTCCCGCGCGGGGTTCGAAACCACGATACGAAGCGCAGCCGATCGCTTAGTTACTGCACTAACCTTGCCGTCAAGCTCCTGGTTTGGGATAATAGACGCATCTTCTATTAAATTAAACTGTTACATGGCAATGGAATGTGGGTTTCCAATGCTAGATGTTATCCATAATGTCTAAATTTGTTTTAATAAACATGGAATTTTACAGAAAACCCTTTTATTTAGCAAATTTTTATAATATTATGTTTTAAAATCAATCAAAATAACTATTGGACTGGGACTGCAGCACGATAATTTTGTATTGTTTAATTACCATTTAAAAGTGCCTGTATCTGGCTGGCCTACTTTATATAAATAAGTGCTTTGATTTTGATTTAATATTTAAACCATAAACCGTAAAATGGAAATGGGCCAAGAATTGATCCCTGTGGTATCCCCTTTTCATTAACCTTGATAACGTAATTTTGAAGAAAATTCTTTAATGTGTTCTAGTCACGCCGACGGATCTAGATTAGACTAGATTAATCAATTGCTTTTTAGGAGTTATTATATCTCTGATCTAAGGTACTAGAACACCGTCTTACTCATTCGTCTTAGCGAAAACAAACATTAGTACAAAACAGGGCAATTTATTGTATTTGTTCGTCAGATAGACTCAATACGTTAGAACAAAAACAGAAACAAGATGAAGTTTATAACAATGATCCAAAAACGTGAAAATTCACCAAAGCAATCATTTCAAGTGCTACCGAATAATCGCCCTAGTAACTTGTCAAAATTTTGCTCCGTAATTTAATATTTAATTTAATTAAGAATTACGTAATAATAAGGTGTAATTATAAATGCAAACTGATTATTAATGTGTAAATACGCTGCAGAATTGTTATCCGGTTAATTCACACAGTTCTCGGAAATATACAGTTACCGGTAACCTAAAATCAACAGCTGACGTTCTGTCAAAGGATATACGGGGAAGTATTTGTTTGCTTTAATTTTATCTTAGCACACAATCCTCTTAATATAATAATATAACAACAACTCTGTCATTGGAACAGGCCAATATTCTAGTTTATTTTATGATTTAAAACTGATTTTTTGCTTTGATGAGAAAATGAATGTTTCAAAGTAAAACTTAGTGAAGATCTCTTAGAAGATCCTGTTTCCCATTTGATCTTCACAATATTAAGTAATTAATTTAACGAAGGTTTTTGCATTCTTGTTGTTTATTAGTAGTAATATTTCAATAGTCTTTTTTTTTATTTTATTTTACTCTAGTAGGCAGCCCTCCTACCCACATAGAAAAAAAAAATAAGTAAAAACCTTAACCAGTAAAATTAGTTTAAATATTAGTGAATATCAAACTTTTGCACTTAGCCTAATAAGCAGTCTACTTACCTCATTTATTTAGATCATATAAAGCTAACTTTCCCCCGTTCATTACTAATTTTGTCCTTTTTTTTATTCTCTTTCTCCCATTACCTTTAACTTTCCTCTATTAGTTTATTCTGGTACTCACTTTTTCTTTTTATAATTTTCAGTAATTTACCTTGAAACCATGCCTGTGATGACCCGTAAGGCTACTGCTCAGGATTTGGAGCTAAAGTTGAGAACGGCCCTCCAAGAACTCAAAGACTCAAAACTCCAATGTCAACAACTTCTTAAGGAGATAGAAGAGAGTGAGGAGGAAGTCAATAACATTAATAGCAAGAACTCAAGCTTAAAACGGGAGCTAGTTGACCTTCATCACCAATACTTATCCGTTGTTGATGAACGGGATCGTCTGAGGGAAGTCACAGATGGATTCAACTCGTGTAGTAATTTATATGAGGAGGCTTTGAGCAAAGTTAGGGATCTAGAGGATGAATTAATTCATGCTAATAATCAAATTTCATCATTGGAAAAGGAAAAGGAACACACTCAGATTAGGGAAACAAACCATTTGTACAATGAATTATTAAATACATCTTGTAATCTTCACCCCATTGTCACAATAGACCTTACAGAGGACTCTTTACTGAAACATAACTACTGTCACAAAATAAGTCAAAATAAAATTAAGAAATATGCAAGACTAAATAAAATAATTAAAAAATGCAAAAAATACAAGAAACAACAAAATTACTTCACTAAAAATATTCAATTAAGGAAGGAGCGTGTTTCTCTTGTTAATAAGTTAAGTAACTATCAGATAAAACTGGAAGATAGTATAAATATTTATGAAATAGATACTCAGCGTTTACAGTCTGAAATACAGGTATTGAATCACTCACTGAAATCTTTAACTAATAAATATAATAGCTCTAACAATCAAATCAAAGAGCATATTCTTGCTACAAATGAGTTGGTGGACAAAGTGGACTTGCTGACTCTCAGCAACACTCGGTGTTCCTGTCAGAGGGGACCCAGTCCAGTTTCCCCTCAGCCTGAGGCAACGGAGGACCCGTCACAAACTGTTGGGGCTCAGGACTGTATCAACAGCCAGGAAGTAATACCTGACATTGTACACAACATTAACATACAGCCTGAGATTAATAGTAATAGTTTTATTTCCTGTAAGAGTGGTGAGTGTCAGTCAGTTATGTTTTCTGATAGTATAGGTAAAGGGCTAGGTAGTTTAATTAGTAATAAAATGACTTATTGTACTCAAAATTATTGTATGCCCGGTTCAAATTACAAACAGATAATGGCATCAGTCACTAAAAATGTATATTGTCCCAATACTACCATTACTATATTTATTGGTAATAGTTCCAAGATAAGTAAACAAGATATCACTGATTGTATATCAGAGTTGTTGAAATTAGATTGTAGTAAAATTATTTTGTGTGCTTTTCCATATTTTGAAAAATTGTCCGATAGAAAAAACAATTACATTCACATGCTGAATAAGCATGTACATTTCTTGGCAAGTCACTATAGCGACAAGCTTTTATGTTTAGACATCAACACTTTTGTTGATAAGCTTAGGTCGACTCAGAATTCAGTTTATCTGCCTATTAGATATAGACATATAATAGCTAGGCTATTAAGTTTTCATATTTACTCGGACATAAGTAATATGTCTTCGTCTTGTGTACATATTTATAGTAGTAGTAATTGTAATATTAGTTGTAGTATTAGCTGTAGTATTAGTAGTACGAAGGAGGATCCATGTGTCACTATGGAGGATTCTCAATCGCAAGGTGAGACTACTGGTGGTAGGTTATTTTTGCCTGGTGATGGCATGGGACTCACTCCGGATAATAGTCATTTAAACTAGTCAGTAGGACAACAGAAGGTACCATTAGCAATTTAACATCCACAAGTAACAATGTACCTTCTAGCAATCATCTAATTAGTTTCAAAAAAGGGCCTCAGCAAAATACCTTGACATTATTCCATCAAAATATTCAAGGTATTTCTTCAAAATTATTGGAAGTCGAAATGTTTCTAGAAAAAACAATGTTTGATGTTATCTGTTTTACTGAACATTGGTTGAAGGACTATCAAATGCTCATAACTTATGAAAATTACAGTGTTGTTAGTTGTTTTAATCGCAAAACTATGCTGCGTGGAGGTTCCCTAATACTAATAAGAAATGGTTTGAAATGTAATCAACGTAATGACATAGTAGGTCTCTCGGTTGAACATTGCGTTGAACTGTCCTGTGTCGAGCTTGATAAGCATGTAATAGTGTGTGTTTATAGACCCCCTAACTATCAAAATTTTTCCCTATTTGAATCAATAATGGAAGACGTTCTCGCAAAGCTTTCGGTAAGCAATAAATCAGCAATTATTTGTGGTGATTTCAATGTCAATATTTTGGAAGAAAATTGTAGTAGCAGTAGATTACTAAATCTTTTTAAATCTTTTGATTTGTCCAATATCTTTGCAGAACCTACTAGAGTAACTCCAACGTCTGCTACTTGTATTGATAATATTTTCTGCAATTCTGAGTATTTTGATAAAGCCATAGTTAGTTGTCTGCCGTCTGATCATAGTGGACAGACGGTAACTTTTAGGTGCAGCACAATTGAGCAACAAGTCCAGATTAAATTTAGACCAATAACGACAAATAAATTAAATAGATTTAATAGTTCGCTAGACAATAAGTTAAGTGTAATGAGTCCTAATATAGACGAAATGAATGCCAATCAACTGTACGATCATTTCTTTTCAATTGTTCACAGTGAATTTAATAAACATTTTGAAAAGAAAATAAAGAATATTTGCCCGAAATTTATATTTAGTGATTGGGCAACTAGAGGCATTAGGAAAAGTAGGGAAAGGCTTTTTGAACTATACGGCCTTAAGCCTTACATTAATACTGCAACTTTTAGCAAGCATGTCACTACCTATTCTAAAATTTTCAGAAATTGTTGCAAGGCTGCTAAAGCCTTGCACATTAGTAACAAGATTAAAACAGCTGAAAATAAAATAAAGACAGTTTGGAAAGTCATAAATAACGAGACTGGCAGAAAAACAATGCGCAGCAGTAACTATACGTTGGATACAGATTGTGGTCCTGTAAGCTCTAATCTGGAAGTAGCTCAAGAATTTGTAAATTTCTTTACAGATATACCAATTAAGACTACGGAGGCTCTAAATTCCTCACCCGATATATCAATTGCTTTTTTAAAGGCGAACGTACCTGGCTGCCCGGCTGATTTTAAATTTAAACACATAAACCCGATGACAGTTATCAAAGCATTCAGGCAAATCAAAATTAAACAGACAGAAGATTTATGGGGAATGTCTGTTAAAGTTTGTACATCCATAGTGGAGACTGTAGCACCTTACCTAGCTTTAATTTTTAATATGTGTGTGGATCAAGGAGTTTTTCCTGATTTGATGAAATTCAGTAAAGTCGTGCCTCTTTTTAAATCTGGGGACTCTAAAGATACTAACAATTATAGACCAGTATCCGTGTTGCCTGTCTTTAGCAAGGTATTTGAAAAAGTAATGCTAAATCAGATGCTTAATCACTTTAACAACAACAGAATCTTACACGATCAGCAGTATGGTTTCACCAAGGGACGTTGTACAACTGACGCCGGTGTCACCTTATTGAAGCACATATTTACTGCTTGGGAAGAGGCTCAAGACGCGATAGGAATATTTTGTGACCTCTCTAAAGCATTTGATTGCGTAAACCATGATACATTACTTTTGAAACTAGAGCATTACGGACTAGGTAAACTTGCACTTAGTTTGGTAAATTCATATTTGTGCAATAGGCAACAGCAAGTTCAAATAAACGGCGTAAATTCACAGAGTTCAACTGTCAAAACCGGAGTTCCGCAAGGCTCAATACTGGGTCCTTTCCTCTTTTTGGTATATATTAATGACCTACCCTATCTATTGGATAACCAACCTCACAAAATGGTGTTATTTGCGGATGATACTTCCTTAATTTTTAAGATTAATAGACGGGCGCAAAATCTTGACGACCTAAATAATACCTTATTACAGGTCCACAACTGGTTTACAGCAAATAACTTAGTATTAAATGGCAATAAAACTAAATGTATACGATTCGCGCTTCCAAATGTCAAAAGTACCAATAATGACATAGTATTGAATAATGAGACACTAGAATTCGTCGATAAAACGGTTTTCTTGGGGATTACGCTTGACTCAAGACTACAATGGGATCCTCATTTAACATCTCTGTCAGGGCGTTTAAGCTCAGCAGCATACGCCGTCAGAAAGATTCGTCAATATACTGACGTAGATACTGCGAGACTTGTATATTTTAGTTACTTTCACAGTATAATGTCATATGGAATTTTATTGTGGGGACGGGCTGCAGACATCGAGTCTATTTTTATTCTCCAAAAGAGAGCGATCCGAGCTATATATAATCTCCGTAGACGCGATTCTCTAAGGGAACTGTTTAAGGATATTAACATCATGACGGTGCCTTGTCAATATATCTATGAAAACATAATGTACGTTAGAAAGAATCTGCATCTTTTTAGTAAAAGAGGTGACAGGCACAATTATAACACTAGAAATAGGGACCAATTAGTTCAGCCGGGCTTCAGACTCGCCAAAGTAGACTCATCTTTTATGGGGTATTGTTTAAAATGCTATAATAAAATTCCACAAAGTATTCTTGAACTGAATGAGACAAAATTTAAAACATGCATTAAACGCACACTATGTAAGCGGGCATATTACAAATTGGGCGATTATATCGCTGATAATAATGCTTGGCTCCATGCTGGTCCTGCTCCATAGGACAGGGATGTATTCAGTGATAGCATATATTTTAATAGACACTATTTTCGGAGCTGCAAAAGATTGTAAAACTATAATTGCATTGTATAAATTCATATTTCTTTGTATTATATAGCTGCTTAGCCTATATTGTGTGAGTTCTATGTGCACAAAGCTATCATTCACCAGATACCTACGTCCTAATTATTTTTATTTCTTTGACTTGAATGTGCCCTGGCGGTTGGGAGTATGTCATGCTCACTCAAAGGTCTCGCTGATGGTGGCGCGTGTGTCGGATCATTTAGTTCCCTTCAAAATGGTTGAGCTGAATGGTGCTGATATCATGCGTCATGTTCGTGAACGGGCGCTGTCAGTTGGGACTGGCCATATCTTAGCTGCCACGGTTTGTTTTAATTATCAATAATTTTATTTCTGAATTGTCATTTTTTTATATTTCCTCTGGACACTTTTTAACTTGCTACATCGTTCTCACATAATGTACCATCTGAAAATGAATGATGTAACAAAGGTTCTGTAATAATATTGGCGATCTAAAAAGAGTGTCCATGGAGTTTCTTGCCCGTTCTTCTCCATAGAGATCTACTTCTTGGAATGGGCATCTACGGTACTTTCACAGTTTTTATGCCTGTGACTGGGACTGTAGCACCGTAACTATTTTTGAACTGTTTATATTTTTTGTCTTTTGACAATTCAAAAGTGCCTGTAACTGGCTTATTTGAAATAAATGTTTTGATTTGATTTGATTTGATTTGATTTGATTTGATCGAATCGACAAAGAAGTTAAAGAAATAGTTCGTTCTTTTAACTTTCCTCTGAGCATTTTATTGAGTTCTAAATATGATGTTCACGATAATCATATTTATCCCAACCAAAATAATTGGCTATTCTTACTGTCATTCTGTCGTATGTTATTTTTTAATTCAATGTGTCTATATAGGTTGTTTTCCATATTATCCCCCAGTATTTATAATTCTATCAGAATTGAAGAGTTTGTATTTGCCTTAATTACAATTTTATTTACCATTCAACAAACTTTCTCTTTCACAATATTATTCATTCTGGACATTGTGCACAAGCACAATAATGTCAGTCTTATTCTAATGATTCAAACTATACATAAGAATATCGATTTTAGCAAATTTTTTGGGACTTATATTATTTGGAACTGGATTTCAATATGTATTACTATCGTAGCTGATATATCTGTAGTTGCGGGATTTTACTCTACGTATCCAGACAAGAATAATGTACTTTATTTTTGTAATATATATACTGACATGTCGTTTTGTGCGTTTGACTTTTATTTAATTATTGCCACAAGAGTCATAGTATTATTAAGAACGGATCTCGAAGAGTGGATTGATGATGCTCATAGGATGAATGATGAACAGGACAATGAAGAGCAATGTCACCAACTGCTTGAAACATATCAAAATATTTTAGAAGCATTCAAATTGTACAAAACTATTTTCCAAGTGTTTGTAAGTTTGCTAACAATTTATTTAACATTTCTTTCACTGTCATAGTAGAGAATCGGCTGTCTTGGCATGAATTGATACTTTAGGAGCAGAGATAAATAATATGTGACGAAAAGAGTGCTGAATATAAAATAATACTGATGGGTGCAGACGGATAAGAAGACAAAGGCGAAGTGGGTGGATTGTTTGTAAAACAGATGGAAAGGGATTAAAATGATAGCTCGATGGTTGACAGAGGAAAATAAAAGAATAAAAATAATGTTGTGCCCCAAATGGCTGAAGAGGCGATGAACGCTGAGTCTGCGTCCCCTCCCTTTTTAGAATGCACTGCTAGGCCATAGCGTCATACCTGCCATCGTCATACTTGTATCCCAGCAAAAGGACCGTTATTAAGCTTTGTTTAATGTCAAGTAGACTATATTTATGCTCGTAAAGGAGTAGGCAGGCCGCGAGCGAGAGAGGACAGCGTCCTCCCTCCGCCCCAGCCGCAGTGGTAGGCGCCCACGGCGACGGACGTCGCTTGATGATCTCCGGCCACCGTAGGCGCGGGCATGCGGGCAGCGAGTAAAGGGCAACTCGCTGCCCGACCAAGGACCATGCCCGGGTCGACGGCGCGTTGTGTCCCACGCGCGCCTCAAAGAGCGTCAGCATAATGACGGGGCCCCCCTCTCAGAGGGCCAAAGCCTGCCGGGGTCGCGGGATTATTCCCTTACCGTAACCCCGGAACTTAACAGGCTATGAAGGACACCGTGGATTTTAGTCAGTAGAAGTCTGACAGTCCCTCCCGCCCTGCCCGGGGTTGGAGGACTCATTTGATGATTTTACCACGCTAAAAAAAAAAAAAAAAAAAAGTAGACTATATTTTTTATTTGTCCTATATTTTTACAGGCATTATGTCATGTGATGGACGCATTCACGAGAAGTTTATTCTTTTTGGATATTACGTTCACAGTCCTTAAGAAATTCAGTCAGTATTGGAACTCTGTAAGTACAACATTTGTTCTTTTTTATTCTCACCCAAATGAAACGCTGATTTTCTTATTTATTGGGTTGTAAATGTCGTCAAAATAATCCTCCCATCCTGGTTCAAATGGGGAGGACAGTCAAATTTTTATTGACTAAAAATCCGCCCTGTCTTGTGCCTGTTCGCTCTCCTTCCGTGACAGATTGCCGTATCAGATGGTTACGACATTCAATAAAATAAATAATTATGTCCCGCGCCGATGGCTTATTTCCAGTTAGGTGACTTTAGTAATTTCTGCGTGAAAGTGTAACAAATATCCAACTATCCATTCATTCAACCATCCTCACTTTTAATTTTAATATTACAGGTAACTGGGTTTACGACGATTGCATGGCTTGTCAAGTCGATAGCACTTGTTATTGTACAAAGTCTAAACTGTGAGAGGTTCTATACAACTGTTGATGAAGCACAGTCGGCGTGTATACAGCTTCTGAAGAACAGACATTGTTCTAGTAAGATTTTTTTTATCGGCAGTGTCCTTTACAGATTCTAAAGAAGATTCGTCCAGACAATATACGAGTATCACATTTTTTTGGTAGTCTCGTGTTTGCTAGCATGACTACTGGACATGGTTTCTTGGGCTCAATTCCCGGATCGGTCAAAAAGTGCTAGTCATCAGCATTTTGTCTATTAGAAAATTTCTCAGTTGCACCTCGGAGATTGGAAGTTGCCGGTATAAAATTCCCATGCCTCGGAAAGTTCTTTAGACGTTGCAATAAACGTGGCCACCTATCAGCCTCATACTTTGATCGTACAACGATTAGAAAAAGAAGAAGTTCGTAAGTTGCAAGGTAAATGTCACCACAATCTAACTACACATTTTTTTCTTTACAGAGAGTAAAATACGTCTCTGCAAGAGCGTGATACTGGAAAATCGTAGTTTCAGTAAGATGAGCTCGTGTGGTTTGTTCGATGTAGACGCTACTTTACCAATAAGTTTGATGGCTCGTCTCACTCACTACATTATTGTACTGCTGCAATTTATTTTTCTGTAAAATTGGTATTTGTGTGAAATAAAGACTGTTTTGACTGGCGTTGATTTACTCGTTTCTATCATCATTCTTCTGCAGTTATTTTATTTCATGATGTCTTCAAAATCAGTTTTTCCTTTATACTAAACTAGCTGTTGCCCGCGACTTCGTCCGCATTGTATTTGGTTTTAAGGCACCTAAACTAATATTCTCTTTTTTAATTTGTTGAGAAAGTGAGGGTACCTGATGTCCCACTTTAAAGTTTGTTATAGAATCTATAACAAACTTTAAAATGAAATGAATACTTCCAGACACAACACTTTATATACGACATTGGTAGTTTTTCCCTCTGGTGCTAAAATAAAAAGGTGGTCAGCATTACTGACAGGCGAGCATGTGTTATATAGTTGGCCGTGGGAAAAACAGTTGGACCTTAGGTCGACATCAGCTTCCTTCAGGGTTTGTCCTTGGGACTTACGAGTATTTATGGTCATCGCGAAGTAAGCGGCTACCGGGAATTGTGTGAGTTTGAACTGGAAAGGGAAATTGTTGGAGATGAGTGGTATTCACGGTATCAATGCAGTTTCCCCTGAGCCACATCCGGTGAGAATTTCAGCTTCGCTTAAATTTCTGTGTAAAGGTGCGTACAGACCATGTAACATGTTATATAACATGTGTTATAAAACACTACAACTCTATGTAGAATGTTACCATGAAAAATGAAATAACAATGATATATAACATGATTGTTATGTTATATAGTCTGTACGCACCGTAATGCAGTAACAATTTTGGTGGAGTTAGATTTCTTAGAAGCATTATTATTACTTTTAGGTTATTTTATGAGCTCGAGGACCACAGGCAGTTGATGAATTTAAAATCTCGAGTGGGTAGTTGCTGGCATCACCCTAATTGACGACGTTATTGTATGATGTGTAAACCACATGATTCCCAACAATTTCGGCTAATATGTTTTCATTTATTGCAGCGGTTCGGTAATTTTTTTAGTATCGCACGATCACATAGCCAAGAGTTTTCCTGAAGTGTTATACTTGACGGGACTCCGAATACGTAACTTATCAATTCTTCTTACAAGGGCAGTGTCTGCCGGAATTTTACAGAGAACAGGTAGGTACTGTTCTCTGTAAAATTCTACAGACACACTTGATATTGTCCATAGGTCTATCATCATGGTGAATGTCTCAAAGTGTTCTGTCCACGGCCTCGACGGCTTTTTTGTTCGACATGGTACATTCAGACGATTACATTTTTTTAGCGTGGTAATACATACGTGGAACACAACGTGCACTCTTACTCGCCGCCCGCATGGCCGCGCCTATTTTGGCTGGAAATCGTGTAGCGACGTCTGTCGCCATCGACGTCTACCGCTGCGGCTGGGCTGGAGGTGGACATTGTCCTCTCCCTCATGCGTCCCGCCTCCTCCTTCGCTAGCATGACTGCTTCGCAGAAGGAGTCGACTGCTTCCCATTCTGTCTCGCCCCGCAGCATGGCCTCGACCAACACTAAGCACGAGAGGTCACCGATTATCGTCGTAGTGAGGACACGGCGGTGCTCTGCCCAAGCGGGTAGTCCTGCACCGTATGCTCCACCGTGTCCTCCAGGCGATCCACGCAGTGGTGACACCCAGGCGATTCTTCTTTCCCTGTCAGACACAGCTACCTCCCGAAACTTTCGTGTCCGGTGAGGACCTACGTCATGTGGTAGGTCAGGCGGGACGCCGTGACGCCTATCCAGCTACTCCTTAAGAGGGGTCTTACCGCCGCGGTTGGGGCGTGCCCGGAACTCGGTTGCGACAGTCGCTCTTTCAATATTGCCCTGTGATCACGCCGGAGCTCTTTCCGGGAATTCATCCTGGCGATTGTATTGTATAGCGGGCTGGTATCCGCAACTCCACGTCATATGCGCGAATTTTGCGTGCGGATGAGATGATCATTCTCCTGGCGATGCGCCTCGATAGACGCGATGGAGGGCCGTCGCCTCCAGGGGAAGACGACTACATTATAATCCTGAAACACCTTTGCTTTGTCACAATTTCATGACTACGAACACGTTGAGTGTTGCAGTGTTGTCTTAGTCAAATGGGACTTTAAACAACAATAAACAACAAAAAAAAATACGCATCTTACTTTGTTAGTGATGTACCACAGAGACTGCTCATCAGGCTGAACAACTTTGCTAAGACGTCATTCCTTTTTATGTTATAGTGTAGCTGGGCTCTTGGTGTTCCACAACAGGTGTTCCAGATCTTCAATTTTTATACGTCAACAGAGAGTGCTCATCAGGCTGAGCAACTCTTGCTAAGACGTCATTCCTATATATGTTATAGTTTAGCTAGGCTTTTGGTGTTCCACATTAGGTGTTCCAGATCTTTAATTTTTGTATGTCAACAGAGAGTGCTCATCAGGCTGAATAACTTTGCAAAGACGTCATTCCTACATATGTTATTGTGTAGCTGGGCTCTTGGTGTTCCACATCAGGTGTTCCAGTTCTTCAATTTTTATACGTCAACAGAGAGTGCTCATCAGGCTGAGCAACTCTTGCTAAGACGTCATTCCTATATATGTTATAGTTTAGCTGGGCTTTTGGTGTTCCACATTAGGTGTTCCAGATCTTTAATTTATGTATATCAACAGAGAGTGCTCATCAGGCTGAATAACTTTGCAAAGACATCATTCCTACATATGTTATTGTGTAGCTGGGCTCTTGGTGTTCCACATCAGGTGTTCCAGTTCTTCAATTTTTATACGTCAACAGAGAGTGCTCATCAGGCTGAGCAACTCTTGCTAAGACGTCATTCCTATATATGTTATAGTTTAGCTGGGCTTTTGGTGTTCCACATTAGGTGTTCCAGATCTTTAATTTATGTATATCAACAGAGAGTGCTCATCAGGCTGAATAACTTTGCAAAGACATCATTCCTACATATGTTATTGTGTAGCTGGGCTCTTGGTGTTCCACATCAGGTGTTCCAGTTCTTCAATTTTTATACGTCAACAGAGAGTGCTCATCAGGCTGAGCAACTTTTGCTAAGACTTCATTCCTTTACATATATGCTATAGTTTAGATGGGCTTTTGTTGTTCCACATCAGGTGTTCCAGAGATCTTCAATTTTTGTATGTCAACAGAGAGTGCTCGTCAGGCTGAACAACTTTGCAAAGACGTCATTTCTGTATTTGTTATAGTGTAGCTGGGCTCTTGGTGTTCCACAACAGGTGTTCCAGATCTTCAATTTTTATATGTCAACAGAAAGTGCTCGTCAGGCTGATCAACTTTGCAAAGACGTCATTTCTGTATTTGTTATAGTGTAGCTGGGCTCTTGGTGTTCCACAACAGGTGTTCCAGATCTTCAATTTTTATACGTCAACAGAGACTGCTCATCAGGCTGAACAACTTTGCTAAGACGTCATTCCTTTACATGTTATAGTGTAGCTGGGCTCTTGGAGTTCCACAACAGGTGTTCCAGATCTTCAATTTTTATACGTCAACAGAGAGTGCTCATCAGGTGGAACAATTTTTGCTATCGCACCATTTTTGTATCTCTTATAGTTTAGCTGGTCCGTTGCGGTTCTGCACCAGGTGTTCAAGTTTCCAAGATAAATTATAGCCTATGTGTTGGCCAGACTTAATACCTATACAACAACAAAAAAATCATTCAAATCCGTCCAGTACTTTTTGAGTTTATCCCGGACATACATACAGACAAACAGACAAACAGACAAAAATTCTGAAAACTATATTTTTGGCTTCGGTATCGATTGTAGATCACACCATAAGTATTCTTTTCAAAAAATATTCAATGTACAGTTTTGACTTTCCTACTATTTTATTATATGTATAGATAATGTTTCATGAATTAAGCAATCATCTAGGGATTTCATTAGTTTACAAACGATGAACATACAGTAGGACATACAAATATTTTTCCCATGGGTCAAACCCGCGACACGCAGCACAGTAGTCGATCGATCAGCCACTGCACTTACCGTACCGTCAAGGTTCTGGTTTGGGGCAATAGACTTAAATATCTTCTATTAAATTAAACTGAAACATCGCAGAATATGGGTTTCCAATGCTTGATGTTTTGTTGCGAGAGGAATACCTGATAGAACTGGAGTGAAAGTGAACCTTAGATAATATGGTCTGTTGCCCTAGGTCAGAGGAAAAAGTAAAAAAAAAAAACTTGATGTTTTAAATAACATCTTTTTAAAATGAACATGGAATTTTACAAAAAAATCCTTTTATTTAGCAGATTTTCATAATTTATGTTTTAAAATCAATCGAAATAGATAACCATAAACCTTAAAACAGAAATGGGTCCAGAATTGATCCCTAAGGTATCCCCTTTTCATTAACCTTGATAACGTAATTTTGAAGAATTTTTTATAATGTGTTCTAGTCACGCCGACGCATCTTGATCAGACTAGATTAGTCAATTGCTTTTTAGAAGGTATTATCTCTTTGATCTTCTTTTGACACCACACACTCATTCGTCTTAGCGATGAAAACATTAGTACATGGCAGGGCAATTTATTATATTTGTTCGTCAAGTAGACTTAATAACGCCAGAATAAATACAGAAACAAGATGAAGTTTATAAAAATGATTCAAAAACGTGAAAATTCATCACAGCGATCATTTCAAGTGCTACCGAATAATGGAATCGACAAAGAAGTTAAAGAAATAGTTCGTTCTTTTAACTTTCCTCTGAGCATTTCATTGAGTTCAAAATATGAAGTTCACGATAATCATATTTATCCCAACCAAAATAATTGGCTATTATTACTGTCATTCTGTCGTATGCTATTTTTTAATTCAGTGTGTCTCTATAGGATGTTTTCCATATTTTCCTACAATATTTATGATAATTCTGTCAGTATTGAAGAGTTTGTATTTGCCTTCGTCACAATTTTATTTACCATTCAACAAATTTTCTCTTTCACAATGTTATTCATTCTGGACATTGTGCACAAGCACCATAATGTTAGTCTTATTGTAATGATTCAAACTATTCATAAGAACATCGATTTCAGCAAATGTTTTCCGACTTACATTATTTGGAACTGGATTTCAATATTTATTAATATCTTAGCCGATATTTTTGTAGTTGCTGGATTTTACTCCACGTTTGCTGACATGCACGATGTATTTTATTTTTGTAATTTGTATATTGACGTGTCGTTTTTTACGCTTGACATTAATTTAATGATTGCCACACGAGTTGTTGTATTATTAAGAAACTATCTCGAAGAGTGGATTAATGATGTCCATAGGATCAATGATGAGCCGGACAATGATGAACAATATCATCAACTGCTTAAAACATATCAAAATATTTTAGGAGCGTTCAAGTTGTACAAAACAAATTTCCAAGTGTTTGTAAGTTTTTTATCAATTTATTTGACATTTGTTCACTGTCATGGTTGAGAATCGTCTGGTATGAATTTATATTTTAGGAGCCGGTGTATAATGCGTCTGTGATGAAAAGGGTGCTGAATAAATATTGATGGATGAACACGTAGAATAATGTAAATGCAAAATGAGTGGATTGTTTGTAAAACAGATGGAAAAGGATTAAAATGATAGCTTGAATGTTGACAGACAAAAATAAAAGAATAAATAAATGTCGTGCCCCAAAAAGAGACGATGAACGCTAATTCTGCGTGATAATTATTTTTAATGGACTCCCTTTTAAGACTCCACTGCTAGGCCGTAGTGTCATACCTGCCAGCTTCATAGTTGTGCCCGTGCAGTAGGACCCTTATTATACTAAAGCTTTGTTTAATGTATACTATATTGTACAGGGATTATGTTACGTGATGGACGCATTCACGAGGAGTCTGTTCTTTTTGGATATTATGTTTAGATTTCTTAAGGTGTTCGATCAGTTATGGGACTCTGTAAGTATACCATTTCGTCTTTTTGTGTTCTTCTTATGGAAATGAAATGCTAGTTTTCTTTTTGTTGGGTCGTAAAAGTGGTCGTCGAGTCCACTCGTCCCGGTTTGACCCCTCCTGTCTTGTGTCTGCTCATACTTTTGTGGCAGATTGCCGTGTCATAGGGTTATGACAGTAAATGAACTAAATATGTCTCGCGCCGATGGCCAAACTCCACAGTTGTGGGGAAATGGCTGACTTCAATAATTTTTGCGTGAAGTGCAACAAAAATTCATCCGTTTATCCTTCCTCACTTTTGATTTGAATATTACAGGTAATTGGGCTTACGACGATTGCATGGCTTGTCAAGTCGATAGCACTTGTTGTTGTACAAAGTTTAAACTGTGAGAGATTTTATACAACTGTTGATGAAGCACAGTCGGCGTGTATACAGCTTCTAAAGAACAGAAACTGCTCGAGTAAGAATGTTTTGTCTGTAATACAAACGAATGATGCGTTTTGTTTTTTTAAGTTACGCCCAAACTGCAGAACCGATCGAATACAGCATTTACGTTGTCAGGTATTCAAAAATGGACATAGGGTACCTTTCATCTAAAAAAGAAGCGTTTATTGCCCGTGTTACTTACTACCAGTACGACGTACCAGTATCAATAAACGAAAAAAAGTACTGTTCTCAAGACAAAAATATGAAAACCTTAGAATGTTTTAGACAACCTTTAAACGGTTTAGGCGCAAAAAGCATAATTTGCAAAATGGCAACCTATTCGCAGAAGGACAAGTACTCAAAATGGCCAATTCTCTAAAAGCCTAATATTCAAAATGGCAAATGATCTAGATGATTATTTTTTAAATCTGAGAATTCTTCGCATAACATGAAACAAATTAGTTCAACCGAGAGAAAAAATCTTAGATTTATGTAGAACTATGTAGAAAAACTCAATTTTGATAATTTACCATTTAACGAATTAGGTTTTTAGAGAATTAGCCATTTTGAGAACTTGTCCTTTTGCGACTAGGTTGCCATTTTGCGAATTAGGCTTTTTGCGCCTAAACCCTTTAAACATGCCTTAAAATGCTCACTTTAGACCCGGAGGTTTTTTTTTTAATAAACTTTTGAACCTAATATCCTGTTCCTGTGGAAGTTCCTCAGACTTCTTTTAAAAGAGAAGGTCCTACGACCTGACTGGACGTGGGTCTGGAAGGCTCAACTTTTTTTTTTTTTTTTTTTAGCGTGGTAAAATCATCAAATGAGTCCTCCAACCCCGGGCAGGGCGGGAGGGACTGTCAGACTTCTACTGACTAAAATCCACGGTGTCCTTCAATAGCCCTTTCTGTTCCGGGGTCACGGTAAGGAAATAATCCATAGACGCGCTGGAGGGCAGTCGCCTCCAGATCCCAGGGCAGCAATCCGGCAAGGGAAGGCTCAACTTACGTTTAAGTCTTATAAACTAGTCAATTTAGTCGGTATACAGTATTATTTTTAGTATTATGCGAAACCTTAATAATTTAGTTCAGAATCAGTAACTGAATCGATTCCAATAATATTTCCAAATTAGGTTTGTTTAAGGGCTGGTTTTTCAATAGTCAGTTAACCGTTACCTGAGGAATAAAAATAACGGTTTGACATATTTTCCATAGTTAAGCTGTCAACCCGCCATTTTTATTCCTCAGTTAACTGTTAACTGACTATTGAAAAACCAGCCCTTAGTCTTACAATATTTGGAGTGTGAGTGTGGTGCTCTAAATCATACGGTACAATGAAATGAAATGATGACATTAAATTTTACTTTACAGAGAATCAAATACGTCTGTGCAAGAGCGTGACACTGGAAAAACGATGTTTCAGTAAGATGAGCTCGTGTGGCTTGTTCGACGTAGACGCTACTCTACCAATAAGTTTGATGTCTTTTCTAACTCACTACATTATTGTAGTGCTGCAATTTATATTTCTGTAAAATTGGTTTTGTGTGAAATAAACACTGTTTTTGCTTGCGAATAGTTACTCATTCCTGTCTCATCTTTCGTTTTGTTGGAACTTCTCCTGAACTTTAGGGGCGTTTACAAACGTTGAAGCTCACATATACAAACACCCTGACCAGAGCAACTGATTGTAGGACTTCAAATATTTATTTCGTGTGGGACTCGAACCTGTGGCACGCAGGGCAGCAGTTGATTGCTCAGTCACTGCACCAACTGTGCCATCAAGCTCCTGGTTTATGGCAATAGATTCATGCTCCATTCATCATCATCATCATCATCAGCCTATAATGTTCCCACTGCTGGGACACAGGCCTCCTCTCTTGTGAGAGGGAGTGGGCCATAATCCACCACGCGGGCTTAGTGCGGGTTGGCAGATGTCACATGTCTTCAAATTTTTGGTTCTAGGACAATGCCGGTTTCCTCACGATGTTTTCCTTCGCCGTTTTTAGAGCAGTGGTGATGAAACAAATTACACAAAGTAATGTGCTTGGCGGGGTTCGAACCCACGACCTACAACGGTAAGTCGGGACCGATACCACTGGGCCACCACTGCTCCATTACATAAAGTAAAACAAAAATTGGGAGATTACACACGCAGGCATGCAGACGGCGTGTAATGGGTCGTTTGCCGTTCAATCAGGGACCATGCCTAGGTCGACGGCGCCTCAGCATCACGGTACTATCCAAATGGGTAACCATGACTCCTCTAAAGACAATAATTGAAGGAACCTAGTGGATTTTAGTCAGATTTAATTTGATTTGACCTTGTAACAAAATAGAGGGATGGATAGCGGTGCGAGAGAACTCCCTGTTCGGCAGCTGCCGCCAAATCCGTTAACGGTCCGTTTGGGCTCTTGTCTCTTTCGCACAACGACGATATAATACTAGACTACGCATTGCACGATCTAACGAACAAAACTATTCTGCCAACTCGCTGGGGTACTACGTAAGCGAGGGGGGCGGGGTACTGCGTTGTGATTGGCTAACTCAAGGTCTGTTCTGTCTCAACGTATGTTTACGGCTCACAGGATTGGTCGAAATGAGACGGATATAAGACTTTTTTGCCTAATGTGTTAGCAGACATCGGTCGCCTGTTATTAGGAGTCTAGTATTATATCGTCGTTGCTTTCGCAACACGTATAACCAACAACCGAATAAACATTACATTTTGAAAACTTTTATTTCTTCATCATCTGACTATCCTTTTCTGTACTATTTTGGGTCGCAGTCGGGTGCAGTCTAATACAATAAGTTCACGTGGAACTGCATTTCTATCGTCTACAACCGAGTAAGTGCTGTTAGTTGTTTTTGTTTTAATCAGCTTTCATATCTATTACGGCTATTATCATCATCTATCGGCATGTCATTAATATCTATCGGCTTTTTATTTGTTTCATTATGTGGAGTACGTTTTTCTCATCAATATATTTCATCATTGCTTGTCTTATATAAATCAATTATGTACAACAAGCAATACAATCAAATCAAGATAAGGGAAAGGCGTGTGAATTTACTAGTCTACCTCCTACTCTAATAATGCGATCAGAATCTAGGAACACATCAAGACCAGATATGTTTCTCATCGACTTAACAGGTAAGTTTTTTACTAATGAATTGAAAACATCTGGAAATGATGTTTGTTGTGCTAACCTCACTAGAACTAATGTTGATGAAAAAATGAGTTCTTTTTTATTGATATTATGAAGTATTTTCCTAATACATAGAATCAATCCACTTGTTATTGAACACTGTTCTTAGAACTATGTCTACCGAAATAAAGAATCACGGAATTATTGATATAAGCGATGATGTTATAGTTATGTCTAATAACGTTGTCGATAAAGATGTGCAGTCTATGTTTTTACCTTTCACCTTGCTGCAGACCATTCTGTTGACTCCAAAATATCGCATCAAGAACAATGTCATAACTGCAAATAATCTCTTCAATAAAGTAATGTTACTTTGTGGAACAGTCCTAAGCACGTCTTTGTATTTGAATCAATTCATTGAGTTTGAAAAAAACAAACCACAGTCGACATTACATAAAATTGTTAACTTCTCAATTTGTTATGATTTCTGTTACATTTTCTGCGGATATCTCATTAACTTTATTTTGAATCTGATTCAAACAAAAAGTGTTGTATTGTTCATTTTGATCATTCAAGAAGTTCATAGATTTGGCACTAGTGAAGTAAATTCTAAGTTTATCAGGAGCAGTTGGATCAGTGTTGCTATGATTAGTTGCTTCTATATTATTTATAGCATTTGGAATTATTATGCTTTTTACCCGCTGGTGCCGTTGATTAATATTTTTATGAAATCAACATCAATAGTTTTTGATGCTAATATAGTTTATGCTATTGGATTTATTAAGTTGCTTGAGCATGCAATTATTGTATGGAATCGTAGGGTTTTACAATCATTCAAGTATACCCGAGATGAAACGTGTCGCAAAAGTTTGTTCCAAACTTATTTACAAATACTACAAAGTTACCAGATTTTTAAAAGGATTTCCGAACCGATGGTAAGCTACTTAATAGTTATTTATTAAAAACAGTATTAACAACGTCGCCATCCACAGCCGGGGCTGACGCACTGTTGGATATAGGCCTCTCATATTGTGCCAAGCCCCTGTCTCCTCGGGTACGCCGCAATCGTGGCGGTAAGAATACTCTTTGAGGAGTGGCTGGATAGGCATCACGGTGTCCTGACCTTTCGCATGACGCAGGTCCTCACTGGACACGGACGTTTCGGGAGGTACCTGTGTCAGATGGGGAAGGAGGAAACGCCTGGGTGTCACCACTGCGAGGATCGCCCAGAGGACACAGTGGAGCATACGGTGCAGGACTGCCCCGCTTGGGCAGAGCACCACCGTGTCCTCACGGAGGCGATAGGCGGAGACCTCTCGTGCCCGACATCGGTCGAGGCCATGCTGCGGGGCGAGACGGAGTGGGAAGCGGTTGCCCTGCTTCTACAAAGCAGTCATGCTCGTGAAGGAGGAGGCGGGCCAAGTGAGGGAGAGGACACCGTCCTCCCTCCACCCCAGCCGCAGTGGTAGACGCGGTCGGTGTTCCACGCGCACCTCAAAGAGCGTCAGCACGATGACGGGGCCCCCCCTTTAGAGGGCCAATGTCTGCCGGGGTCGCGGGACTTATCAAATTACCGTGACACTGGAACGTAAAGGGCTACTGAAGGACACCGTGGATTTTAGTCAGTACAAACCTGGCAGTCCCTCCCGCTCTGCCCTGGGTGGGAGGACTCATTTGATGATTTTACCACGCTTAAAAAAAGCCCCTGTCTCCTTCTTCCCCTCTTTTTGTGCCACCCTCACTCGTGACATACCCGCGTCCGCAGAAATGGCGTGTACTTATCTCACTGGTCACTGCTGGGCGACCAACACTTCTCTTCTCTATCCTTCAGAGCCATTCGGTTACAGTTGAGCTTTACTCCACCTGCTATCACCACATCTTGCCAGGTGTCCTTCCCATCAAAACTCGTACGTTTCGTGATTTCGTTTTCTTAGCACTTTGTGCATAAAGTTTAGTAAATAAACTATCTATGTTATTTTCAGATTCTCTACTTTACGGTACATAACTTATTACATACCATAATGTATACTGGGGTATACATTGATACTCTTCAATCAATGGAAGGCATTTATGTTAAAGTAAGTACGTATACATTTGATTGTGACAGATATAAAAGATTAATTCATAATAATTATTGAGTAAGGTGGCTAAATAATTACGGCCGCACAGGCCGATCTTTCGGGTTAAGCCGTGCTTGCCGAGATTGGTCTGTAGTCTGTATCTGTCATAGCGAGTTTCCTCCGCGCCTCGGAAAGCACGTAAAGCCGTTGGTCCCGGCAGTCATTTGTAGATCTTTGACAGTCTTAGTCAGAAGCTCAAAAGTCTGACAACCAGTCTTACCATGGGGTCTCGTATTACCAAGTTACTGGGTTGTGGAGGTCCGATAGGTAGTCGCTCCATGTAAAATACTGATATCCAGCTGCATCTGTTTCGACTGGAAGCCGACCTCAATATAGTTGGGCTAAGGTTATGCAGATGATGATGAGTAAGGTAACGCAACGCTTGCCACAATCGATTCGAAGAAGGCTGACCGGCGAACACTGAGACTGGAAGCCGATTCAATAATTTATATGAGGAGTAACAGATCAAAGTGTATTAACTCCACCCACCATAATAAAAATAGTACAAACGGATTTTTTATCTATTTTCAAACCATAAGAATGTATGTAGATTACAGTTTTATTTGCTGAATTGACTGCTAATAAACCCTATTATAGAGAATAGTTGTTTGTTTGTGTGCTCTCTTTAAAAGTATTATAGATTATGCCTGTATCTTAAAAGTTATATTGATGGAGTTAATACACTTTGATCTGTTACTCCTCATATTTAATTCAATTTTTTTTTTGTTTATTTGCAGCACAAACATTTTACTTTGCCTGCGACTTTCATTTGGATATCCAAAAGCTTGATTTTGCAAATTATACTGAGCCTACATTGCGAGGCTTTCTACATAGCTGTGGAAGACTCGCAAGACACATGCGCTTATATTTTGATGTCAAATCGTACAGGTATGTGAGATATAAAGGCTAACTTAAACCTAAAAAAACAGGAACCGTGGGTCAGGGATCCAAGAAAATCTGACTTGATTCAAGTCGTGATGACATTAATAAAAAATGAGCAAATGATAGATACAGTGGTGCAGCCATGACTGATGTTTGTGGATAGATCAAAGACTGACAGAATGATGAACCAAGTACAAAAATTAAGAAAATGATTGTGAAAATCGAAGAGTTTGTGGTCCGCGAACGTCTTGTCGCGAACCGTGATGTCGTCCTCCGAGAGGAAGCCGGACATGGTATATGCTCGACTTGGAGCTGTCATACTTGTTGTGTAGTACTTTAAAACATGACTGAGTTTATATCTATCTATATCTACACCTTCTATCTATCTATCTATCTATACTTATAATAAATCTGTAGAGAGGTCAATTCTGTACATGAAATATATTTCCAAAATAACGATACTGATGCGAAAAATGCAATTAATAAAATTATTGTCTGTCTGTCTGTCTGTATAACCGTTATAGAAACAAAAACTACTCGACGGATTTTGACGAAACTTGGTACAATTATTTTTGATACTCCTGCGCTGGTTATATTATACTTTTCATCACGCTACAATCAATAGGAGCAGAGCAGTGAAGGGAAATGTAAGGATAACGGGAGAAGTTACTCCATTCACGCTAATCGTCGGAACTACTGGACGGATTTGATTGTTTTTTTTTTTGTTGTATAGCTATTGAGTCTGGGCAACATATTTGCTATAATTTATCTTGGAAACTTGAACACCTGATGCAGGACTGCAATAGATCAGCTAAACTATAAGAGATACAAAAATAGCACCATAGCAAAAATTGTTGCGCGTGATGAGCATTTTCTGCTGAGAAAATAAATTTGAAGATATGGAACACCTGATGTGGAACTCCAAGAGCCCAGCTACACTATTACATATACAGTAATGACGTCTTAGCAAGAGTTGTTCAGCCTAATGAGCACTCTCTGTTGACGTATGAAAATTGAGATCTGGAACAACTGATGTGGAATTCCAAGAGCCCAGAACTACTAAAACATATATATGAATAACATCTTAGCAAGAGTTGTTTAGTCTGATGGGCATTTCCTGTTGACTTACAAAAATGAAAGATCTGGAACGTCTGGAATCGTCATGCGCGTCCCGTTGTTTTCCCGTCCCCAGGTCTAAGAATTCGACATCAGACGTTTCAGATCTTCGATTGTCATGACCCCATTGTCGCTGGCATAAGCAACAGGATCCGCATACGAAGTCGCTGGCAGAAGCTAGTTGAAAATAAAATTAAATCAGATAATATAGCAGCACAGATGCAGCTGCACAAGGCTTGGTAAAATAGTGCTAACTCAAAAAGAATTGAAAGATGATGCAATGACAGAATGAATTCGAAATATGAATATTCAAAAGAAAATAAATATACAACATTATTTTTTGTTTATGCGAAACCCGATACACCTGTCCAATATTTTTGTGTAAAGAATCTATGTACAAAATTTTAAAACCGTATCATAAAAAATCACAAAGTTATAAGCTTGTGTATTACCTGGTTTTCCGTCCAAAAACACGCTCATTTCGTGGTACACCCGCGTAAACCGCGTCTCCTGTGTTATACACTCGTGATAATAGTTTGGCAACAGGTTCCTAACCGTACGGTGATTGAATTGTATTTAACTGGTAATAAAATGTAAATAAAATATTTTTGAAAAAAAAAATAACATGTTGTAAAAATTATTGGAATCGAATCAGTTACTGATTCTGAACAAACTATATTCAGGTTTCGCATATACTAAAAATAATGTTGTAGATTTAACACGTTCGTTGCATTACGAGATCTATCAGATCTCTTGCAGGACTTTTGTATTGTGCGTTGAACATAATCGTGTTGTTTCACTCCTTGCGGGAGGATCTAACGTGTAAAGTTCTTTAGGTATGAGTAGGGCAAATATACATATTTGCTTCCTACTTAAAGCTGAATTCAAGGACATTAAAAAAGAAATTAGAGATGGATTAGGTCCCTAACGCACAGTACTATAATTATTTTCATTCCTTGCGTTAGGAGATATGTCGGTACTCGTGGAATCGTACGCCTCGTAGACGCAAGAGAGGGAAGGTGGCTCGTTTTAGTGTTGTCCTAGCATCGACGTTGGAGGTCGCGCGCACGTTTGCGAAATAACACTCGCGTATATACCTACGTGTTGATTATCATTTTTGTTTTATACAATGAGTGCTTTTAAAAGAAAAAAGTGTAAAAAATCTATTTATTTTGGTGAGATTTCTAACAAAAAATCAACGCCGGATTATAATGCTGCCTCGTCCAGTGAAATAAAAATTTTGGAAAATGTTCAAATTTGCCCCCCATTGGCTAATAATGACAGTGATTCTGATTATGAAATATTTGACGCATCTAAAAAGAAAATGAAACTTTTTCAATCGACAACTGAGATATTATTTTATTCCCATCACTACTTACTACACATATTGAACTATCTTCGGTTGCGGTACGAGATACAATCGATCTCATATTTTTTTTTGGTATTTGTAGTTTATTCAAATGTCATAACTACGTGCGAACCTAGCAAAATATAAAGCAATAGGTTATCTTTCACCCACAAAAACTTCAAAATATATTTCATTGTTTTTTTGGAAGATATAAATTATTTTCAAAACTGTATCTTTAGGAGACTGATTAGGTCTCAAACGCACCAAACGGTAGGTTAGTTACGAGATCTTTTAGGTCTCCAAAGCACCAGCTGAAAGTTCTTTGAAAGTGATGGCGCAGGGAACGTGTAAGGAAAGAGGTTGAGGCAACAGAGGAGGTAGAATACCCACTCTGTTACAAGTTTAATACTAGGAGGACTGATTTTAGGTAAAAGCTAAGGCCATCAAAATTAGGAACAATATTTATTCTAGCATAAAAATATTAATAGTTATAGGCGATGCAACCGTTTTTTTTACAGATGAAGATAAGAAGTTATGTAAGAACGTGCGGCGCGTGCACCGAGCATCGTTCAGTAAGATGCGCGCCTGTCGACTGTTCTACGTGGATGTGTGTCTACTACTGCAACTGGCGGCGCTCCTCACTAACTATACCTTTGTGTTGCTGCAGTACACACTTTTGTAATCCTAGTATATCTGAAGGTTCGTGTCGCGAGAGAGACTTGACAAGCAACCGAGACAAGAGACTGAGATGAGACCGAGACGGTTATTTGACAAAAAGCAATGTCTTCTGTCTCGGTCTTGCTCGCGAACTAATGCTTATACATTATATATATATACACGCTGTTTTTTTGCATTTTCGTCAAACTTCAGGTGGTTGTCACAAAAGTCATAAATAATCAATTGAAAGTACAATACCGGGCAAAACTAATAAGGGCTGCTTTTTTTTTGTTGTTGAAATTTTACCGTATTTCAGAATTAAACCCTTAATTCAATACAAATGAAAGAGAATCACCCGACTACGCAGTCCGCGCGTACGCACACAGCGATGACCAGCTGGTGTGCGCGAATTGAATCTACTACTCTTGAAGAAACTAGTTCACACTTACGGATTTCAGTAAAAAGGAAAAATAAAATAAAAAATAACTACCTATTTTATTGTTCATTTGGGTCGAGAATCATGAGTATAATCACGTCCTTGAATTTGACTAGGTTGCAGATCAGCACATTGTATACAACATGTAACATAATTAACGCACATCCTGAAATTAGTTTGTTCAGAATCGTTTACTGAATTGATTTCTTTCATTTTTTATCAAAAATAATTAAAACTACGGAAATTATAGTCACATTACCCCTGTACAGTCAAAACAAACTAAGATAGACCGTAAATGAAGGCAACAAGACTTAAAAGTGCAATTTTATTTGTATTAATACAAATTCCGTCATTCAATACAAAATAAAGGAAAATAAACTTTACTGCAAAAAACTAATTTAGTTAATAACAATGCATTTTCATGTTAAATTAAAAATTCAATATAATGTATTATGATTATAACATAATATTCTAATTGGGGTGTCTGAGGGTCTTTGTCTTACGCAACTGCCAAGGATTTAAGAAACAATCAGTTATCAGGCTCTTGTACAACGCCCTAGTTCGGTGCAAACTCGAAACCAGCGCTTGTATATGGAATCCTCACGAGGTTACTTATACACTCATGTTAGAAAAAGTGCAAAAAGCCTTTCTCAGATACCTCTACAAGCGTGTGTTTGGATATTATCCATATATGTATCCAACCAAGTTTATTTTAGGGTGTTTAAATTTTAATTCCCTCAAAGTCAGGCGAGCCGTTGACCAAATCACAACAGCGTGTAAAATTTTACATGGTCGTACTGATGCCTCGGTTAACAAACAGTTACAACCGTTCTAGAAAACATAAATTATTTAATGTCCCATTTTGTCGCACTGTAGCCCGATCCACCTCTCCTACCGCGAATGCTAACGATGCTCAACGCGCTCGTGGAGACCAACCCTGAATTGGACTTGTTTGCTGATGAATGGAAGATGATAATGTTAGAATGTCTGCGATTCTGTGAGGAGACAGAATGAAAGGATCATTAAATTTCATTTAGTATTAATGGCATTTTGTAGCTGTACTAAATATATTAAATAAATAAATAAATAAATGTATATATTATTTCCTTAATTTTAATATTCGACGTTTAAAAGTGTCTCGCGACCGGACCACCACATTTACATAAATTTGGGTGCAAACTTTGAAGACTTCAATTTTTTTATTATAACTCAGATATAAATTCATGATCTTCCTGCCCATATATATCCTATTTTAGTTAGGGTCGGGTCGAAGCAACACGTTTTCTTCAGTATCATTTACTCCTTTTTCTTTTATATCATTTCTTAGACAATCTATCCATGTTTTCTTTGGCCTTCGTCTTCCTCTCCATAATTATATCAACATTCACATGAATCACTCTCTTAGAGACATGACAAATAAACTCACATATTAATATACCTAAATCACCACTTAAATTTTATTTTAGCAAGTAAAATTATCTTAATATATAGTAACTATTATATATTATATATATAGTAACTATTAGTTTATAATTAATTTAATAATCTTAGATATAGTTTTGTGTCAATAAAGTATAAGGTAGTACAATGGGGTTGACGTATCCATGTGGATAAAAACCCCTATTAAATAAAGAAAAAAAAAAAATATTATTATATCATCTGAAACGGGCATCGGCGAGTAATGGGCGACTCGCTGTTCGATCATGGACCATGTCCGGGTCGATCGTATATTGCCCGTTGTACTACCAGTAGTACCACGGGAAAAAAAATGACCCGTGGTAAAAAAATCACTACCAAGAGATTATTTGTTTTTTTTTTTTTATGTTGTGTGTACTTACTTATGGCATGTGTCAATAAACGTTTTTCTTTCTTCTTTCTTTCTTTCTAGATCTAGTAGTACTACGGGCACTGGCCCTTTAGAGGGCCAAAGCCGGCCGGGGTTGCGGGACCCACGAATGACCGTGACCCCGAACATCAAGGGCTTTTGAAGGACACCGTAGATTTTAGTCAGTACGAGTCTGACAGTCCCTCCCGCTCTGCCATGGGTGAACTCATTTGACGATATCACCACGCTCGGTAGTTTTTTGACTTTATTTTTATTCATTTACGTGTGATAGATAAGGAAAAAATTATTAGCTTATAGCCCGATACATTGATTAATGAAGTTGAATATCTACATAAATCAGCCTAGAGTCTAGAATCATTCATTATCAAAGTGGGAATTTCCTCAAAAACTGTTGTTTTATCAGTCGCGATAATAGTACTTAGGGATATGTAAATTATGTTTTTATACAAAACAATTCGTTTTTTTTTTATCTATAATGTAAAACACCCGTAATGTGACAACGTCGCATTATTTCACTTCGTGTGCAATAGTTTTTAAGTTTATTGTTTTAAAATAATTATGTATTAGTTTATAGTTATTATTTTTATACTTATATAATATGTATTGTGTTTTTATGGGCCTTATTTGCCTGAAATAAAGGATAAAATAAAATAAAAATAAATTATTTTTTAGTTTTAATACGGTTTGAATAAGAATGAATCAACTCGTATTTATCAATGAAACTAAGCCCCTTCGCCTTCGTACACTACGCGATGCAAGTCTTAGAGGTTTAGGCGCAAAAAGCCCAATTCGCAAAATGGCAAACTATTCGCAAAAGGACAAGTTCTCAAAATACCCAATTCGCAAAATGGCAAATTATCAAAATTGCGCAGCTTTCTAAGTATATAAGAATTACAATCAAAAATGTAGAAAAAAAAATAATTTTAGAGCATATGCCATTTTGAGAATTAGGCTTTTAGAGAATTGGCCATTTTGAGAAATAGGCGTTTTGAGAATTGGCCAATTTGGGAACTTGTCCTTTTGTCACTTGGTTGTCATTTTGCGAATTGGGCTTTTTCGGCCTAAACATACCTTACGACTACGGTATCCAGGCGAGAGGTTCGCATACAGGCACGTGTCAAGCGATACCAAAGTCGTAAGGTATCGGAGATTTGCGTCGCCTTGTGTACGAAGGGCCTAAGAGTATAGAATAGAAAAGAATATAATTTTTATAGGTGTTAATGTTTTGTAGGTATGCACATCGAGAGTCCGTTGTCCTTAACGTAGGAACCTACTTAATAAACCTAAACCTACTCCAAGGTCGCGGGACTTATCTTATTACTGAGACCCCGAAACGTAAAGGGCTATTAAAGGACACCGTGGATTTTAGTCAGTACCATTCTGATAGTCCTTCCCGCCCTACCCTGGGTGGGTGGTTTACCAAGATACAAAAAAACCTAATCCAAACATTTAAAAAAAAATGTCGTCTATTCAGCCGTCATTGCAGCGGAAACACCAAAAAAAAAATCACAGGAAGAGATACTATCGCGTTTAAAATCGTAGTGATGAATCATATCTTAGTCTCAGTACGTGACTACTATAATTGCGATACCTATTAGAGATTTGTTAAAGAGATAAATATATTGCAGGCTGCCTACAGTATTGTTTCTCCTTCTTTTTCAAATCCTTCCAAAAGCTGTCTTGAAAAGATCGCTTTTAGCGATAAGACTACTCATTGTGTAACCCTACTTAAAAGATATTTTGAATTGGAAAAACCTGTAATTGGTATGATCAATCAAATACATATCGACGCATTTATTTCAAGGGGTACATATTTGAATATCGAAGATTAAAATATCTACGCTTAAAATATCGATGTTCAAAATATCGAAAATGAAAATATCGAATGACCATAAAATCGAAAATTAAAATATCGAAAGTTTAAAATATCGAATGTTTAAATGATCTACGTCCAATATATCTAAAATCTAAATATCTACAAAAGTTACATCGAAAGATCTAAATATCGAAATACAGATTATATCTAATGTCCTAAATATCGAAGTACAGATTATCGAATGTCTGAAATATCGAACCTAACTAATTTCTGTTGTTGATAATTATGTATATTTCTGTTGTTGTCTTATTTCTGTTGTTGCTATTTCTGTTTGCAAGGTTTGAAGTAACCTAACACGAAGATGATGGCGGGGTCTTTCAGACCCCGCCATCTTCTTCGAACCTAACCTGTCCGAGTCGGGGTGCCCCAAGTTCCGAGCTCGCTTCGCTCGCTCTTGCATCCGAAGTCCGTCCAGCTACCTTGTTGGGTAGTAATCAGTAATTTGACTAAGGACGCAAGAGCGAGCGAAGCGACTCGGGACTTGGGGCACCCCGACTCGGACAGGTTAGGTTCGAAGAGGGTGGCGGGGTCTGAAAGATAGGTTAGGTTACTTTAAACCTTGCAAACAGAAATAGGAGCCCCGCGAAGCGGGGCTCCGTCGACTTACCTTGGTAGGTGGTTATCAGCAATTTGACTAAGGACGATATATGCTATACGTTTTTCGATATTTCAACTAGTAGGTATTTTTAACGTAGATATTATGAAATTAGATATTATGAACTGCGATGCATTAAACGTTGATATTTTGAATTTCGACATGACGTCTTTCGATATCTTGAATCATTGGACATTTAAATCAGTCGACATTTTAATCTTTGACGTTTTAAGCGTAGATGTAACATTTTTCGATATTTTGTTACAATCGATATTTTAATTTTCGATATTCTGAACATCGATATTTTAAGCGTAGATATTTTAATCTTCGATATTCAAATATGTACCCATTTCAAGTAAGTCACTTACAGACACTTTTCAATTGACAAAAATAAAAAAACTAGAAAATTATGGTACCTACTACAGTACCCGTCACAGTACATTATATTATAACTGTGAAAGTACCATAGATACCATACCAAGGCATATAATAGATCTCTATGGTGAAGAACGGGCAAAAAACTCCATCGACACTTGAAATCAGGATTTTTATTACAAATCCTCGGTCGCATCATTCATGTTGAGATTAAACAATTATGTGAGAACGTCCATAGTAAAAGTATAAAAAACACTATTATTATTCAGGAAAACAGTAAATTGAAAAAATAAATCAATTAAAATAAGCGGTGGCAGCCAAGAGATGAATAATCCCAGCTGACAGCGTTCGTCTACGATCATGATACCTGCATCAGCACCATTCAGCTCATCATTTTGAAGGGATCGTAATGATCCGACACACGAGCCACCATCAGCACTTCAGTGAGCATTAATACGCAGGGCCGCGCCGCCCCTGTGTGCGATGTGTGCGGCGCACACAGGCGCCAGGGGTATAGGGGCGCCGGATGAAATGCCAAAGCCAATTTATAATGAAATTATTTTTTCACATAACATACATTAAACCTCAGTATCGATAAGTAAGTAGATACAAGTCTCCCAAGACATAGGTACTATTTAAATTGACCCACTGTTTATATTTCGGGTATGAGTTTACACGAACTTCAAACGCTGCGTCTGCGTTCTAAAATCAAAAGAACTGCCGCAGTCAATACAATAGATAAAGCCGAGCTGTGGATCATGAGTTTATATTAAAGAAACTTGATGCGTCCCGGAGACAGCGGCGGCGAGTCTACAATTTTAAACAGCGACAGAAAAATTATAAACAACAATTAGAAACATTTTATCCAAAGTGTGTGCTAGGTGCACATTGGATGAACGTGCCGTGCTTTATGATATTTAAAATAAGTTTAACTTCTTACACTAATAACAATGCAATAGGTACTAAGTTTAAGTGTTTTCATGACGATTGGAAAGGACCAAAAAAAAGAAATTATCTGGTAACCAAAATTTGTTGAGAAAAATAAGACGGAAGGAAAAACGTGAAAACACTTCTAAAATAAGTAAATATTTCACGGCTCTCCCGTCTACTTCCAAGGAATCATTGGAGTGTTTCGAAACAGAACCGATGAAGGTGTTAAAACTGATACAAAAAATGCTTCCAGCAGGGGTATGTACTTTTTAGGTTTTTTCCTATACAATAATTATGTTACAATGGCCCTGATGTTCCTTCTGAGTTTTAAATTCATACGTAAGGTGTAAATTTATAAAATTATACGAGCAGTATTTGGCGCAGTGGCTGAGCGAACGATCGGCTACTGCGCTGCGTGGCACGGGTTCGATTCCCTCACTCAACAAATATTGTATGACCTGCAAGTAATTGTTTCGGGTCTTATGTGTATGTGATTGCAATTATTGTAAACGCACAATGAGGTGTAGGGAAACGTTAATTTTTTTTTAAAATATGTATTAAGTTATAAAATCAGGCGTTACTTTGCGGTAATCCGTGACCATTAGGAAAAACATTTAAAATATCAGGGGTAGGAGGGTGTCTTCTGTCAACAGGTACTATTAAAATAAAAGTGGAGAAAATATGTATTATTTTTCAATAAAAAATATTCGAAACGACGAAAAAAAAGAGGCGCTTCTTAAGTTTTGCGCACAGGCGCTGCCAGGGGTCGGCGCGGCCCTGTTAATACTCTCAACCGACAGGGTCATTTGATTTCAATTTAGGAGCATGTATTCAATCATTTTGGACCTTACAAAACTGCAAAATTAATAGAATTGACATTATTTTCAAGGTCTAATAAAGCTGCTAGTTAGAATCAAGGCCACTACGAAATAGTAATATGTAATTATGTTAAAATGAAAAATTCTTGAATTTGAGTGATCTTATGAATATACATATATATTTTGATACATCTCGACTAAGCATCAACAGGTTTGACATGTGAACCTCCTTGTCTCAGTTGTACACAAACATAGATCAAGGTTCTTAGTCATTCTGCTTGCCCTCTCGGTGTGGTGTGAACCTTGATACACCAAATGTGTTGGCGTGTGCGCATATCAATATTACGGAAGAGAAACAAAACCGCATTACGTATCCTTCCGCTGCATAAATTATATAGAATAATAATAAAGGATACAGCTTCTTCCATACTGCTAATATAATAGTAATCCGCTCCGTGAGCACGACTCGCTGTCTGATCATGGTCCATGCCCGGGTCGAAGACGCGTCGTGTTCCACACGCGCCTCAAAGAGCTTTCATCAATATGATGGGGACCCCCGTAGAGGGATGGCCCTCTAAGGAGTCTGAGCCTGCCGGGGTCGCGGGACTGTCGGTTAACCGCGGCCCCGGAACGTAAAGGGCTATTGAAGGACACCGTGGATTTTAGGCAGTACAAGTCTGACAGTCACTCCCGTCCTGCTGTGGGTGGGAGAATGATTTTACCACGTTAAAAAAAAGAAAGAATAGGTGGTGCCTTAGATTTTTATTTCATTGACTATTGCCACCAACTTCCGAAAGAAAAGTTATTTTTAAATTTTTTGTATTTGTTTTTGAAGTCGGTTTTTTTATTTTTTAAAAATCAATATCCAAGCGAGCAACAAAAACGGATCTATGCGGGCAACGTCACGAGATATCCATTATTGTTATATACTGAAACCTTCCTCAGGCGCGGGTCACATAGAAAAGACGTAAGACGAGAACGCGTCGCGGACGTGCGAAAATGTATGAGAGTCGCGCCCGCGCCCCGTCTCTTCTGTATGTTTTACGTCGCGATGCTTCTATACATTTTGTATGAAAGAGACGCCGAAGAAACATAATGTCTCCGCCCCGTATGCGTCTTACCTACGTCTTTTCTATGTGGCTCGCGCCCTAGAATGTAACAAACACTTTTCCGAAAACCGCATGAAAATAGGTTAGCCAAACGCGAGATAATCGTGAATAAACATATCTACAATCGACTCAGAATATCTACGATCCAAGTAGGCAAAGAATTCCCTATCTTAAAAACTACTCAACCGATTTTGATGAAACTTGCAGTATTCCCTAAGTTGAGCAATACTTAGTGCAACAAAAAATATAAAGAATTATTTAAATCGGACTTGTAGTTCCGGAGATATGCGAATACAAACATAAAAACATACATACATACACTTTGAAATTTGGCACATTTGTTCAGACGTTGATATAGACAAACATATACGAAAACTGGGCAGTTCTGGAAATATTACATAAATACGGGTCGAATTCATAACCTCCTTTTTTTTGAAGTCGGTAAAAAACATTATGTTTAGACTAAAAACTAACTATTCTATTCACTGGAAAGACGCGTGGCCACAGTCCTGTGTGAACCAATACGCTTTGCAGCTCATCTAGAGACTCTTTCAGAATTTAATGCTCTTCTAGCGTATCCTATCACATGTAGAACTTATAAATGAAGCTCGTCAAACATTCTTCTACCAAACAAGCTTAAAAATATTTAATTTACTGTTATACACCATGGTCCCGGTAAATTATTTATTTCTATCTGAGAAATCCGCATTACCGTAGATAGAATGAACCACGCGTCGCGTTCGAGATGCTGCGACTGCATCCCTACTGCGCGACGTCTGTCGAGGACGTGTTGCGTCAGACGTGCGCGCGACGTATATATAGTTGTGACGGCGACACACGCAGCATACAACAACCACCCTCCACAACAACAACATGAAAGCCTTCGTGAGTCCATCTTATATTTGTAACAAATATCCTACATAAGCATAAGAGTAGAGGGAAGAAGCTCCCGTTGTGAACATACATTTACGATGAGTAGACACGGTTGTGTAACGAGTGATGTGATTTCAGATTGTCCTGTGCGCGTTGGTGGCGCTGGCGGCGGCCGGAGCTGTGCGTGAGAAGCGCGGCTACCTCAGCGGCTTGGGCGGTGGCTACTCCGGCGGCTACTCCGGTGGCTACTCCGGTGGCTACTCCGGTGTTTCCTCCAGGGGCTACTCTGGCGCGCAGGTGGTCGCCGTTAACAAGCTGGTGAACGTGCAGCGTGTGGTCTCCGTGCCGCAAGTCGTGAACGTGCGCAGGGTGGTCTCCGTGCCGCAGGTCGTCACAGTCAAGCAAGTCGTGCCCGTCTCCGGCGGCTTCGGCGGCGGCTACGGTGGTGGATACGGTGGTGGATACGGCGGTGGATACGGTGGCGGCTACGGCGGTCGATCCTCCGGCGGTTACTCCAGCGGTGGTTGGTGGTGAACACTCTAGTCAACAATTAACAATGAAAATGTGATTTATTTAAAGTTCGCTTAATAAAAAAATATTTATACAAAACACAGTTGTATCATTGCCCTTGTTGTATGTAGCTAGCATAAATATTATTATAGGACAGAAAAGTTGAACGGTCAAATTTTTTATTTGACCGTTCAACTTTAACGTTGTTCCGAAAATTCTTTATTAAAAACAAAAGTACTTGTTATATATTCCAAAATAAAACAAAGTAAATCATTTTGCCAACATTGATTGATTTTTACCCATATACTTACTTTGTTGTCCGCCTGTCTGTCTCCTACCTGTAACACATGAACCGTGATAGTTGGACAGTTGAATTTTCACAGATGATGTATTTCTATTGCAGCTACAACAAGAAATCTAAAAAACAGAATAAAATAAATCTTTATGCGGCAACTGACCTTTTTTGTCCATTTTGATAGATAGGGTTAATGGTACAGAACCCTTGGTGCAGGTCCGACTTGCACTTGGCCGATTTTTTTGATGTAGTTCTCAGACTCTTTATAAAATCATTTTAGCCGTTCAAAGGTTTTAATTGTAATTACTCAAAAAAAAAAAAGATTAGTCCTAAAGACAGGTTATCAAAAAATATGTGACTTGTATTTTTCTTTTGTTACGTAAAATAAAATTGACCAAGATACAACGCTTCTAAAAATTACAAATCGTCTCTCGGTCGGTATAATTTTACAGGCTTTATGACGTCACAAGCCGCCACTCTAGAATTTCGAAGCGTCTTATCGTTGTCAATATTCATTGATTTAAAAAACCCAAAAATACGTGTGCGTTACTTTTCGATACTTTAACAGACGGCTTATACAGTTTTTCAATTTATTTATGCAGTTAAGTACTCCATTCTTGTGAAATTCCTCACAAATTCTTTGTAACCGACGTCATGCATGTTATTTTTATAAGATGAATAATTGCTCTTGACCTGATCAATTTAATCTAATTCTGAGGGCAGACACAATGTCGACGATGGAGCGAGCTTTTCCAGAAGAAGCTTCATTCTAACTTTTAAGAGAAAAAATATTTTGAGGAAACAAATATTTTAAAATGAAATGTTTTTACCAAGAAAGAGAGAGAGAAATTTCAGAACACTCCTCTTTTTAATAATAAATAAATGAAAGTATTATCTTCGGTACATTTGTCAATTTTGACATAAATGCGAAACCATACGGAATAATCCTGTTTATGTCTGTTTGGTGGTGAACACTCTAGTCAACAACAATGAAAATGTGATTTATTTAAAGTTCTTTTAATAAAAATATATATTTATACAAAATACAGTAGTATCATTACCTTTGTATCTGTATGAAGAGCATAAATATAATTATACAAATTATAATTATAAAGGCAGAACGGAAATCTAATAAAGCCTCGTCTGTCAAAGAGAGTTATAAGTTACCTCATAAACCGTTATACATAGTTAGACGGTAGATATTTTTGCCGCTATACAAATAATGAAAAACAAAATATTAAAGGGCCCATTTTTACCATCTTTGTTGATAATGGTTCTGATACATTCGTCTCCGAGTTCGGCTCGCACTTGGCTGGTTTTTTTTTTTTTTTTAATTTGAAAGCAGTTTTTCTAGCTTTACTTCTCAGACTTTATTTAAATGGATTCAGCCGTTCCAAGGTAGGTACAAGGTACAGTTCTTGCAATGCGTTTAGGGTTTAAAATATTATGTATACATTTTTTAGAAACAATTTCGCTTACGCTGACGTAAATGATCAAAGTCAGATCGCTTATTTCAATTAGCACCTTTAAACGTCGAATATAAAAATTAAAGGTATGGGATGGGATGGAATTGATTCTATACCATCTGTGTGGATAACAGCAGGAGAAAAAAATGAGGAACGACGAGTAACTGTACGCATAAGAAAACAGTGTTTATTTCGCGCAAATACCAATTTTACAAATAGATAAATTGCAGCAGTACAAAAATGTAGTGAGTGAGAAAAACCATCAAACTTATTGGTAGAGTAGCGTCTACATCGAACAGGCCATACGAGGTCATATCTTACTGAAACTACGATTTTCTTGCAGAGACGTATTTGACTCTCTGTAAAGGAACAGGATATCAAGTTCATATATTATCTGCATTAAAAGAAGCAGTGCAGTAGTCGCATTATTTTGAATTTGGATGTAATATTTTATTTTAATTTCAATTCTGATTTTTATTTCATTTCTGATTTTAATTTTGATTTTTTTTAATTTTGATATTTTAATGTAATGTATTTTTAACCGACTTCAAAAAAAAAAGTAGGTTCTCAGTTCGACCTGTATGTATGTATGTATGTATGTATGTATGTATGTATGTATGTATGTTTGTCCGCGATTATCTCGCGTTTGGCTGAACGGATTTTGATGCAGTTTTCAGGAAAGTGTTCTCTACATTCTGGAGAAGGTTTTAGTATATAACACTAATAGATATCCCGTGACGTTGCCCGCGTGGATCCGTTTTGCTTACTTGGATCGTAGATTTTCAGGGACGATTGCATTTTTGTCCGCGATTATCTCGCGTTTGGCTGAACCGATTTTGATGCAGTTTTCAGGAAAGTGTTTGTTACATTCTGGAGAAGGTTTTAGTATATAATACTAATAGATATCCCGTGACGTTGCCCGCGTGGATCCGTTTTGCTTACTTGGATCGTAGATTTTCAGGGACGATTGCATGTTTGTCCGCGATTATCTCGCGTTTGGCTGAACCGATTTTGATGCAGTTTTCAGAAAAGTGTTTGTTACATTCTGGGGAAGGTTTGAGTATATAACAATAATGGATATCTCGTGAAGTTGCTCGCATAGATCCGTTTTTGTTGCTTAATAGGATTGTAGATTTTCAAAGAAGCCGATTTTATGAAGATTTTTGTTGAATATCGCAACTAAAAAGGGACAAATAAAAAACTTTTTAAAAAAAAGGGAACCGACTTCAAAACCAAACACAAAAAAAACGATAAAATAACTTTTCTTTCGGAAGTCGGTGGCCATAACTCAATGAAATAAAAAAAAAACAAAGCCACCGACTTCCGAAAGAAAAGTTATTTTATCGTTTTTTTTGTGTTTGGTTTTGAAGTCGGTTCCCTTTTTTTTAAAAAGTTTTTTATGGATGTAACATGACTGATAAATCAATAAATATTAGGGGCAATTACATTGTCCTGAATTCAGGATCCGATATTTAGGACGTCCTGAATTCAGGAAAGTGTAATCGCATTAAGGACGAGTAGCATCCTAATTAGGACTCGATTTAGTACGTGGAATCGCGAGCTTCGGCGACAAAATGTCTTATCCTAAATTGTATCCTGAATATCGGATCCTGAATTCAGGACAATGTTATTGCCCCTTTTTGTGTAAAATCTGACATCTCACATTTGACCTTGACTTTGACATTGACAAGTCCACATATCCGTGTCCATGACTTTATCTTTGCAAAGTCCTTTATAACACCAAACGTATTACAAAAGAATTGATGACCTTAGAATGACTGTATCGATAATAATAAAGTCTGAGGACTACAGCTAGAAAAACTGTTATACAACATTATTTTTAGTATATTATTATGCGAAACCTGAATATAGTTTTGTTCAGAATCAATAACTGATTCGATTCCAATAATTTTTACACCATGTTTTATTTTTTTTTCAAAAATATTTTCATTAAATTTTATTACCAGTTAGGTAAATACAATACAAACACCATACGGTTAGGTACCTATTGCCAAACTTTACACCTTTATCCGATACACCTGTCCAATATTTTTGTGTAAAAAATACATTGATTGATTGATTGGTCATCACAGTCATAGGTATACCATAATAGGATTTCTCCTGTAACTATCACTTTTGGAAAATGGCCGTGTGCCCTGTGTGTCCAGTTCATCTTACTTCACTGTCAAAAACTGACCTTCTAATAGCTAATGGCCACCTCACCAGTAAGTACACCACCACCAGTTCGTTAAGAAGGTCATAGCAATGAGGCGCGCCGACATCTTTATTAAAAACAAAAGCACTTGTTATAAATTCCAAAATACAACAAAGTAAATCATTTTGCCAACATTGATTGATTTTTTACCCATATACCTACTTACTTTGTTGTCCGCCTGTCTGTCTCCTACCTGTAACACATGAACCGTGATAGTTGGACAGTTGAATTTTCACTGATGATGTATTTCTACTGTCACTACAACAAAAAATACTAAAAAACAGAATAAAATAAATCTTTATGCGGCAACTGACCTTTTTTGTCCATTTTGATAGATAGGGATAATGGTACAGAACCCTTGGTGCAGGAAGGTATTCCAGGAAGGGCACCCACTGAAATGGCACCTCAGCGAATGGCTCCTAAGCTATTCCGCGAACGGCACCTATCAAATTTTTTTGCAGGTGGGTCCGACGTACGACGACGACGTACGTAAAATAAAATTGACCAAGATACAACGCTTCTAAAAATTACAAATCGTCTCTCGGTCGGTATAATTTTACAGGCGTTATGACGTCACAAGCCGCCACTCCAGAATTTCGAAGCGTCTTATCGTTGTCAATATTCATTGATTTAAAAAAACAAAAATACGTGTGCGTTACTTTTCGATACTTTAACAGACGGCTTATACAGTTTTTCAATTTATTTATGCAGTTAAGTACTCCATTCTTGTGAGATTCCTCACAAATTCTTTGTAACCGACGTCATGCATGTTATTTTTATAAGATGAATAATTGCTCTTGACCTGATCAATTTAATCTAATTCTGAGGGCAGACACAAGGTCGACGATGGAGCGAGTTTTTCCAGAAGAAGCCTGTTCACTCTAACTTTTAAGAGATTAGGGATGTACGCGTTCGGAAATACAGACGCAGGCAAAGAGCTCCGCTGCTCTGCTGATCGCATTATAAAAGACGTAACAGAATTTTGAAGATATTCAGCAATAATAAGTGAATATTACAAAATTGCAATCCCCATCATCAATGCCCAGCCTTTTCCAACTATGTACATTGGGGTCGGCTTACAGTCGAACCAGATGCAGCAGTTGCAATGTTTTACTTAGAGCGACTGCCTATCAGACCTCCACAACCCAGTAACTGGGTAATACTTTACTTACTTGCTTTACCTGGAAGATCGGCCTGTGCAGCTGTAATTATTTAGCCACGAGCTCCCCTAACCTTGTCTAACCTGAATGATGTTGATGGACGGACATGGCAAAACTACAAGGGTTCTTAAAATGGGACAAAACGAAAGGCACCTTTTATTTATTATTCCCAATTAAAGAATTTTCCAAACCAGTTAAAAGGTGACTGAGTTCTATGGCAAAAAAACAAAGAAATTCAAATTCCTTATTTTAAGTGGAAAAAAGAAGAGATTTTCGCTTCGTATGATGACGCAGTGGGCTGTCAATGTTTGTCGAAGAGTCAAATGGCCGGTGGAGCTGACGAGTCCAGAAATGGAGACCACGTAAGCGTAGTGTGGGATGCCCCTCAACTATCTAGCCTAGCTATGTTGTTTTCGGTCCAGCAGGATATAATATGTAGCCAGATATTATTGTCGGTGGCTGGCTGCGGAAGTCGGACGACAGAATGGTGTGCCCCAACCTGCCTATGTCTGTCAGTGGACTGCGATCAGCTGAAGTTCAACGCCGAGGCCGCAGTCATACTAGTGTTTTAAAAAATATAACTTAAAACGGAAAATTTAAATTAAAACGGATTAGAATAATTATTATCAATTCAAAAATTTTGAAAACTCTGTCTTTCGAGATGCTGCAACTGACTCCCACTGCGCGACGTCTGTCGAGGACGTGTTGCGTCAGACGTGCGCGCGACGTATATAAATAGTTGTGACGGCGACACACGCAGCATACAACAACCACCCTCCACAACAACAACATGAAAGCCTTCGTAAGTTCATCTTATATTTGTAAAAATCGACACCTGCAAGTAATAACATCGTAACTCACTTTTTGGCGATTTTGAGTTACAATCATTTTCTTACTCTACAAAAAATGACAGAGACATAGTATTTTTAGCAGTCACTCCGGTGGCTCTAGTCCTTTAAATAAAGATTTTTTATGTAAAAACATTGTAAGTGAGTGTCCACTGAAGTTCATAAACGGGTAAATTTAATTACATATCATTGTCAACATTGCCTATGCTCGCCATTATTAATATTACATTGTAAAAAAAGTTACAATTTTGTTATTATAAATTATTGTTTCATATTAAGTCCATATTAATATCATACTTTATGCGATTTTATGTCTGAGATACAATTTACAATGTCATTCAAAATAGTATAGGTTGTGAATGAACATTGTATCTCACGAAAATACTTAAAATATACATATATTATAATTAATTATAATGATCATTTAAAAGTGTAGTTAGGCTTCGATGACATTTTTTTTCAAGTTTATTGGCAGTATGTCTTAACCGAAATCTGAAGGAATATTTTAATCTTTGACGCGCTCTCCTGTAAAGTTGCTAAAAGTGAGTTAGGATGTTATTGCTTGCAGGTGTCGCAATTTCCAATTAATAATTATATAAATAATAAGAGTAAACGGAAGAAGTTCCCGTTGTGAACATAAACTTACGTGAGGTGACAGTACGGTTGTGTAACGAGTGATGTGATTTCAGATTGTCCTGTGCGCGTTGGTGGCGCTGGCGGCGGGCGGAGCTGTGCGTGAGAAGCGCGGCTACCTCAGCGGCTTGGGCGGTGGCTACTCCGGGGGCTACTCTGGCGGATACTCCGGCGGCTACTCCGGCGGATACTCCGGCGGCTACTCCGGTGTTTCCTCCGGCGGCTACTCTGGTGCGCAGGTGGTCGCTGTCAACAAGCTGGTGAACGTGCGGCGTGTGGTCTCCGTGCCGCAAGTCGTGAACGTGCGCAAGGTGGTCTCCGTGCCGCAAGTCGTCACAGTCAAGCAAGTCGTGCCCATCTCCGGCGGCTTCGGCGGCGGCTACGGTGGTGGATACGGCGGCGGCTACGGCGGTGGATACGGCGGCGGCTACGGCGGTCGATCCTCCGGTGGCTACTCCAGCGGTGGTTGGTGGTGAACACTCTAGTCAACAACTGTGAAAAATGTGATAATACGTTTAATAAAAATATATTTATACAACACACAGTGGTATTATTTACTTTTCATACTCTAAAAGTAGGTCATTGCAAGCTTGATAAGCAGGTTGAAAATTATGCAATTGCAACCCAGTGCGGACTGGTGATTAAATAAATAACACAAAGTAATGCGCCTGGTGGGGTTCGAACCCACGACCTACAACTCGTAAGTCGGGACCGATACCACTGGGTCACCACTGATCTATGTGCCATATGGTGCCAGGTGCCTTATGTGGAAAACCTCAATGAATTTGCTAACAGACCCAATTATTAAGACATCGCTGGCCGTCTGTTACCAAGCACAAAACCAACTCACAAAAGGTTATAATATAGTTAGGTGGAGACAATTTTGCCGCTATAACAACAAAGTCCAAAAAAAAAACAGAATAAAATAAATATTAAAGACCCTTTTATTGACGTTTTTTTTTTCTTTAAATAAATGTATTTTTTACATAATGTATTTTTTACACAAAAATATTGGACAGGTGTATCGGATAAAGGTGTAAAGTTTGGCAATAGGTACCTAACCGTATGGTGTTTGTATTGTATTTACCTAACTGGTAATAAAATTTAATGAAAATATTTTTGAAAAAAAAAATAAAACATGGTGTAAAAATTATTGGAATCGAATCAGTTATTGATTCTGAACAAAACTATATTCAGGTTTCGCATAATAATATACTAAAAATAATGTTGTATAACAGTTTTTCTAGCTGTAGTCCTCAGACTTTATTATTATCGATACAGTCATTCTAAGGTCATCAATTCTTTTGTAATACGTTTGGTGTTATAAAGGACTTTGCAAAGATAAAGTCATGGACACGGATATGTGGACTTGTCAATGTCAAAGTCAACGTCAAATGTAAGATGTCAGATTTTACACAAAAAGGGGCAATTACATTGTCCTGAATTCAGGATCCGATATTCAGGATACAATTTAAGATAAGACATTTTGTCGCCGAAGCTCGCGATTCCACGTACTAAATGGAGTCCTAATTAGGATGCTACTCGTCCTTAATGCGATTACACTTTCCTGAATTCAGGACGTCCTAAATATCGGATCCTGAATTCAGGACAATGTAATCGCATTAAGGACGAGTAGCATCCTAATTAGGACTCCATTTAGTACGTGGAATCGCGAGCTTCGGCGACAAAATGTCTTATCTTAAATTGTATCCTGAATATCGGATCCTGAATTCAGGACAATGTAATTGCCCCTTTTTGTGTAAAATCTGACATCTCACATTTGACGTTGACTTTGACATTGACAAGTCCACATATCCGTGTCCATGACTTTATCTTTGCAAAGTCCTTTATAACACCAAACGTATTACAAAAGAATTGATGACCTTAGAATGACTGTATCGATAATAATAAAGTCTGAGGACTACAGCTAGAAAAACTGTTATACAACATTATTTTTAGTATATTATTATGCGAAACCTGAATATAGTTTTGTTCAGAATCAATAACTGATTCGATTCCAATAATTTTTACACCATGTTTTATTTTTTTTTCAAAAATATTTTCATTAAATTTTATTACCAGTTAGGTAAATACAATACAAACACCATACGGTTAGGTACCTATTGCCAAACTTTACACCTTTATCCGATACACCTGTCCAATATTTTTGTGTAAAAAATACATTATGTAAAAAATACATTTATTTAAAGAAAAAAAAAACGTCAATAAAAGGGTCTTTAATATTTATTTTATTCTGTTTTTTTTTTGGACTTTGTTGTTATAGCGGCAAAATTGTCTCCACCTAACTATATTATAACCTTTTGTGAGTTGGTTTTGTGCTTGGTAACAGACGGCCAGCGATGTCTTAATAATTGGGTCTGTTAGCAAATTCATTGAGGTTTTCCACATAAGGCACCTGGCACCATATGGCACATAGATCAGTGGTGACCCAGTGGTATCGGTCCCGACTTACGAGTTGTAGGTCGTGGGTTCGAACCCCACCAGGCGCATTACTTTGTGTTATTTATTTAATCACCAGTCCGCACTGGGTTGCAATTGCATAATTTTCAACCTGCTTATCAAGCTTGCAATGACCTACTTTTAGAGTATGAAAAGTAAATAATACCACTGTGTGTTGTATAAATATATTTTTATTAAACGTATTATCACATTTTTCACAGTTGTTGACTAGAGTGTTCACCACCAACCACCGCTGGAGTAGCCACCGGAGGATCGACCGCCGTAGCCGCCGCCGTATCCACCGCCGTAGCCGCCGCCGTATCCACCACCGTAGCCGCCGCCGAAGCCGCCGGAGATGGGCACGACTTGCTTGACTGTGACGACTTGCGGCACGGAGACCACCTTGCGCACGTTCACGACTTGCGGCACGGAGACCACACGCCGCACGTTCACCAGCTTGTTGACAGCGACCACCTGCGCACCAGAGTAGCCGCCGGAGGAAACACCGGAGTAGCCGCCGGAGTATCCGCCGGAGTAGCCGCCGGAGTATCCGCCAGAGTAGCCCCCGGAGTAGCCACCGCCCAAGCCGCTGAGGTAGCCGCGCTTCTCACGCACAGCTCCGCCCGCCGCCAGCGCCACCAACGCGCACAGGACAATCTGAAATCACATCACTCGTTACACAACCGTACTGTCACCTCACGTAAGTTTATGTTCACAACGGGAACTTCTTCCGTTTACTCTTATTATTTATATAATTATTAATTGGAAATTGCGACACCTGCAAGCAATAACATCCTAACTCACTTTTAGCAACTTTACAGGAGAGCGCGTCAAAGATTAAAATATTCCTTCAGATTTCGGTTAAGACACACTGCCAATAAACTTGAAAAAAAATGTCATCGAAGCCTAACTACATTTTTAAATGATCATTATATTAATTATAATATATGTATATTTTAAGTATTTTCGTGAGATACAATGTTCATTCACAACCTATACTATTTTGAATGACATTGTAAATTGTAAGTCAGACATAAAATCGCGTAAAGTATGATATTAATATGGACTTAATATGAAACAATAATTTATAATAACAAAATTGTAACTTGTTTTACAATGTAATATTAGTAATGGCGAGCATAGGCAATGTTGACAATGATGTGTAATTAAATTTACCCGTTTATGAACTTCAGTGGACACTCACTTACAATGTTTTTACATAAAAAAAATGTTTGTTCAAAGGGCTAGAGCCACCGGAGTGACTGCTAAAAATACTATGTCTCTGTCATTTTTTGTAGAGTAAGAAAATGATTGTGACTCAAAATCGCCAAAAAGTGAGTTACGATATTATTACTTGCAGGTGTCGATTTGTTACAAATATAAGATGAACTCACGAAGGCTTTCATGTTGTTGTTGTGGAGGGTGGTTGTTGTATGCTGCGTGTGTCGCCGTCACAACTATTTATATACGTTGCGCGCACGTCTGACGCAACACGTCCTCGACAGACGTCGCGCAGTAGGGGTGCAGTCGCAGCATCTCGAAAGGCAGAGTTTTCAAAATTTTGAATTAATAATAATTATTCTAATTCGTGTTAATTTAAATAATAGTGGACTGGCTATATTTGTTATGGTGTTATTTATAACTTTTAATTAATTCATTGGTTATATTTTTTAAAACACAAGTATGACTGTGGCTTCGGCATTAGAGTGAACAGGTTTCTTCTGGAAAAGCTCGCTCCATCGTCGACCTTGTGTCTGCCCTCAGAATTAGATTAAATTGATCAGGCCAAGAGCAATTATTCATCTTATAAAAATAACATGCATGACGTCGGTTACAAAGAATTTGTGAGGAATTTCACAAGAATGGAGTACTTAACTGCTTAAATAAATTGAAAAACTGTATAAGCCGTCTGTTAAAGTATCGAAAAGTAATGGTATCCATATGATACACCATCCTGCCTATCGTATGACGCTTGCAATTGTTTCAAATTGGCAGTTGCCTATCGTACGATCGATTTGACACAACTTCAAATCTGCAGCAGCGATGCCAACTTAGCAACTTTATAGCTAGATCTAGCTAATATTCGGTGACCCATAGCTACAAATTTATAAAATTGTAGCTGTCGTCACCGAATAATAGCCAAATGCATCACTGCTGCCGATTTGACGTTGTGTCAAATCGATTTGAAGACCTATCAAATTGGCATGTCTGCCATCAAATACATCAAAACAATTGCAAGCGTCAAATCGATCGTCGATAGGCAGGATGGTGTATAGCTACTATTACGCACACGTATTTTTGTTTTTTTTTTTTTAATCAATGAATATTGACAACGATAAGACGCTTCGAAATTCTGGAGTGGTGGCTTGTGACGTCATAACGCCTGTAAAATTATACCGACCGAGAGACGATTTGTAATTTTTAGAAGCGTTGTATCTTGGTCAATTTTAGATTACGTAACAAACAAAAGACAAAATACGAGTCAAATATTTTTTTTAGGTCTGAGAACTAGGTACATCAAAAAAATCGGCCAAGTGCAAGTCGGACCTGCACCAAGGGTTCTGTACCATTATCCCTATCTATCATAAAAACTTTTAAAAAAATGTAACCGCCTTCAAAAACAACCACAAAAAAGGGTAAAATCACCTGTAGAACTTTTCTTTCGGAAGTCGGTGGTTTTTTTATTAATTTCATTGTTTTTTTGCCACCGACTTCCGAAAGAAAAGTTTTATAGGTTATTTTACCCTTTTTTGTGGTTGTTTTTGAAGGCGGTTACATTTTTTTTTAAGTTTTTATTTTACACTTTTTAGTTTAAATATTCAACCACAATTCTTGTCAAATACATCATTTTCTTACAAGTGCACTAGAATTTTGTAATCCGTAGCACCGGTAATAACATCGTTAACATCTCTTTCATTCCTTCCCTATCTCAAAAACTACTGAACCCGTTTTGATGAAACTTGCAGTATTCCTTAAGTTGAACGATACCTAGTACAACATAAAAAGAATTACTTAAATCGGACTTGTAGTTCCGGAGATATGCGAACACAAACATAATTAACTAAATCAGTCGATGCCGACTCCTTACTAGAGGAGTTGTACCTTCCATCATCAGCTCAGCTTGATGAGATGATGATTTCCGTACGCAAGTACTTGAATTACTTCATAAGATTTGCGAAAAACTATGTGTGAGCCAATAAAATTTGAGGGTTGCCCTCGATTTCTCCAAGATCCAATCATCAGATCCTGACTTGGGTCACCAAGTGGTCACTTCTGGAGTGGTCCCATAGTCCCATATGGACCACTCCAGCAGTATATCCTTTCGAACAAAAACAAAATTTTGAAAATCGGTCCACATTTCACGGAGTAATCGGGTAAATTACACAAAAAAAAAAAAAAAACATTCCGTCGAATTGATAACCTCCTTCTTTTTGAAGTCGGTTAAAAATGGGCAAAAAAGGTCAGTTGCCGCATAAAGATTTATTTTATTCTGTTTTTTAGTATTTGTTGTTGTAGCGACAGTAGAAATACATCATCTGTGAAAATTCAATTGTCCAACTATCACGGTTCATGTGTTACAGGTAGGAGACAGACAGGCGGACAACAAAGTAAGTATATGGGTAAAAAATCAATCAATGTTGGCAAAATGATTTACTTTGTTGTATTTTGGAATTTATAACAAGTGTTTTTGTTTTTAATAAAGATGTCGGCGCGCCTCATTGCTATGACCTTCTTAACGAACTATGAGTACTGGTGAGGTGGCCATTAGCTATTAGAAGGTCAGTTTTTGACAGTGAAGTAAGATGAACTGGACACACAGGGCACACGGCCATTTTCCAAAAGTGATAGTTACAGGAGAAATCCTATTATGGTATACCTATGACTGTGATGACCAATCCTTCAACATCTCACCTACGCCCCGCATGCAGATTACATCCCTCTCCTACATTTGCATTAAGAGTACCTGATACCTGTCGAAAGACTATAAAGAATTTTCGGAACAACGTTTGTATTTGACCGTTCAACTTTTCTGTCCTATAATAATATTTATGCTAGCTACATACAGCAACAAGGGCAATGATACAACTGTGTTTTGTATAAATATTTTTTATTAAGCGAACTTTAAATAAATCACATTTTCATTGTTGTTGACTAGAGTGTTCACCACCAACCACCGCTGGAGTAACCACCGGAGGATCGACCGCCGTAGCCGCCACCGTATCCACCGCCGTATCCACCACCGTATCCACCACCGTAGCCGCCGCCGAAGCCGCCGGAGACGGGCACAACTTGCTTGACTGTGACGACCTGCGGCACGGAGACCACCTTGCGCACGTTCACAACTTGCGGCACGGAGACCACACGCTGCACGTTCACAACCTTGTTAACGGCGACCACCTGCGCGCCAGAGTAGCCCCCGGAGGAAACACCGGAGTAGCCACCGGAGTAACCGCCGGAGTAGCCGCCAGAGTAGCCGCCAGAGTAGCCCCCGGAGTAGCCACCGCCCAAGCCGCTGAGGTAGCCGCGCTTCTCACGCACAGCACCGCCCGCCGCCAGCGCCACCAGCGCGCACAGGACAATCTGAAATCACATCACTCGTTACACAACCGTGTCTTCTCATCGTAAATGTATGTTCACAACGGGAGCTTCTTCCCTCTACTCTTATTACTTATGTAGGATATTTGTTACAAATATAAGATGGACTCACGAAGGCTTTCATGTTGTTGTTTTGGAGGGTGGTTGTTGTATGCTGCATGTTTCGCCGTCTAACTAACTATATATACGTCGCGCGCACGTCTGACACAACACGTCCTCGACGCGTCGTGCAGTAGGGATACAGTCGCAGCATCTCGATAATTTGCCGAGATACATACATGGTGTATAACAGCCAATTAAATATTTTCAAGCTTGTTGGGCAGAAAAACTTTGTTCGACGAGCTGCAAAATTTATAAGCTATACATTTGACAGAATACGCTAGAAGAATGTGGAATTCTGGAAGAGTCTCTAGATAAGCTGCAATGCATGTTGGTGCATACAGGGCTGTGGTTAATCGTCTTTCCTTAAATGGCAGTGAATAGGTTCGTTAGGTTTTAGTCAAAACATAATGTTAGTGACCGACCGAAATTTCGGTTTCGGTTTCGGTTTCGGCCGGTTTCGGCCAAAAAATCTAGTTTCGGCCTTAGTTTTGGTTTCGGCCATGATATAGCCGAAACTTTCGGCCCCGCCGAAACTCAAATGTTCGTTCATTTTCGTGCGTCGTTCGGTAAAATTCACAGCTAACACATGCCTGCTCTCCGGTGGGGCCCCGGCTCAGTTCGCCACCGTTCATTTAAACGTGAGTTCAGATTATGTTTTTGAGTTTACTGCCAAGAGTAAGTCTTGCATATTCATGTCATAATAAAATATATTTGTTACGTACGTTAATGATTAAATTTTTCAATCGTCAAGGCAGTGACTGTATTTGAAACGTAATTAAGTTATGGTTCCTTCTTTGAAAGAATGCTTTTTTTTCAAGTCAGTAATTTCGTATTACTGAATATAGTGCGATTATTGAAACTTCAAATCCAGCGAAACATTGAAAACACAGAATTTTTATAATTGAAGTGAAAACGTCTTTAGCGGCGTTGTACACTTTTTCTGTAATGGGTAAAAAATTTAAAACTCGCGTCAGGGTCACGTGACCGTCAGGGTCACGTGACCGTCAGGGTCACGTGACCCTGATCGAAAATGAGTAAGACGTCATTCAAATTAAAAATAAAACATAGTAACAAAAAAGTTTTCACTTCTACCGGCACTCCTGGAGTGCAACCTTTTTTTTTCGAATAGATTATGGCTCAGAACAAGTTAAATAACATAGAAGAACAGCAATTTCTTAAAAATCGGCTATTTCCATAAGTTTGCCGTATTTAATTATTTCCCAGAATTTGATCCTTATTACTAACACTATCGAATGCTGTAATAATACAGGCGGTGATTTTTTTTTTCCAAAATCAGCGGTTTTGGTTTCTGGACAGGATTATTGATTTTTCTAAAATTCAATGATGAAGCTTTAGTTTTCGTCAAAATCGGTCTCGAGACTCTATTCAACGCTTTTCGATATTCCTCATGGTAAAACTATTGTCAAACAGAGAGGCGTGCCGAAAGCGAAGCGAGGCGTTTTTGTTTGTAATTGCAATTGTTTGAATCCAGTCACATAGAAAAGCGAAAGCGATCCGATAGTCTATGTGACGGGCTTCAAACAATTGCATACATTACAAACAAAAACGCCTCGCTTCGCGTTCGTCACGCCTGTCTGTTTGACAATAGCTTTAAGGATATAGCCATACACGCCTAGTTGAAAAATTCACCATTTAAGTTTAACACTTTTTCAAATGTAAAAAAAAGAAATTGAAAATTTTAAATGTTTTAAAAAGTTTCGGTTTCGGTTTCGGCCGAAACTGAGAGCAAGGCCGAAAGTTCGGTTTCGGTTTCTGTTTCGGCTGAAAAACCAGTTTCGGTCGGACACTACATGTTAGTGTTGTTAGGCTATCGAGTGTGCGTGGTGTGAGTAAGGAGTGTGACAACTCTGACCAGTACCCATACCATGAGTTGTCATTACGATACTCGATCATACGCTTCGACCGCGTTTGGCGCTCTCATTGGTTGAGAGTTCATACAACCTTGTAGCGGGCCAATTAGAGACTCGGTCGATATCGATGATCGAGTATCGTAATGACTACTCATGGTATGGGTACAGCTCTCCTCCGGTCTGGTTGTGAGTCACGATCACGGAGCGGATTTCAGGCTGCTAAGAAACTGCTTAGTTCACCTTGACCCGAAGAAATGCCGGGTATTTCTGATCGTTGATTCATAATGCGGTTTTGTTTCTCCTCCGTAATATTTACTTTCGCACACGCCACTAGATTTGGTGCATCATAAGGTTGTTTCAAGGTTCAGACCACAGCGATAGGGCCATCAGAATGATTATGAACCTTGATCTATGTTTGTGTACAACTGAGACAAGGAGGTTCGCATGTTAAACCTGTTGCATGTTTAGTCGAGATGTATCAAAAAATGTATATTAATAAGATCACTCAAATTCAAGATTTTTTCATTTTAAAATACTTATTACTATTTCGTAGTGGCCTTTATCGTAAATTACAGCTTTGTTAGACCTTGAAAATGATTCAGTTGCATTTATTTTTGCTGTTGTGTTTGGTAAGGTTCAAAATGATTGAATAAGACACTCGCCCGATATTGTTTCTCCATTATCTGCGGAGGTAATGATGGCATCTCATCCATGTTGTTGCAACAGTGAATCTGCTGCTGTGGGCCGAACCCCCGCGGGCTTGCAGGCCAGCACTATGTTGTTTTGTGGCGCAATATATCGAATTGTAGTAGTAATTTACGGTGTCCGTGTAGTATGATAGGGACTTAGGGGACAAAGGTGTTTTTCAATATTGGCTAAGCTTGTCCTAAATAATAGCTCCCAGGATTTTAACCTCCTCAAATTCAAAGTGATTGTCAAATCAGTCCACAACACACTTATTTTTTAGCGTGGTAAAATCATCAAATGTGTCCTCCCACCCAGGGTAAGGCGGGAGGGAATTTCAGACTCGTACTGACTAAAATCTACGGTGTCCTTAAATAGCCCTTTATGTTCCGGGGTCACGGTCATGAGATAAGTCCCGCGACCCCGGCCGGCTTTGGCCCTCTAGAGCGGGGCCCCGTCATCATGCTGACGCTCTTTGAGGCGCGCGTGGAACACAACGCGCCGTCGACCCGGGCATGGTCCATGTTCGGACAGCGAGTCGCCCATTACTCGCTGCCCGCATGCCCGCGGCTACGGTGGCCGGAGATTGTCTGCCGACGTCCGACGCCATGGCCGTCTACCACTGCAGCTGGGGTGGAGAGAGGGCGCTATCCTCTCCGTCACTCGCGCGGTCCGCCTTCTCCTTCGCGAGCATGACTGCTTCCCAGGAGGCGATCGCTTCCCGTTCCGTCTCGCCCCGCAGCATGACCTCGACCAGTGCTGGGCGCGAGAGGTCTCCGCCTATCGCCGCTGTGAGGACACGGCGGTGCTCTGCCCAAGCGGGGCAGTCCTGCACCGATCTGTAGTAGACTTAAAATTAATTACGCAATTTTTGTGTTGTCGAAGAAACAAAAAATACTTTTTAAAAAAAAGGGAACCGACTTCAAAACCAAACACAAAAAAACTATAAAATAACTTTTCTTTCGGAAGTCGGTGGCCATATGTCAATGAAATAAAAAAAAAACAAAGCCACCGACTTCCGAAAGAAAAGTTATTTTATAGTTTTTTTGTGTTTGGTTTTGAAGTCGGTTCCCTTTTTTTTAAAAAGTATTTTTTTTATATCATTGAGTTATGGCCACCGACTTCCGAAAGAAAAGTTATTTTATCGTTTTTTTGTGTTTGGTTTTGAAGTCGGTTCCCTTTTTTTTTTTAAAGTTTTTTATTTTTCCCTGTTTAGTTGCGATATTCAACAAAAATCTTCATAAAATCGGCTTCTTTGAAAATCTACAATCCTATTAAGCAACAAAAACGGATCTATGCGAGCAACTTCACGAGATATCCATTATTGTTATATACTCAAACCTTTCCCAGAATGTAACAAACACTTTTCTGAAAACTGCATCAAAATCGGTTCAGCCAAACGCGAGATAATCGCGGACAAACATGCAATCGTCCCTGAAAATCTACGATCCAAGTAAGCAAAACGGATCCACGCGGGAAACGTCACGGGATATCTATTAGTGTTATACACTAAAACCTTCTCCAGAATGTAACAAACACTTTCCTGAAAACTGCATCAAAATCGGTTCAGCCAAACGCGAGATAATCGCGGACAAAAATGCAATCGTCCCTGAAAATCTACGATCCAAGTAAGCAAAACGGATCCACGCGGGCAACGTCACGGGATATCTATTAGTGTTATATACTAAAACCTTCTCCAGAATGTAGAGAACACTTTCCTGAAAACTGCATCAAAATCCGTTCAGCCAAACGCGAGATAATCGCGGACAAACATACATACATACATACATACATACATACATACATACAGGTCGAACTGAGAACCTACTTTTTTTTTGAAGTCGGTTAAAAATAAAACAAAATACATACTTAAACTCACGCCTTTTCCATACTTACTCGTAAGTGTAGGCACCAGCACGCCTTTGTGAACAGCCAGTCGAGCCTTTTTGGACATCAACTGGTTGGTCACCACCGCATGTATAGCACCATTTTACTTTATTTCCCGCAGTTACCCTCATTTCCACATCATCATCAATATTTCCATCTCTTGTAAATATACTGCCCAAATATTCAAAATCATTCACTTGCTCCATATCGATACATCTTCGTCTCTTTCAAAGACCATGACCTTCGTCTTGTTTACATTTATATGTAGGTACATTTACATATAACCAAATATAATAATATGTAAATCTTTATGAATAGCTGAGATTATACAAAGTTTGTTATCCTCTAAATAAGGCGTTATGTTAATTTTATGCACATCTTTATTGCATCCTTGTTATTATTTAGATGATACATATTGATGGACTATGTTATATATAAATATTTAGCATCGGTCACATCTGTAACACTGACCTTGTTTCTCAGTGCCACAAATCAGTTTATTGGCCAATAATTTATATTACAATATTATTATTATCTATCTCAGCGAGGCAAGGTTAACAAATCTACGTTTTGTTGACGACATTGTGTTCTTCTCTTCATCAGCTGCGGAAATGAAAAGGATGTTCCGAGAACTGAGCGATGCAAGCCTTGAGGTTGGACTAAAACTAAAAAAAACATAATAAAAAAAGCAATTGTGATAGTCAAGGAAAATTTTACTAACTCCTATATAGCTCATTTTTCCGGATTAAAACTGATTAATAACTCTAGTATCGTCATTATCAAAATGGGAATCTGTCTAAAACCTATTGCTCTATCAGCCACGATAATGGTACTTACGTATTGTGTAAAATTTGATAAGATAATAATATCTTATAAAGATATTGATCAAGTCTTGTTGTACTCAAAAGTGGTACATATATTTGTGCATTGGCTCTGTGACATATTTTTTTGTAGCTCGCTCACATGTATGTACAGAAAAGAATGTAAAAGTGTGTGCCTCTGAGTCAGCTTTGAGAAATTGAACTTTAGGCTTAGTTACGAATTGTATTTAAAAATACTGAAGACAAAAGAGCTAATGAAGGTGAAAATGGCATTGGTGCTAAGGCTTGTATTGTTGTGTGTCGTACTGGGACTGGAATCGACGACGGCGGTGCAAGTGCGGGTAAGCCAGGGCCTGCTAGAGGGAGAGCTAGTGGAGAACGAATACGGTGGATCATACTACAGCTTCAAGGGGATACCGTTCGCACAGCCGCCGATCGGGGAACTAAGGTTTAAGGTAAGTGATTATGACGATTACACTAATAGTCTTAGCGTGCACCACGATTAAACGTAAGTTTTATCTTTAATTATTCAAATGCACTTATTGAGCATACTGTAGTCTTCTATAATTCAAGGAGTCCACCAACCTAACACTTTTTCTGGTCCTGTGTTAATGACTTTTTAGAGATCTTAAATGATTAAGTCTGAAACTTCCAAAAAAAAGGACAAAGTGTGACTTATTGTGAAAAAGTAACTTTCTACATTTTGATCGCAGTTTATAATCTATGTCTATAAAGATTTCGTGTCGGCAGATTTTACAAGCGATCTTCTGAATGTCATCCACTCACCGGGCCGTTAGTTGGTCTGCCAACACTTCTTCTATCGCCTCTCTTTACCCATTCAGTGAGGGCTCTACTTCACCTACCATCATCACGCCTGCCTACCTCTGCTTCTGACCAGCTACTCACACTCCGACATGCTGGATGATGGTACTCCTTCGGATTTCAGAGTTAAGATCTCGAATTGCGAGTTTGTGGAAACAATTCGATTAAGGGGTTAGTGAAATAGCCCTTTAAATTATATTTTTTGTGAGTTTAAACGTTTTTAAACGCACCCAAGATACAGGGGGAATGCGGTAGTGTGAAGCAAAGTTTCTTTAAAAAGAAAATTACATAGTTTAACGTTTCTTCAAAAAAATATCGACGCTTGAAAGGCAAAAGTTACCAAGCGACATTCTGGGCGATATTGAGTTATATATATCATTGAAATCAGAAAAAAATTCTGTGTCGATTGATCCTACTCTCGTACCGCTAGGAAGACTTTTGCTGTCGCTTGGTAACTTAAAAAAATACACATTTTCACCAATTTCGGCGACCAAGCGACAAAAATTTTACCGATTTATGAACAAGCTTCACTTGGTAGATATTCTATTTCAAGTTTTTACATTTAGTAACTTTTGCCTTGACTTGAACTAATGCGTTTTAACATTAGGTATTTTTTACTTTATGCAATCTGTTGTATGAGCATTGCTTAGGAAATTTTGCCTGATTATTATTTTATATTCTTCTTAATTTAAGACTTTTTAACACACCTTAGTTATGTATTCATTTTTACTTAGTATTTTCTTCCTAAATACAATGTGCTTTAAAACGTAATATAGTACTATTTTTCCTGCCTAAAAAAGATAAATTTTGTCGTTTGGTAATATTTTACCTGCCGTTTTTTTTACAGTTTTTGTCACTTAGGTAACTATTACCGATATGAAATTTGTTTAAAAATCAGTTTATCCCCGTTGCACCTATTTTGTTTTGTCGCAAGTACGCGTTGTAAAGCAGAACATTGTTGGTCAAATAAATTTTGATTAGTCTTTACTCAACTGTCGCTAAGGCAATTCGTGATCGCGCGCATCGCAGTTAAGTACGTTGCGTAGCTCGAAATATTGATGTATCACCTACTCGTATTGCCTATCATAAGTTCGAAAAATATTTAACCGGATTTAATTTCACCTAAAACTTTGCGCCGAATCCCAGTAGTTCCATTGTCACGTTCCATTATCGAACTACTGGGTTTTTTTTTATCCCAGTAGCTAAATAAGAATTTATTTTACGAAAATTTTGCAGTAGTGGACGAGATTAATAACAGTTTCGTGGAAGCTGACCAAACGGTAGGCTCTAAGTTTTTTGACCCTGCCGTGCAAATAGACCTCAGAAACTTTCCAATCACACCCTCAACCTCATGACTGATCGACGCTTATTTATAGACTGCAGATTTTCGGTGACGCCGAGTCATATAGGCAGATCAATAGACTTCAAAAGCCTTGCGGCACGATAAACGCCTCTTGAATACTAATTACCACATTAAAGAGAGATCTATTGAAGATGTATCTATTGGGCAAAGCCAGCTGACAAAGCTGAAACGAGAAGATGCAAAGAAAGCAGAGGTATTAAAGGAAGTCGAAAAGTTTTATGCACAGCTATACGTTTCGGCTGTCAACCTGTTAGCAGCGTGGCCACAGAGCCAAGCTAACCCGACACTACATTGAAGACATCCAGGGCATCAGCCTTTACGAAATTAGGATAGCCCTTAATCAGCTGAAAACAATAAGGCGCCGGGTGAAGATGGAATCACTTCAGAGCTTTTAAAAGCGGGTGGAAATTGGTGGTTCTATTCTTTAAGAAGGGTGACAACACCTTATTAAGAAATTACAGATCTATCTCGCTCTTCAGCCATGTTTATAAGTTGTTTTCGAGGGAACATCATCGCGAACCGTCTCGACCGCAGGTTTGATGACTTCCAGCCCTCCAAAAAAGCCGGTTTCCGAAAAGGCTACCATAAACCACAAACACACGCTGCGGAAAGTTATACAGAAGACCGGAGAGTATAACTTGCCCTTAAGTTAAGCGTTTGTGGACTATGAGAAAGCCTTAAAATTGGTGGAGACGTGGGGAACAGGGCAGTTTTTGAATCTCTCCAACGATGTAGTATTGACTATCGGTATGTCGAAGTGTTTAGGTCACCATCATCAACCTATGATGTTCCCACTGCTGGGACACAGGCCTCCTCTCTGTGAGAGGGAATGGGCCATAATCCACCACGCGGGCTCAGCGTGTTAGTAGATGTCACATGTCTTCGAATTTTTGGTTCTAGGACATGCCAGTTACCTCACGAGTTGAGAGCAGTGGTGATGAAATAAATTACACAAAGTAATGCGCCAGGCGGGGTTCGAACCCACGACCTACAATTCGTAAGTCGGGACCAATACTACTGGACCACCACTGCTCTGTGGTGAAGGGTCAACTGTTTAAGTCATCATCATCATCAGCCGGAAGACGTCCACTGCTGAACAAGGGCCTCCCCCTTAGACCTCCATGCCGAACGACAATTCGCGAATTGCATCCATCGGTTGCACGCGACCCTCACGATGTCGTCGGTCCACCTAGTGGGAGGCCTGCCTACGCTGCGTCTTCCGGTCCGTAGTCGGCACTCGAGAACTTTTCTTCCCCATCGGTTGTCAGTTCTACGAGCGATGTGGCCTGCCCATTGCCACTTCAACTTGCAAATTTTATGAGCTATGTCGGTGACTCTGGTTCTTCGCCGAATATCCATGTTCCGGATTTTATCCTTTCGGTTTTAGTGTTTAGGTGCTTGAACAATAATAATATGTCAGCCCGAGTACAGGTGCAGAGTTGGAAAGCTCTGTCTTTGAAAAGGGCGTAAGACAAGGAGACGTGATATCATACAGACAACGACGATATAATACTAGACTACGCATGCACGATCTAAGGAACGAAAATTATTCTGTCAACTCGCTGAGGTACTACGTAAGCGAGGGGGACGGGGTACTGCGTTGTGATTGGCTAACTCAAGGTCTGTTCTGTCTCAACGTATGTTTACGGCTCACAGGATTGGTCGAAATGAGACGAATATAAGACTTTTTTGCCTAATGTGTTGACAGACATCGGTCGCCTGTTATTACGAGTCTAGTATTATATCGTCGTTGCATACAGACGTGAGGAGGTAGTAGACCTACCTAATCCGACGGTTTGTTCCAAGTAGACATAAGAGTCAACAACTTATCACGTTTGTATGATATCACGTCTCCTTGTCTTATGCCCTTTTCAAAGATATCGCTACTTCAAAGAGAGGGCAACCGCCGAATTCAATATGGCCGAGTAGCGTTCGGGAGACTGCGTAACGTTTCCTCGTCGGAATACCTCAGTGCTTCAAAGTTTTCGCCAAATGTGTGACGACTTATGGCGCCGAAACGTGGTCTCTTTCTAGAGGCCTCATTAGTAAGCTCAAGGTAGCCCAACGAGCTGTGGAGAGGGCTATGCTCGGAGTCCCTCTGCGTGATCGAATCAGCAATGAAAAGATTCGTAGACGAACTAAAGTTGCCGACATAGCCCAGCAAACCTGAGGAGTAGGCAGACCACATAGCACGCAGAACTGATGACTGATGAGGCTGCAAGGTTCTCGAATGGAGACCACGAACCAAGGCAACGCTGCAAGGTGGACAGACGATCTGATGAAATCACAGGATCGCGCTGGCTTCAAGCAGCTTCCAACCGGTCCTATTGGAAATCTATGGGGGAGGCCTATGTACAGCAGTGGACGTCCTACGACTGATATGATGATGATGAATTTGATTACGATATACGGAATGATTTTTTTAACAGGGCGTGGATGGCCATATACGAAACTATGACGAACATCGAAAAACGTTGAAAGGAGTCTCGAGGCTGATTTTGACTAAAATTGCATGATTGGCTTTTAGCTCCTGTACTATTACACTATTCGATAGCGTTCCTAATAAGAATCAAATTCTGGGAAGTAATCATTTAAGGCAAAATAAAAAAAAAGAAACTGATAAATCTTCAAGGCAACGACTGTATTCGAAACAAGTTAACCGTTTCTTCTTTGAAATAAAGCATTTTTTTTTTCAAATCAATAATTTCGAATTGCAGAATACGGTGCGAGAGTTGACACGTATCAAATCCAGTGAAACATTGAAAACTGCGATGATGGTGACGAAAACCTTACACCAAAAGTTTTTGATTATGTGTATTAAAACCTAAATTTATTGTTACTTATTCAAAAAAACCCTACACTAACCTTATTTAATTTGTACCATGGTTAAAATTGGCTGGTAGAAAAGTATATTTGTTTTCTATTCAGATCATTTTACTTGTAAGTTAAACATGCGCCAATTCAGGATAAGTAATTTTTCTTCAAACACAATAATAAAATAATCGGGTTTAGTTAATTTTGCTTGTTTTACCATGAAATTTTGATGTCGGTATGTAACTTTTACCTGTTTGTGATTTTGATAAAAATTATTACCAACCGACATTATTTCATAAACTAATGAGAAATTCCATAATCTTTAAATGCCAGTTTATTAAGCCTGTAAGGTTTATTTAAAATTCGTTGGAATTACGTAATTATGACAAATAGGTGATTTTCTACGATTTTTTTTCCAAAAATAAAAACTTTAAAATGCTCTCCTGTAAAGTTGGCTACATGTCGCTTGGTAACTTTTGCCTTTCAAGCGTCGATATGTAATGTATGGGACTATGTGATAATCTAAGTCGTATTCCATTCATACTTTTTCTTTGTAGGAAACACGCAATAAGTTCATTCAATTCAGCGTGAAAGAAGCAAAGATACGATCGTATTTTTAGTCATAGTGTGTTATCAAATAAACATACGAGTATATTATCTTAATCTACGTACGCGACTATCATCATTCCGATACTATAGATTATATAAATGATCGAAGGTGTAGAAAAAATTTTGCGGGAATGTCTTCGACATTGGTCATACAAGCACGAGCAGCGAGTATTATGCACCTTGCATGTATTCTCTAACACTATCCATTTTGTCCACAGGCCCCACAACCTCCATCACCATGGGATGGAGTTCGCAGCGCAAAAGAATTTGGTTCCGGGTGCGCTCAGTATGAACTATTCTCTGAGGAACTCTCCGGAAATCGCAGTGGCTCTGAAGACTGTTTATACCTCAACGTTTATACACCAGAAGTCCAACCTGACGAGCCTATACCTGTTATGGTCTGGATCCACGGAGGAGGTTTCATATCTGGCACAGGAGATGATTCCGGATACGGTCCTAAATTCCTTGTAAGACAAGATGTTGTACTTGTCACGATTAACTACAGACTTGAAGTTCTTGGCTTCCTTTCTCTAGAAACAGAAGATGTGCCTGGAAACGCTGGCATGAAAGACCAAGTAGCAGCTCTCAGATGGGTGAAAGAGAACATTGCTAATTTCGGTGGTGATCCAGATAATATTACCATATTCGGTGAGAGTGCTGGCGGGGTCAGTACTTCTTACCATTTAATATCACCAATGTCAAAAGGTTTATTTAAAAGAGCTATTGTACAGAGTGGCGTCACCACCGGCTTCTGGGCACAGTCATACTATCCACGTGAAAGAGGTTTCGCATTGGCCAGACAATTAGGATTCTATTCCGAAGACGTTAAAGCAGTTTACGAATTCTTAAAAAATCAACCACTGGATTCTCTCATACAAGCCAAAGTTCCTATAACCTATTCCGAAAAAGTGAGGACCAATTACGAAATATATTTTAGTGTTACTGCTGAAAAAGACTTTGGTAACAATGAGAGATTTTTCTATGCAGATAATATGATCGATGCAGTATCTACTGGTGTTCATGAAGGAGTAGATATCATGGTAGGGTACACTGCCGATGAAGGTTTAATGTGTATAGGGCTTTTTGGCGATTGGCGAGAAAGTCTTGACCAAGCTAGACACTACCCACAGTTCTTTGTTTCCTATCCAATGTCACTAGATTTATCGGTAAATAAACAATTAGAACTTGGGAAGCGGATCAAGGAATATTATTTCAAGAATGAAACAATTTTAATACCAGATGACTGGGAGAAACTAGAAAAATATTATAGCATGGACGTTTTTATATTCCCCACGATACATTGGATTAAACTACTGTCTCATTCTCCGAAGAACAAAGCATATTTATATAAATTCACTCTCTTTTCTAAATTGAATATGATGTCTCAAATAATGGGAATAGGCGATTTAGTTGGAGATAAACCAGTAGTAGCCCATGCTGATGACTTAATGTATTTGTTTAATGCGAGAGACCAGCCTATTATTGACATGAACTCTGCTGAATTTCAATATATTGAAAAAGTTACAAAAATTTGGACCAATTTCGCTAAATACGGGTAAGTGCAGTCAGGGATTTTAATTTAGTGACAGACAATCACTACAATATTTTGTATTTATTTTATTCACAGCACACTATTGATGGAAAAACGAAATGTCTAGAACACAAACCTTGGGGCTTTTTTTTTTTTAGGTTGTAGAATCATCAAATGAGTCCGGCGCCCTGGGTGGGGCGGAAAGGACTGTCAGACTCTTACTGACTAAAATCCACCCGTGTTCCTTCGGATGCCCTTTACGTTCTGGGGCCACGGTATCCTGGGTTAAGAAAAAACCCGCGACCCCAGCAGGCATTTGGCGCGAAACACGACGCGCCACCGACCCGGGCTTGGTCCTTGGTCGGACGGCGAGCTACCCATTACTCACCGTCCGCAAGCCCGCTCCACCGCTGTGCCCTCTGCTGATCAGAGGGACACGCGTTGGAGCGTCCACACGACAGGCTATTCGCATACGGGCAAAGAGACCCCTTAGGCACACAGTGCCTATAAAGGAAGAGTTTTTGCCCGCATCCCAGGGTGCGCCGGCCCGAAAAACTGGTCTTCCCCCCGGACTTATCCGAGAGGGAACTCCAGTCCACGGGCGCACGTGGAGGCTTCCTGTCTTAGCATCCCAAGCCTTAGGGCTTGGGGAGATAGAGCCTACTCATAATCCACATGGATGTCGACGCTTTCTACTTTAATTTTAAGGGAAACCTTTATGCCAGGATATCCAGAACGCAAAGAAACATTGTAAAAACACGGCAAGTCTGAAAGTCCTATCCGCCACACTCCGAGGGGAAGGACTCAATTGACCACTCTTAAACCAAAAAAAAACATTATAATCCCAAACAAGACACACTAATATTAACTATTAGAATGTCATTCTATCTACCTGTGATGTTTGAGCAGCTGCCACAACATTTACTAGTGCACTCGGTAGATGATGATTCAACAATATCCAAAATAATACAAATTGCTTTTTTCAGAGACCCAACCCCTGATGACTCTTTGGGTGCCAAGTGGTTACCGTTTACTCTTGAAAATCAAGAATATCTGGACATCGGCAATGAGCTGAAAGCTGGATTCGCACCCGAGGAGGAAGAAGTGCAATTCTGGGAGGATCTTTTAACGGAATTTGGAGTACAACTGACTAGTTCCAGTTCTACTTTGTGTAACTGTTTGTACCTGACATGGTTATCCATTCTTGGATTGATGCTGGTTATTTATAATTAAATGTTTTAAACAATAATAATCTTTGGTTTCCCATTGCTAATTTTATATAAGTATAGATATAGGATACTAGTTATTTTCCCACACTGCAGTTGCGAAGGAAATTACATTTATTTAATTAGATTCGAAATTGCGACGGCGTTCTTATGCGGATTCCGCCTGATGCTAAAGTGTCTGATTGGGAAGGAAGAAACGCCTGGGTGACACTACTGTGCGGATCGCCCCGAGCATACGGTGCAGTTCTGACCCGCTTGGGCAGAGCATCAACTCCAATTTACTTCGGATTACAGTTCCATTAGGAATTTAATAGACGGGGCTAGCCCAGCCACTCTTTATAAGGAAAGGGAAAAAAAAACGAGGGAGTCTATTAAAAAATATTTTTATTTTAGATATTAACCATTAAATGTTCACAAAGAGAAAGAAAATTGTAACAAAACAACAAAATAAGTGGTGATGAGCGAGAAGAAGTGCAGAGGATGTGCAGCATCTATGGTAAACAGACCAAACACTTTCATCTTCTGGAAGGAAGCTTTCTGTAGCCGTTTGATGTTCTTGCAAACTCTTTTCTGGGCTTCTGTGTAGAAGATAATAACGTGACAGTATTAGATATTCACCTACGAATAATAACCATCTTACTACAAAAAATTAAACATCAGTTGTACACTTGTCTAAAAAAGCTGTCGATTGCAACACGATATTTGATGTTGATATAAGGGTCGTTTTACAGTTACACTTTTCTGGACAAGTGTTCAACATAATGTTTAACTTTCTGTAGTGAAACGGTAAAAGGCTTAAGCCTAAACACTACGCCCATTTTTGTTAAAGTGCTTGAGACACGCTGAAAACATTTCCAATACTTCTTCAAGTATCCCTAAATACAGAAGTGCCAAGTGCAATACCCGGCTGAAAAGAAGCGGGATTGAATTGAGTGCTAGTATACATAGAAAAATAACATTATGTAGTATACATTTTTTTTTTAGCGTGGTAAAATCATCAAATGAGTCCTCCCGACCACGGGCAGGGCGGGAGGGACTGTCAGACTTGTACTGTCTAAAATCCACGGTGTCCTTCAATAGCCCTTTATATTATGTTCCGGGGTCACGGTAAGGAAATAATCCCGCGACCCTGGCAGGCTTTGGCCCTCTGAGAGGGGGCCCCGTCATTATGCTAACGCTCTTTGTGGCGCGCGTGGGACACAACGCGCCGTCGACGCGGGCATGGTCCATGGTCAGGCAGCGAGTTGCCCTTTACTCGCTGCCCGCATGCCCGCGCCTACGGTGGCCGGAGATCGTCTGCTGACGTCCGACGCCGCGGGCGCCTACCACTGCGGTTGGGGCGGAGGGAGGACGCTGTCCTCTCTCTCTCGCGGCCCGCCTCCTCCTTCACGAGCATTACTGCTTCGCAGAAGGAGGCGACCGCTTCCCACTCCGTCTCGCCCCGCAGCATGGCCGCAACCAATGCCGGGCGCGAGAGGTTTCCGCCTATCGTCGCCGTAAGGACACGTCGGTGCTCTGCCCAAGCGGGGCAGTCTTGCACCGTATGCTCTACTTTGTCCTCCGGGCGATCTTCGCAGTGGTGGCACCGGGCGTTTCCTCCTTCCCTATCAGACACAGGAACCTCCCGAAACTTCCGTGTCCGGTGAGGACCTGCGTCATCCGATAGGTCAGGACGCCGTGACGTCTCTCCAGCCACTCCTCAAAGAGGGGTCTTACCGCCGCGATTGCGGCGTGCCCGGACCTCGGTTGCGACAGTCGTCCCCTCCATACTGCCCTGAGATCGCGCCGGAGCTCTTCCCGCCGCGCCTCGACTTCTCGAGGCAGCGGGGTTACACACCGGCGCTGCGCCTCCACGCGCCACTCATAGACGCGCTGGAGGGCAGTCGCCTCCAGATCCCAGGGCAGCAATCCGGCAAGGAGGTTGGCCGATTCGCCGGCGATCGTGCGGCATCCCCGGATCGTCCGGATAGCCATGACCCTCTGGCATGCGACCAACTTTAGTGGTCGCGTCCGGATGCTCAGGGCCCACACGGGGGCCCCGTAGAGGGCCATGGACCGCACGATACCGGCGTACAACCTCCGGCAGGAGGTGTCTGGCCCGCCGATATTAGGCAGGAGTCGCCTGAGGGCGGCTGCTGCCCGGTTGAGCCTTGGGGCCAAACTCAGGAAATGCATCCTGAAGTTCCATCGGATGTCGAGGACGCTTCCCAGGTACTTCATCGTCCTTCCGACGCCGATGCGAACCCCTCCCACCGTTATGTGGGACTCTGACCGCGGCGCATGCAGACGGCCATGAAAAGACATGGCCTCTGACTTGTGCAGCGCCACGTCGAGTCCCAACTGCCGGATCCTATCGATGACTGTCGCAACCGCTTGCGTCGCCAGGTCGGCCGCCGCCTGGTGCGACTCTCCCTCCGCCAGGAAGAGCGTGTTGTTAGCGTAACATATTACGCTGACGCCATCAGGGAGGTCGCTGCGCAGCACCCAGTCGTATTCGATGTTCCACAGGGGCGGTCCCAAGACCGATCCCTGTGGAACACCGCACGACATCTCTCGCCGGTTCCATTGTCCCCGGTGACCGGGGTAGATGACGGCTCTGTCCGTCAGGTAATCCTCGACTATACGACGGAGGTAGGTTGGCACCCGGTGATACCGGAGTGCCTCTCTGATGCAACTCCAGGGCAGGGTGTTAAAGGCATTGGAGATGTCCAAAGACACCACCAAGACGACCCTGCCCCGGGCCACTGCATCCCCCGTCGTGAGGGTTCTCACGCGCATGATTGCGTCCACCGTCGAGCGCCCCCTGCGGAAGCCAAACTGGCTCTCCGACAGGTTCGGGCCCACCCGATTTAGGTGCCCGACGAGGCGGTCTGCAATGACTCTTTCCAAGAGCTTGCCCACCTCGTCGAGCAGCACGATGGGCCGGAATGCAGACGGAGAGTCCGCAGGGCGCCCGTACTTCTGGATCAGGACCAGTTTCCCCGTCTTTCAACGAAGCGGGAACTGGCCCCTCTCCAAGCACGCGCTAAAGAGCCCCCCCAGTCGAGGCCCGAGAGTCCCCGAGGCCAGGACCCAGGCTTTCCCTGACAGGCCGTCGGGTCCCGGGGCGGTATTTTTGGCTTTGAGCCGCTGTACCGCCACTCTCAGGACTACCTCGGTCACCTCTGGAGCGTCGTAGACGTCGTCGTCGCTGTGGTCCGCGTTTGCGCCAGCTTCACCGTCAGATTCCGTCGGAGACGGAGCCATAGGCGGGGGGGTGTGCTCCCCTCGCGATGGAAACAGGGCGCTCACCACGTCCTCCACGAACTGAGGCTGGAGACTCTGCGTCAACGGGGGCGGAGCTTTTCTCGCACCCACTTGTAGGGGCGGCCCCATGGGTCCCCGTTCAGAGACTCCAGCATCTCCTTGCGGGCCCATTCCTTGGCCCGCCAGATCTCATCGCGGAGGACGGTCTTCGCTGCCCTGTAGCCCTCATACAGCTCCGCCTCCACAGCCGCCGCGTTCGGAGGTCGGGTGCGGCGCCTGCGGAATCTGGTGTACCGGCGGCGCGCGGCAACGCACGCTTCGCGCAGCGCTGCTAACTCGCGCGACCACCAGTACAGCTGACGCCGGGCGCGTCCTTGCCGGACCCAGGGCACAGTATAATGATCCCGGGGCATGGCCACGTCGCAGATCTCCGACATGGCCTCCCGGAACCACTCGGCCTCGTCGTTTAAATATAGTATACATAGAAAAAAAATACAGTAATAGGTACCTACTTAGTATTTTTTAGATTGAGTATCGTATGCTTTACCTGAAATATTTTTAGAAGTCTCCAGCCTCGAGCAAGTCTGCTGAACCTCTTGCATCGCTGAATAAAATCTTTCACATTCCAGGCCGAGAGCCATTTGTAAAATAATGCTTTTGGCTAGCCAGATTTGAGAGACGAGAACTTGAAGACAGAACTAGAAATTAAATGTTTGGTTATCATAACCGCGCCAGGTTACACAAGTGATGCGGTATTTCATAATTGTGTAGGTACTCTCGATTGTTGCGACACCGAGCCTGACTCAGCTCAAGATTCCCGTAGTTTACCGTACTTGAAGTAGTATGACGTCAATTGTATGGAAAATGGAAAAGCGCCTCTGGAAAACATTAAAGTCCCTGCTTACGTTACAAAAACGGGAATTTTATGCTAATGCCAGAAGCATTGCTGATTCTAAATAAATATACCAAATGAAAACCTTAATTTTGGGCCTTAAATGAATGGTTTTAGAGATAATTATTATGGTTCCGAAAGAAAAATACTTGGACTTAGTTCCTGTAATCCCTTAGTAACCCAGTTCTGGGCTTAATCATTTTTGATTGCCATCGACACGCTGAGAAGAATTATGATATTACATTTATGATGAAGTATATTATGTATAGATGCATAATCATCAAACTGAACAATTCAAATCGTAATTTTTATTGGAAAATCTAATATACGTACCAACGCTTTCTCATCCATTGTTATTCTACTCGTTTGTATGTGAATTACTAAATCCATTACACCATTCGTGAAAATATACAAATTATAAAATAATATCTGAAATTAAGAGAAAAACATTTATTCAACTAGCGCATGCATTTTTTTAATCAATATATTCCTAATATTCTTGGTAGAATTCGTGTCATATGTTTTAGTACGGGGGCTACATCAAAATTTGGTCATAAGGCGACATTTAGACGGGGAGAGTTTCTCGTACGTTTCCGTTCGAGAAAGTCGAAGCAACAATCGCAAGCAATAATCGCCATAACATACTCGTATCAAAATGTTTACACACAGGCAATAACTAAAATCTCGTATACGATTATACATATTATACGAGATTCGCATATGACATTATCGTAGACGATAATGTCTATGGTTGTTTACACGGCGAAATTATTGTAAGATCTCGCATACGAGAATCTCGACTTGTCTAAACAAGATCTCGTATGATATTTTTTCACTTGTACGATACTCGTATGAAACGAGTATCGTACAAATCAGTTTGAACCGTTTTGAGTGCGAGTTTGTCATTCGAGTTTTGCGACTACTAGGATATATTATATTCACGGAGATCATAGTTCTTAAAATGACACATATTGTTGAATGTCTCTTCATATTCCAATTGTAATACAAGGCAAAACGTGTTAGATGCAACCAAATTATTTTGACTCGCTATTCATTTTTTGACCCAACACCTTTTTAATTTTTTCTTTGCATTACTTCCTGCCTTAAAATAGCAGAAATAATCACAACACCCTCACGTACCGCACTCATGGTAGCAACTAACATAAAAACTCGAAATGCGATTATTGCTTTGAAATTCTGTTTAGATGGATACTTCCCTTACGAGAAATCTTCCTATTCGAGGCAATTATCGCCCAAGTCAACGGGCGAGAAGAGTGGAAAGAGAAAATTGAAAGAGGAAATTGTTAAGTGTCTGATAACTTTAAAATAGATAGCGCCAACTTCACCAAAGGACATTAGGGTATGGAATAAAGAATTCAACGCAGCAGTCAGCATGGCTACAGTAGCTAGGTTGGTAAAAGCTCCCCAAAGTATTCAATCAGGTGGTTTCGGGTTTAAATACTGCTCGTTATCAAAAATGATAATTATCATAAAATCAAAAACTTGCTAATACTGACCTGGTTTTGAAAAAGCGTCTCAATCAATTGATAACATTTCAGTATTTCTACATAGGCCTTGAAATAATTATTCCAAAATCTCTCGCCTTCATCGCATCTTGCGTCTTGCACTTTTTTGTTCCATACAGTAACAGTTTTACAATTCAGTTTCATAGCCATGGCAGCATAAACAACGTTAATGTCAAAGCAGACCTGAAGGTAGCTATTAAAGATATCGATGAAATTCTGACTGGCAAAGATATAACAGTAGTAAAAGATCCACCAGATGTGGAATAAATTCAAAGCATAAACGTAAATATAGCTGCGGATAGTGAAACTTTTGAAAATCTTTCCGTTAATATTGAGAATTCTATGCACATTTTGAAGGCTAGAAACCAAACGCACGTTGTTATTTTTCTGTGTGACATTGGTGAAGTAATCAAGTAAAATACCTGAGACAAAAATGACAACGTCGTTGATGTTACCAAAGTAGACAAACATAGGACCTTTAAACTCGAAAGTCGTGAATGAAGATGCTAACAGGAAACAGATGCTGCCACAAATAAAAAAGATAATACCAAAGGCTGAAATGATATCGTAGCGCAAACTGTTTGGAATGATCAAGTCGTCTTTAAATTTGTATTTTTCGCAAAAGAACAACGCTTGCATTATGTTAAATGGCTTTAGTACTGATTGCAGATATTTGTCAATAAGAATCGGTTCTTCTATTTCATTAATTACAATATCTTGTCTAGGTCTTATTCTTTTTTTTGTAAGTCTAAGATTATTTCTAAAACTCGATAGCAAGTCCATTGCAGCGAGTAGTATAAATGCTGATGGAAAAAATAATGGCTATTAATTCGATTGACTAGACAATTTAAATATTGAACATTCATTCATAAAATAAGTTGGAAAATTTCATTTGATTAATGGAATATATGACGCGTTGGTAACTTATAAAAAATATCGTGAAAACAATTAAGATTTGAATATAAATTGACGATTAAGGTCATCTGAAAGTCGAGGCAAAGGACATTTTTAGGGTTCCGTAGCCAAATGGCTAAAAACGGAACCCTTATAGATTCGTCATGTCTGTCTGTCTGTCTGTCTGTCCGTCCCATGTCACAGCCCTTTTTGACGAAAGTATAAGAGCTATCCTGTTGAAACTTGGTAAGTAGATGTATTATGTAAACCGCATTAGGATTTTTACACAAAAATAAAACAAAAAACAAATTTGGAGGTACCCCCAGTACTTAGAATTGAAACTCAAAACATTTTTTTTCGCCTGACCATACGTGTGGGGTATGTATGAATAGGTCTTGAAAAATGATATTGAGGTTACTAACATCATTTTTAGGGTTCCGTAGTCAACAAGGAACCCTTATAGTTTCGCCATGTCCGTCCGTCCGTCCGTCCGTCTGTCCGCAGTTTAGCTCAGAGACGCACAGTCCTAGAGAGCTGTAATTTGGTGTAAATATACGGATTTGTTGTGCCGAAAAAGTGGTAAAATAAAATCTCGTAAAATATTTTTTTTAGGGTACCTCCTGTACACGTAAAGTGGGGATGTTTTTTTTTTTTCTCGCGTACCCCTTAGTGTGGGGTATCATTAAATAGGTCTTTAAAAAATATTGATAGTTTCTATTAACAATTTTTTGATAAAAAAATTCGTTTGTGTAATATTAAGCTTTAAAGTGCTAAATTTTGCTCGACTCGAGTGTCCCCCCCCTCTACCAGCTAAACGGTTATGTTTGGGGGTGTGAAAAAATTCACAGTAGTAGTATATATAACGAAGTTTAAAAAAAAATTATCATGACTAAGTATGCTTTACAACTTTACGAGTAATAGTCGACCAACTTATAAAATGTACTTGGATAACATATTTTCCTAAACAAAATGTATCGGAGAACATGCTCTTCAACTGCAAATGTAAGTTTGTCAACTTTATTTTTACAGCTTTATTAGGTATGTTTTTACGGTATGTTTTTTGGGGATAGGTAGGTTTTTATCGTCAACTATTTTTAACTTACTTCAAAAAAAGGGGGAGGTTCTAAATTTGTCGTACCTAATCTTTTTTTTATGTATTTTCCCCGATTTCTCAAAGACTCCTGGACCGATATTGAAAATTCTTCTTTTTAAAATTAAATTCAGCGAATCAGTTTAGTTAATTCGCATAAGTATTTTGATGGGCAACTACGGAATCCTACACTGTGCATGGCCCGACACGCACTTGACCGGTTTTTTCTAAACTGAACGGTTTGCGCGAGAAACGCTTCAAAAGTGGTAAAATGGGTATCCCCCCCCCTGTAACTTCTAAAATAAGAGAATGATAAAACTAAAAAAAATGTATAATGTACATTACCATGTAAACTTCAATTGAAAATTGGTTTGAACGAGATCGAGTAATTAGTTTTTTTTTAATCGTCATAAATCGTAAACCGCAATTTACCTTGCAAAGTTACAACCAACTACAAGAACTTTTATATTATCTTACTTGCTGCAACTATCATCAAAGGTCTGGGTGGAGTAGAAGGGACAGACTTGTACTGACTAAAAATCAACGTCTCCCTTTGATTGCCCTTCGTTGCAGGGTTGGGTGTAAACTATTATGCTCAGAAATCATCCCATGCCACTCAGGAATGTTACATACAGCTTTGTACAGAAGAAAGAATTTTCAATTTTCAAATTCCATCAATCGTTTCTTCAGTCAAAAAAAAAAAAACTAATTTCATTCAAAATTAACAATGAAAATTATTTATTGACACAAAGATTACAGAAATGCAAACTGCAACAACACAACAGTGTAGTTAGTGAGAAGTGCCATCAGACGAAGTGGTAGACAGATGTCGACAAAGAACAGACCACACGCAGTCATCTTGCTGTAAGATGCGTTGTGAACTCGCTGGATATTCTTGCATAACTTCCTTTGATCATCTGTAAACAAAAGAAAACCAATTTAAATAATGAGTAATTACATAAAGAGTGGACTGCTAAGCATGAGGTTCCAGGGCCTGTAGCCATGTAACAAACGATAAACGCAAACGCAAACGCTGAGTAGGCTTTAATAGATTTTTAACTTTATGTGCTCTGGTATAAAGTTGAAGATTGCATATCGTTTTCGTTATTTCCAGTCGCTAACGCTTAGAAATCTTTAATAGATTTTCAACTTTAGACTCTGGGGTATAAAGTTGAAAATCTGTTGGGGCTTACCGAGCGTTTACGACTATCGTTTGAGATTTGTTGCGACTTGGCTAGGGAGCAGGTTCGAATCCTTTGTCGAGCAAAGTGTTACGGGGTATTTCCGTATGGGAGAGAAATCTGAGAATCTAGTAGCAGCCACGGGGTCTGGATTTGTGCCTGACTGATGGCAATAGGCTCGCTCCCTCTTACTAGGACTTAAACTGATGATATATGGGTTTATTATTCAGTACTCTTCTGTCTATCTAATTCCTTCGGGGATTACAGGCGTGAGACCAAATGCAGTTTTAACAGCCGATTTTCTATTTTTCCAAGAATTTTTATAAACTCAAAAAAAGTCGTAACGCCCTCTTGGCAATCACTTTTTGCAAAAGCTATCCTATTGTTAGGTTTGCAGGTCAATTAGCTTGAGTCTCTATAATTATAAATTCAGCTGCATCCGATTAGACTGGAAGTTAATCACAAAAGAAGAATAATTGGCAAAAGGTAGATGACATCTATACTAATATTATAAAGAGGTAACATTTGTTTGTAAGTTTGTATGTAGGGGGTAATCTTCGGAAGTAATGAACCGATTTTAAAAATTGTTTCACTGGTAGAAAGCTACATTATCCGTGAGTGCTATAGGCTATAAATTATAAAGATATCATACATATTAGCCGAAATACTGCCCAACGAAGTGGGCACGGGTCAGCTAGTTTTCAATAAACCGAGACTATCTTGCCGAAACACTTGAGGATGTGGGTGGCCCATTTTATCTTCTATCCTGTTCTTTCAGGTCCAAAAAATGGACTCACAGTGACTTTTGTGGAGCTGTAAAGGTGGCCAAGTCTTTTTTTTTTTAGCATGATAAAATCATCAAATGAGTCCTCCCACCCAGGGTAGAGCGGGAGGGACTGTCAGACTTGTAGTGACTAAAATCCATGGTGTCCTTCAATAGCCCTTTACGTTCCAGGGTCACGGTAATTTGATAAGTCTCGTGACCCCGGCATGCTTTGGCCCTCTACAGGGGGGGCCCCGTCATTATGCTGACACTCTTTGAGGCGCTCGTGGAACACAACGCCTGCCGACGGCGGCCTGTCCGGCGCCGTGGGTGTCTACCACTGCGGCTGAGGTGGAGGGAGGACGCTGTCCTCTCCCTCACTCAGCCCGCCTCCTCAATCACGAGCATGACTGCTTCGCAGAAGGAGGCGACCGCTTCCCACTCCGTCTCGCCCCGCAGCATGGCCTCGACCAATGCCGGGTGCGAGAGGTCTCCGCCTATCGCTGCCGTAAGGACACGGCGGTGCTCTGCCCAAGCGGGGCAGTCCTGTACCGTGTCCTCCGGGCGGTCCTCGTAGTGGTGACACCCAGATGTTTCCTCCTTCCCCATCTGACACAGGTACCTCCCGAAACTTCCGTGTCCGGTGAGGACCTGCGTCATGCGATAGGTCAGGACGCCGTGGCGCCTATCCAGCCACTTCTCAAATCTCTCTCTCGTCTTACCGCCGCGATCGCGGCGTGCCCAGACCTCGGTTAAGGTGTAAGTCTTTAACCAGCCAGCCAGCCATTCATCCCATCCAGCCATTCATACCCATAACCACACACACACACACACACACATTCATACCCAGCCAGCCATTCATCCATCCAAATATCCAAACTTGATGTAAAGACTGTGCCACAGTCTTTCCGTTCCATTTTACGTTCTCGTGGTCGATGGCAACATCTAGTGCAAATAAAGCGATGAAATAAATTGAAAAGCACACCTGTACAGTCAGATGCTAGAATGATCGAGCAGGAGTCTTGAGCAAGTTTTACGGCCTGATAGAATGTCTCGACTTGCAGGCTGAGCCAAAATTGTAGCAGTAGGGTCTTAATCATCCAGAAGAAAAGGTATACTGATACTAAAGGGGTTGACACCTGAAAAAGTAACAGTAATTTAACTTAAGAACGTTTTCTGCAGTCTTAAATTATTCCCCAATTATTTCCTTATTTGCCGATAGGCTCTCGTTTGTCTATCTGGCATGATGTGATCGACGGTGAAGCACGCTTACCTAGAAGGGCCTAGAAGCAATATATTCACTCTTGAATTAAACCCTCTTATGACCCCAAGGTTGTAGTGTTATAGTTTTCAGGAAACAAAGACCCCGTTGTTTCGGTAAAGGTAAAACAGACTTCATTATTAGCAAAATCTATGGCAATGGCAATCCGCTCCTATACCATGAGACTATTGAAGCAAGCACGATTGTTGAGCCTTAGGCTCATCATGCTCAGAATTCGATGAAATGACCGGGAAAAATAAGTAATGTTAAGTTTCCCCGTTTGTTTCTCCGTAGTAGCCTCTAGACCATTATTTCAATGATATGTCCAATGGTATTTTCGGGTCTTGGTGGGTGAACTTCATAACCCTTCGGGAAGCAGACGTAGTATATTTTGTTATCCTTACTATTGTTATAAATGTGAAAAGGATGGATGGATTGCTATTCAATCACATTAGAACGGCTTTACGGACCTTGATATTTGGCACACAGGTAGATTATAATCTGGCTGCTATAATCTCCTAACACAATTAACGATTTCTACGCGGACGAACGCTTAGCATAAGCTGGATAACAATATTTATCATAACTTACAAAAAAAAGTCTCCGGAATTCAATCATCACTTGAACATTGACCAAGCAACGGCAAAAAGTCTCTATTGTTTGATACAGAATCTAAAAAGGGAAAATAACATTATTCTATTGAAATATTTATAAGTTCTCAACAAGCTATACGACACTTAAGCGAATGTCCCAAAATACATTTTAACTTACCGGTTGTTGAAAAATGTTCTTACTTATATCGTAACACTTCAAGATCTGCTCGTAAGCCTCAAACATTAAATCGCAATCCATTGCAGTGTTATCTTCTTCTTCCTTTCTAAGGGATTGCAAAAGTCGAACATTCCACAATCCAACTTTATCAGCCAATAGCTCGATATAACTGATCGTATAAACTATATATTGGTGTCTAGACTCACCAAGAACACCAAATTTAAGACAACGTACCACGGCGGCTGATTGTAAAGGACTAACAGGAAAAGCAGAAAAAGGAAATAGAAGCCAAAGATCGAGAAGACATTAATCCAGTTTCTAGTAACAGACCACTTGAAACTAGACTTGCTTCTAAGAAACCTGTGCACTTCTTGAAAGGTCAAGACGTAAGCGATAATCTTCTTTGAGTGAAAGCAGGTAAGGATCACATTCATAATGAATCCAGCATCGTAGTAAGCGAAGTCGAAGTAAGAAGCGAAGTAAAGGAACTTTATTTTAATGTAACGCCGCAGATTGTCATCGATCACGATGCCTAATAGTCTAAAGAAGTAACTCGAAAGAAGGGTCACGAGCCCGCAGAACAAAATTAACTTATTGAAACCATTGTTAGGTTTGATACAATTGTTCTTTATGCAAAACTTTGGGTTAAAGACCAAGATTTGCATCAATCTCAGAGGATACAGCACAGACTGTACTTCTTTGTCGACATTGTTCCTTTCATCCATGTCACCCTGGTAACTTGTTTGGATTTCAATGTTACAATTTTCCATGTTGAAATTTTGAAGGCAAATGTAAAAATTTACTGGAAAGGCATGTAGTAATTTCATATAGCTGTTTGACTTGTGCATTCACTAGCAGGTTTTGTAAGTACACACATTAGAGAAATTAATAAGAGGTGTGGTGTCATATCTTGAACGCAAACTACTTATAATATATTATGGAAAGTTTTAAGTATCCTAGTCAATGTAACAATTACCTTATCAATTAAACATAAACAAAAGCTTTATTATTTATTTTTTTCCAAAAATATTATTATGTAACATAGATTAAAGTTCTGTTAAAAATAAGTGAAAGACAAAATACAACGTGTAACGTTAAAAGCGCAAAACCTCTCGTGGGGTAACTCAGTTACTGTTATTAAACAATGTTTGTTCCAAGACTTTTAGATACTGATGCGCCCGATCAATTTCTCATTTTGTATGAAAAAGCAAAATTTGTTTTGGCGAATTTCCAAAAGTCTTGGAACAAACATTGTTCAGTAACATGGGCTGAGTTACTCCACGAGAGGTTTTGCGCTTTTAACGTTACATGTTGTATAAATAATAATATAATGTGATAGGGAGAATGAATGGTAATGATATAATGGTATAATGATAATATAATGGTAATGATAGGGAGAATTTGCCAACGTGGAATGGAGCGCAGTATCTTAGGTGTAAAATTAACAGATCACGTTCGAAACACTACACTGCGCTCCAAAACACAAATCATTGACGTGGCTCAAAAGGCTGCCCAACTTAAATGGGACTGGGCAGGACATATATGCCGCAAGCCGAACGAGATGTGGGCACGCAAAGCTCAAGACTGGTGCCCTGAAACAGCGACGCGGGGCCGCGGTAGACCTCGAAGGAGATGGCGGGACGAGCTGGATGTCTTCCTTGGGAATTGGAAAGAGGTGGCGCAAAGTCGCGAACATTGGAAGGAATGGAGGGAGGCCTTTGCCCAGCAGTGGGACAGTTCAGGCTAATAATAATAATAAGGGAGAATGGAAGAAAAAAACGTGTTGCGCCGACCCCAAGTAGTAATGGGAAGGGCAGGACGATGATGGTGACAAAATATAAATGTAAGCCAAACAAAACAAAATGTTTCACAGGCCAGTCAAAATTAAAAGAAAAATTGAAAAAAAAAATCCGTTTCTTTAAGAGACAGAGCAGAACTTGGAACAAGTCAAAGGTTTAAGTTATGAAAATTCCATAACTTTTTGAGAGTTACAAACTTGGGTATCATCATCTGCCTTGCTTTTTCCCAACTATACTGGCTTTTAGTCGAATCAGTACCCTTAGGGGCCGTCCATTAATGACGTGATGTTTTTTTTGGCTTTTTTGTAGCCCCCCACCCCCTTGGTGATACATGGTGAGGTTTAAGACTACCCCCCACCCCCCTTCCAATATCACGTGTATTTTTTTGTGGCTAAATTTTGTAACTGTTTTTAAATAGTCATAAAATACAGGTTTGGGTATATAGACTAGGAAGAAAACTTTGAAGTTTGTCACTAATGACAGTTAATGACAGTATGGGAAGAAATGTCACCAGTGGTTTCCCAGTGGGCGTGTGGCCAAAAAACGAACTAATTTTATTTTTGCTATAAATCGTTACAACCCCCCCCCGCCCCCCTGTGATATTTCGTGATTTTATATAGACCCCCTCCCCCCCATTTCGAACCTCACGTGATTAATGGACGGTCCCTTAGCACGAGTTTGTTCACTCTTTTACTTACAGCGTCTTTCCAGTATTTACAGCGTTTCTTGTAAAAAATGGAACAGCGCCTCTGGTGTGCGAAGAAGGAACTAATTTTTTCCTTGAAAATTGTCATTTGAAATTGTCAAAGTTCCGGTTTACTTTACGTCTCAAATACTGAGAACTCATGCTGAGGGTACAGATGCAGCTGAATATCAGTATTTTACATGGAGCGACTGCCTATCGGTATTTCACAACCCAGTAAACTGAATATTACGATACCCCAAGGTACGACTGGTTGTCAAACTTTAGAGCTTCTGACTAACAGTAACGACTGTCAAAGATCTGCAAATGACAGGTACAGGGACCAATGACAGATGGTCACCCAACCACAGACCATCTTCGGCAAGCGCGGCTTAACCTAGAATTACCTGTGCGGCTGTAATTGTTGAGCCACGAGCTCCTCGATTAAGGATAAGAAGATGAAAATGATAGGAACTCGTCTTTCGCTAAGAGTTGTGTAAAGATTACAGAAACGCGAACTGTAGCAAAACGATAGCATAACTAGTGATTAATGTGAACAACTGCAGCGGCAGTGCAGCATCTATGATGAACAGGCTGCATGCACTCATCTTTCTTAAAGATGCCTGTTGTACCCGTTGAATGCTCTTGCAAATCCTTCTCAGTTCGACTGTGGAAAACAAACAGCAATAAATTGTTATTCAAATCTTTCATCGATCTAATATTGTTTATTAATTAAAATTGTTACAATTGTAATTATTCAAATTATTATTATCGATCTAATCATGTTCAAGGGGTATTCATGGCCAGATTTTCCAGAATAATCCATTCCAAAGGTTGTCTTGAAAATATCGTATATAGCGATAAATTATTATCTATCTATCTGATAATTAGATAATTTCCGCTGAGATTAGCTGCCGTGGCAGGAATCGGTCTGAAGAACTATTTCTTTGTCACCACAAATTACGAGTATCTAGTTTTAGAACAACAGTTTTGAGACAATTAAAAATAGTATACACATAGCAGTGGCATCGGCAGTGGTCCGACCGGCGGCGAGAAAACAAGTATACATTCCGTGTAAACGAAAGAGATGCATTATGTTAATACTTGCTCTCTGACTGTTCACACTGCCGGCGACGCATCGCTTTACTAGTTTTGTCGCTGAGCGACGAGCTCTAAAAAATAAACTTGTTCAGCGATACTCGTTCAGCGATGCTCGCTCGGCTCGCTTGATCTTTTCTTTACAGTGCGGCATTGAAAGTAGAGGAATGGTGGCGCGAGTAATCGCTCGTCGCACTTGCACACTCGCTTTTAGCCCGGCGACAAAACTATCGAAACTACATACGCTTCCCGCTGATCGCCAACTCTTTTATAGTTTCTAGTTCTACTCGTTACTCGTTTATCGTCGGCGGTCGGATCACTGCCTTAGTCATATATTGTGGGAGACTGGTGCCTAAGCTAGTCTCATTGCCTGTGTTTCAGGACACCAGGTTCCCACTCATTATCATTGACTACCACAGAACAGAGCACTGACAAGAGCACTAAGGAACGAAGTAGAATTGCTAGTAGTTTAGATGTAGTATGTATGATACATAATTATACTATATGATTAAATAATATATATACAGTGCTCACCTGACTGATCCCGTGACCTCGTGAACATGACACAAGTACTCTGAACATCCCTCATTGCTGCATAGAATCTCTCAAACTCCACGCTCAATATTATAAGCATGATTATGCTTTTCATCAGCCATGTTTGAGATATAAATGCAAGCACTAGATACTGAAACAGATTTCATCGGATTAAATTTCTTTAACATCTATACTTAAAAATATTTTGTGAGAACTACCAAGTCACATACTGATATTATTTATCCCAGCTGGATGGATTGATGAAAAACAATTATTGCATGTAGCGGAGATCAGGATGTTGAGATGGTGTGTGGAGTTACAAGAATAAATAAAGTAAAGAATGAGTTTATAAGGGGAAGTTTGAAAGTGGCGCCTGTTACAGAAAAAATGAAAGGGAACGGTCTGTCTTGCTTGATATGGACATGTGATGAGAAGGGATGACACTCGTGTAACTAAGAGAGTAATGAGTATGAATGTCGATGGATGGAGAGGAAGAGGAAAACCACAGAAAAGATGGATGGATTGAAAGGAATAAATGATACTGTGACGTCTGACAGGGGAGAATCGAAGAAAAAAACGTGTTGCGTCGACCACTTGAAATGGGATAGCGCAGGACGATGATGATGATTATTTATCCCAGCTACACCTTTATGATTGAAAGCGGACTTAGATTAAACTGTAAGAACGAACCTTAGTGCCACCAGTTTCAATTTTACTTTTGATTACCAGTACAGAGCACACGTTGGCAAGGCTGTGTATTACCACGTGAACTGCATAGAAAGCAATCTGGGAACAAACTGTATCATTAACAGATCATTGACTGGCCTGTTGCTCTAGTGGTTAGTGACCCTGACTGCTATGCCGGAGGTCGTGGGTTCGATTCCCACCCAGGACAAATGTTTGTGTGATGAGCACGATCATTTTGTTCTGTATCTGGTTGTAATTTTTCTATAATATGTATGTATTTAGAAATATATAAGTATGTTTATCAGTTGTCTAGTACCCATAACACAAGCTGTGCTTAGCTTGGGACTAGATGGCGCTGTGTGATAGTTGCGGAATATAAAAAAAAAATATATTAGATCAGATGATAATGGACGAATCATGGATGGATGATGTGTTACAGATCTCACTTCACGTCAGCTTTTTTTTTTTTTTTTTACGTGGCAAAATCATCAAATGAGTCCTCCAGCCCCGGGCAGGGCGGGAGGGACTGTCAGACTTCTACTGACTAAAATCCACGGTGTCCATCAGTAGCCTGTTATGTTCCGGGGTCACGGTAAGGAAATAATCCCGCGACCCCGGCAGGCTTTGGCCCTCTGAGAGGGGGGCCCCGTCATTATGATGACGCTCTTTGAGGCGCGCGTGGGACACAACGCGCCGTCGACCCGGGCATGGTCCATGGTCGGGCAGCGAGTTGCCCTTTACTCGCTGCCCGCATGCCCGCGCCTACGGTGGCCGGAGATCGTCCTGCGACGTCCGTCGCCGTGGGCGTGCACCACCGCGGGTGGGGCGGAGCACTTTACGTCAGCTGTAGGTTGAATGAAAATCGACACAACTGTGTAGTGTGTACCCTTATCACGAGTTTTCACTAGTTTACTTTACAGCGTCTTTCCAGTATTTACAGCGTTTCTTATAAATGGAAAAATGGAACAACGCCTCTGGTGTGCGAAGAAGGAACTAATTTTTTCCTTGTTTGTCAATTTGAAAATGTCAAAGTTCCAGTTTACTTTACGTCAGAATAACTGAAAACTCATGATAAGGCCTCTGTGCCTAGAGCGCTTTTACCAGAATCTGATAATGCAGATGGTCTGATAATGCAGATCTCATATAGGCACTATTCAAGAATTTATATCTAAAATATACTCGATATTCTTTCAACCTAAGAGCAGAAAGTCTTACCTGAGTTCGAAATGTCTTCTCTATAATCATGTAAGCCTCCTGTATTTCAGAGTATACATCAAACATCATTTTAAAATAATCATCTCTTTCAGAACGCTCAATATTCCTCAAGTTTTGAATATTGTTAATCCACACGCGTAGTATTTTTTCCAATAACTTTATTAGTGACGATGCATAGATCACATTTATATCAAAGACGAGCTTTATATAGTATAATAATGCCTGGATACGCAGACACAAGATCATACACTTTCAAACCAGTGAAACAATAAAAGTAATAAAAGACAAAACAGAAGAAAAACATGTTAATAGCAATTACACAAATCCAGTTGCGGATTGTGAAATACTTGAAGTTATTAATTTTAAGGACTCGAAGTACGTATTGGATTTTAAGTACTAGTAAAACATTATAGTTACTGTTACTTATGTTTAAGTAGAGGTTCATGTAATAACCGAGTGAGTAGAAGACAAAGTCAAAATTATACTGACTATCAATGTACCATTTCACCTCCTCTCCCATATAATTTATATTACGTACTAAGAGCAAATAGTATAGACACGTACATCGCCATATTATAAAATACAATACTGCTATAATATTATAAGGTCGACTATTCTGATCGATGATGTCTTTTCTAATCTTGTATTTAATACAAAAGAAAAGGCTTGGAATCAAATTCAAAGGTCTTAGTAATGATTGTAATTCTCTTTCGATTACATGATTGCCGGGTACTTCTATGATAGGATTTGTAGGTATATTCAGGATATTTTCGATTACACATGAAACCATGTTAGATGTTGAAGTCCATTTGATGTTTATTTGTCTTAGTAAGTTGATATCAATCTATAAAGTCAAGTAATTTAGTAAATTTTATCTAAGTTATTTTGTTGTCACTTTCTGTAATCGCACCATCTTTAGTTAATTGTGTTTGTACCTTATGTTCAGTGATGCTTATCGTTTTAGAGTTACTTTTGTTGTTTTATTAAAAGCCACGTTAGCACTTATTGCTTATAATTAATACCTATTTCTTTCATAAATTGCTGTTGTAACAAATAGTTTAAAGAATTATAAGTGACCGATCACTGTCTCTCAAAATACAGGTCATTACCTAGTTTGAGAGGCAGGGTTTCAGAATTGTAATGCAGATCTTACAACTAACTTTAATGAGTGTATAATTACCTATCCTTTGATTGTATCTGTACTCTTTGTGTTGAATAAAGATTATTATTATTATTACCAGTTAACCTCTGACAAACACTATTAGGTCGACAGACTGTAAAGTATATACCATATTTAATTTAGAGATAAACATGACATACAAACAATCTTCACATATTGTGAAAGGTGGTATTAAAAGATTGTTTATAATTAACATGAAAGTCAAAACAACTATTCAAGTAAAGAAAAGAGGAAAGAAGGAAGAGGAAGGACAAATAAATGGATGTAGATGATGATGAGAAGGCTAATAAAGATAATAAAGTTCAAAGTGGTTAATGGTTTTATTGATTCGGGAGTAATATATATCTCACGAATCTTAAAGTAGAAATCGTAAAGAAAAGTAAAAATAAGAAGCAGGGCAATAAAATAGACAAACAACATTAGTGCAATCGCTCTTAACTAAGCTCGAGAATGTGGAGATTGGTACTAACAAAGGGAAGCTTATTACCAACAGAGAGTGACATCAGGCCATAGATGCTAATGAAAAGAAGATGGGAATATAATTAAATGATATTTATTTTGTAAGTTGGTTATAAAAAACACTTTTACACGTCGCAACCAATACTTTAAAGATAGATGAGGCCTATGTTTCGTACCTGACTACTCTGAGAAGAAACAGCCGAAACAAACTCAGAGGTCACAGTCCCTTTTAAAGTCCAGACATTGTTTTGCTCAGGTCATATACGAGGACCATGCGGGTGTCTGAGATGGTCTTTAGAGGAAAGAACCACACAGATTTGAGTGGACCTGTCCAGTCAGTGCAAGCATTTGTCGATTATTGTGTAGCTCAAATCAGAACATAAGGAGCTCAACAAAGTAACTGAATCAAAACAATCGTGTAGGTGGTAATGAAACTGAAGACGCCTATATACATCATAGCGTCGACAACGAACAGGACACACGCGCTCATCTTCCTGAACGAAGCTCTCAAGTGGTGCTTACTATTATATTTATATTCTTTATTCAGATAACATTGATCCATAATGGTTAGTAACAATAGGAGCTTAAAATCTATGTTAGTAGGTACATAATTATATGTACGGTATGTATGGTATATAGTATATAGTATATAACATCTTAATGATTTCATACATGAATATTAAACTCACGTCTTTTTCTCATGTGTTTTTTTTTATTTTTATCGTGGTAAAATCATCTCATCATCTTGAGAGCAGTGGTGGCCCAGTGGTATCGGCCCCGACTTACGAGTTGTAGGTCGTGGGTTCCAATCCAGCCAGGCGCATTACTTTGTGTAATTTATTTCATCACCACTGCTCTCAAAACGGTGAAGGGAAACATCGTGAGGAAACCGGCATGTCCTAGAACCAAAAATTCGAAGACACGTGACATTCACCAATCCGCACTGGGCCCGCGTGGTGGATTATGGCCCACTCCCTTTCACAGAGAGAAGGCCTGCGTCCTAGCAGTGGGAACATTAATAGGCTGATGACCATGATGAAAATCATCTAATGAGTCCTCACACTCATACTGTCACTAAAATCCACGGTGATCCTTCAATAGCCCTTAACTTTCCAGGGTCACGATTACCTGATGAGACAGTCCCGCGACCCTGGCAATGTGATAAGACTGCTAGGCTATAGAATTTTATCCATATTTTTACACAACGCCACTTTCTATAATCGTTCTCCTATCAATAATTACAAGATTTTGATCAATCTTTTAAGTTTGGACATTTTTTGCGGAAAGAAAAAGTCTACGCAATGTTTTGAAATGAACTGTCATCATTCTACAAAACTAGGCTGTTGCCAGCGGCTTTGTCTGTGTGTAACTCGAAAATTATCCCACGGAAACGTAATGCCGGGATTAAAAGTATCCTTTGTTTTTATCCCGGTTTATAAACTGTAGTTAAGTGTGAAAAGAGTACGAAATATGCATCCATCCGTTACCTATATTATATTGCCTCTGCTCCTGCACTTATTGAATCCCAAACTATTATTACAAGCTGAAACCATACATACGATCACTTTAATTGAAATTGGTTGGGTTGTTCCAGATATTACCGTGTACGAACAAGATATGTGACACGTGATATAATGACAAAGAATCCAATACACTAAACACCTACTTAGCATAATTAATTCATATTTTTATTTCATGTACTCCAATCTAATTTGAACTGCCTTCTATAACAACCATGTCATCAGATACAGAAGACAAAAAATGGTTAAATAATAAAATTCATATTGTTGTAGAAAATGCAGCAAGTACAACTAGTAGACAAAATGAAAATAATAGATCAAATGAAGCAAATGAACTAAATGAAAACACGCTAAATAAAAATGTCGTAGAAAAATACTTACAATCTATATTTAAACCGATGAATTTAATGGAATCTTTGTTTGTATGTGCTAAATACAGAATACGAGATAACATCATTAGTCCAAACAGTCATCTTTACTGCGTCATGTCAATCTGTGCCGCAATAATCTTGATGGCTATAATTTATGTCATGTTTTTCATGACATCAAACAGAACTGGACTCGATGTGTACGAATACTTCTTTTTGAATATCTATGACTTCATTTTGTATTTAATTGGTGGTTTCGTAGACGCAATAACCAAAATCAGACAACGTTTCAACAACATTTATTTGATCTTGAAGATTCAAAACGTTCATAGAATCCTTAACCTGAACGGAAATTCCTTCAATTATTTTATCATGTTTAACTGGGCTTGCGTCATTGCTATCAACTGCTTTCATGTCTTTTGGACGTGCATTTACTTTTATTTTTTCTATGAGATTGGTCTTGCCAATATAATATCTAGTTATACTTGCATTCGCTTCGACATGCACATGATATGCGCATCAAGGACTTTGAAGCTTGTCAATAAAACTCTCCAGTCTTGGATGAAAGAACTGCGCATTTCAGGATTTGTCAACGGTGTATCTGATGACCGGTACTGGGAAAGTATGTTTGTAAGTTATGTGGACATCTTACAAACTTTCGAAATATTTGAAAAGTCCTTCCATCAAGAGGTGAGATATTAATACGTATATAGCAATACAATGTATGCATTTTCTACAAATTATTGTTCATTGAAGTTTAGGATTTTTCAATCAATACGATTTTCGTAACACACACCGTAAGTTTTAATCGGTTTTCCTACGTACTTTATGTAAATGTTACAGGAATTTCTGAAGCTATTTAAAAAATTTGTAAAAGAAGTGTTTTACGCGAACAGGTAGACGGAGCCCCGCTGTGCGGTGCTAACGATACCGAACCTCGGTGTGCCCAAGAGTTGTTGATGCCTTTGAAAGTAGACGTCGAGGTTCGGAAGTAGGTTATGGAAAATGATATATTTCCGTAAACATGTACACTCTTTGATGTTTTTGCAAAAAGAAGTCTCGGCTCTCGGACGGCACGGACGTGTTTCTGTTTAATTTGCAAAAATATCAATAAACCTTGTATCCGATAATAAGTCATAAACCGTACATTACAAGAGCGAAAGTGGTGTCAAAAAGTGATTAAGTTACGACTATCTATCATCGCACATCAACGAGTGGCAGCGCGTCAGAGCAGCGCGTGCGCCCCCCGCTCCACCTCGGGTAAATGAGATAGTTGCATTTTTTATCCTCTTCCTACGCATACTCGAAACCAGCCAAGTCATTATGAGTGCCCGACGTTCGCCACAATCCAAGGACATGACAGTAGGTCAAAGTGGTTCTCAATCAGATTTTTCAAAGACTAGTGGTGATGAAACTGACAACCGTGTCTCGTATCGAAAAAGAAAAAGAGATTGCTGTGACATATTAACTGCAATAAACAAACTTCGAGATGAAATGATCGCATCACTGGAGAAAAACTTGAAACCAGTGCGAGATGACATCTCTCTTATGAAAGACCAGGTCAATGATATAAAAAATACAAGTGCAAAGATGTTAGCCGAACATAACAACATGAAAGCTGAAATTTCTGAACTGAAAGAAAATAACCTCACTGCTGAACTGAAGATAGCTAAGCTCGAAACTGAAATTAGTGATCTCAAATCCACATCATTAAAACCAAAACCAATACAAAACTGTGATTTCTCCAGTGAAAAAGTTATTAACGAACTACAGGAACGGACCAATAGAAGCAAAAACATAATAATCGTTGGCTTACCTGAACCAACAACACCTGATAAAGCCGCACGTCAGGCTGAAGATACGAATTCGGCCCAGATCATCCTTCAAAATGCATCGACCGAACATATCAAAATAACAAAAACAATTCGACTTGGAAAATTTACTTCAGAGAAAAACCGCTCACTGAAAATTTGCTTCGGATCATCTGAGGAAGCGAGAACAATACTGCGAAACAAAAATAAACTTCCAGATAACATAAAGGTATACTCGGACCAAACCCCCACCCAAAAGGCAATGATGAAAGAGCTCAGTCAAGAACTAATCCGTCGTAAAGAAAACGGCGAGACTAATTTAATCATCAAATATATCAAAGGCACCCCAAAGATCGTTCAGACTAATGATTCAGATCCAAAAACTAAAATATCCACCAAACATCCAAAAAAACTCAGACGAAACAATTAACTACCAGCTCTGCCATACCTACCAAGACCTGCCATCGTTTAAATCAACCCTAACTTTCTTCTACGCAAATGTAAGAAGCATAAAACGACATGGTAAATTCGACGAACTTCAATGCATAATAAAATCGATCAAATATACTACTCATGTTATTATATTAACTGAGACATGGTTCAAATCCAATGAAGACGCCGAACATTTCCAACTGCCCAATTATACCCACTATTATAATGTTAGAACAGATTCCAGGGGTGGTGGTGTATCAATTTATGTACATAACACTCTTAATCACAGCAAAGTGGATGAAGCATACGCCGGAGGAATCAACTACTTATGGATACGCCTCGAGAGACACGCTTTAAACATAGGAGCTGTCTACAATCCAGGAAACAATAACACGAGAGAGTTTCTCGAAGTATATTCATCGCAACTGGTTAAGAAACCCCGATCTATCGTTTTTGGCGATTTTAACATCGACCTCTTGACAAAAAACTCAAAAACTAAATACTACCAAGATTCTGTGAGAGAGTCTGGATACAATTTTCTTAATAAAATCCATGAAAACTACAGCACGCGTGAAACTGCTTCCACAAATACAATCCTTGATCACGTATGTACCAACCTTAAGGACAAAAACTTCCATATGGTCATTATTGACTCGCCCATGTCTGACCACAAGCAAATTTATCTAAGTGTAAAAAAATACAAGAGACCACCAAAGGCACGTGTAAAATACGAAGCGATCGACTATGAAAAACTAAACGACAACATCGCACTCACAGAATACTCGACAATTGACAACACTTACGAGAACTTCGAGAAATATCTAAAGTGTGGTATGCATGGTAGTACAACGGTCAAAACAAAAATCCTAAACCCACCGCGCCAAGACTGGATATGTAGAGAAATAACAGACAAAATTTCGAGAAGAAATGAAATATGGCATCGATTGAAACAAGACCCAAATAATGAAGAGTTAATGGAATGTTTTAAAACTGAAAGAAAGATAACAGCTGAAACAATTAGGAAAAATAAAAAAAAGTACTACTATGAGGCATTTAGTAAACATACCGCAGACCCTAAAAAGATGTGGAACTTAATAAATACATTGTCCAACAATAAAATCAAGTCACATTGCACTCCCCCAAAACTGCTAGCTGAATCTGGACCTATAACAGATGGTAACGAGATTTGTGAGACATTTAATCGCTTCTTTTCTACGATTGGTTCCACTTTGGCCAACCAGATACCTACACACCTACAACAACAGAAAACACTAACAGTGCCAGAAACCCAACCGTATAACAGAGAACTTATAAACTTCAGACCATGCCGAGCAAGCGAAGTATCCAATATAATCAAAAATCTTGATACAAACTGCAGTGCCGGTATCGACGGTATAACTACCAAAGTGATCAAATGCGTAAGTGATCTAATCGTGGACAAACTGACCGACTGTATAAACATACACCTTGCCAGTGGAATATTTCCAGACCAACTAAAAGTAGCCAAAGTCACCCCAATCCACAAATCTGGTGCCAAAACGGATCCCAACAACTATAGACCCATCTCAGTCCTTCCGATTATTTCTAAAATATTTGAAAGGGTCCTTTATGAACGCTTAGATGAACACCTCACCTCAATCAATTTCCTCTTTGAAAGACAATATGGATTTCGTGCACATTCTAACACCTTAACAGCAACCACAGATCTAATTACAAAAATACAAATGAACATTGATCAAAAAAATATATCGCTGGGCTTATTCATCGACCTTAAAAAGGCCTTTGATACAGTTAGCCATCCCATACTACTGCAAAAACTACGGGACATAGGGGTGTCAGGTGTAGCGTTTAAAATGTTTGAATCATACTTGAATAACAGGCTTCAGGTGGTTAAAATCGGAGAATACCAAAGTAAACCTCATAACATCACGTTTGGTGTTCCTCAAGGATCGTTGCTAGGTCCACTATTCTTCTTAATATACATAAATTCCATCCACAAGGTTCCAATACATGGGCATATTTCGCTATATGCGGACGATACCTGCCTGTTTTACTTTGGTAGTTCTATAGTCGACATGATAAATCAAGCCCAAGAAGACCTAAACTCATTGTCCGCCTGGTTTCAACAAAATCTTCTGACAATCAATGCGTCTAAGACCAGCTACGTCATATTTAAAGCCAAAAATAAGAAAATACCACCTCATCCACCTCTTACAATTGAGAACCAAATACTCGAACTCAAACAACACGAGAAATACCTTGGGTTAAGACTGGACTGTAATCTAAATTGGAAGGTTCAAATTGAACACATCAGATCCAAAATGTCATCTTTATTGGGCTCACTGCGGAACATCGTACATTGCTTGCCATATAGCGTACGCCAGACAATATACAACTCTCTGGTAAAGCCGCACATACTGTACCTAATCGAAATTTGGGGCAATGCACCAAAAACAAACTTAAAAGACCTACAAATTGCACAAAACAAAATGATTAAAATGCTTTTTCACTACGATTACCTAACACCTACAATTAAAATATACAAAGACACCAAACTCTTAAACATCAAACAACTCCACGCATATTGCACCTGCATACTTATTCAAAAAATACTTCATAAAACCATACATACACAAATTTCATTCATCAAAACACATCAGTTACACAACCGTAGCAGTCGTAGAAAAGACCACATCGTCCTTCCCCAAGTGCGAACCACACAAGGTAGAAGATCAGTTGTTTATGAGGGAGTGCAACTTTATAACAAATTACCAGACGAGATGAAGGGTGCGAATTCGATAAATATCTTTAAGACAAAACTAAAAAAATATTTGCTTGAAAACATCAACACTATTAACCTAACGTAACATAAAAAAAATAACAAATAATAACATACATGTAATAATTAAAAACCACAAACCTACATAATGAAAACAATGTTGTACTACTGATGGACTTATCTACGTTGTGGCAGCCGGACCGCACTCTTTATCCCAATGCAGGGTAGTTACGCATAGTGTCACAAAACTTAGTTTGTTTTAAGTACCTACAACTAGAAATTATTAACGGTACTTCTAAATATATTTTTGCAACTTTTTTATTGTTTACCTTGAATTTATATTGTGTGTCCGAGTGTCGAAGGACAATAATATTAAGATACAATGTATTCTCATGTAAGTGAAATGTAAATTTCTTTATGAGAATTAAATGTCTTTAACCAGATTTATACAGCCAAAAAGTTTCGTTTTTTGTTTTTTATTTTTTTTGTTGACTGTATATACATTTGTACATCTCTCCCTTTCTCTACATGCATAACACCAGGCCTGTGATCCACAGTATTTACATTGAGTGTGAAATTGTAATATTGACCATTATTACAGATTTTATTTTACATTGTACATACGTCCACTAATGCTTTGTTGGATATCTGGATACGTATAAAAATGAAGTCACCAGAGTATAACGATATTCAGGTAACTTAATATAATTTTTAAGCTATTGCATAGCTTCTATCGCGGGCCTTGAGCGCGGGGACCGAATCCAGAAATTCCGTAACGAAAAAACCTCACGCTCATTTAATTTAATTAAATTATTAATTTAATTACATTATAAATTTATTAAATTAATTATTAATTATTAAAATTAATTAATTAATAATAATTAATAATATTTTTTTTTAAAGAAATATTAAAAAATGTAACTTGAATTAATATCAAAGACTAAGCAATACTGCATGAATAAAATAAATAAATAAAATTATAATTGCATAAGTTGATACAAAATGCTATGCAATAGCTTTACCGCGGCAGTCCCCGATTGCCACACGTCTTTTTTATTTTATGCGCCGTCGTGTGCGTGTAACTCTAGAATTATTCCAAAAGAACGTCATAAAAGAATAAGCCCCTTCGTACACAACGCGACGCAAGTCTCCGATACCTTCCGACTTTGGTATCCAGGCGACTATCGCAATACAAATTCATAGAGGTTCGTACGCAGCCACGCGTCAATAGATATCAAAGTCGTAATACCGCATTTACATTCAGCCGTAGTGAGCAGGGAAATGGGCAGGGAAGTGGGCAGGACGAGTGTGTAAACGCAATACTTCTCATGCCACTGCCATTGCCACTCGCGCTGCCCGGTGCTCCCCAAAAAGGCGGTTTTTTGTGCGGAAGTCAAAGGACCGGCAGCGCGAGCGGCAGTGCGTGTTTACATTCTGCTCCGACGCTCAGTACTTGCCGAGCGCCTGGAGAAGAAAGACGTTCGTTTAGATTACTTTAGATCATCGAAATGCCATCCGAATGGAGCAATGAGATTACAATAAAATTCTTAGAACAACTGGAAACGGAATAAGTAATTTGGGATGTTAAGGATAAACAACAGAACAGTCTGTTATAACATAAGTTCTATTTCGACGGATAGATATCATCCACCATCGTCTACGACGAACATTATTTTTTTGTATTCGATATCTTTTTAAATATCGAACATAATAAATGTATCGCGAAAAGAGACAGCGCGGCCGCTGTAATTATTTCGACGTCTGCCATTGCCGAAACTTGAAAGCGAAGTGAGTGGTAGGGCAGTATGTAAACACACACTCCTCTCAATCCTGCTGCAGCACTATTTAGGGAATTATTGCCGGCAGCGCGAGGGACAGCGGCAGGGGCTGAATGTAAATGAGGCATAAGACATCGGAGAGTTGCGTTGCATTGTGTACGAAATGGCTAAACGGTATCCTACGTGTTATTCAAATCACATCAATATTCGTTCGATCGTTCAATCACGTGATAAATGCAATAGTTTGGATATTTGGATTGATGGATGAAAGTCCGTGCTTCCAAACTTTAGCGTTTATTTATGTAAGATTGGACATGGGCAATTAGGTTAGGACTATTGTAACGTACAAATATTTTAAAAAATTAGGAAGACATGCTTCCCGGGGCCTAAAGGCTAATTTTCAGCTTGAGATTCCAGAGATTAAGGGTTTTTTTCCAGAGATTAAGATTCCAGAGATTGAGCTTCCAGAGATTAAGGCCTTTGTCAAACAGACAAGCGATAGCGAACCGAACCGAATCCTGTCATATAAAAATGCGAAAGCGATCCGATACTCTATGTGACAGGCTTCAAACAATTCCATACATTACAAACAAAAACGCTACGCCACGCATTCGGTTCGTCTGTCAGTTTGACAATAGCTTAAGGGTTGTAACGAACCCAGTCTCTTGGGTACATTACAAGTTAACGTCTTTCTTTACTTTCCATTCCTGCAGTACAAGGTATACTTACCTGGTAATAAAACTTCCATTGTGTTGGCACAAGGCTTATAGACCCTGACACATTTAAGAAACTTAAATCCGGTTTTTGTCTGAAATTATATTCATCTCTTTCCTGCACCGCACCAAATTGAAGTTATGCCTTCCGCACGACAAGGAAGTCATAACATTTCTTAGCCACACTATAAATGAGGCGTATACAAAATGTTAAGACCTGGTATCCAACTCAACTGTTAATAGGGTTGAGGAGAAGTAATTATTGATGGCATTTACATTTTTAGTATGCTGGTCTTGCATTAATGGCTTTGACATGGGTGTTCAAGAACTTGAGTATACTTGCATCTTTGAGCGTGGAGTGCGAGAGGTTCTACTCGACTGTGACAGAAGTTCAATGTGTCTGCATTGAAATTTTAACTTCAGGAAGATGCTCAGGTAATAATAAACTTGATTATAATTCTAACAATGGAAAGAAAATCGTTTATTAGATCACGATATAAGTTCACGTACAAATATAAAAACTCAAATATAAAATAAAACTAAAAAGAAGAAAGATTGTGTGACTCGAGGCATGCAAATAGGCACAGCTTATAAGCATCATCGACGCTACGTGAGAAGAATACAAGACATTAATAAAATAAGACGAAAAAGAACATACACACATTCATCATGGAACAGGGCTTCATCTTACGAATTGTAGTTCGTGGTTTAGGACATAGCCAGGCTCCTTACACTCAGCACAGCAGTGGTGATGAAATAAATTACACAAAAAAAGCAAATGAAAGAAAAAAATATCAAAAAAAAAACAAGGATTTGACATCTACCAACCCGCATGAACCGTGGTGTATTACAAACCACTGCCACTCCTTCAGAGAGACGTGTGTCCCAGCAGTGGGAACATGGTAGGCTGATAATACTTGTTCTTATGCTTCCCAGAAACTCAAAAACGATTCTGCAAGAATATCCAGCGAGAGAAGAATGCTTCCTTCAGGAAGATGGGCGTGTGTGATCTGTTCTCAGTAGACGCAGAAATGATGGTGCAAGTGGTAGACTTCATCACAACGTACACCATAGTCCTATTACAGTTCGAATTTTTGTAAACTATCTTCACTTTGGTTCGTTTAAAATTAGATATCGTTTTTGTTGTACTTACTATAAGACTTCAAGCACTACGAGGAGTACAAGTTGTTGATTGACTTGACTTGTTTTTTAGTTGGTCAAATATTGGTTGATCGCACAATCTGGCAGCCAAATAGTTTCATTCCAAAGGCCGCTTGAACGACAAGTTGTAGTCACGGCTGCGTAATGCGCAGTATCCCTTATTATGATCCTAACTACAATTAATTATGAATGGTATTGAGATCTATCAATAAATTGTCGACAATGGGACTAAGTAGATTAATAAATGTTAAATATAATTATCAAAAACAAATACTTTAGAGAATGTTTTACTTTGTAGATTTAGACCGTGGTACTTACCACAAAAACTTTTAAACGTCTGTTGACCACTTGTCTAAAAAAAGTGTGTGCAAAACGGACCTTATTTCAACGTCATAATCTGACATTTTTTTAGACAAGTGTTCAACAGACATTTAAAAGTTTTTGTGGTACCAAGGAGAAAGTTTAATCTTTCAGAAATTGCTTACCTTATTGTAAACTAGCTGTTCCACGTGGTTTCACCTCCACTGACGTTTTCAATTGGTCGTGGTGTCATGTTATATAGCCTTCCACGTAATAAATAAACTATTCAACACAAAACAACAAAACATGGTTTCACTTCGAACCAGCAGCTCATTATGGGCCTACCACACGCACAAGCTTTACCACAGTTTTACCTGCGCAAGAAAAAACAATACACGGTAGCGATGGGGCGTTGACGGTTTTTCCGTCAACGAAACGTTAACGTTGATTCACGTTTGTCAACTAGTTAATCAACTAGTTAAATTCGTCAACGAGTTGAACGAGTTAACGTGTTCATCTCGTTAACGAATTTAACTGTCAACTTGCAACGTAAACCGTTGATTCATTAAACGTTATTTATCCAACGATTGCGCGTTGAATTTTAGAAACAAATTGATTCAATTTATGTATTGGAAAACATTTTATGTATAAATTAACATCTAAAAAACTTTTTCAAAAATAAAAATGTAACCGCCTTCAAAAACAACCACAAAAAAGGGTAAAATAACCTTCAAAACTTTTGTTACGGAAGTCGGTGACTTTTTTTTATTAATTTCATTGTATTTTTGCCACCGACTTCCGAAAGAAAAGTTTTGAAGGTTATTTTACCCTTTTTTGTGGTTGTTTTTGAAGGCGGTTAAATTTTTTTTTTTAAGTTTTTATTTTACTCTTTTCTTTCGGAAGTCGGTGACTTTTTTTTATTAATTTCATTGTTTTTTTGCCACCGACTTCCGAAAGAAAAGTTTTGAAGGTGATTTTACCCTTTTTTTGTGGTTGTTTTTGAAGGCGGTTAAATTTTTTTTTGAAAAAGTTTTTATTTTACTATTTTTATTTTAAATATTCAACCACAATTCTTTTCAAATACGAGTACTTACATCATTTTCTTACATGAGCACTAGATTTTTATAATACGTAACACCGGTAATAACATCGTTAAAATCTCTTACATTCATTCCCTATCTCCAAAACTACTAAACCGATTTTGATGATTTTTTTATTTACATTTTTCATAGAGGGCTGTTCGTTATACCTTTGCGTCTCAAAAAATAGTAAGTATATTTCAAATAATACATTGGGATTAGGTATCTGTATCTGTGGTAAACGTATGTAAACAAACTCCACCAATATTTATGTACTATTCTTAAAATTAATATTTCGAATATCAACTCGAAAATCAACCAAAAAACTCAACGTTGAAAATAACGCAAGTTTTGTAAATTGCTCAGCTCGTTGCGTTTGCGTTCTCGTTAATTCAACGAGACGAACGAGTTAAACTCATAAACGTCGTTGACGAATTCAACTAGTTGATTGACAGTTAAAGTTAATACGTTGACAGGAGATTTACGGTTGATTCAACTAGATCGTTGATTCAACGCTCATCCCTAATACACGGTCAGCAACCACAGATATAGATATACCTTAGCAGGGACCGAAACCGGTATGATCAATACGGGTATTTTTTCCGTAAACAACCTTTTTTTCTTTTACAGGTAATTTTAAAGATTACCTTTATCGTTAAAAGTGAATACATAACCAGTATTAATACCGGTTACCGAAATAAAAATTACCCCTATCTTGCACACTTCACACGTGCCGTCGGCAATAGTCACAGGGCGCGCATCGCATGTGTGTGTGACAAAGAGTCGTTATCTTTAGTTAACCGGTATTAAAACGGTAACCTGAATAGAGGTTACATTTTTCTTCGGTCTGGTTACCCAGATAGCGGTTACCTAAGTCTGAAAAATAACCAAAATTCTTCAATACCGGTACCGTAATTTATAAAGGTTTTCGGTCCCTGTACCTTAGTAACGCAAGTATCACGATCTGTATGAAAACCAAGCCAGCCATCTTTTGACTACCTTTTATGACGTCATAAAAACTATTTAGTCATGGGAAAACCAAATCGATTGAAATACGCCCCAGCTTAGTGTTGCCGCACACGGGCCACTGGCCACAACCACAAAATGCCGCCACGAGAAGCTAGAAGCGGCCACAGAGAAGCTGAAGCGCGCGACAGCCACTTGTGGACGGTGGTCGACACTTGTGGTCGCTGGCTGCTACTTTTTCAACCGACTTCAAAAAGAAGGAGGTTATTAATTCGACGGTATGTTTTTTTTTTGTGTGTTTGTTACGCGATTACTCCGCCAATTGTGGACCGATTTTCAAAATTATTTTTTTGTTCGAAAGGAGATACTTCAGGAGCGGTCCCATTGTCACCATGTCAGGATCTGATGATTGGATCCTGGAGAAATCGAGGGCAACCCTCAAACGTTTATAGGCCCACACATCGTTTTTCGCAAATTTTATGAAGTAATTTAAGTATTTGCGTATGGTAATCATCATCTCATGTGGCTGAGCTGATGATGGAAGGTACAACTCCTCTAGTAAGGACTTGGCATATAGGACGGTGGCAAAAAAGACAATGAAATTAATAAAAATAAGTCACCGACTTCCGAAAGAAAAGTTTTAAAGGTTATTTTACCCTTTTTTGTGGTTGTTTTTGAAGGCGGTTAAATATTTTTTTTTAAGTTTTTTAACCAATGTATTACTGAGGTAAGAGAGAGAGGGGTGCGGAATCGCACGAGTGGCGGCGTTTAGTGGCCGGTACAGGCCACATGAAGCGAGGGGCGGTGATTGTAGCGTGTGGCGGCCACCGGCGTCAAGCGGGAGTGCGGGAGTCCTTACGGTCCCCCCCTCGTCCCACAGCACAATTAACCATTTTAATATTAAAACTGACGTCCAAATAACAATGGACCGATTTAGACGAGCGCGAAAATGGCCACTTACGATTTTTGGTCGTAAACTAGCACGAATTTTTGGCATGCGAAGTAGTTGCTCTTGCGTTATCTATTATATTATTATAAGCCCGTGTCGTCACACTGCAGGGCAAAGGCCTCCCGTCCCTCCATCCACTTGTCTAGGTATATACATATATCTGTGTCGGCAGCACTGAACGCCCAATTGCGCAGGTTAACTGTGGTGAAGCTTGTGCGTGTGGTAGGCCCATTAGATTAGCGCGTTCAAAGTCTTCAGTTTTATAATATTAATTGGAGATGTTTGGTTCAGTTGCAAAGTTAATTTATCTACTGACATGTCTGGTTTTCTTTTCAGTGAACTAATACAATATTATTATAACTTTTTTTCTTTCCAACATAATATTATCGCTTTACTAATAAAAATATTATTCCTAACAGAACTTTTTAATTAATATTACCTTGTATGAGTTAGTCTTTTAATTAATCAATGAATACTGGCAAAATTAATTAATTAGTATTCCACTATCTTCAAGCATTTTATTTAATGCAAAACCGTCGAGTGCATCAAACATGTTTTTATATTCGAAAAACAAACGAAAATCTAAAATAAATAACGTTTTAATCAAAACCACACCAATGGTGGCATACAAGGAAGTGTTACTAAACAACTTGATAGAATTAGATTTACAATCATTACTTAAACCGTTGGAAATGATGCAAAATCTTTTCATCTGCGCAAAGTATTCTATCCTGGATAACTTCATCACTTCAAATAGTAGAAGATATAACTTTACTGGTCTTACCATTGCTCTTGCATTCTGCATTATAACCTTCGTCCGACTCATGGTTTCCATTGTCAACTTTAAGGGTCCATCCTCAACCCTTGGTTGGTGCAGTGTCTATGACTTTTTCTTCTTCTCTTTTGGTTTCATTATCAACTACGTCTCGAATATCATTAATTGTAACAAAAATACCTTTTTAATCTTGAAAATCCAACATGTGCACAGAATTCTCAAAATTGATAGAAAAGTTTACCAAAGATTAATTATTTCAAATTGGGCCTACGTCATTGCCTTAAATGTTCTTTATTTGGGAGGCACGGTCTATTTTGGTTTGATTTTCTCTTTTGGTAATATTCTCGACATTACAGCAAGCTATTCCAGTATCTCTTTTGATATCAACATCGTTTATGCTATCTTTTTTGTTAATTTGCTGAGAACAACGCTTAATGTATGGATTAGGGAGATGCAAGTATCAAGAAACGTTGAAGATCTGAGTAAAAAGTCTCATTTGGAAGTTATGTATGATTTGTACCTCAATATACTGGAAATTTTTAAGATTTTTCAGGAAGCATTTCGTCTATTGGTGAGTTTTTAATAATCACGCACATATGGCAGCAACCCATTAGCAACCTTTTGACGATGACAATAAAAAATCACTTCAATTTTGTCGGCGATGCAAAATCGATGGCGTAATTCGTCCACAGACACGCGTCAATGGATCACTAGTACTTACAAGTTCTTGCGTAAACTTTTGCATGGGTTACTTGCTAGCATGTAATACATTTTGTCTTTACTTTTAGCTAGTATTTTATATAATGCACACAGTTTGCCACGGATTAATGACAGCAGCGATATTAATACAAATGAGACAAATATTGGCAAATCATGAAGAAAACGTGAGTACAACATGTTTACAATTTTATAAAATTTTGTCCGCATCATTTTAAACATAGCAAATCATCCTTATCTACAGAGCCATATTTCTTATTTTCACTACAGAGCCATATTTCTTATTTTCATACAGTGAAAAATTAATTAAAACTTGTAAATATTTGACAGCTATTTCCGACGCTGCCAACTTTCAGAATACGCGTTCTTGAACTTTACTGGCGAATTGTAGGTGTAAAGTATTCTTCTGCGTAACCCTCTGGGGATAACCAGACGTGATAGATAACGTCTACAACTGTTCGGCTGACTCGCGGCCCGCTACGCGCTACGCTTCATTTCTCGTAGCACCGCTACGGCATATTGCTACGGGCTACGATACCCTAGTTTACCATTATTAGATTACTCACCCTTTTTTCCAGTTCGTAGTATTTGCAGTGACGTCACAATCTTGGCTGTTTAAGAGCACAGCTTTACAAATTATGCTGAGCATAGAAAGTGAGAGATTCTATGCAACTATGACGGAAGTTCAGAGCGTGTGTACTCTGCTTAGGAAATCAGGAGACTGGTCAGGTAATGGTAGCCATACACCATACTGCCTATTTGTCAAATCGGCATGATACTGCCAATTTGATCAGTTAGAATTGACCGTGTGTGGGCGTGGAATCCATCAAATTGGCATTACATGCCAATTTGATGGCATGACATGCCAATTTGATGGCGTGACATGCCAATTTGATAGGTCATCAAATCGATTTGACACAACGTCAAATCGGCAGCAGTGATGCCAACTTAGCAACTTTATAGCTAGATCTAGTTATTATTCGGTGACTGATAGCTACAAATTTATAAAATTGTAGCTGTCGTCACCGAATAATAACTAGATCTAGCTATAAAGTTGCTGAGTTGGCATCACTGCTGCAGATTTGAAGTTGTGTCAAATCGATCGTACGATAGGCAGTATGGTGTATGGTGTATATGGACGAACTGCCAATTTGAAACAATTGCAAGCGTCAAATCGATCGTACGATAGGCAGGATGGTGTATGGCTACTATAAGACGGCACGATTGACGTTGTAGCTGAGCAAATGATTGTTGCGATGTGTGTTGTGGGTCAAATTCAAAAGTAGTTGTAGCGGGTCTGTGTGTTAGTTTCTGCGAGTTCGAAAGTTTGTAAACGCATCCAGAACACAGTAGAAATTTACAGGATGAGGCAAAGTAAAAAAAAAAATTACCTTTTCGAAAGATAAACGTTCCAGGGTCACGGTTACCTATTAAGACAGTCCCGCGGCCCTGGCAGGCTTTGGTTCCGTCACGTGACGTTAAGGGGTGCCGTCAGAAAACTTAAGAGGATCGTCTACCGAGCGCTCGTCCATACTAAAAGAGAAAACGTTTTCCTGCCCCTAAATGTTATCCTATCTCAATGATTTTTTAGAATGCTTCTGACACAGTAAAAAACTAGGTTTATAGGTTTTCTTTTTTTCAAAAGTAACTCTTAGGCTCCTGTAACTTTCAAACTATTATAAAATTTGAAAAAAAGAAAACCTATAAACCTAGTTTTTTTAGTATGGCCGAGCGCTCGGTAGACGATCCTCTTAATTAGCTTTTCCCAACTATGTTGTGGTCCACTCCCAGTTGAACCGGATGCAGCTGAATATCAGTATTTTACATGGAGCAACTGCCTACCTTACCTCCACAACCCAGTAACTGGGTAATACTATCTTCTGACTAACAGTAACTATTTGATTAGCACTTTCGTCCTAGAAATCGTGAATCGCGGCCGATCCAACTGAGCAGCCATTTGAATGAAATGTTTAATATTTACAGATTCACAAAGAAGAATATGCAAGAACATACAGCGCCAACAAGTAACATCGTTCGAGAAGTTGACAGTCTTTTGTTTGTTTGCGATTGATGCCACATTGCCTTTCCAGATATTTAGTGTCGTCACTTCATATACCCTTGCTCTATTACAGTTCGACCTTTCTTGAACCGTTGTATTTGAGAAATAAAGTTTAACCTTTTAATACTTTTTAATGTTTGTTTTGTATTATTATTGTCACACTGCGTATAGGTACTAGTCACGGCTATATTAATTTGTACTCATTTTCTTTTTTATTATTAATTTTTATTACTGAAATATAAACTACTTGAACTAAACTGATACTAACTCTGTCATTGGACTCTTCATTTCTATTTTCAATATTGTAAAGGTAACAAACTGCAAATATACAATAATTTAGTAAATGTACGCAGTTTACAATGATGTAAAAAACCAATATAATAATTCATACTACTGTTAAATGTATTATTATTTTGATGTAAATAATTACCATTTATTAATTTAACCTAAAGGCAAAATTATTAATAAGCACATCGAAAGAGAAAGTTAAGTTTTATTGAGACAAGAATTAAAACCTTTTAGAAAAATAAAACAATTCGAAGCCAGAAGCATGGTACCAAGAAGTATCAAGAAAGAAGAAGTGAGTACGAAGACATAATAGAAACGACATCTTGACGCCAGAGAAAACAGTGTTTATTCCGCATAAATAGTTACTCAATTTACAAATAGACAAATTGCAGCAGTACAATAATGTAGTGAGTGAGACGAGCCATCAAACTTATTGGTAGAGTAGCGTCTACATCGAACAAACCACACGAGCTCATCTTACTGAAACTACGATTTTCCAGTATCACACTCTTGCAGAGACGTATTTGACTTACTGTAAAGAAAAAATATTGTGTTATAATATTTTAGTTACCTACACATTTATCTTGGGGATTCAACACTGTTCAACTTTTCGCAGTTGAGAAATTATAATTGAGCTGTAGGGAAAAGGCGTTCTTGCTACATGCAAACTTCCTCTAAGCATTACAAAGTTTGGGGTGCTAAGACAGGAAACCTCCACGTGCGCCCGTGAACTGGAATTCCCTCTCGGATACGTCAGGGGGGAAGACCAGTTTTTCGGGCCGGTGCACCCTGGGATGCGGGCAAAAACTCTTCCTTAGGCACTGTGTGCCTAAGGGGTCTCTTTGCCCGTATGCGAATAGCCTGTCGTGTGGACGCTCCAACGCGTGTCCCTCTGATCAGCAGAGGGCACAGCGGCGGAGCGGGCTTGCGGACGGTGAGTAATGGGTAGCTCGCCGTCCGACCAAGGACCAAGCCCGGGTCGGTGGCGCGTCGTGTTTCGCGCCAAATGCCTGCTGGGCTCGCGGGTTTTTTCTTAACTCAGGATACCGTGGTCCCGGAACGTAAAGGGCATCCGAAGGAACACGGGTGGATTTTAGTCAGTAAGAGTCTGACAGTCCCTTCCGTCCCATCCAGGGCGGGATGATTTGATGATTTTACAACCTAAAAAAAAAAAGCATTACAAAGCTTTCTTTGAGTAAGACTTTTTGACTAAGCATCAGTATAATTGAAGAGTGGTCCGAGTTCATATGAAAACCTTCCTCCAAGCTCAAGTAATTGGCGGATATGTTTTTGCATATAAAAAAATCTATAAGATCCGGTATCTTCTGGTGGTCAGTGGGCCAGTATGTTGGTTTTCCTGTGCTCATAACTTCACAACGTGTATCTTTAACTGCGCCTAAGAGCTGTCTTCCCTTAGTCGTAGTAAGTCTTGATCCCCAATGCGTATGCTTAGCATTAAAATCACCGCCTAGGATAAATCTCTGGCCTAATAATTCAAAGAGATGTAAATATCGCTCTTTTGTTATCATGTGCCGTGGAGGACAGTAAATGGCCGCTATGGACACGGGACAGTACCTGATTTTGACAGATATTGCCACGGCTTGAAGCATTGCACGAAGTGACTGATGTTCTCTTTGATAATAATCGCGCTGCCTCCTCTAGCAGAGTTGTCAGGGTGAAGCGAATTATATACAGTGTATCCTCTAAATTTGACAAAAGATTGCTTGGTGAAGTGCGTTTCGGATACCAAACACACGTCTATATTTTCTGTGTCCAGGACCGCCTGCAACTCATTTTGATGTTTCAGGAGCCCATTAGAGTTCCACGCCATTATTTTAAGGGTGTTATTCATTTTTGGTTATATAAAGTGGCTGTTTTAGTGCTAGACTCTAATTTCTCTAATCTCTTGTCAAATGAATTTATACATTTTAAAATCTGATTAATCTTGTCCCCTAAATTTAAAGGCTGAGATCTTGCTTAAAAGAGACAATGAAATTAATAAAAAAGTCACCGACTTCCGAAAGAAAAGTTTTGTAGGTTATTTTACCCTTTTTTTGTGGTTGTTTTTGAAGGCGGTCACATTATTTTTTGAAAAAGTTTTTTTACATTTTAATCATCACCATGCTCATCAGCTGACAACGTACATGCTAGGTTGATCGGTTCTGTAGTTTGGGCGTAACATACAAAAGCACATTTATAATAATTATTATTTTGGATTACTGATAAAAAGTTCTTACTGGAGCAGTTTCTGTTCTTCAGAAGCTGTATACACGCCGACTGTGCTTCATCAACAGTTTTATAGAACCTCTCGCAATTTAAACTTTGTACAAAATCAAGTACAATAGACTTGACCAGCCACACAATGGTAGTGACCCCAATCGTCTGTAAATATACTCGTAATTAAATATCATAACATTGCATCTTCTGAGGAGTGTTGGGTTAAAATGACTAATCAATGAAATCCAACTGGAAGGAAATCCCAACGCGCATAACGCAGGCTTAGAAGTCAGATCAGATAGGGAAAGAAAGAAAAGGAGTTATAGAGAAGTACCCCATAATGCACCCACATTTTACAGATACGTAACAAAAATAATTATAATAAAAATGGATGGAAAACCTGAAATCGAATGCTAAAGGTGCGTACAGACCATGTAAAATGTTAAATAACATGTGTTATATAACACTACAACTCTATGTAAAATGTTATATAACAATGTTATATAACATGTTATGTTACATAGTCTGTACGCACAGTAATAACAAGAAACAATTAAGAGCTTAAACTCTTAAAGGATTATTCTCACATAAATCATGTCAAAATTAATGGTATTATAACAAAGGCTTTGTAATAATTTTGGCGATCTAAAAAGAGCGTCCATGGAATTTCTTGCCCATTCTTCTCCATAGAGCCATATAGATCTAATCCACAGATCTAATCTTTGGAAAGGGCATCTTCGGTATTTTCACAGTTATTATGTCTTGTGACTGGGACTGTAGCTCTATAATTTTGTAGTGTTTAACTATATTTTATGTCTTTGACAATTCAAAAGTGCTTGTAACTGGCCTACTTGAAATGAATGCTTTGATTTTGATTTCGACACGCCAACTATTATTGTAGTATTAAGCTTAGCTATTTTTTATACTTACAGAATTCACTGACCGACCAAGTTCCTTCATGAGTTTAAATATTGTATGCATGAAGAACAGACTTCGGGAAAATGCATCCATCACGTGACATAATGCCTGTGAAAATAGACATTGCATTAGTATATAAATTTGCTGTGAAAGGCCACTTGGAACTGTATGTGTCCCAGCAGTATGGTCTATGATTGTTGGTGGTGATTGTAGTCCTAGACCAAGATTACTATCATCATCGTCAATTCATCATCTTTATGACCTTGTTCACTATACATGAAGTCAGCGTTATACTTTTTTCTCAACCTCCTGTGTCAGTGGTCACTATTGTATCTACACTATCATTTACATTTCCATTTAAAACTAAAACTAACACTTCGTAATAATAAAACTGATTGGGATTCCTTTGCGGACTACCTAGAAGAAGAAGTTGATTCAAATAAAAACTTAAAACTGAAGAAGACATAGATTCAGCCACATTCTACATTACCAACCTTATCCAAACAGCAGCTTGGCGTGCTACCTCAACGCTGAACACTTAAGTGAATAAAAATAATGTACCACTAGAAATAAGACATAAACTTAAGTCCAAACGAAGATTGCGGAGACAGCTTCATTTGACCAGAACTGAATAATCCAGAAAACACATTAATAAAGCAGCAAGAGAACTGGAAGAACTTATCCATGAAAACCAAAACACAATGTTTCTAGATAAACTCTCTAATCTATCCGTTCACAAACAGGATAACTATTCCTTTGTGGAAGATTACCAGAAACTTCAAAAGACCACACAATTTCATACCTCCGCTTAAGCAACCATCCGGATCTTGGGCAGAAAAGCAAGTGAGAAGGCCGAACTTTAAGCACTTTTCTGCGGTTTTCACTCCAAATGTGTCTTTGATGGCGGACTTTGAAGCAGAAGTTGACTATCTTAATAGTGACCAACAACTATCACCTCTGCTTAAACTGGTCACACCGAGAGAGCTGATACGAACGGTAAGAAATCTGGAGAACAATAAAAGTCCTGGATATGATCTCATCACAGGTGAAATACTCAAGCATATACCCAGAAAAAGTAAAGTATTTCTTACAATGCTGTTTAATGCTGTCTTTAGAGTCCATTACTACCCCAAAATGTGGAAGATATTACAAATAATGTTTAATACCTAAGGTGGGAAAACCACCAACCGAACCAATCTCTTACAGACCGATAAGTCTTCTTCCAATAATCTCCAAGGTCTTTGAGAAAATATTTTCACGTAGACTGAAACCAGCTCTGGTCAAAAATGGTATAATACCAGACCTCCAATTAGGATTCCGTGGAAAACACGCAACTGTAGAACACGTACATAGAGTGGTCCGCAAAATCAGACAGTCGTTAGAAAAAAAAGAATATTGTTCTGCGGTTTTCCTGGACATCCAACAGGCGTTCGACAGAGTCTGGCACAAAGGTCTTTTGTATAAAATCAAATCTTTACTACCCAACTCCTTTTATATGATACTGAAATCTTACTTAGACCAGAGAAAATTCCTAGTTAAGTAAAGAAGAACTGTCTAATCTATACGAAATGAAAGTATCAGTAATAAAGTATAAGTCCCACAAGTCTAGGTGCTCGGACCTGTGCTCTACTCTATCTATACTGCAGATTTGCCCAATACTGATGGTGTGACTACAGCGACCTACGCAGATGACACTGCATGTCTTACGAGTGACCAAGATCTAACGCAGGCATCACAAAAATTACAAGTCCACTTGAATAAGATTGAACTTTGGCTGAAAAATAGAGAATACGCCCCAACGTCAAGCAACGTCAACGTCAAGTCAGTACAAGTGACTTTCAGTCTTCGAATGGGCGATTGTGCCCCAGTCTACATGAAAAGTAATCCACTGTCAACCAGTAACACTGTAAAATACCTTGAACTGCACCTAGACAAAAGACTAACCTGGGCCAATCACATTAAGGCCAAAAAAAAGGCATCTACCTTTGAAATGAAAAGTTTATCTTGGCTTCTAGGGCGAAATTCAAAATTATTACTACGAAACAAAATACTTGTCTACAAAGTAATAGTAAAACCAATCTGCACCCTTAGCACGAATTTTCAGTATTTGAGACGTAAAGTAAACTGGAACTTTGACAATTTCAAACTGACAATTTTCAATGAAAAATTTAGTTCCTTCTCCGCACACCAGAGGCGCTGTTCCGTTTTTTCATACAAAAACGCTGTAAATACTGGAAAGATGCTGTAAAGTAAAAGAGTGAAAATTCGTGCTAAGGGTACTGGACTTACGGAAAAAAAATCTGGGGATCTGCCTGCAACTCCAACATAGAAATTTTGCAACGGTTCCAAAATGTATCACTTAGAACAATCTCTAGTGCTCCCTGGTTCGTCAGAAACACAATATAAATTCACGAGCACCTACCAAAAAGAAAGAATAAAGAAACACAGTAATGTCTTAACATTACTGTGTTTCTTTAGTCTTTCTTTAAATGATTTGCCATGTGTCAGATGGTTCTTGGCTAAGGCCAAGAACCTTCTGAATAGACAAGGGGAAACAGTCCGCTTAAAGAGATGGCAAATCCTGAACTTGGATCAGGGACTATGAAAACTTAAAATCACAACAACAAACCATATAATGTGAATGCTCGATGGATCATCACAAAAACTATCTCGAACCAAGACCTCATTTGATTATGACTATAAGCCGATGGTAGATCTAAAGGGAACATAAAAAAACTATCATTTACTCCAACATCTGTAATTTCATTCTTCACAATTTATTCAACAATAATTATTAACATTAACCGTCTCATGAATTGCATTCATCGGTTCGGAACACAATCATAAACATACAAAGTCAAACGAATTAGGATTCGTCTGACTTTATTTCAAAAAAAAAAAAAAAAGGCATGACTATCATCATCATACATACTCTAAGACGTAAAAATAGTCAACAGAAATAAAGTCATAATATTCCACAATATTAATAATATAAATATTATAATATATTTATATTATTAATATTGTGGAATATTGTACATGTATGATGATGATAGTCATGCCTTTTTTTTTTTTTTTAGCGTGGTAAAATCATCAAATGAGTCCTCCCACCCCGGGCAGGGCGGGAGGGACTGTCAGACTTCTACTGACTAAAATCCACGGTGTCCTTCAGTAGCCTGTTATGTTCCGGGGTCACGGTAAGGAAATAATCCCGCGACCCCGGCAGGCTTTGGCCCTCTGAGAGGGGGCCCCGTCATTATGCTGACGCTCTTTGAGGCGCGCGTGGGACACAACGCACCGTCGACCCGGGCATGGTCCATGGTCGGGCAGCGAGCCCTTTACTCGCTGCCCGCATGCCCGCGCCTACGGTGGCCGGAGATCGTCTGCCGACGTCCGACGCCGCGGGCGCCTACCACTGCGGTTGGGGCGGAGGGAGGACGCTGTCCTCGCTCTCTCGCGGCCCGCCTCCTCCTTCACGAGCATTACTGCTTCGCAGAAGGAGGCGACCGCTTCCCACTCCGTCTCGCCCCGCAACATGGCCGCAACCAATGCCGGGCGCGAGAGGTCTCCGCCTATCGCCGCCGTGAGGACACGTCGGTGCTCTGCCCAAGCGGGGCAGTCTTGCACCGTGTGCTCTACTGTGTCCTCCGGGCGATCTTCGCAGTGGTGGCACCCGGGCGTTTCCTCCTTCCCTATCAGACACAGGAACCTCCCGAAACTTCCGTGTCCGGTGAGGACCTGCGTCATCCGATAGGTCAGGACGCCGTGACGTCTCTCCAGCCACTCCTCAAAGAGGGGTTTTACCGCCGCGATTGCGGCGTGCCCGATAGTCATGCCTTAGAATAACTGTTAAAAGATAAAAACATAAATCATCTAAAGGATTACTTTCCATCAACTTACCAACACCTGAAAAATTGTCTTGTATAGATTGTAGGCTTCTAAAATATTTTGATATTTTTCAAGCAGTTGATGACATTGTTCATCATTGTCTTCTTCGTCATTCATCTTCAGAACATCTTCAATCCACTTTTCGAGATATTTCCTTAACAATACTAGAACTCGACCAGCTATCATTAAATTAATATCAAGTGCGAAAAATGATATATCAGTACACATATTAAGTAAATATAAGGCAATGTTCATGTTATGAAGTGAGGAGTAAAAACCTACGGTTACAAAAATATCACCGAAGATAGTAATAAATATTGAAATCCAGTTCCAAATAATGTAAGGCAGAAAATATTTGCTAAAATTAATACTGCTATGGATAGTTTGGATCTTCAGAATAAGACTAACATTATTGTGCTTGTGGACGATATCCAGAATAAATAATATTGTAAAAGAAAAAGTATGGATTATAGTAAATAAAGTCAGGACGAAGACATATACGACGTCATCGGAAGCGGTGAAACCTTTTGCAAATATACCCCTGTATAATGCAGAGTACATCCGATAGATACTCATTGAATTAAAAAAGACCATCCGGCAAAACGATAACAGAAATAGGCATTTGTTTTGGTTGGGATAAAATATGATTGTTATGAACTTCATATTTTGGGCTCAATAAAATACTCAGCGGAAAGTTAAAAGAACGAACTATTTCCTTAACTTCATTTTCGATTCGATTGTTGGGTAGCACTTTAAATGATTGCTTTGGTAAAATTTCACGTTTTTGTATCGTAGTTATAATTTTCATCTTTTTTTCTGTATTTTGATGACTAAGTTCTAGCTTGCTTTGTAAAGTAATGTCTTAGTAAGACTATTTAACGAAGAAATGTAATAAATTCATTTGTTCATATTTTGATGTTATCAATGCTAAGGCAAATGATTAATTGTGGTCTTAATGTTCTATTTTAATAGATCAAAGTGATAACAAGTGTCTCCTAAAAAGTTAGTTAAATACTTTTACTACCTTGTCACTAACAACCCTCTGGTAAGACACTAACTAAAAGTGGGTACTGTGGCACCATTTAAAAAAGGTGACGAGACAAGAATTCTTTTTCTGTAATTTGTAAACCAAGTGTCATACGTTTATTTTTAACCGACTTCAAAAAAAGGAGGAGGTTCTCAATTCGGTCGGTATGTTTTTTTTTTTATGTATGTACATCGATTACTTCGAGGTTTCTAGTCCGATTAGTGTCATTCTTTATTTGTTCGATGCAATATACTTGCAGTGTGGTCCCATAAAAATTTCATCCAATTTGGTTCAGTACTTTTTATTTTGTGAGCATTTTTATTGATTTCGGCTACTTGGATGACATTAGTTTTTGCGTGTTTGTTACGCGATTACTCCGCCAATTATAGACCGATTTTCAAAATTATTTTTTTGTTGTACTAGGGATCGTTCAACTTATGGAATACTGCAAGTTTCATCAAAATCTGTTCAGCAGTTTTTAAGATAGGGAATTTTATTAGCATGTGTACATGAGCGATGTTAATATCGGTGCCTCGGATTACAAAATTCTAGTGCTCATGTAAGAAAATGATGTATTTGACAAGAATTTGGGTTACCTAAATATCTATACATATAATAAATTTGTAGAAAAGTGGTGTCTGTACAATGGAAATATACAAAAAAAAAGTAGCAGGGGTTGTTATTTTATCGATGCCGAACCCGAAACTGTAATTAAAATTTTTTTCGTCTGTTTGTCTGTTTATCTGTGTGTTTGTGCACGCTAATCTTCGGAACTACTGGACGGATTTGAATGATTTTTTTTTTGTTGTATAGGTATTAAGTTCGATTAACATATAGGCTATAATTTATCCAGGAAACTTGAACACCTGATGCAGAACTGCAACAGACCTGCAAAGACCTGACCCTATAAGAGATACAAAAATGATGCCATAGCAAAAATTGTTCCACGTGATGAGCATTTTCTGCTGAGAGAATAAAATTGAAGATCCTGGACACCTGATTGAAGTTCCACAACTTCAAGAGCCCAGCTACACTATAACATAAACAGGAATGACGCCTTAGCAAGAGTTGTTCAGCCTGATGAGCAACTTCTGTTGATGTATAAAAATTGAAGATCTGGAACACCTGATGTGGAACTTCAAGAGTCCAGCTACACTATAACAAATACAGGAATGACGTCTTAGCAAGAGTTGTTCAGCCTGATGAGCACCTTCTGTTGATGTATAAAAATTGAAGATCTGGAACACCTGATGTGGAACTCCAAGAGCCCAGCTACACTATAAAATATACAGGAATGACGTCTTAGCAAGAGTTGTTCAGCCTGATGAGCACCTTCTGTTGATGTATAAAAATTGAAGATCTGGAACACCTGATGTGGAACTTCAAGAGCCCAGCTACACTATAACATATACAGGAATGACGTCTTAGCAAGAGTTGTTCAGCCTGATGAGCACCTTCTGTTGATGTATAAAAATTGAAGATCTGGAACACCTGATGTGGAACTCTAAGAGCCCAGCTACACTATAACATATAAGGCAATGACGTCTTAGCAAGAGTTATTCAGCCTGATGAGTGCTTTCTGTCAACGTATAAAAATTGAAGATCTGGAACACCTGATGCGGAACTCCAAGAGCCCAGCTACACTATAATATATACAGGAATGACGTCTTAGCAAGAGTTGTTTAGTCTGATGGGCATTTGCTGTTGTCTTACAAAAATGAAAGATCTGGAACGTCTGGAATCGTCTCGCGCATCCCGTTGTTTTCCCGTCCCCAGGCTCCTAGAATTCGACATCAGACGTTTCAGATCTTCGATTTTGACGACCCCGACTGCTGGCATAAGCAACAGGATCCGCGTACGAAGTCGCGGGCAGAAGCTAGTATAAACTAAAAAGAGTAAAACAAAAACTTTTTTCAAAAAAATTTAACCGCCTTCAAAAAGAACCACAAAAAAAAAACCGGCCAAGTGCGTGTCGGGCCACGCACAGTGTAGGGTTCCGTAGTTGCCCATAAAATACTTATGCGAACTAACTAAACTGATTCGCTGAATTTAATTTTAAAAAGAAGAATTTTCAAAATCGGTCCATGAGTCTTTGAGAAATCGGGGAAAACACATAAAAAAAAAGATTACGACGAATTTAGAACCTCCTTTTTTTGAAGTTAGTTAAAAATAGTTGACGATAAAAACCTACCTATCCCCAAAAAACATACCGTAAAAACATACCTATCATATTAAAGCTGTAAAAATAAAGTTGACAAACTTACATATGCAGTTGAAGTAGATGTTCTCCGATACATTTTGTTTAAGAAAATATGTTATCCAAGTACATTTTATAAGTTGGTCGACTATTACTCGTAAAGTTGTAAAGCCTACTTAGTCATGATAATTTTCTTTTAAACTTCGTTATATATACTACTATTGTGAATTTTTTCACACCCCCAAACATTACCGTTTAGCTGGTAGAGGGGGGGGGACGGACGGACGGACATGGCGAAACTATAAGGGTTCCTTGTTGACTACGGAACCCTAAAAACCGGCCAAGTGCGTGTCGGGCCACGCACAGTGTAGGGTTCCGTAGTTGCCCATCAAAATACTTATGCGAACTAACTAAACTGATTCGCTGAATTTAATTTTAAAAAGAAGAATTTTCAAAATCGGTCCAGGAGTCTTTGAGAAATCAGGGAAAATACATAAGAAAAAAGATTACGACTAATTTAAAACCTCCTCCTTTTTTTGAAGTTAGTTAAAAATAGTTGACGATAAAAACCTACCTATCCCCAAAAAACATACCGTAAAAAAAAATGCCGATTAAAGCTGTAAAAATAAAGTTGACAAACTTACACTTGCAGTTGAAGAGCATGTTCTCCGATACATTTTGTTTAAGAAAACATATTATCCAAGTACATTTTATAAGTTGGTCGACTATTACTCGTAAAGTTGTAAATCCTACTTAGTCATGATCATTTTCTTTTAAACTTCGATATATATACTACTATTGTGATTTTTTTCACATCCCCAAACATAACCGTTTAGCTGGTAGAGGGGGGGGGACACTCGAATCGAGCAAAATTTAGCACTTTAAAGCTTAATATTTCACAAACGATTTTTTTTATCAAAAAACTGTTAATGGAAACTATCATTATTTTTTAAAGGCCTATTTAATGATACCCCACACTAAGGGGTACGCGAGAAAAAAAAAACCTCACTTTATGTGTAAGTACAGGAGGTACCCTAAAAAAAATCATTTTACGAGATTTTATTTTACCACTTTTTCGGCAAACAAATATTTACACCAAATTACAGCTCTCTAGTACTGTGCGTCTCTGAGCTAAACTGCGGACAGACGGACGGACGGACGGACGGACGGACATGGCGAAACTATAAGGGTTCCTTGTTGACTACGGAACCCTAAAAAAGGTAAAATAACCTACAAAATTACTTTTCTTTCGGAAGTCGGTGGCAAAAAGACAACGAAATAAAAAACAAAGCCACCGACTTCCGAAAGAAAAGTAATTTTGTAGGTTATTTTACCCTTTTTTGTGGTTGTTATAAATATGCTTTGAAAGACAAGGGAGGTTTTCAGAAAACTTCAAAACAGAAACTATATGATACTTGCTTTGCCAAGATATGATTATTTTAATAACAAACTCATATTCACTAGATTCAGTCGTTCATATTCTATCAGAAAAGTATAAATTCTAAGTGGTGAGTATCGTACTTTCTAACAATAATCACTTAATGAGGGAGAGTAGAAATTTTCGAAAAATCTTTAAAGTTCCAAACCAGTCAGTTTGGACCCCAAGTACCGGTCCGCTAGATTGATATAAGTTATAGAACAACAAAACCGCACTCGCTCATTCGTCTAATTAATAACAACAGCGATTTTTGAGCCTTAGTTCGTTATAATAAAGCCTGGTTATTAACATAGGATAGAAAACACAGTTCCAAGATATATTAAACATCGTTTATTACAAAAAAGCAAATTGTAGCAACACAGCAATATAGTTAGTAAGAAAATACATCAGATTTAATTGTAGAACAGCATCGACGTAGAACAGTCCACACACACGTATCTTGCTGAATGATGCTCGATGCAAGCGAAGTACGTTCTTGAACAGCTTTTTTTTTCATCTGTCAAATAAAATAAACGTCATATCACTTTATATCGAATAGGAAGGCCAAAGAAAAGATGGATGGATTGTCTAAGGAATGTTATGAATGAAAAAGGAGTAGATGATACTGTGACATAATTATATGTGATAGGGGAGAATGGAAGAAAAAAACGTGTTGCGCCGACACCAAGTAAATGATAAAGGCGAAAGATGATGATCACTTTATATCGATTAGGTAGGTCATACCTGAGGGCCATTATGCCAAAATGAATGCCAAATAATCGAATATCAATTGATCGCCCACTAGACATCTAAAATAATAAATACATAAGGGACTATGTAAGCGATTTTTAATAAATTTCTCAAAAATCTCCACCCAAGGTGGAGGGGCAGGGACTGTTACACCCGTACTTGCTAAAATCCAACTAGTTCTTTCATTATAATCATGTCATAAACCAATTCAATACTTATACGGTAAGTAGGGTTCACTCAAAAGTTTAAGTTACTTTTAAAGAGGCTAAGGCCCTTCGTACACAAGGCGACTGAAGTTTCCGATACCTTACGACTTCGGTATCCAAGCGGCTATCGCAATACAAACCCATAGAGGTTCGAACACAAGCACGCGTCAATGAATACCAAAATCGTAAGGTATCGGAGACTTGCGTCGCCTAGTGTACGAAGGGGCTAAGACTTAAGACCTACAGCAGAGACGGACGCGAGAGGTCACCGCCGGTGATCGCAATGAATGTGATCTTGAATATTTATTGATCCACGCGGTTGTTGACATTATTTAACCACAAGCTCTATCTTCTAGAAAATTACCTGAACAATTTGACATCAAAATAGTTGCAGATGAATCTTGAGCTTTCTGGACAGCTAAGTAGAATTTCTCAAATCCTTTGGTCAACATTGTTTGGTAGATCAAATCCTTCACAATCCACATAACTGTGGATAATCCCCACAATTTAACAATCGTCTGTAACAAAATTGAAGTTTATTTAATTACGCCTGTTTTTGGTAGAGTAGAGATGAATAGGTCATTCTACGCGTGCTATTTATTGGACAGTGTTTTTATTTTTAATTTATAGACGGGTTTGTTTTTAAAGGGCAACTCGCTGTCCGACCATGGACCATGCCCGGGTCGACGGCGCGTCGTGTTCCACGCGCGAGTTAAGGAACCCCAACCTACCCATATTAGCTTTGTCAGCCAATAAGTATTTACTAGATTATTATTTCCCAATTTCCCACTGCGCGATCAGCATTTATAATTATCTAGAACATGCGTCGATCTGATCACGTTGTGCATGTACTACGTTAGCAATTAAGTTAGTATATAAGATCAATATTTTATTAGATTTAGTTAATTACTGTTTCGCTGTAACTCTGTCGGAATAAAGTTATTTTTTAAATACTTCCGTTGTCGCTTACTTAATTGGCGCAGCCGGTAGGATCTCTGTAGTCAGTTTGCCGTGTATACAATTCTACGTGGAGCAGCCGACGTCCGTGTCTACGGTTTAGCAGAGATCGCCGAACAAATAAATTCATTAAGAAGCCACTTCGAGTTACGGAAGAGGACCAGCCACAGCAGTAATTCAGGGAGCATGGAGCTAGCTGCGGAATTGTGAGTAAATCTTTTTCACCTTCCTCTCAGCTCTTCCATCTATAGCCCAACCTTGTAATAGTCTATATGTGTGTGTATTATTAGGGATTGGACAACGCCGTAATAATATCTGCATAGACTTTAGTTGTATTAATATTTTAGAGTAGTGATATTTTAGTAGCACATTAGGATTTTTTTTCTTTTTGCCTTGTTACTTTCATAACTTTTCACAATGGAAAACGTAACCCGTGTTCCACAGGAATTGGTTAACATCATACCAATATTCAGTGGGGACACCAGAATGTTGCCTTTATATATAAAAAAATGCGAATACATTTTGTCTACGTTCTTAGGAACCGCAGCCCAAAATGAATATTTATTTCATGTAGTAACAAGTAGGTTATCGGGCGAAGCAGCCAGTTTGGTAGGCGAAAGAGAATCTATAGGTACGTGGGATGAGCTGAAGAAGTTGTTAAACCAACACTTCGGTGATCCACGCACAGAGGATTGTTTAGCAATGGAGTTAGAATCGTGTAGAATAAATAAAGGTGAAAGTTATTTAGATTTTTGTCATAGAATACAGCGGATGAGAAGTATTTTATTTGCTAAATTATCAGAAACTATCATTGATGACTCTCTACGTAAGGCAAAGCAAATAATTTATAGTAACAGAGCAATGAATGTTTTCTTGTTTAATTTACCACCATTTCTAGTTAGATTAGTTCGTTTGCGCGACGTCACAACATTAGAAGATGCATTAAAAATAGTTTTAGAAGAACAAAACTTCCAGGCAGTCTATGAGTCGAAAACAAACGACAGGCGTAATATTAGTAGAACTAACAGGCCCAATTTGCCTAATAACCAAAATGCATTTGAATCGAATATTCAAAGGAAAGATTCACATAGCATATCAAGTACAAATGTACCGAATAGTGCTACAAACAGCACATCTACACCGAACAATTCGCATCAGCCCAGATTTTTTAAGCAACATAATAATATTCAAAGAAATCAAGACAATTTTAATCGTACAAACAACAATAATAATTCGTCACCGCAGTCAAGTAGGTCATCTGTGCCGGTTGCACAACAAAATCAACAGTTCGCGGCACATGCACCGGGCATGCCGTCTTTTGCAGCGCAAGCATCTACGTCGGGTGCGAATACTGATGTCACTATGCGTACTGCAAGTTCGCGACGTGTTAATTACATAAATAACTCTAGTAATAATGAACAGAGTTCAAGTAATTCGTACAATGAGTGCCAAGAATTTTCTCCTGAAGAACCCGGGGCGGGAAATTTTTGCATAACGGCCTCTACCATAGAGAACGAATAAAAATAAATTGTAATAAACGCTTAAATTTACCACATATAGCTATACCAGAATTAAAGGCAGTTTTTATGATAGATACGGGAAGTGTTAGATCGTTTATAAGTCCGTATATAGCGAATAAATATTTTAAAGATTATTTACAGTATGAACCCTTCGAAGTTGTTAGCACTCACGCATCGAGTGTTCATAGTGAAACGGCTATTATCCCATTACCGATTACCTTTGGAAGTAAAGAGTTCCATAAGTTTTATGTCTACAGTGTTGACGATAGGTATGATGGGTTAATAGGTAGCAATTTGCTGAAGCAATTACAGGCAAAGATTAATATGGAAAATCAGATATTACATTTCAAAAATACTGATATTCCTATCATTTATTCACCGCCTATGAGAGAGGTATATAATCTACCATCTCGTAGTGAACTTAGAGTAAGGCTCCCGGTCAACTTACTGGACGGGGAAGCTGTGTTAGATTTTAAGCAATTTACGGAAGGGATTCGAATGCCCGCCGCATTAGTTACTTGTATTAAAGGCTATGCAACAACTGTTATTCAGAATTACAGCCATGAAAATAGAAAATTAGTAGTTACGGGACCTTTTCAAGTGGAACCATACATACAAGACCCATCTGTTAGTGTAAATTTCATAGATAATAATATAGAAGTGGACAGATTGCTAACAAATAATTTAGAAAAATTACAGTTAGATCATATGAACTCAGAAGAACGTACGGTTATTGAGAGACTTTGTAAAGAATACAAAGATATATTTTATTGTGAAAACATTCCGTTAACCTTCACAAATCAGGTTAAACATAGAATAAGAACAAAAAATGAAGATCCAATAAACATTAAGGCACATAGATTGCCACCTATTCAAACAAAAGAGATCAGGAGTCAAGTTGAGAAAATGTTAAGGGATAACATCATCCAGGAATCTCATTCTCCCTGGAGTGCTCCCGTACATTTAGTGCCGAAAAAATTAGACGCATCAGGTCAACAAAAATGGAGAATGGTAGTTGATTATAGACGGCTCAATGAAATCACAATTGATGATAAATACCCTTTGCCCAACATAAACGATTTATTTGACATGCTAGGTAATAGTACCTACTTTACAACTCTCGACCTAGCTAGCGGGTATCATCAATTAGAGGTCCAGGAAGAAGATAGAGCTAAAACCGCGTTTAGCACACCCTCAGGTCATTATGAATTTAACAGAATGCCGTTTGGGTTAAAAACTGCACCCGCAACCTTTCAGCGAGCGATGGATAACGTCTTACGAGGCCTTCAAGGCTTACATTGCCTAGTATATCTTGATGACGTCATTATTTTTTCTAAAAGCTTGCCTGAACATGTAGAAAAACTTAGAGCAGTTTTTGACCGCTTCCGTCAAACAAATTTAAAAGTTCAATTAGATAAATCTCATTTTCTTAGAAAGGAAGTACTCTACCTAGGGCATACTATTACGAGTGAAGGTTTGAAACCAAATAACGATAAAATAGACGCTGTTCTTAGGTACCCTATACCGGAAACGGTTACACAGATTAAAAGCTTTTTAGGGCTAATCGGTTATTATAGGAAATTTATCAAAGATTTTGCCAAAATAACTAGACCATTAACAGCTTGTCTAAAGAAAGGTCGCAAAATTGTAATTAATGAAGAATATAAAGAATGTTTTGAGACATGTAAAAAGCTTTTAACAAATGCACCTTTGTTACAATTTCCTGACTTTAGTAAAACTTTTATTTTAACCACGGATGCATCCAATTTTGCAATCGGGGCTGTATTGTCACAAGGAACAATAGGCTCAGATAAGCCTGTAGCCTATGCTAGTAGAACCTTGAGTGACACAGAAGTAAAATATAGCACTATCGAGAAGGAACTTTTAGCCATAATATGGGCAGTTAAGCACTTTCGACCGTATTTGTATGGTAATAAGTTTACCATATTTACAGACCATAGACCATTAGCTTGGCTGTATTCATTGAAAGAGCCCAATAGTAAACTCACGCGATGGCGGTTAAGGTTGGAAGAGTACGATTTCGAAATAAAATATAAGAAAGGCCCTCAAAACACGAACGCAGATGCTTTATCTAGGATTAAGATTAATGCAATTGACGACGATTTAGATTCAATATTCGTCAATGTAGGAGATAGGCATGAACGTATACAAAAAATTATAGAAAACGAATTGCGAGACCTCGAAACTCCAATAGAAACGATAGAACTTTCGGATTCTGATGATGGGGTCACTGCCAACTCAGTTTCAAATAGAGAACACGAAGGCATTCCTATTTTAAACGAAGCTGTCGATACTAAACCAAAACAGATTTTAATTCATTCATGGTTTAAAAATAAATTAGCCGTAAAAGATATTTCTAATAATAAACAAAAAATTCTCGAAGTTCACTTACCGACAAATAATGATACATTAGTTAAAGACTTTTTGAAAGAGTATATAGACCCGAAACATAAGTACTTTATATACTTCGAACATCCATCTTTTAGAAAAACTTTTTCAAGCATGGTAATTAAGTTATTTAAAAAGGATTCAGTTAAATTAACCGAGTGTACAGAAAGAGTTATAAATTTGACAGGATCTGAAGAAGATCAAAAAGAAGTTATTTTAAAATACCACGACGGGAAAACATGTCATAGAGGTATTAAAGAAACTTTAACCAAACTTAAAAGACATTATTGGTGGGCAAACATGAAAGAGACAGTCACGGCAATCATAAATGCTTGCGAAACATGTAAACGCATGAAATATGATAGAAAGCCGATTAAACCCCACATTCAATTAACACAAACCCAGGATGCCCCCTTTCAGGAAGCTTTTATGGATTTATTATATATAGAAAGTAAATATTATTTAACTATAGTGGATGCATTTAGTAAGATAGCACAAGCCATAGAGGTACCGAATAGGAGTACACCAGAGATAGTTAGGGCATTGATTAAATATTTCAGCATGTATGGTTTGCCTAGGAAAATTAGTTGCGATTCCGGTACAGAATTCAATAATACTTTGATTAAAGAAATGTTAAGCTTATACAAAATTGAACTTCATATTGGGACACCAAATAATCCCAGTTCAATGGCAGTAGTAGAAAGATTTCATTCTACAATTATTGAGATTTACCGTATTGCAAAATACGATAAAAGCGATTTAGATGCAGCATCAGTTATGACTTATGCCATCATGGCTTATAACAATACCATCCATTCAGCAACAGATTTTACGCCGTTTGAACTAGTATTTGGTCACACTTATTCAGATAACGTATTTAACGTGGATAGAGAGAAGAACTTAACTCAGAAATTATTGTTAGATCATAGAAAACGCCTTAAAATACTTTATGAATTCGTATCAGAAAAATTAGAATCCGATAAAATTAAAGTAATTAATAAAAAAGGTGGCGAAACGACACCGGTAATTGAACCAGACGATAATATTTTCATGAAAGACACTAGGATTAGAAAAGCTAAAGAAAAACCGCGTTATGAAAAAGCGAAAGTAATAGGCGAAGTTGAAAGAAATATAGTGCCAGTAGAAATAAGGAAAAGGAAAACTAGAGTAGCGTTAAAAAATGTAAAACGTCCTCCACAGATCATGCCTGGTACTTCTGGTACTAGTGGTGCCAACATTCACGCTGGACCTCCAAAACCTCGGTCAGAATCCGGGGATAGCAGCGATAAAGCAGGGAGTAGCAGTGAAGAGGAATAGTTATTGGACAATATATAAAATTGTAGATTTAGAGTCATTAGACTTACAAATAAATAATAATATTCGGGATTTTATTAATTTGAAAATTAAAATTAAGGAAAGTAGTTTTAGTAATGAAACTATAGGAATAGAAAGTCAAATAGAATATCTTATAAAACTAACCAAGGATAGATTTTTTCAAATCTTACCTTTCCATTATAGAAATAAAAGAGCTTTGTTTAATCCATTAGGCTCACTTGTAAAAGCTATTTCAGGAAACTTAGATGAAGATGATGCAATTAAATATGATAGAGAAATACAAATGATACAGAACAAAGAGCATGTAGTCGAACGTAAAGTATCATCAATGCAAAAGGCTTTTGATAAATTAGTAAATGACTCCGAAATAATAAATTCAAATATTAAAAACTTGGGTTTACATACCAATGAAATGGAAAAATTAGTTGAACATGAGTTCAGGTTTAACAAACTCTTCCATATATTGAATACTATGTATCAAATTTTAAATAACTTTCGAACCTGTTACGAAAACATACAAGAAATTGAGACGGCAATAGCCTTTAGCAAATTAAATACATTACACCAATCCATTATAAATAGTACAGAATTATATAAAACGTTAGAAGTCATTGCGCAACATGCTAGAACAATATATCCAGTAAGCAAACGTAATTTAATAAAATTAGAACGTAATATCATACTTAAATCATATATAAATAACAACAAGTTAGTTTTTGTTTTAGAAGTTCCCCTAATTAATAACGAAACATATAATTATTACAAGGTTATACCAATCCCTATATTCCATTCTCCAAATACCTTTACAATTATACCCAAATACCCTTACCTGATGGTGAATAGATTGAAATACATGCCCGTGGTAAGCCCATGTACTGAGATTGAAAATGACAAATTTCTTTGCGCTGAAACTAATTTGGCCCAGTTTCCAACCGAGACCTGCATTGAACAAATAATGCTGATGAAGAACAACTACAAAAACTGCATACAGAACCATATTGAAATAGAAAAAATTAAGATACAAAAAGTAACCGACAACCAATGGTTGGTTTACTCAGAAGAAAATCTCATCATCACCGAGAATTGCAATACAGAAATCCTGAAGTACACTATTCTTGGGACCTATATCGTGACACCTGGTCAACAATGCGAGACACAAATAGGCGAAGTTATAGTTGCCGCCACCACAAACACTACAGTTTCCAGTCTCCAGCTGCCATTGATCCAGTTGCCAGACCTACAACGGGACATCCAGAGAAGATCAAAGAAAGTGGATTTAAGAAATGTGGACTTCAGTGATGTGAAAGAAGTGTTACAAAGTGCAAAATTTAGTGAAATAGACGATACGACACAAACAGTGACAATAGAAATTAGTGTATGGACTATCTTAGAGTATGTGGTTATTGTAATAGCAATAGTTATCTTTATAATGTATAAATTTCAGTTCATAAACTTTTGTCGAAATTCTCCGAAACCGTCTGCGACGCCTTCGGATAATTTCTCTCTTAGGGAGGGAGGAGTTAAGGAACCCCAACCTACCCATATTAGCTTTGTCAGCCAATAAGTATTTACTAGATTATTATTTCCCAATTTCCCACTGCGCGATCAGCATTTATAATTATCTAGAACATGCGTCGATCTGATCACGTTGTGCATGTACTACGTTAGCAATTAAGTTAGTATATAAGATCAATATTTTATTAGATTTAGTTAATTACTGTTTCGCTGTAACTCTGTCGGAATAAAGTTATTTTTTAAATACTTCCGTTGTCGCTTACTTAATTCGCGCCTCAAAGAGCGTCAGCAAAAAGGACGGGGCTCTCAGAGGGCCAAAGCCTGCCGGTTTCGCGGGATTTATTTCCTTACCGTGACCCCGGAACATAAAGGACTATTGAAGGACACCATGGATTTTAGTCAGTACGAGTCTGACAGTCCCTCCCGCCCTGCCCGGGGAGGACTCATTTGATGATTTTACCACGCAAAAAAAAAAAAGCCATGTCTCTCAGTGTTGTGATGACAATCTTGTCTCTTTTTCCTTTTCTTTGTAATCGATCTAAATGGCATGTATAATAATGTATATCTTGGCATGAAGTTAGCATCGAGTTTCAACTTAGGTGCAACCATATGGAATACAAAGGCAGAGGACAAAGTACTGGACATCCTAAATTGAGTGAAGCGATACTTTAATAGCTTGGACAGCTTTTGACTCTATAGAAAGCGCAAGTCCGATCGTGTATGGAGTATTGCAGCCACCTTTGAGATGGCTCAGCTACATACCAACTTGCCCCTCTTGACTCAGTGGAACGCAGAGCTAAGAGCCTTATTGGCGTCGTAAAACTGGGTGGAAGCTTCAAAGCTTCAATCATCGATTGCCTACTTGTCGGTCATCTATAGATGTGTACTTCGAAGAGCGTGCGCATGATCTCTACTACATTAGACCACCAGCTTCTTCTTCTATCGGAATTTTGGACGTACTACTTTCAATATTAATTACCATCTATACTTAGTTACCATTTCCAGCAATTGGCATAACCCGCGCAATGTAGCTGCTCGGTGCTCCCAGACATCCTACATAATATGCCATACAAAAGAGTGGAACTCACAACGTGCTTCGCCTTATAAGAGAAAACCCTTTTAAGAGATTTTTTGCACAGAATAAGTATTATTAAATGGGTACCTACTGGTTAGAACGGATAAGACTGTTAGACGCTCGAGCTGACCAAAAAAATATAGGTTACTTTTCCTTCGGTTGTCTTTTGCATTATAGGGCCGCGGTATCCAGTTTAAACAGTCACGCGACCCAATTACCCTTTCGTTCTTCTTTTCCCGCAGGCATATGCCAAATGCTTTTGAATTAAGAATAGGATGACCTTGGCGCCATACCGTGCAAAAAAAAAACTTGGTGCAAAAAAATAATTATAATGTACGTTTGTCTTGCTTTATTACAGAGTTTGAAGCGAGGCAACACAGCGGACAAGCCTTTTAAACTCCCAAGACATTGATTGCTAGTACTTAATAACAGCCGCATTAAAGTGGCTATAACTTTTTTCTCACAGCGATTTGAAATGAACCGCCATAGTAACTATTGTAGTAAATGAAAAAAGCTTTCCAATGATGTAATTATGTATGATCGTTATTGAGCTGTAGACCATTTCGCCGATGATTCTTTATGTGAAGTTACTTTCATAAGGTTAAAATAATTAGTACTTTAATAATCAAAAAGTCAACAATCAACTAAGTGTTTCCTGACTAAGTATTCCATATTTCCTTTGTCTTAATAGTTCATTTTTGTTAAGATAGTCCATTCAGTATGTTGTCCTTCATAAGACGGCGAAATATAGTGAAGCATTTTCGAAAACACGACGTTTTTTTGGACAATGGCGTTGATAGAGACATACAAGCGATGCTTTTGCCTATAACTCTGACCCAAACAGTTGTGTTAAGTCCAAAATTTCGAATAAAAAACAATATCCTGTCCCCAAATGATACCTTATATAAATTCTTGTTGCTTTGTGGAACAGTATTCCCCATTTCTATGTATTGCTATCGAATGATAGATTTGTCAAATGACAAAGTTGAAAAATGGAGAATAGTTAACATGCAAAAAATCGCAGTGTATTGGGACGCCATCTTTGACTGTACCGGTTACTTATTTAACTTTATTATGAATATTGTTCTATCGAATAAAAATATATTATTCGTATTGACAATTCAAAAAGTCCATAGAGTACTTAACTGTGATGTTAATTTCAAGCGATTTACCACAAACAATTGGATTAGTATGATCGCTATCATTAGCGTCTTCATTATAGCCTTCATTTATAACCAAGTTTTGTATCCTAGTTATCCGCCCTATGTCATTTTGAGTGTATTGAGTGCAATAATTTTTGATGTCGATTTAATTCGTGCAATGAGATATATCAAGTTTCTAAAAAGTAAAGTTTTTTTGTGGAATCATCAGATTTTAAACTCCTTCGTTGATCGACGACATGAAGTGTGTCGCAAAAGATTGTTCGAAGCATACTTTCAAATATTAAGAAGTTACAACATTTATAAACAGATTTTTCAAGTTGTGGTTAGTCCAAAAATTATCTATATAGGCATTAAAAGGTATAGTTTATTGATTGTTATAATATTTCATAGGTAACTATAATTATTTCAGATTGTTCACTACACGATAAACAATTTATTTCATTCGTTGGTTTATGTAGAAATTGTAATTCAATTTTCGAAAGTACTGAAAGGAGAAAAGGAATGGGTACGTACAAATAATAAAATTGATGAAATTTTAAAATAACTAGATCATGAACAGATAAAATATGTAATTAAACTTCAATTATGCCCTTTTGAAAAATAGTATATTTTAAATTATTGTGAAATCTACACATGCAGTCCCTTTGAACGGTAGGTATATGCTCGAATGCTCTTGTAAGTTACCTCTACCTGATCACATGTGTTTTTTACAGTACATAGCGTTGACATCAACTGTTATAATTTTCGTTTGGATGTTGAAGTCCTTTATTTTACAAATTTTACTGAGTTTGTACTGTGAAGCTTTTTACATCGCTGTGGAGAATTCTCAAGATACATGTGCTCTTATTTTAAAATTGGACTGTCCAGGTTCGTTTGAAAAATAAGCTGGATAAAGATTTAAATTTTTAAATAAGTATGAATTAATGTCTAATAACAGAAATAAAAGGAATCCTTGCAACAAGTACTTTTATATTTTTAGAGGAAGATAAAAGGTTATGTAAGAACGTGCGGCGCGTGCACCGAGCATGGTTCAGTAAGATGCGCGCCTGTCGACTGTTCTACGTGGATGTGTGTCTACTACTGCAACTGGCGGCGCTCTTCGCTAACTATTCTATTGTGTTACTGCAGTTTGCATTTCTGTAAAAAGGGTAGTTTTTAGTTCGTTCTATATTTTATTGGTAGAATAATAAAAGTCTGTCTTTTAAGAACCACAAGCTTGTTTTTTTTAAATAAAATAGGCATGTTGACAGCATCAATCAATTGAATAAAAATCTCATAAAAATCAATTGACGTTAGAAGCAAGTGAAACTAGACTTGCTTGAGACATTTTTATTTTTGGGACAAACCCACCACACTAATCCCAAATCACTGCAACTCCTGAAAGTCTGAATTAACAATGGCAACCACTCGACGTGTCCCGGATAATGAATTTACATGTCTTGGATCCTGCAACGAATTTAATCAGAAAAGAATATTGGAGGAGTAGGAAATAATACGTTTCAACTTCCCTCCATATTAAGCAGGAAACAGAGCAGAAAAGGCCAATAGACACAAAGGGACATTACAACTGGGAGAAGCCTAGTTGTCTAGCACCACCGGTAAAAATGACTACTAATATTAATGGGTCATAAATTATGAGCTACTAAATTTGATTCCAATAATAAGTATGGCAAAAACGCTTGAACGCACGGTTTGTTCTAGTTTCCACAAGGTCCGTATACATAGTAGATGACTCCAGATGTAGTTTGTACAGTATCCAACATAATATTGCCTTCGGACTGCCAAAGAATACATTCCCATAGAATGTGATCTGCTGATTGTTCATATTCACAGTCAGATGTAGAACATTGCAAAAAGGCGAGGGAACAAGCTCGAAGGAAAATAATTTACTTTTAAAGTTACTATGTCCCGTGAGAAATTCCGCTAACGAACGGATGGAAAGAACGGGTGGAGGTGCCGCCCCTTAAAAATCAGCGTCAATGGTCTCCCGTGCGGAATAGTACATTGCAGCACGTCGCTGCACTTCAAGATCGACTGGAAAAACCCCAGCAAGTACCGGTAAAGCTTCAGTACTGACGGTCCTGTACCTTTTACTTGTAGACAAAAAAAAAAAGAAAAGGTGAAGGTCCAAGGATCAAGACCGTCTATTGATCGCGGGTCCGTCTGTAAATAGCCGTGACACTAGAAACCAAAAGGAAAACTGATGGAACAGGGTGGATATTTAGTTAGTTATGCTGATTTGTCAGCACTTTTTGAAGGTAAGTTTTTACATAAGACGTTTCCCTAAAGCACCTACGAGACTTCCTAGTATGTTGGCTGGGAAGAAGAAGTGGCGGAACACATCCCCAAGCAACACAATCATCTGTATGTAAGGTTAGAAGAACCAATAATTGTGCACAATTAAATAGGGGTTGTTGTAAGTTGGCCACAAAGTTAATTTGCCACAGTTTTGTAAAGCCCATACATTGAAAGTAAATTCGCCACATGCATAAAATTCATATGTAATTTCGTCATAGGTACGTCAAGGTAATTGTAAATTTGCCACAAATCTACATTTGACATGATTTCTACTAAAAGTACTCGTAGCGATAGCAAACAAAGTTATTGGTTTTAGAGCTCGAACTGTAAAGGAGACTTGAGTATTCACTTTTAATAGAAACTCGAGCATGCATCATTTTAAAATTTCTCGAACTAAATAACGAACCGAGCCAAGCATCGAGCCAAACATCGCTACGAGCATTTTCATGATCTTTTCTAGCGAACGTTCTAAAAAAAATGCTTCACGAAGATGTGAGACTTAACGGTCGTGTGGACTACATAGGTTATGGCTTTTATTAGAAACATAAAAATACTTTTTAAAATCTATTTTTTTAAATAATATTTTTATTTTATCCTCTATTAGTTCAAATATTTGGTCCAAATTCTTATATAATACGTAATTCGTCGTATCGGCGACACAATCAGCGAAAAATGCATAAAAAATAAAAACTACTGAACCGACCTAAACAAAACTGGCCCTTGAAATATGAAATAAATGCTTTCGATTTGATTGGATAATTGCAATAATGAGATTTTAGTTTTATTTTATTTAATATTTTATTTAGAAGAAAATTACAGTGATTATGAAAAATAAATAACGTTTTTATTCCACTTATTCGTTTATCGCCCGTAGTCCACCCATTTGGTTCACCTAGGTGTACCTCGGCAAATTGTTTTTCACATTTAAGAAGATTCATAGGAACTAGTTGCACCTTATGTTTTTATTAGAGGGCAACTAAGCCATGGGAGTAATGGGTAACTCGCCGTCCGCACAAAATTCCAGCTACAAGGTAAGAAACTGAAAGAATGTTACTAACCAGAAAAAGTGCCAGGCTTGTTCAAGGTGGTATGTTTTTAAAAACCTACACCTGACCGGTCTTGTACTTTTGCTAGACTATTCAAAATTACTAAAACAATTACCATATAAAAAAAGACCACCATGAACTCATGCCCGCCTAGTACTTTTAATGTTTTTGTAGGTACATATTTCTTATTGTAATGGTCCTCCATTATTATCCTGGAAAACGTGCCTACCTACAAATAAAAAGATTGCAAGATTTTCATACTGACTTCACAATTCAATATCACTATTATTCTGTCGTAATACAACGATAATCAAAATATATGGACATTCAGGTCAACCACGGGCAAAAATAATTTCCCATGATACACCTAGGTGAACCAAGCGGGTGGACCACGGGCAATAAACGCACTTATTGTTTGATTTTTCTGCTATCCGTACGTAAGAAATCATCGTGGCGAATTTACAATAAGAAAAAATATTATTTTGAAAACATTCTAAACAAAATAGAATCGTGGCAAACTTACACATACATTTTTTCGTGGCGAATTAACTTTGTGGCAAACTTACAACAACCCTTAAATAGAACATCCACATCATAGACGTCAATTTTAAATACAATCCATGTTGTGACTACTACACAAAATGATAAACTAGGACTATCGCAATAAATAACAATAGAAAGAAAAATAAATTACAAATAACAAATCAAGGTCAGCAATGCGACCAGTATCCACAAGCAGCACCCGTTCACGAGTATAAAGGATCAGCCCCCACGCCATATTAGTGGGTAAGAGGCAACCCGACCCCTGATGCTTCCGCAAGCAGTGACATCTAAGGGAGCATAACTAACTTACTGCAGGTTCCTCAGTCAAAAATAACGCTGACTTCGACTGTGACTTTGAATACAATTAAAGGACGTCCGTTGGGTTGACGATATCGTCAATATTGCGGAATAGAATATATGAGAAACGCACAGAACAGAAGATATGGCAAAAAAAGGGGAGGCCTATAAGCAGCAGTGGGTGATCCCGAGCTGATTTGATGATGATGAAAGGTAAGCTTAAGGATTCTAGGTAACTACTATAAGAGACAAAACAAAATAAAACACAAAGACGAGGAGATGATGAAATTCTAATAATTATTATTAACGGTATTACAGAAATTCAAACTGTAGTATAACGATAGTATACGTCGTGATGAGAGCGCACACACTAATCGACAGCGCGGCGTCTATGATGAACAGGCCACAGGCGCGCATTTTCTTAAACGAGGTCTTCTGAAATCGTTGCACGTTTTTGCAGACTCTTTTCTGAGATTCTGTTTAAAGAAAAAAAAAAAAGCACTTGAGTATGAGCAAGCCAAAGAGTCTGTACATTCTTTTTTCTAATTTAGCCGTTAAGAAAGAAAGTCTTTCACCGGAGATTCTAGCAAGTGACTTGATTTCTTAGTTCAACTCAAACAGACAAGGTACCTCCTTGATTGATGTATGTTGCCTCCTACATAAGCTATCCTTATCGATCCGATTACTGCATTCTGCTTTAATGAAGCTTAATTTATTATGTTATTACGTAATCAATATTATAGATGTATGTATTGTCACTCTATCGAATGTTTTATTGGTTGTCAACATTTGTCAAATGTTTATCTTATTTGAAAATCCAACTATTATATTGCTGGGGTCCAATTTGGTGGGCGTTGGGATACTATTGTTAACGACTCAGTCTGTTAGAGCTGAGCAATATGGACTTAAGTCACTTGTAAGAATACCAGTGTTAAGTTCTAGTTACCTGAGCAACCACTTGAGTTGGCTAGTTGCACACAAACACTCTGAACCTCAGTTATAGCCGAACAAAATTCCTCATTTTCCAAGCATACAAATATAATCAGGAGCATGTTTTTGATAATCCACGTCAGAGATATAAATGATAACACAGCGTACTAGAACAAAATAATACAATTAATATGTTACTCAATGTTTATTTAACAATCTATTAATTTGCATAGTGATGGGAATCATTAACACAAGGTCGTACGAACAAAATGAAAGTCCAAATTCATCAAAGAATAGTTTGAAAATATATGGATCAGAATCAAAGTAAAATTTCACTCTTACACTAGTGTGGCTCCCAGCAGTTACTTTTTTCATTTCTATCCGCACAGTTATGGAAATTAAAGATTTCGAGATTGTAACTGCAATATAGAACAGAATCTGAAACAAAGACAATGAGACATCAGTCGTATAGAAATAGTTTCATTGTAATCAAAAGAAATATTAAAGACTTACCAATTCACTAAAAGTATTCTCAAATATTTCATAAGCTTCTAAGATTTCCAAATAAACTTCAAACATTGTTTTCCAATAATCATCGTTTTCTAAATTTTCAACATGTTCAGACATTTTTATCTTTTTCACCCAACTTTTGAGAGCTTTAATCAAAAGTTTCATTATTCTCGTCGCGTACAAAATATTCACGTCAAGAAGTAACCAAATCTGATTGGTAAAACTCAAACCAAAACCCAGAAAATCAATGACAGAGTAAGAAAAAGTTATCCAAGCGAGGTGATAAAATATCAAGGTAAAAACATTAATCCAGTTAAGATAAACGTAACGTTTAAAACTTTCGTTCATTTTAAGGCTGTTGAAAACTGCCTGGACTTTCTTGATGAACAGTACGTTGTTGTGTCTTTGCATAATATTGTTCCAACAATTCAAGAAATTACCCGTGACGACTACAACATAGACATACATCCTTGCGCAATATTAGATGTATTCAAAACCTGTAGCGTCAGGAGAGAAAGATAAACCAAATGTAGAAAAATAGCTTAAACAACAAATCGTTAGCAAAGCTGCAACAGAAATGATGTTATACAAAACACTGTTGACCGTGATCATATTGCCCCGAATCTTGTACTTTGCACAGAAGAAAACAGCTTGCATCGTATTGATTGGCTTTAATGCTGATTGTAGTTCTTTTCCTAGAAAATTAGCAAGTGGTGGTCTATATTTTTCTGGAGTCGCAGTCGGTTCTGTTTCAAAATTGAAGCCGTTTCTATTACTTGAATCCACGATGTAAGAGGATGAAGGCATGTCTGCTAATGTAGTTGTAGGTAGTGTTGGTATTCCCGTTCGACGATCAATGGCTTTTTTATTTTGAAGGTGATTCATTTTAATTTAATTGTATGTAAGCTTTCTAACATTTCATGGGATATTATTACTATCACAAATGTCAATAACGTTCAAGTAAGTGAATTTTATAAGTTATTAAAATTATGTTGATAAGGTTTCTGGCAACTTTAAGTTAAGGTGATTGCTTCGATGTAGCCCGCGAAATTCAATTTTTTTTAAGTTTTTTGCAATTTGCATGCCAGTGACATGTTGTAACTTTATAATTTTAAAAAGGTGCATCATGTTAAAATCTCCGAAATCTAACTACGATGCACCTTTTCTATGTGAGAGCTGATGGAGCGAATTTTTTGATAATTTTTATATTTAAAATTATACTTGTTATTACCGCAACACATATATTTATAAAGTTATAACATGTCACTGGCCTGCAAATTGCAAAAAACTTAAAAAAAATTGAATTTCGCGGGCTGGTTGGAGCATCCCCCTTAAGTAATTATACAATTGAGTCTACGTCTAGATACTCTTTGCTTTTGCATTAAAAGATTAGTTTTGTTTTTTATTTAGTTGTAATTAGTTTAAGTTTATGATAATAAACGCAATTTTTTTTCTCATTCCTTTCATTTTTTTAAACTATTTGATAGGTATTTTTTGCTTATTCGTAACTTTTTCCTGAAATTCCAGAAAATCACATGATTTTTATAAAAATTAAATAAATTCATAGAAGATTTATAGAAACTCAAACTGTAGTATAACAATGGTATAAGCAGTGATGAAAGCAAACACACGCAACGATATGGCAGCATCTATGATGAACAGGCCACAGGCGTGCATCTTCGTGAACGAAGTTTTTTGAATTCTTTGGATGTTCTTGCAGATTCTTTTATGTGCTGAAAGAAAAAGAATATAAGAACATAAAAATAAACATCAGGATAAGCTAAACTACACTAGCAAGTGTCATCATCCTTTGAATTGGGACAAACCCACCACACCATTCCCACACCACTGCAACACCTGAAAGCTAGAATCAACAGTCACAGGCTACCAACAAAAAAGCGAGACAATGAAGCTCAGCGTGTCCCAGATAATGAATTTACCTGTCTTGGATCCTGCAACGAAAATAAACAGAAAATAATAGTGGAGGAGTCTCCTCAAGTATGTTAAAAATTGGAGTAGAATACGTAAGGGAGATATCGTCCACCTCACGATCCAGCCGCCGCGGGAGATGCCTAGACCGTGGGATATAGCGCAGCGATTTCCGGCCACCGCACTTGCGGGCGGCGAGTAATGGGTCACTCGCCACCTACAGGAAAGGCTGTTGAAGAGTTGTTTCAGTCTTAAGAAATTAGCGGCGTGGCCTCGTTGTGGCAATGCTTAACCTCTAATCAAGGAAAATGCCTTGAAAAAATCTTATTGTGTTGGATAGTCTATTTATCGTGGAAAGCCACAGATATCTTAAAGAAGGAGATATGGCGTGGAGTTTAAAATGTATAGAAAACCAGTGAAGCCGCAACAGCCCCACCATGACGATTATATTGCACATGTAGTTAAATCAAAACAATAATAAGAACAAGTGCACACACGCGCCATCGATAACTCATATTTTATGTTCTGTCGGCAGGGTTTAAAGGAACCTAATAAAAACGAACCTTGGGCTCGTCCGTCCGTCCGTCTTGACTGCTAAACATTTTGCCAACTTTCATTGGTATAAATCTGTAAACATACCAAGTGATGAAAGGTCTTCCCATATAATTTATATGCTTCTAATATATCCTTAAAAACTTCGAACATAGTTTTCCAGTAACTTTCATTATTTAAACTTTCAACATCTGTCATTTTAACTTTTCTCGCCCAACTTTTGACAAATATTGTCAAATTTTTTATGATCTTCGTGGCATACAAAATATTTATATCGAAGCTTAACCAAACGTAAGTTGTGAAACCCAAACGCGTCTTGAGACCCAAAAAGTCAATGACGAAATAGGAGCAAATAAACGAAACAATGTGATAAAAAACCAATGCTATTACAGAAATCCAGTTGGGTTTGATGACACGTTTCAAAACATCGTTAATTCCCAGTTTTGTATCAATTGCCTGAATTTTTATAATAAAAAGAATATTGCTATGCCCTTGAACAACGGGCACGCCGCAATTGCGGCGGTAAGACCCCTCTTTGAGGAGTGGTTGGAGAGAAGTCATGGCGTCCTTACCTTCCGCCTGACGCAGGTCCTCACCGGGCACGGGTGCTTCGGGAGGTACCTGTGTCTAATGCGGAAGGAGGAAACGTCTGGGTGTCATCACTGCGAAGATCGCCCGGAGGACACGGTGGAGCATACGGTGCAGGACTGCCCAGCTTGGGCGGTGCACCGACGTGTCCTCACGGCTGCGATAGGCGGAGCCCTCTCGCGCCCGGCATTGGTTTCGGCCATGCTGCGGGGCGAGACGGAGTGGGAAGCGGTCGCCTCCTTCTGCGAAGCAGTAATGCTCGCGAAGGAGGAGGCGCGCCGCGAGCGAGAGAGGACAGAGTCCTCCCTCCGCCCCAACCGCGGTGAAGGACGCCCACGGCGACGGACGTCGCGCGACGATCTCCGGCCACCGTAGGCGCGGGCATGCGGGCAGCGAGTAAAGGGCAACTCGCTGCCCGACCAAGGACCATGCCCGGGTCGACGGCGCGTTGTGTCCCACGCGCGCCTCAAAGAGCGTCAGCATAATGACGGGGCCCCCCTCTCAGAGGGCCAAAGCCTGCCGGGGTCGCGGGATTATTCCCTTACCGTAACCCCGGAACGTAACAGGCTATGAAGGACACCGTGGATTTTAGTCAGTAGAAGTCTGACAGTCCCTCCCGCCCTGCCCGGGGTTGGAGGACTCATTTGATGATTTTACCACGCTAAAAAAAAAAAAAAAAAAATGCCCTTGAACAATATTGGAGCAGCAATTTAAAAAAGTACCCATAAAAAGTACGAAAAAAACATAGATTTTGGCCAAATTTTGGTAAAATTTGAAACCCATTTGATCATACTTCAATGGAGACTCAAACGTCAAATAATAGCAACCCCAGGTTACAGCAAACATGACGATAACCGAGACGATGTTATAGACTACACTGTTTGACATAATTATGTTGTCCCGAATCTTGTACTTCGCACAGAAGAAAACATTTTGCATTAAATTCATTGGCTTTAACGCTGATTGCACTTCCTTTCCAACTAAATATTTAGATGGTGATTCAATATTTTCATGGATCGCAGTTGGTTGTGGTTCAAGGATGACATCTTTTCCTTCTCTCAATCTCGATTCTCGGTGATCGCTTATCTGTCTATTTGCTGAAAACCTGAAGACAGCAGACATATCCGCTACGCTGGTCGAAGCATGAATAATGTAAGTAATAATCAATAATTTCCAATTTGGGTGACATATTTGGCATATTTGGGTGTCTATTCAATATTTGCCGTTTGTTATCAATGTAAATGTAATTATCCTTAGTAATTAGTAGTTGCTAAGCAGTTGTGAAGTGGCAATGGGCAGGCCATATTGCTCGCAGAGCAGATGGCCGATGGGGTCGAAAAGTACTAGAGTGGAGACCACGGACTAGCAAGCGCAGCGTAGGACGTCCACCAGCAAGGTGGACAGACGACCTTATAAAGGTCGCCGGAAGACGCTGGATGCAGGTCGCTTCCAACCGGTATAAGTGGAAATCAAAAGGGGAGGCCTATGTTCAGCAGTGGACGTCCTACGGCTGAGATGATGATGATGATGAAGCAGTTGTGGTCCAGTAGTAACGCTCCTAAGTAACAAGTTGTAGATCGTGGATTCAAACTCAGCCAGGGCGCATTACTTTGTGTAATTTATTTCATCACCACTGCTCTCAAGACGGATTATGAAAATAGGTTCTAATTTTTAAAATACTACCACCTATGACTGGGCTAAAATAGTGGATTACAGACCCACTCCCTCTCACAGCGAGGAGGCTTTTGTCACAGCAGTTGAAAAATTGTAGGCTTATTTAACTGAACATTATAAACTAGTATACCCACCACTTCTTACAACTTTCATAAATGCAAAAGTTTGTGAGGATGTATCTATATTAGTAACAGCGCATGTATGTAGATAATGTATCAGAATAAAAATTCATCAAGTCTTAAACAGGTTTATTAATTTTGCTAACGAATTACATAAACATCAAGAAAGTAGCTTAAACTAGCATTACTCTAGGTAGAACTAACATACTCGTAAATAAAGACTCAGTGATAAAAAATTAAAAGGGTATGCTTCGCATGATAGCGCAAGAATGGTACCCTTAAACAGTTAGGGGAAGATGGGACGCCTTTGATGAAGAAGTTAAGAAGTTGGTACCGAAACTCAATGTGGAAACTGAATAAAAGGTACTAGGAGATCAGGATCATGAAGAAGGTGTTGATATGTCTGTCGTATTCAATACTTATAACGTCCTACATGACGTACGCTAGTAAGTAGAAGCATGAGGTTTTCATTTCTTTTCTCTTTCTTCACGGAAAAAGAAGCGTGTGCAAGGAACTAAGATAAAAACTCTAACTGAAGTATAACAATGGTATACGTCGTGATGAGAGCACACAAACTCAGGGGCAGTTCTGCGTCGATGGTGAACAGACGACACGCGTTCATCTTCTCAAACGTTGTAGTTTCAACTCGGAGGATATTCTTGCAGACTCGTTTTTGGATATCTGTAAAAATAAAACTAATATTTTTAATTGGAAAGTTATTCAGTTTTTGGTTTAGATGTCGGGGTAATCCTTGAAACTGCTGATTCCATTCTGAAGAATGTTTTACTATGTAGTATAAAGTTTATAAGTACAAGAGTATGAAAGACTATAATTACACTTTTAAAATCTCATGTTGGTATATTTCTAATACATTTTATTACCAACCATTCCTCGTGCTAAGGCTACGCGGCCGCAGCGCTACAACTGCGCTGCTTCCGCGTTGCACTTTATGACAAAAAAGAATAAAATCGAGGAAAAATAAACCTTATCTTTGATTTCTTTGTTACAAGTATCACTCAGAAAATAACGATCATTTACCGTAATTGCACGGAAAATACCAAAGAAAATATAAAATAACAACGACTGACAGGAGAAACCATGAAAACTTACCGGAACATCCTCTCGAGTTCGCTAGTCTTATGCAAGTACTCTGTACATCTCTCATAGCCGAGTAAAACCTCTCGATCTCCACAGTCACGCATGTCAGTATCAACAAATTCTTTATTATCCATGTAAGAGATATGAACGATAGTAAAGCAAACTGAAATAAAAACAAAATAGTAGATTGACTTTTATTAAAAGAAAAAGCAGGGCAAGCACCCAAGACCTATCAACATAATTATTTACAGATAAAAACAATAGAAACTTATGTTGAACTATTTTCACGAAAATATTTCCAGATTAGCTGCTGAAATCAATTTGACGTTTATAGTTTTAAATGTAAAAGATCAAATAAACTATGCAGAATTTGGACAAAAAAAATACATACTAAAAACAGCTGGATATCTTACAATGGCTTCATTTCCAGTAGTAACTTTTTTCATCTCGATACGTATCACTATAGCGAACAAAGATTTGGTGGTTGTATGTATAGAATAAAATAACATCTGAAACAAACATTTTATCAAAAATGTAATAATTATGCGGTTCTTAAAATGCATAACGGTTGCGCCAGGTGCAAGTGGGTCTGCTACTTTGCATGTCTTTATCAAAACAAACGATGATGAAGCACATGTGACTAAAAATACATAGATATAAACACTGATAGATTGGACAGGAATGGGAAGACTAAAGAAAATATGAATGAAGTGTGTGAGGAATCTTCTTCTTAGCCTGTCGATAATAATCTCAATTGAGTTGGTTCGGAATTCGCCTGCAAGTTTAGCACCCTCAGCAGTGTCCATGACATGCAGCTCACGATTTTAAATGCCTCATCGTTTGTGTATAAGCATCACATTTATGCTTCAAAGCATAGTCACCATGTCTCCGTCGTGTGAGGAATGAATATGAGGAAAGATAACGAAGAAAATGATTGCGTGATAAAAGACGACGAATAAATGAGACACACAAAGAGAACGAGAAAAGACGAATGTAAGAAAAAAACGTGTTGCATTAGGTCGACCCCAGATCACATAGGAAATGCCAGGAAAATGAAGATGATAATAATTAAGAAAACTTGACTGAACAGTTACGAGTACCATTTGATGAATTGTCTCTTCAATATATTCATAAGCTTCCAATATTTCCATATATACTTCGAACATTTTATTCCAATAACAATCGTTTCCAAAATTTTCAACGCATGACGACATCTTAACATTTTTGACCCATTTGTTGAGAGGCTCAACCAACAGTCTCATCATTTTCGCAGCATACAATAAAGTCATATCAAAAGAAACAAAAAAATACGACATAATACTAATACCAATGGAAATCACATTGAGTTCGTAGTTGAAATAGGAATAAAACACCCAAAGAATATGAAAACAATTCAAGACGATGACGCTAGTCCAATTAGTACAGATAAAACTCTTGAAAACTCCATTTATCTTGAGATTTTTGAACACATTCTGGATTTTTAAGACAAGTAAAACGTTATTTCGTTTCTGGATGATATTGATAAAGGAATTTATAAAGCTCCCGATGAAAAGTAGAATAAAGACATAGAGCTTGTTCAAATATTGAAAATATTTAAAACCTCTTAAGTGTTCTGTGAACGAAAATCCAATCATGAAATAAAAGCAGATACCCAATATTGTCAGCGTGGCGAACACTGAAAATATACTGTACAGAACACTATTTGGAGTTATTCTGTGATTCCAAATTTTGTACTTTGCGCATAAGAATAAAATAAGTATTACATGCATTGGCATTATCACCGATCGCAAGTCTTTATGAAGGGAATTGCTACTTAATGATGGATTAGTTTCATGCAAGTCAAGTAAGACTACATTTTCTTTAAATTTTCGTTTATCTCTGTTAGTTTCAGACATGTCTGCCGCACATGGTAATTCTGACATGATTAAGGTCTTCCCTTAATAATTGGTTGCTTTTTAATTTAGATGAAATACAATAGTTAGTACATAACGTACCTATTGTTATAATATTTATGATAAGTGGTGATCACATTTTTATTATACACACAGCCATACCTATACAGGCACACATACATACATGTAGGCAAAGTCTACAAAACGTTATTTTAACACGTATTTTGTAAATAAGTTGTATAGTCATCCTTCTTATTTTTACCCACGACGGAACGGAGTAGGTACGTGCGTTTATTTTTTTTAATTTTTCGTTACTATTGTAAAAAAAAAAACATGAAAAATAGCAGTCCACCAGCATCGGGAACAGGGTCCGGCTCCGGGCTACTGTTGCAGCAGTGACTGCAGCAGCAGTGCCAACAGAGGACGATGAACGATTTTGTTTTCTCTACATTCTTTACTCTACACAGAAGAACGAAACCTCCATTATCAACATTTAGTCAAATTGACTGATCAAGGTTTGTCCGCCATGGCCTGTCTGTTGCTACCTTGTAAACAAGTCAAGTTATTCATCATCGCCTTAGGTCACAATTGCATTAACTTCGAAATTCACTTTTTTGAGGAGAGAGCTTTAAAGTTTTTTAAACTTTAGACAAGAATAGTACAAAAGCCAAGTAAAATAATAAAACAAATATGAATTCATCATAAGACTAGTCCTTTAACTCCATGATATCATAATATTGTAATATTAGTTTAATCGTAACCTTTTCAAAATAGCTAAATTAATATATAACCCCCCAGTTAATACATTTGTGCACTAATATTGATTATGTTGACCGGTTCTAAGTGAAAAATTCAAAAATATTTAACAGCATTACCAGGCTGGTTCAAGGTCCAAGAAAAAGGATAATAATAATTATGGGTATTGCATTAAATAGATAAAGTAATAAACTAGTGATCCATATTCATAATGTTTATTTTTATTATAAAACACAGTTTTATCCACAATCAAATAAATAATTAATTATGTTTCACACCCACAATAAAAACAAAAAAAGGTTGCAGCCCGATTATTATGGGCCAATCTTTAGGTATTGCCCGAACCAATTAGTTTTATTCTTTAATTAAAAAGAAAACTGTTATACACTAGGAATTATCCTTTGTCGTGGGTGCGTTCACAAACATAGAAACTCACACACACGAACACCCAGACCCGGAACAACTATTTGTAGGTCATACAAATGTTTGTTCCGTGCGGGGTTCGAACCCGCGACACGCTACGCAGCTGTCGATCTCTCAACCACTGCGCCAACCGTGCCATCTAAACGTTTCAGAATCATTCCAATAAGAATTTTCATAAGAAAATTAATAAAATAAGTCTTCAGTTTAAGGTAACAATGATTCTTTATTAACTTAAATTTCTTCAACAATGGACTCTTCATCTTGATCATCGTCAGACGATTCAGTGTCATCACAATCTTCATTGATGTTTACATATTCATTACATTTTAAATATTTTAACAATAAAGAAATACAAAAACGTTTAAAATTATAAAAAGCAGTCTACCAGCATCGGGAACAGGGTCCGGGATACCGGTGGTCAGGACTCCTGAGAGACGAACTTCCTAATAATACGCGCCGTGTCCAGTAGTACAGCCTTCTGAATCAAGCGTTTGAGCCAGCTGCCAAGCGAGAGCCTTCTCTGCCTTCACGAGGTTCTCGTCATGCGGGAACGTTATATCAACAATCATTTCGCGACGCTCCGATCGACTATCTCAGTCACAATTATTGCTAACAAGGAAGAGGAAGAAGTGGATGGAATACCTTTGTAATACTTCCAGTAGACATCTACTGGGAGTAGAAATTTCATGCACAAGTGTGCTAAGTACATACTTAGCACACTTGTACATGCAATTTTTTCGATCCTTTTGCACTACCAACACATAATACACGTTTATAGCACTGCTAAAACGTATGCGCAGTTATTGCAAATTTAAATAATACGAGTACGTTTGTGTTTTGAAATTTTCTGCAGTTGTTAAACTTAAAATCAGTTAAAGTCTGTCTTGATTGGTTTTACAAAAATAAACGTCATTGGTACAGTACAACATTCATGCGATCACATTTAATACAACTGTGGACCACGTTTTTGGTAGAAAGAGACGGAATAACGGCATTTCGATACGCGGAAACGAAAGAGCATGAAATTTTGTGTATTTGGCACTAAAAAAGTGAAAATTGTAAATTTTGTAGTTAGTGCAATTGTGAGTGAACTAAGGCATCGTTATTGTCAATAATATACGTCCTTCAAAAACGTTCTAAATAATTATAAGAAATTAATAAAGTGCTCTCAATAAAATAATCCATTTTTTTTAATTTATATGTTTTCAGAGCGCTTTGTCAAAATGGTGTCCATTATTGGAAAACCGTGGAATTTTGTCAAGTATTTTAGAAATGGCGACGTAGAAGAAGTTTTTCTAGATAACGTTGTTGAAGAAGATATGCAGGCGATGCTTTTGCCTCTAACTCTGACCCAAACCGTTGTGTTAAGTCCAAAATTTCGCATCAAAGAAAATGTCCTGTCCCCAAATGATGCCTTATATAAATTCTTGTTGCTTTGTGGAACAGTATTCCCCATTTCTATGTATTGTTATCGAATGATAGACTTGTCAAATGACAAAGTCAAAGAATTTAGAATAATTAACATGCAAACAATCGCTGTATATTGGGACGCTATCTTTGACTGTACCGGTTTCTTATTTAAGTTCATTATTAATATTATTCTGTCAGAGAAATATATATCATTCGTGTTAAATATTCAAAAGGTCCATAGAGTTCTCAACTGTGGCGCCAGTTTCAACAGTTTTACCAGAAACAATTGGTTTAGTATGATCGTTGTCATTAGCGTCTTCATTTTTTTCTTCATTTACAATCGATGTTTGCACTCAAATCTTCCGCTCTACGTTTCTATAACGGCATCGAGCCCTATTGTTTTTGATGTTGATTTAATTATTGCAATCAGATATATTAAATTGCTCAAAGATCAAGTTGTTCAATGGAATCGTAAGATTTTAGAATCAGGCGTAGATAGACAAATTGGAGTGAGTCGTAAAAGATTGTTTAAAGCCTACTTTCAAATATTAAAAAGCTACAACATTTACAAAAAGATTTTTCAGTTTGAGGTTAGTCTCAGAATGTATTGTTGTTCTAATAGTTTTCGGGCTAAACGTTTTTATGTTATTCATTACTCTTTTCAGATTGGTTACTACACAATAAATAATTTGTTTCATTCGTTGGTTTATGTTCAAATTTTAATACAGTTCTGTAAAACAACTAAAACAGATAAAGAATGGGTAAGTTATGTACCTAGTTTTTTACACTTTGTTCCGTCCTCCTGAATTTTTTTCTTTGTTTTTTATGTTCATTATAACATGCTATCTTCTTTGCTTTATTTCTTTTGGCCTTATCATTTCCTGTTTGTGTTTATTCTTCCATATCATTGCCACATGTTTTTCATTCTTCATCATCACAGGTGTCACTTTCAAAATCTTCTAGAATACATTCTTCTTGTTCAACCATTGACTTTAGTAATTCTTCTGTTTGATTGGATGTTTTTACAGTTTGTAATGCTGTCATCAACAGTGGCAATATACGCTTGGATGGTCAAGTGCCTTATATTACAAATTGTACTGAGCCTGAATTGTGAAAGTTTTTATATCGCTGTGGAGGATTCTCAAGACACATGTGCTCTCATTATGACATCAAACTGTACAGGTATAATAATAATATAAAAAAGTAAGATAGAAATAAAAGCATTTAATTACTTTTGAGGCTTTTGTCCAGAAGTGGAATAGTACAGGCTTGATAAAAACTATGTTTTGGCAGTAGAGGTGACGAAATCAATTAGAGAAATACGCTCATCTGAGTTCGAACCCAACTATGTCGGGGCATTTACTACTGGGTCCTTTTTATGACAAGAATATTATTATTTTCAGATGAAAACAAGAAGTTATGCAAGAACATGCGGCGCGTGCACCGAGGATCGTTTAGTAAGATGCGCGCCTGTCGACTGTTCTACGTAGACGTGTGTCTACTACTGTACCTGGCGAAACTTCTTTGGAACTATTCCGTTGTATTACTGCAGTTTGCATTTCTGTAAAACTAGTAGTTATTTGAGACTTGAGAATTCACTTGTAACAGAACATCAAGCTTTCGCTGTTTTTAATTTTGTCGAATTAAACAAAGAACGCAGCCACGAACATTCTCACGATCTTTCTTGCGATTGCTCTATTCGATTGTTGTCAAAACATTTTTCTTCCTAAAGATGTCAGACTTGACAGTCGGTTCAGCAGAAAGCTCACAAGAACGTTCTTTTAGTAGGGGAGCCGAGGATGCTTAATGTAAAGTTCCTCGAGCGCCATGGCAATCTATTGGATTTGAAAAATTATGTTTTTAAAAGAAAAAAGTTTTGACAAGTTTTCTATTTTAGTGGGGGGGAGAGCGTGTAAACATTTTTAAAACTGTAAAAAAAAACAGTTGTATAGAAATCCTCAAGCGCGTCAGCCATTTACAGTGTAAACGCGCTTTAGCCATTACGCATTAACCATATTATATTAATCTGACGATTAATTCAAGGGGGCTGTCCGTAACAAGCGGTTGAAAACCCAAAAACGAAAACGCCTTATAAAAAAAATGTCTACAATTAATTAGACGGAACATTGATTGCTATAAGAAACGAGCAGGCGTTACGTTTTTGTTTTACAACTTCAGGACTCGCTCATTTCCTAATGCCACGCTCAAATTGTCAGATTATTGAGATATACACTCTTGTGAACGTCCTTTATCATTTTTTTATTTTTTAATCTACCTTTTCTTAATCGGACGCGCTCGAGTTTTTCTGAGGATCAATTTTTTTTTACTAATCTGACGGGTTCCCCCAAATACACCCCACCATATGGACGGTTTATACTTGGTACAGGTACATTAAAGAGTGCGAGGATTCTCCCTGTATGGTTATCTGACACGCTCGAGTCACATCCCAAATCCCTTCTTCGCCGCCCCTACTATTTAGAACTAGCTGTTGCCAGCGGGTTCACTCGCTACAACTCAAAAATTATCCCACGGGAACATAAAATCGGGATAAAAACTATCCTGTGTGTTAATCCAGGTTATAAACTATCTGTGTACCAAATTTTAGCCAAATCCGTTCAGTGCTTTTTGGGTGAAAGAGTAACAAACATAATTACATACATACACATACATACATCCTCACAAACTTTCGCATTTATAATATTAGTAGGATGCTCGCTGAAACGTTCTCGTTTGTTTTTCTGTAATGTAACATTCGCAAGAACGCCCATTACAAGTAAATCCTCAAGTTTATCAGCACCTTAATAGCAACTAAACGTAGGTAGTTGTTTCAGGTCTGGCTGTTTGAGAATGTTAGCTTGATTAAATCTTTGTATACGCACCCACGGATATTATGATTTATTTTGGTAAAATTATAGTTTGAAACAAGTAAATCTTGGGCTTAAATTTTTTTTGGATGCTGATGAACGCTCCAACTTACCACCTACTCCATCTGCTATAAGACGGTCTCGCGACCTCGGTAGACCTTTAGCCCTATGGGGGCCCCGTCAGTTTTGTAATAGCCCCTTGCGACACCCGTCAACCCGTGCCTATTGATGTATAATGTATTGTCTTCTATTTATTCTTATTGTCCTTGATATTCATTGAAATTCAAATATAAAACTGTCTCTGTTTTTAAAAACAAGTAAAAGATTATTACCTCTCCTCTGTTATCGCCATCTATTATCGTTGGCTCCTCCATGCTAAACTTCCCGCGTTCCTAAGTTTTTAATCGAGCCAAATCCTTGATTATTTTGTATTCAGTGTGTTTTAGTAAGTAATTAAAAGTGATTGTGAATGTTATTTCCGATATCGCGACCCTTCTGATAACGATTCTCCGTTAAATATTATGGAAGCTTGTTAGTCCGACATCCAGTCTTACCAAGGAATAACGTATTACCCATTTACCAGGTTATGGCGGTCAGAGTCATCATCATCTGCCTAGCCTTTTTTCCCAACTACATTGGGGTCGGCTACCAATCGAACCAGATGCAGCTGGATATCAGTATTTTACATGGAGCGACTGCCTGTCGGACCTCCACAACCCAGTAACTGGGCAATACGACACCCTATGGTAAGACTGGTTGTCAGACTACAGCTTCTGACTAACAGTAACGACTGTCAAAGATCTACAAATGACAGCCGGGACCAACGGCTTTACGTGCTTTCCGAGGCACGGAGGAAACTCGCTATGACAGATGGTCACCCATCCACAGACCAACCTCGGCAAGCACGGCTTAACCTGGGAGATCGGCCTGTGCGGCTGTAATTATTTAGCCACGAGCTCCTCCCGCTTATGGCAGTCAGAGTCCTTACCTGAAATTAAGAGGTAAATTAAGAGGTAAATTGTGAGGTAGAGGCTGCCCTCTACCTCACGCCACCCGCCTCCTCCTTTGTTAGCAAGACTGCTTCGCAGAAGGAGGAGAATCCTTGTGCTAGGGCCTCAGGTAGGCAGTCGATTCCGATGATTTGAGCCCAACGTTGACCGAATACGATAGTGTAGAAGGGCACTTCGCTTCGCTTCGTGCAACTTCGGCTCGCTTCGGGCAACTTCCATTTGTTGTCGGTTTTTGCGACCGAGTCAAAAGGCTCAATGAGCTCCTCGCGAAGTTGCACGAGTGTGTAGTCATATACTTCGGGACTTCGATCAACTTCGACGAGTTTTTCGTCGAGGCAACTTCGCGAGTAGTATAGAGCAGGCTTGACGATGAGGTCTTATAAGACAAAACAAAATTATTTTTCCAACATTTTTAATAATGGTAACTGTAGGTTACAAAAATGCATAAGCGAGTAATACGACAAGATAATTTGTGAGTAAACCCATCAGATTTAATAGCAACGTGGCGTCTACGTCGAACATGCCACACGCGCGTAACTTTCTGAATGATGCTCGATGTGCACGTTGTATATTCCTGCAAAGTCTTTTCACTCCATCTGAGAACATAATTTAAGAATTTATTTAGTGAATAGATTTCGTCCGCAGCCTCTAAAATAAATCATCCTTCTGGATTTTATTTGCACTCTGGACACTATCAACTTAGCTATTTTGCAGTGTGGGGCAAATTAAAAAAAAAAAACTTTCGTCTCATGACGTGTTTATAGCCCCATTCAGGCATGCATGAACTTGCATGCAAGTATACCTCTACATTATACGAGTATATATGGCTTAAAACATTTAAAAATACCTGTACAATCCGAGTTCAATAGAATAGCGCAACTATCTTGAACCTTATCCACTGCTTTGTAGAATTGTTCACAGTACTTACATAATATTGCTTGCAATGCAAAATTTTTCATCGAAAAAAAGTATACAGCCAAGAACGTTGTAAGTGCTTTTTCCTATAACAATAATAGGTACAACCATCAAAATCTTTTTTTTTATTTGAGATGGGTTTACTCTTGACTCTGGCAGGTCAAGGGAGCCTAAGTTGGAGCGAGTTTACCCAGAAGAAGCCTGTAACTTCGAAGAGATTCGGGTTGTATGAGTTCGGGAACACTACGCAAGAAGTGAGTTCCACTCATTTGCTGTGAGCATTATGAAGGAAGATTGAAAGCGTCTGGTGTAAATTGGTGGGATGGCAACTAAGTATGGTGGGTTAAGTAAGTGGGTTTAAAGGGAATGCTCCAACCAGCCCGCGAAATTCAAATTTTCTTACGTTTTTTTTTGCAATTTTAAATATAAAAATTATCAAAACATTCGCTCCACCAGCTCTCACATAGAAAAGCTGCATCTTGTTAAAATCTCCGAAATCTAACTTTGATGCAGCTTTTCTATGTGAGAGCAGATGGAGCGAATGTTTTGATAATTTTTATATTTAAAATTATACTTATTATTACCGCAATTCATATTTTGATAAAGTTACAACATGTCACTGGCCTGCAAATTGCAAAAAACGTAAGAAAATTTGAATTTCGCGGGCAACATCGACGCAATCACCTTAAGCGTGAAATCGTGACAAATAAATGAACGTAAAGAAGCGATTCCACTTGACTTGTCTAACGTGGTTTAAACATCAAACGAGTCTGTCCACCCAAGGGGGGGCGGCATGCGGACGGCAAGTAAAGGGCAACTCGCTGTCCGACCATGGACCATGCCCGGGTCGACGGCGCTTTGTGTTCTACGCGCGCCTCAAAGAGCGTCGGCAAAATGACGGGGCCCCCTCTCAGAGGGCCAAAGCCTGCCGGGCCCGCGGGACTTATGTCATTACCGTGATCCCGGAACATAAAGGGTTATTGTAGGACACCGTGGATTTTAGTCAGTATGAGTCTGACAGTCCCGCCCTGTCCGGGGTGGGAGGACTCATTTGACGATTTAAAAAAAGGGGGGGTCGGAAGGGACTGTCAGACCTGTACTGATTAAAATCCAAGGTGATCCTAAAATAGCCCCTTATGTTTCAGGATCACGGTTTGTTGGGGGTTGGTTCTGATGAGACAGTCCTGCCACCCCGACAGGCTTGGCCTGATTGCTGACAGCTCTTTGAGGTGCGCATGGAGCAGGACGCGCCCTCGATTTGGGCATGGTCCATGATTGGACAGCGAGTCACCCATTACTCACCGTCCGTATGCCCGCGCGTATTACTTACCGCTGGCTATAAACAGATATGAAAATTAATTATATTTTATGCTGTTTAATTATTTATCAATTTAGGTTATTCTATGTTTAGGTAAAACTTACTTGGTAAATACGACGGGTGTACTGTAACAAAAAAAACATGTGTTCAATTATTTTCTACATTTTATAAGTGCCCATTAAGGCTGCGTTTCCACCAGAGATGTATGATGTATATGTAGCGATGGAAATGTGTCGTACGAAGATGACTAAATATGCTGTGAAAAATGTGTGGGGGTTTCCACTAAAGCTGTGCGATGAAAATGTGCCTACGAGGGTGTGGAGCGGAGCTGTGAAAATGCGCATTAATGTGTGGTGCGAAGATGCGTTGCGAAGCTGTGAAAAATGTGTCGACGATGGTGCAGTGAAGTGGGAGGGGAGACACAACACATCCTACTCACACATCCCTCGTACACATCACTTGCAACACATCCCTCGCGCAAGTCCTTCGCTTGTTTTGTATGCGCAAAAATCTAGCTCCGCTGAGCCGTTTCCACCAGGGCTGTGCTGACCGAGGCGAGGTAAATGAAGCGATTATGTTGGTTCTTTACAAACACATCCCTCGCTACGCATCCTCGCACATCTCTGGTGGAAACGCAGCCTCACAGCCAAAATTGTCATTGCTCACAGCCCATGTGAAATATAATATTTTGATTTTATTCAATAAAACATTATTATTTTGATTATGTTAATGAATTAAAGTTAAGTATAAAAATTAAGCCTAACTACACAATATAGAGTAGCGTAATACGGTGGGCATCTAAGGCATCTGTCATGAGGTGGACGCTGTCCTTTCCTCTTTTGACTTGCACCAGTGTACGGTAATAAGCGGCAAATTGCGCGAACCAAAGTTACAACAAAGGTACAGCCTTACCATTGAACACAGAATCTAAACTGGATACAAAACGCTCGTTTGCGTGCGCGTACAAATGTTCCGCACACAATTTTGTTGGAATCGTACCATAATACTCGTTCGTACTTACCTCGATATTTATTTGCGTAGCCTCTTTCGATACTTCAAGAGCTACTTGAAAATAAACAAGACTGTGGATGAACACTTCTACAGTGTAATAAAAAATCTGAAATTCATACAGAAATCATTTAACTGTTACGTAAAATATCCGATTTAAGTAAGTGAATATGCTGTTACGAGCACATTTTAACGATCGAAACGTTTCATATTACACTTAAATGTGTACGAGTATGATATAATAGTAGACATCGGAGATGGTAATGAAGTCGTCAAAGATATTTATTTCCGGGAGTTTCATTTATAAATTCTAGCTAGCGTTAATTTTGAATAATATTATATTGTTCTATACTTACAATTTTTCGAAAACACACTTCGTAGAATTTATAACATTCTAATATATTGACGTAAGCATCAAACATTAGTTTGACTTCGTTTGTATCTTCAATTCCTTGTGAATTCAATGCACGAGCGTTCCATAAAAAGATTTTATCTTCTAAAAGTTTCAAAAGTCGAATTGCATAAATGTAATTGAAATCAAAGCTGACTAGCGAGTAACAACTCAAACCGTAGTAGTAAGGCAAACGTAGTTTCAAAACAGTGCCGATGAAAATTATGACAAAGAAGCCACCAGCCACAATGATACTGAACCAATTCCAGAACGCAAACTGCTGGGTTCTCTTGTCATCATTAAGGAACCTGTGAACGTGTTGGAAAATTATCACGAAAGAGATAAAAGATTTAGTTTCGAAGATACCACTGATGAAGTTCATTGCAAGTCCGAAGCTGTAATACAAGCAGTCGAAGAAAGAGATGACGTATTTTGTAGTGTTTACACGTATTGTATCTTCCGTAAAATTGTATGAATAAAGCATAATAATATAAAAGCGGTGAATGAATGCAAATATGAACAAGCTAGTTCCGATAAACGACACTAAAACATGGATGATGCCAATTGGACTGATGGCATTGTTTCTGATGCGGTATTTTGGACAAAACATAAGATATTGCATTAGATTCAGAGGTAACAGCATTGACTGCACGTCTTTGTCAATCAAATTATTCGATAAAACGCGATTTTCTCGAATATAATTTTTTCCCGGTGTTTCAAGGAACATTGTTTTTGGTAGACACTTTGAACTTGAAGTGACAAATAATGTTGATGGATTAATGAATTTTATACTATATTAAATTATAATTAATGACTTCAAACTTGATGGAATTCCTATTAATTGCTCCTTTGATCGAAAAACGAAATAACTCAATATTTCAATTTTATGGGAAAACTGTTTTAAAGTTATAAAACAGGTACTATAATAAAATAAATAATAAAAACGTTTATTTTCTCCACCACATAACGAACATGACTCAGTACAATTTGATTATACATACTTAATACCATTATACGTTGATGTTGTGGAGACTGGAGCCTGTGTTACAGGTCTCCAGGCCTCCCAACTACCCGAACAAGGGAGTAACATAAACAAGCTTAAACTAAAACACAAGTTAGCAAATAATTAATTAGTTAAACAGCAAGAGTAGGTTGAGTGAGTGTGGGTGAGCAGTGAGTGAGAGTGGGTGTGTAATGGTTGGGTTTGGGTATGTAATGAATGGATGTAGGTGTATAATATGTAAACAGTTCAACTGATCTTCTATGCTTGGAACATTACGGTTTGTTTATGAAGTCACTACTAAGAGTTTTTCAGTGGCTTCATAATCAAGAGATTGAGCCAATTTCTGACTTTAATTTTACAATTGAAATTGGATAAGGAGTAAATGGGTATGACTTTATTGGTTATATTGTAAAGGTAGTCTCTTAGGAAACAAAAAAATCTACGACTAAAGCTGGTTTTGAAGGATCTTGATTTACAGACTGTGTGTTTACGCCTCTTACCCAGGATTTCAGCAGGATTGTATGGAAGTTGAGTATGCCTGCGAAAGACAGTATTCAAGATAAATAATTGCCGAACTGTCAGTACTTTGCACTGTTGGTAAAGTTCTTTCGTTGGGTAAAGAAAGGGAAGCTTACGACTAACTTTGAGGACAGCTCTCTGAGCTCTCTCCAACCTAAGCAAGGACGTCTTTGGGGCCCCGCCCCAAGCTGTAATGCAATAAGATAGGATTGATTGAACTTGTGCATAATAAACAGTGTCAATAGTTCCAGTTTCCATCACATTGCGTACGTTTTTAAAAACATATTAATTTTCGTGTTCTTGCTGTTAATGCATCAATATACGGCTGAAAACTAAAGACCGCTGTCAATTTGGATACCTAAATATTTGATAACAACCGTTTTCTTAAGGGTAGGACATGTGCATTATGTGCATGAATTATCTTGCAGGAAAGAGCAGGTGTGTGATGTTATAGCAAAATTAGAAGGGGTCGCGCGATTTTTGATGGAAAAAGGAATATACATTGTTTTAGATACATTTAGAGTAAGTTTGTTATTTTTTAACCACTCTGCGACCATGTTGAAGCCAAGCTGGGCATTTGAATAAACTTCTTCCCATGAGTCTGCATGAAAAAGCAGAGCTGTGTCATCCGCAAAGGAGACGATCCTACCACCACGCAATTTGAGGTTTCAGCGGTCGTTTATATAAATGTCAAAAATAGTGTAGGACCGAGACTATATTTGTATGACAGCATAATATAGCTATCATTATCCTAATAGCATAATATGGTCCGGTGAATATAATACTATAACGATGCGCCTTAGTTTTATAGTTACATTTATTAATGAATGTGTTTTTAGTTTTTTTTTTTTTTTTTTGCAAATAATTACGTTTATTGTATTCTTTCAGTTATGATTAACATAAAATACAATTATTTACTAACGAAATTGAAACATTAACATTGTGAGTTATTTTTTTTTTTTTTTTTTTTTTTTTTTTTAATTAGGGACTTTTATAATCGCCATGCGTATGACAGTCCCATCATAACCTAAATACGAACTAGTTACCCATCTAAGATTGTATTTGGGCCATGAATTTGAACAGACTTTTCGCTTCATCGCCATTTGGTTGAGACATAAGTCTATGAAACGTGCCTACGTCCAGTCGGTTCAACCTCAAGACCCTAAACAGATCGTTTCTTAGAGACTCAAATCGAACACAATCCATCAATAAGTGTTGTAGATCTTCCATAACTCCGCACTCCATACAATTAGGTGAATCAACTTTTTTCATTAAGAACGCGAACTTATTACATGGAATGTGTCCAGATCTGAGTCTACAAGCAGTGACAACAAATTTTCTACTTAATGTAGTATTAGCAAACCAGGGCACATGAAAAGGGTGACCTTGTATGGTTTTATACCAAATGCCTTTTTCAAATGAGCGCTTATCAAAATATTCTTTCCAATTATCGTAACACTTGTTTTTAAATTTAGGTAATGCTTCTGTATAATCTAATCTAATATTTGTTTCCTTACCATGTTTAGCAGCATGTTTAGCCAGAATGTCCGCCTTTTCATTGCCCTGTAACCCAATATGAGCTGGAACCCATTGCAGTCTCAATTTATTACCCTTTACAATTAATTCATCGATCTTAGATAGAATAACATAAGCTATCGATACACCTCTTTGACCAGAGGCGCATCGAGCTAAATGTTGTAAAGAACTTTTGCTGTCTGTGCAAATAACAATACTATTATGTTGACTAGTGAGACAATAAGACAACGCTTCAGAGATCGCAATAAGTTCCAGCGTCATAATGGACACACTCGTTTCTATTTTGAAGCAATTAATTTCACAACCTATAGGTGGCTTAGATATATAAAAAGCTGCTCCACGACCTTCTACACTCTTCGATCCATCTGTAAATATACTAAACCAATCATTGTACTTTAATTGTAACTCTCTAATAACTTCCAACTTTAATAAATTACTATCATATGATTGTTTAGACTGTTTTATTGCATCCATATCCCAAATTATTATATTATGAATGTTAATGTTGGTCATCCATGTCCTCAGCGTAAACATGAGCAATGGATCTGAAGATGCTATGTTTTCTGACATTACTTCATTGTATAATGAAACTAGCAGTGGTAACTTTTTATTTTTCCAGTAACTATTTTGTCGAAGAGTGTGAAGTTCCTGTAATAAACTATTAGTCACATTATTTTGTATGGATTTAGATTTTAAACAAAACTTATAACCTAAATATTTTCTTCGTAAAAACAGCGGGACTACACAGAGCTCACTTTCCATTACGTGTATAGGTGTCGTCTTAATAAATCCTCCTATAATTCTCAAAGCCTGATTTTGGATCTTGTTGAGTTTGTTTAAATGACAGTTTGCACTAACATCGTATAGGAAACTGCCATAGTCTATGCGACTTCTTATTAAAGCTATATAAATATGTCTCAGATGTTTAGGGTGTAATCCCCATGCAGTACCGGCCAGGACTTTCAACAAATTAAGGCTTCTTTGCACTTTCTCCGCCACCATGTTGATGTGTTTACTCCAACGCAACGCGCTATCTAACCACACTCCTAAATATTTATAGCTATCCACTAATTGTAAGGTGTGACTATCTACTTTTAAATTTATTTCTAATTTTCTATAACCCCGGGTAAAGATACATACTTTTGATTTAGTTGCCGATAAATTTAAACCTATATCACTCAGAATCTTGCAAAACTCATTCAAGGCTAATTGAAATTCGCTTTGAATTTGTATTAGGTTTTTAGAAGAATAATATAGAACAAAATCGTCCTTGTATTGGCACATTAGTATATTTGTAATGTTGTGAAAACATATCATGGTGACTATAATTAAATAAAATTGGGGAAATTGGGTCGCCTTGTGCCAAACCTTTGTCAGTATACCTAATAAAATAATTTCCTTGATCAGTCTCATTTGCCATCATAAGATGTCTCTCGCTTAAAAAATTCCACAAATATTGACAAAACTTTTGACCAACTCCAATTTCATCTAAAACGTTAATAAGTTTATCTACTGATACATTGTTATATGCATTTGAAATATCTAGAAAACACGCTATAGTTGGGATCTTACGTGAAAAACCTACGTATATTTGATTTACTAATTTAACTAAACAATCCTGACATGACTGTCCTCGTCTAAAACCGGAAGTATACGGTGATAGTAATTTGTTTTTTTCTATGTACCATTCAAGTCGTTTTGTCAACATTGAGTGGAAAATTTTGCACACACACGATATTAAGGAAATTGGTCTTAGTTTAGGACTATTATTAGGAGAATTTTTGGGAATGGGCATCACTAGTATGTCTCGCCATTGCACTGGAATAACCCCCGTATCAAATATATAATTATATAACCTTAACAAATATAGCCTACTAACCGAAGACAGATGAAAGATAAGTGAGTATGTTATCCCATCATTACCCGGTGCTGTGTCTTTTCGTTTAAAACAATGACTCATTTCTTGTACTGTAAACATATTATCTAATTCCGCATTATTTGATTTAAAGTTTTGATATGGTTGGTGACTCACATAGTCGGGCGCGAGATTACAAAGAAGCTCAAGTTTTTGTTCATTGGAGGCATATGACCTTGAGGAATTAATTCCCTTCACCCAGCCCATCCGTTTCCACATATCAGAGCTGGATGTCCGTTCATCAATGCTGCTACAATATGCTTGCCAATCATTTGTCTTCGCCTGTTGTATAGCCGTCTTTGCGGATTGGGTTCTTTGTTCAAGGATATTGAGATTGTCGGGAGTAGGGTTTTTTCTAAATATTTTAAGGGCTAATCTTCGTTGTGCAACTAAATGGGAAAGTTTAGGACTCCAATAAGGCTTAGGACGGAACCCGTTATTTAAGTTATTGCATCGCTTTAATAAAGGTATGTACTGATCTGCGGCCTTATTCAGCTGTTTTATAAAGTTATCGTACAAAGATTGTACTGAGACATTAATAACAGGTTCTAGTAAATAGTTTTCTAGACACTTAGAATACTCCACCCATTGTGCTAACTTGAAATTGCGTTTTTTGTTATTACTAAACAACTGTGTATTATTATAAGATTTGTATGCTATCCTTACAAACAAATGATCACTCCCCAAACACTCATTCATAACATGCCAACTTAATAAGTGCGATAAGTCGGTAGATACAAACGTAACATCTGGAGAACTCCGTTGAATGATGTTATCAACACAGCTGATTCTTGTCGTACTACCGTCATTAAGAGAAACGAAGCCATTATCCAACGCCGAGTCATATATTTGTAGACCTCTCGCGTCGGATTTACAAGACCAGGTAGAATGATGGCCATTGAAGTCCCCTGCCACAATACACTTATTAGAGAACAGTGAGAATACTTGTTCCCAATCGGAACGACTCGTACGGATCGATGATGGACAGTATATTAACATGATATAAAAGTTTAATTGAGATTATTTCAATTCCCGAGTTATTGATATTAATAAAGTTTTGTTGTACCTTGATCGACTTATGAGCCAATATAGCTATTCCTCCGTATCCGTCCAGTCTATCATTTCTAAAGATATTATAGCTGTTTATATTTATATGCGAGTCCGGTTGCAACCATGTTTCAGATATTAATGCAATATGTATTTTATCCTGTATCAATAGAAGTTCTAATTCATTACGTTTAGGTCGCAAGCTCCGTGCATTCCACTGTATTATGTTGAGTACAACCTTGTTTTTATTAGAAACGTTATCCATCATTAAATAAACAAACAAACTTATTCAAAACATCGTATTCCCCACTCAAATACTTAAAAAAGAAATGACCACATAATTCTACAATGAATTTACCTAGTTGTTGAAGTTTTGTGAGCCAATTACCCTCAGATATACATATTTCTCTAATCCTTTTACAAATACCATATAAATTAAAAGTTTTTTTGTTTTTATTGGAATCCGAGTTCTCCTTCTCCATGTTAGACGTATCTTGTTGACTAATGTTTCTTATTTCCGCATTGTTATTTTCAGACATTTGACAATTCCCTTTATTTTTCTTTAGACTCAAATTTGCTTGTTGTTTGTTTGTAGATGTACTTCTTTGATGAACACGTTTTTGCGAGTGATTATCTATCTCCATCTCAATTGCTTCACTGTCATTATGTATTAAAGCTTCTGTAATAAGTATATCCCTGTATGATGACTCATAGTTATTTTGTGGGTTGACAGTGTTGTTTTCTGTGCCTTCCTCGATGAAAACTTGGTCATTTCTTAAACTTGTTCTGAGTGATTCTTTTTCTTTTAAATATATTTCTAATCCTTTCCGGTAATTGCAGGCATGTTTGGTCATAATACTTCTTATTTCCTTTTCTTTTAAAAAGACGGGGCATCGTTTAAATAGGGCCATATGTGGCCCTTTACAATTCACACAAGTATACTTTTCGATGTCACAATTAGGATGATCTTTACCACATTTAGGACATATTTGTTTTTTACCTGGACAGGACCTTGACAAATGACCGAATCTCCAACACACCGAACATTGAGACACTGGGAATGTATAAGGTTCCACCTTAAACCTACAACCGTACCCATAAACATACGGCGGTAAAATAGAACCTTTGAAACAAATTCTAATTGTTTCCGAGTTTATCCACTCTCCGTTATCAGCCTGTCTTCTTAATCTTCTGATTGATATGATCTCATAATTACAAGTGAGATTTTCCAAGATTTCTTTCTCTTCCATTTCTAGATCCACTTGTTTAAGAACACCGTAACATAGGTTTGCTTCATCAGTCGATTGTACTCTGTATCCTAGATTCGTAACTTTGTCACAACTTAGTAACTTCGATGCATCTTCTGTGTTATTGAAATGAATTAGGACCCGAAAAGGATTTTTATATACCATTTTCGTAATATTTTGAATTTTCAGTGACCGTAAAAGTTTAGCCATCCCAAATTGTTTCGGTAAGATTTCTTTACCTGTGATTGACAAAATTGTACTTGATGCTTCGACATTTGTCTTCTGGGTACTCTGATCAATTTTGTCACTATTTGAATTTTCTTGCAGCACTTTTTACCCTTCTTTACTGTCACAAATCCATCTTCTTCTACTATTTCTTCATCATCTTGTCTACGTCTCTTCTCCAAAGGTCGTTGCTCTCTGCCTTTCTTCTTCTTCAACTCCTCAGTAGAAGTTGAATTTAGTTGTTGATCACATCCGATTAGTTCCTCCTCCATTACTTCACTATCACTACTATCAAATTGATTGTCTATTTCATCCATATTCAGTCACAATTACTATCATTGTCATAAAAAAACGCGATATTAAAATAATGCGATCTTAGCGTAGGTACGTGTATTCGCTACGACTGCTCACGCGTCACTGATTTTCTTCTTTCATTGAAAGGACGAATGTATGAGAAGGGTCCACCCTTTATAGCAGAACTTTTTACGTCATAATTTTATTTTGCATAGCAACGGATAGCATAAACCTCTTTTCGCAGAAAATCGTTTGGCATACACTCATTTACCATAACACCGAAACCCATAATTTTGTAAGTCAGAATCATCTTTAGGCATAAATTTCATTTCCATAATAATCAATAAGTATAACCATCATTTCGTAGAAAGTTCACAACCAGAATCATCTTTTGCATAATTGTGTGGTTTTTATTTCCCAGACAGTAAGATGATGCAGTAAGCATGCAGCAAGCATTCAGCACATGCAGCAGGCATGGCTTCTGTCACGGCTCCGGCGCTGCGGGTCTCTGGCGGTCCCACGCGAGCTAATCGTCGCAGATGATTTTACGCCCACCACCGCAGCTTCGGCTTACTGGCCGGCAAGCCGGCCAGCCTCAGCCGCGGCGGTGTGCGTTAAAACCACCTGCTCCTCAGCTCACGGGCCGCCACGCCCCTCCGCGCCTACGCGATTATAAATTACACTCTAGGGGTAGGGCAGACAAGACTACGTGAAGTCGGTTTTGCAGCGATTCATTTCTGTCACTAACTTTTGTAGCACACCATATTGATTTTATAAAACAATTTTTTTATTTTTTATTATGACTATTAAATTATTTCTATTCTGAAATTCTGTGATCTTCGAAGTATACCGAGTCAAATTATTCCAAATAATCGGCGCTCTAAATAAACGTTATGCTAAATGAAAATATGCAAAATTGTAACTCTGACAAAAGTAATTATGCCCAATACAATTCTGCCATCTTAAAAGTATCCCAATTTAAATTCGGACATAAAAACATTAGGCCAAAAAACAATTATATTAAAAAAAAATTATACCATAACAATGTTCGTTTAAAAAAGTTTCTGCCAAGTGAGTTCTGCCAAATAGGTTTCGGAGAAACAAGTTTCTGCCAGATAGAGGGCACCCGTATGAGAATTTAGATAAGACTAGATATATTTGTACACCAATTTCATTGGTACTACATAGAACTCTATTAAAATGTATGTATACATAAGATCTTCATTGTAATACCTTTGTTCACAAATAAACATTGATTGATTAATTTATATTTCTATCAAATATTAGAGCGGGAGCCAATCACAGATGTCCGTGACCAATTTCTTCTCAAGCGATAATTAGTAGACTACATATATGGGGTCGTATCATAAAGATTCGTGGAAGTCAGCTGCGGTTCCGTTGGTGGGATAGCAGCAATTGCCGTTCAAACACGTAGAAAAAATATTTTTTAGTCATTCCTCCCAATTGAAACCTGGTTTATATTGAAGATTACCTTATATCACGAAAAATAAAACCAATCTGCTGACGGTACCATGGTAGAAAACACGTCTGCTGGTCACTCGAACATGTAATTTTTAATTTTATTTTCAGTGATTTCCTCTCGACTCAAATTTAACCTGATGAAAGTTTACATGTAGTTATGGCTGAAAACAGACATCAGCAAAAAAAGGTGGAAAGATCGTCAGCGTCGCAAAGTCGTACTTTGAAAATTACAAACAGGACTATGCACATCACGTTTATTAAACGCGCCGATGCCGTTGACGCGAGTTTGTAGCGATACAGACACGACGCAAATGCGCGTTTGACACTTTGTATCGCAACAACAAACTGCTTTGTTTGACAAAAACACGCCGCGACGCGCGTTTCCAAAACGCACGTCGACGGCGTGTTTAAAAAACGTGCTGTACATAGTCCCTAAGACCCATAACACACCGTCGTGCGGTCCATGGCCCTCTACGGGGCCCCTGTGTGGGCCCTGAGCATCCGGACGCGACCACAGAAGCTGGTCGCATGCCAGAGGGTCATGGCTATCCGGATGATCCGGGGATACCGCACGATTGCCGGCGAATCGGCCAACCTCCTTGCCGGATTGCTGCCCTGGGATCTGGAGGCGACTGCCCTCCAGCGCGTCTATGAGTGGCGCGTGGAGGCGCAGCGCCGGGGCGTGACCCCGCTGCCTCGAGAAGTCGAGGCGCGACGGGAAGAGCTCCGGCGCGATCTCAGGGCAGTATGGAAGGAACGACTGTCGCGACCGAAGGCCGGGCACACCACAATTGCGGCGCTAAGACCCCTCTTTGAGGAGTGGCTGGAGAGAAGTCATGGCGTCCTGACCTACCGCTTGACGCAGGTCCTCACCGGACACGGAAGTTTCGGGAGGTACCTGTGTCTGATGCGAAAGGAGGAAACGCCTGGGTGTCACCACTGCGAAGATCGCCCGGAGGACACGGTGGAGCATACGGTGCAAGACTGCCCAGCTTGGCCAGGGCACCGACGTGTCCTCACGGCTGCGATAGGCGGAGACCTCTCGCGCCCAGCATTGGTCGCGGCCATGCTGCGGGGCGAGACGGAGTGGGAAGCGGTCGCCTCCTTCTGCGAAGCAGTAATGCTCGCGAAGGAGGAGGCGGGCCGCGAGCGAGAGAGGACAGTGTCCTCCCTCCGCCCCACCCGCGGTGGTGGACGCCCACGGCGACGGACGTCGCTAGACGATCTCCGGCCACCGTAGGCGCGGGCATGCGGGCAGCGAGTAAAGGGCAACTCGCTGCCCGACCATGGACCATGCCCGGGTCGACGGCACGTTGTGTCCCACGCGCGCCTCAAAGAGCGTCAGCATAATGACGGGGCCCCCCTCTCAGAGGGCCAAAGCCCTAGCCCTAGCCCTAGCCCTTACCGTGACCCCGGAACATAACAGGCTACTGAAGGACACCGTGGATTTTAGTCCGTAGAAGTCTGACAGTCCCTCCCGCCCTGCCCGGGGTGGGAGGACTCATTTGATGATTTTACCACGCTAAAAAAAAAAAAAGACCCATAACACACGGCGTATTTTAAACGCGCAGATGACGTGCAGATTACGCGCGTATACGCGTTTCAAACGAGATTCGATCGCAACCTTGTAACTAAGCATACGGGGCGATCGTGAAACGCGCCTCTATTGCGCGTATACGCGCAGATACAAAAGCTGAGCTCCTTGTGTTATAAGTTGAGCTCCACGATAATTGACAAATGCTTGAACTGACTGGACAGATCCACTCGAATTTGTGTGGTTCTTTCTTCAAAATTCACCATTTTCAGACATTGACCTAGCTGCATGGTCCTCGTATAAACTGTTCTACATTTATGATGTCTGGACTTAAAAAGAGACTGTGACCTCTGAGTTTGTTTCGGATGTTTCTTCTCAAAGTAGTCAGGTATGAAAGACCGACCTCCTAGTTTATGAAAATACGTGTAAAAGTGTTGATATAACCTACTTGCATAAATAAACATCATTTCATTTCAAACAGACGCGCTGTAGTCGCTCGTAGATTTAGCGTTTTTAAGATCAGAGATAAAAAACGTCGGTACTATATTATAAAAAAGGCCTAGTTTAAAACCAAAATTGAGCGATTTTTTTGGTGTACTCCAGGGTATGATTTCTGGGCTAACACTGTTAAGAAAAAGATATTATTTAACAGTTATTTTCATTTTAATACTTATTTACAGACGCCAGCACAAATCAACCTTGACCAATCGAGTCAATTATTTCCAATCGAACATGAAACTTTCTTTTTTACTTAAAAAGGAGCTGTTATTTTGTGAAGTCAGTCCCAAGAGTTCCTTAACAGTTAACAACAGCTATATCGTGTTTGGGCTCATTTCACTCAGCTTGATGAGAACTTTAGACCTAGCTGAGGTATCATTGCCATCTAGGTTCTGAGGATGGTGACAGATAGCATGGGCAAGAGGTCCTCAACAGTTAACAGCACCTTTATCGTATTTGGGCTCATTTCACTCATCTTGATGAGAACTTTAGACGGCTGGGGTATGACAGTCGTTGAGAGTTGTAGGAAACACAAAAGTAAAAAATAAAACCTTTTTAAAAACCCAAGGCGAGGCGGCGCCAAAGAAACAATCAACGAATAGCTACGACGAGCTATTCAACCACGATAAGCTATACAACGAGCTATTCTGCTCTTCAAATAGTTAATTTTTATGTTTGTTTGTTTGGCGCCGCCTCAAAATTTATTTTTTGCTTTTCAGTTCGATGTCTCGTCGGTTTGTTTTTTTTTTTTTTTAAAGGTTTCATTTGTAACTAGCTTCTGCGAGCGACTTCGTACGCGGATCCTGTTGCTTATGCCAGCGACAATGGGGTCATCAAGATCGAAGATCTGAAACGTCTGATGTCGAATTCTTAGAGCCTGGGTACGGGAAAACAACGGGACGCGCATGACGATTCCAGACGTTCCAGATCTTTCATTTTTGTAATTCAACAGGAAATGCCCATCAGACTAAACAACTCCTGCTAAGATGTTATATTCATATGTATATATGTTATAGTGTAGCTGGGCTCTTGGAGTTCCACATCAGGTGTTCCAGATCTTCAAATTTATTTTCTCAGCAGAAAATGCTCATCAAGCGGAACAATTTTTGCTATTGCGCTATTTTTGTATCTCTTATAGTTTAGCTGATCTATTGCAGTTCTGCATCAGGTGTTTAAATTTCCAAGATAAATTATAGCCTATATATTGCCCAGACTTAATAGCTGTACAAAAAAAAAAAACAATCAAATCCGTCCAGTAGTTCCGAAGATTAGCGTGTATGGAGTAACTTCTCCCATTTTCCTAACATTTCCCTTCACTGCTCTGTTCCTATTGATTGTAGCGTGATGAAAAGTATACTATAACCAGCGCAGTAGTATGAAAAATAATTGTCCCAAGTTTCGTCAAAATCCGTCGAGTAGTTTTTGTTTCTATAACGGTTATACAGACAGACAGACAATATTTTATTAATTGCATTTTTGGCATCAGTATTGATCCCTAATCACCCCCTGATAGTTATTTTGGAAATATATTTCATGTACAGAATTGACCTCTCTACAGATTTATTATAAGTATAGATACAGTTGAAAAATATCTACTATGGAAATTTAGGTCAAACTGGGGTATGTTTATGTGCTGACATAAATGATGTTGATGAATGCATACAATTAATGATAATGAAATGACAACGGTATTCATTTTCTTTATTTTACGTTTTACAGAATATGGTACTGTAAAATTAAAATGATGTAATTCGTGATATAACTCATCAAGCAGATTGGTAGCGTAGCGTCTACGTAGAACAGACGACACGCAGTCATCTTACTGAATCTTTGTTTAGTCCGAATCACATTTTTGCAAAGGTTTTCTTGAGTTTCTGGGAACAACAAAAACAAAATACTGTAATTGAAAGCAGTCACTGTGGAGTAACTACAACTGATGGGGGGCTCTGTATCAAAAGGTTCAATGAGCCTCTTTTATTCGATTATGGAGAAGCTGCCGGCCGCCGAGAATAAGGCTAGGCGTATGCTGAGATGCAGCTGACGCAGCGTAGCACAGTACAGATTTAGCAGCGCAGGGCAGGCGAGACAGACATAGTCCATGAGCGTATGCTGTGATGCAGTTAACATACGCACGCATTCGCGTTCTAGCTGGTACAAAGAATAGACGTGTTCGCGTTCAAAATGAGTTCAGAGTCAGATTCCGATTATGAGAACTAATACTATTAAAATATTCCGACATTGCAACAAAATGACAGAACAGACAAACACGTCGTGAGTCGCACGCGTCGCGCAGGCATCTGTGCCGGCACTGAGTACAACGAGGCGCAGAGCAGTGTAGACACATTCTGCGTCGCAACGTACGGAGCACTCGGGACTTTAATGCATTACAAAATCTGCTCTGTCCTGTGCTGCGTGGATAAACTAAGTCAATAGTTTCACAGAATAAAGAAAATAGTATCTTATTCAGCCTTTAATCAAACGTAGAAGTAAAGCTAGAAAGTTGAAAAGCTTTATCGTAGCTCATAATATTGGATCATACTTTGAAGAGCGACGAGCTATAAAATTTTACCGTCCTGCAAGCTCGAAATTGGAGCTTTCTGCTTTCATTTTTTACTACATCACAATTCATTGCTTATTATTCGGAGTATCCGTTTCATTGCCAAGGCTGATGCGGCGGTAGCTACGTCTCTTATTGAAAGATACTCGTAATAACACTTTTAAAAGTATTTCAAGAATGGTTTTATTGGAAAGAAAAAGTACTTTTTAGTTTTATGAATTTACTAAGCTTGCTCATGACGCGATTTGCGATTTGGAATTTCTACTAACTAAAAATTAAAATCGTCTTTGCTACAAAGATGTAATGATGCAATTCAAATGACTTACGTCGTCGTGGCGACCGTGTTTTGTTTTTCATCTACACGCTTACGCTTGCGAATCATTATGTACTCACTTGGACAGTTTCTCTTTTTCTTCAGCATTATACACGCGATCTGGGCTTCTTCAACGGTCATGTAAAACTCTTCACAGTATCCACTAAGCATAATGACAAGGATGAAATTCTTTCCGAACCACAGGAATAGCGCGAAAATATTCAGCAGAGTCTGAAAATTGAATAGACTACCATTTTTGAATCAGTGAGCCACAAAGAAAGAAAGACAGAAAAGGGATTTATTGACACACACAGGACAGAACAAACAAAACTATACAGAAGAAAAAGAAATACAAAGGTAACACAAAACAACAGGATTGAACGAATTAATTATTTTTTAAACGCATTAACGCATGCGAAGCGCATCGTAAAGATGATTAAAAGAGGAAAAAAAAAATCAGTTTCAGGGTTCGATTCCCATTTGCAACTGAATTTTTCTTTCCTCATTAATCATCTTTAGGATTGAACGAAAGCTAATTGCAAACTCTTCAACCACGCAGAAATAAAAGCCACGCAAAGCGGGGCTTCTATTTCATAAAGGCGAGTTGTTTGATCTACTTGTTGACTGTTTGTTAAATTCTATACATTATTTAACCATTCGTTAAAAAGTTTATGAGATTTTGCCTATAGTTACTTTTACTATTGATTAAATAACTGGACATTTTGTAAACTGAATACTTTGCAACCACTGGACATTTGGCGTATTGCACATTCTGCACCTAAACGCTAACTATTGAAATGAAACTAGTTATACTTGTACTGACAAAAATCCACGGTGATCCTTTCAAAGCCATTTACGTTTCAGGGTCACGGTTACCTACCTGATGAGATAGTACCGCGACCCTGGTCTTTAATCGTACTAGTGGCAAAGACGCATTAAAACCATCAATTTACCAAAAAAAGAACACTTACTGCAGTTTCCAAAAGTGTGGATATTCTCAGCGTAGATAACAGGATTTCAACACAGTATACAGAACGGTAGGATTCACAAATTAAAAACTGCAATATCTGTAAGATATAACAGCACTTTAATCTATTGTATTTCTTAGATGTTTCTGCCATGAATCATTGAGACGCTTTTTCTTTTTTTTCTGTCCTGGGTGTTGCAGGACGGACCGTCACACTTTTATTAACTTAAAACTTGATTTCTACATGCCCTTCGCGTTCCAAGGTCGCAACCAGGGACATTTTATTGCGCACTTTTATGTTACATTACAGGTAAATGCTCGCGGTGAGGGAGCGCCTTTACGATCCATTTTTGACAATAATCAATCAAAATAAAACAAGAACTTACCAATGCTTGAAAAATTGTTTTATACAGATCGTAAGTATTTAGAATCTGCTGATATATTTCAAGCAATTTGAGGCAATAATCATCATCATCCCTTTCATCATTCATGGTTAGAATATCTCCAATCCATTCATCCAGATATTTTTTTAACAATACTATGATTCGTGTTGCTATTACTACATTGATATCCGAAGCCATGATAAAAACATCGGTTACCGTAAAACCGGCCAACATTGCCCGCTTTTTTTCTTATTTTTGAGATTACGAAAAAAATATTGATCAGAGCTCGTAATCAAGTACACCATGGTAACAATTACTATTATAGGCTTCAAATCACGAAATCTGGAGCTTCTAGCTTTAACAGAATCCGAGAAAAATGCAATTAAAGAGCCGGGCAAAATTATACGCACGACCGTCCAACATTGCCCACCCTTAATTTCTCTAAAACTATCAGCTCTAGAGCTTTGAAAATAAGATATGTTTTAGTGAATCATGCAAAGTTGCCATCTTTCGTGATCAATATATCAAAAACGTTATATTTTTAATTTTACTGAGGTGGGCAATGTTACACTACACACCAGCTGCTTTTTCATACAAACTGAAACGGTGGGCTAGGGTTGCCACACACTAATGTAATAAATAATAATCTGCTTTTAAATAAAATCTTTTATAAATAATAAATCAGTCAGGTATAATAATTATAAATTGCACGTATTATTATACTTAAGGTTAATATTAAAGATTCTAAAACAAATCTTACACAGAAATCTTAAAAAATGGTATAACAAAGATTACAAGGAAAAATAGTCATTGCAAGGCATGCCAGGCAGACGTTGTAACGTAAAAATATAATGTTTACTTATAAAAAGAGTTTTAACATAGGAATTATAAAAACATTTTGGTTGATAAAACTGAGTTAACTCTTACTAGATATAATGGGTGCCATCCCTAACACTATTTTTGCTGTGGGCAATGTTGTCACTCCTATGTTCACGCAAGCTCGGGAATCATTGCCCACTGCATTATCTTGAAGATTTTACGTTTTATTGGTCTCAAACTAGCATAGAAATGAAGCGTGGTTCTTTTTATTACTGGAATATTGAAATAACTTACCTGAGAGATGTCGTACGCTGTCAGTGTGTAAAAACGTAAAACAAGATTTTGGCACCACCTCAGACTAGTACTACTTTAAACATGTCTCACCGACAACTGAGTGAACTTAGCGAAGTAACTAATATTTAGTTTTGTCAGGAAAATAGTCTATTTTACCCTAAAGATTAAATAATGTTGTCAGCTATTTAAATTTATTTACAATTCAAGATTTTAGTTATTTTTCGTGTTTGGGCAAAGATATCCGCCAAGGGCAATGTTGGCCGGTTTTACGGTATTGCATCAAGTACCAAGTCTGTAATGCTATAGAAATCGATTTGAAATGTCATCAAGAATAAAACATTTATAAATATTTTAATGCAAACAGTTGTTACTATTGTAACCCAATTCCAAATAATGAAACTTCGGTAGCCATAATTCAAACCAATGCTCCTGTGTATAGCTTGGATCTTCAGAATCAATAAGACGTTGTTATTTTTGTGGACGACATTCAGAAGAAAAATCGAGAAGTACCCAATCATAAAGGTGATCTCATAGAAAATGTCGCACAGTTCCAAAAAATCTTCCTCTAAACTTGTTTCGTGTTTACTCTTATGCGCTATGGTGAAATTGGATAATATCTGATAAAGGCACAAAATATTCATGAAAAGCATGTAGCAGAACGAAAAAAAATGATACAGTCTTCCGTTTGGATAAATTCTATTATTTCGTACTTTATATTTTAAGGCGAGAAAAGGATGAAGAGCATAGCTGAGGGAAAAGTCAATTCTTTGAATTTCTTTGTCTAAATAATTATGAAGCAACTCTTGGCCAGAAAAAGAAAGATTCGCTTGATTATGACACATTTTTTTTGTTATTTCTTCATTCGTTGCGTGTTGTTTAAAGACTAATGTTTAACGTTAAAAATAAATGGAACCCCAATACAAGGATGGATCGTGAAATTAAAGGTAGCTAATATTATTGTATTTTTTTAAGTAATTACTAGATAATCGACAGAAACTAATAATAAACTAATACCTACCTACTTAAATTATATACATAACAGCCATCGTCAAACGAGAAACGTCCGAAAGAGACACAAACATAATTATGACAATGTGTAGAGGAGGTTCAAGGAGAACCGGATTGTTAGAATTATGACGGAAATTAAAAAAATAAATACCATAAAAATAACGTTTTCAAAGATAAAGACTAAGGCTACGGTTCCAGTCAGGCAGAAATGTCGTACCACTAAAACTGTCAACTGTGAAACGGTATTTGATGTTGATAAAGTAATTTTTAGACAAGTGTTCAACAGATGTTTAACTTTTTTGTAGAAAGACGGTTACTCGACGCCCCCAAGGAATAAACCTGTATTATACTATTACTGACTTTTTACTGTTATACCATTTTCGGTATCTATGGGTCGGGATACACATATGCAATTTTTTTCAAATTTTTTCTGCGATATTTTCTAACGATTTTCCTTATAACACTTTTGTTCTTTGGAAATTTTTCTGTGGCTACATTTCGGTAAAGTAATATTACTGTAAAATATTTCAGCTAAATTTCTGGTTAACGCGATTACAGGTTTATTACCGTAAATTTTGTGGTAGACATTTTCGGTAATGCACTGTAACAGTTACGAGTATGTGATTTATATGCCCAAAAAACCTGTCCACCTCAGGCCCAAGCCACGGATGATCAACGGGCCAGACTTTCACGCCACGTGGATGACATGTACCAGGCCTTCGGTGGCATCGTTTATGTCCTCAGTGGTTTCCAACATGGCGAATCGGCTCTGTAGTTTCAACTGGAAGTTTTCACGACCACTTTCGACCTGGGGCAGCGTTGGTCTGACAGTTGACCTTGTCAAGCGCACTCTTTCTATTTTTATATTTATAATCAGAGTCACTACTAACTAGTCGATGATCACTTCCGGTATTGACCCTGTTGATCACTGAGACATCTCTGAATATATGGCGCCTATCAGACACAACGAAGTCGATCTCGTTTCTTGTCACATTATCGGGGCTTCGCCAGGTCCACTTTCTTTGAGGCTTCTTCTGGAAAAAAGATTTCATCAGAAAAAGCCCCTGAGCCTCGAGGAAGTTAACCAACATGGAAGTTAACCAACATACGCCCCCGGTGATTTCTGCTCCCATAGCCGAATGAACCTACTCTCGACTCGCCACTCTTTTGTACTCCCACTTTTCCGTTGAATTCACCCATAACAATAGTGTAGAATGTTTTGGTACGAGACACAGCTTTCACTATGTCTTCGTACATTGCCTCGACTTCGTCGTCAGGGTATGCGGACGTTGGAGCACACACTTGTATGATCTTTAGGGAATACCTTTCTGATATCCTCAATATAAGGTATGCCACCCTTGCCGACATACTGCCACATTCCACAATGTTGCTCCTGAGTGATTTGTAGACCATCAACCCGACGTCACGACTTAACTCTACTTCCAATTCGGAAACGTGCTCGTCTAACCGCAGAGAGCATCCGTTGTACGTCGCCAAGTAAAAATTTCGTTAAGGGTACCCTGCCGGCGCCCGGGGATTCTTAGCACCCCACCGCACCGTTACCGTGGCCGGTACCATGGCCAGGAATAGTGCCTAACGGGAACTGGGGGCGTTAAATCATTGCGCTTCATGTTTGGGGGGATTTGCCGTAGTCACCAAGCTTGGCAGGCGGGTTGGTGACTGCAGATGCTGAAATGCTTCCGCTGTTGGTGCTGCTGCCCACCATCAGGTTAAGCATTATAAGGCATTTCAGCATAAGACATGGTTACTCAAACTCAAATTCTTTATTTTAGTTATACCAGAGCTAGGGCAGGTGAGGCAACTGGTGTTACCTCACATTCTGGCTAACAACCCTTAGTCGCCTTCTACGACACCCACAGGAAGAGATGGGGTGGCCTATTCTACTGTCCGGAACCACACGGGGGTGCACTTTGTGCAATAGTGCAACGATTCCACGTTATTAACATACATTTTATGAATCCTTGATTTCTGTAGAAAATAATGATGATCGCGATGATACTAATGATGCCACTGACAATACCGATTAGTTATAAATTTTTTAGCTTGGCTACTTTTGTTTTACTTTTACTGATTGTAATTTGTGATCTCTATGAGAACTTTGTTTCCAATAAACGTTATAATTTTAATAATTTTTGTGAGTTTCCTTTAATTATTCCTCGGAGATACCGACGACAAATTTATTTTACATAATCGGTTTTCAATGATTACAATAATATGACTACCAAAAATTTTCTTTAAAATACGGGTTACACTACTTTACCCTCTTATGGTTTTTTAAAATTTTACTATAAGAAGTCGGTAACTGAACATTACAATCTCTCTCTGTAACGAAAAAACACGTTTAATAATCCAGTAAAGCAATATTATGCCTATAATTTTTAAGAAATTTACAAGAATAATTCGGTAAGTAAACATTATTGGAATAATTTTTGTAAGGTAAGATGGTAAAATATCAATACCCTAAAAATAGTTTGAAACCATTTTCGGTAATATGTATTTTGGTGAATAACAAATTCTGTGTATAGTTAATAAATATACCTAATACTATAAACTGTTCGGGTAAAAATAAGCTTTTCCGTCATATAAAAATGTTGTCATAATTACCTTTTGTTGAAGAGATATACCCCAAAAACACTAAATCATTTTTCCTGTAAAATTTGATTTTTGCGATTACCGGTTTATTCCCCGGGGGCGTCGCTATATAAAAATTTGAAGATGAGTTGAAGAGCATAATAATTATGTATTTTTGATACAATTACCAACATTGACACAGACAAGCGGAAGAAAGTGAACTGAAACTTCCGATCTTGTCTTTACAATAATAAAGAACAAAGCCTCCGTCCTGGCCCATACTTAAAACACTTATGGTGAGTGGGATCCACTTCCTAGCGGTCCACTTTGGGGGACAGGAGCCTCACCACGAGCTCTTAACGCGATCCAGTTTAGGCTGTGGGAAAGGGACAGAGCGGAACTGCTCACACTTTGTGACGTCATGGTGGGCCACCAGAACTACAGGCTATCTATTAAGCTATTGTCAAACAGACAGGTGTGACAAACGCGAAGCGAGGCGTTTTTGTTTGTAATTTGTATGTAATTGTTTGAAGCCTGTCACATGGACTATCGGATCGCTTTCGCATTTTTATATGACATGATTCGGTTCGGTTCGCTATCGCCTGTCTGTTTGACAAAGGCCTTACTGTGTCGGTTGAGCGATTCCATCAGCCGAAGGCCTGATCAGGACCGTCTGCCTCGTGACAACCATCTTGTTTGGAGTCAGCGTTTAGTGGCGTAGCGAGACTAGGACGGGGCAAGACGCATCTGTGAGGCCCTATTCTTGCAAGACGAAAAATATGAATTGCCCCCGCTGCTCGCGCGAGGCCCCCTTGTTGTAAGATGACTTGATTCCTCCATGTCATCTACACCAAATGTGATTCTTTCATATTTTTGCTAACTGGTTGCAAACTTCTAATCGCCTTTGTCAAGATTTGTTCCTTTTTTCTCTGAGCGCGAGGCTTCAGGCACGAGGTTGTGTTCTAGGGTCTGCATTTCCCCCGCCTCGCTACGCCACTGCCGGCGTCAAACTTTATATTGTGCCCCGTCGGCGTCGGTGCGCAGGAGTACCAGTTTCTTCTGGCAGAACTTGCTGCATCTTAGGTTTACTTCGCTTTGGGCTAAATTGAGGCTTAGAGCAAACCCATTTCAAATCAAAATATAAAAAAAAAAAAAAACAAGATAACATTTTCAATATTTTATTTTCCGTCGACCACAAAAATCTTCACTTACCATCAGGCGAGGTAGACATGACACTGGAACGTTAAGGGCTATTGAAGAATCACCGTGGATTTTAGTCAGTACAATTGTATCAGGATATGAGGACAATTAATTCGACGAATTTACAACGATAAAAATCCCCATCGTGAGAGATAATGGTCAAATGCAAGCCTATTGGTAAGTGAAATAATTAAAAATAAACAAAATATTATCGAAAATACATAAACTGTAACAAAACTATGGTATATGTAGTTATGAAGCTGGACAATTGTAGAGGTAGCACGGCGTCTATGATGAACAATCCACACGCGCTCATCTTCTGGAATGATGTCTTCTGTAATCGCCGGATGTTCTTGTAAACTCTTTTTTCTGCATCTGTTTCAAAGAATGATTCACTGTATCATATTATTATTAAAATAATTGAATACTTTTATCGATTTTCTTACAAATTCATTAAAAATGTAATTAACTTTTTAATCATCATCATTGAAGACGCCCACTGCTGAACAAAAGCCTCCTCCTTAGACCACCACGCCGAACGACATTCCACCATTATCATCCATCGGAATGTAAAATTATTTAAAAATATAAATAACATTATAGCCTATCCGTATGGAACAGGTAGCTACCGGTGGTCAGGAGTCCAGAGAGAGGAACCTCCTAATAATCCAATGTAGTCAATAAGAACTGCTATCAGCATGAGGCTCCTGATCCAACAACCTAAAGAGAGCCTACTTTTTGGGGTATGGTATAGCCGGTAATTGATTCCTCATGCCCTGGCTTTTGATCCAAGTTGATCGCTTATTGAACAACAAAAGTACAAACTCAAGATTTGCCTGCGGGCGATGGCATCTTTATAGGTCTATAAAGCTGCGCTCCATCACCAGCACGCAAATCAAGGTTATTCGATCAGGAGCCTCATTCTGAAAGCAGTACTTCTTGACTATACATTCAAAATTAAGAGGCTCCTCTTTATTTTCAACCACCCCTATTTATTTTCAACCAGATGTAGCTGAATATCGGTATTTTACATGGAGCGACTGCCTGGCAACTTTTTAAGACTGGTTGTCAGACTTTTGAGCTTCTGAATTTCTGAAGAAGAATAAATTAGTTGATGTTGGAGCAGCAACTGCTAATCTGAAGTGAAAGTGGGCAAGCCATGAAGCATGAATTTACTAAGAGGAGGTGGGTGAGGATGCAGCTGGGCAAGGAGGCATCACTCACTGGATGCTTGAGAGAGGACATTGCCGCGGTGGTGTGTTGATCTTGTCATATTTGCGAGGCAAGCATGTGCTGAAATTGCAGGAAATCGAAAGATTTGGTAAGAAAAAGAGAAAGCCTTTATCCATCAGTGGGGACACATAGTAGAGGAAATAATTACTAACCTGAACAATCCCTTGAATTCATGCGCAGTACACAGGTACTCTGAACATCTCTCATCGCGCCATAAAATCTCTCACATTCCACGCTTAAGCATTTAAGTACGATTACATTCTTAATATTCCATATTAGCGTCACGTAAAGTAGAAAAAGAAACTGAAACAGTGACACTGCTATTAGGGTGGGTCTACGCTAGACTAGCAAAGCATGACCCAGTACAATTCGAGTAGTGTGGACCGACTTATAAGCCTCAAACGAGCGTGCTCTACTGTCATCATCATCTGCCTAGCGTTTTTTTTTTTTGGCGTGGTAAAATCATCAAATGAGTCCTCCCACCCCGGGCAGGGCGGGAGGGACTGTCAGACTCGTACCGACTAAAATCCACGGTGTCCTTCAATAGCCCTTTATGTTCCGGAGTCACGGTAATGAGATAAGTCCCGCGACCCCGGCAGGCTTTGGCCCTCTAGAGGGGGGCCCCGTCATTATGCTGACGCTCTTTGAGGCGCGCGTGGAACACAACGCGCCGCATGGTCGGACAGCGAGTTGATCTGCCTAGCCTTTTCCCAACTATATTGGGGTCGGCTTTCAGTCGAACCAGATGCAGCTGAATATCAGTAGTTTACATGGAGCGACTGCATAAAGGACCTCCACAACCCAGTAACTGGGTAATACTATTGAGCGTGCTCTACTGTGCTTCGCCTATTGTCGGTTTTTTGATGAACACAAAGGAATTTGCAATGCGTTTCATTAGAGTGATTGTTGTACATCCACACTTGCTACTGCGAGTAGAGCATCTCGGCTTGTGCTCAGCTCTTGCTCGGCTACTTAGCGTAGACCTTTCGGTTTTAAAACGGGATATTTACCATGTTTATTATTTGTACGTTTCCGATATTCCGGCACTGTTGTGAGTGCCATGATCCACATTAACTAAAGTGATTGCGTATGAGTATTTATTCCCCTGGTAACCATGCCATGTTTAAAGATTTATAAAAATATGTAGTTCTTATTTTATTCTTTTGTCAAGTCACAATTTACCCAAAATTTAGTACATTTTCAATATGACCACATCTTGGCGGCTTCAATAGGGAGTTTCGCTGCGAGTTTTAACCGTTAGTGGCGCTCAAAGCGCACAACGTAAACAACGTCAAGTGTAGCTTCGAGTGTGAAGTGTATGTCAAGTTAATCATACACAGTAAAGCTATTGTCAAACAGACAGGCGTGACGAACGCGAAGCGAGGCGTTTTTGTTTGTAATATTGTATGCAATTGTTTGAAGCCCGTCACATAGACTATCCGATCGCTTTCGCTTTTCTATGTGACCGGATTTAAACAATTGCATACATAACAAACAAAAACGCTTCGCTTCGCGTTCGTCACGCCTGTCTGTTTGACAATAGCTATAATGACATCATGCGCTGGTAGCGCCATCCGAGCCGAACTTTGCATGAAACCTTCCATTGTGACATCACATCACAAAATCAGAGACCTGCGAGGTTATCAGAAGAAGAAAGATAATACAACTACTTACCGAAGGAAAATTGATCAAAGTTATTAACATAGCGACGTTTCGTAAACTGAGATAAGCAGTGTATATCGTATAAAATGCAATCTGGAAATTCAAAGGAAGTGTTTTAATCAGTTGAGGGCCTACGATAAACGAAAATACTCTGTTTCGTTCACAAAATGGAATCATTAGCTCGTGTCTTTTATTGATGTTCAACTTTATGCTATAAAGAATACAGTTTAGAATCTATTAAAGACTAGACTACGAGAGAGAGAGAGAGAGAGAGAGAGAGAGAGAGTTTTCGTTTATCGATTGCCAGTAGTCTAGGGAGCTGATCATCTTGAGTTCGTTTGTAATCAAACTATAACAACCGTTCCGGCATCCAGTGGCAAGCGCGGTTTCACCTTGAAGAACTAACTAACTTTTCTTCTTCTTTAAACACTTTTTTTTCTCTCTAGCCAGTGGTATCCCACTGATGGGCAAAAGCCTTCCCCAAGTCTTTCCAAGAGCTCTTGTGCTGCGCCACCTCTAACCAGTTAAAAATCGCTAACTATTTCAGCTACATCCAACGAATAACATCTTACTATATTTTAAAGAGACTCACCAGTGGTCGAAAAGTTGTCTCTATCAGCATGTAAATCTGTAACATATTCACGTACGTTATAAACATCAAATTCCAATACTCTTCTTTTTCAGATTCCTCGATGTTTATCGCTCGTTGAACTTTTTCGATCCACACACGTATCATTTTCTTCAGGAATTTTAATAGATTCAGAGCATATATAATATTTATATCGTAAACGATACAGGCATACAGCGATATCATATAAATGGCAGATACATTGGGAAAAATGCAGTAAAGAAAGGCAATGTAAATCAACCAAATGATATTGAGACTTATAACCCAAGTCCAGTTGGTGACGGTGATATCACTAAGCTTCTTGCCATTCATTTCTAAAACTTTAATCACGTGTTGGATTTTCAAAACCAACATGATATTGGACTGACCCTGCACAATGTTGGAAATGCTATTCATTAAATGTCCTGAAGCGTAGATCAAGAAGTCGAAAGTATTGCTTGAACAATAGAACCATTTAAATCTCCCCCAATAATCACTGAAACGGATCAAAGTACTCATTAAGTCGTATAAATAATAGCACCAGAATACCAGTATAAACAAAACCGTTAAACATTTGTAAATATATGAATTCGTAGAAATAATTTTGTCTCGAATGGAATATTTTGAGTGTAGAAAAACATTCTGCATCAAATTCAGCGGTCTCAGTACTGATTGCAAATCTTTTTCAATCATGTTATTGTGTAGTAGCTCGTTAGAACAGACATTTTCGATTGTGGCTATGTTAATGTTTGGTTTAGAGGTTTTCAATAAGGAAAACATGACGTTCCCACTGTACAGCTAGTCTTTGAGTGGTTTAAAATGGAAACAAATCGATAGACAAGTAATTAAATAACACTTTACATAATATTTTGGTTGATGACTGATAATCTATCTTCTATCTTCTATCTATCTTCTATATCTATCTATACTTATAATAAATCTGTAGAGAGGTCAATTCTGTACATGAAATATATTTCCAAAATAACTATCAGGGGGTGATTAGGGATCGATACTGATGCCAAAAATGCAATTAATAAAATTATTGTCTGTCTGTCTGTCTGTCGGTCTGTCTGTCTGTCTGTCTGTCTGTCTGTCTGTCTGTATAACCGTTATAGAAACAAAAACTACTCGACGGATTTTGACGAAACTTGGTACAATTATTTTTCATACTCCTGCGCTGGTTATAGTATACTTTTCATCACGCTACAATCAATAGGAGCAGAGCAGTGAAGGGAAATGTTAGGAAAACGGGAGAAGTTACTCCATACACGCTAATCTTCGGAACTACTGGACGGATTTGATTGGTTTTTTTCTGTTGTATAGCTTTTAAAACTGGGCAACATATAGGCTATAATTTATCTTGGAAACTTGAACACCTGATGCAGAACTGCAATAGATCGGCTAAACTCTATGAGATACAAAAATAGCGCCATAGCGAAAATTGTTCCGCGTGATGAGCATTTTCTGCTGAGAAAATAAATTTGAAGATATGGAACACCTGATGTGGAACTCCAAGAGCCCAGCTACACTATTACATATACAGTAATGACGTCTTAGCAAGAGTTGTTCAGCCTGATGAGCACTCCCTGTTGTCGTATAAAAACTGAAGATCTGGAACATCTGATGTAGAACTCCAAGAGCCCAGCTACACTATAACATATATAGGAATGACGTCTTAGCAAGAGTTGTTTAGTCTAATGGGCATTTCCTGTTGACTTACAAAAATGAAAGATCTGGAACGTCTGGAATCGTCATGCGCGTCCCGTTGTTTTCCCGTCCCCAGGCTCTAAGAATTCGACATCAGACGTTTCAGATCTTCGATTTTGACGACCCCATTGTCGCTGGCATAAGCAACAGGATCCGCGTACGAAGTCGCTGGCAGAAGCTAGTAATTTTATAAATGTCTGCAATGTTGGTCTAGTCGTCTCTGGTGCGACTGCTAAACAATATTTTATAGGACATCGCGGGCAAATAAATGGCAAGTTATTGACAACATTGTTATTATTTCAGATAATACTTAGCAATCATTTTCTTTGAAAAGAAAGGTGAAAAGAAGTTCACTTTTCGTTTGGACAGATAACCTCACCGCATCGTCGGTCATGCCAAGCCATGAAGGTCTAATGAAATGTAACATGTTTTTAGGCTTAACGTGCATTTTCAGACTCACATTAATTTTTTACGTCTAAGTTTGTTGGTAACCTCAGGATAGTCTTGTGAAAATACTTTTTTGCGCACCGCTAAGGAGTGAAATTCCCAGCCGGTGTCTGTGTCACCGGTACAAGATACAACCTTGGGGTCTCTAAGTCACGGGTGAATAGGTTACTTCTAGGCAAAGGTGCTCATTTTTTAGCATCAGGTGAGGGGGTGGTCTACGTAGTCTACGCGATACTATCTTTACTACTAATTTACTTATCTATCTATAACAGGCCTGACGCACTTCGCGGTGTAGGTATGAAACTGCAAGCACACGCGGACGCTGGACAACTGTAGAGGTAGCTCGGCGTCGATGATGAACAAGCTACACGCGCACATCTTCTTGAATGATGCCCTCTGTACTCGTTGGATGTTCTTGCAAAATCTTCCTTGGCCTAAACAGAGATAAATTAACCCTTTTTTGGAGGTTTAGGGGAAAAAGGAAGTCTTTAAACTGACATGATCACTAACACTTATATTAGAATTTAAAACGAGATATTTCCCATGTACATTTTTATTTTTAGTTTTGATATTTCGGTTCTGTTGCAAACGCCATGAGCGAAAATGAACTATTGCGGATATTTATGAGCAGATAATACGGTCTACTCTCTTTCATGAAGCAAATAATAAACTTGGTAAATATCCTGTTGTAAATACCTACTAATATTTTTTTTGCTAGCCCATAGCTCCTGAGCAAAGAACTCCCTCTTCTATAATATTAGGGAAAAAAAGCAATTCCACCAATGATTGTCGCCAAACAACTACAAGTGATAATCAACCTTACGACCACGACATAAAGACGCTGCCATTATGAATCGTGCGGTCGTCTGTGAGTAGATAGAAAAACAAAACAGGTGGCCTACCATGACGTCATAAAGCGTGAGTAGTTAAGCTGTGGGAAAGAGAAAGAGCTATACAAGACGTCTAGCGCCATCTCGTTCATTGAGCGGAACCACACACGCTACGACGTAAGGAAGCTTACTCATGACGCAACGCGACTCGTGCGATATGCAATGCAATTCGACTGTGAACTTCAAAAATCCACCTTACTACTACGACATAAAGGCGCTGCAAACAAATACAAAAGATGTCGCCAGTGATTAGTTGCGCAATCGAATTCCGAACAGGAATCAAGTGCATTGTCATTAGCACGTACGTGCAATTCGATATCAAGCAGATCTGTGAGCGATAAGTATTGTCAACATGTGACTCCATTAGCAAACACTAGCGATTGTCCATACATTTTCTTCCGCCGGAGGTTTATGCCATATCTGACCTGTCATGAGTAAGCTTCCCTTAGTCAGTCGAATTGCATCATTAGGTCGTAGTAGCAAGGAAGATTTTCATTTTTGGTTAGCATGACTTGCAGTTATCAGGAATTACAAATAGCACCAAGCGCGTCATGACCACGGGCATAATATTCTTTCTAACACATTTGCTCGTAAAAGGTCTCTAACTGCACCAATTTCAGTATCGTAATGTATCTCATTACGCACTTGTGCGTAATGGTAATGTAAAGCGCAAAGTGGTCATCATTTTATGAATAAAATTAACTTTGGGAGATGAAATATAATAAATAAACATTTAATTCTTTGATTTTATTAATTTTGACAATTAATTACAACCATTTAACTGTAACAAAAACACAAAAGTATTAATTTACTCTGTATTATTTATTATTCCGCGCATGTTTAGATTTATTCGTTTAAGAAATTCCGAGTTTTATTTATTTCCTCACAAATGTGTTATAAAACGTCGTATGACATACGTACGTTTGATAATTACAGCCTCTGCTTTCTTATAGCCCTCACCTTACGGCTCGGGCTAGCAATATCGCCTCAGCTGTAATTATCAACTTACCGCACTTATATCATAATGTATTACTATTACATGCATTTTAATATTTTTTGCCTTTAGCTCCTCTCAAGCAATAAGCAAAATACATCACAGAGTTGTCATCATTTTTTTGAGGTATGTACATTTTTAATTTTAATTTAGTCATTTTTGTTAATATTTTAGTTTTTAAATGTAGTATATAGGTATTTTTTTGACTAATTAAGTTATAATTTATATTTAAACAAATTGTGTACATACATACTTGTATCATAAAATTTCATGGACGCCACAGCTGACGGTTCCGTGGATGGGATGAGCTATCGTAGCCTCTCAAACCCCGTACTGTTATAGAAAGTACTAGAAGACAAAAACTTCTCACCTGAACAGTGACTTGACTTCATAAGCATCGCACAGGTACTTTGAACATCTCTCATTGCTGCATAGAATCTCTCACATTGCACGCTCAAACATATAAATACGAAGATGTTCTTAATATTCCAAGTTTGAAATCCCAGAATTAGAATGCAAAACTGTAACAGCAATTAGAGAGCTTGATATTTATGAGTTTAGATACTAACCGTTTTAGTCACAACAAAAAGTTAAACATCTGTTGAACACTGTCTTGTATAAAAAAAATATTTAAAAAAACAAAAAACCCGACTGCGTAAAAAAACTAAAAAGAAAGAAACAAGGCCAGTAGTTTAGAATTCACTCATTCACACTCGGTCGGGGACTCAGTCGGGGCCCCTTGGGAAGATTTGATTGGTATAATTTGAATGGGCCTTTTTAGTTTTTCTACGCAGTCGGGTATTTTGTTTTTTTTTTTTTTTTGATATTTATTTTATTTTACTATTTTAGTTTTTGTTAGCATTTATCAGTCCAAAAAAAAAAAGTTGATAGAATGTGAGAGATTTTAAAAAAATATTTTTAGTTCGGAACCCTTTGCACACGAGTTCGACTCGCACTTGGCCAGTTTTATGTACCCAGTGACTCTCTCACGTTTAAGGCGAATCTAACGACACCTCTCAAGTTAAAATCCATCAAGCCGTTTAGGCTGCAGAGCAACACAAAGAAACATACATACATACAGTCGGCCAAGAAAGTGGTGTACCACCCTAAGGTTGAATATCGCTTGCAGATTATTAGGTGATAAAGATTAGTTTCGCTTGCAGATCGATCTGACAACTTCTATTGCTGTCTTTATCTGATTATTGATAACGACTATTACTGTTTGTAACGTGACAGCTGTTCTTAGTTTGAACTTGATGGAACCAATGACGTCGTAAAATCAACGGCGGGGGGCTGTAGATTTTGATGACAAAATTGTATCTACAAATTCAGAATTGTAATCAACAAGTTACATAAAATTGTAAAGGCACAAGGCGAATCCACAAACCTACAATTTCTGTAAACTTGTAATTACAATATCAATAAAAACAAGCTAAAAATAGATTTATCCTTTTATTAAATTTCTACAATCAATTTTAAAATACTTATAACAAACAAAAACATAGCATATATAGTAATATTTAGAAGATATTGAAAATTTTTAAAAATTAGAAACGGGTGTAACCGCCGTTGGCCTCTATAACCTCTAAAAGACGAGACCTCATTGAACCAACAAGCCGTGAGCAAATATCGGTTCCCCGCATTTCCTCCCAAATATAATTACAGTGACTAATAAGAGCTTGTTTGGTTCTTTCATTTTGATGCGACCATCGTTGGACCATAAGGCCCCAAAGATTTTCTATCGGGTTGAGGTCCGGCGATCTTGAGGGCCACTGAATTACCCTTACGTCAGTGTGTGAACGAAACCAGGCTCTTACGATCCTCGCATTATGAATTGAACAATTATCTTGAACAAAATCAAATTGTGGCACTTCGTTCTCCGGGTAAACATTACGGACTGTCGGTAGCATTGCATTCTGAAGCACGTCGATATAATTTACAGCCGTCGCTCGAGGAGGTAGAGAACACAATTCTCCTACACCATCCGCACTCATCCAGCCCCAAATATTTACGGAAATTCGACCTGATTCTCTATTTGGAATTACATGATCATCTTTATACCGTGTTGAATTATATCGCCAAAGGTGAAGACGTCCATGCTGACTGGATTTAAACGTTTTTTCATCACAAAACACTGTATTAGACCAATCAAACTCTAAGTGCTCTCTGGCGAAGTTCAGACGAGCAAGTCTGTGAGCATCCGTCAAATATATTTTCTTGGCGTAATGCCTGTGGTGCAACCCCATGTAATGTAGATGATTCCTTATTGTTTGGGCACTCACATCGTACATCTCCGCAAAATGTTTTGTGGGCTTAAAACCATTGATTTCATATTCCCGTGTCATGAATTCTCTATCGTTATTGGAGAGTGCAGGCCGGCGACCACTTCTTCTGTGATCCAACAAACTTCCCTCCTCTCCTTCACGACGAATCCAAAAGCGGACAGAACGCCTCGATATATTCAAATTCCGGGATATCGCACTGATACTGCTTCCCTCATTAAATTGGGCAATTATTTGTGCTCTTTCGGTAATGGTCAAGTTGGCAGGCATTGAGATGATTTTATATGCAGTTGATTGAAAAATAACACGGAAAATATTATATCGATTTTTTGCATATATTTGACAAAATGTCAATTGTCAGTTTTCTTTTTCAAATGGAATTCGGTTGTCTATTTAAATAGTTTTTATTACTTTTGTTTGGAAACATTTCAATTGCTTTGTAGAAACTAATGTCCTTTTCATTTATACTAAAGGTTAAAATGTCATGTACTTATATGTGACATATGACGTATGAATACTAAATACATAGGTTTACGTCATGATAATGTTGTCTCTTTCAGTAATATCTTTTTATAACGAACCTTGTTGTAATTTTCGATGACCGGGAAACTAAATCAAAACTGGTACACCACTTTCTTGGCTGACCGTACATACATACACTCGAAAAAAATCATAACCCTCCTGGCGCAGTCGGGTAAAAAACTGTCAATTTTTGTCGTTTTGCTGTTACACTTTTTTTAGAGAAGTGTTCAACAGATTTTTAACTTTTTGTTGTACGTTGGCTAATTTTTTTTCCTATATGAATAGGCATTTAGAATAATCAGCCTTTGTAGGTCCCACAGCTAGAACACGGGCCTCCTCTCATGATTATTTACGACGTAAGCTCTTTAAAATGGTACCATAATTAAATGAGTTTTACTGCCCTGGGCGGAGCGGAAAGTACTAGACTCTGACTAAAACTCCACCCTGTTCCTTGAAATGCCTTTTACGTTTCTGGCCCTATAGCCAAATGGCAAGCGACATTCTCTAACGTTCAGCAGTCGCTAATACATTTTCAACTTTATAACCCATTGCACAAAGTTGAAAATCTATCAAAGATTACAGATCATTTTCGTTTGTTTCGTTCGCTATCGCTCAGCAGTCTTTACTAGAATTTCAACTTTATACGATGGGGTATAAAGTTGAAAATGTATTAGCGACTGCTGAACGTTGACGATTGTCGCTTGCCGTTTGGCTACAGGCTCAGAGCTGCAGCGGTAATAATTATGCTTAGCCCCGCGATCCCGGTCGCATCATTAAAATAAAAATTGATCGCAATAAAGGTTGATCGCATTATATAAAGAAAATTATTTCGATATCCTTGTCGTCAAATTTTACAACTGATAAAGCGGTAATCGCTCGTAATACTCACTTGTGGCACACTCAAACCTATTGAAATAAAGTTTTTCTGAGCTAATATCAAACCCAAGCCTCGTAGACTGATGTAAACTGTAAGTATTGTTAAATAGACAATCTGAAAAAATAAAAAAACTGGTCAGTTTTTTTTTTTGCTTTTTAATGGGTTTTGCTCTAGCTTCATCATCATATATCAGCCCCAGGACGTCCACTGCTGAACATAGACCTCTCCCATAGATTTCCAATAGTACCAGTTCGGAGCGGCTTGCATTTAGCGCGATTCTCTGGTCTTCATTGGATCTTCTGTCCACCATACAGGTGGACGTTCTACGCTGCGCTTGCTGTTGCGTGGTCTTCAGAGGCTTAATGTTATAAAATTAAGAAATCCAAGAAATTGAAAACTAACAAATTAACTTACGTATTGTCCAAAAGTTTTCTCTACTATAATGAAAATCTCCTGAACTACAAAGTATACATCACACATAGTATTCCAGTCCCCCTCTAATTCAGATTCAGCGTTCTCTTTAATTTTTTCGATCCACACCCGCAGCATTTTCTCTAATAACTTCAATATTAACACGACATGCATAACGTTAACGTTAAAAAGGACAGTGGCATAAATTGTTATAATCTCGACGACTCCTAAGCTAGGGAAGAGTAAGCGAAGCGTAACGATGAAAATAATGCAGAACGAGTTTAAGATGATAACAGAAATCCAACTGTAGATGACGAACATTCGGAGTTCGGTACTGTTAATTTTAAGGAGACGGAGAACGTGTTGGATTTTCACGACAAGCAAGACATTGAGATGCTTGTGCTTAATGTTTGTGAAGGTGCTCACAACATCACCTAGCAAAGGGACTAACCAGTCAAAAATAGTAGTCGTACAATAAAACCAAGCAAAATCGAACTTGCAACATTGTTTAAGCATTCTGTTCATATTGTATATACAGACACATTGAAATGCTATGACACATAACACTCTAAAACAGTTGTAAAGACTATTATTAGCACTGATGATCTTGTCTCGGATGGAATACTTCCCGCAGATGAACAAATTCTGTATCAAATTCAACGGTCTTAGTACTGATTGTAAATCTTCTTCAATCACGTTGTTTATTAGTATTTTGTTTGTTGATACTGTTAGTATATTCTGAGTTATAATTTCGTTTCTTTTTGATGAGAAACGTTTTTTTAAATATGACAACATGTTTGCTTCAGTAGACGGTTGATTCTTGATTGGTGTAGAACATTCATGTGTTTATTATTCAACATTCTATTCTAATTGTGATTAATTAAGTACTTTTTGGAAGTGTATTACTCGGGCTAGGGGGAAACTCTACCCATCTATCGTTTGTTTTCCGTTACTTAGCGTTTTGTTTATAGTTGATTTAATTCATAGCTGTCATAATTATATTCTACACATATACAGGATGAATTTTTCAACTATTTTTATATGAATTTAAGTTTGTTGCATAGGATTGCTTTCCTGAATTTGATCCTTATTAGGAACACTATTGAATGGTATAATAATACAGGGTGTGATCTTTTTTTTTAAATTAGCGGGCATGTTTCCTGGCCAGGGTTTTTGAATTATCTTAAATCCAGTGATGCAGTTTTAGTTTTCGTCAAATTCGGCCTCGAGACTCCTTTCAACGTTTTTTGATATTCCTCATAGTTTCGGATATAGCCAACCACGCCCCGTTGAAAAATTAATTCTGTATATAAATAACGATACATGATCATATTGTTAGTGTGGCATGTTCAAAATTTTACGTACCTATAGTAAGTAAATGAAAGAAGAATATAAAAATAAAATTGTTTATTAAATAAACAATATAACGTTAATTATTTTTAAACGCATTAACTCATGCGACACGCACCGCAAAAGATGATTTTTATGAAAGAAAAATTCAGCTTCGAGTGGGATTTGAACCCGCACCTTCTGGATAAGTACTCCAGACGCCTTACCAATCAGCTACCGTAACTCACAGTCAGAAGCAAAATCTTCAACTCCCTCGTTAGATTGTTTTTAACGGCGTATGGCAAAGCGAAAGCATCGTTTGATGAGTCGGAAAAGTTGCCACGCACCGCCACCAGTAGGCGCCAGTATCGCGAAATTAACGCAATCCAAAGTTTTATGTATTTCATTTCGTCAACTTCGACATTTCATAAATTAGTGTTCCCTTTACGCAAAATACACACATCAAAAGTGTCTAGGGATCAACATATATTTTTGCAATAACTTTTCTCCTGATTGATATTAATTAAAATGTTCTTTAAGGATTCATCAAATAAAGTGTTATCGTTTGTCACAGTAACGATAAACCAAGTCACCTTTGCATTCATAAAGAAATTTGCCATTTTCCTAATAAAGGGATTTTTGACATTTGAACCACTAACATTAAAGTTCGAAAAAAAGACTGAAATAACAGTTTTCTTTAAAATTTTATTGGGTAACTTAAACAATTAATAATCCGTGTTTCTACCGCGAACACTAACAACACAAGAACATCGGTTTGGCATACTCAAAATGAGTTCATCCAAATCACGCTGTGGAATGGCCGCCCATGTTCGTTGCAACAACAAAAAAAGGTCTTCTTGCGACTGGATACCCTCCATATTCGGCAGAGCTCTTCTCTGTAGCATATCCCATGCATGCTCAATCGGGTTCAAGTCTGGCGACTGAGCAGGCCAGGGCAGGACATTGATGTTAGCTGCGGCGAGAGTCTGTCTTACAACTCTTGCGGTGTGCGGTCGTGCATTATCATGCATTAACTGAAATAAGGGACCGATTTGCACTTGTAGAGGAACGATGACGTCTGATACAATCGTCTCAGCATAAATTTGAGCGTTGAGGTTGCCTCTGATCCAAATCAACTCAGTTCTTCCGCCGATCCAAATACCCGCCCATACCATGATGGTTCCACCACTATAAGGATGGACTTCCTGGCAGGATTTTAATCGCTGTTGGCGTCCAGGGGTTCTCCAGTGTCGTATACGTCTTGTATCCGGTCTCATACCAAAACGAGACTCATCAGAAAAGCACACGAAACGCCATTGTTCTTCTGCCCAATTTCTGTGTTCAAGAGCCCATTGATATCGAATCCTACGATTGTGCATTGCTATAGGTGGTACCCGTAGCGGTCTTCGGGAATGAAGGTTCACTTCATGCAAGCGGTTTCTGACTGTTTGGTCGCTAATTAAGTTCCCTGAAGAGTGATGAAGCCTCACGGCTAACATCATGGCGGTTATTGTTGGAGCTCTTCGAGTTAAGATTTGAATGTATCGGTCTTGTCTCCGTGTGGTGCAGCGATACCGACCTCCATGGCGCTCAGCCACGGTACCGGTGCTTCGGTAACGTGTCCAAAGTCGACTGATAACACTCTGACTTGCATTCAGAGCTAAAGCCACAGTACGTTGCCGGGAACCAGCTTCTATCATTCCCACGGCTCTGAGCATTTCTTCCCTGCTTAAATGACGTCGCCGCTCCATAATAACGTTGGTTTTAATCAGTAGTAGGGAAACAGTAGCACTAATAATGTCTTCAATGCGTTGTATGTTTTTATAGGGAAAATATTGACAGCTGATTTTCATCTTTTACTCGAATTTGATTTACAGTTCCTGATTCAAATTATGAAATGCACCAAAAAGGATCCATATAAATTTATAAAATCATAAATTTATTACAAAGCTACATCTCAATCTCAAGAAATCCGCATAAAAATGCTTGATCCCTAGACACTTTTGATGTGTGTACATGTATTACTCTAGTAGAAATATTTTGATATAAAGATATTGAAACATTTACTAAAACAAAATGATAGAAATACTTTATTGATGTGGATAAATATTTTGTAAATATTTTCATCATTCACAGTCTTAAATTTATTTTATAACACTTGGACACAGATTTTGACGTCCCGAGATAACGAAAAAAACTACTATTTGGTAGAAAATTAATAAAATTGGCACACTTTGCGAAAGTGACAATTCCCAATTATCTAAAGCCCCAAACACATGCGCGCACGGGCAAAGGCATGTAAGCATAATGACGTCGCTCCCCCTTAGAGGGCCTACCAGGGTCCCGGGACTAACGAATACCGTGACCCCAGAACGTAAAGGTCTATTGAAAGACATCGTAGATTTTAGTATATACCCGCCCTGCCCTGGGTAGGAGGACTCATTTGATTATTTTACCACACTAAAAAAAGCCCCAAACACACGCTTCTTTTATTAACGTCCGTTCAGAAAGCTATAGTTGCGTGTGATGCATTTTGTTATAATGACAGACACTAGCGCCGCGTAAAAGGGACGTAATAGTTTTTACTCGTATATTATGAGGTACAGGTACACAGATTATTGTAGTACAACAATTTTATTGTCTGTAACTTCTTTATAATTGAATTTTCATTCTATAATATCCTATCAATTTTTTTGGGACAAGGTCTTAATATCACTTTTCTGTTAAATAAAACCTTTGAGAGATATCTATCGGCTCCAAAAGAATGAGCCCAGTGCTAATCATTTTTTTTTGCCTCCAAAGCAATTACTAGTGCGAGAGCAACTTGTACCGAACACGCGGTGAGACAGCAAGTACCACAAATTTTTCATCGCAGTCGCAGCATTATACATACTATAGGCGATATTTAACAGGGTGGTGGGTGCTATGCCTTATATGTAGATGACATGTAATTTTGAAGTATTCAAAATTTTGACAATACCAGTTTTCATTTAATTTATTTTAATCCTGTTTCTTCGAAATTGTTATAAATCTGTGACGAAACTAAATAAATAATAATAAGAGTGAAGTGTTTCTTATCCTATATCGCAGTTTGATACGATTAGAAGTTGTTTTCAGTTACATATTGTCTCAAATTGTTGACTGCAAATCAGTGCATTTATCATTAGTTCATGTGAAATGGTATTTGGATGCATAAAGATAAGATGGAAGGAGGATGGACACAGAGGAACCATCCGACAACAATAGTACGATATCACGATAGCATTGATATAATTATCACTGTGAGTAATTTATTATATTGATAGGAACAATTCGTAATGTATAGTATCATACGTATTCTAAACATTTCCCTTGTTTGCTCTGTAGGGGTCGTCAGGAATTTCCTGCGATGATATTCAGTATGTTTAGTTTATTTTAATACTTCATTTATTAACGAAAATAAAGTGTTATTGAAAAATGAAAGTTTACGTGACTTATTTACAGTCATGTCCGTTTAATCACGTCCCATTGAACACATCGAAACATAGTTTTGAATAATCTATAAGCCTACGTATCATTCGTTTTTATTTTCTCGACCTTTTTATACATTTCCAATTTTATTATTACGAAAATCTGACAGCCGCGATCTGAAAAAAAGTGTCACAGGTCTAGCCTGTAAGAGCCACGCTGGCTGACTCAGGGTCCTGTAACTCAGTATGTTTGCATTTTGTTCTGGGCTATAGTTCTGTAACTGGACATTAGATGGCATGACTGTCCCAATTTCATCTATACTGAAATACAAATAAAAAAAAGAAATATTGTTCGAAGATCTATAAAATTTTAACTATTTAAAGGTCAACGGGCGAATTGTATGGGAAAAAAACCCACGGCGGACATAAATCAAACCTTGAGGATATATAGCTAAATGTCTCTTGGTTACCATGGTAAGGGTCGCATTCTTGTGGGCTGTGGGAATTAAAAAAAAAAAATTTAATAGTTTACATTATTTATTCGGCGTAATTAATGCAGTTTCATCTAAAAATATGGCAGGGGTCGATTTCCTGCCACCGCAAGCCGGATCGCCCGGAGGATACGGTGGAGCATATGGTGCAGGTCTGCTCCGCTTGGCCAGAGCACCGCACTGAGGCGATAGGCGCGACCTCTCCCACCCGGCATTGTTCGAGGTCATGCTGCGGGGTGAGACGGAATGCGAAGTGGTCGCCTCCTTCTGCGAAGCAGTTATGCTAGCGAAAGAGGAGGCGGGATGCGTGAGGGAGCGGATAGCGTCCACCTCACGACCCAGCCGCCTCAGGAGACGTCCACGGCAACGGACGTCGCGGGACGATTTTCGGGCATGCCCGGGTTTCAAAGAGCTGTCAGCAATATGACGGGGCCCCCCTCTTTGAAGGCCAAAGCCTGCCGGGGTCGTGGGTCTATTGGGTCAACGTGGCCCCGGAACGTAAAGGGCTATTGAAGGACACCATGGATTTTATTCAGTACAAGTCTGAAAGTCCCTTTTTTTTAACATGGTAAAATCATCAAATGAGTCCTCCCACCCTAGGCAGGGCGGGAGGGACTGTCAGACTTGTACTGACTAAAATCCACGGTGTCCTTCAATAGCCCTTTATGTTCCGGGGTCACGGTGAGGAAATAAAATCCCGCGACACCGGCAGGCTTTGGCCCTCTGAGAGGGGGCCCCGTCAGTTTTGCTGACGCTCTTTGAGGCGCGCGTGGAACACGACGCGCCGTCGACCCGGGCATGGTCCATGGTCGGACAGCGAGTTGCCCTTTACTCGCTGTCCGCATGCCCGCGCCTACGGTGGCTGGAGATCGTCTTGCGACGTTCGTTGCCGTGGGCGTCTCCCACGGCGGCTGGGTCGTGAGGTGGACGCTGTCCTCTCCCTCACGCGTTCCGCCTCCTCCTTTGCTAGCATTACTGCTTCGCAGAAGGAGGCGCCCGCTTTCCATTCCGTCTTGCCCCGCAGCATGGCCTCGACCAGTGCCGGGCGCGAGAGGTCGCCGCCTATCGCCGCTGTGAGGACACGGCGGTGCTCTGCCCAAGAGGGGCAGTCCTGCACCGTATGCTCCACCGTGTCCTCTGGGCGATCCTCGCAGTGGTGACACCCAGGCGTTTCTTCCTTCCCCATACGACACAGGAACCTCCCGAAACAGCCCGGTGAGGACCTGCGTCAGACGGAAGGTGAGGACGCCGTGACGCCTCTCCAGCCACTCCTCAAAGAGGGGTCTTACCGCCGCGATTGCGGCGTGCCCGAACCTCGGTTGCGACAGTCGTTCCCTCCAAAGTCTGAAAGTCCCTGCCCTATTTTTCCCACGTTTTTATAAACTCACTTTTCTTGTTTGTTTATTTGTTTGTTTTTATGCCATAAAGCTTCTTCAGTGAACCGACAAGACAATATTGTCTTTACAGTTTAAATGTTCGATTCAGTCTCACGCGATTTAATAAATAAATGTATTACTGCATTTGGGATACACAAAACGATATCGAAAGCATTTTAATATAAAGCTTAGTGCGTGTGGTGTTATTTATTGTATTACACGAGGTAAGTTAACTAGTGAATAACACTAGGTGATTCCAATGTCATTATAAAAACAGTTCTGAAAGTATGTTTTTTCTGCGACGTAACATGGATTAAATACGTTAATCATAAAGCAGGTCGCAGAAGGCATTTTGTTTGCAAAATATGAGGACCGCAATCTGTTTTATGAAGTGTGCAATGCAATGGATTCTAGGACTATTTAAAAACAATATGTTGCCACGTGCTGGAGTGGTCTAGTCCCCTGCCACACCTCATCCCTCGGACGCCGTATGATATGAACCCAATCACTATGTACGGCAAGTCTATTCTTTGAGAAAAGCAAGCCAAATACTTAGGTGTTGACCCTCTACAGTCTCCTTACCTTCCGTGCCCATGTAAAGGCAGTTCGCGTTCGGCTGCCTTTACCGGAGGTAGGCTTCATTTCTTGCTTACAGCAAGAAGCAAATTGTCACTCAAGTGCAAATTGCGTCTTTATAAAGCTGTCATCCATCCTATTACACGTACATTTTTTTAGACCACGATAATTGCTGACAACATCAAATATATACATTTTTACAATCCTAAAACTAAATGAGAAAAGGCAAAACTTGGTCCTCATATTTTGCATACAGATGTCTTATGGCGGCCCGGCCTATTACAGATATTCCAAAAAAACAGTAAAAACTAAAAAAAAGGAACCGACTTCAAATCCAAACACAAAAAAGTGTAACTTTTCTTTCGGAAGTCGGTGAAATAAAAAACAAAGCCACCGACTAGACTGGATATTGTTTTTTTTTATTTACCCTTTTTTCATCGAATATGGCCACCGACTTCGAAAGAAAAAATATTTTATCCTTTTTGTGTGTTTGGTTTTGAAGTAGGTAGGTTCCTTTTTTTTTAAGTTTTTTTTTTTGCTTTACTGTTTTTAGTTTGGATGTTCAACAAAAATCTTCGTATATTCGACGTCTTTGAAAATCTACAATCCAAGTAAGCAACAAAAAAGGGCGGAAAAATCTATGCGGGCAATGAGATATCCATGATTGTTATAATACTAAAATCTTTTCCAGAATGTTAGGAACACTTTTCTGAAAACAACATCAAAATCGGCACAGTCTATAACCGCGGACAAATATACATACGTCATACGTACAGGTCGAACTGAGTACCTATTTTTTTAAGTCGGTTAAAAATCAGGTTTAGTGGCTTGTAAACTATTGTATCTAGTCGATCAAAACAAAAGAGAATCTGAAACGTACAGATCAAGAGGAAAGACAATGAACGGAGATTTTTCGAATAAATATATTTTTGGTTAAAACTTTGTTCTCCAATGGATTACAAGAATAATAATTGAGTGTATTATTATGTGAATTATGCTCTTTCATTCTAGACCATTTTCATTCATGTCCGCGACCGGGTCGGATTGCGCCCGATGACCTTTGTTAAAAGGAAAATTAAATAAAATGAAAACAATATTGTATAAAATATTTCTATGACAACACTGACCCGTAGTAAAATAATGATACGTTTCATTTTACGCACGCATTAAAACACAAAACCGAAGTAAATTGACATATTCATTGTGATAATTTTTATTTCTTGCTCTCAAAGAAATATACTGAGCTGTAATTAAAACAACTATTTAAATTTTAGACTTATTGTAAATTTATAAAATAGTTTTCAAATTACAATTTCAAGTCAAATATTGGTACTGCAAAAAATGTTTGTTACGGAACTTCAATGTCGGCCATTCCGAAATTGTTGTTTTTGTTACCATGGTAACCTGTCTTGTGTCCACTTGTGTCAAACTCGATATTTTATGTTTTGTTTGATGTATTTAGAAAGTTTTAACCTTTTAACCGTGATTTTCATTTACGACCTGGATAGTGGCTATGTTATTTGAATTACTGTGGATTCATTGTGTTCTTTTTACCCGACTGCGCGACGCAAAGGAGGGTATCAGGGTAATTACTCGTGCAGTGCCCGTGCATTCTCTTGGACTCATGGAGTTTTTCATTGGAATTTCCTGTGACCTAGTGTTATCTGTTGTGTGTTAAGTTGTTTGTTTAGTTTCTACAAACTTAATAAAATGTTGTAATACTCAATTTTGTGTTTTATTTTATACAAAATAAACATTATAATAATATAAGTGAAGAAAGAAAGGGATAGCTATATAGCTATCCCTTTATAGGATACTGCACATAAATGTGTGTAATATGTATGTATCTATAGACACACACATGCACTGCAAGTTCTGTAACTCCACATCAGATGGCGCTTGTCGTTGAGGTCAAGTGAAGTCTCTATACCCCTATATACAAATGTACTCTATGGGCTGACTGATGTGTCAAGGAACGAAAGTGATGACACTACTTTTAAAAGGCAAAAGATGAGAGGACGATAGTGAATGTGTGCTCAGAATAAAATGGCGTATGTGCCCAAACATATTGACGCCTTTTTATGAATTAAAATTGTTATTAATTGAAAAACTGTCTTTACAGAATTTAGATACTAGTATTTTCTACAATTTAAAACAACATCCTTTCAATAACTCATAGTAGTTACGCCGCAAAGTCCAAAAAATAAAAAACATAGAGTGAACTTTGCATTTTTTTTGTATCGAGAAAATTTAATTGAATCGTGTTTTCAACTTTGTGAGAATTTAGATCATATAGTTAATAACTGTATTCCAAGTTGTAAGATCTGTAGTCCAGTCATGTACGACAGAAAGTAAAATATAAAAACCGTATAAGTACTGACTTAGCCCCTTAACACTAGTAAATAGGTCAGTGGATATAAAACGGGGCTCTACCGACGTAGAACCCACTTAGCGGGGCTCCTATTTCTGGGTAGTTTAAAGAGAAATAGTGATGATTTTATATATACATTTTTATATATTTCTTTATATACACAATTTTTTTAAAGAAAGGCAAACTGCAGCAGTACAACAGCGTAATTCGTTAGCAAACCCATCAGAGATATTGGCAGTGCAGCGTCAACACAAAAAAAGCCACAAGCAGTCATCTTAGTGAATAATCTGTTTTCCTTTAGAACACTCTTCCACAGCCTTTCTTCGACGTCTGTAAAGAATATTTTTAATTATTGCACACATCACGCAAAAAATCTTTATAATTTGCTAAGCAAGCGTTTAATTTGGATATAACATTTAAAATGTATTGAAAACATTAACCGTCACTACAAAAAAGTTAAACATCTGTTGAACACTCGTCTAAAAAAGTGTAACGGCAAAACTACCCTTATATCACCGTCAAATGCCGTTTTGCAGTTGAAACTTTTTTGCCATGTCGTACCATAATGCCAGCCATACACGATCCAGTTTACTGACAAGGTGGCCTACCATGACGTCTTAAAGCGTGAGTAGTTAGGCTGTGGGAAAGTGACAGAGCTATACAAGTCGTCTAGCACCATCTCGTTCCCTGAGCGGAATCCCTCACGGTAAGGCGTCATGGTACGCCACCAGTTTGCCGCTCGCTGGAAGGGGCGTGCAGTAAGCATTGGCTATCAGTGTGCATGACAACCCTAGCGGCAAATTTATCGCACGCTACCGTAGTTTTCAGCGCTTATATAATTGACGGTATACTTAGAGACTTTACTCATGGACAAATTCCAACTACAAGTGAAAATCAACCTTGCCACTAAGATATAAAGATGCAATTCGATTGACTTGACGTTGTCATGGCCATCGTGTTTTGTTTTTCATCTATCCATAGATAAAAACATGTTTTATGTCTTAATATGTCATAGTGTTAGCGCCATGAGTAAAGTCCCTTAGTAGTATATGCCCCACAACGTGGATTGATTGACAATGACTGCAAGATAAGTTTTAATCCTTACCTGTGTAGGTTCTTTTCTTCATACGCTTTATGCACGCTACCCCAGCTTTCTCGACAGTAATGTAAAACTTCTGACAGTAAACACAATGAATAATTACATGAATAATGTCTTTAACTATCCCTAGTGTTGAAAGAATGCTCATTGCTACCTGTGAGTCCGGCATCTAAAAAAGAACGTCACTGTAAAGGTGCCGATTCGCGCGCGAGACCGCGACAGGAGACAGCGACCGGAGACCGCGACAAGAGACCGCGACACTTCTTAACATTAGGCAATGTACGAGTATGAGCGGCAGTTCGCGAGCAAACGTTGCAAACTCCGGTCGCGGTCTCCTATCGCGGTCTCCGGCGCGAACGAGCAAATGCGGTTGGAGAGACTTAATTGATTAGCTTAAAACTACGGATCACTGCATAGTTTTCGTCGCAGTTGTATCATGTACCTACTGATATTTCATTAGACAAGATTCAAAAAATATATATTGACACCGCTTTTTGCGATCTGCTTTGGTGTTGTAATAGCAAAGGGGTCACACCCTGGCTAAAAAGGTTTTCGATGCATCTATTACCCACTTTAGCCATAAGTGAGACTTCTTTTCACGAAAGTATCAAATTATTATACTTACATTCTCGTGTAGCGCTCCTTTTGACGACAGGAGCTGTATCACCAGTTCAATAGAACATAAGTTGCGACAAAAAGCATTGAACGTGCGGTGAAGCATCTGTAAAATATATTTTAGATTAGAGCATAACATCATCTGCCTAGCCTTTTCCCAACTATATTGGGGTCGGCTTCCAATCGAACCAGATGCAGCTGGTTATCAGTATTTTACATTGAGCGACTGCCTGTCGGACCTCTAACTGGGCAATACGATACCCCATGGTAAGACTGGTTGTCAGACTTTACAGCTTCTGACTAACAGTAACGACTGTCAAAGATCTACAAAATGACAGCCGGGACCAACGGTTTTACGTGCTATCCGAGGCACGGAGGAAACCCGCTATGACAGATGGTCACACATCCACAGACCAACCTCGGCAAGCACGGCTTAACCCGGAAGATCGGCCTGTGTGGCTGTAATTATTTAGCCACGAGCTCCTCTAGATAAGAGCATAACAATATACATAATTATGAGACAAACGAGAAAAGAGAGGTTTGTAAGGAGAAAGCTATCCCAGTAGTGGGACAGAATAGACTATGAACGTCTCAATCTGGCCTAGAGGCAAAGATAAGTCCTAAAGATGGAGCGATATCACCCAGAAAGATGAGGAATCCTGGCAGGCCCTACTAGAGTTTTCCCCCGTCAGTTTGAGGACAGCTTCCTGAGGCGTAAGTGAAATACTACATGACGTCGACCCAAACCAGGGGTCTAATTTCTAAGCACGAAAGCCGTGGCATCGGCCAACGGTCACAACGAACCCGAACTAAGAATGAATGATATAATTATTACGATTTTACAGATAGCTCCTTAGACTCCGCGCCACCACTCATGACCTGCGGAAAATTCGTGCCAGGTACTACATTTTTTTAATGCAATTTGATGTAATGATATATAGACACTAACGCCGCGTCAAAATGACTTCACTCGTGGGATTATCCGTCCGCAATTTGATTTAGACGTTAGTTTAGTTCGTTCATCGGTATCCTTTCCCGTGTTTTCTTTGACGGACTTAGAAAGTAAACGTCCTGGGGTATTACAACGTCTTAAAACCAGGCTTGTTCCGGCGAGTGAAAGTAACAGAGCTATTCAAGTCGTCTAGCGTCATCTCGTTCACTCACTGGAACAAGTAATCACTGGAAACTAGGCCCTTCGTACACAAGGCGACTCAAGTTTCCGATACCTTACGACTTCGGTATCCAAGCGGCTATCGCAGTACAAACCCATAGAGGTTCGAACACAAGCACGCGTCAATGAATACCAAAATCGTAAGGTATCGGAGACTTGCGTCGCCTAGTGTACGAAGGGGCTAATCGGACCCATTACTCTCCACCATGCCCGCGCCTACGGTGGCCGGAAATCGCAACGGGATGTTCAATGCCATGGGTGTCTCTCGCTATGGCTGCAGGATGTTCTCTCCCTCACGTATTCCATGACACTAGTATACTTCTGCGCAGAAGGGTGATAACACGAAAGCCTGTAGTTTTCAGGCTTCTGATAAATGGCAGCGACTGTCAATTTTCTACAAATGACAGCCGAAACGTGCTTACCAAGGCACGGCGTAAACACAATTCGGAGAGCAGAGTTCAAGCGTAATATTCATATCAAAAAAGTACATTTATGAACTTAGTTCACCGAAAAACTTACCATAATTTGGAACAGGCTCTTGTACAAGTTGTAAGCTTTTAAAATACACTGGTATGTCTCCAGCAGCCTGGTATTATACAGTTTATCATTTTCCTGGCCATCACTCATTAATCGAACATCTTTTATCCATCTTTCAAGATACATCCTGAGTAAAATAATAATTCGAACAGCATAAACAAAATCAATATCAAAACTGATACAAATTATTTCAACAAGGCATTTGTACAAATTGAAGTATTTATACGATGCACCAAAAATTATGAAGCAAAACAGATTAACAGCAAAAATGATTGAAAGTAAGATCCAATTCCATGTTATAAAACTGCGGACATTTTTGCTGAAGTCGATGTTCTTGTGTATGCTTTGAATCAACAGGAGTAATTCAATGTTTTTATATCTGTAAACGACGTTTAGTAGAAAGTTAACCAAATAACCGAGGCACCGAGTAACGGGATGGCTGAAGTCAAGAAATAACATAGCACTACTATTGTCATTGTTAGTGAAACGAACAGTGTCTCTTCGAGAAATACGATCCACAGTGCCACCAATCACAAAGAAAATACTAAAAATCTTTAGAACACAGAACTTTTTACGTGTTGTTGTAATAAAGTTATCTTTTATTCGGTATTTTGCGGAAAATAATAAAGTGAGCAGAATGTTAAAAGGATAAAACATTCTTTGGACATCTTTTTCTAGACGATTACTAGTTATTAAACCAGCTGGTGAAGACATGTCTACTACTGGTATATTTTTATTACGCACGTAAAAAAGTTCACCGACTTGCGCCATAACAAGGCGGATGACAATATGATTTTAATTCCGTCAAGACGATGTATTGATCGAGAAGGAAGTAGGTAAACAAGGCATCCATTAAACTAAAAAGGCGCACTATATTTATTTTCTATCATTACCTCTGTACTTAATTATTTAAGTGCTCAATGAGTCACCCTTATATCGGTCAGCACCTTTCATTTTCATTTTTTCTATAATTATTAACACAATCATATTCTAATTGTTTTATAATATACACCTGCGCAAATGATGAAAATTTTATCGAATTAAACGCAGATTTTAATTTAAGTTTATATTTATTTTCACAAATATTCATAATTATATCAATATCATCGAAAATAAATAAAGTACTAAAAAAAAATAACGAAACTTCCAATAACAATGTCTACTATCATAGTAAATAATATAAAAAATGCCTAGATAGGCATGTTTTTATTTTGTTATATATTTCAGACAGGATACCTATAACTATAAACTAATGAGTACATATTTTAAACAATAAACAAAAATCTAATGCAGTAACAATATAACAGTTCAGCTCGTTATTAACAATAAAATCCACGCCTGCGTTGATCATGACAGTAATTATGTCACAAGCAACAGTAACAAAAATAGTATCTTCATAGATACTATTTTTGTTACTGTTGAAGTTACATTTTTGGGCCGAAAGGAGCACCTTGTTTGGGCCGAAACTAGAATATTTAGAAAGTGGGCCTAAACTACGGTCCGCAACGTGAACAAATTAATTAATTACATGTTTGAAAGAAAAGCAAACTGTAATAGTACTGCGGAGTAATTGGCAAGGAGGCCCATCAAACTTAATGGTAGCGTAGCATCCACACAGAACAGGCCACCCGCGCTCATTTTACTGAAATTTCGATTTACTTTCAAAACGTTCTTGCAAAGCTTTTTTTCATATTCTGCAACAAAGAACCTTATTAACCACTATTTTTTTTTTTAATTTAGGCTTAGAAAGAAGGATGTCTAGATTTGTGGTGGGCCACAAAGAATTGAAGCCAGAAACACGGAAGAAAAAAAAATACCCCCGTCGTTCGATTCCTACGTGAAGTGAACATCTCCAAGGCAAACTATTAAATGTGTGTGTGGCGCCCAGTCACAAATTAAAAAAAAGTGGTTATACTAATACTTTTTTTTACCTGGTAAAATCATCAAATGAGTCCTCCCACCTCGGGCAGGGCGGGAGGGACTGTCAGACTTGTACTGACAAAAATCCACGGTATCCTTCAATAGCCCTTTATGTTCCGGGGTCACGGTATAGGATAAGGCCCGCGACCCCGGCAGGCTTTGGTCCTCTAGAGCCCCGCATTATACTGAAGCTCTTTGAGGCGCGCTTGGAACACCACGCGCCGTCGCCGTCGACCCGGGCATGGTCTATGGTCGGACAGCGAGTTGCCCTTTACTCGCCGTTCGCATGCCCGCGCCTACAGTGGCCGGAGATCGTCTTACGACGTACCACCGCGGGTGGGGCGGAGGGAGGACATTGTGCTCTCTCTCACGCGGACCGCCTCCTCCTTCGCGAGCATGACTGCTTCGCAGAAGGAGGCGACCGCTTCCCACGGCTTTACTAATACTTACGTTACGTTTTGTTTCGAATACGGAATCTGGATATTTTATAATTTAAGGCGGCTTGTATTTCACCGCTATCTCGCCTAATGGGCGTTTTTCCATTAGACGGCACGGCACCGGCACCGGCACCGGCGCCGGCGCCGGCGTAGTGCCGTCTAATGGAAAAATGCCCATTGGCGAGCGATGATGTGACAGACGGTGAAACACGCTTGACTAGAAGTAACCTATTGACTTGACTTATAGAACACTTAACATTTGGGAAAGAGTATTTCAAGCTTACTTGTATAATTCTTATTCTTCATACGCTCTATGCAGGCCATCTCTGCTTCATCTACGGCACCATAGAAATTCTCGCAGTATACACAATGTATTACTATATTCAGCAATTCCTTTACCACGCCTGCCATTGAAAAAATTACAAGGGCTACACTGGAGACAGGCACCTAAAAATATATCGACATCGATAGAAATGAGTTCTTTCTATGGCCAGCAGTGATCTGTTCAGGAGTGATGACGAAGAAAACAATGATGTGAAGTTATAATTATTTGAAAATCTTGCGCCAATGAATGATTACGATCACGATAACAATGTAGTAATGACAATAATTCAGGCCTTAAAAGTATTTAAATCCTGAATTTCTCTTAAGCTAATGTCGGTCGCATACGTTACTATGTATTTATCGATATCATCGAAAGAAGAATGGGCTATTTTACTCAAAAAATTAATTAAACCGATCGATAGTTAGATTATCAAAAAACATTTGACCCACGATATTTTTTCTTTTGTTAACGTAAACAAAAAACAACGAAGATACAACGCTTCTAAAAATCATAAAACGTCTCTCTGACGGTATAATTTTACAGGCGTTATGACGTACAAGTTCCCACTGGCGAATTTCGAAGCGTTATATCTTTGTCAATATTCATTGATTTAAGTAAGAAAAAAATACGTGGCCATTATTTTTCAATACTCTATCTGACGAACTAGACGGATTTTCAATTTATTTATGTAATATATTTATACAACCCTATTCCTCTTACGCTGGCGTCAGTGCCACAGCATAAATTCGTATATACCTATATAACACAATGTATAAATTCATACGCGCGATGGACATACGCGACCCCGACCAACATCAGAAAAACAGGAATTCAAGCCTTTCATAACAATTTTTGCGATACAAAGTTTAATATATAAAAATCAATGCCACTTTTCGTTGTAATTTTATAACTCAAGAACGGGCACCTATCCAAACCAAATGTTTAGGCTTTGTTCGGACTATTTAGTAGATGTTCTATGTTCTATGTTAGGGGTTATGGTTTCCGCACTTAGTCCTTCATGTGGACCATTGTGCGTGGGCCATAGTGGCCTTTGGTGGCTTATTCCAACCAGCCCACCTCCCTCCAGAAGTTGATTAGGTTCTTTGGTCTGTGGAGAACATCTGTGTAGGTCCTGGGTGTCCCGAGGGTCGCTGTCCTGATCTGGGTGACTCCTGTGCACTCGAAGAGCACATGTGCAACGGTTTCCTCAGTCTCCATGCAAGCCCTGCACAGGGGACTGTCCGTTATGCCTATTGTGTGGAAATGTTTGTTTAGGGAGCAGTGTCCCGTTATGGTCCCTGTCAGCAGACGCATGCCGGTCCTGTCCAGGCGTAAAAGACGCCTGGTTAGCCTGCCATCTAAGGATGGCAGAGCTTCCCTGGATTGCCTGCAGCCTGGTGTCGAGGTCCACAATCTCTCTGCTTGTGTGAGGATGCGCTCCTGCAGCCATCTACGTATTTGGTTGAAGGGGATGGGTATAATGGGTTCGGGTCCGCAAACTGATGCGCTGGATGCTCTCCTAGCTAGTTCATCAGCCGCGTCGTTGCCCAGTGATCCGCTGTGTCCTTTGATCCATTGTAGTGTCACTTTGTTGCGTCTAGATACCGTTAGACGTTCTAGTGCATTGTGACATTCTAGTATTAAGCTTGAAGTGGTATATTGTTTCTCTAACGATTGAAGGACTGAGGCGCTGTCAGAGAGTATACGTATATGGGTGTCCGTAACTCCTCTGGCCTCTATCGCATATGCTGCTTGTATAATGCCCATGCATTCCGCCTGATAGACGGTGTTGTACATTCCCAGCGGGCTGGATATATTTATGTTAAGGTCGTGTGAGAAAACTCCAGCCCCGGTTCCGGAGTCATTCTTTGATCCATCTGTGTATATTCTCAGCTCTTTCGGGCCTGAGTAGTCACATTGCTCTTCTGCAAGTGTGATACTGTAGTGTTTTGCAAAGTGGTATTGCCTTGGGGCTTTGTCGCAGGGTGATGCCATCATTGGCTGTTGTTCGATAGCATCATTCTTGATTCGTGTGTGTTTAATTCTTGAGTCTTTGTTTAGGTTTCCCAAGGCATGAAGCCTAAAGGCGGCTAGGGCCGCCTCCTTCTGCACGATGAGGTGTAGAGGTGGCAGTCCAAGCATTGCCTGTAGGGCAGCGGTGGGTGCAGTTCTCATACAGCTGGTAATTGCCATACAGGCAAATCGCTGCAGCTTTTCGAGGTCTTTTTGGTTGTGCTCAGGTTTGTTCTGGGCCACCAGACCAATGAGCCGTACGTGACTGTTGGTCGTATGACAGTGGTATATAGCCAGTGAGTGGTCTTGGGACTGATCCCCCAATTCCTGCCAAGCATTCGCTTGCACTGCCACAGGGATATGCTGGCTTTTGTAGTAATGTAGTTGATGTGTTTTGCCCAATTCAGCTGTTTATCCAAAAAGATGCCCAGGTATTTGGTTTCAGTTGATAGGCTTAGGGTGGTTCCAAAGAAACGTGGAAGCTGTAGAGTCGTCAGCTTCCTCTTTTTCGTGAAGAGAATCAGCTCGGTTTTTGAGGGATTTACTGATAGCTGGTGTTTGTTGCACCAGTCCTCCACTATTTTCAATGCTTGGCGCATGAGGTTGCTCAGGGTATTTTCGTGAGTGCCATTTATTATTATGGTTATATCGTCGGCATACCCTACAGTGAAGTAGCCGTTATCATTTAGTGTTTTAATGAGGTCATCTACAACCAGGTTCCATAGTAGCGGTGAGAGGACTCCCCCTTGTGGGCAGCCTTTCGCCACGATGGCCCTTGTAGTGTCATTTATTGTAACTTGTACGGCTCTTTGCTTGAGCATGTTGCTGATCCATCCGCTCAGGGTCGGGTCTATGTTGTGCCTGTCTAAGGCCATGTTGATGCTGTTGAACGTGGTTTTGTCGAAGGCGCCCTCAATGTCAATAAAGGCGGCCAGTGCTGAGCATTTGTGGTCCACTGCACATTCAATCTTGGATACTACGCTATGTAGCGCGGATTCCGTTGATCTGCCCGTGGAGTATGCATGCTGTTGTTTGTGAAGCGGTTTTTCCCGAAGAGGTCCGTCTCGGATATACCTATCACAGAGTCTCTCGAGGGTCTTCAGTAGGAAAGATGTGAGGCTTATAGGTCGATAAGCCTTGGGTTGGGTGTAGTCCGTTTTGCCAGGTTTGGGTATGAAGATGACTTTTACTTCCCGCCATGCTTGGGGTATATATCTAAGTGCTATGCAGGCCTGATAGATCTCCATCAGGCATGGTAGTAGGTGTGCAACCCCCCACTGTAGTAGGGCCGGAAAGATGCCATCTAGTCCTGGGGACTTTTTTTTTATTTAGTAGATGGTTTATGTGAAGTTTGCTCAAAGTCGGTCGAGCAGTTCTTCATTTATCACATTTTTTGTAACAAATGAATTCAATAAATGGCGGGTCATTTTGTTAATGGGGATTTTGCTGTCAAAGTAGCGAAGCACGTACCAGGCCGCTAGTCATTCATAAATGTCAAGTTGTACTTACGTCGCCATTTGAACGACCTTGCATTTTGATTGTTTGTATTATAAGCTGCAAATGACATAAATTACGAGTGAATGCATCGAACATGCGATTTAGTACCTGAAAAAGAACAGAATGATCTTTATCTCTTTATTTCTATCCCTGTCTTCTTTCAGATGTGCTAATCTACTACTGATTAAACAAACTTACCAATACTTGAGATAATGTCTTGTATTCATCAAAAGCCTTCAGTATATTTTGATACGTTAGGAACAACTTTAAACAGTGCGATTCATTATTTGAGTGCTCATCATTCATCATGTGAACATTTTTAATCCATCCATCAAGATACTTAATTAATAATGTTAAAATACGGATACCATAAATGTAATCAATCTCAAAACTGATAAATATGACTTCAACAAGAAAATTTAAAACATCGAAGAAATGAGTCATTGCGACAAAAGAAATAAATGCAAAAACAAAAATTCCAAAAACAGCCAACACCAAAATCCAGTTCCACAAAATGAAACTGCGTACGCTGTTGCATATGTCAATGTTCTCGTGTATTCGCTGGATTTGTACAATGAGCAAGACATTGTTGTGGCTATAAATTACATTAAGAATAAAAGATATCACAAAAGTAAGGCAACGAGATGATACAAAGAAAACTGCAAGAAAAGACGCAACAAGACCATTGTCGTCTTTGAGAAAAAAGTGTATATCTTGACGATATACTCGATAGGCAGTCGCTGCAACTATCAAACATGCACAAACGAACCGTGGTATAAGGAACTTTCTTTCGCTTGGAGTAATAAAATTATCGTGTATACGGTATTTAGAAGACAAACACAATGTTAGAAATATGTTGAATGGATGAAACATTTTTTGGACTTCCTTTCCCAGACGGTTATTGAGCAACATCCTTTCACAAGGTGCCATTTCAAAATCACAATGCAACAGTATTACAACTATTGCCAACGCTTGTTGTTAGTATTATAAAATGATGACCGATTCTTACCAAAACTACTAATAAATTCAAAACTATTACACTCATAACAATTTCCTTAATTTTCTGAAAGGCTAGCAAACAGTTCTTAGTATAATTTAGTTTTAGTTATTGAACTCAAACTAAGTTATTGCTACATCTACTTAGTTGTTTTGTAATACAAAACAAATAAAGTGATGACACTGTTAAAAAAAATTAGTTGAAAATAATTAAAACCCGACTACGAAAAAATGCGCATTTTTTTCGTAGTCGGGTTTTAGTTATTTTTAACTTATTTTTTATTTACACTATTTTGGGGTTTATTAATTATTTTATAAGTATAGTAATAAAAGCAAAGTAGCGAGTGAATTTCAAATGTACTCATCAAGCCCTTTAATTTGATACCCATGTCGACACTGTGCAATTTTTTTTCGGTTACGACTTTACATCCCCTAGAGGGCGCCATATTGGATTTGGTGACACGTCACCTACCCCTAGCGGACAACTGAGACGCTTCTAACGACTAATCTTGTGTAGTTCGCGAACGAACTAGTTCGGAAGAACTGCTCCCACAGATGAACTAGTGAACTAGCTCCCACATTTTCCGCTCCGTAGTTCAGTAGTTCGGACAGAATGAAAGAGATCGACTGAACTAAGATCGTTGCACGGGAGCGGGACAGCACTACACTATAATACTCCCGAATTCGCTCACCGATCATGCGCGCATCTCGTTCCGTACACTTTACAGAAATTGTCGCATGCAACAGGAACCGTATTAAAACGAGCAAACAAAGACAAACTAAATCTGAAATCTCTTTGCGAGCGGACGATTTGATCGCTCTTGATCGGTCGGTCTCTAATACGAGCTAGGAACTAACGAACTAGAAGAACGAACTAGTTCGTTTAAGAGCGGAGAACTAGATTGAGCGCTCTCAGTAGTGAACTAGAAGGTTCACCCTTGTTTGGTAGAACAACTTTTGATATAATTTTACTAATTCGAACAACGTTTGAGAAAATAATCAGTTTGTATAATATCGGTTAACTTAATTTTCATTTCATCGAATATTTATTTGCGATAACAACATTTGCGCTATTGCTCAAAAGGTATAATATTCATTTGATATAATATTCAGGTGGTATAACATTTAGTTTATCGAATATGTGGAGATTGGGACTTTGACTCAAGCAGTACACTTTTAAGATCGTCTAATTGACTTACTGTTACACAAGTACTCTTTAAGTTCTTCACCTCCTCTTGAAGTATCACTATCTTTTTCAACAGATCAGAGACGTCCAGATGGTCAAAGGTTATTGGAGGTAGTTTCTTCAGATTACGAGCCACAAACACCGGCATCACGTCACTGTCCACGACCTTAAACACACTAATTATATCGTACATAGTACGATCTTCTTTGCCTTGTCCTTTGCGTATAGGTTTACGTTTTAAATCACTTGGAATAGATTCAAATAATAACGACTTCGACTTTTTGATTTGTTCACTGTCAAACGACGACACACATATTTTAACTAAACTCTCTTCATCGACGAGCGATAGCTTATTTTGTACGTAAGCCAATAATTCATCAATCACGATGTTACAAGACAGACATTTCAATGTATCCGTCATTGTCTTTATTCGCAAAACACTTATTGCCCGGTAATCGTAAACACGCACGTCTCCTATGGATGCGCGCGCGCGACTGGAATAAAGCTAATAGTAATATGTTATGCTGCGTAGCGCCTTTTTATATAGTGTTAGTAACAAAACTGCTTAACATAGTACTTAATACATAAAACGGAACGTGTCCGGTTCACGAGCGCCCACACTAGCGGACTGTCGGCCCGGGCGGCTATCGACTGCAGGATAGTGTTGGGACTGCCCCGTAGCCTGCAGAGTAATAAGGCTGATTTTTTACGCCACAGTGCATCGAAGCCATCAGTACGTGCCTCCGCAAACATTGCCGAGGCACTACAAAACCGCGGCAGTCGCAACAATACCCTGAATGCATTATTGTACTGGATAAGCAGAGCATTGTAATGGTACAGATACACATGCTTTAAACTAGCATGCTAAAGCACGAGAGCATGCTACTTTTAAGCAAATGCTACTTAGTAGCATGTGTATCGAAACCATTTGCTAATAATGAGCATGCTAATTTAATTGTAAACTATAAGCATGCTCATAAGCATGCTCTTTTAGCATGCTAGTTTAAAGCATGTGTATCTGTACCTTACGCCTTTTTGGTATATCTCTTGTGAACCACATAGCTCCCGAGTACAGTGATGTGCAATACGCCTTAAACAAGGTTATTTTGATTGCGTCTGTACATTGAGAAAATCTGCGGGCCAACATATTCGCCTTAACTGACAATGCTCTGCGTTCCCACAAGCTCCTGCGCTATACAGTCATCTAGCGCCATCTCGTTCACTCACTGGAACAAACCTGGTTTTAAGACGTTGTAATACCCCCCCAGGTAGGATCCATGTCCGTGACGGTTTCAGCATTTTACTCATGTTTTTCCTTCATAGAATCTGCTATCCTTGGTGACCATCACTTTTTCAAACACTTCTAAAAACCATTTCTCATACGATTTTGAAAATACGAAAAACGCATCAATCCACTCAATGTTCATTGCCCCAGAGAGACACCTCTAACATAACAACATGAAGTTTAAATAACGCCGGATCCACACATTGGCCCTGTTGGCCGAATAGAAGGAGACGGCGCTATACTAAGAAACGAGATAGAATTATTTGCGTCTTGCTTTCTGGTATAGCGCCGTCTCCGTTGGTACGAGCGTTGGGGCCAACGTGTGGAGCCGGCCTAAATTATGAAAGTCATCATTCGCTGTTTTGAGTATTTTAACGCAACAATTCTTCGCAAAGAATTAGGCAAGCAACAAAATTAGCCATATTTCATTTTATTATTCCAAATAAGCAAATTGTAATAAAATGATAGCATAAGACGTTATGAAGCTGGACACCTGTAGAGGTAGCTCAGCGTCCATGATGAACAAGCCACACGCGCTCATCTTATTGAATAATGTCTTCTGCATTCGCTGGACGTTCTTGTATACTAGTAACTCTGGCACTGGGAATAGAATAGAATAGTTCATTAGATAAAGAAGTTTTTCAGTTCAGAAAAAAATACAAATCGTTGAAAATCTTTGAATTGGCATAGTATACAGGGTAAATCTTTCAACTGGACGTGGATGGTTACATCCGAAACTATGAGGAATATCGAAAAACGTTGAAAGGAGTCTCGAGGCCGACTTTGACGAAAACTAAAACTGCATCATTGGATTTTAGAAAAATCAATAATCCTGGCCAGGAATCGAATCCGCTGATTTTGGGAAAAAAATCACAACCTGTATTTTTACACCATTCGATAATGTTGCTAAGTATCAAATTCTGGGAAGTTATCATGTACCGGGAAACTTGGCACGTTTTTAGGCATTTAGGGCTCAATCCAGATTGTTATACTTGATCCATGGTTACTGCCATCATCTCATGGTGGCGCTATAGTAGTATTTAGAAAAAAGATCTGAAGAAAGGAAAATTGGGTTGGTAGAACTATCTCTTGTACTGATTCATTACCTATAAAATGTGATTGTGTGCCCCTTGCTCTGAGTTTCGATGTAAAAATGGCCAGTATGTATATGTAAAAGTCATCATAATCAGCTCTGAGTTTATTTTATTTAACACGAGCTTTCAATACTACCCGCGATTTGTACATCGACTATAAGAAAAAGATACTCGAATAGATTCGCCTGTATTGATAGATTGTTATCTCTGTCACACGGAACAATACCCAACAACAATGAATGACGTACCAGAGCAGGAACAAACGCGACAGAGGTTTAATGCGTGAAAGAGATCACATTATAAAATACGAAGGCATCATTGCACATGTACGTGCGTATATGTATCCTTTTTGATCTACTGATCTATTATGTAGAGCAAAACGTACCTGAACAATTGTGTGACGTCATGCGCAGTACACGTGTACTCTGAACATCTCTCATTGCTGCATAGAATCTCTCACATTCCACACACAAGCGTGTAAGTAAAAACATTTTCTTCATATTCCACAATTGCATTAGCACGAATGCCGCGATGAACTCCTGATGGTCGAAAAATAGCCCTTATTTGAACAACGATTGGAACTAAGGGAAGTATTTTATTTAAAAACAACTAATTACCTGAATGTAACCACTTTTAACGACATCTTTATTTTTCAATATCATTAGTAGGTTGCGCAAATTGAGATAGGCTGTTAATATCAAATTAAATAAAATCTAAAATCAAATGAACTTGATTATTATAGAATTTCTTTAAGTTAGTTCTTATATCTAGTTAATAGTACTTATCTAGATAACAGGAGCTCTTGGCTAAATAATTACAGCCACACAGGCCGAACTTCCGGGTTAAGACGCGCTTGCCGAGGTTGGTCTGTGGATGGGTGACCACTGACCATTTGTCATAGCAAGTTTCCTCCGTGGCTCGGCACTATAAGCCGCTGGTCCCGGCTGTCATTTGTAGATCTTTGACAGTTGTTACTGTTTAGTCAGAAGCTCTTAAGTCTGATAACCAGTCTTACCATGGGGTATCGTATTGCCCTGTTACTGGGTTGTGGAGGCCAGATAGGCAGTCGCTCCATGTAAAATACTGAAATGATCTAGTTAACAGTAAATTTACCATGTGGCGAAAAGTCCTCTCAATAATCTCATAAATTTCTTGTATTTTCCGGTATGCATCAAACATAACATTCCAGTACTCTTCAGTTTTTATGTTTTTTGAATTTGATAATTTCTCAATCCATACACGAAGTGCTATTTCTATTAGTTTCATCAGCGAAAATGCATACACAATATTTAAGTCGAAAATTAGATTCGCGTAAATTGTAACAGCTTGGAAAATAGTCAAATGAAAAAAGAGATAAAAGATAAGATCGAACATAATGCAGAATACGTTCACAAAGATAACCCAAGTCCAGTTGCTGACCATGCAGCCTCTGAATACATTTTCTTTTATTTGTAAGACGTTGAACACGTCTTGGATCTTCAGGACTAACAACACATTGTAGTCGCTGTGTAAGATGCCTGAGACGTTGTTGATCGTATCTCCGATAAAGAAGATGAGGAAGTCCATGAATAAACTAAAAAACATGAACATATTCACTCCCAGTAATCGATCTGGATGGGGTATATCAATACTACGAATTATCACAGAACGCAAACATAAACTTCTATAGATGATCATGCAAAGTACTCTCACAAAATTATAAAACTTAGTATTAGGAGTTATAACATTGTCACGAATAGAATACTTTGCGTTGACGAAAAGTCTTTGCATTAGATTCAACGGTCTTAGTACTGATTGTAGATCTTCATCAACCGTTTTACTGTACACTGTTCCATCGCATGAGAATTTTGGTGTATTTCTGATAAAACCTGTTTTAAAAGCAGAATAGTTTTTGAAATATGAAAACATAGTAGTTGCTAGGCAGTTGACTGTTCGTAAGTTGACGATTAAAGTAAACAGGAGGCGTCGATCGATAAGCGAAACTTACTAATATTGAGTAAGTGTCAATTGTTTATTTTTAATTTATTTAATGACTTTTGTACAAAAGCGTTTTTAGATTTTACAAATTTTACTAATGTCAAGAAAACATTTTGATGTAATAAAAATAGTAATTGTTAACAAAAGTAAAGCTGGTTGGGTGGGCATCCACCTCCTAAGAGCCTATGCACACCACGTTTTTTAAAAACTTGGAATGAATCTGTGGCAACATTATCGTCAATCCGGTGACTTGATTTGATTTGAAACCTTTCTTGAAACGAGAGAACCTATTTGCTGCAATGCAGTTGACCATCGATAGAAACACTGTTAGTTTTTGACGTAATATATTAGTAATTTGTTAAATGTAGTGAGGAAACTTTATTTAAATATAAATAGTTAATGACTTGCGCATCGATTGACACTCAAGTAATAAATTATTTGACACTAAACTGTGTTGGTCAGCTAACATGTTTTCGTATTTCAAAACTTTTAAGTCAAACATAGACGCTGTTTTAATAGTTTCATCTGACAAAGAATTACGTAATGACGTGATTGAAAAAGATTTACAATCAGTACTAAGACCGTTGATTCTCATGCACAGACTTTTAATCTGCGCAAAGTATTCTATCCGAGATAACATTATCACTCCTAATACCCGCTTTTACAATTTTGTTCGATTTTTTTGCATGTTAATTTATCGCAGTGTTATATTATATTCATGGATCAGCTTCATCATCGAATTTTCTTATGCTAAATACGGGGATTCCAGTTTATTTTATTCATTAAATATTATTTTTGACTTTATAATCTTTTTCGTCGGAGATTTGATGAGTTTCGTCTTAAGCGTCGTGCATTCTCACTATAATATCCTATTGGTAGTGAAAATTCAAAACTTTCTCCGAGTTCTACAAATAAATAGTAGTGAACTCAGAGGATTAATTATTTACAACTGGATTTGGGTTGTTGTTTTAAATATTCTGTACTTAGGGTTTACCATCTTTGCCCATTTGGTTTTTGACCTGGATATTTTGGATATAACAGCGTTTTATAGCTGTGTTATTTTTGATATTTATATTATTTATGCTTTCCCGTTTTTGAAAATAATTTCGAAATCAGTTCGGATATGGATTGAAAAAGTTGGAAACTCACAACACATCGCAGATACAGAAAGAGCAGAATATTGGAACAACATGTTTGCTGTGTATCTGAATATACTTGAAACTTTCATGATTTTAGAGGTGACCGTTAAACACATGGTACGTACAAGTGATCTTTTATATGATGAAATTCGTAATTAGGAACAAGAATTTAATAAATTTTTATTTCATTTCCAGCTTATATATTATGTAATATCATCGACTTGCTTTTGTTTGAAGAACCTAGCAATGGTATTAGTTATGTTAAGGGGTGAAATTGCAAAAGGTGAAATTAAAGTAAGTAGTCGTATAGTTTTAACAGAACATGTTGTCAAATCAACACTATTGAGAACGTGCACGAAGGCGGTGGGAGTAGTACTATTCGATTGCAGCGCTCAAGGTGGCGAATAGTAGAACTAATGAGGGATTATCTCAGAGGACATTCAGTTTTGCCAACTGCTAAAAACGCGCTAATCTCAGGAACTTCTGGTTCGAATTGAATAATTCTTTTTGTGTTAGATAGTTCATTTATCGAGGAAAGCTATAGCCTACTTAGCATCACGCTATGACCAATAGGAACAGAGCAGCAATGAAAAATGCTGTCAAATCGGGAAATTCTTCTTGAGAGCTTCCCTTGCGTACGCTGCGTAAACGGTTTATATTACGCAAAAATGATGTATGATGGAATTGTTCCTCATGAAACGTTCTAAAATAAAGTCCGCGACAGCATATGTGTATCTTTTAAGATTAACTCACCATAACCTTTCTTTTGGAAATCAAATTGGTTTTAAAATAATACATTTCTTGCGACAATGTTTTAATGAATATAGTATTGATCCATATCCAAAAAAAATGCGTTAATCATTACAAGCATTTAATTTAAACAAAATGCCCTTGACATCATTTGATTTCAATGAATATCTGACGTGATATCGTAGTTTCTTCAACGGCAGGTGTTGGGGCGCAGTCGGAATACGACGGCTCTGACATTCAGCTCTGTCGTCTGTACGTATTTTTTTATAATCGCATTATTCCACTGGAAAAAATAGTTGTTGTGTTGTAAACTGCAAGAATACTAGCAGAAATAGTAAATTTAAGTTTTATTGATTCCCAAGCGGTTGTTGGAAAGATGAAGAATGCAGGAGATTGTTAGTTGCCGTGAAGAGAAAAAGTGAATAACATCATAACCCTAATTTTAATCTTTTAATTGATATTTTTCTTATAGAATACAATTTGCCTATGCTTATTTAATTTTGTTCAGTGCCAATGAATCGCCATGGAATCCAAAACCAAGTGATTTGTTAAATAATCTGATTTCAATTAGAACGGTCAGAGCCCCTAAAGTTGCAAGCGCTAGGTGGCGCTGATGTCGTTCTCAATTATCATCATCGATGACGTTGTTTAAACCTACTGTCATAATTATGACCGTCTCTACTTTTTTTTTCATACTTTCGAATTCCGAACTGTCTTTGCATTGTATCCATTATTTTTCAGTCCAATTATATTGCTGCAAGTGGCTGTGCCTATTATCATTTTCTGTATAATTATTTTAAAAGCTGCTTCAGAATTTTCAATAACCAATTTCGTAATGTAAGCACATTACATCATTGGTTACAATAATCACTTTACTTCAAATTAATTTTGTAAAAAACTTTTTAAAAAAAAATGTAACCGCCTTCAAAAACAACCACAAAAAAGGGTAAAATAACCTTCAAAACTTTTCTTTCGGAAGTCGGTGACTTTTTTTTATTAATTTCATTGTCTTTTTGTCACCGACTTCCGAAAAAAAGTTTTTATTTTACTCTTTTTAGTTTGAATATTCAACCACAATTCTTGTCAAATACGAGTACTTACATCATTTTTTTACATGAGCACTAGAATTTTGTAATCCGTAACACCGGTAATAACATCGTTAAAATCTCTTACATTCATAATTCCCTATCACAAAAACTACTGAACCGATTTTGATGAAACTTGCAGTATTCCCTAAGTTGAACGATACCTAGTACAACAAAAAAAGAATACACAAACATAATTTACTAAATCAGTCGATGCCAAGTCCTTACTAGAGGAGTTGTACCTTCCATCATCAGCTCAGCTACATGAGATGATGATTACCATACGCAAATACTTAAATTACCTCATAAAATTTGCGAAAAACGATGTGTAGGCCTATAAAATTTGAGGGTTGCCCTCGATTTCTCCAGGATCCAATCATCAGATACTGACATGGTGACAATGGGACCACTCCTGAAGTATCTCCTTTCGAACAAAAAAAAAATTTTGAAAATCGGTCCACAATTGGCGGAGTTATCGGGTAACAAACACACAAAAAAAAAAAGGTTGCACTCCAGGAGTGCCGGTAGAAGTGAAAACTTTTTTGTTACTATGTTTTATTTTAAAACTGGAGTAGTACAGATATGAAATTAACTAATTTGAATGACGTCTTACTCATTTTCGATCAGGGTCACGTGACCCTGACGCGAGTTTTAAATTTTTTACCCATTACAGAAAAAGTGTACAACGCCGCTAAAGAAGTTTTCACTTCAAAAAAAAAAAACATACCGTCGAATGATAACCTCCTTCCTTTTGAAGTCGGTTAAAAAGCTAAAGTATTATCTGCCTTTAAAGGTTTGTTTTGGCAACTTGTTTATATTATATAATATACATATTTTATAACTATTTCTTATATGTAGACCTTTATAAAATATTAAATATCTCAATTCTTTTCTTGTTCTTTATAGGGTCCATCTTTTGCCCTCTAGTACTAAAAAATTATTAAAACCATCAATTTATAGTGACTCTTTTATTTTAATTGTCTCATATTTATTATCTACTCAATTGCGACGCGGTTCCAATTAGACTAGGAACAACTGTCTCAGACTCATTATTAATCTAAAAATTATAAAAATGATCTGACTTTTTCAACTTCTTCTGACTTTTTTCTTTTTCTTGGGGTAATCACTACACGTTTTTTTTTATTTTATTCTCTCTTATAGGTGCAGCGCAGACGGCACACTTTTTGTGCGATGATTTGCATGGCTGATTTTTCAGACTTCTTTTTCTGTACTTCATGTACATACTTCGCGGTCTCTGCACGATTTCCATAGCGTCTACGTCCCTACAGTTCTGCCGACAGAATGATCGAAGATGTGCGTCGTGTGCGTTGAGTTGAGTCTGTGAAAAATCCGCGACCGACTTTTTGCGCGTCGTGTGCATTACTGCATATAATTGCATAGGTTCTATTTTCACAGACTAAAAAGTGCGTCACGGATAGTCTGTCGTCTGCGCTGCATCTTATCAAACGCCACGATATCAATTAGGACTTGTTTCATTATTATCGCTCACACAATTTTCTTGAGCCTTCTTCCTCTCAATCTATCTATATGGATTATGGTCGCAGGACTTATCAAATTACCGTGACACTGGAACGTAAAGGGCTATTGAAGAGAATCGTGGATTTTAGTCAGTTCGAGACTGACAATCCCTCCCTCCCTGCCCTGAGTGAGAGGACTCATTTGAAAATCCTTCTTTCCTCTTAATCCATCTACATGGATACGGCCCGTGATAAAAGTAATGAATTTTCCATTGCAGCATATAGTACTTCTACTTGCAACTCAAATTTACGACATGAAGTATATCATCGTAATTATATGCTTGAGCATGGAGTGTGAGAGATTTTATGCAGCAATGAGAGATGTTCAGAGTACCTGTGTTCTGCTCTTGAAGTCGAGACACTGCTCTGGTCAGTACTCAGTAGCATGTAGGTTCTTTAATAATGTTATGTGCTTCAAGGATTGTAATTCTATTGTTGTGGCTTATATTCCCCTTATGTTGGAATGAAGAGTAATGGGCGACTCGCTGTCTGACCATGGACCATGCCCGGGTCGACGGCGCGTTGTGTTCCACGCACGCGTCAAGAGTGTCAGCGTAATGACGGGCCTCCCCTTAGGAGGGCCAAAGCCTGCCTGAACGTGAAGGGCTATTGAAGGACACCGTGGATTTTAGTTAGTACGAGTCTGACAGTCCCTCCCGCTCTGCCTTGGGTGGGAGGACTCATTTGATGATTTTACCAAACTGAAAAAAAATAAAAAATATGCATGAAGAGACAATATTTGGTATGGGTGCGGACCCTGCTTCATCTAGTTTCTCCACCGAGGTGGAGCATGGAGCCTACAATAAAGACTTTGGGTCCCATACTCCAACTAAAGCACTAAGATTTTGTTTCACTGTACAATAACGAACGTCAACAGTTGGAGCTGGGGACCCAAAACCGAAATTGATAGTCTCCGTGCTCCACCCAGTTAGAAAAACTAGGTGGAGCACGGGTGCGCCTCATTTGGTTTATACACGAGTTTTTTTTATACAACGTGTAACTTTAATAGCGCAAAACCTCTCGTGGGGTAACTCAGCCCATGTTACTGAACAACGTTTGTTCTAAAACTTTTGGAAAAAAAAATAAACGTTACACGTTGTATAATGACAGCTTTTGAAAGTTTTTCTCACTTTATTTTAGATCTAAACAGGGTTTGCAAGAACATCCAACGTGTACAGAAGGCATCGTTTAAAAAAATGAGTGCATGTGGCTTGTTCATCATAGACGCCGAGCTACCTTTACTGTTTGCAAGTTTCATTACCTCATACACTATTGTGTTATTACAGTTTGTGTTTTTGTAATAAATATCGTGTCTTTCCTACGTTGTGTTTGATTTGCAAGAAATATTCGACATCATTATATAACCTTCGGCATACAAGGTGAAAAATACTTCTCTCCTATGCCATGCGGGGTTAAAATAACCCCACAAGAAAAGTAGAGTATTCGAAGAAAATAACAATCACGTTCTTGTCTTGCTAATTCTTGTTCTTGAATAATGATTGAATTGTAATTATTGCAAGCACAAGACAAGGCAGTGCCGCGGGTAAAAGCTAGTATTTTACAAAATATAGAACAGCGTAAGGCCCGGTATCCACCAAAGCGGAGAGGAGAGGAGATGTGTTTGAATCACCAATCAGATGTCAACTCAAGTCAACTGAAGCTAAGCGGAGAGGAGATGTGGACATCTGATTGGTTATTAAAACACATCTCCTCTCCTCTCCGCTTTGGTGGATACCGGGCCTTAAACTATAATTAAAATATTAAAGTACCTTTACGAGTAATAAAATTTTGTATTGACATCTATGACATTTTAATTTAGTATCGATTCCTCTGAGTCTAACATTACATTCATTATGATGTTACTGTTAAGAGAAAACACCGTTTTCGTTATTTAATTCAAACAGGAGTTCTATCATAATTTGGAAACATGTCGATTGTCCCATCAGACGAAATATTACGTGACAACGTGATTGAAGAGGATTTACAATCAGTACTCAGACCATTTCACCTAATGCAGAGTCTATTCTTCTGCACAAAGTTTTCTATCCGCGACAACATAATCTCTCCTAATTCTCGAACCTACAACTTTTTCAGAATATTCTGCATGTTAACATTTCGTTGTATTGTTTTATATTTTTGGACCAAATACTTAATAAATGAGTGCCGTAATGAATGGGGTGATAACAGTACATTCTACACTCTGTTACTTGTCTGTGATTATGTCTTGTTATTAATCGGAGATTTGATGGTCACATTCTCGAATATCTTTCACAGCGATAACAATATCATGTTGGTCATAAAAATCCAATATATTATCAAGGTTCTGCAAATAAACGGCAGCGAATTCAAAAGTTTGATCATTCAGAATTGGATCTGGATTTTCGTTCTGAACATTTTTTATACAGGATTCGTCACAAGTGTTCATTTCGTTTTGTACTTGGATGCTGTTGACATATTAACATTTTATGTATGCATTATTTTCGATGTATTCATTGTAAATAATTTAATCTTTTTAAAAATAATTGAGAAAATCCTTCGTAACTAGATTATAAGAGCTGAAAACTTACATAACACTGAAGATATTGATCGAAAAGAACATTGGGACACACTGTTAGATTTATACCTGAATATGATGGAGATCTACAGTATTGTAGAGAAAACTTTTCGCCACATGGTACGTAAATTATATTAAAATTCTTATAACGCTTTGGTGTCGTGTGTTTCCCGACAGCTATAACCTTGGGGTCTTCAAGTCAAGAGTGAACAGGTTACTTCTAGGCAAGCGTGCTTCACCGTCGACCACATCTTTGCTTACCATCCGTGGGTTGTCCTTGGGTATACTGGCATTGTGCATACAGGGATAACCGCCGGTTAGGACTTCATTTCATTTTAAATACGTAATGAGCCACTGCAAGATGGCTTCGGCTCCTGGCACGCCTTCCTAAAGTCCGGGATCCCATGATCACGTCATGATAAAAGACATATGAAAAATAATAATAATAATTGTCTTTTATTCCAGGCAAAAACTTCCCGTATACAATAACAATAAAACAATATTTTGAATTGATTGACTAGATCCCAAATTAATCAACTGAAACCAAATCAGAATAAAATTAAAATCAAATCAAAATATATTTTTTTTAGCGTGGTACAATCATCAAATGAGTCCTCCCACCCCTTACTGTAGGATTCGTACTGACTAAAATCTACGGTGTCCTTCAATAGCCCTTTATGTTCCGGGTCACGGTAATGAGATAAGGCCCGCGACCCCGCCCCGGCAGGCTTTGGCCCTCTAAAGGGGGCCCCAACGCGCCGTCGACCCGGGCATGGTCCATGGTCGGACAACAGCGAGTTGCCCTTTACTCGCCACCCGCATGCCCGCGCCTACGGTGGCCGGAGATCGTCTGCCGACGTCCGACGCCGTGGGCGTCTACCACTGCGGCTGGGGTGGAAGGAGGACGCTGTCCTCTCCCTCACGCGGCCCGCCTACTCCTTCGCGAGCATGACTGCTTCGCAGAAGGAGGCGACCGCTTCCCACTCCGTCTCGCCCCGCAGCATGGCCTATCGCCGCCGTGAGGACACGGCGGTGCTCTGCCAAAGCGGGGCAGTCCTGCACCGTATGCTCCAACGTGTCCTCAGGGCGATCCTCGTTGTGATTACACCCAGGCGTTTCTTCCTTCCTCATCAGACACAGGTAACTTCCGTGTCCGGTGAGGATCTGCGTCATGCGGTAGATCAGGACTGTGACGCCTATCCAGCCACTCCTCAAAGAGAGGTCTTACCGCCGCGATTGCGGCGTGCCCAAAATCAAAATACCTATATTAATTAATATTTATTTTGTATCTTGTGAGTAACAAAATAAACGAAGATAAATATAGAACACTAGCTGACCGGGCAAACTTCGTACGACCTCAAAATCACCTTTTAAACCTTCCCTGGACTTCCAAAAATAATCCAAAACAAAAATTAGCCAAATCGGTCCAGACGTTTTCGAGTTTCAGCGAGACTAACGAACACCAATTGATTTTTATATTATAGAATGTCCCGTCTTACTATACCTCGTTTTTTAATCTCGTAGACTGAATTGACAGGTGCAAATGGCGAACTGACACGAATTTCAATAGAATTTATGTCAGTTTTGACATTATCATTTGTCAATTTGGTCTACGAGATTAAAAAACAAACTATACAAAAAAGTTAATCATTGGTTGAACACTTGTCTAAAAGAACTGTCAACGTCAAAACGACATTTCACGTTGATGTAGATTGTAGAGTCGTTTTGCAATTTACACTTTTTTTAAACGAGTGTTCAAAAGATGTTTATAATTTTGTGGTAAGTCTGGTCATATTTAATCTATCACGTACTTCTGTTTGTAGATTTTACTTCAGGTAATAACGACATCTTACTTCAGTTTCAAGTACATTGCAATGACTGTAACTTTAATGACGGATTTAATTTTACAAGGTGTAACGAAGGTAAGTAATGGCTCGCCCCTATTTCGTGGTTTTTTTTATAATTTGTGGATTTTTAATAACAGTTATCTAAATAACAGATACTTTAAAATCGCAGACTGTTACTGTGACAAAAAAAAAACAAATTAAATGTTTCACTAGATAACAAATCCGATGACAGTTACCTTTGTTAAAATAAGATAAAAACATTACTGTTACATTGTGACATCTTGTCACAAACTCCTTCCTTAATACAGTGAAACCTGGTTAAGTGAGACCTCAAGGGACCTGCAAATCTGTCTCACTTAAAGAGGTATTCCACTTATGCAGTGTCTCAGATATCCAGGTATAAATAAATTATTAAATATATACTATATATTACTTATATTACTCATTTACTATATATTACTCATTTACAGAGGGTTCCATTAATAGAGGTCAGAATGCAGGTTCTCTCAGTTAAAGAGGTGCGATTTATCAAATAAAATAACGTATTATGTAAACATTATACGTTAATTTTAATATTTATTAGGAATCAATAACCTCCTTTTTTTTGAAGTCGGTAAAAAAGTTACTGAATGTAATTATGTAATGTAATTTTTTTTTTAATATGCAGTACAAAAATGAATCAAATAAAAATGTTTTTTTTTTATTCTGGATTATTGATAATTTGAGCTTTCGTATCAGCTTTTTCCAATAAACATCCGTATGATAGTAACGCAAAACTAAAACTGAAGGTCTTTGATGCTCAAAATTAGTTAAGTGCAGAATTTGCGGGTAGAATAAAACTAAGTAATTAAACAAACAAAACGATGTTGTGTCAGTTACAGAGGTTAATACATGTAAAATTTACTTGCTGTCTCAGTTATAGAGGTAACTATGACGATAAAATCGAAAGAACGAATCCCAGTTATAGAGGTTCGCTTCGTCCCACTAACAGAGGTAATACAGTGCCAAAGTGTTGGGACTTCAGCATGAGTACCAGTTATGGAGATTTCTCACTTATCCAGGTCCCACATAACCAGGTTTCACTGTAATATATAAATAAGCGTAAGCACAACACTTCAATTAGAGAGAATAGGACTCTACTCATTGCCAACTTTTTATCGAAACTGCTGTTCATTGTAAGTACGTAGGTAATAACCATACGGAATTAGATAGAGTTATTCATTGTGCTTACACTAGAAGAAAGTGGATAATATGCCCCAAATCCCGGAATTACTTTCAAAGACCAGAAAAATCCCGAGATTTATTACATTAAAAAGTTACTTACTTTTACACAATTTATTTGTCTAATCTATCTCTAAAGTTTTTATTATTATTATTTATTTGTAGTTCTTTATTAGGGTTTCTCAGACGAGATTGTCTATAGTTGTTATTAGGGTTTCTCAGACGAGATTGTCTATTAGAAATCCGAGGAAGATCCATATTAATATTTAGATGCAAGTACATACTGAAATAACTTTACCTAATTCCGACCTAGAATAACAGACTGGTATTTTGTAACAGGTTTTTGGAACTTTGATTTTTTGACAGGAACAAACAGAACAGATAATTATTATGCTTGTATTATTGTAAAACTAATTATGTTTTTTAACATTTCATTTCAGTATGTCATTATGCTTATGGCAACTCAAATAAGCCACATCAAGAATATGTTCATAGTTGTATGCTTGAGCGTGGACTGTGAGAGACTCTACGCAGCCATGAGAGATGCTCAGAGTACCTGTATACTGCTGATGCAGTCGAGATATTATTATGGTTGGTAATAAGGTCATAAAGTCGCGCGTATGAATATAATGTATATTCGTAAGCGCGTCTTTCTTTTTTTCGCGGTTTTCTATTCAAGGTGAATTTTCAACTGGCGTGGATGGCTATATACGAAACTAGGGCGAATATCGAAAAACGTTGAAAGGAGTATCGAGGAATATGGTAATCTTAGCCAGGAATCGAACCTGCTAATTATAGAAAAAAAACTCTCTGTAAATTGTTACACCATTCGATAGTGTTGCTAATAAGGATCAAATTCTGGGAAGTAATTTCAATGTTTTTCGTAATTCCTCACAGTTGCGACGTGTCCCCACAGACAATGGCTCACCTTCTCTCCTGTACCGCAAGTCTTGTCACCTGTACACTTGACGACCTTATGACTGTATCAGTGAGTGGGGTTCGCGAAGCTGAATTTTGGGCACAGCTTAACAGAAATTCAAGCAAATTTGAGGTCACACTTTGATGTGTTTCAAACTAATTGTTTTTTTACAATTGCTTGCTAAAATCATCTACAGTAATAGCCATGTTGACTAAAGACAAAAGCCTCACATAACAAAAATGAAAAAAAAATAATTTGTTTTAGATCGGAAGGTGTGCAAGAATATCCAACGTGTTCAGAAGACATCGTTCAAGAAGATGAGTGCTTGCGGCTTGTTCAACATAGACGCCGGTCTGCCTTTACTATTGTCCAGCTTTCTTAGTTCTTATACTTTTGTTTTATTACAGTTTGTGTTCTTGTAAAAATAAAAGGTAATAAATCAAAATAGGTGTACCATAATTTTAAAGCCGGAAACACATTATTTAACACGCCACGCGACACGGGTGTCGACACCCGATGTGCAGTGAGCGCGTGTCGTCGCGTCGGGTGTTCATAGTGTGATTCTGGTCATAGAAAACAATACATTTGATTTGACTCAACACGCATCACGTTTCGTCGGGTGGCGTCGGGTGTTAATAATGTGTTTCCGGCTTAAACATACTCGCCACGACAACTTAAGTCAGTCGAATTGCATCATTATAAAATATCGTGGTAAACGATTTCTTATATATTTAGTTGGTAGAAATTTCAAATCGGACGATTCGCGTCATGAGCAGGCTCGCTAATGAAACCGCATACTTCTTCTTTTTGCAAAGATGATAAAAATATAAAATTATTTATAGTCCAGTCATTAAAGCCTAAACCCGAAAATAATTAGTAACTTGCTGAAATTTTAAGGGGTTCTTAAGGAAGGTAAAATAACATACCGGGTGATTTTGCAGCGTTCTGGGGTGTACGGAAAGGGTTGAAAAGGGGTGAAAAGTGTTTTTTGCTAATAACATTGCCAAAAAAATTAGTAACACGCTGCAAATTTGGAATAAGGTTGTTCTTACGGTTTTGTAACGTGTATTAAATTTGCAGCGTTTTGCAACATACGGAACATTGTTTTTTTTTTTTAAAAACAGTGCAATTAGTTAAAAACAGGGGTAAGAAAATTAGTAACACGCTGCAAATTTGGAATTAGGTTGTTCTTACCGGTTTGTAACGTGTATCAAATTTGCAGCGTTTTGCAACATACGGAACATTGTCTATTATTGAAAAACAATGAAATTATTTAATCACACGGGTGATAAAACTTTGTAACTCGCTGTAAATTTGTAATTAAGTTGTTTTTACCGTTTCGTAACGTATATCAAATTTGCAGCGTTTTACAACAAATCGAACATTGATTATTATTAAAAAAACAGTGCGATTTGTTAGTAACAAGGGTAAAAAAAGTAGGAACACGCTGCAATTTTAGAATTAGGTTGTTCTTACCGGTTTGTAACGTTTTGCAAAAAACTGAACTATTTTCATTCATTACCATATAAACAAATGTTTCAGTTAGTAACAATAGTGAAAAAGTTAGTGAAGAGTTGCAATCTGGAGAAAATGTTGTCAACACCTTTTTGAAACATTTTTCAAAGGAGAACATTCACGCTCCATACATTTTGACTGGCCTGTTGGTCTAGTGGTTAGTGACTCTGACTGCTATGCCGGGGGTCGTGGGTTCGATTCCCACCCAGGACAAATGTTTGTGTGATGAGCACGATCATTTGTTCTGTGTCTGGGTGTAATTTGTCTATCATATTATGATGTATGTATTTAGAAATATATAAGTACGCTTATCAGTTGTCTAGTACCCCTATCACAAGCTCTGCTTAGCTTGGCTTGTGACTAGATGGCGTTGTGTGATAGTTGTGGAATAATTATTATTATTTTTGGGCCTTTTCTGAAAGGAACGAAAAAAATTGTCACCTGTGGGTAGTACTAGTTATTTGGAGAAATAGTTACTATGGCACAACAGTTGTAGGATTGCTCTCGGCCAAGTTATACAAGATCGAAGATTCGTAATTTACATACATTTTTTAATTTCTGAAAGTGCCAATAAGCACCAAATAATGATAAAAACTAGCGACTTCAAGCAATTTAACATAAAATATCATTACACCTGTTATTCCTGAAGGGTTGGGTAGAGGTGTACCCAATTAAAATGAATAATAATTAATCACTATTTTTTGTGAAAAGAAGTAATAACATGTTAAAAATATATAAATCTACTGGTGGGGCCAGAATCGAGAACAGAATCGAAGTTGCCTGTAGGTGTCTTAGGGGTCTTGGGAGAGCGACCTCCTAAGAGTACGAATCGTGACCAAAAGTACTGCTTTTTGAATCAACCCGTTTTTCGGGTAATAAAATCATCAAGTCAGACTCCTGCTGACTAACAGTCCACCTCCTTCATTAGGTTGCAATATGCGTTCCAGATCTAAGATAGTCGACGACCCGGTACATTTCATTCATACATTTGTTGTTTTCTGAAAGAGTCTCATAGCCTTCGGTACGCGATACTGTCAGATCCCAACTATCGGTTGGACGGGTTTGCATCGCCGTCCAATCAATGAAACTCGACTGATACTCGTCTTTGAAATCCCGTGGAACTTCAAGAAGCAGTCCCGGGGCTGACTTCAAGCTGTTACCCAATATTGCGAGGCAACCGCCTCTTTTTGGAGACTCTACGTGGAAGTGGTGCGGTTAAAGCCCCTCTATGGGAACTCTGTGTCCGTTGTCTCCATAAGAAAGAGACCAGATAAGCTGATCGCACCAGGGAATCATGGCTTTTCGGGTGATCCACTCATATATGCTTGGAGGGCTTCTGTATCCAGATCACACCATGGCAATCCGGTAAGGAGGCAGCCGCTTCTTCTGCAGTAGCAATGACAGCGAAGTAGGAAACAGAACACGTGAAGGAGAGACGCCCTCGAAATCTCAATCCAGCTGCATACGGCGAGTAATGAGGAGCTAGTTGTCTTATGCCTGCCAGGTCGCAGGACTATCTTAGCAGGATAGGTACCGTAGCACAATTTTGATGATTTTATTAGCCAAACAAACGTGGTTGATTCAGAAAGCAGTTCTGTTGGTCAGGATTTGTATTGTTAAGAGGTTTCTCTCCCAAGATCCCTACCACAGGCAACCCCGATTCTGTTCCCGATGCTGGTCCTACCAGCAGATTTGTATATTTTAAAATGTTTTTGGTACTATTCACAAAAAGAAACAGATTATTATTAATTTTTATTCGGTACTCCTCTGCCCAACCCCTCAGGGATTACAGGCGTTATGTTAAATTACTTGAGGTCGCTAGTTCTAGCAATTCTTATCATTATTTGGTGAATCTAGGCACTTTCAAAAATTAAAACATGTATGATTATTACGAATCTTCGAACTTGTATAACTTGGCCGAGAGCAATCCTACAACTTTTGTGCCATAGTAACTATTGCTCTATTGACTAGTACTACCTATACCAACCAATAATACAAAAGGTACCAATTTTTTTCGTTGGCAACTTTCAAAAATGGCTCAAAATAAATGATGACCTTTGAAAAATGTTTCAAAAAGGTTTTCACAACATTTTCTCCAGATTGCAACTCTTCACTAACTTTTTCACTATTGTTACTAACTGAAATATTTGTTTAAATGGTAATGAATGAAAAAAGTTCAGTTTTTTGCAAAACGTTACAAACCGGTAAGAACAACCTAAATCTAAAATTGCAGCGTGTTCCTACTTTTTTTACCCTTGTTACTAACAAATCGCACTGTTTTTTTAATAATAAACAATGTTCGATTTGTTGTAAAACGCTGCAAATTTGATATACGTTACGAAACGGTAAAAACAACTTAATTACACAGCGAGTTACAAAGTTTTATCACCCGTGTGATTAAATAATTTCATTGTTTTTCAATAATAGACAATGTTCCGTATGTTGCAAAACGCTGTGATACACGTTACAAACCGGTAAGAACAACCTAATTCCAAATTTGCAGCGTGTTACTAATTTTCTTACCCCTGTTTTTAACTAATTGCACTGTTTTTTTTAAAAAAAACAATGTTCCGTATGTTGCAAAACGCTGCAAATTTAATACACGTTACAAAACCGTAAGAACAACCTTATTCCAAATTTGCAGCGTGTTACTAATTTTTTTGGCAATGTTATTAGCAAAAACCACTTTTCACCCCTTTTCAACCCTTTCCGTACACCCCAGAACGCTGCAAAATCACCCGGTATGTTATTTTACCTTCCTTAAGAACCCCTTAAAATTTCAGCAAGTTACTAATTATTTTCGGGTTTAGGCTTTAATGACTGGACTATTACCTCCGAAACAAAATATAAATAAATACTAGCTGACCCCGCAAACGTTGTTTTGCCATATAAATAAAATAAATATATATATTTTTATATAAATAAAATAGAAAGTAGCCGATTCTCAGACCTACTGAATACGCATATAAAATTTGGTAAAAATCGGTAGAGCCGTTTCGGAGGAGTACGGTAACTAACATTGTGTCACGGAAATTTTATATATAAGACTAGCTGACCCCCCAAACGTTGTTTTGGCATATAATTAAAAAAAAAAAATAGATAGTAGCCGATTCTCAGACCTACTGAATATGCATACAAAATTTGGTAAAAATCGGTAGAGCCGTTTCGGAGGGTACTCCTCCGAAACGGCTCTACCGTTAACAAACATTGTGACACGGAAATTTTATATGTAAGATAATTAAAAACAACATCATTAACTAAAAGTAACAACAGCTACATAAAAATTTTATAAATAGCACTACTTAAAGAAAATGAAAACTCATCATATCTTTAAGACTAAAATTGATTATCTACCAAGTCACCTTAGTGCTTAGATCAATTGAGCTGTCATATTTAACAAACATGTTCTCGAATTTTCTGAAGTATTTTAAATCAAACACAAACGATGATTCAATCGTGAATATATTCAGACTGCCATCTGATGAAACACCTATTGATTTTGTGATTGGAGAAGATTTACAATCATTACTAAGACCATTGAATCTTGTACAAAGTTTCTTCTTGAGGTCGAAGTATTCTATTCGTGACAACATTATTACTGCTAATACATGTCTTTACAATTTTATTCAACTGTCATGCATGCTCTTATACCGCTGTGCCTGTTTTGGTGACTTAATCATTTTCATTATGCATCATAGTCAAAACTGGGGTGTTATAAGTTTACTATATATATTATATATATTATATTTTTCAACCAGCAGACTAACGTAAGTATTCTAATATTTTTTTATTGTACTTTTGCACCATTTTACGAGGTTGCATCGTACATCTATTGAAGAGGTACCGTATTCAATGATCCAACAATTGCAGCTAAGAATTCAATTTATGAGGCGTTTATTACGACTCACTTTACTTGAGTTGAGCAATGAACTCAAGTTATTCTCTGGAATACCGTGTAATTAATTGTAAACTAGGTTATGGGGATGTGGGCGAATGCTAACGTTTAGCAGTGGACGGCAATATGCTGGTGTATAAGTTAATTTTAGCATTATATTATTTTTTCAGTATCCTATTCGACTAATAACAATTAATTTTTGGAACATGAAGTTTGTTATTTTACTGATATGCTTGAGTGTGGAATGTGAGAGATTCTATCTAGCAATTAGAGATGTTCAGAGTACCTGCGTAATGCTTATGAAATCAAATCATAGTTCTGGTATGTTTTGTTAAACCTGGTACACCTGTCTTGTATTTTCATGTAAAGAATCTATGTACAAAAATTCAAAACTGTATCATGAAAAAGCACAAAGTTATAAGCTTGTTATTTTACTTGGTTGTCTGTTCAAAAACATCCTCGTTTCGCGTTTTTAGTAAGTCAAGTCTAATTGTTCCTTCCGTTCCATCAAAGACGCGAGGACTCATCACCAGGAGGTGATGAGTCACGGGCAGGAGCCCTTACCCCTTTTTACTTGTGGTCGGCGCTGCACGTTTTCTTCTTTCGTTCTACCCTGCCAGACGTCAAAGCATCATTACTACTTTTTCATTCATATCATTCCTCTCAGAGTCCATCCACATTTTCTTTGGCCTTCTTCTTCATTTCCATCTATCAACATTTACACCCACAACTGTCTTCTTCACTTGAGTGTTGTAATCCCTCCTCATTGCGTGTCCGCACTAAGACAGACGATTCTATTGCGTTTTTTCTGTAAAAGGCTCCACTTTCAAACTTCCTCTTATGTAAGGGCGCGACGACTCCTTTAATAAATAACGTTTTCTTTCAATTACAGATATAGAAAGAAGAATGTACAAGAATATACAACGAGTTCAGAAGGCATCATTCAAGAAGATGAGCGCGTGTGGCTTGTTCATCATAGACGCCGTGCTACCTATACAGTTGTTGACTTTTATTACTTCTTACGTTATTATCATATTACAATTTGTGTATCTGTCATAATTGTAGATACGTTATAAGGGAACTTTTAGAGCGGGAGCCAGGCCAAAATATCGTTAGTGATTTCTTCTCAAGCCATAATTAGTAGACTACATAAGGGAGTCATATCATAAAGATTCGTGGAAGTCAGCTGCTGTTCCGTTGGTGGGATAAGCAGCAATCGCCGTTCAAACACGTAGAAAAAATATTTTTTTTAGTCATTTCCAAATTCAAATTTTTCAAATTCAAATTCATTTATTAATTTTGTGAACACAGGGTATAAAAGGTGTTATAAAAATTGTGTAGTCCATCCTATGGTCCGCCAAGAAGGCATACAAAATATCGACTCTAAAATTATTGTAGCAATTAAAATTCACATACACGTCAAACAAAATCTCAGAAAACACAGTCATCAAAAGTGAGATTAAATATTACAAATACAGAACTAAAACAAAATAAGATGTCAACAATGTTACAATTTTCAATTTCAGCAATAAGTATTCAAATAAATGTCATTAAAATTTCGGATTATAAAAATATCAAATCATACAAACAAGTCAAATTATACAAAATTAAAAATTCCAAAACTAAGTTAACACCATAATGACGCCTATTCAAAATTTGTCATTAAGGAATTCATCAACCGAGTAATATGCCTTGTCAATCAATAGTTTAAAAAGCTGATGTTTAAAATTGTTTAAATCGGCTGAAATAATTTGATTCGGTAATTTATTGTACAGTTTGGGAGCCATTGCATATATACTTTTATGGAGAAATTTGGTTTTAGTGTAAACCAAGTGCAACTTATTTGAGCGTCGTTGACTTTCGACAGGTCTATATAGATGCATATTGGTTTTTACAAAAACGCAAGCCTCATTATACATACAGTGATGGTACAGTTAATATTTTTAAGTTCTGGAAATGTGGCTTGCATGAATCCGTACGTTTTATTTTGCATATAGCACGAATACATTTCTTCTGCGCTATAAGTACTTGCTCAACATGAGCTCCATTGCCCCAAAATATCAGGCCATATCGCAAAGTGGAGGCAACGTAACCATGATAAGCTGCTAAGAGTGCCGTCATGTTTGCAATTTTACCTAGCATCCTAAGAGCATAGGAAAACTTAGTAAGTTTCCCACACACATTATCAATTTGGGTCCTCCAAGACATCCTCCCAACTGAAACCTGATTTATATTGAAGATTACCTTGTATCACGAAGAATAAAATCAATCAGCCGACGGTACCATGGTGGAATACACGTCAGCTGGTCACTCGAACATGTAATTTTTTATTTCATTTTCAGTGATTTCCTCTCAACCCAAATTTAACCTGATGAAAGTTTACATGTAGTTATGGCTAAAAACAGACGTCAGCCGGCTGTATCTCGGTGGAAAGATCGTCAGCTGATACTTTGAAAATTACAAACAGAACTAAGGCTCTCAGCCTAAATGTGCATTCAGTTCAATGTTTTCAATTCCTCCTTACAGAAAACTTGTTTCTAATGACGCTTACTCAATATCACGATGAAAAAATACATTCAGCTAATGTTTACAGACAGTTATGGATCAAAATCTGCAGCTTATTAAGCTGCAGGGACATAATATAATTATGTGATTCCGTAAGAGATACGAAAAAACTTAGTTACGAGACTGTAGGTATAAGCGAGTGCTGCTTATCCCTAACTTGCACGGGAATCGAACTCGCGTCGAGCACACAGTGAGGCTACAAGCTATGTAATCTAGTAGCGAAGCGATAGCAGGAATTGAAGTAGATGAAGGCGAAAATGAATGATATTATTATGCGAGCAACTAATGATTTAATAGATTATACATTAAGCACTATTTAAATACAACATTAAAATATCATAATAAGTAAGCGCGATCGCGAGGTGTACTGTGCGCAAGCTAGCTAGATGCAGACTGTACGGTGGCCGCCCCGCGCCGTGTTCCTCACGCCGGTCCTCCAAGGTCGTTTTCGGTCGCCTCCATACATATGTCACACGCTCGCTGCGTGCGCGCGGCGCGTGTAAGCCAGCGGTCGTCGACCTCGCTCCGAACAAAGGATCAACTGAGGTGGCGTGATTTTGAGGTGTGGTCACACTGTCATTAAGCGGAGCGATTCCGCTCGCACTTTGAGGTGGGGTCCGAGTGTTTTGGACCGCCACATATTCCCCCCGACCAGACCGTGACTACGGTCGATAGAAGTCAGGGAATCTCACTCGACGTCCGCTTCTTGTCGTCTTCTCCGCGTCGCCGGCAGCCGGAGTGCTCGCGTTGGTAGTAGTGGTAGTGTTAACTGGCCCAGCGTCTCTAGTGTCTTCACGCATCACGTAGGCTGGTTTGAGGCGATCAATGGAGACGTTGTTTGGTCTACCTTGTACATCAATGGTGAAGTATTTTTGATGCCTCTGTATCACCCTGTAGGGTCCGGCGTAGGGCGGTTCCAGCGAACTCCTGACATGATCTCGCCGCAGGAACACATGAGAAGAGCTGTGCAGGTCTCGGGGCACGTAGAATGGCGTAGCCGTCGTATGCCACGCGGTTGGTCGGGGAGTAAGTTTGACCATGTGCTGGCGCAGCCGGTTGACAAACTCGGTGACGTCAGCCGCAGTGTAGTCCTCTCTCGGTGACAGGAACTGGCCAGGAAGATGGAGTGTCTCCCCGTAGACGAGCTCGGCCGGCGTAGCTTGGATGTCGTCTTTCCAAGCGCTACGCATTCCGAGCAGTACCAGTGGCAGAGCTTCGGTCCACTGGGGAGAATCGTAGCACATGATGGCAGCCTTCATCTGCCGATGAAGCCTCTCCACGATGCCGTTCGCCGCTGGATGATAGGCGGTGGTGCGAAGGTGATGGGCGCCCACCAAGACTGTGAGCGTCTTGAAGAGGTGGCTCTCGAACTGGCGACCACGGTCAGTGGTCACCCGTGCAGGACAGCCGAACCTGGCTATCCAGCCAGACACCAGCGCGGCGGCGCAGCTCTCCGCCGTGATGTCCTTCAGTGGGTACGCCTCAGGCCATCGGGTGAATCTGTCGATGGCGGTAAGGCAGTACCTGTAATCACAAGAGGGTTTAAGGGGACCGACGATGTCAATGTGGACGTGGGAAAAACGAGAGGAGGGAGTAAGGAAGGATGTAGGTGGGGATTTAGTGTGGCGTGCCACTTTGCACGCCTGGCATTTTAAACATTGCCTTGCCCATTCTCTACAATCCTTACGAATCCCTGGCCACACAAAGTGTTGCGTAACCAGTCGCACTGTAGCTGCTTTTCCCGGGTGATGAAGGTTGTGCAGTGAGTTGAAGACCTGTTTACGTAGAGTTGGAGTAACGTATGGGCGAGGAATCTGCCTTGAAACATCGCAGTACACTGGCAAGTGGTTGCTGCAGGTAGTGGCTAGCTTCTCTAGGCTCAGTGACGAGCCGTGACGTAATAGGTCTTGCAGTTCTGGATCCTCGTCCTGAAGTTTTGCAAGATCCTCGAAATTAATGCCAGCTGCGGATATACCTTCCACCCGCGACAGTGCGTCTGCAACAACATTCTCCCGTCCGGGTAAGTACCTTATATCCGTCGTGAACTGTCCGATGAAGTCAAGGTACCGGAACTGTCTCGGCGAGCAGCTTTCCCTATTCGACTTGAAGGCAAAGGTGAGGGGCTTGTGGTCCGTGAAGATAGTAAACGTTCTAGCCTCTACCATGTGCCGGAAGTATTTGATGGCCTCGTATACTGCTAGCAGCTCTCTGTCATACGGGCTGTACTTCCTCTGAGCACTGTTGAGCTTGTGAGAGTAGAAGGCTAGAGGTTCCCAGTTCTCACCTTTGCGTTGCTCAAGAACAGCTCCTATGGCAGTGTCGGATGCGTCGGTCACGATGGCTAGCTCTGCTGTTGCGTCAGGATGAGCCAGGAGAGTCGCTTTGGATAGCGAAGACTTGCAGTCGCCAAAAGCCCTCAGCAGTTCCGGAGTCATGTCTACTGGATGTGAACCTTTTACCTTGGGCCCAGCGAGGACAGCGTTCAAAGGAGCTTGAAGTTTAGCTGCGTTTGGGACGAATCGGCGATAAAAGTTCAACATTCCTAGGAAGCGTCGCAACTCTTTCACGGTCTTCGGCTTCGGGAACTCCTGGATCGCCTGCACCTTGGACTGTGGTGGTTTAATGCCTTTAGCTGACACGTTATACCCTAAGAAGGTTACCTCATGCTGTCCAATGTTGCACTTGGCTGGGTTGACGATAACACCATATTGTTTCAGGCGATCAAACAACAGGCGTAGGTGCTTCTTGTGTTCTTCAGCATTTGCTGAAAATAGTAGGATATCGTCGACGTATCCGTAACAGAAGTCTAGGCCCAATAAAACTTCGTCGATGAACCTCTGAAACGTTTGCGCTGCGTTTCTCAAGCCAAAAGTCATAAAAGGGAACTCATATAAGCCGAAGGGTGTAGTTATAGCAGTTTTCGGGATATCCTCTGGGTTAATAGCTAGCTGGTTGTACGCCTTTACGAGGTCTATCGTTGAGAAGATGGTGCAGCCTGCCAGTTGGTGGGAGAAATCCTGTATATGACGGACGGGGTACCTGTCGGGTATAGTTCTCGAGTTGAGTGCCCTGTAGTCGCCGCATGGTCTCCATCCGTCGTCTTTCTTCTTCACCAGGTGCAGAGGCGCTGACCAAGGACTCTCCGAGCGCCGTGCTACTCCACTTGCAAGCATCTGCTCGAACTCCTTCTTAGCAGCCTGTAGTCGAGAAGGGTCAAGGCGTCTTGGCTTGCACGCCACTGGTGGGCCTGGTGTCGTCCTGATAAAATGCAAAGTATTATGTTTGCCTGGTACTTGCCTTCCTGGAGGTCGTGTTACCTCTGGATACTCACGCAGGATCTTATGGTAGTCCGAGTCTCCTACCACCGCCTTTAATGAGTCAATATCTACTGAACTACAGTGTGTGGCAGGTACTGATAAGGATGTAAGATTGTCAATCAGGCGTTGATTCCTGCAATCAACTAACAGGTTATAAAAACTGAGAAAGTCTACCCCAATTATGGCCTTTGAAACATCCGCAATCGTGAAGTTCCAAGTGTAGTTCCTTCTGAGTCCTAGGTTTAATTGTAGTTGTAGAGGCCCATATGTGTGAATTACTGTGTTATTTGCAGCAATCAGATCGTATTTTGATTTAATTAAAGGTTTCTTGAGAGCAGACCGGGGAAAAACACATAGATCTGAACCGGTGTCTACTAAAAATTGAATTTTTGACGACCGGTCAGTGATAAATAGACGGCTTGAAGAAGTAGGGCAGCCGTTGGCCGCTACTAGCGACCGCCCTTCCTGTTTTCCGCCGTGAATGTGCATGGGTTCTTGCATTTTTGAGCCTTGGCGCCATAAGTATAATGATAAAAACAGTGTGGGTGGTCTGGTGGCGGTTGTCGCGGTCTAGATTTAGAGCGATTATACCTTCGGTGGTCGTTGCGAGGCCGTGAGCGGGAGCGTTGTCTTTCCCTGCTACTCCAGCGTGATGTGAGCAAGGATACCTGCTTTGTGAGCTCGCTCACCTGCTTTGCTAAATCCGATGATTCAGTGTTAGCGGAACTGGAAGCGCTAGCGATTTGCGGTGTCATTGGAGCGATTTCAAATACCCTGTCCGCTATCTCCGCTAATTTCTCCACCTGTAAATCAGCAATTTGAGAAGCGATTACTGTTTGGACATTCTGTGGCAGCCGGTTAGTCCATATATGTTTGACAAACTCTGCTGCACCTGATGGTCCAGCCAGGTTTTGCAGGTGTCGTAGGAATTGCGACGGCTTGCGGTCTCCTAATTCCTCATGAAGGAGGAGCTGTTGAATGCGCTTTTCTTGCGAGGCTGATAATCGCTTTATGAGCTCGGTTTTTAATTTATTGAACTTATCCTCTGCAGGAGGATTGGTGATTATATCTCGCACCTGCAGAGCGTACTTAGCCTCTAGCTGAGTCGATGCGAAATAAAATTTTGTTGAATCACTCGTAATTCTTGACAGAATAAATTGCCCTTCTAGCTGCGCGAACCATAATGCCGGCTCGTCCGGACAAAATGGAGGACAGCGCAATGGCATTCCTACCGCCGCTGCCTCTCGTGAGACAACGGGAACATCCTTACAGTCCGCGTAAGCGTCAGACTCAGCCATGTTAAATTAAAATAAAATCGCTCACCGCTTATGGGTTGTGGGACCACACCCTTATACTATCCGGTTATTTAGTAGTTTAGCGTTGGGTTTGTTTGTTGTCCTCAGGATACTCTAGCGCTCTGCATGCACTGATGTTCTGGAACCTGGATGTGCCGATGTTCAGGAACCTGGATGCACCTCTGGATATTCTGGAACCTGGATGCACCTCTGGATATTCGGGATCTTCCAAGAGTCTACCGTCGGGGTTACCAATGTAGGTATAAGCGAGTGCTGCTTATCCCTAACTTGCACGGGAATCGAACTCGCGTCGAGCACACAGTGAGGCTACAAGCTATGTAATCTAGTAGCGAAGCGATAGCAGGAATGAAGTAGATGAAGGCGAAAATGAATGATATTATTATGCGAGCAACTAATGATTTAATAGATTATACATTAAGCACTATTTAAATACAACATTAAAATATCATAATAAGTAAGCGCGATCGCGAGGTGTACTGTGCGCAAGCTAGCTAGATGCAGACTGTACGGTGGCCGCCCCGCGCCGTGTTCCTCACGCCGGTCCTCCAAGGTCGTTTTCGGTCGCCTCCATACATATGTCACACGCTCGCTGCGTGCGCGCGGCGCGTGTAAGCCAGCGGTCGTCGACCTCGCTCCGAACAAAGGATCAACTGAGGTGGCGTGATTTTGAGGTGTGGTCACACTGTCATTAAGCGGAGCGATTCCGCTCGCACTTTGAGGTGGGGTCCGAGTGTTTTGGACCGCCACAAGACTTTAGCTCTTTTTTCATAATAAAAATGTTTGCATTTTTTTTTTTTTGGTCAATGTCCACTAAAATGAATTCGCTAGGAACAATATTTGGATTATACAAAATATGCAATACCTTAAAAACTACTTAACCGATTTTCATGAAACAAACTGTAAAATAGTTTTTACAACAAGACCAACACATTAAAATAAAGTCCATTGCAATAACCCCATAAACAAAAAATTAAATTTTCAAGTTACGTAGTTATGATCAACATAATTATCTCGTATAAGATTTTTTTTAATGCCTTTCGACTCTGTTTCATGTAAAGATCATTTCGTTGTATCGGAAGTCAAAAATCAGGATGGCGGAAATTGGTCAAAGGACATCATTTAACATTCATCACGCTCCATAAATTTTTTGGGCTTTTCTGTAAGTGCCAGCCAAAGTATTAAAACTAAAAGTCGGTGATGAGACCACCGCTATGAGATAGAGGTGCACGTAGTGGAAGGTACGACAAGATGTAAATATTGTTTGTAAGGAGATTCTCTTTGTTTATGTTATTTGTTTGTGCTAAATTCTTATTAGAATACTGTATTTTTCTTATTAGAGTTAATTAAAATATATTTCTTAACGAAACTAACTAAAAAATTGTGCTAAAGTTTGATAACTATGTTGATCATAATTACGTGACTTGAAAATGTATTTTTTGTTTATAGGGTTATTGCCGTGGAACTAATTTTAATGTGCACTGGGCACGCGTGGTGGATTATGGCCCACTCCCTCTCACTGAAAGGAGGCCTGTGTCCCAGCAATGGGAACATTTATAGGCTGACTAGCTTTTTCCCGCGGCTTCGCTCGCGTAATCAGTCGAAAATCTAAGAATGTTTATCCAAACTTTCATCCTCTATTTTACCCCGTTAGGGGTGGAATTTATCAAAATCCTTTCTTAGGGGATGCTTACGTCATAGTAGCTTTATGCATACAAAGTCTCAGCCCCATCGGTTTAAAATTGACAAAGTTTCATACAAACTTTCATCCCCTATTTTATCACCTTGGGGGTAGAATTGATCAAAATCTTTTCTTAGCGGATGCCTACGTCTTAACATCTACCTGCATGCCCAGCCCGATCCGTCCAGTGGTTTAGGCTGTCCGTTGATAGATCACTATGTTAGTCAGTCACCTTTGAGTTAAATATATTTAGATAGATGATGATGATTTTTTTTGTTGCAGATTTTATTTTACACGATATTAACAGCTTACTTCAGCTTGCGTAACGTAGCTTCAGCTTTAACAGTTAAAAGTTTGATAGCAGCAGGGATTCCTAGAGTAAGTATTTAGAGTGCCTAGAGATTAAGTAAAAACTCGAAAATTCTTAGGTACAGATCTATTGAATCAATAAAAAAAAATCATATCATTTATTTAATTAGGCCAATTACAGGCACTTTTCAATTGTCAAAAGACATAAAATAAAACTACTACAAAATAAATATGATGCTACAGTCCCAGTCACAAGACAACTGTGAAAGTACCGTAGGTGCCCATTCCAAAGCATAGATCTCCATGGAGAAGAATGAGCAAGAAACTCCAAGGACACTCTTTTTCAATCGCCAAAATTATAACAGAATCATCAAATGGTACTTACAATAAATGAGAAAGATGTGGCAAGTTAATAGTGTCCATAGTAAATTAAAAAAATAAACAATTACTTACAAAAAATAACCTTCAGTCTTTTTTTTTACGTGGTATAATCTTCAAATGAGTCCTCCCACCCCGGGCAGGGTAAAAGGGACTGTCAGACTTGTACTGACTAAAAACCACGGTGTCCTTCAATAGCCCTTTATGTTCCGGGGTTACGGTGATGGAATAAGTCCCGTGGCCCGGCCCGGCAGGCTTTGGCCCTCTGAGACCCCTGACGCTGAGGCGCGCGTGGAACACGACGCGCCGTCGAACCGGGCATGGTCCATGGTCGGACAGCGAGTTGCCCTTTACTCGCCGCCCGCATGCCCAACCTTCAGTCTTAGCTCAAGCATAGCTCAAATACGCTTTAAGTGCTGATAGACGAATAACATTGACCATTGTGAAACCAGATATTTAAAAAGAATTCAAATTAAAATTTTATTGCATTCCACAATGTGTACTAAGGTGGTAAGTTAAAAATAATAGATCAATAAGGACCCTATCGGGCACAGCAAAAATAGACATAAAACGTAGAAGAGAGGAACCCCTAAAGCTATTGTCAATCAGGCAGGGGTGGCGAACGCGAAGCGAGGCGTTTTTGTTTGTAATGTATTGAATTGTTTAAAGCCAGTCACATAAACTATCGGATCGTTTTCGCTTTTCTATTTGACTGGATTCAAACAATTCCATACATCTATCTTCTTTTATTATATCTATCTATATCTTCCATAATATAAAAATGGATAGCTAAATGTGTTGCTAGTTACGAATAAAAACGCTTCGGTTCGCATTCGCTTCGCCTGTCTGTTTTTGACAATAGCTTAAACGATCTTTTGAAATAGCCAAACTTATTTTATTATGGACGATATTAAAAATTAAAATTAAATCAAAATTAAATTTATCTTAATACATATCTTAAAATGAAATGAAATTTAAATTAAAATGAAATGAAATTAAATTTAAATTAAATTGAAATAAAATTAAATCGAATACCAATTAAATTTTCCATGGAGTTTCTTGCTGCCTTTTCTTCTCATAAAAGACCTTGTGTGTTGGTCTTTTATGAGAAAAAAAGCCGGCAAGGAAAGTAGAGCCAACATTGCCACTGCCAGAGTCGGGATTCTTATTTGAAATCCAATTTGTTACAGTATGTCAGTATGCCGTTTATCACACATATTTGGAACATGAAGAATATCATCATTATCTTGCGCTTGTCCGTGGAATGTGAAAGATTCTATGCAGCAATGAGAGATGTCCAGAGTACCTGTGCACTACGCATGAGTGCAACTAACTGTTCTTGTAAGACTTAATTTTTGTATCTAAAGCTCTCTTATCAACGGTTTCCCTTTAATTTATTTTTAATTTACTTGTATTATATTAACCTCTATATTGTTCTGTGGGCCAAAATAACAAAATGGGATCAAAATTTTCCTTTTAGATGTAAAATGATCAAATGTAGGGCACATTCCACCGCCTTGGGTGGAACGGAAGCGACTTTCAGACTCGTACTGAGTAAAATCCACCGATTTTGGACAGTACAATCGTAGAAGATGGCGGTCCGACATGGACATAACCAATGACCAGTGGTCCACTTTAGTTCTATATCGAAGAATTTCGAAGTCACGGAAGAGGCCTTTGTCCAGCTGTGGGATTACACAGGTTAGCAGTATTACTAGTTTTTCTTAATAATCTTATTTTTTTTTCCTGACGGCACAATACTACCGCGATCTACCCGCTGGTTTCGAGTGCAGGTGATCTAACATGACGTCTTAAAACGGTAGTTCCGCTGAGGGAAAGAGACAGAGATGTACAAGGCGTCTAGCGCCATCTCGTTTCCTCAGTGGAACTGCTCACGATTTAAGACGACATGATAGGCCCCCAGGTCTACGACACCCGCGTCGCTACCGTTGGTGCCACCGCAGCCACCCTGCTCACAACATAATTCGAGGCAGAGGCCTAAAGCAATCTCAATCTCAGTTAGCCTATAACTTTTCTCTTAGGACACAGTAGAGCATACGGTGCAAGACTGCCCAGCTTGGGCGGTGCACCGACGTGTCCTCACGGCGGCGATAGGCGGAGACCTCTCGCGCCCGGCATTGGTTGCGGCCATGCTGCGGGGCGAGACGGAGTGGGAAGCGGTCTGCTCCTTCTGCGAGGCAGTAATGCTCGTGAAGGAGGAGGCGGGCCGCGAGCGAGAGAGGACAGCGTCCTCCCTCCGCCCCAACCGCAGTGGTAGGCGCCCGCGGCGTCGGACGTCAGCAGATGATCTCCGGCCACCGTAGGCGCGGGCATGCGGGCAGCGAGTAAAGGGCAACTCGCTGCCCGACCAAGGACCATGCCCGGGTCGACGGCGCGTTGTGTCCCACGCGCGCCTCAAAGAGCGTCAGCATAATAACGGGGCCCCCCTCTCAGAGGGCTAAAGCCTGCCGGGGTCGCGGGATTATTTCCTTACCGTGACCCCGGAACGTAACAGGCTATTGAAGAACACCGTGGATTTTAGTCAGTAGAAGTCTGACAGTCCCTCCCGCCCTGCCCGCGGCCGGAGGACTCATTTGATGATTTTACCACACTAAAAAAAAAAAAAAAAAAAGCAAGCGTGGTAAAATCGTCGAATGAGTCCTCCCACCCAGGGCAAGGCGGGAGGGACTGTCAGACTTGTACTGACTAAAATCCACGGTGTCTTTCATTAGCCCTTTACGTTCCGGGGTCACGGTAAGGAAATAATCCCGCGACCCCGGCAGGCTTTGGCCCTCTAGAGGGGGGCCCCGTCATCTTGCTGACGCTCTTTGAGGCGCGCGTGGAACACAACGCGCCGTCGACCCGGGCATGGTCCATGGTCGGGCGACGAGTTGCCCATTACTCCTCGTCCGCATGCCCGTGCCTACGGTGGCCTGAGATCGTCTTGCGACGTCCATCGCCGTGGGCGTCTACCACTGCGGCTGGGGCGGAAGGAAAACGCTGTCCTCTCCCTCACGCGGCCCGCCTTCTCCTTCGCGAGCATGACTGCTTCGCAGAAGGAGGCAACCGCTTCCCACTCCGTCGAGAGGTCTCCGCCTATCGCTACCGTGAGGACACGGCGGTGCTCTGCCCAAGCGTGGCAGTCCTGCACCGTATGCTCCAACATGTCCTCCGGGCGATCTTCGCAGTGGTGACACCCAGGCGTTTCTTCCCTCCCTATCCGACACAGGTACCTCCCGAAACTTCCGTGTCCGGTGAGGACCTGCGTCATGCAGTAGGTCAGGACGCCGTGACGCCTATCCAGCCACTCCTCAAAGAGGGGTCTTACCGCCGCGATTGCGGCGTGCCCGAACCTCGGTTGCGACACTCGTTCCCTTCATGTTGCCCTTGTTACCCTATAAATATTTAGCCTATACATTTTTGTTTACAGATCCTGAAAGAAGGATTTGCAAGGATGTGCTACGTACACAAAGAGCATCTTTCAAGAAAATGAACACATGTGGCTTGTTCATCATAGACGCCGAGCTACCTCTACAGTTTGCAAGCTTCATTGCTTCTTATACTATTGTGTTTTTCCAGTTTGTCTATCTGTAATACAAGTAACTGTTAAATTACACGACTGCCCAAAAAAGGAGTGTTTGTTTTTTAACCTTTTCAAAGATAAGATATTAATAATGATTATAAGGAACAAGAGTTTGTTTGGTTAAAGGCGATAATTTCAGGTTTTTTTTTTCGTGGTTAAAAAAGAATACATGCGAGAGGCCACTCACTCTTCGGACAAAAATGTTACGCGAACAAAATCGCGGCCAGGAATTAGTAAAAAAAAAAAACTTACTTTTGAGAGTTAATTTGTATAATGAAGGCGATAAAAGCACTTTCGAAACAGTAATTACTTGATTGCTTTTACTATTATAATTATATTAATTGATAACTTCAGCCATATTGATACAAACAGACTTATATCGTTTAGTTAAGTTATGTCGTCCATTAGACAAGTTTGTAACATTGTAAAAATGTCTAAGATCCTTAATTTTATTCAAAAAACGAAGTCCAGAACAGGCATTTCTTTGTATCAATCGGAAGTTTTACTAAATAATCGTATAGAAGCAGATGTACAAAGAATATTTTACCCATTGCATTGCCTCCTTTTTCTTTTATTTTCTGCAAAGTATTCCATTCAGGATAACTTTATTACTCCTAATAGCAAGAACAGAACACTTTCTTCATTTGTATGTGTGTGCTTCATTATTGTGACCTGCATCTATTTCTTGTACTTTGATGAAAGCAACGATGACTACACAAATGTTCATAAGAACATGATCATTCCGATCATAACAACATTTTCATTCATTTACTTTGGATTTGGCGCTAGCATCTTTTTCATTCTTAATGTTGTTCAAAGTGAAAAGAACATTTTGCTCATTGTAACAATTCAGAGTATACATAAAAGTATTGATATCAGTAAGAAAATCAAGAGTTTTATTATTTGGAATTGGGTCTCAGCTTTCAGTACCTTTGGAGTTAGCCTGTTCATAAACTGTACCACAATGGCAGCGTTCCGTAGTGATTTCTTGCATATGGCAATGTTTATTTGTAATTTTATATACGCTGCGTTTGATGTTAATTGTGTTTATGCTATTCGCGTTATAACATTAATAACAAATTACCTCAATGAATGGATCAAAGAGATCTTAGAATTTCACGAAGAACCTAAAAATAATGAATACTGTGACGGACTTTTCACCAAATATCAGAATATTTTGGAGGCTTACAAGCTATTCAAGAATTTGTTTCAATTGTTGGTAAGATTTGAAGCTTTTGTGAACTTTTTTTAAGTATTTCTCTCTCTGAAGTCAGTTCCTCATGTCTGAATTTCTTGGTCAGCTTCAACGTTGCAACTGGATTTTTATTGAATTAAAGATCTTTTAAATCAGAGTACCTACTCTATTCATTGCAAGTATTTGAAGTAGTGACTTCAGTCGCTAGGTCCTTCAAATACTTTTTTTTTTACTTGGTAAAATCATCGATTGAGACCTCCCACCCAGGGCAGAGCGGAAGGGACTGTCAGACCCGTACTGACTAAAACCCACGGTGTCCTTCAGTAGCCCTTTATGTATCGGAGTCGCGGTATACGTGTGTCCTGCGACCCTGCAGGCTTTTGGCCCTCTACAGGGGGGGTCCCGTCATTGTGCTGACACTCTTTGAGGAGCGCGTGGAACACAACGCGCCGTCGACCCGGGCATGGTCCATGGTCGGACAGCGAGTCGCCCATTACTCGACGCCCGCGTGCCCGTGCCTACGGTGGCCGGAGATCGTCTGCCGACGTCCGACGCCGTGAGCATATACCACTGCGGCGTGGGTGAGGGGAGGACGCTGTCCTCTCCCTCGCGCGTCCCGCCTCCTCCTTTGCGAGCATGACTGCTTCGCGGAAGGAGGCGACCGCTTCCCACTCCGTCTCGCCCAGCAGCATGGCCGCGACCAATGCCGAACGCGAGAGGTCGCCGCCTATCCCTGCGTGAGGACACGGCGGTGATCTGCCCAAGCGGGGCAGTCCTGCACCGTATTATATGCTCCACCGTGTTCTCCCGGCGGTCATCACAGTGGTAACACCCAGACGTTTCCTCCTTCTTTATCAGACACAGGTACCTCCCAAAACATCCGTCCGGTGAGGACCTGCGTCAACCGGTACGCGAGGACGCCGTTGGGACCTTTCCAGCCACTCCTCAAAGAGGGGTGCGATTGCGGCGTGCCCGTACTTTAAATACTTGGCAGTTTTCAGTCAGTGGACTATATGGATATGGAGGGAACGACTGTCGGAACCGAGGTTCGGGCATCGGCGATTGCAGCGATAAGACCTCACTTTTAGGAGTGGCTGGAGAAGCGTCATGGCGTCCTCACATTCCGCTTGACACAGGTCCAAACCGGACGACGGATGTTTCAGGAAGTTTCTGTGTCTGATAGGGAAGGAAGAAACGCCTGAGTATCACAACTGTAAGGATCGCCCAGAGGAAACAGGTGCAGGACTGCCCCGCTTAGGCAGAGCACCGCCGTGTCCTCACGGAGGCGATAGGCGGAAACCTCTCGCAGCATTGGTCGAGGTCTTGCTGTGGGGCCAGACGGAATGTGACAAACATCCATCCATTCATTCGCACTGATGAAAAAATTAGACCCCTTGTCATTATACTTTTGCTTTCGAAAGAAAAATCTGTTGAAACGAAAATCGTTTGAAATTAAATCTGACGAAACGAAAATCTGTCCAAGCAGAAATAACCTGTAAAATTAATTGCCTCGTCTATTACAGATATTGTACACAACAATCAGCGTATTTACTCACCACGTAGGTTATTTGGAAATCCGATTGCAAATGCTGAAAGAAGTAGTACCATCACATTTCGAGGTAATAAAATAAAAAAGTTATGAGCCTCGCTTGAGGTTGGTCTGTGGATGGGTTAACTTGTTACTGAAAATAGGTTTATCAAAGAAGCTTTATATTTCAATTAAGGTTTCTTTTTCAGCCAATTTTTCGGTCACCACTGATTGGAAGTGTGACCATTCTGTGGTTAATAAAAGATTTATTCATAGTAATTGTCCTAAGTCTTGAATGCGAGAAGTTCTATAAAGCCATTCACGAAGCTGAAATGACGTGTATACAGCGAATGAAGAATAAAAACTGCCCAAGTATGTATTAGTTTCGAATTAAGGTAGAATTTCTAGTTGTGGACCGAAGACATTGTAAGAGTCGTGGGCAACCGATACATGCAAGTGGCGTATTTTGACTTGCCTGCCGATCATGGACCATGCCCGGGTTGACGGCGCGTGGCGTTCCACGCGCGCCTCAAAGAAGCAATCTGATGGGGCCCCATAGAAAAGACGTCCTCATCTTACGTCTTTTCTATGTGGCCCGCGTCTTATAAGACTAAGTCTTGGCACAGTCGCTGGACTATCATAATCATAAGACAGCTCCTACCGTCCCGCACTAGGTGGGAGGACTCTTTTGATGATTTTACCACGTTAATAAAAGGGGGCACTACGTTGAAAGACTAAGAGTTCTCTTAGCCTGTCAACGTAGATACGGGCCCGTACGAAAGTAACTAGAACCTTTTGATTCCTACTCCATATTAGTTTTGAATATAAATGCTAACAACACATCGGGAGTCGGGACAACTGCCCAATCACGTTGTCACAATTTTTTGTTAATAACACTAACTAATCTTTTCTCCATAAGTGAAGAGTAGGAATTGCTTCGACACTTGAGCCGACGCTACTGTTTTCGTGCTGAGCTAATTTTAGTTACAGATGCCACTTTTTATTTTAAATGCAATGATATTTTTGTTTTTGTTCTCAGTTGATCAATTGCGTCTCTGCAAGCAAGTTCTTCAAGTAAATCGTACGTTCAGTAAGATGAGCGCGTGTGGCATGTTCTATGTAGACGCTACGCTACCAATTCGTTTAATTGGACTTCTTACTAGCTACGCCATTATACTGCTGCAATTTGCTTTTCTATGAATCAAAGAGTTTATAAGTAAAATGTAATCAAGTACTTAATAAAAGATAAATGTCATGAAATTTTCTTTTCTATAGGACCCAATCGGTTATCTACATTCATTTTTACCTATGTATATTATATATATACTAACCTTATGCATACTCTGTCTAAAATAACTCATATTGCTTTGATTACCATGATCGTGGAAAGATTTGGAAAAAAACCTACACTTAGTATCGGGTGGTTGAAGAAAAACATGTACAAGTTTGTTTAAAAATTCATAATGCAATCAAGTGCTATTACTCTAATTAAAATAACAATGTCAACGTCACTACACGTAATCGACAACTTAACGATAATAGAATACACATAATGACGCACCTATTACTAAGTACTTTAATACCGATTGTTATGTGTTCACAAGTCTCATTAATTTATCCGTTTTAAAAGGGGGCAGTAACGTTTTTAATAATGTTGTACAAACTCCCGAACATATTTCTTAGGAAGAAAGCAAAAACAAAGCTGTCGTTACATCCACCAGAAGTATTACTAAATAATCGTCTAGAAATTGAAGTTCAAAGAATGCTTTACCCTTTACACTGTTCACTTTTTCTATTGTTCTGTTCAAAATATACTATACAAGATAACTATATTAGTCCTAACGGAAAGATGCGCACTTTGTTTTCGTTCTTGAGTTTATTGTATATTTTAGTGGTCTGTGTTTACTGTGTGTTCTTCGATAAGTCTAACGAAGACTACAAAATTACTCATAGCGACATTACAGTTTTGTTAACTGTTTTTGTTTCCTATATTTACTTTGTTATCGGTATGATAATAACTTTTGTTCTCAATATTGTTCATAGTGAAAACAACATCCTGCTCGTTATCACGATTCAAAATATACATAATAGTATTAATTTTAGCAAGAGAGTTACAAGTTACATTATTTGGAATTGGGTCTCAGTCTGTACCTTTTTCGGTGTTAACATTTTAATTTATTTAATATATCAAGCAGAATCTACATTCAATCTACATGATTGGCCGGTGCTAGTTCGTAACTATATGCTGATCAAACTTGACATGGATTGTGTTTATGCCATTCGTGTTTTGGTTTTACTAACAAAATATCTCGATGAGTGGATCACAACAGTTGTGAAGCTGATCGACGAGCGACATGAAAATGACACTTACTGTATTAAATTATTTGAAATATATCAGAATATTATAAAAGCATTCGATGTATACAAGAAAATTTTTCAAGTATTGGTAGGAACATGAATATTTAAACTATCTTATTTTATTAGTGATACTGCTAATCTGCATCATCCTACTGATGGGCAAAGGTTTTCCCTTTTACTTCCAGTTTCAATCCAAGGCCATAGTGGACCACTGGTTATTGATTTGTCCAACTCGTCTCGCCATCTACTATCAAATCTACCGAGTCATCTTCTAGCTATTTCAGGGCTCGAAAAAGTGGTTATTTTGGCTCATATACATATATAATTATATATGGCAGACGTAGCCGGGCCCAGTATTTTGGGTAGCATCAGATTTATACTCTTTTCCAGATATTGTATACTACGGTCAACGTATTCACTCGCAATGTATTTTACTTGGGCACAATGTTACAAATATCTCACAATGAAATAGATATACAAAGAGAGGTAATTTATTACACTACCTAACATAAATCCGAAATTCTGTGTTTGTGCTACAAATTCTGAATTTGAATAAAAAAAAGTAGGGGAGGTAAGCCTAAGAAGGGTAGCCCGCCTAAAGCGGGGATGCATTTTAAATTACGCGTCGTTCTTGCTAATGAGAATGAGTGCGTGCAGGGCTGCGTTTAAATCCTTTATCCAGTTTAAATTTATACTGACTAAATGTCAAACACCCCGTTTAAGTACACCGCGAGGTGAAAAATGAAGCTAACTAAAATTTAATCTGCCCCGTTTACGGTCGTCCGCTGGTATAAGTTTTTACTAAATGGAATAAATTTTTGCGACCTTTTTACCTCGCAAAATTTTATCCTGCTGTCAGACTGACATTAAGTTTTGTTGTTTTGCTCGATTCGCGCCGTAAAAACGAATAGGTATTATTTTTATTTTAGAGAGTAAATATTATTATTTGTGGATTATGGATATAAATTAAACCGGCAAATTGATTATTTGTTCAATAAACTGAGCTGTCAATTGAATTTGACAACTAACATTGACAGAAACTTATGACTCCGTTCAGCGAACCCTCGCTAGTTTAATTTTTTACCGGCGAAATATCGCCGGAAGATTTAAACGCACCCCAGGACTCCTCATAGGGAGAGGCGACGCGTGCTGCACTACTTTTAAGGCGGGCTATCCGTTTTAGGTTTACCTCCCCTATGATTGATTAATATCACACCAGTGTATACAACATTATTTTTAGTATATGCGAAACCTGAATATAGTTTGTTCAGAATCAGTAACTGATTCGATTCCAATAATTTTTACACTGTGTTATATTTTTTTTTTCAAAAAATTTTTAATTAAATTTTATTACCAGTTAAATACAATACAATCACCATATGGTTAGGTACCAATTGCCAAACTATTATCACGAGTGTATAACACAGGAGACGCGGTTTACACGGGTGTACCGCGAAATGATCATGTTTTTGAACGGAAAACCAGGTAATAAACAAGCTTATAACTTTGTGATTTTTCATGATACGGTTTTAAAATTTTGTATATAGATTCTTTACACAAAAATATTGGACAGGTGTATCGGGTTTCGCATAAACAAAAAATAATGATGTATAAGAAAAATGTCGATAAACTGTTACATATTTTTTCTTAATGTAATAATAAACTAATGAAATATTTCAGCAATCTCCAATACAGACATTTGCAATTTTTCTATGGGTTACCAAGGACATACTACAAGTATTTTTACACAGTTTACAATGCGAGAAGTTTTACATAGCCGTTGAGAAAGCCAAAATGGCTTGTATAAAGCTTATGGAGAACAAAGACAGGCCAAGTAAGTATTTATTTATCTTTTGTTTTGTTAGGACAACCCCATCGTAATATTCCCAAACCACTGCAACTCCTGAAAGCGAGAATCATTGGTAGACATGGACAACAGTAGGCGTAGTATATCGGCAAGACAATAAAGCTCGTCGTGTCCTGGAGAATGAATTTCCCTGTCTTTTGTCTTCCAAATAAATAAATCAGAAAAGAATAAAGGAGGTGTAAGAAAAGTAAACGTTTTGAAGATTATTTTGAATTCAATAATTTTACTGAATCTCGTCGTTTTTGTAATTATTATACTAAGCTGGGAATTTAGCTATCCTATGAAGGTAGATTGCCACACCAATCCAATGTTTTATTGCCGTTTTTTTTCCTATTACAGATGATCAAACACATCTATGCAAGAAAGTTCTGCAGGCAAATCAATCGTTCACTAAGATGACTGCTTGTGGCCTTTTTCATATAAATGCTTCTCTACCAGTTTGTTTGATGGAACTTCTCACTAGCTATGTTATTATACTTTTACAATTTGCATTTTTGTGAAAATTGCAATAATTATAATTTTGTTATAATTAAGGATGTTATAAGCAATCCTTTTTAAGGAAATGTCTCTCCGACTGACCGACACTTCGCTTGACCAGAGGGTAACACTTTCTTTGTTCAAAGAATAAGCATTGCCATTCAACGTGGCAATGCTGCCAGTCTTCTCGGCACGATTGCCGATGACAGCGACGTGGAGAAGTACTTTAAAGCACAGCCGCTTCAATGTTTAAATATTTACATATCATTTTGTTTTTTATTTTGTAAATATTTAGATATTAATTGTAATATTGCTTAATCAATTATATAGATGTTAAAAGTTAAATAAATGTTTGACACTAAAGATTTTTTATTAAATCGGGTTACTGGGTTCCTATCCAGTGCGGGACGGGTGGGACTAATTTGATGATTTTACGAAATTATTTTACAAATATACGATACGAGATAATTTTTATATTCCAAATGGAAAAACACGCAATATTTTATCGTTCTTTAGTGTTTGTTATATTTTTGTATATAGTTAATGTAGTTATTACAAGTACATAAATCGAAAAAACTAAGGGCAGAAAATTATACAATATACATAATTATATGAAGGAAACTAAAAATGAAAAACAGTATTAGGATTTTGACACCTCGCCTCAAATTTCGGAGATTTAAATAAGAGCCCCTATTCTTGTTTACGACGTTACATTGCGCATAGCATTGGCAAAAAAAAAAAAAAAATATGTAAGGTAGTGCAGTTACAGATACTTTGGAATTTTCAAATGACTTAAAATAAAATAGTACAAAATTATGGTACTACAGTCCCAGTCACAACACATAATAACTGTGAAATTACTGTAGATGCCCAATTGTCCATACCAGAGCGTAGATCTCTATGGAGAAGAACGGGCAAGAAAGTCCATGGATACTCATTGTGTGGAACCTTTGTTACATCATTCTTTTTGAGATGGTAGGTACATTAATAGTACATTATGATATAAGTGCGGTAAATTGAAAATTACAGCTGAGGCGATATTGCTAGCCCGAGCCGTAGCAAAGAAGAAAGCACAGGCTGTAATTTTCAAACCGCACGTATGTCGTATGACGTTATAAAACACATTTGCAAGGAAATAATTAAAATCAATACAGCGAAAAGAAAAAGAGCGTGGATCAATTTTTACTTTTTCACAAATAAACGACGCGCGCGCATCCGCGTCTTTTGTTTATGGCAAAGGCACAAAAAACACAGACAGACAGTGTTACAGATAAATGGTTGTAATTAATTGTCAAAATGTTTATTTATTATTCTCCCAAAGTTAATTTTATTCATAAAATGTTGACCACTTTTCTGACATAAAAACTCTTTGCTAAGATTTTAAAAAGTACCGTTCGTTTTAGATGGAGCATCTTGATAAACCGCTGGGGTGCGTTTAAATCTTCCGGCGATATTCCGCCAGTAAACAATTAAACTAGCGAGGGTTCGCTGAACGGAGTCATAGGTTTCTGTCAATGTTAGTTGTCAAATTCAATTGACAGCTCAGTTTATTGAACAAATAATCAATTTGCCGGTTTAATATAAATCCATAATCCACAAATAATATTTAATCTCTAAAATAAAAATAATATTCGTTTCTACGGCGCGAATCGAGCAAAACAACAAAACTTAATGTCAGTCTGACAGCAGGATAAAATTTTGCGAGGTAAAAAGGTCGCAAAAATTTATTCCATTTAGTAAAAACTTATACCAGCGGACGACCGTAAACGGGGCAGATTAAATTTTAGTTAGCTTCATTTTTCACCTCGCAGTGTACTTAAAAGGGGTGTTTGACATTTAGTCAGTATAAATTTAAACTGGATAAAGGATTTAAACGCAGCCCAGGCGCTTTAAATTACAATTACGCACAAGTAGATGAGACGCACAATGAGATAAATTACGATATAGAAATTGGACCTTTTACGAGCAAATGTGTTATAAAATCTATTAATATAATTGAAATATCACCATGAGCATTACCAGTCATAAGCATAACACAATATACTTTAAGAGCTTTCCGTCACTGAATAAATAGTCTATAAGTTGATGTGTCACATACAGTAATCAGTATAATTCAAACTCGTAACGTTGTTAGTAATGTATTCTAACATTATGAGAATATTCCTTAAGAAGGAAACGAAACTAAAGCTTTCTTTATATCAATCTGAAATATTACTAAATAATCGTCTAGAACAAGATTTACAAAAAATGATCAATCCTTTACATTATCCACTTTTTCTATTGTTCTCTTCGAAATACTCAGTGCAAAATAATTATATTATTCCTAATGGAAAGATACGTGTTATGTTCTCGTTGTTAAGTTTGTGTTACTTTTATGTCATACCTATTTATTACATGTATTTTAATGAATCGTATGTAGAATATATCTATGTTCATAATGACGCTATCACTGAAGTTTCAATAATTTTATCTTATATTTTCTTAGCTATCGGTATGACTGTCACTGTTTTTCTCAATATTATTAATAGTCAGAAAAATATTTTGCTGGTTGTAATGATTCAGATTATATATAAAAGTTTCGACATTAATATCAGTGTTCAAAATTATATTATTTGCAACAGGCTCTTGGTTTTCGTAATTATCAGTGTCAACATTGTCATATGGATTCCTTTTCATTTAACAATGAATTACGGTTTCTCTGGGCTACCAGTTCTTGTTCGAAACATTTTGATGATCGTATTTGACATGCAGTGTGTTTATGCGATTCGTGTCATTGTATTATTAAAAAAATATCTCATTGAATGGAAGACAATAATTTTGAGGTTGGAGAATGTCCAACATCAAAATGATACATGTTGTCTCAAATTATTTGAGATCTATCAAAATATTTTGAAAGCATACAATATGTACAAGAGCATTTTTCAAGTTTGGGTAAAATACTCTCATTAATTTTTTTTTTTTATTAACATTTATAATTAGTTAGTGTTTAAATAACTTACTCTTATTTTACAGATACTATACACTACGGTCAATGTATTTACCCGTAATTTATTTTTTGTTGAGGTTATTTTACGAATGACAAAAAATCAAGGAAAATCACAAAGCGAGGTATTTTTTTTATTGTTACTACATTAACGCACAAGACAGGAAGTGTGGAAGATGAAGAGATAAGTCTTTAGCCATATGGCTGTTGTCATTTAGTGATCGATACATCGTATGGTTTTAATCCAGTATAACATCCGTCGCGTATTATCGGTCGCGTAACGCCAGAACTAGGGTTGCCAACTTTTTTTGACACAAAAAAACGTATAAACGGGTTTGGATAGGAAAAAAAAGTAATAGAAAGAAAAAAAAAAAGTATTTTTCAAATTATATTTTTTTATTGCTATAAAACGTATTTTTGTGTGCTTTTATTACATGCACATTATTTTTTTGTTGACTTTAATTGTTGCAAAGCTTGTTTGACAGTCAACATTAAAATTTAAATAAATAAACAATTCGTTTTTAATTAAATTTATTGATGCTCTATTTCTCTCTTCCCGCCACTTTAGATTCATTACAGAAAAAACTCTTTCAGTGAAAGCTGAAGTGGCGGGAATGGATAGTAGGTAAGAAAAAAATATTTCTACTATATTTAGTAAGCTTCAGATGCTATGAAACTATCAGATTTTTAAGTACATATTGAAAATTCTTCGTCATTAGTGAATTTTCTTTAGATCTCTTTAAGTCTTAAACATTCGGAATACATATTAATATCGTCCATGTTAATATTAAATCTGTCTTGTAATTTGACCTTTTACGCATCATAGTAAAAGTTGAAAATAAAGTATTTTAACATACTTTATTTGTATGTAAAAGTATAAAGTATAATTACCAAAAATAAAGTAGGATACTTTATTATAAAGTATGGTTGGCAACCCTAGCCAGAACAGACAAATGTATAGAAAAACACTTTTCAACGTTCACACTCAACCGATGATACGTTAGTGCGTCAAAGAAAATTCGATGATACGCTCAACGGGTGCACTACGATAATACGAAAAACTTTATTCCGAAATTCATAAATACGAATTTCAAAATACCGATTTTCATAATTCCGAATGGTTCAAAATTCCTAATATAACAACTCCGATGGATCAATATTCCTATTTTAATAATTCCGAAATTTCAAAATTCCTAACGTTTATAATTACTATTTTCAAAATACCGAATTTCAATAGACCGAATATTAAAAATTCCGACTTAATATATTTTCCGAAACATCAAAAACACGAATACCGAATATTAAAATTCCGATTATTAGAATTCCGATTCGGGTCCGTGAGGTCGGAAAGTCCGAGTCGGGGTTTTGACAAGACACATTTTGCTCGCTATTGCATCCTGAGTTATAGCACCACCAAGGTGGTTCAACGGAGCCCCGCTTCGCGGGGCTCCTATTTCTGTGAGCAAGGTTTAAAGTAACCTAACACGAAGGGGATGGCGGGGTCTTTCAGACCCCGCCATCTCCTTCGAACCTAACCTGTCCGAGTCGGGGTGTCCCCAGTCCCGAGCTCGCTTCGCTCGCTCTTGCATCCTTGGTCAATTTGTTGACTAGCACCTACCAAGGTAGGTCAACGAAGCCCCGCTTTGCGGGGCTCCTATTTCTGTGAGCAAGGTTTAAAGTAACCTAACACAAAGGGGATGGCGGGGTCTTTCAGACCCCGCCATCCCCTTCGAACCTAACCTGTCTGAGTCGGGGTGCCCCAAGTCCCGAGCTCGCTTCGCTCGCTCTCGGATCCTAAGTTCTCCTAATAACAATAAAATCCTGAAGGCAAACAGTGAAAGGTAATGAGGATACGCCTCGCCACTCCGTGCCTACACAGGCTTAAATAACACTCTGGGAGTACGGTAGGCAAAATTACGTGGAGTCGGTTTTGCACCAATTCGTTTCTGTCACTGACTTTGTGGAATGAGAAATGAAACTCCGATTTTCAATTTTCCGAAAAAATCAGTTTATTCGGAATACTTAAAATCGGAATTTCGTTTTTCGGAATGAGAACTCATCGAGCGTTACATTTTTCGAATATGTGAAAATCGGAAAACGAAGAAATCGGACATACGACTTTCGGTCAAATAAATTTCGAGATTCTTAATAATAGATATTGTAATTTTTAGGTATTATGATATTCGGAGTTTTGAAAATCGGAATATCGAAATTCGGAAAAAAATATTTCGGAGTATTTGGGTGTTCCCACGCTCAACAGATGTTCCGTAACGTCTCTCATTCGGCCTACTCAGCAAGCGGAGGCGAGATAACTTCAACGCATACCGTGAGGTTTAATTTGCAGTTATGCCGGGCAAGACATGTTGGAAAGACTTAAGGAAGGCCTTTGCCCAGCAGCAAAAGATATTGTATAGAAGAAAATTGTGCAATTAGCTATAGATATTCAATGAATAAGGATTAAGTCAACGATGATACTGGTAGTTACAAAGTTACTACATAGACGACGTATACTGTGCAAGAAGATACGTTTTTAGACAAACTCTAGTTATGAATAATGATAGCTTTTACTCAAAGTTGAAAACAATACTGTGCTTTTTTTATATCAATTCAGATTATGCATCGACATAAATAAGAATATTCAAAATGATATTATTAGGAACAGGATCTCGATAGCTTTACATCGTTATTGAAATAGAATTTAATTTTTTTAGCAGATCGATCGTATGCAAACTCCTGTGATGCTGCTTGCGAGTATTCTATGGATAACCAAAGATATACTACTAGTATGTTTGCACAGCTTGCAATGCGAGAAGTTCTATATAACTGTAGAGGAAGCTCAGACGGAATGCATACAGCTGATGAAGAACAGGAACTGCCCAAGTACGTATGAGGGATTTAAACTAGGATTTCGCTTTCTGGGTTTGAGTTAAGATTATGGTTTCAATGTCTATAGTAAACTTATTGTAAATCACAGTCATTCGAGAGTTACAACGGCTAATAAGGTACTCTGACTCTTAGTACAGAATACTTAATACGTACTACGTCCACGGTGCGCGCGCGTGTGCTTGCAGTTTCATACTACAAGAACAGGCCTGCTCTTAGTATTAAGCTGCAACGAGGTGGTGTAGATAACCAACTTACGAAAAATGACACGGAAGGTATTACGACTATATTTTGTTACAGATGATCAAGCACATCTTTGCAAGAAAGTACTACAAATAAATCGAACGTTTCATAAGATGACCACGTGTGGCCTGTTCTATGTCGACGCTGCTCTACCAATACGTTTGATAGCACTACTCACTAGCTACGTGATTGTACTATTGCAATTCGCTTTTCTGTGAATAGAAGTTTAATTTTGTTTATATACATGCTGTAATATTGTCAAAACCTCATTATTTGTATTACAGCACGGAATATTAATTGTCTTAATATGTGCTTTTATCATAAATTGAACATCAATATGTTGTTTAATGTCTATAACAGCGTTAACATGGAAAATGAGTATGAAATACAAACTTTTTTTTTTTTTTTTTTTACGTGGCAAAATCATCAAATGAGTCCTCCAGCCCCGGGCAGGGCGGGAGGGACTGTCAGACTTCTACTGACTAAAATCCACGGTGTCCTTCAGTAGCCTGTTATGTTCCGGGGTCACGGTAAGGAAATAATCCCGCGACCCCGGCAGGCTTTGGCCCTCTGAGAGGGGGGCCCCGTCATTATTATGACGCTCTTTGAGGCGCGCGTGGGACACAACGCGCCGTCGACCCGGGCATGGTCCATGGTCGGGCAGCGAGTTGCCCTTTACTCGCTGCCCGCATGCCCGCGCCTACGGTGGCCGGAGATCGTCTTGCGACGTCCGTCGCCGTGGGCGTTCACCACCGCGGTTGGGGCGGAGGGAGGTCACTGTCCTCTCTCGCGCGCGGGCCGCCTCCTCCTTCGCGAGCATTACTGCTTCGCAGAAGGAGGCGACCGCCTCCCACTCCGTCTCGCCCCGCAGCATGGCCGCAACCAATGCCGGGCGCGAGAGGTCTCCGCCTATCGCAGCCGTGAGGACACGTCGGTGCTCCGCCCAAGCTGGGCAGTCCTGCACCATATGCTACACCGTGTCCTCCGGGCGATCTTCGCAGTGGTGACACCCAGGCGTTTCCTCCTTCCGCATTAGACACAGGTACCTCCCGAAGCATCCGTGCCCGGTGAGGACCTGCGTCAGGCGGAAAGTAAGGACGCCATGACTTCTCTCCAGCCACTCCTCAAAGAGGGGTCTTACCGCCGCAATTGCGGCGTGCCCGGCCGTCGGTCGCGACAGTCGTCCCCTCCATACTGCCCTGAGATCGCGCCGGAGCTCCTCCCGCCGCGCCTCGACTTCTCGAGGCAGCGGGGTCACGCCCCGGCGCTGCGCCTCCACGCGCCACTCATAGACGCGCTGGAGGGCAGTCGCCTCCAGATCCCAGGGCAGTAATCCGGCAAGAAGGTTGGCCGATTCGCCGGCAATCGTGCGGTATCCCCGGATCATCCGGATAGCCATGACCCTCTGGCATGCGACCAACTTTAGTGGTCGCGTCGGATGCTCAGGGCCCACACAGGGGCCCCGTAGAGGGCCATGGACCGCACGACGCCGGCGTACAGCCTACGGCAGGAGACGTTTGGCCCGCTGAGATTGGGCAGGAGTCGCCTGAAGGCGGCTGCCGCCCGGTTCAGCTTTGGGGCCAAACACAGGAAATGCTCCCTGAAGTTCCACCGGCTGTCGAGGACGAGTCCCAGGTACTTCATCGTCCTCAAGACGCCGATGCGAACTCCTCCCACCGTTATGCTGTAACCCGACTGTGGCGCGTTGACGCGGCCATGAAAACACATGGCCGCCGTCTTGTGCAGCGCCACGTCGAGTCCCAACCGCCGGATCCTGTCGACGACTGTCGCGACCGCTTCCGTCGCCAAGTCGGCCGCCGCCTGGTGCGACTCTCCCTGTGCCAGGACGAGCGTGTCGTCAGCGTAACATATTACGCTGACGCCGTCAGGGAGGTCGCTGCGCAGCACCCAGTCGTATCCGATGTTCCACAGGGGCGGTCCCAGGACCGAACCCTGTGGAACACCGCACGACATCTCTCGCCGGTTCCACTCTCCCCGGTGACCGGGGTAGATGACGGCTCTGTCCGTCAGGTAGTCCTCGACTATGCGACGGAGGTAGGTCGGCACCCGGTGATACCGGAGTGCCTCCCTGATGCAACTCCAGGGCAGGGTGTTGAAGGCATTGGTGATGTCCAAAGACACCGCCAAGACGACCCTGCCCCGGGCCACTGCATCCCCCGTCGTGAGGGCTCTCACGCGCATGTTGGCGTCCACCGTAGAGCGCCCCCTGCGGAAGCCAAACTGGCTCTCCGACAGGTTCGGGCCCACCCGATTCAGGTGCCCGACGAGGCGGTCTGCAATTACTCTCTCAAAGAGCTTGCCCACCTCGTCGAGCAGCACGATGGGCCGGAATGCGGACGGAGAGTCCGCAGGGCGCCCGGACTTCTGGATCAGGACCAGTTTCCCCGTCTTCCAACGAAGCGGGAACCGGCCCCTCTCCAGGCACGCGCTTAAGAGCCCCCCTAGTCGAGGCCCGAGAGTCCCGAAGGCCAGGACCCAGGCTTTTCCTGGCAGGCCGTCGGGTCCTGGGGCGGTATTTTTGGCTTTGAGCCGTTGTACCGCCACTCTCAGGTCTACCTCGGTCACCTCTGGAGCGTCGTAGACGTCGTCGTCGCTGTGGTCCGCGTTTGTGTCAGCTTCCTCCTCAGATTCCGTCGGAGACGGAGCCATGGGCGGGGGAGCATACTCCTCCCCTCGCGAAGGGAACAGGGCGCTCACCACGTCCTCCACGAACTGAGGCCGGAGACTCTGCGTCAACGGGGGAGCCCAGGGGCGGAGCTTTTCTCGCACCCACTTGTAGGGGCGGCCCCATGGGTCCCCGTCCAGAGTCCCCAGCATCTCCTCGCGGGCCAATTCCTTGGCCCGCCAGATCGCGTCGCGGAGGGCGGTCTTCGCTGCCCTGTAGCCCTCGTACAGCTCCGCCTCTGCAGCCGCCGCATCCGGAGGTCGGGTGCGGCTCCTGCGGAATCTGGTGTACCGGCGGCGCGCAGCAACGCACGCTTCGCGCAGCGCTGCTAACTCGCTTGACCACCAGTACAGCTGACGCCGGGCGCGTCCTTGCCGGACCCGGGGCATGGCCACGTCACAGATCTCCGACATGGCCTCCCGGAACCACTCAGCCTCGTCGTCTATGTCGGCAGGCCTGTCCGGTGGTGACACCCAGGCCTGCACGATCGAGGCTTCCAGGAATAGCTCCCGGTCCAGCTGCTTCAGCGCCCATCGCGGACCACTTGGGTTCCGTCCACTTGGGACCGACGCATCTGAGGTCTGGGTGGAGACGTCGAACCGGATATACCGGTGGTTGGAGTAGGTCTCCACCTCCTCTACAACGCGCCAGTCAGTGACGCGCGGCGACAGGCTGGGGGTGGCGAACGTAATGTCCACCACCGAATCGCCCATGTACCGCACGCACGTGGGGACGGAACCCCGGTTCTCGATTACCAGGCCCTGAGCACGGGCCCAGCGCTCGAGCGCTCCTGCCCCGCGAAAAGTCCATGGACCGGGAACCCCAAGCCGGATTTTTGGCATTGAAGTCCCCGAGGACGAGCGCGGGGAGGGAACCGAGGGCGACGACGACGTCTCCCAGCTCCGTTAGGGAGTCTTGGAACTCGGCGAGAGATCGGTTCGGGGAGAAATAAACGCCTACCACAGCGATCTCCCCGAACCGGGCTGCGACTATCCCGCGCCCTCTCTGTACGCGATCGAGGGGCGGGGTACCGGCGGCGGCCGACGAAATTAGGGTCACCGAGCCGTCCAGGTCCGCCACCCAGTCATTCCTGGGCAGGACATAGTACGGCTCGGCGACCACGGCGACGTTGATCAACCACTGCGCCATGCTCTGGAGCAGGAGGTCCTGAGCAGCGATGCAGTGGTTGATGTTCGCCTGGAGGAAGCGCAATGGGGCCATTAATTGGAATCCATTGCAGCCTCCTCCAGGGCCCCTCGATGAAATACAAACTTGCTTTTAGTTCGATGTCGATATTTTTACCAACAACATACAATATCCATCCATCCTTTAATAGCCCTGTACGTTCCAGGGTCAAAGTTACTCGATGATACAGTCCCACGACTCCGGCGGCTTTGACCCTCTGAGGAGGGCCCCGTCAGTTTTCTGTTAGGTCTTTGAGGCGCAAGTGGAACACGACGCGCCGTTGACCCAGGCATGGTCCATGACCGGACGGCGAGTCACCCATTACTCGCCATCCGCGTGAACGCGCTTACCGTGGCTGGAAATCGCCTCACGATGTCGGATGCCGTGGGCGACTCCCGCGGGGCGGCTGGATCGTGAGGTGGACGCTGTCCATATAAAAACAAAACGTGTTTTAACCTCTTTTCTATATTTATTTATGTGTTTACCCCAATTTCTCGATGGTGCCTGTACTAATCTGGTAAATTCTTCATTTCTTTGAAAGGATCATCATTATCAGCCTATTATGTTCCCACTGCTGGGACACAGGCCTCCTCTCTGTGAGAGGGAATGGGCCATAATCCACCACGCGGGCCCAGTGTGGGTTGGTAGATGTCACATGTCTTCGAATTTTTGGTTCTAGGACATGCCGATTTCCTCATGATGTTTTCCTTCACCGTTTTGAAAAGATAATACTGCCCAGGACCGGGATGGTTGGCGCTCTTTGGGGGAGGCTTACGTTCAGCAGTGGACGGCAATAGGCTGATAATAATAATACGTATATACTTTCAAGACGGTCCTGTACCTAGTTAGTAAGTTGTTTCCATCGCACGTGATGGAAACAAAATAATAACACTTATTAATCTCACTATTGCAACAAAGTAAATATTGATGCTAAATGTTATGTATATGTTAAAACCGCAATTACTGAGGCAGACGTATTCGGACATCCGGCAGTTGAAGGTGATAACAATGTTGAACAAACTTAAAATAATTATTCTAAAACCTTCAATCCAAGTGAAACCAAAAAATGAACTCGAAAAAGAAATTCAAAGGATAACGTATTCCTTGGATTTTGCACTTAATTTTTTCTTGTCTTCAAAATATTACGTACAACGTAATCATATTTATCCAAGACGAAACAAGTATTTATTACTGTGATCGTTCTGTTATACATTAATCATGGTTGCGATGTGTATATATCTCGCGTATTTACCGCAGACATGACGGATATTATTATGAAACGCTTTGATAATGTTCTCCTTCGTTGCAGTATTGGGTTATACTTCTTCATGCATGCAGCCAGTTTCATTATCTTATTCATTCTTGACTTTAAACACAACACCGATACTGTTCGTCTCATTTTGTCGATGCAAACCATCTATAAGAGCATTGATTTCAGTAAGAGCATCCGAAGTTTTATTATATGGAACTGGATTTCAATACTAACTATTATTTGCACTGATATGGTCATATATTCTGTTTATTACATATGGTTTGATTCAATGAGATTGTTTGAAATAATTATAGACATTATTTCTGATATAATGGTTACTGCTTTTGATGTCAATTATGTGGTTGCCATTCGATTTATAATACTTTTGAAAAAGTATCTCAACGAGTGGATTAAGAAAGTCACACCAGTATTTAATACGAGCCAAGAAAATAATAAGAATTATAAGAAAATGCTTGAGATTTACCAAAATATTATGAAAACTTACAATCTGTATAAAACAATTTTCCAGATTTTGGCAAGTAATATGTATATGCGCAAAAGTACCAGGCTATCATAAGCCAAAGAGAGGCCGCCAATAACTTTTCACGCGCAACGTGTGTTCTAAACAAATTACTTTAATGTTTGTCTTTTTATTTTGCAGACTTTAAGCCAAGTGATTTTCACATTTTTCCGCAGTTTAATTTTCTTTTATCTCTTACTCTTCAGATTTAACCAATATTTTCTTGGAAAACACGTAAGATTTTTAAAATATTAATCTTTTTTAAAACACATAGCAGAGATCAGTATAGAGGAAAAGAAACGATGGGTGGATTGTATGAAAGATATGGCTAGAAGAGAAGAAAAGTGAAAAAAAGCTAAAAGTGAAAAACTTCCATTCTTCTCTGCGGCGCCGCTCAAAAAATCAAAAAAATAATTAAAATAGAGGCAGGAGAATGAAGATGTTGATGATGATATACAAAACAGACATGATAGGAGCACGAGAGTAGCATGCGCTTTACGCTCTTATGCGTCTTGAGACGATTCGAATTCAGAATGACCAATTCCTAAAATGTCCAATCTCCAAAATGTCCGATTTTCATCCATCATCATTTTCCTGCCCATACCCCATTTAACTTGGGTTCGACGCAACACCTTTTTTTCTTCCATTCTCCCCTATCAGACGTCACAGTATGATTTACTCCTTTTTCTCTCATATCTTTCCTTAGACAATCCATCCATCTTTTCTTTGGCCTTCCTCTTCCTCTCCATCTATCAACATTCATACTCTTCACTCTCTTAGTCACATGAGTGTCATCCCTCCTCATCACATGTCCATACCAAGATAGACGATTCCCTTTCATTTTTTCTGTAACAGGCGTCACTTTCAAACTTCCCCTTATAAACTCATTCCTTACTTTATCCATTCTTTTCACTTCATACATCTATCTCAACATCCTCATCTCTGCTACATGCATGAAGAATACAAAGTTACCAACAAAATAAATTTTAGGTCTCGATATATTACAGTCTGAATTCGGTCATATGGATGTCAAAGAATATAGTTCTGACTTTGATGCATATCATACATTGCGAGAAGTTCTATATAACTGTTGAGGAAGCTGAGACAGTTTGTATACAGCTGATGAAGAATACGAAATCTTCAAGTAAGTTTAACATGAATCTATGTACAAACTTAATTTATGCAATTTTCTAGCTCTGCATACCTAATAAATGAAATAAAATGCTGAGATTAAAAAAATTTAAAATTGTAAATTGTGTCTGACAATTTGAGTACTCTATGCTGCCTACCTAAATGTCCATTTCTTTGGTATTGTTCGTCGTTACGGTGAGCTCCTTGTGATGAGTCGAACTACACGATAACTGACAAATGCTTGCACTGACTGGACAGGTCCACTCAAATCTGTGTGGTTCTTTCCCTTAAAGACCATTTCAGACACCTGCATGGTCTTCGTGTGGCTCGAACAGTATAATCTCTGGACTTTAAAAGAAAGAGTGACCTCTGACTTTGTTTCGGATGTTTCTTCTCAGAGTAGTCAGGTATGAAACACCGGCCTCATCCAGCTTTAAAAATATTATATTTTGACGTGTAAAAGTGTTTTTAACAACCAACTTGCATAATAAAAATCATTTATTGTATTGACTGACAGAATGTCTCAGGCGCAAATACTACTCTAATCGATTTTTCTTTCCACAGAAAAAAACATGATCATGTATGTTATTTTCTTTTGAACAAATTACAGAATCACTATTAAAAGGAAATTGTAGTCGCCAGTATTATAAAAATGATTTTTTTTTTACAGAGAGTCAAAGACACCTTTGCAAGAGCGTACTACAGACTAATCGTTCGTTCAATAAGATGAGAGCCTGTGGCCTGTTCTATGTAGACGCTACGCTAGCAATACTTCTTATGGCACTCATCACTAATTACTCCATTGTAATATTGCAGTTCTTTATTTTGTAAAGTTATTTTTTTGTCTAACGGGGAATGCCGTTTCGTGTTATTGGACAATTAGATGAACTTTTAAAACCTGGCCCGGCTATTAAGGCCATACTAACGGTATTTCCCGTGAGTGTGGCCCTAATGTAATGTAAGACGGTCATTAGTACGGTTGCTAAACAAAGCGTGACACGCGACCCGAGTGACTCAGACACTTCGACTAACTTCGTGTCATGCTACAATGATGCCTAGCCAATAGGTGCGTCCACACATAACAAGCAGCCTCGCGAGGCATTTGTTGCGCGAAGCAGCTGGGCTAGTGCGGACGTGTCTCGGCTGAGGCAAGCGCGGGCGAACGACCGAGCGCCCGAGCCATCCAGTGTCGGATATTTGTTTTGCTCGCGTATTTTGTTTCTTGCCTCGGTCGAGAAATAATAGGTGCGTCTACACAGAGTAAGCAGCCTCACGAGGCAGTTGCCTCGCGCGGCAAGTGCCTTGCGAGGCTGCTCTCTCTGTGTGGACGCACCTATCAATAATGACCGCTGCAACGCAAACGTGCCTTTCTACCGCTTTGAGAGGAGAGGCGTTATCACAAATTTTCCGTATTTTATTTACAGTGAACTTGAAGTACTACTGCGTTCATTGTATTTAAAATTAAAGTGAAAGTTCCAGTTTTCTTCACAAAAACAGAAAATGTGACCTCAGAAACCCTAGCATGACTTTTCACATAACACACGCAATAAAAATGCCGTAAATACTTCAAGTTTTTTTTCTTAAACGTTTCCCTACACTAGGAATTTCTTCCTGTATTGTGGGTGCGTTTAAAAACATAGAAACTCACATACACAAACACCCAGACCCGGAACAACTACTTGCAGATCATACAAATATTTTGTTCCGTGCGGGGATCGAACCCGCGACATACTGCACAGCAGTCGATCGCTCAGTATGCACCAACCATGTCGTCAAAGTACGCTGTAAGTGAAAAACAGAAAACTGGTGATAAGCCCTCGGTACCTCCACTCAAGCAACTAGAAACTCAAATGTTTCGTGTAGATATACGTATGTGATAAATGTTTCGTGAAAATGTTTCGTGTAGATAAATGTGACTGGCCTGTTGGTCTAGCGGTTAGTGACCCTGACTGCTATGCCGGAGGTCGTGGGTTCGATTCCCACCCAGGACAAATGTTTGTGTGATGAGCACGATCATATTGTTCTGTGTCTGGGTGTAATTTACCTAAAATATGTATGTACTTAGAAATATATAAATATGTTTATCAGTTGTCTAGTACCCATAACACAAGCTCTGCTTAGCTTGGGACTAGATGGCGTTGTGTGATAGTTGTGGAATATTATTATTACCTATTATAAGTTATATTTATGGGTAATATAAAGTGATTCCTATGCATTCATTGTTTCTTTTTGCTCGATCTCCCTCCCGTATAATGTCTAATGATGATTCCAGCAATACCACTGAACGGAATTGTATAGTTTGACTGGTTAATAATTAATGATACTTAAACACTTTGATCGTACTATCAAAGTCTACAACAAGAAAACCAAACTCCCATTTAATAATTTTAAAAACCGGCTGTAAGATGGCTATTTTATTAAAAAAACTTGCCCCCATTTAAGTTCATATGTGGACAAGGAGAACAGGGAGCTGATAAAAAATCTGTCTTACAAAAGTGATTCTAATCGAAATTCCAGAATCATTTTTCTAAGGTGGCCATAGTTTTTTTTCCAAAATCTTACATTGACGAACAACTGATGATGATTCAACGATAACGAACTTCATGTGACCCCATTCATAATGTTTGACATAAAGAAATCACTTAAAGCACAAATCAATCTAAATTGAAATTCATTAGAAAAATGAGGAACCTTTCAAAAATAATTCAGTTGCGTCTGAACAGTGCTTTCGAAATGATGTCTATCAAAAGAAGGAGTTACAGAATTAATGATCTAGGCAATCAAACAGTAGTTTTGTCTAATAACGTTGTTGATAAAGATGTGCAGTCTTTGTTTTTATCTTTCACCTTGCTGCAGACCATTCTATTAAATCCAAAGTATCGCATCAAGAACAATATCATAACTGCAAATAATCTCTTCAATAAATTACTGTTACTTTTCGGAACATTTATATGCATGTCTTTATGTTTTTATCGAATGCTTGACATCAAAACTCTCATAGCACAATCAAAGGGTATTCTCTACTCTTTATGTTACGACTTCTTTTACTATTTTTTAGGATTTTTCATTAACTTTATTTTGAATCTGACTCAAACGGATAGTTACGTCCTATTTGTTTTGATCATTCAAGATGTACACAGATTTGTCAATAGCGAAGTCGATTTTAAGTTTATCCGAAGCAGTTGGATAATTGTTACTTTTCTTGTTTGCTTCAACATCTTTTTTAACGTTTGGATTTACTTAATTTTTTACCCGGTTGTACCTTGGATTGAATTCGTTGGTAGGGTTACATTACTTATATTTGACTCTCATATTTTTTCTGCCATTGTTTTTGTAAAATTGCTTAGGCATAAAGTTGTTCTATGGAACGAACATGTTCTGCACTCTTTCTACAATAACCAAGAAACGTGTCGAAAAAGGTCCTTCCAAACTTATCTTCAAATATTAAAAAGTTACCAGATCTACAAAAATGTTTCTCAACAAATGGTAAGCTAGATAATTTCTTCATTAAACTGTAGTTTTATTATTATAAACGCAGCGAAAGAATACAGAGAAGGTTGAACAGCAAATCCAGAAGATGACTAATAGAGAAGAATAGGGTATTATTACTAAAAAAGGGAACAGGACAGGAATATGAATTATATGAAAATGATTGAATTGAGTGCGAGATCTGTTTAGACGCGGTGGTGGCCGGCTGAAAAAATCAGGGCCATCCAATGATATTATATATAAAAAGAGGTAGATATCGCACTAGCACGCACAAATTGTTGAGGACAAAGTAAGACAATTGTTGCTCTTTGCTATCTGCTATCTCTTTCTATCTTAATACGTTCCGCATTATCTATGGCTGTCGTAGTTTTAAATTACTATAATAACAACGCAACAATTCTGAACGCCATTCAGTATGAACATGGCGTATCTTTCTTTAAAATATCATTGGGGCCATCCCAATGCGAATCGCAAAAGAACGAAAAGTGTGTCAGATGAGAAGAAAGGCCTATATCCCACAGAGTGTGATGATATACTGAAAAATGTTGAATGAATAATATGTTGAACGAATAATGAATGAATAATTTTTTGAACTCATCATGAGTTCAAAAAATCCAGAATAGTTTCCAATAACATCATCTTTTTTATTTTATTTCAGATTCTTTACTTCACTGTTCAAAATGTAATACATTCATTGATGCATAACAAAGTGTATATAGATTTTTGTAAGTCTCGCAACGAAAACAAAATTGAAGTACGTACATTGTTTTTATTGCACTTACTCGTATTTAAAAAATGACGGTCTTACCACAAAAAGATAAGCATCTGTTGAACGCTTGTCTAAAAAAAGTGTAACTGCAAAACGACCCTTATTTTAATCGTGAAATGTCGTTTTGACGTTAACCGTTTTTTAGACACGTGTTCAACAGATGTTTAACTTTTTTGTGGTAAGACGGTTTGTACAGTGGCCGGCACGTAAGTTGGCAAGAGTCGTTAGATGCGCAGAAGTCATTTTGTAGATCTCTTTGGTGGTCAAGCGGGTCGCGGGGTATGAGGTAGTGCCGATCCGAGCACGCGATTGGTGCGTCACTCGTCTTTGCCCCTCGCACCCAGTATACGCGCTCTCGCTTACACTTGCGTGCCGCTAAATGCGATGCGCAAACTCACCCCCACTACACCATAATCTTGCCAACTTACGTGCCAGGTACTGTATTCTATTCAACATAACATGCAGGTAGTGTTTTCCCAATTGGCTAGATTTCAGCATCAACAAATTGCAAAATGTATTTAGTCCGTTAGTAAGATTATGGAAAATGAATACACTTATTTTTTTTCAAATGATGAATTTTGACAAACCTTAAACGTTTCAAAACTGCCCATGGGGCTTCGTGGAGCGGTCGCTTCTTTCTGCGAAGCAGTCATGCTCGCGAAGGAGGAGACGGGCCGCATGAGGGAGCGGACAGCGTCCTCCCTCCACCGCAGCCACAGTGGTGGACGCCCACGGCGACAGACGTCGGCAGACGCTCTCCGGCCACCGTAGGCGCGGGCATGCGGGCGGCGAGTAATGGGCGACTCGCTGTCCGACTATGGACCATGCCCGGGTCGACGACGCGTTGTGTTCCACGCGCGCCTTAAAGAGTGTCAGCATGACAGCATGATGACGGGGTCCCCCCTCTAGAGGGCCAAAGCCTGCTGGGGTCGCGGGACTTATCTCATTACCTTGACCCCGGAACGTAAAGGGATATTGGACACCGTTTTAATTTATGCCTTTTGACAATTCAAAAGTGCCTGTAATTGGCCTAGTTGAAATGAAAGATTTGATTTGATTGATTCGTTGATTTTAGTCAGTACGAGTCTGACAGTCCCTCCCGCCCTGCTCTTTGTGGGAGGACTCATTTGATGATTTTACCACGATAAAAAATAAAAAGGGCCTCTTGGCGTTAGGACGCACTCAAAAATATCAAAAATAGACCATGGAGTGACGTATTGTGAATTTGAAAGCATCGTTTGACAGTTTTTATGACAATTTTTTTGTAAATAAAACTGACGAATTAATTATATTTTTTCAGTGGACTAGCATATTATTTTTAACTAGCTGTGACCGCGACTTCGCGTAGATGTCGGAAATCAAAAATGTATTTTTTTTAAACAAAGCCTAAGTTACTTCTTATTACATCAGCTACCTGCCAATAGAAGTCCCGTCAAAGTCGGCCCAGCCATTTCAGAGATTAGCCATTACAAACAGACAGACAGTCAGACAGAAAGACAGACAGACAAAAATTGTAAAAAATGTTGTTTTGGTGTATGTATGTACCGAATATAATTATATTCGCATGCATGTAGTAGAAAACGGTTATTAAATTTCAATATTACAAACGGACACTCCAATTTTATTTTTATGTATAGGTAACTATATAACTCTATTCTCTTTTTAGGATCAGCATTTAACGCTGTCACTATCATTATTCATATTCATTTGGATGTTCAAGAATTTGTTGTTACAAACCATACTGAGTCTGTACTGCGAGGCGTTCTACATAGCTGTGGAGGACTCCCAGGACATGTGCGCTTATATTCTGACTTCTGATTGTTCAGGTAAGTGAGACTGTCCAAAGGAAACAGAAATATTTATTTACTTTGAAAGTGATGATAGAGGCCTACGCAGACCGGGACGGCATGGCAAGGATTTTATTTTTTACTAATGGACATTCAACCGTACTGTTAGAGAAATACGACATAAATTGCTATGCTTTAAAATGATGCCGTGGCATTGAAAGGGATGGGGTGCGGCGGCGGCGGGGGTAGAGAAACGGGGCCGTGGCAAAGTGTTGGAATGCCGCGGTATCTAAGCGGCCAGTGTGCGCTGACTCACGGCAAAATCCCTTGCCATGCCGTCGCGGTCTGCGTAGGCCTTTATATTGACGATAAGTGAGTGAAGGATGGACATTGCATGATCGCCGAGACAATGCCTGGGTCTACGCGCGCCTCACAGAGCTCTCATCAAATTGATAGGGCGCATCATAGAGAGTCAAAGCTTTCCGGGGCCGCAGGACGTGCGTGACCCAAGAACGTAAAGGGCTATTGAAGGAACATCGTGGATTTTATTCAGTACTAGTCTGACAGTCCCTTGCACGCCACCCAGAGTGGGAGGAAAAAAAGTGAGAGAAGGACAGAGCAAAGAAGACAGACAAAGAATAGTACATTACTGCCGCGGTCTATAATGACTACTTTGCTGGTCGCGCTGATGATGGCCGACAGCGCAGCGTAGCGCAGCTCCAGGCCGACACAGCGCGGTCAGTGTGCAGCACTTGATGGACGAGCTGAGATAAAGGCCGAGGCCGTAGGTCGAAGCCTTTACAGCGAGGACAGCAAGGGCTGCAATGATGGCCAAGCTGGAAGGTCTAGAGCGTAGCTAGGCTAGCTCGAGACAATAATAGCGTGACCAGCGAAGCAGGGCCTAGGCTTGTATAGTGCTTTACTCAAAAATGCAAGCACCTAACCTAAATAAAACCAGCAAGTAATTTAAATAAAATATATATTAAAACGTTGAAACGTCAAAATAGCAGCCGGCAATGTTTTGCCGGCCTGTTAGAGCGACCAGCAAAACTTTGCCGGCCGCTCTTTCAAGCAGAACGGCAAGGTCGACTTTGCTCAAACAAGGTTTCAAATCAAATCAAATCAAATAATTTATTTCAACTAAGCCAATTACAGGCACTTTTGAATTGTCAAGAGACATAAAATAATACTAGTACTAGAAAATAGTTATGGTGCTACAGTCCCAGTCACAAGACATAAAAACTGTGAAAGTACCGTAGGTGCTCATTCCAAAGCGTAGATCTCTATGTAGAAGAATGAGCAAGAAACTCCATGGACACTCTTTTTCAATCGCCAAAATTATTACAGATCTTTTGTTACATCATTCATCATCAGATGGTACATTATGTGAGAACGATGTGGCAAGTTATTAGTGTCCATAGTAAATATAAAAAGACAATTCAAAAATAAAGTTATTAATAATTAAAATAGACCGTGGCAGCTAAGAGATGACCAGTCCCAACTGACAGCGCCCGTTCACGAACATGACACATATATCAGCACCATTCAGCTCAACCATTTTGAAGGGAACTAAATGATCCGACACACATGCCACCATCAGCGAGACATTTGAGTGAGCATGACATGCTCTCAACCGCCAAAGTCATTCAAGTCAATAAAGACGTAGGTATCTAGTCAATGATAGCTCTCACACAATGCTGGCTATGAAGTTATATAATACTAGGCAGATTGACTCTATACAATGCAAGGACAGTTATACAGTTTTCATCCGCTTCGAAAATATTAATAAAAAGATAACCTACATAACAAATGTCCCCACAGACATTAAAAAAAAATGCACAAAGAAAATAAAAACTAAAATAAAATAGGACAATAATGTCCGTTAATCAATATAAAATAAAACAAATACAAACACATAAAAATTAAAATAAAATAAAAAACGAAATGACATAATAAAGTCAGATAAAAATATAAAATAAATAAACAGTTATATGGACTCATATAACTCGTCCGGAAGTTAAAACTCATAAATCACATGTATACAATGCAAAAATAGTCTAACGATCTTCTGCAGCTCCTAGAATAATTTCACATACTAATCCACCAGTTTCCCCTGTGTTTGTGGAGCAGGACCAGCATTAAGCCAAGCATTTTTATCAGCAATGTAATCCCCCAACTTATAATACGCTTTACTACATAGTGTGCGTTTAATGGAAGTCTTAAATTTCGTCTCATTCAGTTGGAGTATGTGAGGAGGTATCTTATTGTAACATTTTAAACAGTACCCCATGAAGGATGAGTCTACTTTGGCTAACCTGAAACCTGGTTGAACTAATTGGTCCCTTGTTCTAGTACTATAATTGTGCCTTTCACCTCTTTTACTAAATAGATGCAGATTCTTTCTAACGTACATGATGTTTTCGTAGATGTATTGACAAGGTACAGTCATGATGTTTATATCCTTAAACCGTTCCCTTAAAGAATCGCGCCTGCGTAGATTGTATATGGCTCTGATAGCGGTTGTCTTAATAATGACCACATTACATGCATTTTTGAGTAACAATTATTTTAACAAATATTTCTTACGAGAACGAACCGATAACAACGTTATGAACCAATTTCACAGATGAAGACAAGAAGTTATGTAAGAACGTGCGGCGCGTGCACCGAGCATCGTTCAGTAAGATGCGCGCCTGTCGACTGTTCTACGTGGATGTGTGTCTACTACTGCAACTGGCGGCGCTCCTCACTAACTATACCTTTGTGTTGCTGCAGTTTGCATTACTGTAATCCTGTAATACTGAAATACCTTATTGTTTGTTATTTATTTAATTTGTTATTCAAATATATCTTTGTCATGTATTGTTATTGTCTAGAGTCATTAGTCAACTTTCATTAATTATGTTTCGACATTAATAAATCACTTAAAACAAATCAATCTAATAAACAATAAATTGATCCCAGTTACTTAGAAAAATGAGGAATTTTCCAAAAAAAGATCCATTTTGCGTCTGAACAATGTCTCGAAATTATGTCTACCAAGAGAAAGAGTAACCGAATTATTGATCTAAGTGATCAAACAGTGGTTTTTCCTAACAACGTTGTTGATAAAGATGTGCAGTCTTTGTTTTTACCTTTCACCTTGCTGCAGACCATTCTGTTGAATCCAAAGTATCGCATCAAGAACAATGTCATTACTGCAAATAATCTCTTTAATAAAGTTTTGTCACTATGTGGAGCAGTCATATTTTCATTATTATATTTGTTTCGCCTTGATCTGATATTGAAACAGAAAATATACATTATATCGAACGCTCAGTTCTATTCCATGAATTTGAACATCTGCTTTCATATTTGTGGTTTTGTAGTTTGTTTTGTTTCTGATCTGATTAATACGGAGAGCTACGTGTCGTTCATTTTGACCATTCAAGAAGTGCATAGATTCGTCAATAGTGAAGACATTCCCAAATATATCAGGGGCAACTGGCTTAGTGTTATTATGATTGTTTGCTTGTGTATGTCTGTTTGCGTTTATAGTTATACCTTGTACCCAGATTTTCCGTTTTACGCCGTAGTTGGTAGAGTAGGTTTACTTTCTTTCGATGCTTACGTTATTTCTGCCATAAGATTTATAAAGCTTCTTGAAAACAAAGTTATTCAATGGAGTCATCAGGTTTTACACTCGTTCAATGATAATCAAAACGAAATATATCGCAAAAGATTGTTCCATACGTACCTCCAAATACTGAAAAGCTACAGTATTTATAAAAATCTGTGTCATCATGTGGTTAGTTACACTAAACTTCTATCAAAAGTTCTTAGATTTTAAACAACTATAAAATTGATTAAACAATTTTCCATTACAGGTTTTGTATTACACGGTTTGTAATTTATTACTAACTTTAGTGAATAATGAAGTATTTATCGTTGTTTATAAAACCATCATCTTAGCAAATAATGACTTTGTATGTAACTTTTATACTGTACATATTCCAATTCTTCCTTTTACTGATTTGAATAATTTTTGCATAATTATCTTTTTTTTAGAATTCAGCATTTTTTACATCAGTTATGGTATATTTTTGGGTGTTCAAGAACTTGATGTTACAAATTATACTGAGTCTGTACTGCGAGGCGTTCTATATAGCTGTGGAGGGCTCTCAGGACATATGCGCTTTTATTCTGACGTCAAATTGTACAGGTATGTGAAACTTTAAGTCTTTTCTAATAATGAATTATTCGTTCTAATAATGAATGTAATTTCGACATCAACAATTAACAAAAAGGCCTCTTTTATTCGGAATAGACCATTAAATTAAAAATCTGTTTAATCCGTAGATAAAGTCTAATATCCGTATGGAAAAATATGTATAATTATACATAGTACTTTTTTTTTTAATTTGCATTTAGACAAATATAAAACGCTTCTAAATTCAAGAGTGGGGGCTTGTGTAGACATAACGCCTGTAAAATAATACCGAGTGACATTTTGTGATTTTTAAAAGCGTTGTATCTTTGTCAATTTTGGTTTACCTTTGTGTTTTTATTTATCTTTGTGTGTGACATTTAACTTTTCTTAAAATTAAATTATCATTTAAAGTTTTTTGTCATGTATTAAAAGTAATCTGGGGGCACGGCAGTGCCCCCGCCAAGACGAGCCAAGCGAAGCGCAAGGGCACTACCTACCTGTTTTCGAAGTGTTTCGTCGTCTTTTTGAACCCTCGTAGAGTTGGTTTCCGATGTACCAGATAGTTCATATTCGCAGAATATGATGCCAATAATAGACTAATTAAGCATACAAAGTCTCAATAGAATATCTATAAAACTTTAGATTTTATTGATATCTAAAATACACGGATTTCGTCACTGATTCACTGACACACTGATACACTAATGATCATCAAAATGTTTGGCTACTTCCTGAAGTGCTAGAGAGCTGAAATTCGGTATGTAGTCTAAATTTAGTACACAACCAACAAAAAAATTCATAAACCTATAACTTTCGTCCCCCATCCCCTAAAATGGGGGGTGGAAGTCAGTATGAGACCTTAAAATGTTAGGGTACTTCTCGAAGTACTAGGAAGCCGAAATTTGGTGGTGGGTTTTTAATCTTTTTCACAGAGCAAACCTTATGTGGTTGTCATGGCAACATTTTACATGAAATGTTTTTGGTGAGATATCTATTTGAAGTCACTGCTCATTACAACGCTTTTCTGACCGATGATTTGTCTGATCTTTGATGCCGTCGATTAACGTGAATAAAGATGAATGATCATTATTGATTATGATCATCATTGATTATGAAACAATGAGATGACCTACAATTTTCAGATGAAGACAAGAAGTTATGTAAGAACGTGCGGCGCGTGCACCGAGCATCGTTCAGTAAGATGCGCGCTTGTCGACTGTTCTACGTGGATGTGTGTCTACTACTGCACCTGGCGGCGCTCCTCACTAACTATACCGCTGTGTTGCTGCAGTTTGCATTACTCTAATCATTTTAGTACAACTAGATTTTATTTTGAACTAGTTTTTGTCCGCGATTTAGCTCGCGTCGCGTATTTTACCATTTGAATGATGACACATCTCCAGCGCTATCTATAATTTTTTGTTGTCCAGATGAGTGTGATATTTTGTTTAAATAAATGAACACCAAAAATTCAATTATTTTTGAATAATTAACATTAAGTAGGTAGGTACCTGTTTTAGTAGATATACCTTCTTGAGTGTTATCGGTAAAAAATGTCAATTTACATAAAATCGGGGTTTTTTAAGTTAAATTACTACAAATTGGCACGAAATTATTAAAAACTAATTTGAGTACCGCATGCAATCATACAAAAATCTTTATATTGTATTTGTATAGAATAAAAATTGAAAAACATTATAAAATATCAAAATGAAAGCTTATTTTGAACTTATATTTCTGAGATTCTACGGGAAGACTGAATTTCGGAATGAAATTATGAATCAACAATGAGTCGTAGAAGCCTAGAAAAAATACGTGGAAAAAGGAAAGATACCGTTAATGTTATTGTATAAAATAAAAAAGTATTTTTAATTCATTAAGTACCTAAAGAAAATATATTTTCTCAACCTAAATTTGACAAAATAAAACTTTTTTTTATTTAATATGAAGGTTGAAATAATTAAAAAAAATACTCTTTTTGTATGTGGAATTCAGGCAAACAAAAATCAGGGAAAAACAAACTTACATAAAGTTATTTTATCGACAATATAACATTTCAAAGTTACTAATTAATTACGCAGCGCCCGCCGAGCTGTGTTGGCCAGTTCTATACAAATACAATATAAAAATATGCTTAATGCGTTACTCAAATTAGTTTTTAATAATTTCGTGCCAACTTGTAGTAATTTAACTTTAAAAAACCCCGATTTTATGTAAATTGACAGTTTTTACCGATAACACTCTTAAATTCTAACATGTGTTTTACTGATGCATTGAACACTTCTGGAAAGAGATTTAAGTATTTTTGAATGGAGGGTGGCCAACAAAAACATCATGACGTAACTATGTCATCATTATTCAAAATGCAAAACCTGAAGGGTGAAAAAAACAAAAAAGGTGTTTTTCCAAAAGTTTTAGTTTTCGATCATTTTTCGATTTATATTTTGGTGAATTACCTACTCTGAAACTCGAAACTTGACATCATGCCCACATTTTTTTTTGTTTGCCTAAGTGTCTTCTATTTTCGGAGTGGGAAGCAGTCTCCTCCTTTTGCGAAGCAGTAAAGCTCGCGAAGGAGGAGGCGGGCCGCGTGAGGGAGAGGACAGCGTCCTCCCTCCACCCCAGCCGTAGTGGTAGATGCCCACGGCGACGGACGTCGGCAAACGATCTCTAGCCACCGTGAGTGCGGGCATGCGAGCGGCGAGTAATGGGCGACACGCTGTCTGGCCATGGACCATGCCCGAGACGACGCCGACGGCGCGTTGTTTTCCACGCGCGCCTCAAAGAGTGTCAACATGATGATTGGACCCCCTCTAGAGGGCAAAAGCCTGCCGGGGTCGCGGGACTTGTCAAATTACCGTGACCCTGGAACGTAAAGAGCTATTGAGGATACCGTGGATTTTAATCAGTACAGATTTAACAGTCCCTCCCACCCTGTCCTGAGTGGGAGGACTTATTTGATGATTTTAACAAAAAAAATGTTTTCTATCTTAATATACCTATAACTTTCATTGTGCAATGCGATTATATAAAAAAATGGCCAGCGACCGTTAGGGCCAGTTCCATACGAAAATCTTCAAACCCCTTTATTCCATGCCGTAATAGATTGAGTATGGCTGTGCTAGCCTGATTAGTCGTTCGTGTTTCGTCTGGACACGAAATTATTTGTCATAGTAATGTACAAAGATTTTATCAATAAATATTGACATAATCAGTACAAAAGCAGACACGAGCCAGACGCAATTGATTTTCTTAGTCGAATAATCATAGTCAAGCAACGAAGGGCAAATTAACAAAGATGATAAAAATATTTCAAAAAAAGGATAAAACTACAGAACCCGCATTTAAAATGCTACTAAACAATCGCCTCGAAAAAGAAGTTCAAAAAATTGTCCATTCTTTTAATTTTTCACTAAATTTATTTTTTTCTTCAAAATATTATGTTCAAAACAATCATATTTATCCAAGAGGCAATTTATATTTGACTGCGTCCTTTTTCCATATGCTAATTATGACAGCAGTGTATTTCTATCGAGCGTTTACAATAGATATTACAGATGCTACAATGAAACAGATAGAAAATGACTTTATTTCCTTATCTGGCGCTTCATTTTTTATATTTCAATCTATTAGTTTAACTATTTTGTTCTGTCTAGATATCGTGAACAAACAAAACAACATAAATCTTATTTTGAAGATACAAACTATCTACAAGAGAATTAATTTTAAGATCAGTTTTTGGAATTATACCTTATGGAACCACATCTCAATTATGACATATATTTGTTTCGATATTACCAGTCTTCTTATTTATATTGTGTTCCACATGCAGGACTCCAACTATGCAGATATTGCCTCCGTGATTGCTTGCGATTTTGCTTTCATGTCATTCGATGTGAACTATATTGTCGCCATCCGAATTATAATCCTATTAAAAAAATATGTTGTTGAATGGATAAATGAAATCCTGGCGTTGGATGACAATGAAAATAATAATGTGCTTTATCAAAAAATTCTCGATACTTATCAAAATATTCTTGAAGCTTATAATTTGTATAAAGTTATTTTTCGGGTGTTGGTAAGTTTATAATTTATTCTATAGATTATTGCCCCTCCAAGTTTCCATGCACATGACAAAGCAGGGTCTAATCTCGTCTACTTTCCGTTGGATTTGTCCAGCTTGCCCCACCTCGAGGCCTCCGCACGCAGGGTTTAAATGGCATTATATAAAGTATTTACTATTTCAATAATCTTCATTGAAATCTGACCTCCAATATTGGGAGCATCAGTCTCAAACTGGCTTCTCACGGTGCATGATATCACAAGTCGGCTAATGGTAAACCGCCCATTGCCTTCTTCACACGTTACGACTAGTTATAATACGCGCCTTGTGAAGAGAGTCTTATTTTCAACAATCATACTTTGTCCTTTCTTTTCGCAGACTGTGAGCCAAGTGGTATTGAAATTCCTTCAAGTTATAAGTTATTGTCATTTTGCCATGTTTTCGGTAAAAAAACTTCAGCAATCTGGTAAGAAAGTAAGTATGACATTTAATAAGCTTGTGTACTACAAATAATCTAATTAGTCCGTCATGCGTCAGTTAGAATAAAAAGTTTTTTTTTCTTTAAAGATTCGGCTACTCTACGACTTTCTCCTGGGTCGTGGGTTTTCAAACCACCACAAAAAAGTTCCACATTTTCATTTCATTCTCATTACATTCTCATTTCATTCTCATTTCATTCTCATTTCATTCTCATTTCATTCTCATTTCATTCTCATTTCATTCTCATTTCATTCTCATTTCATAATCATTTCATTCTCATTTAATTCTCATTTAAGTCTCATATCATTCTCATTTAATTTTTATTCATTCTCATTTCATTCTCAGATCATTCTTATTTCATTCTCATGTCATTCTCATTTCATTCTCATTTCATTCTCTTTTCATTCTCATTACATTCTCATTTCGTTCTCATTTCATTCTCATTTCATTCTCATTTCATTCTACTTTCATTCTCATTTCATTTTCATTTTTCGAAATTCTTACGGCGGACTAATTGGTTTGCAATTTACTGATGCTGGTCACTAATCTATAATACTATCTTTAGTTTAGTTCCAAATTCACTAAAAATATTATGTAAATTCAGCAGAGGTCTGACATCTTTCAATCACAATATTCATGTTTAGCCTATTTTCCTCGAAGTCGTGTCAGCATTTTATCTATTCAAGAGCATAATGTTTATCATAATACACGTTATTAACTGCGAGAAGTTCTATATAACTGTTGAAGAAACTGAGGCGGCCTGTATACAGCTTATGAAGAACAGAGACTGTCCAGGTGAATATAATTTTGACAACAATAATTATAGAAAACGTATACTCAAAAACGGTTGACAGTGTTAAAAAAAGTTCAGACAAAACTTGTAGGGAATTTTATGCTCTACAAGTTTCATAATAGGTGCAAATCTTATTTAAGCAATAGAAAGCGAGATATTCGCAAAAAACCGATTTTCATGATCTTTGACCTTCAATTGTGACTTTTGAGACAACATTTAGAACGACATAACAAAGGTGTATACTAATTTACAGCTTATTATCTCTCATTCCGAGGTTTATCCCTTAATTTACCTAATATGATTGGGCTATAAGCCCTGCTGAAGTTACTTTGTTTTTTACAGAGAATCAAAAACATTTTTGCAAGAGCGTGCTACAAACAAATCGTTTGTTCAGTAAGATGAACGCGTGTGGCCTGTTCTACATAGACGCGGCGCTACCAATGTGTTTGATCACTGTTATCATTAACTATGTTTTTGTTCTTTTTCAATTTACTTTTATTTAGTCAATGTTCAAAAAGAATAAACAATAGAAGTGCTTTAAGATGAGTTTTAATCTGGAGGCACGTGAGTGCCCCCGGCAAGAAGAGCCAAGCGTAGCGCAAGGCACTACCTACCTTTTCTCGAAATGAAAAGGTAAGTGTGCTTGTGTTTGGAAAGCAATGTTGCATACCAAGTAACTTAACGTGTGACATACAACCTTTATAAAATCATTACGATTATCCGCAACAGCTTAGATATCGGTTACAAAAGTCGCAAATTATGATGCCAGAGAGAATTTTATTAAGAGTAAACAATGTAGAAAGGTAAGCTATGATAAAGACATGAACCCAATTATGTATACAATTGGTAATTTAAAACTTCTTAAAAACGAACAAATGTCAAATATATAAGATCCCTTAAGTATGTTGGTTCATATATCAAATAATAGAAATTTCAGAACCAAGTATAAAAATAAATTATAAAGAAAAACCTGTAATAGTTCACAAGAATCGTACGAGACCTTATGTTCAACCAGATACTGTGTTAAAGTTATATTGTACTACCTAATTAGTTCGGATAATCGACGCTCTACTTGTATGTAGAATTTGTGAAGTTAGGGTCAGTAGAGTTAGGCCGTATCAGAAGCGAATAGATTATAAATTAATTTAATTCTACATGAGATCTGATATCCTTTTCACAGGGCAAACCTTGTTCCGGCCACCGTAGGCGCGGGCATGCGGGCAGCGAGTAAAGGGGAACTCGCTGTCCGACCATGGACCATGCCCGGGTCGACGGCGCGTTTAGTTCCGCGTGCGCCTCAAGGAGTGTCAGCATCATGACGGGGCCCCCCTCTAGAGGGCCAAAGCCGTAACCCCGGAACATAAAGGGCTATTGAAGGACATTATTTTGAAGATTTTACCACGTAATAATAATCAATCAATCCTGTACCGGTTCTTCGTAGTCTGTACTTAGTAGTCCCGGTACTTTCGATACTTTCGGTACTTTATTATTTTCCTTCTTTTTTTCAATATAAAGTTACAAATCATATCCAATGAACTATTCTTTTACAATATTGTTAATATAAAACATATTATTTGAAAATAATGAGAATTTCATACAACAACAAAAACTAATCAGCTACACAACAACAACAACATAATGGTAGCCATACACCATCCTGCCTATCGAACGATCGATTTGACGCTTGCAATTGTTTCAAATTGGCAGTTCGTCCATATACACCATACACCATACGAATTATTCCCGTTGGATCCCACTTTTGGATCCCATTTTTTAGGTATTCCCGATGGATCCCATTTTAATTCCCGTTGAATCCCACTTTTTAACAACATGAGTACATATCAGTAGAAAAGTGTTACCGTTATTACCCGACTGCGCCAGGAGGGTTATGTTTTTCGAGTGTATGTATGTATGTATGTATGTATGTATGTTTCTGTGTGTTGCTCTGCAGCCTAAACGGCTTGATGGATTTTAACTTGAGAGGTGTCGTTAGATTCGTCTTAAAGGTGAGAGTGTCACTGGGTACATAAAACTGGCCAAGTGCGAGTCGAACTCGTGTGCAAAGGGTTCCGAACTAAAAATATTTTTTTTAAATCTCTCACATTCTATCAAGTGAGGTATCAAATTGAAGGATTTTAAAAATGGTTTACCAAAATATTTATAACTTATATGTTTCAATTTAATTTGGACTGATAAATGCTAACAAAAACTAAAAATAGTAAAATAAAATAAATATTTAAAAAAACAAAAAACCCGACTGCGTAAAAAATCTAAAAAGGAAGAAACAAGCCCAGTAGTTTAGAATTCACTCATTCACACTCACAGTCGGGGCCCCTTGGGAAGATTTTATTGGTATAATTTGAATGGGCCCCGACTGTGAGTGTGAATGAGTGAGGACGCCGTGAGGCCTATCCAGCCACTCCTCAAAGAGGAGTCTTACCGCCGCGATTGCGGCGTGCCCGAACCTCGGTTGCGACAGTCGCTCCCTCCATACTGCCCTGAGATCGCGCCGGAGCTCTTCCCGCCGCGCCTCGACTAGCGACTTACTTGTCGAGGCAGCGGGGATTCGCCCCGGCGCTGCGCCTCCACGCGCCACTCGCTAAAGGGCAGTCGCCTTCAGATCCAAGGGCAGCAGCACTTTTGCACATAGAAAATTAACCATATCCAGATTGAAGTGAAACAAGCTAGCTGTTGAGAACTGTTTATTTTACATACGGGGGTATATAACAAAATCGTATCAACGAGCAACCTTCATAAACCTAATTATAAATATACTACATCTTTCCTCTTTGAATGCAAAAATAAAATAAATGCTAAATACAAATAAGAGTAAAATCTAGGCATGACAACGTTGCTAGGTACTTATGAATGTGTAAGGTAACGAGGAATAAGAACAATGTAAATAGTACATACTATTCTCTAACTTTGTATACCAAATTAACTATGTGTAAACGACATAAAACCTTACAAGAGTTACAAGAATATAATATCACCAGGCATGATGAACTTTATTTAATTACTTACATTCCAATGCAAAGCTTAATGTAATATAATAAAATAACAAAATCAAAACTATTCTATTGTATACCTATATCTATACCCTTCCACAGATACTTGTTTTATATCCCATCACCAATACATAATATAAGAACAATATTTTACATAAACTTACACTATTAAACTAGAATAATTAATCTGTTTTGTAATCAGAGTGAACCTTTTTCCTACAAGTTACAAATTGCGATTCTGTAGGTCCCGGCAATAATAATAATAATATAATATTCCACAACTATCACACAACGCCATCTAGTCCCAAGCTAAGCAGAGCTTGTGTTATGGGTACTAGACAACTGATAAACATACATATATATTTCTAAATACATACATAATTATAGATAAATTACACCCAGACACAGAACAAATGATCGTGCTCATCACACAAACATTTGTCCTGGGTGGGAATCGAACCCACGACCTCCGGCATAGCAGTCAGGGTCACTAACCACTAGACCAACGGGCCAGTCAAATCAGGCAATACAAACGTATGCTTAGATTCGCAAGGTTTAGTTTTCTCTTTTTGTACATCTAAGGCCGTGTGCGGTTCGGGTTGGCTGCCCGGCGGCGGCGCCTGAGCTTTGCCGCTTGTACCTTCTGCGTGCCTACAAATGATGTGCCGCCGATTACGTCTATACCTACGGCCAACTGCATCTTCCAGTACATAGGACCGCGGCTCTGCGGACTTTTCGACCACTTTCATCTGTCGCCGTCTGTTACCGTCAGCCACAACCACTTGCTCGTGCTGACGTAACACTGGCAAGTCCTGCGAACGTGACTGTTTGTCATAATTTTGTTTTTGCTTTAACTGACGTTTAATCAACTTTTCATGAATGTTTTTGTTACATACCTCTTCGGCTAGTAATGATTGGTGTACTGGAAGCCGTGTATTTAAACGCCGTCCCATCTGTCAGTAGCTGTGCAGGCGAGGCTATGTCATCTCTGGGGGTTGATCGGAAGTTAAGTAAACCTAATTGATAGTCTTGGCCGGAATCTAAACACTTTTTAAGTAAGTTCTTCACTGTGCGCACAGCACGTTCACTTTTACCATTAGACTGAGCATACATTGGAGAAGAAGTAACATGTGAAATTTCCCAGTTTTGAAGAAATTTCAAGAAGTCTTTAGAACTAGGTAGGTATATGCTGGCCCATTATCCGATACTAATGTCCCAGGAATCCCGTGTCGACAAAACTGTTCCTTCATAGCTCGTATTACTGAGTTACTCCCAATTGAATTTAATTCATTTACTTCAATAAAATTTGAATAATAATCCACTAAAATGAGATAATACTTTTTTCTATACTCAAATTTATGTCAGAACCAACTTTAACCCAAGGCAAATCTGGAATCGAATGCGGTATCATCGGTTCCCGCGAGGGGCGCGGCGCGTGCAATGCACACGCGGTGCAGTCGCGCACACAGCGCTCCACATCGCGCGTCATGCCCGGCCAGAACATGACGTCACGCGCGCGCCGCTTGCAGCGCTCGATACCCAGGTGACCCTCGTGAACGCGCCGCAGCATATCACCGCGCATCTCCTCGGGGATAAACACCCTATTGTCCTTTAATATTAAACCATCTATGTATTGCAGGCTGCCCCTGATGCCGAGGCCAACCTTTAATTATGTAGTTTTTATCAATATTTGTGCCATAGAATCTTTATCTATAATTATTCTTTTTTATCAAATTTAGTTTTTCGTCACTGTTTTGTGAACTATTGAGCATGAAGCAAGTCTGTGCTTCCAAATCTTCATTAACCCGTTTCTCCATCATATCGGGGAGGGGGGCGCGCGACAACGTGTCCGCTATATACACCATGTACTTTCCAGGCGTATAGTTTATGGCTTGCATTATGAAGAAATTCCTATCTTTGAGGTTCTAACTTGCAATACATTGAACTGTGTTTTATAACAAAATGTTTATTTGTATTTTTGAATGTAAATGTTTTAAATCCTTATTATTCAATACGAATGTGAGTTTGTTTTTGTGCTTTTACGTTATACTGCTGGACCGATATTAAATAGCACAGAGTAAGTGGGGCCTGGAGACGATCGTAGGATAAGGAGCATAATTATTTTGTTATAACATTTAATGTAAAATGTAATGTAAAAATAAATAAAAGCTTTATGAATATTCTGTGTTCGATGATTTTATTAATTTTATTAATCATGACAATAATATCACTCAATGAATCAAGCAATGATTGAGGGCCATCATAATACGGTTGCTAAAAGATCTATGTAATCCTGTCATGCTTCCCGCACTCGGTGCACTTATTTGTGCACTTCCCGCACTCGGTTCACGCTGGCAGTTGTCGCGTACGGACGTGTGTTGCTGTTCTTACAGTGCGTTCCACTAACTTTACACAAATCGTCTTTGAATTTGTTATTGAACGAAAGTGCTATCAGTGGACTAATTGTTATTTGTTACTCACTGACCGTGTTTGACCGGTGCGCTTGCGCATTGGGAAGTCCTTGTGATCCGGTGGTTCGAGTCGGGTGCTTTGTTTTTAATTGCGAGCGGTGTCGGTCGCTCGCTCGCTGCGCCACGGAGACATTAGTTACTCGTCGTAAACAAAATCATAGCACGTTGAATCTAAGGAGGAGTGACGTCACTGTTTTACTTGGACTGGCTACAGATTCGAATTGCGTGCGCTCGCTGATAAGTATATAAAACTTTTATAAATTGTATCAGTGATGCAACGTACATCACCGAAGGCACAAATGGATAATCTGAGTAAATCTGAATCTGACTTAAATGCGGAAGCGCCGCAGGATAAGCAGGGCTTCGTGTGTATGAATAGATACAAACGTCTTCGAAGGGGAACTCCTACGTCATCAGGAGATGAGGATGGGGTGTTGGAGAACAAGTATAAAGTTGAATTTGAGCTTTTTAAGGACGACATTAAGAAAATTCTTGATTCTTGGAAAACCGATACAGACAACAATCAAACTCAAATCATAACAAACCAGAATGCAATGATGTCTAAACTGATAACTGATATGGCTGACTTGAAACTTCAAAACTCAAATATACAGCGATGCAACGAAGAAATTGAAAAATCAATGCGATTTATTAGTAAGCAATATGAAGACTTAAAAAGTGAAGTTAGTGGCCTACAGAAAAGCCGCCAGGAACAAAAACTTTACATAGAAAGTCTTGAGAGAAAAGTTCAGGACATGCAGCTGCAATCGCGGTCTTCTACGTTGGAAGTCAGAAATATTCCACTGAAGGAAGGAGAAACCACAGAATATTTGTCACAAATAGTGAGTGACATCGGGAAAAAAACCGGCGTAACTATTTCAACTTGTGAATTACGGGATGTGTACCGTCTCCCGGGGAAAACTAGTTCCACGCGTCCCATTGTTGTGGACTTTATAACAGTCAAATCTAAACAGAACTTCCTATCTAAAGTTCGTGAATATAATAAGAACAAGAAGAGTAAAGAGGAAAAGCTTAACACAGAAATGGCTGGAATCCCTGGACAACGCCAGCCAGTTTATATTGCGGACTACCTCCCACCAAGCTCGAAAAAGTTGTTCTTCTTGTCTCGCGAGTTTGCAAAAAAGAACGGCTACAAATATTGTTGGTCTAAAAATGGAAACATCTTTTTACGTAAGGAAGAGGGTGACAATCAAATTATCATAAGATCTGAGAAATGTTTAACTGAGTTACAAAATAACATATGACTCATAATTAATGTTGTTTTTGTCCTATTACTATATCTGCTTTTCTTGTTGGATTTATATTCATTATTGTGGTTCATTGTTAATGTGTTCCTAGACAATATCTTGAAGCTAATCTATGTTTATTATTCTACAGTTAGCGATGGAAACACACATATAAATTCCATATATTATCAAATACCTGTTACCACTGTATGCGATTACAATCTTTTCTACTTATGTTTGTTCCGTAACACTATTGAAGTTATATACTTTTTTAATTTTACACATACATTTGTAAACATATGCCTTCGTACATATATACCTAATACACGTATAAATAACACACTACCACTCATACACTTACATACACTTACTCGTAAATTCTCAAGCACACGACCACGAAAATACTCGTATATATTTATTACTGATAAACTTAAATGGATATCATCATTGCACTTCATTGAAAACAAAATAAAACAAATTGGTATTAGTCACATACTTACACGATCAGGCATCTATTATGTAAAATTTTGCAAACACATCTGTTATAAATGGATGATATAAATGAATTAAGTGAAGAATTGGACTCGATACCTGGGGCTAACTCGCATATGTGTTTACCAGAAGACTGTAGTTTGCATTTAATTAATCCGGATAAGTCACTAAATATTCTACATTTAAATATTAGAAGTGTCAATAAACACTTTGATGATCTATCTGTACTTTTGGCTTCTATTAAAACAAACTGCGACATAATTATTTTAACAGAATGTTGGCTAAGCAAAGTAGGTAAAATTCCAACCCTAGCAGGCTATACCTCATTTTATACTAAGCATACAAAAAACCAAAATGATGGCATTATAATATATAGTAAATTAGATTTGAAGTGCAAGGTGTCTGAACCGGAGTTTGTGGGTGCAAATTGCCTTCTTTGTTGTTTAGACCAAAAATTAGCGCTAGTAGCCATTTATCGCTCACCATCTCACCGGGGCCTAGATAAACTAGAAGAATTTCTGAATAGCTTGAACACTTTATACACCCAAATTACTAGTTATCACAGCATGGCATTAATTGGAGATATCAATATAGATATCAAAACTGACACTACAGACGAGAAAAGTAATGATTATCTTATTCTAAATGCTATGCATGGTCTTATACCTACCCACTTATTCCCCACTAGAATTAATAACTGCTTGGACCATATCCTTTTAAAATCGAAGCTACCTTCTACTTCTTTAATATTAGAAACCGATATTACAGATCATGCACCTATTATCTTATCCCTGCAAAATTTAAGCTCAAACCTAAAAGGGAAAAAAAATATTACACATATAGAACAACAAGCGATTAAAGCTGACCTGGAAAATACAAACTTTGACGAAATATTACAATCAGATAATGCTAATTATGCAACAAATAAATTTATTTCAATAATTACGTCAATCATAAATAAGCATACATATATAAGAAAAGTATCTAGGAGAAAAATAACAAATAAACCCTGGATTACTCCAGGGCTCTTACGCTGCATTGCTAATAGAAATAAACTGCACAAAAAATCTTTCAATGCCCCGGATAACATAATACTTAAATTAACATATACGCGCTATAGAAACTTCTGCCATTCCCTTCTTCGTAAGCTAAAAAGAGAATACGAAAAAGGAGAAATTGCAAAAGCGGGAAATAACCCTAAAGCCCTATGGAATGTGATTAAAGATATTACCAATACCAAAAAGAACCGTTCCCAACCTCTTGAACTTTTAAATATTTGTAACGACCCCACTTTATCTGTTAATCATGTGTGCTCATATTTCACAGATATTGGCAAGAAACTTGCAGACAAAATTACCTTGTCGAATCAAAATACGCCCTCAAATAAAGGTTTAATTGAATCAGTCCCTCTTGTTAATTCTTTTGTCCTCTTGGAGACAGATGCCACTGAGGTGGAATCAATAATACAACAACTTCGTGGCAACTGTGCTACAGGCTGGGACAATATATCATCAAGTTTAATAAAACAATGTCGAAATTCAATAATTCCGTCTATAACGCACATTTTTAACCTGGCTATACAAACCGGAGTATTCCCCAGTGCTTTTAAGAAAGCTTTAGTATTCCCAGTTTACAAGGGAGGAGACAGAGGTTGTGTAAAAAAACTACAGGCCAATATCAGTGCTATCAGCACTATCTAAAGTATTAGAAAAAATATTAAACACAAGACTTACTCAATATTTAAACAAGTATAAACTAATTGCCAGTAACCAATATGGCTTTCGAAATGGAGTTTCCACTGAAGATGCGGTGCTAGATCTAACACAACACATTATAAATAAACTTGATAATAAAAACAAATGTCTAGGAATTTTCCTAGATATGGCAAAAGCCTTTGACACAGTCTCTGTTTCCAACCTTTTAACCAAACTTGAGACCATTGGCATCAGGGGTACGCCTCTTCAATTGTTCAAAGATTATTTAAGCAACAGAACTCAGCAAGTTAAAATTGATTTAACCCTAAGTGAGGAGAAACTAGTGTCATACGGAGTGCCCCAAGGCAGCGTTTTAGGTCCTACGTTTTTCAAAATATACATTAATGACCTCTGCACAATGTCTTTACCTAACGCTAAAATATGTACCTACGCTGATGACACAGCTGTTGTGATTAACGCTCCTACCTGGAACGAGGTTAAAATAAAAGCGGAAAGTTGTTTTAGAAAAGTTATACACTGGCTCAACTCCAACCTTCTCACTCTTAACTTGGATAAAACAAACTGTGTTACATTTGCCATCACTAAGCACACTAAACCACCTAAAACTTTTACTATTATTGCCCATACTTGTTTAGACGGAACTCAAAATTGTAAATGTCAAATAATCCCTCGATCTACTACTGTTAGGTACCTTGGTGTGGAAATTGATGACCAATTGCGATGGGATAAACATCTAAACAAACTAAAATCAAGGCTTAGGAGTATGATTTATATGTTCAAAATACTTAGAGAATCTGCACCAATTGAGCTTCTTCTTAAAATATACGTTGCCTTGTGTCAATCTGTTACTCAGTATTGCATCACAGTTTGGGGGGGCGCGGCAAAAACACGGTTCCTTGCCTTAGAACGAGCACAGAGAGCTGTTCTTAAAGTGATAACCCGAAAGCCTTTTCGATATTCTACTACTCAGCTATATTCCGACTGCAAAGTGCTTAGAGTCCGACAGCTTTTTGTGCTCGAATCCATCTTGAGGAAGCATCGATCGATTCCCCCTCCGGATCCTGATGCTCCCAGACGTCAACAGAAACCAGTTTGCCATACTCCTTCACATAATACATCATTTGCGAGAAGACAGTATTACATAATAAGTAGCATACTCTATAACAAAATTAATAAAAAACTAAATATAATAAATTGTAGTAAACGTGATGCTAAAATTTCAGTTAAAACATGGTTGTTACAATTAGACTACCTAAATACCGAAAATCTTTTATCTTAACACACAAACACTAATTAAACACATACACACACGCTCATACACTGAGTGTATGCACAGCCACCTACATGCACAGCCACACACAGACACATACATACACACAAACACACACTTTTCTTCTTTATTTTTATTTTTATTTCTTCTTTTGTTTTTACTCACTATTTATTTTCAGTGTTCAAATACAGCAGCACACAATGTCCATTTTCACTTAGCTATATTTTAAGATATAAATTAAAGAAATTGTCAGCTGAATGCTATCTTCTGAGATACAGGCCTCGCCTAGTTCAGAAGATACAGTCAATATCCAATGTTAACCTTTCTTTACCACCACAAACGCATTGTAACTGTATTATTCCTATAGTATACTGTTTAATATTAAGTCACTTAATTTTATTGTAACTTTTATTGCTATGAATGGTGAGAAATAAACTATTTTATTTATTTATTTATTTTTTGTCAGCATGGCAGCATAAATAGAAAGGTAACATATTATTATTGTAATAAATATTGGAGCACACATTCATTTTCTAACAAAATATATCAACAAAATCACTTAAATTATAATTTTATCGCTAAAACCCCTTCTACACGATCAACCCGACCGCCTGACAGAGGTGAACATGGTCGTGTCAACAGTACCCCACCGTCTGGAACGCTGTCGGCTGACGGTCGGGTCCCACCGCGGACGCAGCCTGTCGGGACGGCTGCGCTCCCGACTGACTCCGCCCATTTTGGTCGCACACCGGACCAAGGTCACCTCTGTCAGGCGGTCAGGTCTGACCGTGTAGAAGGGGTTTAAAATAAAATACGACGAATGTTTTCTCACTGTCAAAGAGGACAGCGTCCTCCCTCCGCCCCAACCGCAGTGCTAGGCGCCCGCGGCGTCGGACGTCGGCAGGCGATCTCCGGCCACCGTAGGCGCGGGCATGCGGGCAGCGAGTGAAGGGCAACTCGCTGCCCGACCATGGACCATGCCCGGGTCGACGGCGCGTTGTGTCCCACGCGCGCCTCAAAGAGCGTCAGCATAATGACGGGGCCCCCTCTCAGAGGGCCAAAGCCTGCCGGGGTCGCGGGATTATTTCCTTACCGTGACCCCGGAACATAACAGGCTACTGAAGGATACCGTGGATTTTAGTCAGTAGAAGTCTGACAGTCCCTCCCGCCCTGCCCGGGGTGGGAGAACACGTTTGATGATTTTACCACGCTAAAAAAAAAAAAACTGTGCATATCATACAAATTACAGGTAAGTATTTACAAAAGTAGATCTTATAAACAGGGTTAAGTAATGAGCCAGAAAATGGATTTGAACAAAAAATACTGTAAAGTATTACTTCCAAGTTTTAGATATTTAATTGGCAAAGAATCGATAAATTCACAGAAACTCGAATTGCAATAGTACAATAACGTAGCTGGCAAGAAGTCCTATGAAACTCATTGGTAACGTAACGTCTACGTCGAACAGGCCAGACGCAGTGATCTTACTGAACGAACGGTTTGCCTGCAGTACTTTCTTGCAGAGGCGTGCTTGATAGTCTGCAAGAAAAACTTAAATAAAGTTGTCGAACTCCTACTAATGCCGAAAGTATTTATCATTCTGTATCAGCAACAAAGTTAGTTTTAAGGGTCAATTCACACGTACCACAACCACACCACAACGACGCCGCCATGTGGTTGGGCGTATATTTTGTATTGAAAATTAATATTATAATTTACAAGTACAACATTTTGCCGTTGTTATCGACCACCTGTCTAATTATGACCATAACGCAAGCACAACGCGGCGCACCGCGGCCACATCGACCACCGCGACAACAATCTTTCCTCCATGACTACGTTCAGTCAAGCCGTGTTTCCTCTACGAAAGCCAGAGTGTATAACTGCACATACCACGTGGTTACCAGATCGCAACGACAGCGACAACGCAACCACATCGACATTTTGTTGGTATCTCAACGCAACTGCAAAAAGTCGCTGCGACACTACTTACACGTAACCACAGCTTGACAACATTTTGTCGCTGCGACGTTGTGTGGTTGTGGTACGTGTGAATACACGCTAACTGTCCGCACCGGAGCGAAAAGCACCGCGTCGCGACGATTTTGGGTGACCCGCAGTCCTCAGTGAACGTGTTAATAATAAAACTAGGTACATTTATTAGCTAAATAACCACATATCTTTGTACTTACTGGGGCAGTTCCTGTTCTTCATAAGCTGTATACTCGCTGTTTCAGCTTCCTCAATGGCCAAATAGAACCTTTCGCATTGAAAACAGTGACAAATGAGCAGTATCAAATCCTTAATTATCCATAGAAATGTTACAAATTCAATAAAATAAGTCTTGAAACCCTTATTCCAGTAAACCTGAAAAATTTGAGAACATTAGAATAAGTTGTTAAAATCTATGGTAGGTACCTAACTGATAAGCGATGCAGATGAAATAGCAAAACGTCCCTGAAAGCATGCTAAAAACACTACAAAAAAAAATGGACATTAAGCGCTATCGCATACTTTATGATATTTCTGTCTGAAAAATTCTGATACTCGCCGAATCCACCCCGCATTCTGTATGAATATAAATAATATATAATATAATAGTATGCATCTAGCGCCTAAAATCAATAAATGTGTCAGAATTTTTCTATCAGTGTGCGCTATCGCATACCAATTTAATGTTGCATACATTAAATTGGTATGAGATAGCGCACACTCAGCGATTTTCTTCCGGTGAGCAACAGAATTTTTCAGATAAAAGTTTATTTGTCAGAAGACGCAGCTAGCATCCGACGGATGTTGCGGATTGTACTTTAGCGTGGCGGCGTTTGTTCCGCAGTGGACGTCTGAATTATCATTATGATGATCATAATTTCCCTTGCACTGATACAAAATATTTGCAGAACAAAACGCAATGCAAAAACATCTATAGGTACATTTAAAAAAGTTCGTTTGCAGAGTATGTAGCATCGAGTGGCAAATAATGATAAAATATTTGAATGTTAGGTACTGCTGTTTTTGCTGACTCGTGTTCCATTTGTAACCGCATCTCCAAAAAACATAAATTGCGCATAAAAACATAGACGGTGGTAAATAAAATCTGCAAAAAAAAATTTACTTAAAATTAGGTCTGTAGTCAGATGATCTTTAAAAATTTTGGATTGTTTTAGGACGTAAAGTGGAAAATATACAAACGCCTGTTAAATGTTACAAGAATTCACATCCTTTCTAGACACGCGAGAGCGTGGCCAGCCAAGCATAACACGTTCACAGAAACTCACCAACGCCTGAAATATAGTTTTGTATAATTTGTAAACTTCCAGAATATTTTTGTAAACTTCAAAAAGTTTGTAACAGTAAGCTTCACTGTTAATCTGTTCAAATTCTTGTTCATCTTTTAGCTTCAGTATTTTGTTGATCCATTCATTAACATACATTGTTAATAATGTCAAAACACGAATGGCATAAAGAAGATTTGCGTCAAATGTAATAAACAAGAGATTTCTAAATAATATAAAGATCTCAGCACTAAATTGTCTATAATATGATATGAAGATAAATATATTAAGCACAAAAGTGCTAATCACTGACATCCAGTTCCAAATAACAAAACTTCTGACACTTTTACTGAAATCGAGATTTTTATGTAAAATTTGGAAAATAATAATGAGTTGCATATTGTTTTCACTGTGAATGATGTTCAGTACAAACACCATTGCCAAACCAAAAATGTAGTAAATATACACGAAATTAAGACTGATCAGGATAAGAAGATCACTATAGATGATATAATCGATATATAAGGTATAAATATGTGGCGTCAACATTCTTGACCCACAAATATTAACCTGCATTTCATAGTTACAGCGCAAGTTCTGCTTACCCCTTTTCTTCATGGTCGGCGCGAAGGCGCGCGCCTCTTGATAATGCGCGAGCGCCGCCCGGTCGCGGAAACCTGTTGGCTTACCTCACCCCGGACTCCGCGCGCCGCACCGCCTTCCGCCGCCCGCTGCAGCCGCAGACGACGCGGACCACCGGCCAGTCAACTAGACGCCTTCATCGCGAACCCACGCCACTCTGGCTCACTATCGCGTTATTGCTATAGCCTATCGTAAACCTATTTTTCATTCTCGCTATCACCTAGATCTTTGATTTATATTCTTCCTTACTCTAAATCTTTTCTATTCTCGCTATACTTCATCTCTTCTTCATCTTCACACCTGTAAACTTTTGCTTGCGCTTACAATCAATAATACAAACGTTATAATATAAACATTGCCGAGTATCATTCCGCACGCCCGCAACCTTCCAAAAGTGGTGACCCCGACGTGATCCGCCGCGTAGCGCGACCGCGTGACGTCATAGAAGCTTCCGGAACGTCCGCGACGGAAACGTTAACGTCGAAAAAAATAATATTCTGCAAGTCATTGCGAGATGGCGGATGAATTGACTGAAGCGCTGGTTGCTGCACTGGGATCAACAGAGATAGCAAAGGTTAGAGTACGCGTTCCTCCTTTTTGGCAAGAGAAACCAAATGTATGGTTTACTCAAATTGAAGCCCAGTTTGCCCTGTCCAATATAACGTCCGATGCGACTAAGTATTATACCGTAGTGAGTAACTTGGAGCCCGCCATCGCGGCCCAGCTAGAAGATGTTTTAGAGAAGCCACCGGCGTCCAATAGGTATGAGAAGCTTAAAGCCGAGCTAATTAGGCGTTTGTCAGTTTCCCAGGAAAAGAAGGTGCGACAACTCCTTATCCACGAGGAGCTTGGGGACCGTAAGCCGTCCGCATTTCTTCGCCACCTGCAGAGCTTGGCAGGCCCTGGGGTACCAGAGGATTTCGTGCGCACCATCTGGACCAGCCGTCTGCCCACCAGTCTGCAGGCAATCATAGCGTCCCAGGTTGCCACGTCACTAGAAGCTGTTGCGGAGCTGGCTGACCGGGTATTGGAGATAGCACCGGTGAACCCGGTGGCCCAGGTCGCGAGTACTTCGTCCTCTGATGGGAGCTTACTTGAGGTAATGCGTACTGAAATAGCCAGTCTCACGCGGAAATTTGATGAGTTGACCGCTACGGTAGAACGTCGATCTCGGACAGGTAGGCCAGATAGGAGCCGTAACAGGCGATTTTCCCGTTCAAGGAGTAATTCACGAGGCCGCACTCACAAAATGGCGGACAACCGTGATATATGTTGGTACCATGCCACATTCGGAAGTAGAGCGCATCACTGCATCAAGCCTTGCGACTTCGTTTCGGAAAACGCCAACGCCAGTCGCTAATGACGGCGAGCGATTGCTGCAGTATTTCCAGCCGTTTATTCATCACCGATCTGCAATCTAGAAAACATTTTCTTGTTGATACGGGTTCCGATCTTTGCGTCTACCCTCGCCATTATTTAAATGAAAAGCGGACACGTGTAAATTATGACCTTAGCGCCGCTAATAATTCTGTTATATCTACATACGGATATATAAATTTGCAGCTGAATTTAGGACTACGGAGGGAGTTTAGTTGGAAGTTTGTCGTCGCGGATGTCTCAAAACCAATAATTGGGTATGATTTTCTCTCCCATTATAATCTTTTAGTGGATTGCTGCAATAATCGGTTGATTGATGGTTTGACCAACCTCTTTGTTAGCGGAGCTGTCGCGAAGACCGAGTTACCCAGCATCAAAGCTGTTACCGGTACTTCTCGGTACCACGAGCTGTTGCGAGAGTTTCCAGACATCTCACGTCCATCTGGTGCACCAAGGGAGGTACGTCATTCTACCGTCCATTTTATTAATACCACCCCCGGCCCACCCGTATTCTGCAGGCCACGACGTTTAGCACCAGATCGTTTGAAGATTGCCAAGGTTGAATTTCAAACTATGGTAAAGGAGGGAACAGCTCGTTGCTCCAGCGGACCTTGGGCATCACCTTTACATCTGGTGCCGAAGCATGACGACACGTGGAGACCCTGTGGCGATTACCGAGCGCTGAATGCAAGGACAGTGCCGGACAGGTACCCGGTTCGTCATATTGAAGATTTTTCACAACACTTACATGGAAGCACCATTTTTTCTGTCATAGACTTGGTCAAAGCTTACCAGCAAATACCAGTACATCCGGCGGATATTGAGAAGACAGCCATCACGACACCGTTTGGTTTGTTTGAATTTCCCTTTATGTCGTTTGGACTGAGAAACGCTGCACAAACGTTCCAGCGTTTCATCGATGGTTTGGTACGCGATCTGGATTTTTGTTTCCCGTACATTGATGATCTTCTGGTAGCTTCTAGAAATACGCAGGAGCACGAAGAACATCTACGCAAACTGTTTTCTCGCCTTCAAGAATATGGCGTGGTCATCAACGTGGCTAAGTGCAAGTTCGGCCAACCCGAGGTAACTTTTCTTGGTTACACTGTTTCAGCTGGAGGAGTACGACCATTAGAGGAAAAAATAAAGGCCATACAAAATTTCCCACCGCCTCAAACGATCAAATGCTTGAGAAGATTCTTAGGGATGCTCAATTTTTATAGGCGGTTCTTGAAGGGCGCTGCTGAACTACAGGCCCCACTTAATGATTTATTGGCAGGACCAGGTATGAAAGGATCAAAACCAGTGAAGTGGACTCCACAGTTACTGGAACTTTTTGAGCGCTGCAAGCGTAGTCTTTCAAAGGCAGCCCTGCTGGTTCACCCAGTTACGAATGCGCAACTGGCTCTGGTAGTAGATGCATCCAATGTTTCTTTAGGAGCCGTTTTACAGCAGAAAGTAAATGACGTCTGGCAGCCTTTGGCTTTCTACTCGAAGAAGATGAGCCCCACACAGCAAAAATACAGCGCTTATGATCGCGAACTCCTTGCAATTTATGAGGCCATCAAACACTTTCGTCACATGATAGAAGCACGAAACTTCACTGTTTATACCGATCATAAGCCGCTGATAAGTGCTTTCAAAAAGAAAGATCAACAAGGTTCACCGCGACAAATTAATCAACTGTATTTTATTTCGCAGTTTACCACGGACATACAGCACGTTTCGGGGCAGGACAACCAGGTGGCAGATGCTTTGTCTCGAATCGAGGCAGTTACCGCGCCAGTGGACATCATTGAGCTCGCCCTTGCGCAGCGTGATGATCCAGAGCTGCTAGAACTTCTAAAGGGTAACCACTCGCTGCAGCTGGAGTTAGAGCAAGTACCAAATTCAAAAGTACAGATTTATTGTGATGTTTCTTTGTCCAAACACAGACCTTTTGTAGCAGCTACCCATAGACGCCGCGTGTTCGAAACGTTGCACAGTTTAAGCCATCCCGGGGCGAGGGCATCCATCAAGATGGTCAGTGAGCGTTATATTTGGCCTTCCCTTAGGAAAGATGTTCGGGCTTGGGTTAGAGAGTGTATTCCATGTCAGAAGTCAAAGGTGACAAGGCATACTACATCACCTCTTGGTAAATTTGATATACCAGATGTTCGTTTCGCAGAGGTCAACATGGACTTAATTGGCCCACTTCCAGTATCATCCAATTTTAAATACTGTCTTACCATAACCGACAGGTTTACCAGATGGCCTGAGGTGATCCCGCTTCCTGACATGACAGCAGAGACTGTGGCGAAGGCATTCGTGTCGGAGTGGATCGCTCGGTACGGTTGCCCAAAGAAGGTTATCACGGACCAAGGTAGACAATTTCAATCGCACTTATTCCAACATCTAGCAGAGACGTATGGCATCAAATTAGCGAGGACGACAGCGTATCACCCAGCCTGCAATGGCATGATTGAACGTCTACATCGCACGCTCAAAGCGGCTATAATGACTCATGGTACAAAGGATTGGGTAAGCTCTCTTCCCATAGTTCTCCTAGGACTACGCACAGCATACAAAGAGGACCTGCAGTGCTCATCAGCTGAATTGGTGTTTGGAGAGCAGTTACGTGTCCCTGGCGAGTTTTTCGCCATAACCAATAACAAGGTAGATTACCCAGATTTTGTCAGTCAATTACGACAGAGAATGTCCGAACTACGACCGCGACCAGCATCCGACCATTCGCAGCATAAAGTGTTTGAGCACAAAGATTTACGTACCGCCACGCACGTGTTTTTACGTCAAGATTTGCTGCGAGGATCGTTAGAACCACCTTACAGTGGCCCTCACAAGGTCGTTTCAAGAGGTCCAAAGACAATTGATATTTTGCTCAACAATAAAACTGTCAAAGTGTCAATTGACAGAGTTAAGCCAGCTTATACCTGGCGTGAGGATGTGGAGGCACAAAGTCACGATACGCAGGGGACGCAACCAATACAGACTACCCGTTCAGGGCGTAAAGTCAGGTTTCCTGATAGATTTGTGCCTTAATATGACCCTTTTATTCGTAAGGGGGTACTGTGGCGTCAACATTCTTGACCCACAAATATTAACCTGCATTTCATAGTTACAGCGCAAGTTCTGCTTACCCCTTTTCTTCATGGTCGGCGCGAAGGCGCGCGCCTCTTGATAATGCGCGAGCGCCGCCCGGTCGCGGAAACCTGTTGGCTTACCTCACCCCGGACTCCGCGCGCCGCACCGCCTTCCGCCGCCCGCTGCAGCCGCAGACGACGCGGACCACCGGCCAGTCAACTAGACGCCTTCATCGCGAACCCACGCCACTCTGGCTCACTATCGCGTTATTGCTATAGCCTATCGTAAACCTATTTTTCATTCTCGCTATCACCTAGATCTTTGATTTATATTCTTCCTTACTCTAAATCTTTTCTATTCTCGCTATACTTCATCTCTTCTTCATCTTCACACCTGTAAACTTTTGCTTGCGCTTACAATCAATAATACAAACGTTATAATATAAACATTGCCGAGTATCATTCCGCACGCCCGCAACCTTCCAAAAATATTTACAACTACAACAAAGCACACACTCAAGAAACTCAAAATATAACGATTTTTTCCATTGGATGTAATATAATTATCTTGTATCGTATATTTTGAAGAGAACGTTAGAAGTAGTAGACAGTTTAGAGGATAAAATATTCTTTGAAATTCTTTATCCAGACGCTTAACAAGTAAGTCTAGGGGATACAAAGGCAACATGGTTTATTTGAATTTTTTAAATAGTTGGAATATTAAAATACATGCCGGCAACTTCTACGGCTTGTTGTCAACTTATTGACCAAATAACAAATTAAGTAATCACCTAAATGCTATGAAATGTTATTGCTATTAATAAGTACACGTCATGTAAATTAAAGTAGACGTTCTAACTGTTATCACTTATTTATTTCCGGTCGATATTTTAGTCCAAACAACGATGATTATTTTACCCAAAAAAATCTCAAGTTATGAAAATTACGTGATGCATTGAGTCAAGATTTCATAATAAAAACTAAATATTTTTGTAACAAGTTATTTAAAACATCTTTGTTTTTAAGATATTCTGATAGGTTTTATCACTAAATATCCAAAGTCTCAACAAATTAAAGCTCATTCCTTGCCTACGTTCAAAGAGTGACTCTTTATAATGTTGCGGTAATAGTGCGCAGACGCACGTGGGGTGCGCTTACGACCAGGATCTTTGAAGTCCACCTCGTACAGACCGAATTTGACACTGGAAAATAGACGAGAAGTGTTACATAGATCAAGGAAGATGTGATGGACATTCTTCTTCACGTCATCATCATTAACTGTCCTATTCCACCCGCTGCTAAAATTAGGCCTGCGCCCTTCTGTGCCATGCTTCCCTAGTGGCCTAAAATGACGTCTTAAAACCCGAGTAGTTCCAGTGAGGGAACGAGATGACGCAAGATGACTTGTATAGCTCTGTCTCTTTCCCATCGTCAGCCCGTCATGGTAGGCCACCTGAGGCCTTACCACGAGCTCTTAACGCGATCCAGTTTTAGCTGTGGGAAACAAACAGAGCTATACAAAAATCGTCTAGCGTCATCTCTTTCCCACAGCCTAAACTGGTTCGCGTTATGAGTTCATGCCACCTGATCTGCGCAAGTCTAACCAAGACTTATCCGAAATCTAAAGCAGTATAAAGCATTTTTTTTTTCATCCACTGACTCCCAATTTTGCAGCGAGGAATTTATGGGTAAAAGGACTGGTAAACTCACAGAAATACAATATAGCACAAAGTTATAGAAGGACATAATTACGTATATCCATCCATCCATTCGAAGTTATCGATGAGCGTCCACGCGGCGTATGCTGTCACATTGACGCCATCTTCTTTGATCGCCAGCAGGATCTGAAAGAATCATTACATGGTCGGCTCAGTAGTACTGTAGTTAGGATAACTCAAGGAATTACGATAAGTACAATTCAAATTCACCTGTTCCAAATAATCTCTGTAATACTGAACCCTGTCCTGGTCATCGAGTCCTCCGAACGTGCTGAGTCCGCTCTCCATGATCATAAACTCCTGGTCACCATATTTCTCCTTCAACCAGACCATCGTATCGCGAATTCCTTTGGGGTATACCTGTGAGGAGACAACACTTATTGATCTGATTATTAGAAAAGCAGAAGCCGATGAGTATTATGTTCCTATCTTTCTATGTTTTGGTCCTATATGAGACTATAAAAGGATGCATAATGTGCAGTGACAATTTAAGAAAACGTCGTGGCGTTGGTTTTCAGATAGGGCCCAAAGTGGTTTTACAAGCCTGTGTTTCTGTAGGTTGTTAAATGTCACCCTATTTGCAAAAAAAATCAGAACCCATAGGCCCACTTAGGCTTGGGCTGCTCCATAACAAACCCAGAATAATCAGTGGAAAACGTGAAATCAATGGTCGATAAATAAAAATGCTTACGTAGAACCATGAAGAAGCAGCATGGGGCCAGTCGGCTGGCTTCTCTATTTTGCCGTTGAGGTCCACAACGTCACCTAGAGGCCAGGAGGAGAACTGTTCTCCCTCCTTCCCCTCCCGGATCAATCTACTCGTGTAATGGTTCAATGCGAAGTAGTCGTAGGTTCCTGCGAATAGGTTTCATTATAATTTGAATTCATCAATTCAAGTAATTTTGTGTAAAATCTCTGGTGAGGCGTGTAAATAGCCTGCACCTTTGTGAAGGTTGTGAGAAAATTTAAATTATGAACCTAAGTAAAAGATGTAATGGCGGACCTAAAAAATATACAAAATTTCCCTATTGATGAATCCCCGAGAAACCAATACCAAAAAATTATTAGAAGCAAACCATGCCCACGTACCTTGACAATCCAGAGATCCCACTCAGACCCAGGGAGATGGGAAGATACCTCGTTCATGCGCGCGTGATGGCTTGGTATGAGCTGCCGGCCGGCGAGCAAAATCTTCTTGAATCCACCAGTGGAATGGTTAAAACTCCAAAAATCAACACTGCACTATAAGTTCTCAATGAAGCACAGATTCTGATGCAGGTCCATTTATTTTATGAATATCATCAAGGTTTCACCAAAAAGGAATTTTTGAAAGGCGGAGCAAAGAACACACAGTGTCTTTTTTCAATGGCAACGGGAAGAGAGCACGCCTCGCTAATGCCATCTATTGGTCAAGTTGCGAGAACACTCAAGAAAGTTTCGATACAAATGGGCGCTGCGGAAACAAAATATTGGTGCGAGGATTCATCAACAGACAAACTAAAATATGTAATCTGAACTACTAACAAATTATATTATATGGAAAAATCCTAAAATATTATTATTTATTTTATTTATACTTATTGAAAAGGCATTGACGCTTCACCAATCTCTTTTACATAACACCAATTAATCATTACAAGCTAAAGTTCGTGTAGATGGATGGAAGGATTCATGTTCATGTTCTCTTCTCTTTATGCAAAATCTACTGTACGGACTTGGTTATTTGGTGGACAGATAGTTTATAAGCTTTTTATCCCAGTACTACGTTCTCGTGGGATAATTTTCGAATAACAACTAGAAGAAGCCATTGTTTTTTTGTACCCTACCACAGAAGGTTGACTAGTATAGAATGCCTTGTGGCATTGATTTGTACATGAAGTATAAATAAATAAGAAGCCCTGGAAACTATTGTTAGTGTTTATTCTGTCCTATACTATTAAACGAGAAATATTAGTATGCATGTATGATTTCCGGTTTTCGAAAACGGCTCTAACGATTTTGATGATGGCGAAAAATCAATCCAGCTAGGTCACATGTCTGTCTGTTCGTTTTTTCCATATTTTCACGCATTAAGTATTACACGAACTTTTTTTAAAGTTATTTTTCCGTGCTGTGTATTTAAATGCTCACCTCTAATCGTCTCAATCTCCTCCTGAGTCAAAGCCGGGAAGGTAGACCTGGGATATCCTCTCTTCAAGCTTAGCTCGTTCATGTGTTTCTCTATGGAAGGTGGCCATCCTCCTTCCTGGGAGTAGATGGGGTGAGCGTATCTGCCCATCTGGAAAAACAATAGATAAGTTAAGTTGTTGGATAATCTGTATAAAGGTTGATATTAACATGATAAAAATAAATCTCGTTGACGGGGCACATCCAGCGGACTGGATGAAACTAACCCAACTTACAAGATATTTGACCTTTTGCATGGATTAGCACACTCCTACGTATCTTCAAAGGTTTTGAACTTTTAAGCAATATCCTCAATAAGGCAAATGACGGAAAATGATACCCTTGAAATTAAATAGGAAACAATTTTGCATTAAACTTTACAGTTAAAAAAATTAAGACAGTAACTTACGCAGTTCTCTCTAGCCAACTCCGCAAGCACCTCATTTTCTTTCGTCTTGGGATAGAACCACAGAAATTGATTCGCTAATGATACTCTTCCTGTAAAATAATTACAAGTTATCTAAATATCATGCAGTAAATTAAAGAATAAAAAGAAGGAAAGAAAAAGTCTGGTACACACAACATAAACAAAAAATAAAAAACATGATAAAAGGTCCAGTTCAGCAAAATTGTCGGGCAACTAGTGCTCGGCACTGGTTTTCAAATGGACCTGGACGATGACGTGCTGGACACGAAGCAAGCATTATCAATACTTCCAGGAAAAATCCAGAAGCAAGTCTCGAAAAATATTTCATTATTTACTGAACTGTGAATACTGCGGTGTGTTTTATAATACTTATGTTACGACAGGATAAGCCCTCTAGTTGAGGAAGCATTCTGAACTTACCATGATACTTGGGCTTAAACTCCTTATCATACAATCTCCAAGCCTTAGCATGGGCCAGTAACACATATTTATTGCACAAGTAAGCTCCAACCTCAGGGCTGAACACGTCTGGTGCAAGAACTCCTAGGTTGTTGTACACCGCGTCGCAGGTGACGAGGGGTTCGTTGAGGGTCAACCACAGCTTCACGCGGTCACCGTAGAGCGTGTACAGAATCCTCGCGTAGTCCACGAACCAGTCTACGATGAGAGGGTTTGTCCAACCACCTGGGGGGGGGGGGGTAGTTTGGGTGACTTATCTATCTTATAATGTATGGAGCGGTACCACAATCGGCAGATAGACCACAAACTATCTATTTAAGTGGATTTAAGCCACGGCAATGGAAATTATGTTCCAAATTGGAAGAAGTTTTTACTAAGCTCAAAGAATATTATTTCTAAAAGGTATAAACGGGATTTGGGACATTTTTTTTATCTGCTATGGCAAAAAATAGGGGTGACCTTACCAAGATCCTGAAGAGATTGTGGCAAGTCCCAGTGGTACATGGTCACGAGAGGCTCAATACCCTTCGCCAGTAGACCATCAATCAGGTTGTTGTAGTAGTTCTTGCCATCCTCATTGATGTAGTTGGGGTAACCAGACGGGAGAACGCGCGGCCAGGATATTGAGAACCTGAATTTAATGAAAATTAACCAAAATACGTGAGGTGTTTGAGATTATTTATCCCTCGTGTGTTGTCTCTACCACCGCACTCTTGTGCGTTCGTAACGATTCGTTTATTTTTGGTGCTTGCTAGAAATTTTCATCTCATTTAAGTGTGGTATATTGACAATATAATATATTGTTGTGTCCTTCGACTTTCGGTGGAGTGGAAAAGACTGTCAGATTCTTATTGACCAAAAATCCCGTCTTTTCCTTCAGTTATATTATTTCGTTGTTGTCTTACTGCTGGGCAAAGATTTTCCAAGAAAAAAAGGCAAAGGTTTTTTCAAAAGAGTAAATATGGAGTTTCTTGCCCATTCTTCTCCATACAAACCTACCTTTGCGAATGGGTGTAAAATCAATCACATCCCAATCCCATCCCATTTCCTTTAATTTTAATATTCGTCATTCAAAAGTGCCCCTTCGATGACCTTATTGAAATAAACGATTTGACTTTGACTTCCCTCATATCCTTCCAAGTGATTTATTTGGCCAAAATGGACGGCAGTCCGATATTGAGACCCATGATAATGTAAAATAAGTTGAACAAAAATCAAAGTATAAAACATACTAACCTATAGAAGTGCAGTCCCAATTCCTCTGCCAACTCGATGTCCTTCTTCCATTGGTGGTAAGAGTCGCAAGCGACGTCCCCATTGGCCATGCCACTTATCCTTGATGGATCATCGTGCACAAATCTGTCCCAGACGCTTTCGCTTTTGCCTAAAACGTTTGTGAAGAGATTAGGTACCGTCTGAGGATAGCTTGTAGGAGTCTTCTTTGATTTATTTGTAGGTTTATTTTTTCTGGTAAAATCATCAAACCAGTCCTCCTATATACCCAGGGCGGGATGGGAGTTACTGGTATACGAAAAGGGGCATGCTATGAAAAAAAGACCTTAAGGTCGTCCCCCGGTGTTTCCCCACCCTAGTACTCCCACATCCCACCGGATCCCAAAGGCTTGATTATGCGTTGTTTTTGTGTGAAATTTTTCTAAGTCTTTTTCATTGCTTTTTCCTCAAAATTTTCTACAATGAGAGTTAAATTTTGCCTCCTAGCTCAGCGGTCATTGACCTCACAAAAAAAAATCCCGGGTAAAAGTTGTTTCTTTTGATGTCCTCCATACGATAAAACCATAAAAAGTAAGTATTATTATGTTTGAAAAATTCATCAAAAATTTTTTAAGTGTTTTTTGCTCAGTGCCATTTTCGTATTTTTCTAAGTGTAAAAATAACAAGGCTCATATATCGGGGGGTGAAGTTACTCGCGTCCGTAGGAATTACCATCTATTCCTAGACCCACCCTACACGTGCCCCCCGGGTGGTGCCAAACGAGTAACAGGGCTTAATTCGCTTTGCCCAACGTCGAGCAACAGGCGGCGGTAAATAACCTGTCACTAGGCCTTCGTAGACCTTGGAGGACTAAATAACTCCAAAAAGAGCGACAGTAGTGCCTTGGGAAAGTGCTGCTGGATCATCTCCCAAAACCCTTTTTACTATGGAAAAGTCTATTATGGAATGCGATATGTCATGCGATCCGGCTAACCCCCGGCGCTCTCTGGTACCCGGGCCAGAGAGTGTGAAATTGGTTACCGAAGACTACGTGGATGTGAGTAACCAGGCATCTACGTCAGTGAATACTACTGGAAAACGCTTTGTTCAACAAGCTTTCCACCCGAGCTTGTTTTTGAGTAGGCAAAGAAGTCAATCCCTTGGAAGTAAGCCACAGCTTGAAACTGCCAACACGGCTCCTTCACCAAAAGAAGACAAAAGTCAAAAATTGTCTAATACAACTGACACACCCTGTCCTCCCGAATGGCAAAGAGTTCCAACAGCTAGAGGCAATAAGCGAAGGAAATTATTGCAGTCACCATCTCCTGAAGCAATCGCAACTACCAATAAGTACAATGGCCTACAGATTGACTTGACAGAAGATGAGCCCAAATTAAAAGAGAAACGCCCAAGCAAACCTCCGCCGATTAATTTATACGGTATTGAAGATATAAATAAATTAACTGAATTGATTAACACTGTTGCTACCAAAAGTGATTTTCTCCTAAAAACTGTAAATAAAAATCAACTAAGAATCAACTCTATAAACATTGAAGCTTACAAGAAAATCATTTCCCTAGTTCGTGAAAATGGACTTATAGGCCACACATTTAATCGAAAGGACCAACGCTGTTGTCGATTAGTAATAAAAAAGCTTCATCATTCAACACCGCACAGTGCCATTATAGAAGAAATCGAAAAAACAGGTAATAAAGTACAAGGAGAAATTATTAATGTAAAGTATGGCCCAGAAAAAAAACCAACATCGACATTCTTTGTTAATCTTGAGGCTAGCCAAAACAACAATGCTGCTAAATTAATAAAATCTATCAACAATCAAATTGTTATAATCGAAGAGCCTAAGAAAAGAAATACAATACCTCAATGCCAAAGATGTCAACAATACGGGCATTCAAAAAATTATTGTATGCGGCCATATCGCTGCGTTAAGTGCGCACAAGACCACAAAACATCCGATTGCCCTAAAAAAGACCGGAACTCCCCCGCCACCTGTGCGTTATGCGAAGGTGCACACCCAGCCAACTACAAAGGATGTGAGGTGTACAAAGAAATACTATCCAGAAAAACAGGCGTGCAAAAACCAATAAGAGCTCCTACATCTAACACCACCACGCAAAATAAAATAAATATCGAACGACAGACAAATATTATCAAAGAATTACACCAATACCAACAACAATACCAAATCTTCGATAGATCGAGAGAACCTAGATCCTATGCAGACACCTTGAAAGAACATCCCTCAACATCTGATAACAATTTAGAAAAACTCCTCACACAACAAGCTATAAAGCTAGATAAACTATTAGAACAAATGTCAACAATGATGAACCTTCTCACAACAGTAATCAACAAAATCGTCCATTGAAATGGCCACTCTGAAAGTAGCAACGTGGAACACGAATGGGTTGATTAAACACAAATATGACATACAAACTCTATTGGAACATCAACATATTGACGTACTCTTAGTATCTGAGGCACATTCAACTTCAAATCACAATACAAAGTTCAAAAATTACAACATATATTGGACGTCCCACCCGGACGGAACGGCTCATGCAGGCACAGCTATAATTATAAAAAAAACATATCAAACACGAGATTCTCCCCGAATATAAAACAGAGCCATTGCAAGCAACTACAGTAATGGTGCACGATAAACGAGGAACTATAACATTATCGGCTGTATACTGTCCACCAAAGCACACCATAAAGGAAGAATCATTTACAACTTTCTTCAAAACCCTTGGACATAGATTTATATGTGGAGGGGACTGGAACGCCAAAAACGTCTACTGGGGATCGAGACTTACTTTGCCCAGAGGTCGAGAAATGAAAAGAAGCCTAGACATAAATAAAATAAATTATATGTACTAAGTACAAGTGAAGAGAAGCCCTCGTATTGGCCTACAGACCCCAATAAAGCACCGGACCTTCTAGATTTCTTCGTGTATAAAGGATTGTCAAACCATTACTTAAGTGTGCAATCTTCTCTGGACAGTAGCTCAGACCACACTCCAGTTATTGCCACAATCAGTACCACCATTATTGAAAGACCAGTAAAAGAACGACTGTACACCAAAAAAACCGATTGGGAAGCATTTAGGTACTACATAAATCAAAATCTCAACTTGAAAGTAGCACTTAAAACAAAAAATGACATTGAGAAGTATGCAGTGGCTCTGACAAACCTTATACAAGCAGCCGCATGGAAATCTACACCGGCTGACGTGTTGAAACAGCCTGGTAGGAATGTACCAGAGGACATTAACCTCTCGAGCCCCGCGGAAAATGTTTTCCCACAAAATACTGACCGATTTTAAGACTTATTTTTCCAAAAATAAGGCTTTATATCGGTCGGGGTTTGGTGGCACAAAAACGTGCCATTGGGGAGCATTGGGGATCGGGCGGTTAAAGCAAAGATCCTGGAAAAGCGACGACTCAGAAGAGTTTGGCATTGTAGCCGTCATTCTCAAGACAAAAGAGCATTTAACAAAGCTACTGCTGAACTAAAGCAGTACCTTAAAGATATTGAAGAGGAAAGCTTACGGAATAAATTATCAAACTTGAATCCCCAAGCTAAAAACGAATATTCACTTTGGAATGCCGTAAATAGTAGGGTAGCCCCTCACATTGCCCAATATCCTATAAAAAACAACAGCTCCTGGGCTAGAACCGATAAGGAACGGGCCGAGGCTTTTGGACAATTCTTACAAGGAGTTTTCACTCCGAATGACGGTGATATAGAAACCGAAAAAGAAATAAAAGACTACTTGGGAACTGATCTACAACTTTGTCTCCCAATGCAAAGCTGCTCACCCCGCGAAGTCCTAAGAGAAATAAAACAACTCGAGTTGAATAAGGCTCCTGGTTTCTGCCTGATAACAGCTGAAATCTTACGGCAACTACCTAAAGTAGCCGTTGTTGGCATTACACACCTTTTTAATTCTATAATGAGGATTGGTTATGTTCCGATGATATGGAAAATATCAGAAATTATTATGATTCCGAAGCCTGGCAAACCTCCGCATCTTGTATCTTCTTACAGACCAATTAGTCTGTTGCCAACACTATCAAAATTATTTGAAAGGATAATCCTACGAAGGCTAACACGAGTACTCAACGAAAATGACACCATCCCCCAACACCAGTTTGGTTTCAGAATTGGCCATTCCACCATAGAACAAGTCCACCGTGTAGTTAATAAAATAAGAGAAGCCCTCGAGTAAAAGCAGTACTGCTCTGCTGTTTTTCTCGACGTACAACAGGCATTTGACAAGGTTTGGCACTTGGGCCTGCTGTTCAAAATGAAGAACCAACTTCCTCATAACATGTACCTGCTCCTAAAGTCTTATTTGGAAGATAGAATATTCAGAGTCAAAATCAATGACACCTACTCTGCCTTCCGAGATATTAAAGCCGGGGTACCGCAGGGTTCCATATTGGGCCCCACTCTATATCTTATGTACACTGCAGATATACCGACAACCGAAAATATCCTATCTGCCACATTTGCTGATGACACCGCTGCGCTCTGCAACCATGAAAACGCCAGTGTAGCGTCTTTGGTGCTGCAAAACCACCTAGATAAAGTTAACAAATGGATGGAAAGGTGGCGCATCAAGGCCAGCTCCAACAAATCGGTGCATGTCACGTTTACTTTGAGAAAGGACAACTGCCCCCCAATTAAACTTGGTAATGACATACTACCCCACCAAGATTCAGCAAAATATTTAGGCATGCATCTTGACAGGAAGCAAACATGGAGAACCCATATTATAAAAAAGCGAGACGAGTTAAATATACGGCTCCGAAGCCTAAATTGGCTGATAGGCAGAAGATCACACGTCACCATAGAAAATAAGATACTTATCTATAAAACTATACTCAAGCCAGTTTGGACTTATGGCATTGAGTTGTGGGGATCAGCAAAAAATTCTAATGTGGAGATCATACAACGGTTCCAGAATAAAGCACTCAAAATGATAACTGATGCACCGCTATTTATCAAAACCAGTGAATTACATGAGTACACAGAAATTACACCTGTTAAGGAGGAAGTCGAACATAGAACAAAATCTTACAAAGACCGTATAAAAGCTCACGCCAACAACCTAGCAACAGCGTTATGGGAACCAATAAAAGTCAGAAGGCTTAAAAGACAACACATATGGGATCTTGTCCAGTAACAACTCCTAAAATAATATGAGACGGTTTCCTCACTGGAGGAACAGTCTCTCCTGCCAACGAACTCCTACAACAAATCTGTTAAGGGCCTACGCGGCCGATCGCAAGATGTTGAAAAAAAAAAAAAAAATATATATATCGGAAACGGTGCGTCGTAGGGCCATGCTTCTCAGAGCATAAATGGTTTCTATGGACAAGCTTAATCAGTTGCTGCAATAAAAATGGGCGATCTCCATTAAAAAAAAAACTCCGAAAATTTGACTAAGTCCCTGCCCCTAAGAATACTCTAGCTCAGTGTTTCCCAACCTGTGGTCCGCGGACCCCTGGGGGTCCGCGAATATATGTATGGGGGTCCGCGGTGTCATCTCTGGACCATACATAAATGCTAATGTCTAGTTATATAATCGCTACGCTTAGTTAGCACAGCGCGGGCGGTGAGCGAGATTGAATGTATGGTGTGAGTGAAATAAGTGCGTGCGTATATACTCGTAGGTACAAAAAACAAATACAGAATCAGATTACAAGTCGAATCTGATTTGAGATAAAAATTAAATAATTATTTTATTAAGGGGGTCCGTGAAAACTGTGCTTGATTTCCTAGGGGTCCGTGGCCGAAAAGGGTTGGGAAACGCTGCTCTAGCTGAAAGACAACGCTGACAGAAAAAAATTTCGAAGTTTTTGTTATTTTTTTTACATGACCTCATAGCTTTTGAGTAGAGCAACAATTTCTTTCCCGAAAACAATCTCATCCGAGCTACCATTTCGGAAATATAAATTGTTTTATTTAAAAGAAAAAAAATAAAAAGGCTCATATCTCGGAAACGGTGCGTCGATGTCGTCGGTGATGTCCTCCATACGATAAAACCATAAAAAGTAAGTATTATTATGTTTGAAAAATTCATCAAAAATTTTTTAAGTGTTTTTTGCTCAGTGCCTTTTTCGTATTTTTCTAAGTGTAAAAATAACAAGGCCCATATATCGGAAACGGTGTGTCGTAGGGCCATGCTTCTCAGAGCATAAATGATTTCTATGGACATGGTCAACCCGATTCTGCAAAAAAAATCGCAGTTTCCGAAAAAAAAAAACACGAAACTTTTCTTAAGTCCTTGCTCCATAGTGCCCCTAAGGCTACACTCCAACCGAGTTACTGTCAGACTTGCACTAGCCCTTTACGTTCCAGGGTCCGTTACAATTACGTCATCACTTCATCAGCCCCGTGATCCATTGTTTGCCAATAGTACACACATATAATTATCGCTGGTTAACTTTCCCCTGTGATAGGGGTTTTAGTTGGGGCTTCTGTGTAGCCATTCTTGGTGGAAAATACCCATTATCTCTTTCCTGGAAATCGAATTCTGAACTTGCAGCTCAGTAGAATTGCTTGTAACGACTATACAAAGGTCCGACGAGTTCATTAAATAAATGAGGGTTCGATATACCTACCTACATTTTAGAAAAAAAAATACAGTTACGCGTTCATTCGTGTACTTTAAACAGTCAGTTTTACTCTAAAACTGTTAAAAATAGTTGTGGTATTCTCACCTCCCTCATCCCAGCCACCTTCGACCTGGTAAGCAGCTGTTGCGGCTCCAAACCTGAATCCAGGTGGAAACGAAAGGTCCTGGCCAGAACATGATACCGCAAGCACAGTGCTGTGGAAAAATACGCGAGAAGCCAATTTTTAGAAACACTTAGGGATCACTTACCCATAGCGCGATGCGCCGCGATTAAACCGATTCCAACTACAAGTGAAAATCAACCTTGCTACTAAGAAATAATGATGCAATTCGATTGACTTCACGTCATCGTGGCGATCTTGTTAGCCGACTGCGCCAGGAGGGTTATGTTTTTTAACCGACTTCAAAAAAAGGAGGAGGTTCTCAATTCGTCGGAATCTTTTTTTTTTTTTTTATGTATGGTCCCCGATTTCTCGAAGACGCCTGGACCGATTTGGAATTTTTTTCTTTTGTTTGAAAGGGTATACTTTCCAATTGGTCCCATGATCACCAGGTCAGGATCTGATGATGGGATCCTAGAGAAATCGAGGGCAACCTTCAAATTTTATAGGCACATAGTACCATTTTCATATATTTTCTAAAGCTGTTCAAGTATTTGCATCTGATAATCATCATCTCAGGTGGATGACCTGATGATGGAAGGTACAACTCCTTAACAGTAAGGAGTAGGCATCGATTAATTTACTTTGTGTTCGCATATCTCCGGAACTACAAGTCCGATTTAAGTAATTCTTTTTTTGTTGTACTAGGTATCATTTAACTTAGAGAATACTGCAAGTTTCATCAAAATCGGTTCAGTAATTTTTGAGATATGGAATTTTATTAGCTTAATGTGTACATGAGTGATGTAAGTACTGGTGCGAAGGATTACAAAATTCTAGTGCACATGTAAGAGAATAATGTTCTTGACAAGAATTCGGGTTGAATATTTAAACTAAAAAGGGAAAAAAAAAACTTTTTCAAAAAAAATGTAACCGCCTTCAAAAACAACCACAAAAAAGTGTAAAATAATCTACAAAATAACTTTTCTTTCGGAAGTCGGTGGCTAAAAAGACAATGAAAAGAAAAAAAACAAAGGCACCGACTTCCGAAAGAAAAGTTATTTTGTAGATTATTTTACACTTTTTTTGTGGTTGTTTTTGAAGGCGGTTACATTTTTTTTGTTGGAAAAGTTTTTTCGAGTGTATGTATGTATGTATGTAAGTATGTATGTATGTATGTATGTTTCTGTGTGTTGCTCTGCAGCCTAAACGGCTTGATGGATTTTAACTTGAGAGGTGTCGTTAGATTCGTCTTAAACGTGAGAGTGTCACTGGGTACATAAAACTGGCCAAGTGCGAGTCGAACTCGTGTGCAAAGGGTTCCGAACTAAAAACATTTTTTTAAAATCTCTCACATTCTATCAAGTGGGGTATCAAATTAAAGGATTTAAAAAATGGTTTACCAAAATATATATAACTTATATGTTTCAATTTAATTTGGACTGATAAATGCTAACAAAAACTAAAAATAGTAAAATAAAATAAATATTTAAAAAAACAAAAAACCCGACTGCGTAAAAAAACTAAAAAGAAAGAAATAAGCCCAGTAGTTTAGAATTCACTCATTCACACTCACAGTCGGGGCCCCTTGGGAAGATTTGATTGGTATAATTTGAATGGGCCCCGACTGTGAGTGTGAATGAGTGAATTCTAAACTACTGGGCTTATTTCTTTCTTTTTAGTTTTTTTACGCAGTTGGGTTTTTTGTTTTTTTAAATATTTATTTTATTTTGATTTTTATTTACCCGTAGATAACAACGTGTTTTATGTCTTAAATGTCGTACTGGTAAGGTTAATTTTCACTTGTAGTTGGAATAGGTTGAATTGCAATCGCATCGCGCCATGGCTAAGCTCCCTCCTGACTTTTTGTTACAATATACCAACCTCATCAATTCATCAATAAGCGCATTAGGAACCTAACAAAAAAAAACAATGATTGATTGATTGATCAATCAATCATTCAAAATATTTTATTTTACATGGGCCTCAATGGGCACTTATAAACCGTCGACAAGAAAAAAAAAGGCACGGTTCGGGTTGGTCGTTTCCATTGAGAAGAACCGGCAAGAAACTCCATGGTTAAATGCAAATGCACTTGTCTTTTTTTTTGCAAACGAATTGACAGGTGCATGAGTACCTACACGTAGGTAGGTACATAGATACATGAATTGATGGATTCATGAATTGTACATTGACAGATACATGAGTTGCACACGAATTGACAGATGCACGAGTTGCACACGAAATTGACAGATGCACTTATGCTGCCAAGTGATGTGGCTTGAATTCCGAATTTTGTTTGCACAGAATCAGGAATGGTAATTAGGCCCGTATTAGTTTAATACTAAACAAACAACCGGCCAGTAAAACAAATCCACGTATCACTTTCATTTTACTTAATAAAATACGTAGGTACATAGTGATAAGATCTTTGTTATGTCATCAAAAGACAATGTAAACTCGACTGGTAATGTAGATACAGTCAAGGCCAAGAGCTACAGGTGCGTTTCCACAGGTTCCGTTATCCGTACCATATCTACTTATCGATAATAAAAAAAAAACTTTTTGAAAAAAATTGGAACCGACTTCAAAACCAAACACAAAAATGTGTAAAATAACTTTTCTTTCGGAAATCGATGGTTTTGTTTTTTATTTTATTGACTATGCCTATCCCTTTTCTTTTTCAAGAACAAAAATATTCCTACAATCGGCGTCTTTGAGAAGTACCTACTTGCGGGCAACGTTACGGCATATCCATTAAGTTATATACTTACTAAAATCTTCTCCAGAATGTATCGATCAGTTTTCTGAAAACCGTATCAAAATCGGTTCTGACAAACTCGACATAATCGCGGTCAAACATACATAGGTACAGTTCGAACTGAAAACCGACTTTTTGAAGTCTAAAAAGGCCTATTTCAGTCATTTTATAGGTAAAGTACAACACTTGACGACGCCAAAATCGTTAATATAAAAATGAGCTTAACTTTCATGAGTAACCTTTCCGTACCTATCTCTTAGGAATTCGAATTTCTCTCTCTTCTTGGTCAACATAAAAGAAAAACTTTGTTTACTTAAATTACATTAAAAATATAAATCATTTCTTACCTTAAAACGACTGCCTGAATACAATCCATGGTGAAACACTGTGGATTCAATCCACTATCTTTACAACCTAACTCTTCCCACTATCTTCTTAATAAAATCTTCAAAAAGATTATATTAATAAAACTTAAATTATTTGTGCGATTTTCCATTAGCCGGCACGACAACGGCACCGGCGCCGGTAAGTGCAAAAGCGAGCCATACGTTTTCATACATTTTTGCTTCCCCGGCACCGGCACGGCGCCGTCACCGGTGCCGGTGAAATGGAAGCAAAAATGTATGGGTAGGACTCAACGCCGGACCGGCGCCGGCGCCGGTAAGTGCAAAAGCGACCCATACATTTTCATACATTTTTGTCGCCGTTGCCGGTGCCGTGCCGGCTAATGGAAAAACGCCCATTCTCTCTCGAGTTCACAACACGTTGACTCGCATTAAACCACATGCATTATACAGGGTGAACCAGGATTTTGAATCATATTGAACAGGGGCATGGGAGAGGACATTTTCAATCTTTTTATCTCTAAAACAATACGGTGCTGTCTGCTAAACTGTTCATCATCTGCCTAGCCTTTTCCCAACTTTATTGGGGTCGGCTTCCAGTCAAACCAGATTCAGCTGGATATCAGTATTTTACATGGAGCGACTGCCTATCGGACAACGCTATCGGACCTCCACAACCCAGTAACGGGTAATACGATACTCCATGGTAAGACTGGTTGTCAGACTTTAGAGCTTCTGACTAACAGTAACGACTGTCAAAGATCTACAAATGACAGCCGGGACCAACGGCTTTACGTGCTTTCCGAGGCACGGAGGAAACTCGCTATGATAGATGGTCACCCATCCACAGACCAACCTCGGCAAGCGCGGCTTAACCCGGAAGATCGGCCTGTGCGGCTGTAATTATTTAGCCACGAGCTAACTGCACTGCTAAACTGTTGAACCGTTAAAAATAGTACCTACCCTTGTACTCAGTTATCTTGTGTGTACGTAAATAGTAAAACAAAAAATGATAATATTTAGTACTGTGTCTCGGAAAAAAATATTGAAATAATAATACCTACATCCCATGCCCCTATTCAATTTGATCCACACTTAGGTACCAGGACACCCTGTATAATAGGAGATGCCTCCTCTCGAGCCGCCGCGCACATCGTATTTAACTGATATTCTAATCAATTGTGTTTTGTTTGTTTGCTTCCTTTAACATGCGTTTCTGGATAGTGTTTGTTTGTTTAAAATATTACTTAAACTAATGATATCCTATACTTAGGTACTAAGTAAGTAGCTACCTACTTCCTTCTATTATAAACGAAAAAGTTTGTGAGTATGTATACCTAGATGTTTGTTACTCTTTCGCGCAGGAAATATGGAATTGAGTGAAAGTTACACGGCTAAACAAGTATAACAGGGGCATGGGCATGGGCACCAAATCTCAAGGAAGCTAGTAGATCCACTTTTTTTCGAAATTGAGCGTAAATATACACTATTTCATCAAAATATTGCCGGCATACTAAACAAAATAGATCTGTTAGAAATAACTTTAGAAGAACTGCAGGCAAACAATAACATTTTAGACATTCTCTGTTTTTCCGAAACTTTCATAAAAAGAGGATCAGAAAGTAACTTAATCCTGAAAAATTACAAGCTAGTTTCATCTTTCTCAAGACCTCACCATCGGCGGGGTGGAACTTGCATAATGGTTAAAAAGGACCTTGAATGTAGACCTATCCTCAACTTGGTTACACCTGTATTATTTGATTTTGAATATTGTGCAGTAGAAATTGTCACCCTTAAAGTCTTTGTTGTCTGTATTTACCGTACTCCAAATTCAAATATAAGTTCGTTTTTTAAAAACTTAGAAGATATTTTAAAAAAATTAACTAAAAGAAACAAAAATAACATAATACTATGCGGGGATTGGAATATTGACGTTTTAACGCGTAACAATAATTGTAAAGACTTGGAATGTATCTTGCAGAGTTATAATACACACATCAAAAGTGTCTAGGGATCAAGCATTTTTATGCGGATTTCTTGAGATTGAGATGTGGCTTTGTAATAAATTTATGATTTTATAAATTTATATGGATCCTTTTTGGTGCATTTCATAATTTGAATCAGGAACTGTACTTCAAATTCGAGTAAAAGATGAAAATCAGCTGTCAATATTTTCCCTATAAAAACATACAACGCATTGAAGACATTATTAGTGCTACTGTTTCCCTACTACTGATTAAAACCAACGTTATTATGGAGCGGCGACGTCATTTAAGCAGGGAAGAAATGCTCAGAGCCGTGGGAATGATAGAAGCTGGTTCCCGGCAACGTACTGTGGCTTTAGCTCTGAATACAAGTCAGAGTGTTATCAGTCGACTTTGGACACGTTACCGAAGCACTGGTACCGTGGCTGAGCGCCATGGAGGACGGTATCGCTGCACCACACGGAGACAAGACCGATACATTCAAATCTTAACTCGAAGAGCTCCAACAAAAACCGCCATGATGTTAGCCGTGAGGCTTCATCACTCTTCAGGGAACTTAATTAGCGACCAAACAGTCAGAAACCGCTTGCATGAAGTGAACCTTCATTCCCGAAGACCGCTACGGGTACCACCTATAGCAATGCACAATCGTAGGATTCGATATCAATTGGCTCTTGAACACAGAAATTGGGCAGAAGAACAATGGCGTTTCGTGTGCTTTTCTGATGAGTCTCGTTTTGGTATGAGACCGGATACAAGACGTATACGACACTGGAGAACCCCTGGACGCCAACAGCGATTAAAATCCTGCCAGGAAGTCCATCCTTATAATGGTGGAACCATCATGGTATGGGCGGGTATTTGGATCGGCGGAAGAACTGAGTTGATTTGGATCAGAGGCAACCTCAACGCTCAAATTTATGCTGAGACGATTGTATCAGACGTCATCGTTCCTCTACAAGTGCAAATCGGTCCCTTATTTCAGTTAATGCATGATAATGCACGACCGCACACCGCAAGAGTTGTAAGACAGACTCTCGCCGCAGCTAACATCAATGTCCTGCCCTGGCCTGCTCAGTCGCCAGACTTGAACCCGATTGAGCATGCATGGGATATGCTACAGAGAAGAGCTCTGCCGAATATGGAGGGTATCCAGTCGCAAGAAGACCTTTTTTTGTTGTTGCAACGAACATGGGCGGTAATTCCACAGCGTGATTTGGATGAACTCATTTTGAGTATGCCAAACCGATGTTCTTGTGTTGTTAGTGTTCGCGGTAGAAACACGGATTATTAATTGTTTAAGTTACCCAATAAAATTTTAAAGAAAACTGTTATTTCAGTCTTTTTTTCGAACTTTAATGTTAGTGGTTCAAATGTCAAAAATCCCTTTATTAGGAAAATGGCAAATTTCTTTATGAATGCAAAGGTGACTTGGTTTATCGTTACTGTGACAAACGATAACACTTTATTTGATGAATCCTTAAAGAACATTTTAATTAATATCAATCAGGAGAAAAGTTATTGCAAAAATATATGTTGATCCCTAGACACTTTTGATGTGTGTATTTCTAACCATATTACTAAACCCACAAGAAAATCATCATGTATAGATCTCATCGCAAGCGACATATCTAATACTCAGTCTCAAATACATATTCTTGCATTATCTGATCATGAGACCGGTCAGTCAATTTGTTTCCAATCGTCTGTAGATACTGCAAGATGCAAAAAGCAATTTTGGTTTCAAAAGAGAAGAGATTTAAGTCAAAACAACCAAGAAAAGTTTATATCATGCATATCATCTCTTTCTTTTTCAGATATTTATGAACTAGATGATACTGAGGTCGCATTTAATCACTTTCATGATACACTGTCCCTTTTTTATAATCTCTGTTTTCCCATCCTCAAAGTAAAAATTACAAACAAACCGGTAAGAAATAAATGGATAACAAAAGGAATAAAAAGATGTTGTGTCAAAAAACGAAGTTTGTACCTAAAATATAGACTTTCAAATTGTAACAAAAATCAAAACCTAAATAAATATCAAAATTACACTAAAATACTGAAACGATGTATAATAAAAGCTCAAAAAATTGATAATACTCGCTTTATACTTCAATCGAACAATAAATGTAAAGCCGCCTGGGATATTATTAAAAAGAACAGTACAGATTTTGATAACCATGATGAAATAACCTCCATCAAAATAGATCAATGCACATACACACATGCTGATGTAATTGCCAACAAATTCAATGACTTTTTTATAGACATGACAAACAAAACAAAATCCCCATATTCTGAAACACACGCTGAATACAAGCATACCATCACTGACGTACCAGATAGCATTTTCCTTACTCCAACTGATGAAGATACTGTGCAAAAAATAATTAACTCTCTAAACTCAACTAACTCAACTGGGTATGATGATATCAACATAAAAATTCTTAAGCGTGTCTCTAAATTCATTTCTTATCCGCTCGCCTACATCATTAATTTATCATTATTTCAAGGTGTCTTCCCCACCAGATTAAAGTTTTCCATAGTCAAGCCATTATACAAAAAAGGAAATAAAAATGACATGAATAACTATCGACCGATTACTCTTATACCCGTTATTTCAAAAATTTTTGAACGAGTTATGTATGATAAACTGCACTCCTTCATGGTTAGACATTCAATTTTGAAAGAAGAACAGTTCGGTTTCAGGAAAAATAAATCAACAACTCTTGCATGTTTTTCACTTGTGAAAATGATAACCTCTAGTCTAAATCAGAAAAAGCCAATATTATCTATATTTCTCGACATGTCAAAAGCATTTGACTTCGTAGATCATAAACTGCTTCTATACAAACTGAATCGTTACGGTATTAGAGGAAATGCGTTAAAATGGATAGAAACTTACCTAAATAATCGCCAACAATGCGTAGAGATATCCAGTCATACACAATCAGAAAAGAAGGTACATAGATCCGCCTACCGACAAAACTCCTGTGGCGTTCCACAGGGCAGTATATTAGGTCCCCCTTTTTTTTGTTATATATTAATGACTTGCCCAACGTAACCCAACATTCATGCATTCTGTACGCCGATGATACAACCCTTAGTATTGAACTCACCGATAATAATATAACCAAATACGAAACAGAAATTAATGACACATTAAACAACATAATAGAATGGCTAAATGACAACAATTTACAGGTGAATATTAATAAAACCAAGCTCATACAATTCCAAGCATACAATAGCAAACGTCATCAATTAAAAATAAGATATGCAAATAGCGCGATAGAAGAGGTTGAAAGTGCTACTTTTTTAGGTATAACATTAGATAAATATTGCAATTGGAAAGCACACATTGACAAATTATGCACTAAACTACAAAAATTTGTGTTTGTTCTATACAGAATTACTCGTGTAGCTGGTATCAATGCAGCACTTCATGCCTATCATGGCTACGTAGCATCTATTCTCCGCTACGGTATCATAATATGGGGCAATTCTGTTGACATTATTAGAGCTTTCCGGGCCCAAAAAAAATGTATTCGGTCAATAACTAAAGCCCAACAACTACAAAGCTGTGTCCCACTTTTTAAAAAATTGAAAATTTTGCCTCTACCATCTTTATACATATTTGAACTTTGTATCTTTGTACATAAAAACAAAGCTTTATTTCAAAGACATGATGATGTTGTTGTTATTAGAAAAAGTCGAAACATCCACAGATTACGTGTACCTCAACAAAGGATCAAACTTTTTTCCAATAATGTTTACTGTATGGCAATTCGTATTTATAATAAATTACCTGATGTTTTTAAAAGTCTAAATTTCACGACATTCAAAAAAGAATTATTTAATTTCCTATTGTATAAATGTTACTATTCAACAAGTGACTTTCTAAATGAAAATCATGATTCAAAATTTAAATTAGACATCGACTCGCCTTTGTGCTCCTAATAATTTTATTGAATTTCAGTCCAATGGTATTTTATGAATGTAAATAAAAAAAAAACTGTTTAATATTATTATTTCGATGGTATTTCATTGTAAGTGGTTGAATGGTTCTTTAATATTATATAGTTTAATTTTCATAATTGGATAATTATATGTTATAATACCTACTGTTAATTTTAATCCCTTAAAATATTTGTACGCTGGAAACAGCAGAATATTCTGGACATAAAATTGTATGTAACACCTCTGTATAACAATATTCTGACAAATAAACTTATTATTATTATTATTATTATGGAAGAGGTCATTTCCAATTTTTTTACCTTGAGATACCTATACCTAAAATTATGTCTTTTAAAGAAAATTTCTATGGTTGCAATTCAATAAAAGTCTCTTACTTTAAAACTAATTTGTCCGACTGATTAATCTCTCTGATGAACCTCTATTGAGAAATTGTTTACCAATCTACTTTTTTTTCTATGTTTTCTAACATAGAAAGTATAGAAACTCACAAACACAAATACCCAGACCTGGAACAACTATGTACTTGCAGATCATACAAGTATTCGCTCGGTGCGGGAATCGAACCCGCGACACGCTGCACAGCAGTCGATCTCTCAGCCGCTGCGCCAACTGCTAACATGCAGTTTTTGTAAATGATGTGTGTTGCTTACACTTTTTTTATTTGTGTATTATCAAGAAATAAAAAAATATACTTACGTTTTTCATACTCATTTATTACAAAATTAAATAATCACAATTATTATGAACACTAATAAATAGGACGTGACACACATATTTTCGTGTAGGTATTTAGATTATTAGAGTATCGTGAGACAAAACTCACCAGATGGCCTACCAAAGGCTGTGGGAAAGAGACAGAGCTATACAAGTTGTCTAGCGCCATCTCGTTCCCTGAGCGGAACTACTCACGCTTTTAGATGTCATGGTAGGCCACCTGAGGCCTTACCACGAGCTCTTTACGCGATCCAGTTTAGGCTGTGGGAGAGAGATGGCGCTAGACAACTTGTATAGCTCTGTCTCTTTCCCACAGCCTAAACTGGATCGCGTTAAGAGCTCGTGGTAAGGCCTCTGATAGCTCTCACGCACAGCTCGATCCACAGATTGACAGTGTCATTTATTTCACCATGGCGAAAGATAGGGTACGGTTAGCCGATACAATATCTGAGCAGCACTAAAAGAAAAATGGCGAATGCTGAGTAGCATAGGCTCAGACAGCTGTCAAAATGCTCTCGTCTGAGCTCAGCATGGTTTCAGCCGATAATTTAGTCAGCATAGGCTGAATGCTGTTCAGCATTGTCGATTTCTGTCCAGATTTTGTATCGGCTAACCGTACCCATAGTTTATTAAATTGACTCCTAAACTAAATATGATAAAATAACAACTAAATGTCTATTTCTCAACCTAATGGACATCACTTTAATCTTGTCTAATCCAAAATCTAAACTAAAATATGGAACTTTTCTCATGACTCAAGTAAAGTAGCTATGACATTGACTATTATTACCTACTTACATTTCTATACATAGTTAATAAGACCAAATATTAATAAGTATTGTATATAATTGAGCATTTCGATGTTTAGATGTTGTGTCCATATACAGTATTGTTATTGTTTTTCAACACAATTTCAATTATCATTTAACTTTGAAATAAATGGCAAAAAAAAACAGAACCAAAACATTTTGTTTTCATTAGAAACACAGTAAGAACATTCCAGAGAATCATCATCATTATATAAGCATTAGCATGAATATAAGCTTTTAAACAGAACTGACAAAGTCAATAATGCTATCAATATTAATTATTAAATGGCATATTTACCATTTATTTCGAGATATTAATATTCAGTTTAAAATCTTACTTCAATAGCTACAAGTCTACAACATACAACAAAATAAAAATATTTATTTTATATTAAATATCAGTGCAAAATATCTAACCCACACCAGTGTGGAAAACAGCTAAAACTAAAACAAAAAAACAAAATTATCATCACAAATAAATATTACCCTTTTTAATAACAACAAAATTTTCATGAAAGATAAAGATCAAATCTAGCAGTGCCTAGCAGTTTTACGTATTTTGAGTAAAAATACTTAAGTAATCTATTGGAATAAAAATTGACAATTTTCTATTCTAATTCTACATAAAATATATAATAAGTAGAAGCTAGCATCATAACTAGGAATGAAGACATTGGTACCCAATATCTCTTTAGGAAGCCACGGTCATCTTTATCAACTACCATCTTCTTCTCCTTATATTTCTTCTTCTTACCACTTAATTTCCACTCATACTCTGCTAACTCTTTACGATTCTTTTCTTCTTCTAACTCTTTCAACCTCTGCTTCTCTTTCTCTTGTTCTATTTTAGCTGCAGCTTTCTTGGCTTCACAGGTTTGGTCACACATAATCTTTGCTTCTCCGTTTCTAACTGAATTGCATGGAGCCTCCTTCTTTATATTACCACATGGACAATGCACTTTGGTCTTCTTAGTACACACTTGGTTGCCGCAAGCTCCTGAATGACAAATGTTCCGGCAGCGGTGACCACACTCCAAGTTCTTAGGACATTGTTGCTTACACGATAACATCTCTTCAGTAGCTGTGGACAGTTCTCGACAGCGTAAATATATCTCAGTTACTCCACAATGACATGCTAAGCGTTCAAGTATCTCACATGGTCGACATGGTCCAGGATGGCAAGCCTTTATGGAACATTTATGAGCACATTTTGCAGGACGCTGAACAGAACATTCTCTGTTACATTGCCTACAACTGGAAGGCACATTTGGATACTCAGGGAGAGGGCTATAAAGATGACAGAGTAAGGAGCACTTGTGGTTGCCACAAGCCAATGGTTTTCCACATTCTCTTCCGCAAGGCCTCCGAGAAGCCGAGTGGCAAGGTTGCTGATCCGTCTCATGTTCTCCAAAACAAATCATTGTTACTGGTGTGTCACATGGTGGACAATCCAAGGTCATGATCTTAGTCTTTGGAGGTTGCACTTCCCATGGGGTGGCAGGTTTCTCCACTTGTTTGAACAGCACTGCAACATATTCATGACACACTGCTTTACAATGATGACCACACTTAGAGTACTGCTTGTCACAAATTGCTTTGCAGGATGGACAATCACCAAAATGACAAGAATGTTTATTTTCTTCACTATGACCACATTTGTACCTTATTTTGCAAGGCAAGTTACATTTCGGTGGTTTTGTCTGCCGTTCCCGTCCACAGGGGACTCTGACATAAGTTTCTTTACATCTGCAAGTTACTTTAGATTCTAGCGGGCATGGGTAGCATGGTCCACGATGACAGATATTTGTGCACTTATGCCGACCACATTGGAGACCTTTGTCACATGTTTTCTCACATGGTGGGCAGTTACCATTGCAGCATTTTCTTCCACAACCATGTTTACCGCACGCTCTGATCCCTCTACATTTAGTCTCACATTTGAAGTCCTTGCTACATGGTAGAGACCTAGTATGTGTTGAGCAGTGGCATTTCTTCTCAATTAGAACTTGGCATGGTGGGCAGTTGCCATTGTGGCACTTCTCTGGGCACTTGTGTTCACAATCTTCATGCCTTTTCCCACATGTACCTAAACAGGTTTCCATAACATCTGGACATTGAACAAAGCGCTGGTTGGCACCACAAGGACATGATAACATGCCAGAGTTAGGACAGTCACCGCAGTTGCCAGAATGGCAGATTCTGTCACATTTATGATAGCCACATGAAAATGATTTGTTACATGGCTTCTTACACTGCCAGAATGGATCATTACATGGTCTTTTAGCTTTTTCAGAACCACATTGACATGGTTGAATACTCGTGTAGCTGCATTCAGGACAGTCACCAGCATGGCAAACATTTTCACAATAATGTGTCCTACATAAAAGAGTTTTTTTACAAACTTGGCCACAAGACCATTTAGCAGCGCTGCATCTCACCCTCTTGCGTTCTTTCTCACAATAACAAATCCCGTTAACAGTTTGTGGACATGGAGGGCAGGGACCAGGGTGGCATAACAACAAGCACTTGTGTTTACAATTATCACCAGTAGATAACCTCTTTCCACAGACTTCGCCACAAGTATGAGGAATAAGCCACGGATGCTGCGGTGGGTCACCAGTTTGGCCGCAAAAACAGCGATATTTTCGAGGTATTTCTTCTTTAGAATAAGAATTTCGGCACTTGGGACAGCACCACTCAATTTTCTGATGCTTTATTACAGCTATCGGGCCCGTACTTTCTTCGCTACGTAAGCTAATACTGTCGTTTGCCCATTTTTGAATACAAGATAGATGGAAGTATGAAAAACAATGATCACAAGTCCAGATTGCGTGAGATTTTTTGATCGACGCTATGCATATAAGACACGTAACTGAGCGACCGCTGATGGCTTCTTCAAGCAAGTTTTTGGTCCTATTAAGCATTTGAGTGTCACCACCGCCGCGCCAGTAGCTCTGGAACATAGTTTCCAAGACGCTGGACTCGCAAGGATCCTCATCTTCGGACGACGACATTTCCTTCATATCTTTTAGATGTTTCTGGACGTTTTGCTGCAATTTTGCAGCTGCATCTCTGTACCTGCGTGCCATGGTTATTATTGCGTGAAATTACAACGTACTTTCTATTTTCCGGCGTAAAGGAATGAAAATTTATCGTATGACAGCCATTATTTTCAGGTTGACAATAAATCCGCAGTTCAAAAATGTTACATTTCCGAAACGTCAAACGTTTGGGACACGTCTGTCTTTTTGGAATTTTTTTTTTAATATTTATAATGGCATCTGGGCATTTATACCATTATTTTAGAAAGTAATAGTTACAGGTAGAAATTGTTTTCTCATTTTTTTTTGCTAGAGTTTAACAAAATAGACCTTTTATTAAGATTAAAATTAATTACATACCTAATTCAATTAAACTACAGAAAACTTTAATATTTTAACGCCATCTATGACTGAATAGATGAAACTAGTCAAACGCGTGATTTTCATATTACGCTACTCGCCAACAGATGGTACAAGTAATCACAATATTGCTGAACAATATAGTATAAAAATTACCAAAAAATCCTACTAATATTAACGTGATAGTTAGTTTTTTTTTGTATCCAGGATGTTTCTTACTTCATGAATCGCTGTTTTCGGTTCTATTACGTTGATACTTTTAAAAATACGAGTACGTTGACTATCACAAGGAATTTCTCCTGTGTCGTGGGTGCGTTGACAAAGAAACTCACATAGGCACAAACAGCCAGACCCGAAACAAGTACAGATCATAGGTACAAATATTTTTATGTATGGGGGTCGAACCCACGACACGATGTGCAGCAGCTCGCGCGGCCACACACAGCGCCAACCGTGCCGCCAGTACCACGTCGTACAGTGATCAATTAGGTGAATTAGGTATATTTTTATTAAATTTTAATGTATAGGTAAATATCTAAAGTAAATGGATAATAAACATAGGATACGGTGAAACAAACAACTAATATTAAAATTAGACGTTTATTTATAAATCATTCAAGTTACAATCGAGATACATTAGGTTTTTCATCAAAATATCAACTAAAATATTACAAAAGGCAATACGCATTCGCAGACCTTTGCTACCAATTATTTTGATTACAAATCACATCACTCGACACTTTAGTTTTACAAAGCATTAAGATTCAAAATAAGAACTTAAATTACAAAAAGAAAAAAAGAAAATTAAAAATGAAATATTATGCACAGATATTTTCAATATCTTATTAGTAATAAAAGCATTTTTCGTAATGACTAAAAAATAAAAAATAAAATGGTAACATTATTGAATATAAAGTGGTCAATGGCACTATGAAGTAACCACTAGATCTTAATGCAGGCGAGTTGAACGCGGATCTAATTTATGCGGGCACATATTAGTAAGTAATGTTGAGGTATAACATTTATGTTAAAATCCTGGTAGCTTACCATGACGTCATATAGCGAGATTTATTCCATTGTAAAAAAGAGACAGATCTATACAAGTCGTCTAGCGCCATCTCTTTCCCACACTGGTATTGTTCTCGCTTTCAGACGTCATGCGGAACGGACGCCTTTTAAATGAAATAGGTTTGCGTTTCCGCCAACAAAGTTTAGTCGTCTGATTCGTAGAGCGAAGCGAGCTCATTTTTACTCTTTTTGCTCGCTGAGTTATTTACGCTCGAGTCTTTTTTGGTGGAAACACGTCATGTAAGCAGTTTTCTCTTGCGAGGTTATATTCTGGTCTGCTCTATGCTTAGGACCTGTGAGAGCCGTGCTTATGGCAACAAAAAGTAGGTACTCACGCGCGTACGCGCTCAGTATTCACTTAAAGCCCATCTGAATTCAACTCGCACGCACACACTACTAACTATATTATATTTTTATATTAAAACGTATTTTTACGAACGTAGCACCGCTTGTAAAAAGCGAATTTCGTCTTCATCAAAATTACGGAATCGTCGAAAAAAAAATCTAGGTAAATATCCGTCTTCATAACTATTATAGCACTTCAGTAGAAGGCTTTAAAAACTATTTTTTTTTGTGATGTTATACTCTCGGGTCTAAGCCGAAAGTGCGCTTTCAAAAGTGTTAGTTGTTGCTTAAAGCCTGCTCTACATTGCACTACTCGCGAAGTTGCCTCGACGAAGTACTCGTCGAAGTTGATCGAAGTCCCGAAGTATGTGTCGCGAACATTATTGTCATTGGTCGCGAAGTTGCCTGTATCATCATTGTGCCCTTTGACTCGGTCGCTAAAACCGACAGCGAAGCGAGCCGAAGTTGCACGAAGCGAAGTACCCTTCTACACTATCGTATTCGGTCAACTTCGACCAACTTCGCGAGTAGTGTAGAGCAGGCTTATACCTTTGGATTACGTCTGTCGCGCGTACGAATTACATTATGTTCTATCATCATACTGCGACGACGACACCGTCGTCAACGGCGCGTACGTACGAGATGGCGCTAGACGTCTTGTATAGCTCTGTCTCTTTCCCACATTGGAATTACTCACGCTTTAAGACGTCATGGTACTTCACATTATTACCAAGTTTAATGTTATTTTTGCAACTTGCAACAGGGCCGAAATATCGGAAACGCAAAACAAATAATAATCAAGAAAAGTTAATGATTTAATGGACGGATTCAAATACTTTTTTGATTATTATATCTTCATTGCTGATACAATATTACATAGTCAGGCCTATCGAATCCTCATTTAAAATATGTAGTTTCGAGTATGGCACTCATTTCGTTGTCAAATCATTTACATTTAAGCCTATTATGGTACATACAACAGGCGAGATGATTGAAAAAAATTAGTAAGTCCGTCCGTCCGTTACTGCTAAATGCTGTAAATGACGAACTAAATAGATATGCCCCATTACTCTGATTAATTTGACGGACTTAGATATTCAAAATTAAAAGTTAGTCACTGAAAAACAGTCATTAAAGTTTTAAATAGTGTTGAACTTAGTCAATCTATTCGGATAGTTAGTCGATTCCAACCGTTGAAAATTGTTAACGTACTCTAGTATTAACTTCTGGTTTTTTATTTTTACTTGACAATTTAAACCAGCCTGCTTTTTTATTATTATCTTTAGGCATTGAAATTGATCTGGAAACTCTTTCTCGATCACTTTCACGGCTTATTATTTCACTGGATTGACTTTTCTTGCCATCTCTAGTCACCGACTTTCGTGGCGTGGTGTTGCTAGCATCTTTAATTCTTTTATCAGTTTTCTTGTAAAGTGTTGAACTAGAGCTTGTTAGTCGATTATTTTGTGGTCGTCGAGTCAGAGTTGTTTGGCTATATGATTTATTTTTTTGTAAAGTAGCTGGCTTATCTTCTGTTAAAGTTTTTGTTGAGGATGCCTTCTTGACGATTTCTTTGGGCTTTGATTTCCTGGGTCTTTGTGCGTAGTGAACGTCGTGTTGGTCGTTGTAATGTTTGGGGGTCCAAGGTGCAAATATTGAGAAGCTCTTGGTGGTGCTGCGGACTTGAAGATTGGAGGAGTTGACTGAAGAGACGTCGTCGCGGGAGCGGTTGCGCGTGATGCGGCCCGGATCCGGTATGTCACCAACTGAAATGGAAATACACTCGATGAGCCTCTTATGGGAGCTTGCCGATTCGACCGATTCCAATCACAAGTGAAAATCATCCTTCACACTACGACATATGACATAAAACTGGGGTTTTCTAAAGGTATAGATGAAAAACAAAACACGCTCGCAATCACGACGTAAGTCAGTCGAATTGCATCATTATATCGGTTCGTATCAAAATAACTACATTCATTACTACTACATTCACTACCGATATAACTACGGTCAAAAGACGTATCGGTTGGTATAACTATTAGTAGTTTCACATAAGTTTGTTATAACTAATGTACGAAATACCTAATGGATAATTCACCTACGTTTAATTCACCTACGGTTAATTCACCTACGTTTAATACACCTACGGTTAATTCAACTACGGTATATTTAGCTACAATTAATTCGCGGTGCTCCTACTTTTGGGTGGTTTAAAAAAAATAACCACGAACCTAACCTGTCCGTGTCGGGGTGCCCCAAGTCGTTTTTACGACATTTTATTTCTCAGTGCCCCGTTACATACACTCCTAATACCAGCTGAAAACTTTGTGCTTTTGCATGAACGAGAAGAAGACGATCGACTTCAGGGGTACCCCAAGGTTCGGTTTGGTTAGGTTCCTTTAAACCTTGTAGACAGAAAAAGGAGCTCCGCATAGCGGGGCTCCGTCGACCTTACTTCGAAACCCTCTTCCTCCGCTTTAGTAATAAAACGAGCGCGTTATACTTATTAAAAAAATACTGTAGGCGAGTCGTCCATTAGGTATTTCAAACGTAGTTAAAACAATCAATACCTTAAAAGAAAATTAGATGAATCGTTCGTTAGTGCAATCAATTTTAGTTCAATCAAAATTATGTCAGTTGAACAGTAGTTGAGTCGTCCAATACTTATGTGTCTTGAACTTATGTGAGTCAACCGTAGCTATATCGACAGTAGTTTAAATGAACGTAGTTATTTTGATACGGAACCATTATATCAGCCAGGATGATTTTCATTTTATTAGTAGAAATTGCATATCGCACGAATCGCGTCATCGAGTAAGATCCCTAACTTGTTTTGTAACATCATCATCGTAACAACCGGTAATGGTCTGGTGAATGAACTTACCGGTAGTAGCATGTAGGTAGACGACGCTACGTTGTGATTGGTGGCTGGAGTCGCCTTCAGTACTGCTCTCACCGGAGTTGGTCACTGGGGTCCTGCGTCTGTGCCTTGGGATGAAGAAGTTTAAATGTTAATAAAATCGGTTTATACTAAACAGTCGTATTAGCTCATCAGTTGGCGGCAATAGTCTCGTCTATATCAGACTTAAACTTATCTATCTGTTGTAACATCACTAATTAGTATTATAGTAAGCATCTACACCACTATTGATTGTTTATGATATATATCTCTAGTCGATGGATCCGCTCGTCCACTCCGTCACTGCACTGTACTCAACGCATCTATGTGAACTGTAACTATTGTGTGTCTACCTACTATTAAAACTTTGTACATCAAGAAGCATCTTTTATTTAAAACGTAACATAACACTATCGAAATTTGGGTGTACAATATCAAAAATTCTACTCACTTCACATCTCTGCTGAGTTCCTGTTTACTCCCTCTCAATTCAGACGAGCTTCCTCTATCATCCTGTTTTCTCCTCACATCTCCTTTAGATCCCTTCAAAGTCTTCGAACTACTGTGACTTCTAGACCTTTCGTACGGACTGATAGGTGGCTTCGCATTCACTTTCCTATCAAACTGACTCTCGTTTTCCGAATTACTCTGAATCTCGGAAATATTCTGGAGATTTCGTTTGTACGGCTTCGCGTTCGGCGATTCGCTTTTGTCTTCCCGATGTAAGTTCGAAAGCGAATAGCTTTTGTTCGTCAGTTCACTGTGGTCTATTTCATCAAGTCCTGTGCTTGAATTTGAAATGGTCTTCCTCAAAGTGCCGTGTTTTGTATGAGTGTAACGCTTAGTTTCGCTTGGAGGCTTAACGTTCGCGTCTGAATCAGGATCTGTATCGCCGAAGAAGCGAAGGTTCTTTGCTGGTGAAGTCAGAGGCTTGGCTGGCTTTGGATAAGTCCTGCGAGGAGTCTCGTCTTCTGTTGTTATTGTGCTCTCTTTTTCGACCTGCAAGTGAACAGTGTTTTGAATCAGGAGAGCGTAGCTAGCAATAAGAAAAGTCGTCAGAAATAAGATTGAAAGGACATTAGGTACATATTATTACGGTAGACGTGAGAAGTCTGTACCGGCGCTGTTATTATTTTAAAAAATGTCGTAGCATAGGCTGAGATAGTATGGAGCCTTTTGGCCTATTATTATTATTTATTTTTGTTTACTTTTTTAGTTTTTCTGTTTTCGTTTACATAATTTTGTTTCCTTTCTTGTTTTTCTTTATATAATTTTGTTTGTTATGTCCTGTGTGCGTTTATAAATTCTATTTCTCTCTAATTTAAATATATAAATATACCTACTAACTTTTGCTCTCGGCTTGATCTGCGTGGTACAAATATTTACAAAAGTTATTCTTACCTTGGTATTCTTCCCCTTCTTCCTGGTAAGTCTGTCCAGGGACTTGAACCAGTTGCCGCTAGCGGGGGGCGTGGGGGCGGTCCGCCTGCGCGGTGGGGACGGGGTCGGGCTCGGTGTGGCCAGTCGGCGTCTCTCGCGATATCGTTCAGCCTGAAAATACAGCGACTGGTTTAGTGAAATTGTATAGTACAGTAAATAGGGTATTTGAAAAATGTAACTAGTCCATCAGTAAGATTTCTCCGTAAAGGCTGAATATGAATGTGATGGAATTTGATGCAGGCAGTAAGAAAGCACATGGACTTCCATAGGCTACCGAAATCGCATACAAAGTTGAGGCCTACCATGGTGAAAGAGACAGAGCTATACAAGTCGTCTAGCGCCATCTCGATCCCACAGTGGTACTACCTACTCTCTGTTAAGAACTTCATGGTAGGACACCAGATCGTATCGCCGGAACGGACTTCGTTCAATCAGTAAAGGCCTTAAGTGGGACGGTACGAGACGGAAAATTTGAAGGAGGCGAAATGGAAGAAGGTGCAAGGAAGCCGCGAACAAAAGCAAGTAATCATCATTAAATGAAGGAGGAGAAATGGAAGGAGGAGCAGGAAAGCCGCGAACAAAAGCTAGTGTCGCAATAAAAATAGGCAAATACTCGATGTATGTACACACTACACGTGCAAAGTTTTTGCGGACTGAGATCACCTCATTATTTATCACACACCCGCTACATGTTAGCATGTCTGTACAGGTTCATTGACACTGCATTTATATAAATACGAGTAGATACCTTCTAGGATATTGCCGAAGAGAGTCGTAAATCGTCAAGTGTTTTTGTCGGTGATTAGTGTAATAAAAAACGTGGAGAATATCAATGTTTGACATGGAGGGGCCATCTTTTGACCTCTCTAATTATTGACCAATAACTTTTATTTTGCTTTGCAGGACATTGCCCAGGTCCATACCTGGGCAATGTCCTGCAAAGCAAAATAAAAGTGGTCTTGGTCTAACGTCCATACGTTAGACCAAGTACTACCCAGGATGTTATACATATTGAATAGATAAGTAAATAAAATATAGTAGAGCTTTAATGTATTTTTAACAACTTCGAGATACTATCCATGTTTGTAAAATAAAATGTAGGTATGTAGGTAAACTATAGCCCAACCAAAAGAGCAGGGGTGCGTTTAAATCTTCCGGCGATGTTTCGCCAGTAAAAAAATAAACTAGCGAGGGTTCGCTGAACGGAGTCATAAGTTTCTGTCAATGTTAGTTGTCAAATTCAATTGACAGCTCAGTTTATTGAACAAATAATCAATTTGCCGGTCTAATATAAATCCATAATCCACAAATAATATTTAATCTCTAAAATAAAAATAATATTCGTTTTTACGGCGCGAATCGAGCAAAACAACAAAACTTAATGTCAGTCTGACAGCAGGATAAAATTTTGCGAGGTAAAAAGGTCGCAAAATATTATTCCATTTAGTAAAAACTTATACCAGCGGACGACCGTAAACGGGGCAGATTAAATTCTAGTTAGCTTCATTTTTCACCTCGCGGTATACTTAAACGGGGTGTTTGACATTTAGTCAGTATAAATTTAAACTGGATAAAGGATTTAAACGCAGCCCAGTGGTGGTAACTGCCCCGACTTACGCTGTAGGTCGTGGGTTTGAGCCCAACCATGCGCATTAATTTGTGTATTTTATTTCATCTGGTGATGCAATAAAACATAAATTCTGCTCATGCATACGGTATGTCCCATTACAAATAATTTAAGCCATCATCCATCTACCAACTTAAAAATATAATTCAAATCAGAGACCTACATGTCGACGGAACCATACCTATTTTTTTTTATTATATCATTATGTACTTATTTACAAATCTAAATAGTGATTGCATATTAAATTGTTTGACAGGTTATACTTCTTACCTATTATCTAATTTCTCCGGTATGATATTACTAAGCAAAAAATTAATAAAAAAAAAACAAACAGATTGATGAGTAGGTACTGCCAGTTCAAGTACCTAACAAAAAATAGCGCAAACTTGAAACTATGTTCTTGAATCATAGTGTTGGTTTACAAAACCGACCTTAAGCGAGTCGGACTGGCCTATGAAGGATTCCGTACCATTGTCGTTAGAACGCCAAAAAAATCATGTATTTGTATGGCAGCCCTATACAACAGACATGATGTTTTGGCGTTTTGTTTAGTATTTTTTGTTTTAGCGGCAACAGACTTCATCTGTGAAAACATCTGTCTTACTATCACGGGTCATGAGATACAGTCTGTTGAAAGACGGACAGACAGACGGACGTACAGCGGAGTCTTAGGGACTTCACTCATGGCGCGATACGACGCAATACGACGCGATTCGAAAGAATACTAACTACAAGTGAAAATCAATCTTTTCACTACCGCATAAGACATAAAACACGTTGTTATCTATGAATAGATGAAAAACAAAACACGATGGCCATGACAACGTCAAGTCAATCGAATTGCATCTTTATTTCTTAGTGGCAAGGTTGATTTTCACGTCGACGTGAAAAATTCCAACTACAAGATCTAGTTGTTAATTTTTTTAGTTGGTTTTTGTAGTTGGAATTTTTTCGAATCGCTGCGCATTGCGTCGCATCGTACCATGTTTATAGTCCCTTGGTAATTCCCTTTGGGTACCTACCGAACACAAAAATAGTACTAGGTACATCATAACTTACGACTTTTTAAATGTGATGGATGAATGTTTGTTACTCTTTCGCAAAAAAATTGCTGAACAGATTTTAATGAGATTTGGTACACAGACAGTTTATAACCTAGATTAACACAAAGGATAATTTTTATCCCAATGTTAAATTCCCATGGGATAATTTTTGAGTGTCACTCGACTCAACAGTAAAATAAAGCTTTTTTCACGTGGGTATATCTTTATCTGTAACAGAACTGTAAAGTTCAATTTACTCTATGTTTATGGTAGGTAGTACAAATATGATAATAAAAGAATGTTGGTCTATGATAATTGCTTCCGGGTTCAATGACACCTTAGTATCTGAAACAGACCGCTGATAAACTAAAGTGACCGACCGAAATTTCAGTTTCGGCCAAAAAATCTAGTTTCGGCCTTAGTTTCGGTTTCGGCCAAAATATAGCCGAAACTTTAGGCCCCGCCGAAACTCAAGTGCTCGCGCATTTTCGTGCGTCGTTCGGTAAAATTCGTAGCTAACACGTGCTTGCTCGCCGGGCGGGGCCCGGGCTCAGTTAGCATTTAATCGTGAGTTGAGGTTATGTTTTTGAGTTTACTGCCAAGAGTAAGTCTAGTATATTCATGTCATAATAAAATATATACTTGTTACCAAAGACATTAAACTATATATGAGCAATAGACGGGACATCACGAAGAAAGAAGAATGCCCAAAAAAAACCCAGAGTCGATTAAACTAATTTATGAACAACAAAATAGACCTTAAGTCAGAGGACATAAATACGCTATTCGTTTCGCATAAAACCATAACCAAACAGGCCAGCAGCATATACAGGGTGAAATTTTTTCAACTGGGCGTGGTTGGCTATATCCGAAACTATGAGGAATATCAAAAAACGTTGAGAGGAATCTCGAGCCCAATTTTAAAGAAAACTAGAACTGCATTATTGGATTTAGAAAAATCAATAATCCTGGCCAGGAATCGAACCCTCTTATTTTGAAAAAAAAAACACACCCTGTATTATTACACCATTCGATAGTGTTGCTAATAAGGATCAAATTCTGGGAAGTAATCATATACGGCAAACTTAAGGAAATAGCTGATTTGAAACATTATTTATACAGTTGACTTGAATATTAACCACACATAAGTTGTTTTAATCGATTCTGGGTTTTTGCTCCATATATTTTTGAGCATTTCTCTTTGTGATCCAAAACTTTTTACCAATAAGTAAAATGTCACTCAGTCTAGTTCGAGACGTTCCGCCTGACAGTTCGTGTGATGCTATTTTTTTCAACTCAGTAATTTCGTAATGCTAAATGTAGTGCGATTGTTGAGACTTCAAATCTAGTGAAACATTTGAAACAATGAATTTTTATAATTTCGAATAGATTATGGCTCAGTAGAAGTTAAATAACATAGAAAAATAGCAATTTCTTAAAATCATCTATACGTTTGACGTATTTCATTACTTCCCAGGATTTGATCCTTATTAGTAACACTATCGAATGGTGTGATAATACAGGTTGTGATTTTTTTCCAAAAGCGGGTTCGATTCCTGGCCAGGATTATTGATTTTTCTAAAATCCAATGATGCAGTTTTAGTTTTCAGCAAAATCGGTCTATTCAACGTTTTTCCATATTATTCATAGTTAAGAATATAGCCATCCCAAGCCCGGTTGGAAAATTCGCCCTGTGTATTTGACACTTTTTTATATGTTAAATGTAAAAAAAAAACAATAAATTTCAGAAAAAAAAACTGTACCTATTTTAAATGTTTCTAAAAGTTTCGGTTTCGGTTTCGGCCGAAACTGAGAGCAAGGCCGAAAGTTCGGTTTCGGTTTCGGCTGAAAAATCAGTTTCGGTCGGACACTAATAAATTATTTACCTGCAAATAACTAAGTACCAACGTTATTTTAATATGTGGTACCTACATTTCTTCCATAATTAACATAATCAGCCAATAATATTGGAAGAACATTATCGGCTAATGGTGGAAGAAGAAAAATTAAAAAAAAAACAACTTCTAAAAACCCAAAATACAAAACAACGTTTTGTATTTTCACCCTTTTTATTGGATACAGGCGTAATAATTTGCATAGAAAAACGATATTGTTGTCATTAATGAAAAATGCCCTCGATTACTCCAAGTTTCCGTCATCGGATCCCCATGGGACCATTTGTAAATAATACCCTTTCTTCAAACAAAATAAGAATTTTCAAATAATTCAAGACGTCATCGAGGAATCGGGGATAATAAAAAAATCCAACGAATTGAGACTTTTCTACGGGTGAAAAAAATATTGATTAATTGGATTTTTTCAGTAATTATCACACCATTGTGATTCCGTATCCGGAAAAATGAGAAACTTATGAATGAGTGAGCCGTTGGCCTTAAAGTTCGCCCGCCATATGGTCTGTGGCCTCAACTGACTTAATTTGGTACAATGAAGGTAACACTGCTAAAGCCCACATGAAAACTGGACATTACTGAAATGACGACTCTAGGTGGTGTTTATTAAGTTGATTTCAGAATGGCGGTAATGATGATTGAAACGTCTTACCGTTTCCCTGTTCTGAATATCCTATAATTAATAATAATTATTTTTAAACGCAATAATGCATGCGACGCGGATCACAAAGATGACTTAAGGCAAAGATGACTTTTGAGGAAAAAATAAACAATATCAAGTGAGATATCAATAGACAACATTGATTTGGCTGTAATGTCAACGTGTTGTTTGGAAGTAGTTAGTAGCTACTCCAAGAGATGGCGCTACGTTACCAAAAAACGTTCAAACGATGGATTAAAAGCTTGAAAGGCTCAGCCGCAAAATGTCCCTTTCGCAAAATGTCCACAGGTAGCAAAATGTCCCTTTCGCAGAATGTCCCTTTCGCAAAATGTACCTTTCGCAGAATGTCCCATTTCTCAAAATGTTCCTTTCGCAAAATGTCCCTTTCGCAGAATGTACTCTTCTTCAAACATTCGTAGACTTTTTGCATCAGAGAAAAAACTGGTCAAGAGCTAGGAGGTGTAGAGCACAAAAACCGGTACTGTTGTGATGTTTAATTAGAAAAATGATAATTATCTAGTTAGGAACATTTTGCGAAATGGGACATTCCGCAAAAGTTACATTTTGCGAAAGGGACATTCTGCGAAAGGGACATTCTGCGAAAGGGACATTTTGCTACCTGTGGACATTTTGCGAAAGGGACATTTTGCGCCTGAGCCGCTTGAAAGTATGTATGTGTTGCGATGGCCTACTTGGTAAGGCGTCTGGAGTACTTATCAAGAAGACGAGGGTTCAAATCTCACTTGCAACTGAATAATTCTTTCCTCAAAAAATATCCTATAATTAATATTTTACTTGCGAATGCGTGTATGTTTGTTTGTAACGGCTGAACCTATTTTGATTGATTTTAGTGCAGAGATATGCCCGCGGGCATAGGTTATAGTGTAAACTAACACACAGATTTCATCCCAAATGAATTAATTAGGTACTTATTAATTATTATCTTTGCCGAGAGTTAAGATTTAAACCTACTAGAATGCATATTTTATTTTGTGAGTGTGTGCGAAATACAAAGGACTATTGTACCTAATGATCGTGTCGTGACGTGACATGGTCTTGCTCTGTTTCGGCACTTTGCTCTGATTCACACATGGACGCTGTCTGTACTTAAACATCTTTATATTCTATGCTTTCCTCTTTTCTCCCGTGTAATGTAATCCACCGTGTAATGTAACACTACGAATTCTACGTGTGGACGGCACTACGAGCGTTACATGTAATGTTCGTAGTGCCTCGTAGGATTACATTACACGTTACACCAGTCTGGACCCGGCTTCAAGTGCACGAGATGGAGGTTTTAGGGGAGCGCTTCTAACTCTAAAATTATTTCAAGGGAACCCGGGATAAATGGTACTCTATTTGTTAACCCAGGTTATAAACTTCTGTTTATCAATATTCAAATTCATTTATTAATTTTTGTGTGAAAGTTTAACTAACATGTTTTTGGTCTGAAGGGGGGGGGGGGGGCATTATAAGGCCAGGACATGCCGCCCGGGGTTCGCTGTCTCAACAGGTAACCGTGGTATCCACGGTGTCCTTCAATAGCCCTTTATGTTCCGATAAAAGGCTATTGAAGGACACCGTGGATTTTGGTCAGTACAAGTCTGACAATCCCTCCCGTCCGAGAGGACTTATGTGATTTTACCACGATAAAACGTCCCACAGGTAGTAATTGTTTCAAGCATGGCTCTTTGTTTCGTGAATTTAAATGCTTGAAACGCATCCATAAACAAACTTAGGATAGATAATATTACAGCTGTAGCGTTTGGTGAGTTTCTAGGTTAACAAAAAAAAACGAAGAATCCCGTTCCCAGACATTTTACTTGATAGGCAGCTGTTATAAAACGGTAATATTCGAGAAAGATCTGCGACTAAATTGTGATTGTTTAGCACGAACCATCTAATTGGCAACGTGGTCTGCGGTCGAGTAAGGCAAGCGAACCTTATTTGACCCCAATAAGATAACTATGTAGTCTTTTTGTGGGAAGATAAATTCGACTGCGAGCGATCTTCTGATTCAGCTATGAGATATCTCATCCCTGGGTTTCACGATGTACTCTTTCACGAGGCGGCTTTGAAATTATCGATCGTACAGCGCGAACGGTTAGCGCAAGTGTCGCTGTCAGGTAGCTGGTGTTAATGCGTGTTAATAAAAAAATCACAAATATTTTATGTATAATCTACCTAGCATATTCTCAACTATGTTGGGGTCGGCTTCCAGTCGATCCGGATGTTACTGAACATCAGTATTTTAAATGGAACGAATGCCATATCTGAGCTCTACAACCCATTATCTGGGTAATGCGATGACTATTACCTCTTGATAAAGTGTATTGATAGATTTTCGACGGTCTAACAAACAGAAACGACTATCAAAGGTGTACAAACGTCAGCGGAGACCATTGACTTTACGTGTTTTCCGAAGAACGAAAGAAACTCGGTATAATAGATGATCCATCAGCAGAACTAATCATCAAGCACTGTTTATCTTGAAGATTGACCTGGGTACCTATTACAAGGTCTTAAAACCAGGCTTATTCCGGCGAGTGAAAGTGACAAAGCTATTCAAGTCGTCTAGCGCCATCTCATTCACTCACTGAAACAAGCCTGGTTTTAAGACGTAATACCCCCCTGGTGGCGTATCATGACATCTTAAAGCGACAGTAGTTCCATTGTGGAAACGAGACGGCGCTAGACGACTTACATAGTTCTGTCTCTTACCCACAGTGGATCTATTCTCGCTATAAGATGTAATGTTAGGCCCCCTCTACGGCTGTTTTAGGTAGGTACGGTAAAAAGAAAACACGCAGAACTGTGAGGGTATTACAACGTCTTACAACCAGATTTATTCCGGCGAGTGAAAGTGACAGAGCTATACAAGTCGTCTAGCACCATCTCGTTCACTCACTGGAACAAGCCTGGTTTTAAGACGTTGTTATACCCCCCATGATGGCCGATGTGGCCGTAAGGTTCTAGAATTGAGACCACGCACCGACAACCGTAGCGTAGGACCCACAAGGTGGACAGACGGCCAGATGAAAAACGCTGAATCGCGATGGATGCAAGCTTCCAACCGTTCCTGTTGGTGATCGGACTGGTTGGAAGCGGCTTGGAATAGCGAAGGCCTATGTTTAGTAGTGATGATGATAATGATGAAGGCATTAAGAACAGTATCCATACCATGAGTTCTCATTACGATACTCTATCACCGATATCGACCGCGTTTGTCGCTCTCATTGGCTCGCTCCAAGGTTGTATGAACTCTCAACCAATGAGAGCGCCAAACGCGGTCGATATCGATGATCTAGTATCGTAATGACAACTCATGGTATGGGTACTGTACTGATGTGTCTCTTATCAAGGCAAGTTTTAAGAATACTCGCGTGTTTATTTTGTGAGCACAACGGTGTGTTTTAGTGCGGTTGTGAACACACGTATGACATCACTGTCGGTGTCAAATACACGACATTGAACTCAGGTCACTGACACTGCTCGTTAACAAGCTTCTTAGAGGCTAATCCTTAATATTTCAGATTCAATTTCAAGTCCTAAAATCTTTAATGTTATTTAGTTTTGAGCAGAATCTGTTACACCCGTTGAATAAATAAAATTAATATATTGTGAGCCTCTTAAGGGTTTATCCTCAAGCCAGCGTCGCGGAAATATTTAAAAAAGGTACCGCGGCTCTGAAACGTAACAGATATTTGAAGGAACAAGGTGAATTTTAGTACAGTAGGTACCTTCTGCTACACTGACATCAACACCATCGTTCTTCTTTTTCTTTTCAAAGAAGAAGTAATACATATACTTCCAACACCAAAAACAAAACGTTTGTGCCTATGTAGGATTTGAAATATTTTTTATACGCGTCAAGAATGATAAAGATTTTCTTTTAACTTTCTTTTTTGGAGAATTTATTGAGAAGGAAGTATTTCCACAAAAGTCTTTATAATTATGTTAGGTTTCTGATTTTTACATTGTCATAATATACACTGTCGCAAAAATAAACTTTAAGTTTCGTATAACTTAGGATTACTTTACATTATTCGTTCTTAATGCGTGTGTTTTACAACGTAAAGTATACGCAAAAACTGCGAACGTTAGCGGCTCTAATATAGGCCACCTCTTATCGACCAGGAGCGCAGGCTGTCACTTTACTTTCACTTTCATGTAGCCCTGGTACCTCAAGTTATAGAACGCAGCGTTATTGAAGCAGTGACTGCCATAGTTTTGATTAAAAATATAAATTCTTGCCCGGACAACCGCCTCTAGGTTGATTTGCGAGATAAAATTGAAAAAAAAAAGGAAAACAAAAACATAGTGGGGAAATCAGCATGTCCGAAAACCCAAAAATTAGAAGTCATGTAACTTCCACAAAGCCGCACTGCCCGGGCCCGTATCACAGTGACAAAGCCTAAGGCAAAACTAGGTAATACGCCATCGCCAGCCAGTATTACCATGGGGTATCGCATTACCCAGTTACTGGATTGTGGAGGTCCGTTAGGCAGTCGCTCAATGTAAAATACTCATATCCAGCTGTATCTGGTTCGACTGGAAGCCGACCTCAATATAGTTGGGAAAAGACTAGGCAGATGATGAGGTCTTCCTAGACCGTCTCCTCTCGGCCTTACCACTCTCAGAACCATACCTGTATACTCGTAAGTAGGTAATACAAGTAAGCAAGACAAATCTTTTCTAAAAGAGTAGAATGTGCATTAGGCCAGAAGATAGTAGATCAAAAGTGCGTGACTTGGAGTACAAACAAATATTGCAGTCGCCTAGCAGTGTTGAAACATTCCTCCGGTTTAATTGTAGCATTGATTGCATTCGAAGTAACAACTATTACCTATATTTTATTAATATAAGTGGTCGAAATTAGACAATAATTCATTATTTTCATTAAAATTTCTTTAGCGCTCTATCTTCATTTAAACTTTCACAATTCATACTTGGGTTGCGGGACTGTCTCTTCACGTAACCGTGACCCTGGAACGTAAAGGTCTATTGAAGGACACCGTGGATTTTAGTCAGTATAAGACTGGCAAGTATCTCCCGTCCCGCCCTGGGTGGGAGGACTCATTTGATGTATTACCACGATAAAAAAAAACAGTGCATACTTCTCTATCAGCGAATTTTTTTAAATAGATTTATAAAATCTAATAACTCTACGGGGCTGAGAGAGGGGCCACTCAAAACGTGAGAAAATATCGATGACGATTATTACAAGCTCGAATTTAAATTCACAAATTCGTGCTGAAAGATTTAAGCTGTCCTGGATCATAAGCTATATCAAGTAATGCTATATTTGAACACATTACGAACGACAATTCCCAAATACTACGCATAAACCATTGTAAAGATTTTGATAAATTTTGGTACAGAGATAGAGAGATGCTGGACACGTGACACGGAGCCAGCACTCTACTGGATCAATAATGCTAAAAGTGAACATGAATGCAGCATTGTTTGAATCATATCGAAGAAGAATCACGCGTCGCGTGTTATCCCCGCACGGAACAAATATTTGTGAGACCGACGAGTAGTTGTTCCAGGTCTAGGTGTTTCTTTGTCTGAGTTCCTATATTTGTAAATGCACCCACGACACAGAAAAAAATCCTAGTGTGGGGCAAAGTTTTAAAAAAAGAAAGAAAAAAGAGTAGGTAAGTAATAGTCAAGGAATAAAGACAAACACAAAAACAAGGATAAGAAAGTTATATCTACTGGAAGACAAAATCCCGCTGCGCAGGCTCTTAGTAACAAGGAACAAGGACAGAAAGCCGATGATGTGGTGAACATACTTTGCATAAACACAGATTATGGAACAAAGGTGTTATTCACCAGCGAAGCCAGCACTCTGCAGGTATCAATCAGACTGCAAGTGACGGTCGAAGCACCGGGACTATGCGAACAGTTGTGTAATGATGGCCCTACTATGAGTACTCGAGAGACGATTGAAACGTAAACTCATCAATCAAAGAGTATGGAATTTCTTGCCCATTTTTCTCAAATCGAATCAATTCCATTCGATTTCCTTTAATTTTCAGAAGTGTCTCTTTGATTGCTCAATTGAAATTAAATGATTTAACTTAGACATGTCTTTAGTCAAAGATCTTTATAGTTGTGATGGCAAAGTTACCTCGCGTCTTAGCACGAGGCTGTGAGTTCAAAACTAGATAAGTACCTAACTATGTGCCTTTTTGAATACACATTCATTTTCCAAGTTTGTATTTATTTTTACTGTGGTAGAATCATCAGAGAGAAGAATAGCCAATGGCTGGAGAAGGTACTGGGCTCTGAGAGAGGTAATGAAAGATGAAAAGCACAAAGGGCAAATTATTCAACACCTTTATACTACCAGTCCTAACATACGGCTGTCAAACATGGGGTCTGACACATTCCACCGTACATAAACATGCAGTATGTCAGCACGCAATGGAGAGGAGTATGTTAAGAATAAGGAAATCAGACGACAGACAGACAGAAAAACCAAGTGATAAGGAAGAACACCAAAGTCCAAGATTTAACCTACAAAATCAGAAGGATGAAGTGGCGTTGGGCAGGTCACATGCTACGAGGCAGAGAAAAATGGAGCAAGATTGTCACACAATGGTACCCCCGAGAAGGCCATAGGAAAAGAGGTCGACCTCAAAGAAGATGGGACGATGACATTAGACAAGTGGCAGGAACAACATGGAGCAGAGTGGCTATGGAGAGACGAGAGTGGAAAAGGTTGGAGGAGGCCTTTGTCGAAGGACAAACGGATCTGCAAAGCGTTGCCAAGGCCCGGATAATAGAATGGGACTATGTCATAATGTATTGTGTAAAATAAGATCTGGAAATAAAGGCTTTATTATTAGAATCATCAAATGAGTCTTTCCACCCAGGCCGGGACGGGAAGGACTCAGACTTGTACTGACTAAAATCCACGGTGATCCTTCAATAGCCCTTTACGTTGCAGGGTCACAGTTACTTGATGTAACAGTACCGCGACTTGGTAGAGTTTGGCTCTCTAAGAAGGGCCCCGTCAGCTTCCAAGTTTGTCTTGGGATGTCCAAGTCCACTGACATTGGTGCAGGAAAACATCATGAGGAAACTTGGACTTGTGAAAGCCACTTCAGAAGCTTATGGAGCACACTTAGTAGAGTGGCGATACGACTTGACTAACTCTGACACCCGAAGCTATCAACAAAAGCATTGAAAAAGACACATTGGTACTTGCCCGTGTTTAAACTCACAACCTCGTACATGACAAGCGAGATGGCTACAATGACCTATGTGAATTAATTGTCTCTACGGCTTCCGATTCACTAGAACCATAACTTATAATAATTAAATTAAATGTCATGAGTTGACAACTATTGGATAACAAGATGTGTTTTGTGATGTCTAGGACATGACACGAAAGTTTCTTTTAGAACTGTGACATAACCATTCATCGAAAGTTATGAACTAATCAATCTTAATAAAAAAACACGAGAGGTTTTCCATTATGACAGTTTAAAATTTATCTTCATTCTATTTCGTGAGAGGATGTGTATTTCAAAATGACTTGTTGACGTTTCCCGTGGCCCATGGGTTCATGGGCTAGCACTTTTTAATTTATTTAAAGGTAGATTCGTGTTTGACCACTATCTCGCCTGATCATTATGCGAAGTTGTGGTCGACGGTGAAGCATGCTTCATCATCATCATCATCATCAGCGAAGATGTCCACTGCTGAACATAGGCCTCCCCCTTAAATGAATCAAGCTTGCCTAGAAGTAACCTGTTCACTCCTAACTTGAATATCCCAAGGTTATAGCTGTCGGGAAAACCATCGGGGATCGGGGCGGGGCAGGGAATTCCACTCTAGTCTTGGCCAGAAACTAGCTATGCCATACAACGTGACAACGCCGCTAGTCTCTTGAAAAAAAATACCAGCTGACAGCGTTGAGGAGCTTTCCATGGCGAATATTAGCTTTTTTAAGGTGATTGCTTCGATGTAGCCCGCGAAATTCAATTTTTTTTACGTTTTTTGCAATTTGCAGGCCAGTGACATGTTGTAACTTTATAAATATTTGTGTTGCGCAAATAACAAGTATAATTTTAAATATAAAAAATATCAAAAAACTCGCTCCATCAGCTCTCACATAGAAAAGGTGCATCGTAGTTAGATTTCGGAGATTTTAACATGATGCACCTTTTCTATGTGAGAGCTGATGGAGCGAGTTTTTTGATATTTTTTATATTTAAAATTATACTTGTTATTTGCGCAACACAAATATTTATAAAGTTACAACATGTCACTGGCCTGCAAATTGCAAAAAACGTAAAAAAATTTGAATTTCGCGGGCTGGTTGGAGCATCCCCCTTAAATATTTGTGACTTTAAGCAAAAGTTGAATTAGGCATTCAACGCTTAACGTTTGACAATTTGACCAGCAATACTAGGGCACATCGCTTTGTCCAAGATTTTTGCAAAAAACAAAGAATTATTTATTACTATAAAACAATGAAGAAGATCAGTGGATACGAAACAGGGAACTAAAGACGGAACTCCGTTTTGCAAGGCTCCTACAAATGGGTGGTTAAAAAAAATAACCAAGGAGATAGCGGGATCTTGATTAAAAGAATTATTAGACTAAAAAAAACTTAGCGTGTTGATGACAATAAATGTTGAAACACCTAAAATTCAGCTCAAGGAACTCTGCTCACTAATGTAGTCATAACATTAAGAAAGGTAGAGTGACAGAAATGTGAGTTTGAAATAACATCTTACACGTGAGAGACAGATAGTAATGTCTCGTTCCAACCTCTGACCTTTAGCATCGATAGGTCAGCGCGGAGTATTGTGCTGATGACGACTCGCATTCTGTTCCGCATTGCACTCTAAAGCTTGGACGAAGGCCCAATTAACAGTGCACTCTGGCCAATTTATATTCACTCTTTATGAAAGATCTACAAGGAACCTTGTCGAACACAAGTGATAAATAATGAGGTAGATTTTTGTAGGAAGTTGGAGAGTGACAAGGTCATACAGACGTAATAGGTCAACTGTTTGAGCAGAGAAAGTTAAAAGTTGACGAACTTCAAAATATCGGACTTATAGCAAACATTTTAAATGATATTAAACTTGACTAAATTGGTGATTGGTGAACGATGATTGAAATGTGTTCAACAAATGACTACAAGTACAAAGATGAAAAAACAATAACAGGTCAGCAATAAAGATTTTAACCAAAACACAGAGATGCTAATATATTTAATGAAAAAAAAGGCAGACAATATTTGTTTAGGCGCGGAAGGCCTCATTCTCAAAATGGCAACTGAGTCGCAAAAGGACTAGTTCTCAAAATGGCAAATTTTGTGAAAGCCTAATCCTCTAAATAGCCAACTTTCATGGCTAGAATGTGCAGTAAAGTCAAACATTAACGAAAGGTTTCTTTGTGCTATAAACATTATCCGTCATCAGTGTCTTTTAAATCCAAATAAAAATAGAGGAGATGCCTGCGAAAGGACCAAAAAGAAGATAGGTAGGTAGAACAGGATAAGTATCAGCACAGAATACTTAATAGTACTACGGTATCAGCCAAAACGAGCTATTGGTTTGATAAAACAAGGTACTTACCAAAGCTGGTGAGTCCAGGGGCCTGGAACGGGATTTCCTCAAGTCACTTTCTCCATCCGACGGTCTAGACCGGGACTTTCTAAGGTCACTCTCTCCTTCCGACGGTCTAGACCGGGACTTTCTAAGGACACTCTCTTCATCAGATGGTCTGGACCTCGACTTCCTCAAGTCACTTTCTCCATCAGAAGGTCTCGACTGCCTATCACTCTCTCTGTCCGAAGAGTGGTAACGTCTCTTTTCCTCTTTACGCTCCTTGTATCTTCTGTCTTCTTTCAATGTCTTGTCATATCTGAGAAAACAAAGGGTGGAATAAATTGACAAAATAATATAATTTACAGTTATTTGATCAACATGATCGACTTTGACCTCGAGTTCGACGTCGAATATGCTTTCTACTTCGATTTTGATTTTGACTTTGACGCAAAACGGAAGTCGGCGAAACGGAAGTTTTTTGATTTCATGAAATCACAGAATTGAAGATTGAAAATGGCATTAATTGCCTTCAAGAGAGTGAAAATTTCAGCAGGAGATATTTTGTGACGTATGTTTAACCTTATCCTTTTCTAAACTTATTACAGGATCACCTAGGAGTCAATATATCCAAATACCTATCTTTTTTTCCTTGGTAGCCTGCTCTGTTCCACTCCTGGGCAAAGGCCTCCCTCAACGCCCTCCACCTTTCGCAATGCTGAACGTCCTCCTTCCAGTTCGGACGGAACCTGTCCAGTTCGTCCCGCCATCTACTACGTGGCCTGCCACGAACTCTTCTCACTGTCTCTTTCTTTTTTTTAATATTCTAAATATACAGTGAAACCTGGTTAAGTGAGACCTCAAGGGACCTGCAAATCTGTCTCACTTAAAGAGGTATTCCACTTACGCAGTGTCTCAGATATCCAGGTATAAATAAATATCTGTCTCATTTACAGAGGGTTCCATTAATAGATGTCAGAATGCAGGTTCTCTCAGTTAAAGAGGTGCGATTTATCAAATAAAATAACGTATTATGTAAACATTATACGTTAATTTTAATATTAATTAGGAATCAATAACCTCCTTTTTTTTGAAGTCGGTAAAAAAGTTACTGAATGTAATTTTTTTTAATATGCAGTACAAAAATGAATCAAATAAAAATGTTTTTTTTTTTTTAATTCTGGATTATTGATTATTTGAGCCTTCGTATCGGCATTTTTCAAATAAACATCCGTATGATAGTAAAGCAAAACTAAAACTGAAGGTCATTGATGCTCAAAATTAGTTAAGCGCAGAATTTGCGGGTAGAATAAGACTAAGTAATTAAACAAACAAAACGATGTTGTCTCAGTTACAGAGGTTAATACATGTAAAATTTACTTACTGTCTCAGTTATAGAGGTAACTATGACGATAAAATCGAAAGAACGAATCTCAGTTATAGAGGTTCGCTTCGTCCCACTAACAGAGGTAATACAGTGCCAAAGTGTTGGGACTTCAGCATGAGTACCAGTTATGGAGGTTTCTCACTTATCCAGGTCCCACATAACCAGGTTTAACTGTATTTTAATTGTAAAAAAATCCTACCTTCCATCATACTCTTCCCGGTAATTCCGTTCACCTTCGTACTTTCGTTCAGGGTCGTATTTCCTCTCAGCTTCATACTTTCTCTCGGTCTCGTACTTTCTCTCAAGCTCATACTTCCTCTCAAGCTCATACTTCCTCTCAGGGTCACTGTCCTGAGGGTCCGAGCTCCTGTACCTATCCAGGTCTTCTCTGGAGCTCCTATATCTCCTCTCATCAGCTTTGCACTCGTAGTCAATCTTCTTCACCACGATGTCACTGGGTTCTGGGTCGGTGTACCTGATTTGGAGAAGGAAGTTTCTATTAAAAGTTAGAATATTGGGTTTTTCAGACAATCAGCCGTCTCGAAGAGTTTTTGGGTAAACTTTGCCCTTCTTGAGAACGTTTGCTGGATATTCCACCCTTATGACAAATTTTTTGGCGAATACTCTTATTGTGCGCATAGAAAAGGCTAGTAGAACTCTGCCGGTGTCTTCTTTCCTGATAGCTACTCGTACTCTTATTACCTTGAGGTCTTTTAGTCAGGAATGAATATGATACTTCTAGGCAAGCGTCATGCTTCGACCACATCATTGCTTACCATGACGCCTGGTCAAACGCAAGATAGCGCTAATAAAAGGAATCGAACATTGGAACCTCATGCACAGCAGTCGGCGCTTGCGATCACTAGACCAAAGAGGCGGTCAATGTGTCCGGTAAGCTTCAGAGAAAACTAACCACCTTTGTTATTAAAACACTTTTTTTGCGTGGTAAAATCATCAAATGTTTGGGCTTATGGCAGCAGGGCAAGAGGGATGTCAGACTTGTACTGACTAAAATTCTCGTTGTCCTTCAATAGCCCTTTACGTTTCGGGGTCACGGTAATTCGTGGCCCTCTAAGAGGGGCCCGTCATTAGTGATGTCACTAACTTAGTTTTCTTTGAAGCTGGCTGTACAAATGGAATCGTTATTCAGAAATGTTTTTACAGAAAAAACAGAGTTCCTCTAAAGAACGGTATGCCAAATCATATTTGATAACCATCTCAGTATATCGCTCCGTCATACGCGTTGTGATGATATTTTCATGCAATAGTTTTCCTGTTATAAAGTGATGCATTTCCTGTGACTAACTTGTACTTAGAACAACTAGGTATCATCTTTATGAATATAAATTGCTACTTATTCTGTAGTTGCTCTGTTTTCCCAGCTAAGCAAACAATATGATGAAGCTATGTCTTACAATGCGATGAAATGAGTTTTATTTTATTTATTTGTAAAACCGTTGCCTGTATCGTGGGTACGTTTACAAATATTCGTGAAATCGAATAAAAATATAAATTGTTTTATTGCAATTTATTTCATTTTATTTTAATTCCTGTGTTTTATAATTCTGTGAATGTGCGTGTCAATGTTTTGTTTACTTAAATTGATTGTCTGATAGTTTGATATGCGGCCCACCCAAATGTTCTCATTAATATTGCTCGTCTTGTCCTTGGTCTCCCTGAGTAATGCAAATACTTATGTCTCCCTTTGTCGACTCATATCGACAAAGGGGATAAAGTTTTTACTTCAGACACGGATATTGACTTGGCTATGAATTCTGACAAATCATAATGTCTATGTAAGGTTCATATTATTATCGTGTCGCCAAAGTGGCTCATCTAGGACGCGCGCAAGGAGCGGTATGACTCACTTGCTTTTTAATGTCGCTCAGTATTATCTGATGAAAGTTGTGCCGTTTCATGATGTTGTTCTACTCTAAGTAATAGTTTAGTAACTTAATAGACAACGTCTTACCTATGCAGGATCCGTTGCCGCACGGAACAAATATTTGTGCGGCCAACACTTCTACAGATAGTTGTACCTTGTCTGGCTCCTGGGTTATATCACGTAGGTGAAACTTTTCCAAGGTGAATTGAGGGTAAATTGATCACCTCGGTGAACAAACTGGATCAAACCGTTTTTGGTGTACTCAGACATCACTACACCTAGCTTACTAGCGAGCAAAAGTATGGGATCGCTTTCTTGAACTTGATCTGGGATAGCTCCTTTAATAATGACGTGATTTGAATGAATTTGGTATCAAATTAAAGTTAACAGCTGAACATTTTTTTAAAGAAAACATTTTATCACTCTAGGAATTTCTCCTGGATCGTGGGTGCGTTTACAAACATATAAACTCACATACACAAACGCCCAGACCCAAAACAAACCTATTCAAGGGTCATCATCCAAGCCATCATCATCCTAGCCATTTTAGGGGCCTGTAGGACTACCAGAGTCTAGTAACACAAAAACAATACCTTCTATACTCGGAGTCGTCTCGGGCAAGATGTTCAGGGCTCTTGAGCACCCGTGTGCGGGTCTTGGGCTGGACTACTTCTTTCTCTTTCTTGCTCTTCTTAGAAGAGTCGCGAGAGAACAGCTGTTTCATCTAATTGAACACAAATATAAATGGTTTTTATATACACGTACAATAGGATTAAAATTTACAAAAAAAAATGTAGAATGAATAATGTACCTTTTCAAGTCCAGTTAATTTCTTCGCCTTCGGCGGTTTCGCACTGACTTTGTCATCAAGTCTGCTAGGACTTTTGTCGTATCTGTCAAGTTTTGGATCAAAATGTGATCCTTCATCGGCACTTCTATCTCGCCCCCCGTACTCCTTTCTATAACCATCGTCCCTATAGTCTTTAAACCTTGCCAAATACTCTCCATTAGCGTATATTTGCTCAGTTGGATAGTTGTCTTCTGTATGTTGCCTTTCACTAGCCAAAAATAGAGAAGTATCTCTTACGTCATCGTCACTCTCATGTCTCCTGTGCCTCGTTCTATGTATCTCTCCACTCGAATCTTTTCGAAAATCGTTCTCGATTCCCGAATCAACTAAACGATTATCGATTTCATAGCGACGCGGAGATCTATCATCTCGATAGTATTCTCGACTGTCGCCTGAGTCATGTCTTACCATGCCAAACTCTTCTTTGTACCTGTCCTTATTCTTCACTCGACGTAGTGAGTGATATGAATCGGCATATTTTGGGAGATTAGCATAATCTTCTTCCCGTTCTTGAGCAATTTCAGGATTAGACGAGTAATGTCCTTTTCTTTTACCAAAGTACTCATCTTTTACTTTATATTTCTGTCCAGTTTGCAATAAATCATGACTAGAAGTGAGTTGCTTTTTTGCTTTGTACTTTTTCTCTTTATATTCGTCTGGGCTGAGCAGAGGTTTACCTGTAATTGAGTCTAGACTTGGAGGCTCATATTCAGGCTCAGGCGGGAAGTCTTTCTTATTGCCTTTGAATCGAGGCTCCAACCTGTCAATGAACTCGCGCCTCTCAACTTCTTTAGGAACTTTCTGGAATGTCCTACCTTCCGTATTATATTTGATCTTCTGGTTATCTGAGTCATATTTACTGTAGTCTTCAGTAACACTACTTTCAGCAAAACCATCTCTCTCTAATGTATTTCTGTAGTAACGAACTGTTTCATTCACATATCGTTCTGTTGCTTGCATACGCTTTTCTGCCTCATCTATGGGATCCTCGGGTAAATACCTAGATATAGGTTCTTCAACATTTCTCCCACGATCAAGTCTTCGAGCATTTAATCGTGATTCTAATAGTTGACGTCTGTGGCTTAGTTCATTAAAATCTAAATCCACCTTTGTAGTTTCTGGTTCATACGTTTTTTTCTTTGTGTCCATACCGTCTCCCCTGCCTCTGTACTGCTTGCTCAAATCCGGTGACTTATCTTTTGGTGAATATTCGTTAGCATACGTAGGTTCAAACTCATCAAAACTTGTTAGTTTGTATTCTCTGAACCTCGGTCTAATGGGTGAATCAGTAACATTGTATGTAGGTTCAACAAAGGTATTGAAATTGTCGTTTTCTTTGTTTTTATAATCATAGTCGTACATACGAGTTTTGGTAAACTTATGTCTGTCTTCGTAACCTAAACCTTCGTCTTCATCTGAGAAGTTTCCATACTTCTCTTTGGACGGCGAGTAAGTTTTGTGAACAGTCTGTTTATTTAGTCTGTTGACATGTGATTCGTGATCTCTTACCACATGTGCATAGACTACTCCCTTGTCCATTTTGTTTACAGGTGAAGGCACTCTGTCAGGACTATTCCTCACGAATAAATTAGGATCGGGGCTAACACTTGGTTTGATATAAGAAAATGGTTGATTTGAATTTGTCCCGTTCGGCGGAGAGATCAAATGAGATTTCGGTGGTGGTGCGAATTGGTCTTCTCGTAGGATCCTGACTAAATGATCGACAGTTTGCCCCCGAGTCAAAGGCGGTTTATCGGGGGGCTGCTGACTGCTATGTATCATTTCTTTATCACCATACACGTTTTCTTCAATTTTTCTTATACTATCTTTTATTCTATCTTTTACTTCAACCGGGTGGGTATCTTTATTATTTGTTGAATCGATCTCATCCACAAGTAATGTCTGTTTTGCTTCAGTTCTTCGTTTAGGTGTGTCAGTTATTTGCGGTGATTTCTCCTTTTCCTTTTCTTGAGACTTGCTTTTCTTAGCTCTGGTTGGTGCCTTTGGCTCCGGTTTTTCAGGAGTTTTATACCTAGGAGGTTTTTCAACAGGGTTAACTTTTTTATTTTCTGTTTTCGTATCCTCCGGCTTACTTTCTTTTAACGCAGACTTTTGTTTCTGATAAACGTCTAGTGGCGAAGTTTTCTTGAAGTAGTCCTCTCTTGGTGAGCTTTCTATGATGGGTGATAACTGAGACTTCTTATTTCTCAATGACTTTAAGAACTCCTCAGTTTCACTTCCAGATCTTTTCCGAATTGGTTTATTTTGCGTCGTGTTCAGGCTTGTATTTGACTTTAAATCGGAAACGTCACTTTTACTTCTTTTGACGACTGTAACCGGTTTTGTGGCAACAACGACTGGTGCATCTGGAGCTTTATTAGTTTGAGCTCTTCTGAACAGTGTAGACAACGATGTTCGTTCTTTCCGTTTTTTAGTGCTTACATCGCTGGTAGACCGTCCGAGAGGAGTTTTCTCCGGTGTGCCTTCGTCACTGTTCCGCCTTCCTATCCTATTATCCTTTTTTCTTCTGTGTGGTAGAGAGAAGAATTTCTCTGGAGGATGATCAGAGGTACATGTGATTCCCTCAGCTTGAGCTCGTACTTTGTTAGCTTCTTCTATTAATTCTTTTTCTGATAAATGAGTGAATGGTTCTTTTCTGATGGATTTAGGTTGGTCGGATGAGGTGGTGCGCGTCGCCCGCGGCTTATCTGGAAGAATAATTAATTTTATTTAGAAATTCGTTTGATTAAAATTAAAGAATGTTTCAGCAAGTTAGCCTTACATTTATGGTTTTATTACTTCAGAGTAAAGATAAAGAAATAAATATTAGGTACTAACTAAGTAATATTTTATAAATGTTAAGTTTTAAGTATGAAATGTGTTAAAAGTGAAACTTCATTTAATAAGTGGAAGAGACAAAAATAATAACAATGGCTAAATCATGAATTAATTATTGATGAAAACTCATTAATCCTTTTGACATAAACAGAAATTCCATTAGTGATTATGAAAAGCTGCTTGTGTTACAAGTACCAGGTAAACATGAAACAATAATGCAATAGAATAAATATAATGCAGATTATTAACATACCAGATGAACTTTATACCAAAAGGCACAAAACCTACATTTCCATGGCAAAATTGAGAATTTGGCAATGTTTTTAGTAAAGTCACAAACCAGTAGAGTTAGACCATTAATAAAGCTGTCAGAGTTATTTTTGTATGAAATAATAAAGAGATAATAGAAATATCCAGAGGTACTCGCTTGAATAAAAGATGAGCATTTGTCTTGTTTGTAAATCTGACATATCTTTTAAAGGATTTGAAGATCAATTCGTCTTGATCACTCTTTAAAACTCCGATAAAATTAAAGACTTGGAACATCTCTTTGAAAGAGGCTTGGCAAGCGACGATGACTAAAGACCGGATGGTCTATGGATCCTTTTTTTATCGTGGTAAAATCATGAAATGAGTCCTCCCGACCAGGGCGGGATGGAAGGACTGTCAGACTCGTACTGACTAGAATCCAGGTGATGCTTCAATTGCCCTTTACGTTCCAGAATCACGGTTACCCTGGCCCTCTAAGGGGGGGCCGTCAGACTACTGATAGCTCTCTGAGGCGCGCGACTCGGGTACGTTCCATGATCGGACGGCGAGCCGTCCGCATGGCTGGAAATCGCCCTCAGGCACTTTGATCACATTACCAGCTGACAGCGTTGACTTGATTGGTTCTAGTATGAACGTATGAGTCTAACATTCTCCTCTGGTCCTCCCAAAAAGGTAGTGAGGACTCATTTCAATATTTCCCGACCACAAAAAAGGATTGAGTAAAGAACAACGAAGATGTGAAGATGTGTGAAGGTACACTGTAACTGTTCCTACTTCTAATATGAAATTCATATTTAAATGCAATAAGAATACAAAGATGGTCGCGTCATAATGTAACGGGTAGTATCGCGAGCAAAGAACTTATTTTTCGACTCCTACGCATGTTAGTAACCCCGGCTCCTGAGTCTGAAGCAAAAACTTACAATAGCTAATGATTTACAAATGATGGCTCATGCTCTACCTAAAAGGATATTGACACAGAGCATTCGGAGAATTATGGCTTTGCTTAATGTGGTAAAAATTGATTTAGATCTGACCATAAGTCACCTCCAAAATAAATCTATTCATGAGGAAAATACAACGACCACTAAAAAACACAAGATGTAGGTGCTATTCCTGATACGCAAAATATGTTGATGTATAACACAGGAGATGTTCTGCTAAAAAGTATGTTGCTTGACGCAACGCTCAACGCTTGAGATCCAAGTCTTTTTTTGGCAAATCCAACTTCTAGCTACAATAGGTGTTATAAATGCGAAGTTCAAGTGGTCTGGGAATATTGCGGTGGTATTATCCCAAAAGCAATGTATAATGAATATCATAATGGAAGGAGAAATGCAATTAAATTATGATTTGCTGAAAGTTTGACTTATTTATTCGGCATAACCAAAATGTCCTTCTTTGGTATTGTTCATGGTGTCGTTGAGCTCATTGAGTTATGAGTCGAGCTACACTTTAACTGACTAATGCTTGCATTGACTGGACAGATTCACTCGTATCTGTGTGGTTCTCTCTTCTAAAGATCATTAGAGACACAAACCTGCATGGTTCTCGTATGAATTGAGTAATATAATTTCTGGGCTTAAAAATCTCTTTTTATTCTATTCTATTCTATTCTATATCCTCTGACTTTTTTTCGGCTGTTTCTTCTCAGAGTATTCAGGTACGAAACACTGGCCTCGTCTAGTTTCAAAAATATTCTTTTGACGTGAAAAAGTGTTTGCTAAAACCCATTTACTTTTGTAAATGGGTTTATTATCATGAACAGATCTTCCTTTCCTTCCTCGACGCGGCATAAAAGTAACAACCCTTTTATAACCAATACCAGTATCATAAAAGGACCAAATGGAATCCAAAAGTTGTTTGCGCCAAAAGTCAACGCTAAAAATAAGCGTGAGCGCAGAAAAGTGACGCCACTGAATTTAAAGCTTTGCGACGAATCCGAATAAGTAGTATGCAGAAATGAACGCACCGATTTTTTTACGGCAGTGCTTTCCAAGCCGTCTCGGGAATTTGAGGTTAGCCTATGGGGCTACGATAGTAGGTATCATATCAGCAAGAACGGCGGTATTCAAATAAATTGATAGCTAAGCCACCGAAATCCTGCTGAAAGTGCAATTGCAAAAGCATTTCGTATTTGCTTCCTTTATAGACATTTGTTTCGGAATGCTTCAAGGACTTTTTTGGGACCAATAAAAATCGCTTCTTTAAATCCGTCTGACTTGACCAAAACCCAATTTGTCTTAGCCAGGTCTAAATTTCTGTCTTTAAGGACAGTTGAAAAAGTATCAAATAGCTCTTAGGCTTCTGTGAATGTGGAAACTATCTGATTCAGAACATCAGGAGCTATTTCAAACCAAGCCACCGCAACCCTATTTAACTTACTTACGGTTTCGAATTCTTCATTCAATTTAAGGTCTTACATAACGTTGTCGCCATCTATTGCAAAGTTATCAAAGTAATACAACCACTATGTTACTATCACAGTCAAATCAAAAAATATCATAGAATTAACCTATTTCTCTTTTTTTAAATCACCTTGACCAACGAATTTCGTTTCCAACTCTATATTTTTTATCCATACACCTTTATGATGATGGTCTAAGTAGTCACACGATACTTTTACTTCAAAGATGTTAATCGCATTGTAAATAATCCTTCATAAATTAATGGCTTTTAACGGTGTTCCACTGAGGATTGGGTGTCAGGTTTAACAGTAGATATTGTTTATTATCTTCACATCAGCCTTGTTCAACTGTGTCGCTTCCAGTTTGACTAGAATACTGCTAGAACATTCCTATACTGGCAAAATTCTTACTAAATGTTTTAGGAGTTAAAAGTCATCATAATGTGATCCCGCCCTGGATGAAGCGGTAGGGACTGTGAAACTTGAATGACTTCTTGTTCTTAAAATGAAATGAATATTAAGCTCTAACCAAGAACATCAATGTTTTACAAACGATCCAACTATTCACGTATCACGTTTTGACATCTAATAATATAATCAGTAAATTATTTATAATACAAACACGCTCTCTGACCGTGACAATGACGATCCGTTGTCTACACACACCATCGGTATCAATAACTGTTCAACCAGTCAAACAAGGATATTAGAATATCAATCCATTTACCGGTGATTCTGAGAATCATTTTGAAGATAATCCTTAACCTGTAAAGAACGAACGCGAGTTTTTAAATGTCTTAATTGAGTTCAATTATAAAATTAAGATTCTACTTTGACCACCGTGGCTTCGATAGCTTTTCCCATGTTTATTCGGGTCGACTTCCAGTCATTAGTATTTTACATAGAGCTACTGCCTATCTGAGGCCTCATCACAAGATTTCTTTATTTTGTTTACAGCATACTTGAAGTATTTACTGCATTTATTGTATTAACAGTGCCTCTAGTATACAAAGGAGAAACTGTTTTTGGTTTTTTCTTTCAAATTAACGTCAAAGTTCCAGTTTACGTCACAAATACTGGAAAAGCCATGTCAGTTTGTTCCCGAGAAAAACAACAATAACGTTCATAAATTATGATGATGGCGCCACGTGTACGATCCGAATTGATTGTCAAATTCTAAATCAACGTATCTACATCAGAGTATAAATTCTAAATCACCTAGTCGTTAATAAACATAGTTATTGATGTCAAAACTGCACTTGGTAGAAGGTAATGTCCTTGTTTACGTGACCACCTGTGCTAAATGTAAACATCTGGGCACACTAATACGTCACAAAGAACGAGTTTGCTCAGAGCACTTATTGTCCATGTTTGATGTAAGTCTGGGTCATAAAAAGGTGTGAAAATATTAAAGAGTTTACGGGGCAAATACAGGGAGGATACCAATAGGTAGATGTCCCGTTTTAAAATCTGACTACGAGTTATCCAGTGGCCAAAATTTAACGTTTTTTTGTATAGCCATTAGTGCCCCACTTCTGGGCAGAGGCCTCCTCATTATCCTTCAAAATTTTTGAGGACCTCTCGAATCAGCCATTACAGCGCGCGTCCAGGTCTTTTCGTTACCATAATCTAAGACCTGTAATAATTCATTTATAAGTTGGAAAGTTTTTATGATTTTATTGACAACAAAGACTAAAATGTCTAATATTCGATGTTTGATTTCAGAGACACATTTCATATTTGGTGTGAGTCAAACTTATGGTAGGTAGTGTGTGTTCTAGATTGACGATTGACTGCGGCTCTAAATATCGCAGGTTCGTTTCCAGCACAGAAAAAAATATTTACAGGTGATTGTACTGGGTCTGTTTGTTTGTGCTTAAGACTTTAAATATTTGTAAATGCAACGACAAGAAGAAACGGGGCTATCCCTGACGCTTCACCTGCATTTGCTGAAGAGAGAAAAGTACTAGGAGACCATAAAATCGATGAACACATCAAAGACACTAAACTTAGTCACCCTGCAATCAAACATGACTGAAGTAGTCACCAATACAAATATCCGCGTAGATGATGTCAAATGAACCTTGGTAGAGGATAATCCAATTCTTATGTAGGCTTGTGAAACATGCGAACTTTGAATGTTAAGTAGATACCTGGTACATATTTTGTTAGGATAAATATTGAATGTTAGTAAAAAGGTGGAACGACGACCTGTGATAGGTAGTTGGCAGAGACTGGATGCGGAGAGCTCAGGACAGGAGGCCTATGTCCAGCTGTGGGCAAATACAGGCTAATGACGATGATCATGATGTTAGCAAAAAATATATAGCCTACCTGTCGGTACCAAAGCACACATTATAACTACAAGCTAATGCAAGATCACATTATAATTTTTGCACAAGGCAACAAGGAATGAAACAGACCCAAAAAAGAGAGTTAAAAAGAACTGCCCTTGAATTTTCATTTTCTTCTCACAAGGTCACGGTTTCCTTTAAAGTTTCCTTATTTTTTAAACACACTATTTAAAGCAGAGGTGCTAAACTGACGTGTCCGTGTTTAGGAGATTGATATACAAAGGCAGACCGTCATTAGTGGGCAGTGAACCTTGGAGGCTTCCGTTTCGATGTGGGCGAGTTTGTACATAAAAAGATGTTCGCGAACTGAAGCTAGATTCTGTAGAAAAGTGTCTGCATGAGAGATAACATCGTTTTTATGAAAGGAATAAAAAGTTTCTTGAGCTATTTATAGAAATGTAGCATAGAGAAGATAAAGATCGTGTGGCTGTGAAGTGTTATAAAGAAACTACAAACTAGCAAACGATTTGAAGGCTCATTATGAAAGCCTACAAAAGTTTTGGCTCTCATTTCAGATATGTTTTTACTTAAACCCATGATCACATTGAAACACAGTCTTAATTTGCTAGTAATGTTACTGGCACATTCTCAATATAGCTTGGATCGGCTTATAATCTTGGTTAGACTGATTTATCAGTGTTCATCATAAAGCTTCTAGCTATCTAACCTCTACAATCCTTTTTCCAGGTAACACTATACTGTGACCGGCATCCAAACCCATTCGACAATAATCCAACAACGCTGCTGCAAGATACAGATACAGGTACCACAACAAACATGGTATATTACCTTGTAGAATGTTTCTAAGAAGCGATAAGCTAATATAGCCTATATCCTAAGGAAACAATTTAGCAAGCCAATGCCAGACGCGATGTTTAAAATCATGTACTAAACATACATAGAGACAATATACATTGTCCGTTTAAAATAGATAGCTCCGAACCAGTTTTTTAAGGTCACTGTGAAGTATTTATTATGTGGGATGACTAGATAGTAGGTTCAAATAATAACAATACTGATATTCGAATAGTTGAAAAAGAATTTTGAGCCTTGCGATTTCGCAGTCAAGGATTAGTTGAAGCTCACTTTGGAGACAGCGGAATATGGAGACAGCGGAATATGAAAAGATAATCAACTTGACAGACAAGACGATCTTGTCAACTGTCTGGAAGAAATTGGCTATCTTCAAAAAAATATTTAGGTAAAAGAGGCTCTGCATTGGATGGTCAGAGATCAAAGAAGAAAGACTCCGGTTTAACAGAATTTGGATGTGAACATAAGTAATACAATGTTAAACAAACAAACAACAGACCGCAACAATTGTTGTGTTCACCAAATGGTGAACACAATAATTGTTGCGGTCTGTTGTAGTTTATTAGCAAAATAAACAGCCTCTTCTTTAAATTTTACAACACGCGTAAAGTTACCTCATCATTGACATCAAAGCCGAGTTTTAGTAAACCAGCAGTTCACTAGTTATTCTTAAGATCCATTTAATATATTATACTCGTAAAAGGGTAAGCATAATGGCATACAGATACTAATATCACCAATTCGATTGCATGAAACGTTATAACGGTAATAATAACAAGAAGTTATTTAAAATTATAATAGCAATAAGCCCTGTTAGAAATAAACGGCCTAATGACATTGGCATTTATAGATTAAAATCCTTGATGAGCCCACATGGACAGTAATCAAATATTTGACCAAGTTCACCTACATTTCTAAGAACAGAACATTAAGAAGGTGGAAATTGAAGGTGAAAATTAATAACAGTTTTGGTACCTACAGCAGTAGTGATGCTATAGCGAGCGGCTCTCAGATTTCAACAAAGTTTTTTTTTTTAAATGGTCACCAAACTTGATTTTTCTCTGACCTCCCATTCTGAATTACTTTGTGCCATTGACACAAGCTAACCACAAACTTATTGAAAGCAATTTTCAAAATGAAAAATGAAATATTACTGTTAATATTCGTGCCGGAGATATAAATGATGGCACTGATTTGAAAGGTTGCAAAAGTAGCAACTTTAATGTCATTTTTTATTACTTTAAGGGAGAATACAATTATTTGTTAAAAGTGCGAAAATACGTAATAATAATGTGACATTGAAAACAAGCAAAATTATTGTAAAACTTCACAGCCGATACTAGGCGGTCATAAGTGCAAAGAAGACATCGCTCAAACCCACATAAAGACATAAGATAAACATTTAGACATATGGCAAAGATTGAAACAAGCACAACGGTGTCAGGTTGCCACTCAATCACCCACGCGCTCTTCAAATTCCAATACAAAATTACTTAACTTCAAAACAGCGATAAACAACGCATTTGTCAATCAAGCTGTTACTGAAATAAATTGATATTCGCAAGAAACTAATAAAATGATTAATTAGAACAAAATTCGCAATCATACTATTAACATTCATTGAAAATGTTTCTGTCGGCAGCTTTCGCAACTGTTAAACACAAAAGGCTCCTTCGTTTAGGTCAATGCCGACTCAGAAACTGTCTTTATATGTCTTATATCGTCATCGTATACCGATTTTGGAGCGTCTGAGTAGCGCCAGATTGTAGAGGACCCGCCCCCTACGCAAGACACAAATGGGTGCCTCGGGGTACGACTGTGGGCCCACTTATATCGATTTTCGAGGTAATGAGTTTATTTGATAGTTAACGTTCTAAATGTTTTTTGTATCGCTTCTTTGATTGGCCAATTAGTAGAAATATATTGGTTTTTTAACTGGTAATGGACAGTAGCCACAATGGAGAAGCTTAAATATAAAGTCGCAAAGAGAAATACACTGACAATATTAATTTTTTTCTTTCCCTGGACATGATAAATGCTTTTTTATGCTTTTATTTTTACATTTTCGTTAAGCGTGTGTGTACCAAGTGTATCAATCATTTGGCCCTTACTCCAAAAATAACTTAATTCTAAACACATACAAAACAGTGTAATTCCAAATACATTACATAAGATTGATTGCTAGTCACAATAAATTAGTAGAATCCAATCCAATTATAAAATATAACGATTCTAGTTATGATTACTGACGACGAAATGATTTACGATTTGTTATGTCAGAATTACGCGTTGTCTTTGATGAGGATGATTCGAGGCTTGAGATGATGTTTGCTTCAAAGAGAAGGATTAAATTGGTTGTTAAAGAAGTAATTACTAAACGCAACTTTGATTGCTACCAACTTACCAAAATGACGAAAGAACATAAAAAATGTTGTTACAGTTTTGAAGAATAACCTCCTCAATGTTCCTCATTTAAAAAAAGATTTATTTGATTGAATAATTACATTTTTAGCAACACCAAACAGTGTTTTTCTTTAGAATTTTGTACGTAAAAGAAGTATTCAGGAATGCTGATGAAGAAAATATAATAAATGAAAAGTTTGTATGGATGTTTTACACTCAATTTTGACAAAATTGGCATAAAACATCCAGACAGACAGGTCGGACTGTTTGTTAATGTTCATAGAGAAATATTGATGAAGAGTGTTTCAAGCGTTTTTACTAACAGTAAATCTATAAGTAATTGTATTTCTTCATATTAACCTAGCAGCAATAAACAGATCATAAACTCTATATAGAACTATACTTATTTGTTGAATCGAAACATTCCAATCGTTGGCCAGACACAATCAAAACAGTTACATAACACGCGAGTCTGACGCTATATAAACAAGTGATTACAGACCAATAAAATAATTTGGCACTCCAGCCATATTTCGTAAACCTTTATCTCTTCATACAAGATCTACGAGTATGTAAGAATGTGGTAATACTATATTGAATAACTACCAGTTGGTGAGCCCGCGGGCAGAGTAGCCGCTTTGAAGGAAGTGTGAGGAAGAAATTATGTGATTGTGTTTTGTTTTTAGTTGCTCAATAGACTGGTATTAATTGTTGGGCAAACATTGATTAGCTAGGAGTGTCCAAGAGTTATTTGTAAGTAGCTGTAAGTATCTTATTTCTTAATCCTACTAATATTATAAATGCAAAAGTTTGTGAGGATGTATGTGTGTATGTAGGTATGTTTGTTACTCTTTCGCGCAAAAACCACTGAACGATTTAGCTAAAATTTGGTACACAGATAGTTTATAACCTGGATTAACACATAGGATAGTTTTTATCCCGATTTTATGTTCCCGTGGGATAATTTTCGAGTTGTAGCGGGTGAAGCCGCTGGCAACATAGTACTGCTATAAATGCGAACGTTTGTAAGGATAGATTTGTGTTTTTAATCTTTGACAAAAAAACTACTGAACGATTTGAATGTAGTTTAAAACCTGGATTAACAGATGTGGTATTTTTAACCCTATGTTATGTCGTTCCTGTGAGATAATTAAGTAATTACCGATCTTCACGCAGGCAATGATGTGTGTGTCTGTGTTTTTGCTCAGAAATACTCCATATACAAGCATATAAATGCAAAAACCAAGTAAACCCGGAATAACTACTTGAAGATCATACAATATTCGATCCGTGCTGGAATCACCGCGACACAGTGCAGCATTCAATCGCTCAACCACTGCTTCAACAGTGCCATCATCATCATCAGTATTGATATCACTATAGATTGACTGTGCTTCATCGTTGATTATTCGTCAACTTAACAAGTGGCTTAGTATTATTATTCTGCTGGGATATAATATACGTAATCTCAATCTACTTCTATGTGTCTTTAGTTGATAAAAAAATAGACTTCATTTTTAAGATGGACCGGATTTCTATATTAATCATCATATTTATGTTATCACGGTATATTTGAGTTTAATACGACTGAATCATCCAAAGATTAATATACACACATCAAAAGTGTCTAGGGATCAACATATATTTTTGCAATAACTTTTCTCCTGATTGATATTAATTAAAATGTTCTTTAAGGATTCATCAAATAAAGTGTTATCGTTTGTCACAGTAACGATAAACCAAGTCACCTTTGCATTCATAAAGAAATTTGCCATTTTCCTAATAAAGGGATTTTTGACATTTGAACCACTAACATTAAAGTTCGAAAAAAAGACTGAAATAACAGTTTTCTTTAAAATTTTATTGGGTAACTTAAACAATTAATAATCCGTGTTTCTACCGCGAACACTAACAACACAAGAACATCGGTTTGGCATACTCAAAATGAGTTCATCCAAATCACGCTGTGGAATGGCCGCCCATGTTCGCTGCAACAACAAAAAAAGGTCTTCTTGCGACTGGATACCCTCCATATTCGGCAGAGCTCTTCTCTGTAGCATATCCCATGCATGCTCAATCGGGTTCAAGTCTGGCGACTGAGCAGGCTAGGGCAGGACATTGATGTTAGCTGCGGCGAGAGTCTGTCTTACAACTCTTGCGGTGTGCGGTCGTGCATTATCATGCATAAACTGAAATAAGGGACCGATTTGCACTTGTAGAGGAACGATGACGTCTGATACAATCGTCTCAGCATAAATTTGAGCGTTGAGGTTGCCTCTGATCCAAATCAACTCAGTTCTTCCGCCGATCCAAATACCCGCCCATACCATGATGGTTCCACCACTATAAGGATGGACTTCCTGGCAGGATTTTAATCGCTGTTGGCGTCCAGGGGTTCTCCAGTGTCGTATACGTCTTGTATCCGGTCTCATACCAAAACGAGACTCATCAGAAAAGCACACTAAACGCCATTGATCTTCTGCCCAATTTCTGTGTTCAAGAGCCCATTGATATCGAATCCTACGATTGTGCATTGCTATAGGTGGTACCCGTAGCGGTCTTCGGGAATGAAGGTTCACTTCATGCAAGCGGTTTCTGACTGTTTGGTCGCTAATTAAGTTCCCTGAAGAGTGATGAAGCCTCACGGCTAACATCATGGCGGTTATTGTTGGAGCTCTTCGAGTTAAGATTTGAATGTATCGGTCTTGTCTCCGTGTGGTGCAGCGATACCGTCCTCCATGGCGCTCAGCCACGGTACCAGTGCTTCGGTAACGTGTCCAAAGTCGACTGATAACACTCTGACTTGTATTCAGAGCTAAAGCCACAGTACGTTGCCGGGAACCAGCTTCTATCATTCCCACGGCTCTGAGCATTTCTTCCCTGCTTAAATGACGTCGGCGCTCCATAATAACGTTGGTTTTAATCAGTAGTAGGGAAACAGTGGCACTAATAATGTCTTCAATGCGTTGTATGTTTTTATAGGGAAAATATTGACAGCTGATTTTCATCTTTTACTCGAATTTAATTTACAGTTCCTGATTCAAATTATGAAATGCACCAAAAAGGATCCATATAAATTTATAAAATCATAAATTTATTACAAAGCCACATCTCAATCTCAAGAAATCCGCATAAAAATGCTTGATCCCTAGACACTTTTGATGTGTGTATAATAAGCCGATTTTAACGAGTAACTTAAAACATTGACGTGTCTGGGAAATTCGTTGACGCAATATTGCCCTTGTATTTTAATGTAAGGACAATATAAGGATAGTACAGTATAGCGAATATTTTGTCTTTTGCCTCCAACATACTAAAAATGACATAGGACGTTATGTTTTCCTGGTGCATTTGCATATATTTTGGAATCCAGTTTGTAGAACTGGTTGACGATCTTCTTTTTATTATTCTCAAAAAGTTTATAGAACTATGTTACAGTCATAATGTCTAGAAAATCTTAAGTGACAGGACATAATATCAAGCAGTTATTCCGTGTCTGCATATTTATGTATGTAAGTTTAAATATTTGTAAACCCACCAACGATACAAGACAAAGCAATGATCTTTTATAAAATAACATAAGACCTATAAAAATAATATAGTGCAATAAATCTCTTTAAAACTGCGAACCTTTGTAAGATGTTACTAATTAAAACTGTTTCCATACAATAATGCTAAAAAGACAATAGTCTTATTCTTTTCTCAAATATTTACTATTATTAAAACAAATGACTATATCTTGATAATCACGTAACGCCTGCATGAATTACCTCTTCAAGTAATTTGTAAAGCAAAAACAAAACATCATAATCAAAATAAAACATACAAACAAGCTTGTAGATGATGCTCTAAGAGATAACTATCTGCCAATCCCTACTGATTAACTATTCTGTTACGATCACGACAGCGTATAAAACAATGATGTTCACGTCATAGTTTTTGTCAAATTAAATAAGGATAAACATGACAAGTTTATTGATGAAGATGTTACAACGATTGATGAAAAAACTGAGTGTATGTATGCATTGGCAGATTTTGATAATCATCTGATGAGTTTTGAAAGGATTCTTTAGTCTGGCATCATTCACCTGTCCTTATCCTTAGTGGGGTCGGCGTAGTCTTTCTTCCTCTTATGTACTTCTCGGTATCAGATCTTATCTATTATTATTATTATTATATATGTCAAGCTGTATCAGGACAAATACGAATAACAGTAAACCTGGATTCATTTGAAGATTGAAACTAAGGAAATTTTCAGTAACATCACAAAAACAAAATTCTGTGCATTGTCTTAAACAAGGTTAAGAACTGAAGCCATTGGACCTGGTAACCAAGTCCAACGGCTTCAGTTCTCATCATCTTCTCAATTTCCCAACGATGCAGGTCATCGTTTAATCTGACCCGATGTGGTTGGATACAATAAATGTTTTGCACAAACTGATTGTGTAACATTGATGTACAAAGGTTTAAAGTCAGTGTTTAAATTTTGGAGCTTCAAACTATCCGTAAAGATTACCTTCCCTTGACTTCGGAAACAGTCTCGCGATGAGAATTACCCTTAGTAAGTATTTTTATAAGAATAATAAATCTTACAATCAAAAAGCTAATGCGGGACGATTAAAAAAGTCTTCATCAACGATTCTCCAATTGATGGGGCATTTGCGATTTGCGCAGAACCGTCACCTGTACGAGTAGATGCGAAGTTACTAAATAATGATGACCCTCTAAAACATTTAAATGATTTAACAAAACAGATAAGAAATCTCTCAAGAAAGGCATGTTTTAAGATCCTTGTGACACTGATCATTATTCTAAGCAGCATTCCTTCTGAAAGAGTAGCATTGACGCGAGGACAGATGTCTCGATAGCATACGATCCTAGACGCCTAGACACGCTACAGTAACTCTTGTACGGACATAAGACTTGCATAATGGTGTTTGTCGATATCCAACAAGCATGATACCAAGAAAACATCCAGTATTCGTGGATTCGTGGTACCCACAAAACACTTTGTGTCACAGATTTTCTATGAATCATATTTTGTAATGAGGACTCTTTTGTTCCGCTTTTAGATGATACAAGCTATAATAGAACATCTAAGGAAGTGATGAAATTGTGATTCGATGAAATTCGTGCTATATTACATAGGTATATGCAAAGATGAGGCCTGATGTGTAGCGAGCTCACCCAGAAGGAGCTGGAACTCCTACGCACCAACGGAACACAGTAAAAGCTATATGACGTTGGACTCCGACAGAATGGTGGACGTGAGCCAGGCAGTCCTGATGAGGCCTACCACAGCCATTGGGATTATAGGTTACAGGAAGCCTGTGATGCCGTTGCTAACTGCATTTATTCCCTCTAAGATTCGTCTTTAGAATTGGGAGTCTCAATTTTCAAAATTGTCATCTCCAACAATGTTATGTTGCCAAAAGTTGTAAAATTTGCTTAAAACTATCCAACGTACCGACCGACAGCGGTCAAGGTCGATGGTGTCTGCTTAAAAACCAGCTTTTAAGTACCTCTAAACTGTGTGTAAAAAAGGCACTAAAGTCAACCTGGTCATTTCGGAGAAACAATGTGACAAGTTTAATGACGACGGCTCTACTAAAAAAAAACATGCAAACTATTTCACCTGCAGAGCATATTTTCCAAATGTTAAGTGAATTTTAAAATAAGTAAAAGTAAATTATTTAGTGAAGTGTAAGATGATCCAATATTGGAAGAAATGTTAATCAGGTCCAAAATCATTACATCATTCTGGATGGCCTCTGAAGGTCTAAAACTGGGCCACTTAGCAATATCCGAAATGATTCACCTTTGTGAATGAATAGCCAATGGCGTTTTCGGGTTCCTGTAATTTATTCACAAGTTGAATCATTTCGGATATTGGTAAGTGGCCGTTTTAGACCCTCAGATCGAAATATTTCACAAGGAATTAAATTGTTGAAACTACTTTTACCAATACCATTCCAAGAGGAAAACGATTTATTAGGATACATTTCAGATCATACACATAACGGCTTGTTTTCATCTACATACGTGAAGAGGTCTAGTTAAAACTTACTACGAATTACTTCACATTTCAATGAAACAGTTAGGATGGTAAAACAAATAAATCTTTTTGTAACGACATTCAACGATTCATTGCCCTAAATTGTCCCGCATCTATTTTAAAATTCTAGTAACACACATAGATAAAATGGTTCTTACAAAATACTCGTCGTTACAAAAACTACGCCTAACTTATGTTTCTTTTTACTAATTCTTTTACACCATCGGCTCAATTTCACGAATAAACTGTTTCTTTAAAAATATTTGTTTATTAAAGCTAGTGATGGCCTGTGACCGCTCGTTAAAATCGACCAATTATGATTCGCTACGTTCAATTACAGTCAATTATGATCAAATTATTTTCCGTTTATTTGTTTTTGTTTGATACGGCCTCGTTTTTTATATCTTCTTTGTCGATTATTAAATTAAATTAATAATATTTTTTCAAGTGTCGTTATTGGTGTCACACTTGAAAGTTTAAGGTTACGTAATGCGTCAAAGATTAAGATGGGACACAGGTCTGCTCCCTGTGAGAGACCACATCGGTCTCACATGATTGTGTTCCAATTCTTGGTTCTAGTAAATGTTTCTTAGGGATGTTTTCCTTTATGCTCCTATGCAACACTTATGTCTCTACTCTTAATCGTCTTGCGTTTTGAAGAAACCAAGAGAGATAAGTAGAGTGATAACACTAAATCAAACTTGTTGTGTATTTTAACGGCATAAGCTGTCATATTTACAATGCCCTATGAAGGATTTTTTTTATCTGATTCTGAATAAAAATCAAATAAATATTTTATGCCAATAAATAAATGTATCATACAATATTGTTAATAAAAATGAAGAAATCCAATCACGAAGATACATCAAGGAGAATCAACAATATAGAACTAATAAAAATACAGGATATAAAATACAAATAACAAGCATCGACAGAAGATACACAAAATACAAAAAAGAGGAAACGATGTTAAAATTAGTCTTATTAATTTGAACGCATTAGTTCCAAGGTGAATCGGTTATTATTTTGTTATTTACAACATCTTTTGTCAGATTTCCGATACACAGATAAATGAAAAATTAGTGTGTTAAACGATAGTCCCCTCTCTAGAAGTAAGAGATGTAACCGAGTCAGTTAGATATCGATATTCGTTGACTCACCGAATCTTTTGACGTGTACGTCCCTATTAAATGATACAGTTCTCGGCTTAGTTTCTTTCGTTTCCTTCGTTTCGGTATCGACTCTCGTATCTTTGGCTACCTTATCGCCATCTTCGGCATTATCCGACTTGACAATTTCATCAGTCATTGGGTAGATGAGGTACCCGGGACTTGGTACCTCGGTTACTGTTTGCTTTACCGTCAACTCGGCAGTTTGCGTTTCGGTATCATCGGTTTTGCTTTTATCTGTAAAAAGTTTTGCCGACTTAGACCGATGAAATTGATGAGGATGATGTTTCCCATTTCTATTTTATATGACAGTAAATTAAATATAGATTCGATAGAAGAATGCATTGCAAATGAAAATAGAGATCAAATTTGAAATAATAGTGTAGATGATTTAAAAAATCACTATTAATAATACAGCAATGAATATGTTCGCATAGTTATAATAATGGTATTGTATATTAAAAAAATAACTAGCTTGGATATTTGAAAGTTTCAAAGCCTAACAATTTAAGTTTCACTATAAGGGACATCGTTCTAATTGCAGTAGCGTTTATAAATAAAGTAATATGAGTGTGTTCATACCTTATCGTGTTATCGTACATCGGGCCAGCTGTATGGTTCACATCACCAGCAACCGTGGCTTTGACCGCATTTTGCACAAAATTTCCTGTAACAATAGAAAAATAGAATTAGATATTACTCAAACAAATTAAAAGGACGAGACCAAGAAAATGTAAGTGCAAGTCGTAATAGTCCATAAATATCTTCCTCTCCTTATCCATTTTACTTGGGATCGGCACAAAATGTTTCCTTGTCCCATTATCTACAGTCTATCACGATGTTATTGACTCCTTTTGCTTTCCTATCATTTTCTTTGGTCTTCCACTGCCACATCCATCAACATTCGTACCCTTACTCTATTCGTACCGTTATTTTATTCGTAACGTTATTTACTCTCGTAATCAAATGCATGACATCCCTTATCATCAGATGTCCAGTGTACACACCAAGCCCTTTCTACAATTCACAGACCAAACGGACCCTGATGTCATTATGGTTTTTATTTTTTCAATCCAGTGCATATTACTTTTTGTTATTAATTTATTCACCACTGCTCTAAAATAGTGAAAAAAACATCTCGAGGAAACTGGCACATCCTAGAACACAAGAATCGAAGTCATGTGACATATATGAAGCAGTACTGGGTTGCGTGTTGGAGCACTGCCCACTTCCATTCACAGAGAGGTGGCCTGCATACCAGCAATGGAAACATCATATTCAGACATTCTATTAGCACACTGGACAAACTATCATAAGTAAACACAATCTCGCCTTACACATACTTAGTTCAAAGTTCAGATGATAATCTATATCTTGATAAATGGCCGTCGCGATCATCAAGCCACCATCTTGGTATGAAGTTGTTGGGCAAGCTAATGAATTTTTTACGACCCATCGAACAATATTTGATCTAGACATATAACTACTCGTAAAGGTGCTGACAAAGACCATTCACTTGTAATGAGCATTTATGCAAATGTTACACATTACAGAAAAACAAATGAGAGTGTATAAGCAACCAATCTAACTATCATTCTGGCGAGCTTCTTGGAAAGCCGACTGTTTACGTCTGACGTCTTCATGAAGAGAAATTTTGACAAAAATCTACTAGAGCGTTCCTTAGAAAGATCGTAAAAATTTTCGTAACGATGCTATATTTAACTAGAAACCTACGTCTTTCATTGACTTGAATGTCTCTGGCGGTTGAGAGTATGTCATGCTCACTCAAAGGTTTCGCTGATGGTGGCGTGTATGTCGGATCATTTAGTTCCCTTCAAAATGGTTGAGCTGAATGGTGCTGATGTATGTGTCATGTTCGTGAACGGGCGCTGTCAGTTGGGACTGGTCATCTCTTATCTGCCACGGTCTATTTTAATTATTACTTGTAATATCTTTATTTCTGAATTGTCTTTTTATTTAACTATGGACACTACTAACTAGCCACATCGTTCTCACATAATGTACCATCTGATGATGAACAATGTAACAAAGTTCTGTAACATTTTGGCGATTGAAAAAGAGTGTCCATGGAGTTTCTTGCTCGTTCTTCTCCATAGAGATCTACTATTTGGAATGAGCACCTACGGTACTTACACAGTTTTTATGTCTTGTGACTGGGACTGTAGCACCATAACTATTTTTGTACTAGTTTTATTTTATGTCTTTTGACAATTCAAAAGTGCCTGTAATTGGCCTAGTTGAAATAAACGATTTGATTTGATTTGATTTGTGGCTCTATGCTTAGCTTTGTTCGTTGTTCAGTTCGACAGACAAAAACGGTGAATGCTTGATGTTCTATTACTGAATACTCAAGTTTATCAGCACCTTAAGGCGATCAGATCAATACGTCAGTACTTTTATTGTTTGTTGTAGATGTCGATAGATATGTACTATAATGAAAACATACTTGTTTTACAATTATTGTTCGTACCAACTACCTAGAGGTTTGTCTACCCCACACCTGTTCTACTTCTTCCATCGCTTGCATTACTGCTCCGCAGTAGGAGGCGACTACTTCTCATGCTCCCTCGCTCCGTAACATAGCCTGGACAATTGGCCGGAAGAGACTGGTCGCCGTCACAAATCGCCTCCACCAAGAAATGGTGGTGCTTCGCCTTTGGTTAAACTATACGTCCTCAACATATTTTTTACCTTCTAACTCCTTGTACCAATTCGATCACCTAAGTATCACCTCATTGGAGCAAGAATATGTTAATGTTTACGTATTTGGTGTGTCGATATGTCCCACATTGGCCGGTCGTGGCTACTGGACCGATTACAAAACCAAAATGGTCACTTGCCAGTAGCATTACTGAGGCTGCGGTGGTGTAAGTCAAAGACTAGAAGCGATTTGATTATTCAATGTCATAATTACAAATAGAAGAGAAATAACAAAGTAAATAAAAATGAAGGACACGTAATTCGGCTTGAGGGACAAAAAAAAATGTTAAGCGTAGATATTTTGTTTTTTCTAAATGTTGCCTCGCTCTTGGATCTTGGCTTCTTTATTGTGGAACCGTGTACCTACAATGATTTTACCTGACATACACAAACAGCCAGGCCTAGAACAACTAATTACAGGTCATACATTATCTTCGATTCGTGCGGTAGTCAAACTCGTGAGTTTATCAAAGAAAACTAACTTTTTCTTACTAGCTTGCTTTTCATTGTCTCTTGATTCTCTTAGCTACAACCCTGGGTTTTTCAAGTCAAAAGTGAATAGGTTACTTCTAAGCAAGCGTGCTTCACCGTCGACCACTTCTTTGCTTCGGAGGCGAGATAGTGGTCAAACGCGAACAATTATAGGTAGTTTAAAAAATGGTTCAATAGTTTGGGCGTGAACGCAATAATCCCGCTCACTTTTGCTAGATTAGCTAGGATTATAATATCAGTGGAAAATCGCTATAACTCTTCTCGTACACCAATCAGAACTTTTACTCAACCCAGCGAGCGAGTGTCATTATGATCTATCGAAGGTGTAATGACCTCATAACGTTTTTATTTGTGTAATTTCGTACTAAAACTTTAACTAAGCATTATTATAGCCTTCATTATGTCATTTAAATCGCACGAAAATGCTTTTTGTGCCGAATAATCGTTATTACTTATTATAGTTTATTTGGTTTGGCCCTGGTTTTGATATTAGAGGTAATTTGACTAGTCAAGCGTGATTTTGTAATAAATATGTAGTATGTACACAAATTATGCATGGATTTGGTACTGATATTGGCATTTTATGCAAACACCAAAATGTAGAACGGTAATATGAGAAATTTACTTCGAAATTCGAACTAAGCTAAATTTTATTAGTCAGTATTTGCTTTTTTTTGAATAAAACAGTGAAGGCTTTTCGCAAATCGTAACCTTGTTTTACATTTGTGTCAAAATGTATGAGGAACACGTTGTACATAAAATCTCTACAGTTTAGGTATGCAAAATGTCCTTGTGATGCCCCCCCCCAAAGAAAGAAAAACTACTGGGTCTAAGTTGAAGGTACGAAAGCTCGAGGCAGATTATTAGCGGTCAGACATATAGTCTGACCGCGAAGGCTGCTTTGAACAGACCCCTACACGAATGTACCAGGAAGACAGGCGATGCAAGAGGAATGGCGGTGGATTGTGAAGCAAGTCACCACTCCTTATGTGACGACCACGACCACTCTGCCAAGAGAATAAAAACTAAGAAATGGACAAAGAAAGGAAATGAAACAAGATGTAAACAAAATTAAGGGGGTCACTGCTATTTAACAAATATTTCGATAACTCTTTACGTAATGAGTTGGTCTGCAAACAATGATATATATTGTACATTATTGTAAAGGTAACCTTTTGTTCGGTCTGTACAGGCGGTTATGTGAAACATCATATTTTGTCATTTAGTAAATAATAGTGTCTTTGAAATGTCACGAAAGTGTTAAATTGCGTAGTTTGAAACCGATGTCTTGATGACATCAATCATGTGTGCAAATGTAAAAATTATACATTAAATTATTTCTCATAATCGAAAATTAACTTGAAAATTTTGAAACTCAGTCTTGCCCAACACAAAAAAATAAAGCAAACTAGAAAGTAAAAATACAATACGGGACAAAAAAAAATTAAATCCCAATAGAAATGACTTCTTGCCGGGGTCGCGGGACCAACGTGATACCTACCGTGACTTCGGAACGTAAAGAGCTATTGAAGGATACCGTGGATCGTAGTCAGTACAATTCTTCCTGCCCTGCCCTGGGAGGACTCATTTGAAGATTTTACCACACTAAAAAAATTGAAATGACAAAAGACAACATGTCGTCTTAAAAAACCAAGAATGGCCCTTTCCTTTATGGTTTAAAATAGAACAGTGATGTCAGAAATGCATATTTTCTCACCAACAGGTACCAGGAAAGTATAAATAACAAGGAAGATTTGCGACAGAACTGCAGAGGTCGGTTGCACCTTGAGGCCCACGTGATTTAAGCAATAGTTTATTTAACGCCTACATTTAAAATTCTCCGTTTAATGGTGGTGACCTCACACCGTATAGATTGCAGCAAACACCAAATGGAGATTAGCTTAATGTTAACGCCTGATTAGTATCCGAGAGGTCAAGTAACTTTTAATATTTGAATATTAATTAAGATGGCGATTCTTTTTTAAAATTGCGAGAATTCTAGTAGTTTGTAAATCGTATTTTTTACGTGGACTGTAAACTGGACTCGCAGTATTCATTTCAAATAAGCCTAGATGCAGTCTATTTTTTTATCGCGTTCAGGGTATCTACTTACAGCTTGGCCAGAACGGATTGAAACGGAACTAATCTTTTTGTTTCTGACAACGTTTTAAAATCTTTGATATTTGATGTAAACAAAGACCGCAGGTTTGTTAGATTTATTATTGTGCCATAAAACTACCGTAATAAGTGAAAAAAAAAAACATTCAAAGTGCTGGTAGCGAGAAGACAGTGGCGACTTCCGGTTTTCTACAGTTTTTTGCCAAGCTGTTGTACTGTCGGACTTAAATCCGTCAACGAAAACACGTGAACGGCTTACTAACGTCAAAACTAAATTGCACACGGATAATACCGCCATATGACTGAAGTCATTTTGACGAAGCGCTAGTGTCTATGTCATTACGTCAAATTGCAACAAACATCAGGTCATGAGTGGTGGCGCGAACTCTAAGCCCCTTCGTACACTAGGCGACGCAAGTCTCCGATACCTTACGATTTTGGTATTCATTGAAGCGTGCTTGTGTTCGAACCTCTATGGGTTTGTATTGCGATAGCCGCTTGGATACCGAAGTCGTAAGGTATCGGAAACTTGAGTCGCGTTGTGTACGAAGGGCCTAAGGAGCTATCTGTCAAATCGTAATATCATTTATTCTTAGTTCGGGCTTGTTGTCAAAACGTTAGTTACTAAAACCGAAACCACGGGTTTCGTGGAGAATTGTGGAGTTTCCATAGAAAAAAACCATCTTTACAAATATTAATAACTAGTGTGTCTCAATAAATATGAACATAATATTTCTGTGCATCAGTTGTAATGCCTGAGGCGAACCCGTTTCTCATTGATAAGCTCAGAACGGATGGAACGTTTTTTTGTGAAACTTGATTAAAAGTAATCCAAAACATCTATTGTACAGTCACGTTCAAAGTAGCAAAACTACAATGTAGCATAAAATATAGCAAAACAACCATTGGTCAAACGAATCTGTTTATTACCTGCTAAGACTGGAATTAAGAAAACGGCTTGAGGGTTTTAATTCAATTTTGTGTAATCTGATCGATTTCGAGATCTGTTTTTTTTATGGTTAATTGGATTTTATATGGGTTTTTGTTTTGAACAATGAATAATAACAATAATAGGTTCGTGAAGAGCTCAAGAAGTCAAGAGATATAGTGAATCCCCGCTAAGATTTCTTTATTAATCCACTGCAATCTTAGACAGTCAGCCCCGATTCCAATCTGACCTGACCTGCTATCTTTTAAATATCGCGTTATTTTATGGACCTATAATAAGCTAAATATAATATTTCTTCAACCACTTGGCAGAGTAACTGTACAAAAAATACCTGTTTATAGATAAGACCAGCGAATATATTATTCGTGGATGACATTTTAATTTAATCGATCGTGCGCGAGATTTAAACTCTAAGAAGTATGTTCTGATATTCAGATCTGATGGAATCAATAAAGATTTATTACTTTAGCCAGTAATTATACGTATTATACGTGTTAAGTGCACGCGGAGAGTGGTAACATGAGTTTTAAGTATGGGTTGGTTGTGTAATGAAGTGAAATATTGGTTATTTTGATTTCATTATTTACCAATCTTCTTTTCTTTTTTTTTTATTTTACTCTTTTTAATTCTATAATACAATCATTTTAATTTAAGATATTCACATTTCAATTTTATTTAATTAATTAAACCTAAATATTTTTTTATCTTTTCTTTTAATTCGTTTATTAGATACTCCTCTCTCTTTTTTTTCGGACCAGGGTGTCTTATATCTAAGCACTAATCCCGTGGTCTCGGCCTTAGTGACAGACGTTTTGACAACAAGGCCGAACTAAGAATGAATGATATTACGATTTGACAGATACTAGCTCCTTAGAGTCCGCGCTACCACTCATGACTTGCGGAAAATCTAGTGCCGCGTCAAAATGACTTCAGTCGTGGCGGTATTATCCGTCCGCAATTCGATTTTCACGTTAGTTACGTTCGTACATCTGTATCCTTTCCCGTGTTTTCGTTGACGGATGTAAAAAGTAGACACCCAGAATGTTTAATGAATTACGGTCTAATTTCAGCTACTACTCTGTAATACTCTTACACTATAATTTTCCGACTTCCAGCATTAAAAGTATGAGTTTAAAAACTCGCCTGATTACCTCCCAAAAGATGTACCTGGCTTCTGTCCTTAATACCACACCACATAGCGATTGTTGCAGCACAGTATATCGTATAAGGAAGCAAGGACGCACATTTTGGTACAACCACTGCAAATATGGTGACAAATCCAGTACAAGTTTAGGTTTTGTAAGCCCCAAGGTATTTTAATGTGAGGAGAAAGGCTCGATGGCAATCATAATGTTAGCAAGTGCTGATGACCGGTTGAAGTGTGGAGTAATATTATGGTGGCTGGTGATTTAAAACTAGATTTGAAGTTTTATTTTTATGTTTTTAAAAATGGAAGCACGACGTTGCGTAATGTCTAGGGCTGCGGGAATAGTCATTGTTGCGGTAATGTCTTGTGTTGCGGGCTTGTCTGGGGTTGCAAGAATGTCTGGGATGGCCTGTGTTGCAGTCATGTGAATGTCTAGGGTAACGGGATGCGGGAATGTCTAGGGTAACTGGAATAGTCAGTGTTGCTAGATTGCAATTGAAGGAACAGGGCGAGATTGACAGAGTATAACCGAAAGTCTCTTCCGCGCCACAAAGAGCGAGAGGAGTCATTTGATGATTTCCTAACCATAAAAGAGAAATATCGTTTATACTTAACTTCTTCTTCTACTCTTACTTCGACTGGCCTGTTGGTCTAGTGGTTAGTGACCCTGACTGCTATGCCGGAGGTCGTGGGTTCGATTCCCACCCCGGACAAATGTTTGTGTGATGAGCACGATCATTTGTTCTGTGTCTGGGTGTAATTTATCTATAATATGTATGTATTTAGAAATATATAAGTTATGTTTATCAGTTGTCTAGTACCCATAACACAAGCTCTGCTTAGCTTGGGACTAGATGGCGTTATGTGATAGTTGTGGAATATTATTATTATTTCTTTATTTTTCTTTAAACTTATAAATTACATTTTTAAATATTTTTACAAAAAAGAAATAAAAAACATTTAAAAATATAAAAAATAGCAGTCCACCAGTACCGGGAACAGGGTCCGGGCCACCGGTGGTCAGGGCTCTTGAGAGAGGAACCTCCTAACAATACGCGCCGTGTCCAAGAGTACTGCCTTCTGAATCAAGCGCTTGATCCAGCCACCCAGCGAGAGCCTCCTCAGGTGTTGGTCGAGGCTCTTGGCAATTAAGCCATTGGCAGATACGACTATCGGCACAATAACTGCCGTATTCACATCCCACATGTCAACAACCTCGCGAGCCAGATCAAGATACTTGAATTGTTTATCTTTTTCTGCCTTCACGAGGTTCTCGTCATGCGGGACCGTTATATCAACAATTATTGCGCGACGCTCCAATCGATCTATCACCACAATGTCAGGCTTATTGGCAACAATAGTCCTGTCAGTGATGATAGGTCGATCCCAATACAACGAGATATTGCCATTTTCGAGAACTGGGTCGGGCGCATACCTATAGTACGGCACTTCCGATTCGACAAGATTGTACTTTAAAGCAAGTTGCTGGTGGATAATCCTGGCAACGAGGTTGTGTCTATGCAAATACTCGCCGTTAGCCAGACGAGAACACCCAGAAATAATGTGTCGGATCGATTCTCCCGGACGGTGGCATGCCCGACATATGTCAACCGTGCCATCCTTCACAATGTATTTCCGGTAGTTATTCGTCATCATAACTTCGTCCATAATTGCACAGACAAAACCTTCGGTTTCCCCAAATTTATTATTATTATTATTACTTATGGCACAAGACCAAATATTCGCAGCAGTATTTAACTGTACTACCCCTATAGTCCTTACATTACTAATCATTTCATTCTAGGGTGTTTTTGCGTCAAAAAAATCCCGATCACGTCATGATTATTAATAAGTCTAAAATTAAATCAGTTTTCAAAATTAATAACTATCATCTTATCATTTATGAAGGGAAACATGGCCACAAACTTCTGAAACTCACTTTCAGTAAATATCCTAATTATAAGCAAAAACTACTTTAAATAGGCAACGTAATAATCTCAACTCTTTTCGCCGAAACTTTTTGTTCCCGCCAAATTACCAAAACAAAGATGGCTGATGTTAAAGGACAGCGGTCGTTCGGTCAACAACATCGGGCCATCGCCATCGATCGGGACGATCGTCGTGCTTTTTCGGCCACATTACCATATTCTGTGAAGGTTTTAGTTTATTTGGATTTCGAATCATCCGCCCCCTGTAGAAAGGTATTTTGAGACAATTCAATCTCTTTAATCTTATGCTACCCTGATAGTTAGATTTATTTTAGTTAGTTTTATAATAATTTATTGAGCTTCAATGAATTAAGATTCATATGCGGTCATAATTATGCATGATAAAGTGGTAAATTCGTCAAATGAGGACCTGCCCTGGGCGGACCAAAAGGGCCTGTCAGACAAATGAAATCCACCGTACTGCTTTAATTGATTGCCCTTTACGTTTCAGGGTCACAGTAAGTACCTCGTTGAGACTTCCTCATTAATATTAACTTCAATAAAGACAAACTTCTGGGTATTGTTGAGCTCCTTGTCAACGTCACTCCGTTGATATGCCGCCCGTAGTGAGGTGCCATCACTGCGGGATTTATTTACAAAACAAAACGCGGGTTGTGCAAAAAATGTGTTAACGACGATAAATATTTTAAAAAACTAAGGTTATGTTACTTTGAAACGCATATTTTTTAGTGATATGATTTTTAGATTAGTTAAACGTCGTTTTTTTTTTCTATGGCGAGTGCGGATTGTTTAGATTTGTACAATTTGTACATTACGGCTAGGAGTTTCGTAAAGCAGCTGACATAACTTTTGGGCACCTCGAGGTTCGGTTTGTCTTTAAACCTTTCAGGCAGAAATTAAGAGCTTTTCTTACTTTTACTGACTAGGGGGAGGGGGAGGGGTTAATTATTGTAATAAATCTCAATTATACATGGTGAATTTTCAAACAGTGCGTGGATGACCAAATCCGAAACTACGAGGAATCTCGGAAAATGCTCAAAGGAGTCTCGAGGCCGATTTTGATGAAAACTTAAGCCTCGATTTTCCTTTTACTTTTAATACTCGTACTCGGGATATTTACTCATGTGAGTAAGAGAATAATGAGTAAGTATTGATCGATGGAGAGGAAAAGGAAGGCCAAAGAAAAGATGGATGGATTAATTGTCTAATGAATTATATGAAAGAAAAAGGAGTAAATGATACTGTGACGTCTGATAGGGGAGAATGGAAGAAAAAACATGTTGCGCCGACCCCAAGCTATGGAATAAGGACAAGAAGATGATAACTCGGGATATTAACTGCAAACTTTCGATAAATATCACTCTTTCCAAAATGTGTCCCATCTCTAAGCCGTCGACTCAGGCGCGTGGCCCAAATATGGTCACAAGGTCCAACGACCCATTGCCCGGGGACTCACCTTGTACATTCGGAGGTCAACGAGAAAGTAAGGGTGTCTTTCTCGTTTATTTTCACTCGCTACCGATGATCACGAAGCAGTTTTTTGTGCATGAGAAAAAAGATTTTACTTTTATGGACTTCTTTCGGGTTTTGGAGCTTGGAAGCCAAATTACTTTCGTTCTCATCGTATACAATCGATTGTGGGTTTTGTCGATACCCTTTTGAGGATTTTAAAAAGGTGATTATCGAGAAATTGTTAAGAGCGTGCACGACTGCACGCCGTACGTTTAATACAACGACGATATAATACTAGACTACTCATTGCACGATCTAACGAACAAAACTATTCTGCCAACTCGCTGAGGTAATACGTAAGCGAGGGGGGCGGGGTACTGCGTTGTGATTGGCTAACTCAAGGTCTGTTCTGTCTCAACGTATGTTTACGGCTCACAGGATTGGTCGAAATGAGACGGTTATAAGACTTTTTTGCCTAATGTGTTGGCAGACATCGGTCGCCTGTTATTACCAGTCTAGTATTATATCGTCGTTGGTTTAATACATACATTCAGAGGACTTATCATGAGTTTTCAGTTATCTGACGTAAAGTAAAACAGAGACAAATTTCAAGAAAAAAATTTGTTCCTTCTTCTCACACCAGAGGCGCTGTTCCATTTGACCATACAAGAAACGCTGTAAATACTAGAAAGACGCTGTAAAGTAAAATAGTAAAAACTCGTGATAAGGGTACAGATTATTTTATTAGTTTATCATGATACATCGGTCTGGAAAGTTAGTAATTAAGAAACCTTTTTAACAAAACCCGAGCATTCATACGCCCATATATTTTTTTTTATCTGCGTAAAATCAATAAATGAGTCCCCTCACGCAGGACAACTGTCAGACTCGTACTGACTAATATCCACGGTGATCCTTCAATAGCCCTTAACGTTCCAGGGTCACGGTTACCTGACAAGACAGTCTCGTGACTCCGGCATGCTTTGGCCTTCTAAGAGGGACCTCGTCAGATTACTGACAGCTTTTTGAGCCGAGTGTGGAGCACAACGTGCCGTCGACTCGGCCATTGTCCATGATCGGACGGCGAGTTACCCATTACTCACCAGCCCACTATTACATGCAACGACGATATAATACTAGACTCCGCATGCACGATCTAAGGAACAAAAATTATTCTGCCAACTCGCTGAGGTACTACGTAAGCGAGGGGGACGGGGTACTGCGTTGTGATTGGCTAACTCAAGGTCTGTTCTGTCTCAACGTATGTTTACGGCTCACAGGATTGGTCGAAATGAGACGAATACAAGACTTTTTTGCCTAATGTGTTGACAGACATCGGTCGCCTGTTATTAGGAGTCTAGTATTATAATATATCGTCGTTGATTACATGGGACTGAAATAAAACAAGCGAATGTATGGTCTATTTGGTACAACTCTGCTTAGCCCTGAAGGGATTAAAGGCGCGAGACGTGATATTATTTTACACCATTTAAAAACGGCTGAATTTGAAACCACTGAAAGAAAAAGCCCTTGTTTTTACCGATCAATTGTAAACCAATTTGTAAGGATGCGACCGCAAGCTTGTTGAGCCACCCAGGTTGAAACCGGAGTTCCACATTATGTCAAATTAAAACAATTACTCGCCACAAGTCCTAGAAGTGTTTTTCTTCATTTTGTTATTTATAATAATTACACGGTTAGTTTGGTCACAAACGAACAGCTATTATTGACCTGTGTAGCGTGTTTATCGATCACCAAGAATCTATTTAAATGTCAAGAAATATTGTGGCACGGTAATAATATGTACAGTATTGGGACTCCCTACAAACGGACGAAACGCGAGCTATACCTACGCGCCTCGATGTCGGGGCGCGCTCGGGGCGCAGACAGTCACGGCCGTACCGTAGTGATGAACGGACGGTGTGTTGTTTTTTTTAGCAAATATGACAAGTAGAAAATATTGTGCTGTGTTTGGGTGTTTAACGTCAACAATAACGCATCCAGACATAAGTTTTTTTAAATTACCTGCAACCTCTGAAAGGTGAGTACTAACTATAAAATAATTTTACTTACTAGTAGCTAGTAGCCGTGCCAATAGGTACGTACATAATGTGTGACTTTTTAATGGTTATGTATTTTCCTTTATCTCACGAAAAAAGGGTATTTGGGTTAATAAATACAGTAAAATGAATAAAGTAAAGGAAAGTTACTGAGGCAAGTTAAATAGTTAAGTTATAGGCGGTTCTGAATGAATCATGATACGGTAGGTACTTACTCTTGTGTTAAAACTCCAGTGCATGTGTGTTTTGTTAGTTTGTATTATTCAAAATAAAGTCATGGTGTAACGGCGCGGTGGGATTGTCGGCGGACACGGAAATGAAGCAGTGAGCTTCATTTACCTACGGTACGGTGTACAATCAACGTATATTCAGTGTACTACATAAACTTTAACACAGTCATGAATCCTGGAACGTAAGAGTACATAGTACGCTCCGTATTTGAGTGTGCGCACTCGGTTGCATTAGGCCGACTGCCTGCGCGAGCGATGCGCTGTACGAGGTAGCGCGAGCGGCGCACTGACCTTGAAGGAGCGGTTGACGCGAATCCACACGACGACGTAATCAGACCCTTGTTATATCGTCACGGGTGCGTTTTACGTAAAGGCGCTACAGTAATATTTGTTTATTATCTGTGTTTTGTGTATGAATAATACTAGAAAAACCGGCCAAGTGCGTGTCGGGCCACGCACAGTGTAGGGTTCCGTAGTTGCCCATCAAAATACTTATGCGAACTAACTTAAACTGAGTCGCTGAATTTAATTTTAAAAAGAAGAAAGCTTTTTATTAGAATGCGAGAAGCTTTTTATTAGAATGCGAGTTTATTATACTTTAAAATTCAATAATAAAGCATTTCGTACGAGTCAGTCAAGGCGCAAATATTTTTCGGTCGCAAATTTATAAGCACAATTTGTTTTTCAAACAAACATTTGTTTTTAAATTAAATCTATTAATAAAAAACAACACGCATTTTTATTGAACACTTCCTTTTCAATATACAAAGTATTTTATTTGTTTACTTAAATATAAGAAAAGTATATTTACAATCACAACACTAAATAGAAACAGAAAGTAGGCAAATGTAATTAAAATGCTGGAGACGGGCGTCGGACAGCCCTAACGCATGTTTACGTACCGCGCGGCTGTAGGTATTTATTTCTATCATGCGGCCGAGAGCCACTACTGTAGATATTTATACTGTGATTGTGGTCTGTGGTCGTGTGATTTTTTGTTGAGTAGAAATCAATTCACGTTTTAAGACTAGATAAAGTGTTGATAAATATTCTGTTTCTATAATTCTCGTCTATCGCATATTTTATTAGTAATAAAAAAACGGAATTTAGAATCTTACAAAAAGTAACGCAGCTCGCCGCGCCGTCATTAAAAATCCTGAGTACAAAAAGTATCCCGGGTTATCACAACACTACTCAACGTTTTTGCCGCCTCCTAATTACCTATTGACAAATAAAGTGATCGAATCTAATCATTCCGTTCAATTTCATTCGTTCGCTCATGTAAACACGTGACATTCAGTTTTCAATCGTGTTCAATAATAACGTCGTCGACCTTGACCAATAGTAATGATCGAACGCTTTATACTTCATGCTGTCCTAGTACTTATATTCCGCGACGTTTATTAGAAAATATTTTCTACACAAAAGACTACAAAAAAGATATAAACATCTGTTGAACACTTGTCTAAAAAACTGTCACCGTCAACACGACATCGACATTTCACGTTGATTTAGGGGTCGTTTTGCAGTTACACTTTTTTTAGACAAGCGTTCAACAGATGTTTAACCTTTTGTGGTGAGGCGGTTTGTTTTTAGTTTAGAATTCAAATAAATCTTCCCGCTCTGGGTGGACTGGAAGGGACTATCAGACTAGACTAACTAAAACCTAACCTATTCCTTGCGTTCCAAGGCCACTGTAACCTTTTAGAATAATAGAAAACTTTAATTAAATACAAACATCTGTTGTAACTGGTTTGTTGAAAACTAGTATTTTTAAAATCACGTGTTTGTGAAAAGTAATAAATTTAATAACAATTAATGTGTCTTAAGTGTATTAAGAATTTATAGATAAATACATATGCTGGGAAATGATAATCACCTGTGACAAATTTTATTTTGATTAAAATAGATCTCACAATATTTTTTTTTTTTTTTGTAGATTGTGTTATTTATTCCTATAAATTTTTGTCTCCGAACGGAGCCGAGCGGTAGGATAAGATCGTAGAGATCATGCGCACACTCTCCAACTCTATTTGTGAATGGAATAATAATGTTTCTAAACACACCCACGACACAGGAGAAATTACAAGTGAGGGGCAAGTTCTTAAAAAACCGGCCAAGTGCGTGTCGGGCCACGCACAGTGTAGGGTTCCGTAGTTGCCCATCAAAATACTTATGCGGACTAACTAAACTGATTCGCTGAATTTAATTAAAAAAAAAAAAGAATTTTCAAAATCGGTCCAGGCGTCTTTGAGAAATCGGGGAAAATACATTAAAAAAAGAGATTACGACGAATTGAGAACCTCATCCTTTTTTTGAATTTAGTTAAAAATAGTTGACAATAAAAACCTACCTATCCCCAAAACATACCCACCTATTATTGCTGTAAAAATAAAGTTGACAAACTTACATTTGCAGTTGAAGCACATGTTCTCCGATACATTTTGTTTAGGAAAATATGTTATCCAAGTACGTTTTATAAGTTGGTCGACTATTACTCGTAAACTTGTAAAGCCTACTTAGTCATGATAATTTTCTTTTAAACTTCGTTTTATATGCTACTATTCTGAATTTTTTCACACCCCCAAACATAACCGTTTAGCTGGTAGAGGGGGGGGACACTCGAGTCGAGCAAAAATTTGCACTTTAAAGCTTAATATTTCACAAAAGAATCTTTTTATCAAAAAATTGTTAATGAAAACTATCAATATTTTTTAAAGACCTATTTAATGATACCCCACACTAAGGGGTACGCGAGAAAAAAAAAAACGTCCCCACTTTACGTGTACAGGAGGTACCTACCCTAAAAAAAAATATTTTACGAGATTTTATTTTACCACTTTTTTGGCACAACAAATCCGTATATTTACACCAAATTACAGCTTACTAGTACTGGGCGTCTCTGAGCTAAGCTGCGGACAGACGGACGGACGGACGGACGGACGGACGGACGGACGGACGGACGGACATGGCGAAACTATAAGGGTTCCTTGTTGACTACGGAACCCTAAAAACGAAATCAGCTATTCTTTTTAGCCATTCTTTATTAATTGTTATGTAAAATATCTAGCTTTAATTCCATTAAACAAATCCAGGCTTGGATGCAAACCTGCCCGAGCGGTTGTAAAGTCAACATCTCCTGAGGATGCCCCGTGGAAAACAACGTGCAAAACACGTGTCCAGTAAAGGTTTGATTGCATGGCATGTTTCTCCGCTTTTCTTGCACGTGTGCATATGCATGCTCACCTTTCCTGCATGTGCATTATGCATGTGGGCGGGAGGGTGGTACAGGTGGGACTGCATCCTGCATTCAAGCCTGGTATATAAGGTATTATTCGATATTTTTCTTCATAACATTTATTTAATATCATGGATTTCCGCAAAGTAACGCCTGATTTTATAATTTATCATACTTATTAGCCATTTGTCGCAGCTAAAGTAGCTTTTAAAGCCCCCAGATCTTAATACCATAGCAACCTTTACATCAAATTGCCGTAAGCTCTTGCCAAAATTACATAAAAAATGTCCTTGAATTCACCGTGGCCATAATTTTCTTTTCTATCCTAAAAGCCACACCGTTGTTAACAAAATTATTCAATTTCACATCTGCACGTGAATATTGTACCGTATGATTGTTAGAAGGTCGAAGATTTGTCATGCAGCAAAAAATCGTATAGGTGTTGATTGAACCCACGTCCAAGTAAATATGGACTTGGTTGAAGGTATAAGTAATCATGAATCTATTTTAGAACTCATCTATCTATCTATAGGTACCATACCAACTTATGCTATAAAGTTGAAATTGGTTGACCGCGCTAAACTAAAAAACTACCTACTAGTTCGTAATCAAACAATAATATTGTTTGATTACGAACTAGTAGGTAGTTTACAAAAAAAAACATATTATGTTTGTGTGGGACAGTCGTTTTATCGAGGAAGGCTTGTATGCTGTATAACATCGCTATTACAAGGAATGAAATTTTCTTATCGTGGTAAAATCATCAAATGAGTCCTCTCACCGAGGACGGGACGGACTGCCAAACTAAAATCCACGGTAATCCTCCAAAAGCCCTTAACATTCCAGGGTCCTGGGGGTTACTAGATAAAACAGTCCTGCGGTCCCAGCAGGCTTCGACCCTCTAAGGGAGCCAATGGGGGCCGTCAGATGGGACTTAATTAATTGGCGAAATGAGAGTGTATCACACAGTAAACCATAGCTTTCCCTTATGTTATGGTATGAATAATGGTAATTTACAACTCCTAATGGTTACGTATAACTACTGCAAACATAGAACTACAAATTGTAGAACTTCCGAAGTTCGAAATTCAAATAAATTGTCTACCTGGCACAACGCCAAACAGTATCGTTTCAGCAAATTGTACGTTTCAGAAGCCCGTTTCCTGTAGGTAGTTCGCAATGGCGTAGCTAGGCGGGGGTGAAGCGGACGCTAGCCCCAAGCTTTTTTCCAAACGTTACAGGTGATATTAAAAAAAAAACTTAGCAAATTGTAAGACAATTCGATCACAAGTTTGAAATAAAGCAATTCAACTTAACTTCTACTAAGAAATGAAAATGACTTAAAAATGTAAACGTGTTAGAACCTACATTGCTGGCAACAAGGGAGCCTCGTTCAAGCAGCGAAGACAATAGTCACATAAATTTTTCGTCCTAAAAGATAGGGGATGCGTCTTGCCCCCTCCTAAATTCGGTCTCGGTATACCACTGACAGTTCGATACTAGTATTATAAGAGGGATTTTAAGGGGTTTTCAATAAGTTCTGATTTCTCAGTTGGCTGGACCGATCGAATCTTCTTTTGTTTAAAGGGTATATTATAAGGATATAAAGGGTATAACTTAGGTACTTCTCAAGTATTCCCTTGATCACGAAGTCAATCTGGTTACTCAAATAATCGGATATTCTCGTGCGTGAATCGAATAGTCGCCTTAAAACAATGACAGAAGTTTTATTTTACTTACTCATACAATATTCATGAGTTTTATGTGAAACAGGTGTCATCAAATAGACAAATTCTTTACACGTACGCACGGGGTTCCCATTCGTCATTTTTGTTTACACTTTTGGACATGATAATTGTTTATTTAAGAGCTTTCAATTGTTGGAAAAGTGTCTGCGACGTCACGATATGACGTCATTAAACCATCTTCGTAAATTTTGTATTCAATAGAGTCCGCGCCACCACCTGCGGGAAATTCGACTTAATTATTCGACGAATTCGTACTTACTCCATTTTTAACGCAATTTTATGAATGACATAGACACTAGCGCCACGTGAAAAGGCCTTGAGTGGTGGCGCGAAGTCTAGTACAAGTTGACAGAAGAAGTTCGGCCATAGAGCAGTCGCAAGTCCCAACAAAATGCCGTGATTTTACATGAAAACTACAAAAACATGTCCGTAACATTTTTATAAAAAATTCAAGGCCTCCCTAAAGTTCACTAACACGGTTTAATCTCAATTATTACACTGTTTACTTGCGCACGCGTCCATTTTTTTAACTTTTTAACTCATTATATTATGTACACGATTGCGCGATGCCAACAAAAACTCGTATTTAGATCCCCAGCTGATAGTTTGTGCATGAAACTGAGGTTGGGTATCACATTTTTGAGTTCCTTGTGGAATTATTTTTGGAAGGCTTCTAAGAGGTCTAAAAACGATCACTGTTCACGCGCGAACGCACCCATAACGCGGGGAGGCGAGGCGCGGGACGGCAACGCTGCTCGCCATTCGCCGCCGCGCCGCCCGGCGCGCGGCCGGCGGCCGCACATTCCATCTAAAAACAGTGACTCGACAACATCGCGAGCGAGCGGGGCGTTCCGCCATTTTATATAATACCAATCTCATGTAGTTTTCAATAATTTTGTCATTCATCTTCATTAAACCTTCATTAAAAATACAGTCCACTTATTGAAGAGACCCAGCCCAAACAGTGGTCCATCTACCGGTAAAGAAGAAAATTAAGGAGAAGAAACTTCAAGAAATTGGCAGCGGAGCCCTAACCACGTGCGCGTCTATTGCGTCGTGGCTTATTTTCGTCGAGCGTAGAAAAACATCTCCAGTCATCGATCATCAGTGAAATACACGTGCACCGCTCTATTGTGCCGTGGCGTCGCTGTCTTCAACGACTGACTGGAAAGTGGAACAATCGAGTCACCATTACAAACACGTGCGCCGATCTATTGCGCCGTTGCATCATCATCGTCTGCGACGAGTGAAGACCTGGAATAGAGGAAACACAAGTTGTCAGTTCAAAGACACGTGCGCCTATCTATTTCGCCGTGGCATAATCATTGGCTGCGACGAGTGAAGACCTGGAAAAACGAGTCACCAGTGAAGACACGTGCGCGGATCCATCGCGGCGTGGCATCATCGCTGCCTACAACCCGTGAAGAGCTGAAGACAGTGGTCACCACGTGCGCACATCTATTGTGCTGCAGCATCGTTGGTCAGATTGTCGGACACGGGCGTGTTGTGAGTTCGTTCCAATTTTTCCTTATTTTCACATCGCATATATTGCATCATTCTTTCGAATCTAATTCATCCCTCTATTTGAGTTAGCACAAGCTAATCATTTCGCACGTGCATTTTTTAACTTCGCTTTGCCAAGCGGGGGGCAGTCGCATTGACTGACGCCATTTTGTGCATACAATTTTTTCACGAAATTGTTTTATTCCGTGCTTACCTTTTGTCGCAATTAACGCATGCGGGACAGATAACGGCTAACGAACGCATGTAATTAGCTGTTAGACCGCATTTGCTGAGTGTGTGAGCGTGTGCGCCTATACTTTTTTTTTTTTTGCCAATTTGCATATTTTTTATCTGAAGTGCTTGAACTTTAATTGTTCGTCTTCCCTATTGCACGATGGCTGAAAAACTCATTAAAAAACGCAGTTCGATGAAGGCTAAGCTCACTAATTTCACCAACTATCTCAATATTTTGGAAGATAGTGATCAATTGTCTGACTTGCAAGTGCTCGACCTGGAAAGTCGATTCAGCAAATTTGAACAGTTGTATGACGAGTTTAATACATTGCAGACCGAGATTGAGCTGTTGTCGGACAATCCAGACGATGCCTACGCTGATCGCTTCAAATTTGAAGAAAGTTACCACAACTTGGTTGCCGCGGCGCGGAAAGTCATCTCTGCTGAGCAGGAGCAAAGACAGCAGGACAAGACTTGTGCAGGTTCCGTATCAGGCTCCGAGGTGACAGGTGGGACGAAAAACTTTATTCGTTTGCCTAAAATTGACCTACCCCGGTTTGATGGCAGCTATCAGTGTTGGTTGGAATATAGAGACACTTTCGTTTCATTGATCCATAATAATAACAGCATCGATCAAATCAGTAAATTTCACTATCTGCGGGCTTCACTAAAGGGACAGGCCGGTGAAGTCATAAAAAATATTGATTTCAGAAATGAAAATTATATTATAGCTTGGAACTTGTTATGTGAGCGGTATGATAACAGTCGTTTATTAATAAACAATCATGTCAAAGCATTATTTAATGCAGAGCCTATTGTCAGTGAATCCAGTGCTGCCTTACGCCGCCTGGTTGATGTCACAAACAAGAACATTAGGGCATTGACATTATTAAATGAGCCGACTAAGGATACTCTGATTATCTATCTTATGTCTTCTAAATTAGATGCTACTACCAGTAGGGACTGGGAGGAATATCGCAACACTTTAGGCAATTCACCTACGTTGCTTCAATTTTCTACATTTATGAATAATAAGGCCGACTTACTAGAGACATTGGAAGAAAATAAAAAATTAGATAATGTGCAACCAAGTAGCAATAATAAATCCAAAAGTTTTGTAGTTACTTCACAGAAGCAAGAAACTAAAAATAATGAGAAAGATAAAAATAAAATAATTTGTCCGTTATGTTCTCAAACTCATTATCTTTATTCATGTGTGGCTTTTAAGAAATTAACAGTAGAAGAAAGAGTTCAGAAAGCAAAAGAGTTCAAAGTATGTATGAATTGCTTACGGGGTGGCCATATAGAAAAGCGTTGTAGATTTACACGCTGTAAGTACTGTAAAGAACGTCATAATACCTTGTTACATTTAGATAAGCCTGAGACTCAAGTACAGAACCCAATGCCTAGTGTCTCCACTAATAATGTGTCACTTTCAGCAGATGTACAGCCTACTTCTCAGACACATGTTTTACTATCCACAGCTGTGGTGAGGGTGGTGAGCGATAAAGGCGAAAGGTACAACGCCAGAATTCTGCTAGACAGCGGGAGTACAGCCAACTTCATCACTGACAAGCTGTGCAGTAGCCTGGGATTGTCTCGAGTTGGCACTACCTCCAGGGTGACAGGTATAAATAGTTTGACCAGTAACAGTACACATTCTTGCAACCTCACTATAGAGTCTACATATGAACATTATTCTTTCAATATAACTTGCCTCATTCTACCTGAGATTACTAGGAGATTACCAGCATCCTACATAAATACTGATAACATACCAATTCCTTCAGGGTTATTTTTAGCGGATCCATCGTTTAATATCCCATCAGACATTGATATTCTGTTAGGAGCTGAGCTATTCTGGAATGTTATTCAGGCCAATCACATCAATCTGGGAAAAAATCTACCAAAGTTGTGTGAGAGTAAATTAGGGTGGTTAATCTCAGGTACTGTACCTGCTAGCCTACATAAACAGACACATATTTGTAATTTTTCTAATGTAACTACTAGTCCTGACCTAAATAAGTTTTGGGAACTCGATACAATATCACCCAAGCATTGTCTTTCTGCAGAGGAACGTGCTTGTGAGGAAAGTTTTAAATTAAATACTGTCCGTGGCTCAAATGGTCAGTTTATTGTTACTATGCCTCTTAAGGAAGATCCTAGCGTTCTAGGCGACTCATACGCTGCGGCTAAACGTAGATTTTTATCTTTAGAAAAACGTTTTCAACGTGATCCAATTTATAAAAGCATGTATATTGACTTTATGAATGAATATGAAACATTAGGTCACATGACTGAGGATAGCGACTTGTCAGTTAATAATAAAAATAATATTAGTTATTTCATGCCACATCATGGAGTTTTACGAGAATCCAGTAAAACTACAAAGTTGCGAACAGTGTTTGATGCATCAGCAAAGTCAACTTCAGGATTTTCACTAAATGACATCCAATATGTAGGTCCAACTGTACAGAATGATCTACTCTCAATCTTACTGAGATTTAGACAACATAAATATGTAATCTCAGGGGATATCGAAAAAATGTATAGAGCTGTGGAATTAAATCCCAGCCAACGTCCATTGCAACGCATTCTATTTAGGAAAGACCCATCAGAGCCACTCAGCACATACACATTAAACACAGTCACATATGGGACGGCGTCTGCGCCTTATCTAGCAACCAAGTGCCTAGTGAGCCTGGCAGAGGCCACAGATAATCAATATGTCAAGAGTAGTATTCAACGGGATTTTTACGTAGACGATCTTTTATGCGGAAGCGATACTATAGAGGGCGCCATCGAACTTTGTCAAAATATAAAAAATATATTAAGCTCAGCTAATTTTAATTTAAGAAAATTTCAGTCAAACAGTTCTCAAATTCTAAAAAAGATAGTAGATGTAAAGGATGATACTTGCCTAGATTTAGATTTGTCTAACAATCATACCTCAAAAACCTTGGGGTTACTATGGAATTGTAAATTAGATATTTTATCATTCTCCATTAATATTGACACTCACAAAACAACAAAAAGACACATTTTATCTATAATTAGCCAAATTTTTGACCCATTGGGGTTAATAGGTCCATGTGTTGTTGAAGCAAAAATTATAATGCAAAAATTGTGGGTCCATAAATGTGACTGGGATGATGAGGTTCCTCAGGACATAGCAGATCAGTGGTCTAAATTTGTAGATGCATTGAAATATTTGAATTCTTTGAAAATTCCTAGATGGATAATATGTGACAACAGTCAAATTAATGAAATTCACATATTTACAGATAGCAGTGAAAAGGCATATGGTGCTTGTGTCTATATACGCAGCATCGACAGCAGTAAGGCAGTGATGGTACGCTTACTAGCTTCTAAAAATCGTGTTGCTCCCATTAAACCAACAACGATGCCCAGGTTAGAACTGTGTGGGGCGCTGGTAGGTGCAAGATTGTGTACAAAGGTCAAAGAATCCCTTACTATACCTGTTAGCCGATGCGTCTTTTGGTGTGATTCAACAATTGTGTTGAGCTGGTTATCCGCACCATCGACACAACTCAAGCCTTTTGTCAGGCATCGTGTCAATGAGATACAGGAGACCACCCTCGGATCGGTATGGAACTATGTGCCGACACGAGACAATCCTGCGGATCTAGTTTCTCGAGGGGTGAAGGCTGATCATATCAGCGACTCCAGTCTATGGTGGGCAGGCCCTTCTTTTTTATTGCAAGATGAATGTCTGTGGCCAAAACTGCCCAACGACAATTCAAAACAAGACTTGCCTGAACTAACTTGTTATGTAACTCAGTCCAACAATGGCCACATTCAGAGTCAAACATTAATACAACAATTAATTCATAAATATTCAGATTTCAACCGTTTGCAAAGAATTGTGGCTTATATTAAAAGGTACATTTATAATTTAAAAAATAAAGATAACAAGTTAGTAGGGTGGCTGTCTAATCAGGAAATTCAATCTTCATTAAAATGTATTTTACGTAATGCACAATTTGAAATATTTCCAGATGAATATTCTATTTTGAAATCAGAAAAATCCCTGCCTCATAAAAATCGTCTAATATCTTTATCACCTTTTTTAGACTCGGACGGTATTATTCGAGTCGGAGGCAGGTTAAATAATTCTCCTTACGATTATAACGTGAAACATCCTATACTCCTGTGCAGTAAGCATCATTTAACTAAAATCTTGTTTCAAACTGTTCACAGAAAGCTGTTACACGCCGGGCCTCAGTTGCTCTTGGCAAATGTTAGGCAAAACTATTGGCCTTTGGGGGGAAGAAATTTATCTAGAGTTACTGTTCAAAAATGTGTTGTGTGCTTTAGACATAAGGCTCAAAATGTACAACCAATAATGGGACAACTTCCAAGTTCACGAAGTAAGCTTGAATTTCCATTCCTAAATTCAAGTGTTGACTATGCAGGGCCAATACTGATAGCTGACCGGAAGGGAAGAGGCTGCAGGCTTATAAAGTCCTACATATGTATTTTTGTCTGCCTTGCTATCAAGGCTGTTCACCTGGAGCTTGTCACGGATCTCACAAAGGAAGCATACTTGGCTGCTTTAAATAGATTCATTGCGCGCCGTGGCAAGCCTCGCAGCATATTGTCCGACAACGGAACAACCTTTGTCGGTTCTTGTAATCAACTTCGTACTTTTTTGCAGAACTCAAACATTGCATATGATGTCGCACAAGAAGGAATTCAATTCAACTTTGTGCCAGCCTACTCTCCTCATTTCAATGGCGTAGCTGAGGCCGCTGTGCGATCCACTAAGCATCATTTAAAGAGACTGCTTACTCTCACTCACTTCACGTATGAGGAGATGGCTACTTGTCTAACCCAAATAGAGGCTATTCTCAATTCCCGACCACTTACTCCTTGCTCTCCTGATCCACTTGATTTCTGTGCCCTAACACCTTCCCACTTTTTAATTGGAAGGTCACTCACGTCCGTTCCGCATCCACAGATCACTGACAGCGGAAACATCAGCCGGCTCGAGCGATTCCAAAGAGTGGAATACATCAAGCAGCACTTTTGGAAAAGATTTCACAATGAGTATATTTATCTGCTACAGCAAAAAACGAAGTGGTCGACGACATCGGGAGACATCAGGGTGGGGAGTCTCGTCCTGGTGAAGGATAAGGCGCTCCCACCTCTCTGCTGGTTGCTGGGTCGCGTCGTACAGACGTACCCGGGATCCGACGGCGTAGCGAGAGTCGCCGAATTGAAAACCAAGAAGGGGACAATTCGACGAGCCTTCAACAACATCTGCCCGCTGCCACTTTCTTGAAGAATCCTTCAACCCGGGGAGCATGTTCACGCGCGAACGCACCCATAACGCGGGGAGGCGAGGCGCGGGACGGCAACGCTGCTCGCCATTCGCCGCCGCGCCGCCCGGCGCGCGGCCGGCGGCCGCACATTCCATCTAAAAACAGTGACTCGACAACATCGCGAGCGAGCGGGGCGTTCCGCCATTTTATATAATACCAATCTCATGTAGTTTTCAATAATTTTGTCATTCATCTTCATTAAACCTTCATTAAAAATACAGTCCACTTATTGAAGAGACCCAGCCCAAACAATCACTTTCACAGTCATAATAAAATTGCGATGAAATTGTTATAAAGTTATACTTAATTATTTATTCCGTTATTTTAGCAATAAAATAAATTGTAATTAATGAAAAAAAAAAGATTAATTCTCCTTGAATTCTACTTTAGAATTACTCCCTGATTTAGCAATAGAATAGACTAGAGTATACATGGTCATGTTATGAATTTTATCGCAGTTCATTATGATTCTTTTAAGTACCCTTTAAGACCCCCTGTAACTAACGTGATGTTTCGGTGTTTATCATCTCCAAAGTCTTTTCCAAGGGTCGCGGGACTATCTAAACAGGTAACCGTGGCCCTGGAACGAAAAGGGCGAAGAAGGAACACCGTGGATTTAGTCAGTACGTGTCTGACAGTCCCTTCTGCTCTACCCAGGACGGTAGGACTTATTTGCTCTCAGTATTTTCCACAGTATTTAACCGTCTTCAAAAAGGGGTAGGTTCTGGATTCGGTCCGTTAGTTTTTTTTAATAGTTTCAAATTCGATTTGACCCTCCTATCTAATTGAGCGTTAAAATAAAAAAAAAAAATACTGCCAACAATAAAGCTCTATATTATCTCCATAAGATCAGAATGTAAGAAAAAAACAGCGAAATAATTCAAAGTGCTAATTCACGCAACCTTCATTGATCGGTATCATTTCTAACCTCGTACAATATAACTCACTAATAGATACATTTACTGATTTCAAGTAGAGCAAATGATTTAACATTTTAATGATTTAATTTTTTAGAGTGCATTTTTCATTTACATACAATTTCAGTGGCTTGATTTTTACGGTTACGTTCCCAAAAGAGGGATTTTAACGGAAGACTTCGCTGTCCCTCTATCTGTGTGTTTCCCCAAGCTGTGTTTCATAAACTGTGATAGTTAGTTGAAATTTTCACAGATGATGTGAAATGATGAAACATTCATGAACATCTGCATACGAGTAATTAATGCCAATTAGTTTTAGGACTTACACAATCATATAAAATTACCGTGAAAACAAAAACAATCCGGATAAGCAGATTTAGGTAGGGCCAAACACTTTAAAGTTGGGTCCAGACTGGTGTAATGTAATCCACATTGTAATGTACCGCGAATTCTACGTCTGGACGGCATGGCACTCGAGCGTTACATTTATAATGCTCGTAGTGCCGCCCACATCATGGACCTAAAAAAAAAGGCGGACGGAACTTCACTAAGAAACAATTGAAGCACCCATAGTAAGTCAGTGCGCTAATGTGGACAAGCCAGCACGCACACATTCACACCATAGTAAGTCAGCCGTCGGCCATTACGCTTCGAACGACACTCGCGGTTTTATACGGTGTTATTTTGTCTAATAAAAATCAAAGTATGCCGTCATGTGTTGCAAAAAGTTGTCTAACCTTCTAGTTCAATTAAAAAAGCCAGGGGATCACTTTTCATAGTTAAGCATGTCAATTTGAAGCTTATTTCTCGATTTTACGTCAATAAATTTAATAAACATCTCGAAATCAATCAGTGTTGCAACTATTTCAAGGTTCAAATTATTTTAAAATTGGGAGATTTATATTTTATGTTACTATTTATCGTTATTGTATTCTTCTATATTTTTACAGATTTCGCACGGCAAATGATGCATGGAAAATGATTGTATAAAAATAATAAGGGAGTGTTGACATGGAATAGGAATGTAGACGTGTAGGAATGGAACATAAAATAGCTTTAATTAAATATTTATAGCCGAAAAATACTTAAACATTAGTTTTCACCACTTAAGTAAATTAGAAGGGATTTCTAGATGTGTCGATAGCAAAAGACAAGTCTACAAAAATTTGAATCACCAAAAGGGATTGTAAAACTTTATTAACATTAAACGAGTTGTAAATATTTTAATATCCAATGTGCTTAAATTATTTTACCTTTATTTTAAAAATAGGTATCCGTCACAAAAAAATTGTAATTAAACTTAAGTTCAAGGGAGATTTTAATTAAATATTGTTTAAAAATGGGTAATTTTTTCCTTTATCTGGCATCCCTATAGACACGCACACATATTTACGCCGCCGCCATTGTGGTGCTTCAATCGTTTCTTAGTGAAGTTCCGTCCGCCTTTTTTTTTAGGTCCATGGCCCACATATTCGGTCTAGACCCGGCTTTATATTTTTTTAAACACCGCGAACTCTATAATCTTTATACTTATTCTAAGTTCCCTTTGCGGTTACATATCGACAAAAAAACTGCACATAGTTAACATTTAAATTGTCGATATCTCACAAGTCAGGCAAGTGTCCTTCTTAACACTTCCTACTTTAACGTTATGTGGTGATAAAATGTTAATAACTGCTTTATATAAATGTAATTACACATAGTAAGTAATGCATTACTTTAGTAGGTATGTGTTTTGGCACCTCTATTTTGCGATTCGGTCTCAATCTTAAATAGAGTATTTGACTGCAAAAATCTAAATAGATTGGATTTGGATTTATCGAAAGCCATTTGACATGTTTTTTTTTATTCCGTAAACCAAAATTGACGAAAATACGACACATTTAAAATTGGTAAAACGTCACAAGCAAGTACATTTTTTACTTACTTCTGACGTCAAGAGCCCACACTCTCGATTTTTTATATCGATTTTATCGATAAGATCTTTGTAAATATGATTTGGTTTAACGAAAAAAAAAATATGTGTCCATTTTATAAAAAACTCTAGCTAACAGACTAATTAAATCTGCAATTTATTGATGCTATCAAATTGCCTATATAGCTTTGATAAGTCATCTTATCGTGGCCACAATCGTGGCTATTTAATATTTTTAAATACTTTGTCCCTCTTATATTTGTCCCCTGCTGGAAACGAACCGTAGCCACGCAGCTTAGCACCCCACCGCCACTACACCAACCATGCCGTCAAGTTGTGAATTTATTTTTACTTCTGAAGCTTCAGAGGTATTCCACATTGGGCATCCTTTGAAACAGCAAGTGAGTAAATGGACAGCTACGGAAATATTTAAAATTAGAGTTATTGTCTCATTTTAGCACTTCTTTTAGGAATAAAACATTCATTACCACTTTTCGGCAGTGTATAGTGTTTATATTATTGACCTGAATGACCCTGGCCGTTGAGAGTATGACAGTCATGTTCACTCAAATGTCTCGCTGATGGTGGCGCGTGTGTCGGATCATTTAGTTTCCTTCAAAATGGTTGAGCTGAATAGTGCTCATACAGGTGTCATGTTCGTGAACGGGCACTGTCAGTTGGGACTGGTCATCTCTTAGCTGCCAAGGTTTATTTTATTATCCGGACAATTTTTGCTTACTACATCGCGCATCGTTCTCACATTATGTAAAATGAAGATCGACAAAGATCCGGAGAATGTGTTTAACTGGAGAAGACGGACGTATACAATTGCGCAAGCAATGATGAGCAGCCAACTTTTCAACTTTTCTTTGGACGAAACCACAAATTCATCAAAGAAGCCTATAACTATTCGCAATCAGACACAAATAGCCGCGTAAATACAACATTCAATGCTTGCTATAGTGCAAAAGTCTCGCAAAGTGAAGGCGGTAGACCGAGCGACCTTGCGGCCACTGCTCTAAATAATATCAGTAATGTGTTGAAAAACTTACAACTATTAGTATCCGGGAAAAAATATACTGGTTTTAAAAGTTATGTTTGGATTTTTGAAGTACTTTGAAAGTAGTGCTTTTTTTACAGGGCTAATATGTCAGCATTAAATCACGAGTTCACGAAGGAAACTATTATTGGAGCTTAAAAGGGATATCTACCATGTTTATTATTTGTTTTAGGTTTTATATTATTCCGAAACTGTTGCAAGTGACATGATCACGGATTTTAAGGGTGGGTGGCATCCACTATTTAGTGTTCCACTCCAAGCAACGGAAAAGGTGCCAAAGCCACACACTTTGGTGGGGGACAATTACCAGATCAGGGCGCAGCTAAAGAAGCTTGCACTCACAAAAGGCTATAGGTACCGCACTGCACGGGCGACCTGTAACTTGCGGTGACGGCTGACCGATCCCAATGGCGGTGGTAGAACTCATCAGGACCGCCTGACTCGCGACCTCCTATCGGAGATCGGCGGTAAATAGTTTGTAATATGTTCCGTCGGTGCGCAGGAGTTACAGTTCGCTGGCTCTATCGTAGTCCTCGTTTTTGCCTATCGGATAGATTAAGACAAAATAATAAACTGTGACTATACAGATGCAAGCGCGACTGAACATGATATCCTGGTTTCAATTCACAGGTCATACACCAATGTTTTTGGATTTTCCCCTTTAGCAATTTCTCAGTACTTTCCAAGGAGGATTTGTGCTCAGTTGCTGGCTACAGGCTGGCCAACTCGGCTGGTTCATCGTTCATTTTGCTTGCTTAGATTCGTGCGACAGAGATAATGCTCTACAAAACCGAATTTAAACGAATGTCTCTTTCTCGGGCACGATGGGCAATGTTTATCGTCAATACCTGAACGTAATATTTTATATATTATCGTTAGCGTTTCTCAATGAGACATGGCGGTCACGTTGTGTGTTTTTAACCGATTCTCTTTGTTATGATAATCATAGTTGTTACAGCCGGCCTTGAGACGGACAAATTGTCGTCTAGAAGATTTATTTTGCACTTAAAAACTGTTCTTCAAATAATATGTACAATTGTAAATTTTAATATTCTGCTCAATTTTGTTCAAAGTCGGCTACGGTACAAAAGAACGAAAAACAAGATTATCACTAAATTACTTATCCGTTTGAAGGTCATTTGTTGTAAGGATAATTGTAGCTAAAGCTAGCGAGACATTGGGAACAAATGTTCCACGACATGATGTGTTGATTTTGACTTCTGATATAATATATGGCGACCACATCACCAGACGTCGCTTGTCGCAGGACATTTTGTCCCCTTGTGTATTGGCCATTTTTCAGTAGTTAATCGATTACATTAAAAATGTTAAAATCCCCAACAGTCAACGTAACAAAAGATCTGCTCACCAGAAAAACTGCTTTCAACAAAAATGACACGCACTCAAATTGGGAGCTACGGTGTCAGATGCAGAAAATAGACACACACATAGCAAAAATTAATACAAGAAAGTGCATATTAATGCGTTGAAAAAATTGGTACTTGCCCATATTTGCACTGTCAACCTCGTGCATGAATGGCATTAGTTTAACCAGCGGGGCAAGTAATATAACAACGTATACAAAGACACTGTTAAATTCACGTTATCAGAAAAGCCTTGGACCAGAGGCCTTACCACGAGCTGTTAACGCGATCCAGTTTAGGCTGTGAGAAAGAGATGACGCTAGACGACTTGTATAGCTCTGTCTCTTTCCCACAGTCCAAACTGGATCGCGTTATGAGTTCATGGTAGGCCACCAGGGGGGTCTACCTTCTAAGTCCGTGTACGAAGACACAGGGACGGATACGGATGTACTAACGTAACTAACGTCAAAATTAGCGGACGGATAATTCAGCCATGACTGAAGTCCTCTTGACGCGGTGCTAGTGTCTAAACCATTACATCAAATTGCATTAAAAAAATGTACCATGAATTTTTCGCAGGACATGAGTGGTAGCGCGGAGTCTAAGGGTGCTTCCACATTTGTCGATGCGGAATCGGCTTAAGCCGGTCAAAAAAACCTTTATGTCAACGTAATAAGAATGTTACTACCTAATACCATTCGCGTCGGCTCGCGTCGTCCGAGCCGAGCCGATGCGAATGGCATTAGTAACACCCTTATTACGTTGACATAAAGGATTTTTTGACCGGCTTAAAGCCGGTTCCGCGTCGACAAATGTGGGAGCAGCCTTAGGAGCTATCTGTCAAATTGTAATATCATTCATTCTTAGTTCGGGCTCGATGTCACGGGTCGTAGAAAACGTCCGTAACTAAGGCCGAAACAATGTGTTTCGTGCTTAGAGATTAGACCCCTGTTCCAAGAGCCCTTTATTTTCAAACAAGGTATTATTATGTTGACCTAGCCGATGACCTGCCTGATGCCAGGCAGTTACCTCTGCAATCATCTGCAATACATCGATAGAGCCATCAGTTACGAACGTGCCTTACATGTTATTGAATTTAGCCCGACGAACAAACACAGATGAAAAGCCTAGCTTCCCTTTTCACAAATAACAATCTTAGTACAAGAATGAATGGATGGATTTTTATTTCTTAGTCACGCCAGAACGGAAACGGACAATTAAAGGAACAGGGGTCTAAAACGACCACTTTAAGAAATATTCCAAATGATTCACTTCGTGCATTTCCAGCAACGTCATTGGCTATTCATTCACCAATGAGGCTGAATATCCAATAACTTTGCTAACTGGCCGTTTTAGACCCTCCGGAAGATTTTAGTTGGTACGAGACTAGGCAGTGCCTTCCACCCCTTGAGCAGGGGTCTCATTTGATCATCATCATCAGCCTCATTTGAAGATTTCTTTAAAAAGAATGGCGGTGTAATGCAAAGTAATAGATTATGGTCTGGATTAACTCGTCATCATCATCATCATCATCATCAGCCTATAATGTTCCCACTGCTGGAACACAGACCTCCTCTCTGCGAGAAAGAGTGGGCCATTATCCACGATGGACCCAGTACACGTTAGTACATCAGTCATGTCTTCGAATGGTTGGTTCTAGGATACGCCGCGCCCGTTTCCGCACGATGTTTTTCTTCGCCGTTTTTGAGAGCAGTGGCGATGAAATAAACTACACAAAGGTAATACGCCTGGTTGAGTGCGAACCCACGACCGACATTCATTCTCTTCTGCTTCCTCGAGCTTTATTGTCTCGGCGTTTTTCTGCTGACTATTAATTCTTACTTTCAGCTGTTGCAGTGGTTCAGGAATAATATTGTAAGAGTCCCAAACAAAAAAATAATAATAAGCCTACAGTATTAATAAGGTCAGATATTTTGTTTAAATTAAATGATAGCGGTGAATGTCACTGTCGCCTCGCCAAGTCACCAAGGCTTGCATGCACCAAATCGGTGTTGCAACATGCAATATTTTAAGTAAACCGCTCTATCGGTCAGGAAACGGACGTTGAAATATGTGGGGATTTTGTGAAGTAACCAAGCGATTTATTGCTTCGAGTGTGGAGGTCTTTTTTTACGTGGTAAAATCATCAAATGAGTCCTCCCACCCAGGACAGGGCGGGAGGGACTGTCGGACTTGTACTGACTAAAATCCACGGTGTCCTTCAATAGCCCTTTACGTTCCGGGGTCACCGTAATTTTTTAGTCCCGCGACCCCGGCAGGCTTTGGCCTTCTAAGGGGGGCCTCGTCATTGTGCTGACACTCTTTGAGGCGCGCGTGAAACGTGAGCATGGTCCATGATCGGACAGTGGGTCGCCCATTACTCGTCGCCCGCATGCCCGTGTGCCGTGTGGGGTCTTAGTACTAGGAACACATAGCTGTTAAAGAGGTTTATTTACTGCTGATTTTGTTTTGGCTCAGTGCCATGTTAAGTGTGGAGATTGATACATAATTATATGAGTTCTTTGCTCAGACACTTATTAATCTGTAGTCGACGCAAGTAGATCTTGTCTTTGCAATTGATGATAATCAATACGGATCGTACATCTATTTATCATATGAACTTTATTGTTTTTTTCTCGGAAACGGTACCTTTCTTTCGGGATGAATTAAGAAAAAATTTAAAGAGAAAAAATTTGAGAAAAATGAAAAGAGATGGACAATTGGACATTTCACATTGCGTATGTCCGTCTCTGTCTGATCTGACTACCCATAAGCAAAATGTCAGAATGATCTGTTCAACAGTTTGAAAAATCTGTTGTCAGAATGCTAGATACTGGCAGGGCAGGGCCATACAAGAGCCTCTAAACCAGACATTCTGACACGACCTAGGCAATTCTTGCAACCAGATATTGTTTCTAATAAATAACATTAAGTAAACAATGGAGTTAAGCATTCTATAACTAATATTATGCTGTCAGCAAACCTTGACATCGCTAACAAGCAACTATGGAACAAGCGCGTCACGAATTAGTAGGTAATTAAAATTAATTTGTTGAATGATCGCGTTTAGATCACTAATCTATTAATATTGGTAAGTATTATATTGTATTAGGTTCAGCACCAGGTTTTAGCAAGTAAAATCCACCAACGGAACCACAGGCTACCTAAAACGAGATATCCCACAGGTGGTGGTAGATCTCACCAGCTCCACCTGACTCGCAACCTATCCTGCCTGAGTCATAGGTTTTCACGGTGTTCTAACTCTTCGAGTGAGCCAATACTAAACCTATTTATAATTACAAAATAGAAAAGCTAGGCATTAGACGTTCAGACAAGACACAATAACAGAGTATAGACTAAGATTAAATTATCAAAAATTCAAAAATTGACGAAGATACGGCACTTTTAAAATTGTCAATTCGTCAGAAGCACGTCACGAGCCCCCATTGCGCTCTCGAATTTTGAGACGTTATATCTTTGTTAATATGCATTAATTCAACGAAAGAAAACACACGTATCCATTTTTTTTTCAACATCTAAATATGTTGAATGTTTATGTTTAGTTGTTGACAGAAAAAAAAATGGAAAATAATAACATCGCCAGATCTTTTAGTTAACTAACTTTTTAAAACGGCTGCTCGATCAACATTAAGTTAGGACTTGGATTCTTCACAAATATTTTTATTTGTGGTGTGATTATGTATTTAAATGAAATTTCGCACCTATGAGTTTAACATAAAGTTTTTACTGATTACTAGTTATTCAAATATGTTAAAAAGCCGCAGTTTTCCGTGTTTCATTTATTTTAGTGTTATGTGGTCATAACATGCACACATTAAAGTTTATCACGATTAATATTTTATAGCAATGTTTAGTTGAAATATTCAAGTTCAAAGTTTTTCTGTTTATTCCGAAGGTGAAGGTTAAACGAGTAACTGTTATAAATAAAAAAGTGTATCACAATCACAATTCAGTATTGATTAAAACGGTAAACTAGTATTTTTTACACGATATAATAGATCTGAAACAGGTCAAACTGCATGAAATAGGTTGCAATGGTCCCGCGACTTACTAATTGTAGATCATGGGTCCTATAAGTCCTATCCTGATGTTACTTAGAGTTAGCATATTGTCTTCTTTGATAATTAGTAGTTTATTCAATTCAAAATGATTTTTCATTACGAACCAGCAGTTCTTTGGATAAGCGCGTCCAACCAAACAAATTCTTCAGCTTTGTGATACTTTTTGCTTGTCGTATACCTTTGTATTCAGAGTTGCCCTCCAGACTATCCAGATCGACCACAAATACAACAAGTTTCTCTTATAAGTAAGTTCCCTAATGCTAAGTAGTGTGAACTTAGAATCATTATATAATCTGACCTCTGACGTAATGACGTAACTTGCCTATAACGACAGAATGACCGCAGGCGCAAGCACGCCACTGCAAGGCCACATCGAACGCTGTCGATTGTCACATGTGTCATTCTTATGATAATCGTTAAGCAATATCACCGCTACTTCTTCGACTTAAGCTTGAAATTAGAATAACATGCAAAGCTGCATTTGAAGACCAAACGCACTGACCTTGTCTGGTGGTATCAGAATTATTATTTTTAATTATTAAATCGTGACATGTCTGTCATATAGCTAGTGGACTAGTGTCAAGGTTATGGCGAGTGCATAAAATTGTTTATTTTGGTTTCATATACTTCTTTATTGCGGTTAACATTTTTGAAGGAATTACAACCGTACCCGTATTTCTCTTGCCATAATTTAACCCATAAATGATTGTCAATTAAGATAATCATCGCGGAATTGTTAAGCAAGTTTTTGATGTCAAAGAATTAATAAGATTGTGCAAAGAACGATTGCGTGATGAAACTACTTAAGAAAATGAATTAAAGTTAATGTGTCACCTCCCCCTCTTTACCTACGCGATATAATTGTGAGTCAATAGGAAGCAAGATGGCGGGTGGGTGGAAGTAACACTGAAATGTCATTATTATTGATCTTGAGAGTTTTTATGGCTCTGATTAAGCGACAATAGTGCAGTCATTCAAGCGTTGAAGGAATGACGAAAAAAACTTACATTGGACGATTAATCTTCGTTACTAAATCAACAGGAACCGACTTTTCTTAATACAATGAGACAGCCGTTTTTGCTGCTAAAGGGTATCGTATTACCCAGTACGCCAGTACTAACTAGACTGGTCGAGTCGGAGAGGGGCTCCATGTAAAATACGGGTATTCAGCTGCATTTGAAGAGGAAACTAACGTATGTTAACTGCTCCACTGTTCTTTTCGGATTAATTTCGTTGCAAGTTCTTCACTCTAGCTCCTGTTTCGCGGTGCGTTTACAAACATATAAACTCACATACACAAACGCCCAAACCCAGAGCATCTTCTGTAGATCATACAAATATTTGCTCCGTGCGGGAATCTAACCCGTGGCACGTAGCGCAACAGTTCGCTCATTCACTACGCCAATCGTGCCGTCAACAATCGGGTAGTAAAATTTATTCTACGATTTCTACGGGACATGTCGAGCTTCATTGTCTCGGCGCTTTTCTGGTAGTCGCCACTATTGATTCTGGCTTTCAGGACTGACAATCAGGAGGGACGATTACACTATTCCCAAACCACTGCATGGCTTAGGGATAGTGCGGTGGGATTGTCCCATTGATTGTGCGTCTGATTAGACACTGGAAGTCAACTCCAACATAGTTTAGAAAGGAATCAAAAGTTGATGTTGATGATTAAACTATTAAGTCATAACCTTCCATAGCAAAACTTCGACCAATTCACATACCTCTATTAATTAAAATATGTTAAGAGCTTTTGCAGGTCTAATTAACTAAATAGATGAATGATTCAATTGAGAATAGGAAGCGTAGTGCTAATGACTGCTAATATTGAATGTTAATTATATCACAAGAACGATCGACTAAGGTCACGTCGTTCAATGCATTACCCGGGTATTTGTAGTACCGGACTTGGTTAAAAGAGTGTTTATTTTTCGCTTTGGAGAAGTGTATCTTCCTGTTTTTGACTTTAAATGTCTATTTGAAGTGACCATGTGAATGAGCATAATAGCAGTTCCCCTGAACAAAAATGATATGGATTACATCCAAATGGTTTAAAACTTGGGATGTTTAACAGCACTTAAAGGCCTTCACCCACAGAGCAGGATCCGATCAGGCGATACTATCTTAACTCATGCGATCTCTGTAAAGGCTGAACGCGATACTATCTGATCTGAAGCTGACAATGAGATAGCACATTAATATCGGGGCTTCTAAAAGCTTTTGAAGAATGTAACCGATGTCCAGCCATACATACGTGATACGTTGTAGTACGTCGGTCAAGCGTGACTGATGAACTTGAGATCCTAGGTTCAATACCCATCAGGCACCAAGCTTGCTCCCCATGGGTCTTAAACATATCCGGTGATGTCAATTGCCGTCTTCTGCTGAACGTAAGCCTCCCCAAAGAGTATAAACCTCCCGGTCGTGGGCAGTCCTCATCCTTAGATATACCTTCTTCTTATTAGGCCTTTTACTCTTCGAGAATTACAGGCCGTGATGTTATTTAACGACTTATTTACATTGTGTAATTAGAAGTGTATTCATCAGCAGTAACAATCTACTAGGCTCTCATAAGTAATGACAAGTATCAATTGTCACAATCACACAACACGGCTCAATGGCCTCCGATGCACGCACGCATTTAAATGTGACACGATCGCTGCAGAATCGCAATTAGCACCGCCGGTGATGAATAAGTAATTAGAATCATTCAGGAGTATTGATGATTATTTCTATTGATCGATGCTTGTAGTTAAAGAAATAAATAAGTCTTGATTTTATAGTGGGATTCATCTCCTAGCAATCCATTCCTTGCAAGGGCACCACAGCCTACCTGCAATCTACGATGAAGGCTGAGAGATCCCACTGACTGTGTCTCAATAAGGGTGGTGGTAGACCTAACCAAGGCGACCTGGCTCTCGACCACCATCCCTTTGGAGTCCAGTGCCAAACAGTTTTTACTGTTCTCCGTCAGTGCGCAGGACTCGAGCTGACGAAAGAGCAGTCAACAACTGACGGGGCCTGATAGATTTACCAGGATCGCAGGAATGTTTAGTAGACTCTTTTCAGTCATTTGAAATTAAATAATGTTAATAATTATCTTCCTGCCCTTTTTTGGTGGTCTTGAAAGCCTATGATGAAGAATATTTTATACATGTTTTTGTAAGCTTTGCTTACCCATAATAAAACACCTTATTAGATATTGCCTGCCCAAGAACTTATCCCAAAAAAATATCCAGAACATGTGTATCTCCAGCGATAAAATCATCGCCTTTGCAAATTATAACATACATCTTCTAGACTTCTGGGCGCCTGGTACACGAAAACACTTTACAGTATGTCCAGGAACTAAACCGGACAATAGACGCCAGCCCATCAGCAGCACAATGCCAGTCCAGCGCCCGATTCGGAATCCTTCATTAACTTGTGTGAACTGCCTGTCATACATATAGAGCGGGAGCCCGTAACAGATGTCCGTGACCAATTTCCTCTCAAGCGATAATTTAGCAGACTACATGAGGGAGTCGTATCATGAACATTCGTGGAAGTCAGCTGCGATTCCGTTGGTGGGATAAGCAGCAATCGCCGTTCAAACACGTAGAAAAAAAATTTTTTTTTAGTCATTTCCTCTCAATTGAAACCTGGTTTATATTGAAGATTACCTTGTATCACCAAGAATAAAACCAATCAGCCGACGGTACCATGGTGGAATACACGTCAGCTGGTCACTCGAACATGTAATTTTTTATTTTATTTTCAGTGATTTCCTCTCAACCCAAATTTTGCCTGATGAAAGTTTACATGAAGATATGGCTAAAAACAGACGTCAGCTGGCTGTATCTCGGTGGAAAGGTCGTCAGCTGATACTTTGAAAATTATTGTACAAGCAGGACTAAGGGCTAGTACAGACTTGCGGAAACCGCGCGTTCATGAATCGCGCGGTTCGAAACCGCAAAATTGTTATGCAATCAGACTCCGGCGGTTATATGTGATTATCGTACAGGGATAACGTCCGTTTGAAAAAGGAGGTCAGCGAAAAATCGATTTACTGTGGTTGTTGCTCCTTAAAAAAACGATAAGAAAAATGCGGTATGCAATGCAAATGGGTGCATCCAATATTAAGTAACCAACCAAGTTTCCCACGTATTTTCACAATTTCCAAATATCTCCACTAACTCTTGCCAAGCTTGGTTATGATAGTTTTATTTGCGTAATCCTCACACTGAATATCCCATATTGCATTTCTCTTCTCCACTTCATCAATAAACAGTTCAGTGTCGAAACGAACCGTGCTAAACTCACGAGCTGTGATGTGCTAACCGCGCGGTATCCGCCACGCAACTGAACGCATAGAAACGCGCGGAAAGAACTCATAGTAATAGAAACGCGCGGGAGCAGCGCGATTCTATTTTCTGGCGGTTGACTAACCGCGCGGTTATGTCTGAACGATTACTTAATAACTCATACAATATATAAGACTCTCTCCTCTACTCCGCTTCTTTAAACGCGCGCTTGTATCATCAATCCAAACGCAATAACAAATCAGCGTCTACGGCGCCGAAGAGGCGCGTTCCTGAAACGCGCGTCTTCTGCGCGTTTAGAATACGCCGTATGCGATGGGCCTAAGGTTCTCTGCCCATTCTTTGCACGAATATGCAAAACGATCATAATGAACTCTTGAAAAAACGTAAATGGGTCTATTGATTTATTTTCTCAATTAGTGAAAAGTATAAGAAATAAAAAGCTTTTCTATAAAGAAAACCCCCAATCATTGCTTGATTCATTGTTTGATGTTATTGTCATTTACATTTTTCATTTACATTACATATAAAACAATTAAAAATACAAGATAAACATGTTGTTATGATACATATATCAATGGATATCTAGTTCGGACCTCAAAGATAGGAATTTCTTCATAATGCAAGCCGGATCGAGAAGCTCTTCACGTAATCTCCAAGCGAGAGCCTTGTTTCATCATTGAAGATCGTGCGGGAATCCTTCTGATTCTGTTGAACCGGTTAACGGACCTTCTTGATCAGGGTGTCAATTACTTATTCACTCCAGTAAGAACAGTTCCATAACTTGAACAAAATAACGAAATACAACAACAAAATCATATAATATTGATTTGAAACCTTATGACAGCAGAATGATTTGACAAGATTAGACATTAAGGATGACACAAGTTTTTTTTTCCAAATAATATTTTTTTATGGCTTCTTCTATGTGTCATTATGACAGACAGACACTGGTTTCCCTTAAGTCCGTTTTGATATTGCAAATAATTAATTACGTTTAGTTATTCAGATTTAATAAAATATTTGTTTCTTCATATTTTATTTTACGATCTTTCCACCGAGATACAGCCAGCTGACGTTTGCTTTTATCCATATCTTCATGTAAACTTTCATCAGGTAAAATTTGAGTCGAGAGGAAATCACTGAAAATAATATAAAAAATTACATGTTCGAGTGACCAGCAGACGTGTATTCCACCATGTTACAGACAGCTGATTGGTTTTATTCTTCGTGATATAAGGTAATCTTCAATATAAACCAGGTTTCAGTTGGGAGGAAATGACAAAAAAATATTATTTTTTCTACGTGTTTGAACGGCTATTGCTGCTTATCCCACCAACGGAACAGCAGCTGACTTCCACAAATCTTTATGATCCGACTCCCTTATGTAGTCTACTAATTATGGCTTGAGAAGAAATCACTAACGATATTTTGGTCTGGCTTCCGGTCTAATATTCATACAACGTCATCCATAATGTAAGGACTTGTTAATCTTTGTTCGTATAAGTGTGGGACCAGCTTTATCCGGTTCTTGGTAAGTTTCAAGTCTCGATCAGTTCATGGTTTTCATGTTCCAGCGTTCCTTTGACAAAAGAATCAAATTGATGTATTGACTGTCATATTGTCATTTCTTCAGTTCTCACTGTTGGGACACAGGCCACCTCCAAGTGAGAGGGAGCGGGCTGTAACTCACCAATGCGGTTTGATAAATGTCACACGTCTTCAAATTTTTGATGTCTATAAAGATTAACATTTTTCCTCACGATGTGTTCCTTCACTATTTTAAGAGCAGTGCAGCAGTGGTGGATTGGTGATAAAGTAAATTCCACAAAGTAATGCAGTGTGACTGTGTTCTAAGCCTCTCACAGAAGCCTTTTTCACATTATCATCATATCAGCCGTAGGACGTTCCTTACTGAACATAGGTCTCCCCCATAGATTTCCTATAGGACTGGTTGGAAGCGGCTTGCATCCAGCGCGATCCTGTGATTTTCATCCGATCCTCTGTCGACCTTGCAGGTGGACGTCTCACGGTGCGCTTGCCGGCGCGTGGGAAGGTGTGGCTTCGTATTTTCCTTACAAACAACTTAATATTACTATGATAAAGATAGTCGACTCCCTCATCAGAAATACCTGGCACCCAGCGAACCCACGTACGACATAGTTCACGTTTAATGCGACAGGTGGCGCCTGAACCTTTGCGCCACGCTCCTACACGTACAGAATATAATTATCTACCACGGCTTCACATTAAACTATAGATAAACAGCTTAACTTGGCCTTTCTTTGTATGATCTTTTCGCACAATGAACGGTCAGTTTATACTGGTTTTGTGAAGCTTGATGTGTACGTGTGGGCTTCTATGCAATGCTATTACTTCAAAGTTATTGGATTTATAAGAGAGATCCCAAGGTTTTAGGGTACCTTCTTTTCTTTGACTCTTTTGTACATCTTAGTTCCATCACCATATAGGTACATATTCCGCTGGATGTAGCCTATGGAGGCCTGCAACACCAGAGGTAACAAACGCCTGTGCGTCGCCTACTCTGCAGAAAAAACACGTTTTTTTATGGTCCATCTCGTGTTCTGCATTAAAGGCACCTGTTGAAGCCACTAAATCATGAAGAAACCTGGTGGCCTACCTTAAGTTGATCCAGTGTGGGAAAGGGACATATACCAGCCGTCTAGCGCCACCTTATTCCCTCACTGGAACCTCTCTGGCTTTAAGACGACGTGGTAGGCCACCTGTACTTACATAATCTATTATAGTCTTTTTTTTTAATTTAACGACAGTTTTGCGTTTGACAGCATCCCGCCCGACAGCAAGAGATGATGTGGTCGACTGTGAAGCACGCTTGCCAAGAAGTAACCTATTCACACTTGACTTGGAGACCCCAAAGTTGAGGACCCCAAGTCTAAAGCCATGTTAGAGATATGTGGGGTTCCCAGCAGAGACACTGACAACATGGCCAAATATAACAAGATTAAGGACAAAATCGTCAGAAATCAGAAATCAGAAATCAGAAATCAGAAATCTTTATTTGTAAACATAGGTCAAGTTACACATAGTGTGAGGTGTTAAAAATGGGTAGATCCTCCATGTTTTGCCAAAGGCGTACAAATATAATTGTTAAGGTTACGTTAATTGTTCACGCTAATACAACACAACAACTTTCAATTATAATAAAATAAGTATAAAATTAAATAGCATGGCAAAATTATCAAATACAAAGAATTAAACAATCTATAAATAAATGTCAAAAGGTTTAGTTACATGTCATAATATTAGTAGTAATAATGTCGAACAGAATTAAAAGTCATTAACAGGTCAAGTAGGGTGGTTTTTAAGGCAGTAATTATAGAATTGAATTGTCGTCAAAATAGTCTTTTATTGAGTAGTAGCATTTATTAGTCAAAATTCTAAATAATTCTTTTTTGAATTTGTCCAGATTTAACATTTTAATGTTTTCGGGTAGTTTGTTATATATTTTTTTTGCCATACAGAATGTGCTTTTATTCATAAGTGCAGTTTTGCCATAACTCATTTCGAGTTCTGACTTATTTTTATCGCGTAATTTTCTGTAGGAGCTTTTACTAGCTATTTTGTACGATGAAATGTTGGATTTGACGAATACATTTGTTTCGTATATGTACAGCGATGGTAAGGTAAGAATCTTAAATCTTATAAAAATCGGTTGGCAACTGTCTGTGCTTTTTAGGCCACACATAGCTCTGATACACCTTTTTTGGGCTCTAAAGATTAATTCTCTGTCAACTGAATTGCCCCAAAACATTACCCCATATCTGAGTGTTGATGCAACATAACCGTGATAGGCTGTAAGTACGGATTCTAGACTGACTATTTTTGAAAGTTTATATAGGGCATAGGTATATGTGTTGAGTTTTTTGCATATTTCGTCTGTCTGGGATCTCCAAGTCAAGTTATTATCTATATTGATACCAAGAAATTTAGTGGTAGTGGTTGATTCAATATTTGTCCCTAAATAGCTAATGTCAAGTTTTTTATTTGAGATTCTTTGATAAAAATGCATAATTTTTGTCTTTTCTAAGTTTATTATTAGATTATTGCTGTCAAACCACGATATAATTTTATTTAATGTCATATTTACCTCATTTTCATAAGTTTCGGGATCGTCACATTCAATTACTACGGTGCTGTCATCGGCAAATAGCACCATGGGATGATTTATTCGTTCCGGAAGGTCATTTATATACAATAAAAAAAGAGGGGGTCCCAGTACAGTGCCCTGAGGTACGCCATATTTTATTATCTCACTTTCCGAGCGATATTTTTTCTCATGGCTGGTTTTTGAGCATATTTGTGTGATTTCTACAAATTGTTTTCTGCCTGTTAAGTAAGATCGAATAAGATTTAGTATATTTCCCCTGATACCATATTTTTCAAGTTTTTGTAGGAGAATCGGGTAATCTACGTAATCAAAAGCCTTAGTTAGATCCATATAGATAGCACATACAGGATTTCTCTTATCTACATTTGTCATAATAGGAAGAAGCAAGTCATGTATGGCCATATTGATGGTCTTCTGCTTACGAAATCCCTTTTGTTCATTTACTAATATGTTTGACTTCTCGAGGTAGTTATATAAGGACTTGTAAATAACTTTTTCAAAGATTTTTGAAAAGACGGGTATCAACGCAATAGGTCTATAGTTAGACATACTGTGTCTATCATTCTTTTTGTGCAATGGTACAATTATTGATGTTTTTAATTTTTCAGGGAAGATTCCGTTAAAAATACTCATATTAATTATGTGACTGAGATGTGGAGCTATATACTGAGACACTTCCTTGATAACTTTAGTACATATTCCATCATAACCAACACTCTTTGTATTTCGAAGAGATTGAATATGATTGTTTATATCTTGAGGTGTTGTTGGCTCCATAAATATAGAGTTTGAGGTGTTTGAGCGGATTTTAATTTCCGGTATAGTTTTATTTTTTGGCTTCGTAACTTGGTTTACATAAAATTTGTTAAAAGCCTGAGCTATTTTTAATGGGTTCGTGATTTTTTGTGATCCTGTTTGAATTTGTGTAATTGGTTCTTTAGGAAAGCTGGTTTTAGATTTATTAATTACAGTCCATGCCGCTTTAGATTTATTTTGAGATGTCCTAATAAAGTAGTTATTTCGCGATTTTTGTGTTAACGCTATAATTCTTTTAAATCTTGCAGAATATGTTTTAAACGATTGTTTGTTCTTTGGAGTAGGATTTTTCCTGTATTGCCATAGCAAATGCCGCTTTTTTTTACTACATATTCTTATCCCATTAGAGATCCATTGGGCTTTTTTTGTAATTGTTTTTGTTATTATTTCATACGGAAAGCAAAGGTCATAAAAACATTTGAATAGATCAAGAAAACGGTCGTAGGCATCATTGACGTCACTAGTTGTATATATGTCCGAAAATGTTAGGTTTTTAATGCAGTTTTTAAATTTATCTATATTTTCTTGACAGTAATTTCGTCTTTTAATTTTCCAACGCTTCAAGATACATGTTTTCTTAACAGGACATTTTAAAAGTTGCGCGGTATGATCTGAAAGACCCAATTCTATAATTTCTCCTTTACAACCTTTTACATTATGTGCTATGTTGTCCAAGCAGGTCCCACTGCTTAGTCTAGTAGGTTGACAAAATTGTAATTTTAAATTATAATTTAACAATGTATATTCGAAATCTAAAACTTGTTTATTTCTTTTTAATATGTTAATGTTAAAGTCCCCACATAGGACAACCTTTTTATTATTCAGTTTTAAACATAACAGATGTAAGGTGTTATTTAAATTTTCGAAAAATGTATCAAAATTAGATTGAGGCACCCTATACATACAGACAATAATAATGTTGTGTTCTGTCAGTTCTATCGCGCAGCTTTCAATAACGTTTATTACGGAATATTTCCCTAAGTTTAACACTTTGTATTTGTGGCCGATCCTGGTTAAAATACACGCGCCGCCTCTTCTATTATCTCTGGAAAAACTGGTTGCCAGGCGGTAGTTTGGTATATTTAGAAGTAATTCCTGTTCAGGTGTCATAAAATGTTCTGTAATGCAAATAGTGTCGATCTGTCTTTTACTATTTTCTAGCTCTTCTAAATGCAGGGTAAGCTTATCGCTTTTACTTAGGAGTCCAGCTATATTCTGGTGAAGGATATGTATACTGTTATAAACGAAAAAAGTTGGGGTTTTCTTTCAGGTTTGGATTGTCTTCGTCACTATTCGGAGTAGTTAAAATTTCGTCATATTCTTGTTTGCTGTAATTATTTGTCCGTCTGCTCGTCCGACAATATAAGTCTAAATCAGTCTGAATGTTACGCATAATATTGTCATATATATTCTTAATTCCGTATTTATTGATTCTGCCTGTAGTGTATGAGAACATCTCATGTGTAAGATCACGATTGCTGTCGAAGATATATGCGTACTTATGGTTTTGATTATCGAGGCAAAGAAGGTTGTTAAACAGCTCGACTTTAAAGTTATACATAAGTGATCCTATCTTATATGTAGGAAGACAAAGTATTACGTTGGTGTGTGTTACTTTTCGAAGGGACTCATTTAGTAGGTTTATTATGTTAATGTAGTTGCTTTTGTTTGTGGCAATACAATTTTCGCCAATATCAATGATGCAGTAGTCGCTTAGGGTGAACCCCTTTATTTTTTCTTCAATGTTGCATAATAATTGTTGTATGGTACTGTCAGGCATTACGTAGTGACAGTAGTTGAAGTATTCGGAAAAAACTTCCTCTATGACGGTCAAAGTTTTGTTGTGTTTATTACTACTTATGATACAAAGGTTATTCTTTTCTTCAACTTTTGAAACTACAGAATTAGTCAGTGGTACAGGAGCAGGTAAACTTTTATCTTTGTATGTTTTCTGATTTGGGCTAATAGTCGTCTGAGTTCCCTTATTGTGTTTGTTGCAGTCCGTTAGAGTAATTGGAGTTTTGCATGTACTGATTTTGTCATTCGGTAAATTAATTTGGTGTGGTTCTTTAGTTATGCATGTTGTTGCTATACTCTTTTCGTCAGGCGTTGAACATTTAGTCCTATTGGTGTCAACAGTCGTAATCATATTTTGTAAATCTGTTTTAAGGCGTAGGTTTTCTATGTTTAAATTGTCAATTTCTTGATGTGCGCTTAGTAATTGCTGTTTAAGTAATTTGATTTCCTTGGTTAACTCACGAATTTCGTCGGTAGTGTCGTGGAAGCTATCCGGAATACTCAGCATCGTTGTATCTAATATAGTTTTATCGCTATTGTTTGTTGTCATTTTAGACAGGTCAGTTAATGAGCTTGTTCTAGAAGGTTTATTACGATAGGTTACGTTGTTGATGTCGAAATCCATTTTTATTCAGAGTTATCGAAGTGCCCTCTGTTGTGATGTTATTCCAATCGTTAAAGATGGTGACTGGAATGTTATAAAGAAATTGAGTTTTTAAGAACCCACAAAAAGAATCGCAGTTGGTGAGGTTCGAACTTGGTACACGTCGATCGCAGTATTGGCGGCACACTTGTCGCCGCTGAACCAGACGTACTTAACTTTCTCATGTGAAATTTAGCATTGCAATGACCAGATCCAACGTTTAAATGAACAGAGACGGTTAGAAATGACTCATTCAGTGGAATTTTTTGCAACACTTCGAACACTTGGGTCACTTTGTTTTTGTTTGAAATTATACACGTTTTTTTATGTTTTATTTACTGGATCTTATTTATAATTTAGTTTATAGCACTATTTTGATGACGACACTTAATTATATGTCACTTGATTGTGGTCTGTTCCACTTTTGATTTTATTTAAGTCTAAAGATTGTGGTCTTTTTCTTTATTTAAGTCTAAAGTTTGTGTTCCTTCGTTCACTTAGTATTAAGAAACACTGTTTTAAGAGTCACTGCACTCGATATTTAGTAATTATCATTGTTTTTATTTAGATTTTTCACTGTTTATTGAGAGTTCGTTCTCTTTTGCTTTTTGTTAAGTAAAAAACAGTCCTTTTTTGGAGATAACACTTTCACTTATTGATGGTAACTTTTTTAAGATGTTTAGCGGAAAAAAGTCAACAAAAAGTAACTTTTACTATTTTTTTGTTAATTTAGTCTCGGAGCGGATTCGATCGCAGGGATCGAGCGCGTACGTTCAGTGCGGCAGCCTCGTCATCTACATATTTAATATCAGTCATATTTAGTATCATCGTCATCTACATATTTAAATAATATTACAGAAGAAACAATACCAATATGACAATAGACAATAACTTCAATACATTAAACTATGATCAAGTTGTAAGTGTACAGTGCACGCGCAGGTTGCAGTGACGTCACCGTGTCACCTTGCCGCGCCCACGCTCCACTGCAATAATTATTTATAACAAAACCACAACCCAAACACACCAAACAAACCACATTCAACCTTATCTCAACTACATAAAGCATTTTAACACCGCACAAACATAATTTATTGTCGAACCGTGTTTGTATTACAGCTTTGGCAATCGATTTTCAATCTTATGGTGAGAAGATAAGAGTTTTGGTGAGTGCGTTATGGTTTTGGGGATAGTAAAGTAGGTGTAGGAAGACGATCTATGAGGCATCTTCAGTTTTAACAGATCGCAACTTAAGTATTTAAGTAATAGATTGACCAATGCTTTGGAAATCATTTTAAATTATTTACAGCTTTTGACAATTCATTGATAGCTTCTTGCCCACAAGAGACTACAACAGACTCCTCATCTGCGTAACCTTTTTCCCTACTAATCAGCTGATTATCAATATTTTACATGGAGCGACCGCCTATCGGACCTCCACAACCCAGTAACTGGGCAATACGATACCCAATGGTAAGACTGGTTGTTAGACTTTAGCCGTCTTACCACAAAAAAGGTAAAAATCTGTTGAACACTTGTCTAAAAACTGTCAACGTAAAAACGACATTTTACGTTGTTATTAGGGTCGTTTTGCAGTTACACTTTTTTTAGACAAACGTTTAACAGATGTTTATCTCTTGTGGTAAGACGGTAAAGCTCTTGACTAACAGTTACCACTGTCAAAGATCTATAAATGTCAGAAGAGCCTGTAGCCAAACGGCAAGCGACAATCGTTAACGTTCAGCAGTCACTGTCGCTAACACATTTTGAACTTTATACCCCATCGCATAAAGTTGAAAATCTAGTAAAGACTGCTGAGCGATAGCGAACGAAACAAACGAAAACGATTTGTAATCTTTGATAGATTTTCAACTTTATGCACTGAGGTATAAAGTTGAAAATGTATTAGCGACTGCTGAACGTTAGCGATTGTCGCTTGCCGTTTGGCTATAGGGCCTGGGATCAACGGCTTTACGAGCTTTCCTAGGCACAGTATCTACTCTACAACAGACTATTACCTAATCTACAAAAACATGTATTATGAATTATCCATCATCAACAAAATCATCTTCATAACAGTCGTAGGACGTCCGTTCCATCTTCCATTGCTGAACATAAGCCTCCTCTATAGATTTCCAGTAGGACCACTTTCAGCGGCTGGCATCCAGTGCGACTTTATCATTTTCTTCAGATCGTCTATCCACCTTGCAGGTGGACGTCCTGGTATCCATACTACTACAGTAAAAGCAAGGTATCCACCTCCTAGCGGTCCAACATCACCACAGGTTACGATGTAGGTAAGTGGAGGTAATCGATGATGTGGTCAAAGGTGAAGCACGCTTCATCATCATCATCATCAGCCTATAATGTGCCCACTGCTGGGACACAGGCCTCCTCTCTGTGAGAGGGAGTGGGCCATAATCCACCACGCGGGCCCAGTGCGGGTTGGCAGATGTCACATGTCTTCGAATTTTTGGTTCTAGGACATGCCGGTTTCCTCACGATGTTTTCCTTCACCGTTTTGAGAGCAGTGGTGATGAATTAAATTACACAAAGTAATGCGCCTGGCGGGGTTCGAACCCACGACCTACATCTCGTAAGTCGGGACCGATACCACTGGGCCACCACTGCTCACACAGTACGCTTGCCTATAAGTAATCTATTCACTCTTGGCTTGAAGACCAAGGTTTTACCTATGAGGAAGCAAAGATTACGACGGGGTACTTTAGGCATAAAGACTTGCGTTATACTCTTATAAAACATTATTTTTAGTATATGCGAAACCTGAATATAGTTTGTTCAGAATCAGTAACTGATTCGATTCCGATAATTTTTACACCATGTTATATTTTTTTTTCAAAAATATTTTAATTAAATTTTATTACCAGTTAATTACAATACAATCACCGTACGGTTAGGTACCTATTGCCAAACTATTATCACGAGTGTATATATAACACAGGAGACGCGGTTTACGCGGGTGTACCGCGAAATGAGCATGTTTTTGAACGGACAACCAGGTAATATACAAGCTTATAACTTTGTGATTTATTATGATACGGTTTTAAAATTTTGTACATAGATTCTTTACACAAAAATATTGGACAGGTGTATCGGGTTTCGCATAAACAAAAAATAATGTTGTAGGAGAGAAAGAAGTGTAATAATGTAAAATCTTCACAAAATAAATTAAATCTTGCAACAGCAGATTCCTCTTAAAGTTCAGGACACTTCGTCTTGTTGTTAAATACATTAAAGTAGTTTAACGTACAATGTCGTCGGTGACATTAACAGTAGATCTACTTAATGTGCTTTAAGAGGAACATTAATTTACTGGATCAGAATAAATCTGGAACAAAGAGTCACTATAAAAATAATGTAATAGTGCAGAGACGCTGCGCCGCGCCGTTCCCTTAGATTGTAAATTGCACAGAAGTCGCACATACATCCAGAAAAGGCATGGAAACGCAAACTATCTCAATAACCTGCACCAGCCAGCAGGTGATCTGCAACTCATTCAATACCTTTAAAGGAAAATCTTAACACAAAGAGAAATTCCACTTACTCACCTACTTCCTACAAGCAATTCAGTCAATAAATACACAAGAATACAGAAAAAACCGGACAAGTGCGAGTCGCACTGGCATACGAAGGGTACCGCACCATTATATAAAACGGTCGCGGGACTGTCTTGGTCGCTGGACTGTCTCATCAGGAAACTATGACGTAAAGGGCTGTTGAAGGACCGTGGATTTTATTCAGTACAAGTCTGACAGTCCCTCCTACCTCGCCCTGGGTGGGAGGACTCATTTGATGTTTTTCAAACAAAAACATGTCTGTTGTATGGGAGAGTCCTTAAAAATTTATTTAATTTTGTTTTTTAGTATATCAAAAATTCAACTGTCTAATTGTCACGGTTCATGAGCTACAACGTGGTAACAGACGTACAGACAGACATACGTACGAACAGTGGAGTCGCTAATAGGGTTCTGTTTTACTCTTTTGGTACGGAACCCTAAAAACTGACTTAAATAACTTTATTCTGTGCGTGGGCACGCATGAGCCAAGGTGACAGACGCGAGGACCAATCAGCGGTCGTTATAGTAGTGACGTCACTCGTTCGGCGCCCACTAGATTGAAATTCGAATGATTCGCATTTATGGTGAATGAAGTGGTTGTAAGGACTTTTATGGAATTAGGTTAATGCCTTGTTAGGTTGGTTGACACCTAGACAGTAGCTGAGAGCAGCTTTTGTTTCTTCGTGTACCATATTCTTCATTGATTTATCATCTCTGCCTATTGCAGCCCAGTACTGGTCATAGGCAGCGCATGATCTTCTGCATTTTTCATCCAACCACTTCAGCTACTTTCTTCAGGCCATTGGTCCATCTAGCCAGGGATTCGTCCCACACTACGTAAGTTTACGCGCACTCCGCAGTATTTGCGAACGTTGTAACAAGTTAAAAGTATCCATAGTTTAAATATACAAAATAATAGACAATTCAGAAATAAATATTGATTAAAAAAGACCATGGCAGCTTAGAGATAGCCAGTCCCAACTGACCCGTTCACGAACGTAACGAATAAATATCAGCACCATTCACCTCAACCATTTTGAAGGGAACTAGATGATCCTACACTCACGCTACCATCACATGAGTGAGCATGACATACTCTCAACCGCCAGAGTCATTCAAGTCGTAATCGGCACCTCAGGCTACCTGAAATCTGCAGTGACGGCTTAGTAATCCTATTGACAGTGGTAGGCCTTAGCAGAGCCGCCTGCCTCGTGATAAGCATCCTCTTGGAGACCAGCGTCAAATAGTTTTTAAGTATGTTCCGTCGGTGCTCAGTAGTTCCAATTCCTTGTGGGTAAGCTGGCTCGATGAAAGCCAAGAGTAAATCCATTTTAAATTTTAAAAAAATCCCCATCCACCACAAAATAGTTTGTGACACTGGCATAAGCTAAATATATATGCAGGGTGAATTTTTCAACGCCCAGTCGTTGCCCAGTGGATGGCTATATCCGAAATTATGAGGAATATCAAAAAAACGTTGAAAGGAGTCTCAAGGCCGATTTTGACGAAAACTAAAACTGCATCATTGGATTTTAGAAAAATCAATAATCCTGTCCAGGAATCGAACCAGCTGATTTTGGAAAAAAAATATCATCCTCCTGTATCATTATACCATTCGACAGTGTTGCTAATAAGGATCAAATTCTGGGAAGTAATTATATCCAACAAACTCTTTAGATTTGAGTGAATATTAACATAAGTAATAAGGTATGTTACATATTATTACATTACGAGTACATACAAAGTTTGATAACAATATCCTACTTAGTATTCCGATGTTGGAATTCTTGTTGTATTATAACAAACACGAACGTTGCCAAAACATATGTGTCGGATGTGAACAGAATAACAAGTAGGTATGTAAATAGTTTAGGTGTTAAAAAATATGCAGAAGTATATAATGTATTTAACATCTTTCGATATCATTTTTTAAAGAAGCTCGTGGCTTTATAATTACAGCCGCACTTGCCGATCTTCCTGGTTAAGCCGCGCTTACCGAGGTTGGTCTGCGGATGGGCGACCATCTTTCATAGCGCGTTTCCTCCGTGCCTCGGAGAGCACGTAAAGCCGTTGATCCAGGCTCTCATTTGGAAGCTCTAAAAGTATGACAACCAGTCTTACCATTGGATATCGTATTACTCAATTACTGGGTTGTGGAGGTCCGATAAGCAGTGGCTCCATGTAAAATATTGATATTCAGCTGCATCTGGTTCGACTGGAAGCCGACTCCAATATAGTCGGGAAAAGGCTAGGCAGGGATGAGAGAGATGTATCATTTTTAGGGTTCCGTAGTCAACAAGGAACCCTTATAGTTTCGCCATGTCCGTCCGTCCGTCCGTCCGTCCGTCCGTCCGTCTGTCCGCAGTTTAGCTCAGAGACGCACAGTCCTAGAGAGCTGTAATTTGGTGTAAATATACGGATTTGTTGTGCCGAAAAAGTGGTAAAATAAAATCTCGTAAAATATTTTTTTTTAGGGTACCTCCTGTACACGTAAAGTGGGGATGTTTTTTTTTTTTCTCGCGTACCCCGTAGTGTGGGGTATCATTAAATAGGTCTTTAAAAAATATTGATAGTTTCCATTAACAATTTTTTGATAAAAAAATTCGTTTGTGAAATATTAAGCTTTAAAGTGCTAAATTTTGCTCGACTCTAGTGTCCCCCCCCTCTACCAGCTAAACGGTTATGTTTGGGGATGTGAAAAAATTCACAATAGTAGTATATATAACGAAGTTTAAAAGAAAATTATCATGACTAAGTAGGCTTTACAACTTTACGAGTAATAGTCGACCAACTTATAAAATGTACTTGGATAACATATTTTCCTAAACAAAATGTATCGGAGAACATGCTCTTCAACTGCAAATGTAAGTTTGTCAACTTTATTTTTACAGCTTTAATAGGTATGTTTTTACGGTATGTTTTTTGGGGATAGGTAGGTTTTACCGTCAACTATTTTTAAGTTACTTCAAAAAAAGGGGGAGGTTCTCAATTCGTCGTAATCTTTTTTTTTATGTATTTTCCCCGATTTCTCAAAGACTCCTGGACCGATTTTGAAAATTCTTCTTTTTAAAATTAAATTCAGCGAATCAGTTTAGTTAATTCGCATAAGTATTTTGATGGGCAACTACGGAACCCTACACTGTGCGTGGCCCGACACGCACTTGGCTGGTTTTTAAACGTCTCGTCGCTCTTGTGGTCGCTAGACAGAGATAGATAAGACCCGGAAAAATATTACAGGCTGCTAGTGGTTGCCAGCGGCTTCGCTCGTTACAACTTTAAAACTTTCCCACAAAAACATAAAAACCATCCTATGTGTTAATCAGGTTTTAAACTACTTTTGTATCAATTTTTATCCAAATCCGTTCAGTAGTTTTTGTGTGTAAGGGGGTTATACATCCATCCATCTTCATAAATAAGATTAAGAGGAGGGAGTGTGAGCAAATCCGCTGGAAATAAAGATTTTTAAAAAATATCTCCATAGATACATCCTAATAAAGTAAATACACGGGAAACATAAAGCACCATGTTTATTATTAAATACCGATTAAATGCCCATTTATGTCTGTAATCATTCATGATGCTAAAGGAAAAAATAATAATGGACATACTCGAATTATTTAAAAATTATACCTAATCGCTGTTAAATTTCCCCTCACGAATAATATTGAATAAAGATTTGATAGGAACGTTGATATAACGTTAATTTGACCATAACTAAACAAACGTTATCCGTTGGTTAACGTTAAATAAACGTTTAGCGTGTACTAGCTCCAAAAACCTACTCAAAATAAACATAATTATTATGATACAGTAATTTTAGTTCACTTGTTTGTACTAGCGGCTCGTGGATGGATCGTAATATCCTTATCCGTAGAAATACAAATAAAACAGATTCTATCAGCTTAATAAGTGAACATCTGGACTGTAATACAAATTATAAACTCTACCGGTGCACCAAAGATTCAAAGCTTAGTATTTTTTTTGTGTAAAGGGGTAACAAACATCCATACATCTTAACAGACTTTTACATTTACAATAACATTATAATAGTAAGATAATTGTCTATAAAGTTTACGTCTCAATCAGCAAGATGCCAGCAGAATTAACTCTGATCAAACGTAATTACAGCCTCAGGTTAACTAACCAGACATGATAAATTAACCAAACATTACAGGTTAATGACTAGTTATTAAACGTTGCACCGTTATCCAAAAAAACGTTATAATTAGTAAACGTTATCGTAATTGCGAATCAGTGATAGATAGATATGTCTCAGAACAGCCGAAATACTATTTTGCTAAATACTTATTTCATTATCTAGAGGCGTGACGTTATTTGCGTGTTTGAGAACGGTCAAATCCGCTTCGCACATATTATTTTAAGTCAAAATAAATAAAAACTAGTAGTAGAGCGAACAGGTTATTTCAACAGTCACTTTACGAGTTGGCACCTACATTTTAGTACCATCTACTAGGACTGCATGTTCACAAGTAGGTAACATTTATTTGACACCTGACGACGTGACGTTTGCACGGCGTGCACACATTAGTGACATAGCAAACAAAAACTGGACTAAATCGTTACTAAGATATTGCGTTAGCGCACTTTATCTTACAGTTTGTTTATAGGGTTGCCTCACTGTCTCTTAACTTTGATGTCGTAAATACTGGTATTTAGAAGCATTTGGAAAATGCTGCCATCATGCACTTTAAGAGGGCTATTGATGATTCAAAACTTAACGTGTTTTTCACTAAAATTAAATAACTTACTAGCTATTTTATGTAAACCTACTTACGGTTGATAAAAATTGCATGAGCTTAAAACCCGAATATCTTTAAAACCTAGTACCTAAGGCCTTTTTAAAATTTACCCGGTTTCTAAGCAAAAAACTAAACATCAATGTTTGAATATCATACTATTGTAAGATTTAGGTCCCTAAGACCATGGCCCTGCCTAATATACATAGTTAGGGAAAGCACAGCCCTAAACGCCGTAAAGGCCGTATCGTCACGAACTTTAAGTTTAAAGACATGTTCTTTACAACTCTCTCGTAAATAAATAATGTGTCGCATGGACAAGGTTTGCGCACGTCTTCCAAATGACACGAGAAAGGTCAGTGAAGGTCTCTTTACGAATGAACTCTTTCTGAGATATGGCCTCCTGGTATTTTTGTGACATGAGAAAATAATAAAGATGATTTTCTGTGAAAGAAAAGTTGCACTGTTCATCATTTTTGTTCCATATTTTTTTTAGGACTTGTATGTAAATATTTGAAAATAAGACATCAAGTTAAGAATTATCATTATGTATCCGTTAGTTTGTATATCCAATTACAGGTATCTGGCGCTTCGGGAAAAGTAATTTTACTTAAAAAAGGCTAAATGATCATTATTTGATTTGATACCTACTTAGTTTTTCAAAAACGCAATTCTTTGAAAGACCAATTCTAAAAACGACTGGGGTAAAAGTTATTAACACTGGCACTTGCAAAATCATTACGAAATAGTCGAATTAATGCTGGCCACTCGAAAATGTCGCTTATATCGAAGATCGCTATACTAAATAACATCTCATAAATCAGTTTAACAGATCTAAACTCTAACAGATTATAGTCCACCTGCAGATCTTTACATCGAAGGTCGTATGTCGACATCGACATGTTTGCAGCCGCTCCACATAAGCACTGTTGGCCAATTTCTGTTGTTTTAATACACTGATTTGAATCTCTTTAGAATATTAGGTGTGGTCGAGTCTAGTTTGTGGTTCAATTGAATGCCAGTTTACAGTGCATGAATTTTTGAAAAGCATGCATGCTTTGTAAGTTAAGATTCTCACCAATCCTGTTAGTAGTACGCATTTTGGCATTATGGCCTTTGTGAAAAACGATTCAATAGAGAAAAACAAAGTAAAAATTAAATAAAACTTTTTACTGGATCAGTGGATACGCAACCTTAGAATTCTGAGTACAGTTTATGGGTTTTTTTAAATTGCTACTCATTCCCTGAACAACAATTCATCAAGACCATCTTGCATACGTTCAAGAAAATATCAGGGCTACATGAATGCAAAGAGTGCAGTAGATCATGGCCTAAAGATAAAGGTAAAGGGCACAGGAGAACACCCACATAATATACGACGTGTAATGAGCTAAATGATGGATGTTATGCAAGAAACACATCATTACGTAGGATAATTTTGGACCATTTTTGGAATAAAAAATTGTGTTTTTATTTACCCTGTCATATAAATGCTGGAAATTAATAATCAGTCTCGGTTTCAATCTTGATCCCAATGACCAAATTTCAATCAGACGTCGCAGTCAAAAATGGATCATAATTTCAGTTGAGATGGAATCTTAATTTCAGTTTTAGAAAACCTTACTTGTTTCTGGTATCTCCTTCATTTTTATGGATCGTGGTGTAGTCCACAATAAAGATAATTTTATGTATTTATTGAAATCACACAAAATGTTCTGTTTATTTTTTGCTAACAGCTCTAAACACGTTTTACGAATAAAATTAGAACTTATAATGTGACCTCGTAACTTACATCTTAATACTAATGTAAAACAAGTACTAGGACTACATGAATGCAAGGAGCGAAACCGATCAAGGCTGCAGATAAAAAGTAAAGAGCACACCCACATACGAAGTGTAATGTGTAAAATGATTGACGCGGAGTGCAGCGCTCGTGCGGAGCTATTATTACAAGTTTTGATATCTACATCTGATGGACGTGTTTTTATATGCCTGGGAATGTATAGACAGAGCTTCGTCAGAATATTATGGGGAGGGTCCTTGGAATTAAGCACGATTAATTTTGATTTTGGCATAAGATTAGTTGGAACTTCTACTCTGCATACGGTAAGTTATTCTTTTTTCGATGTTTTTGCTGTTTTACTATAATTTAATAATGTTACACACTGCATTTCTTATAATAGCTTACGACTTTTTAGAATAATCTCGTATTTGATAAAGGTGACAGTAATTCGATCTTTAAATCTAAGAAAATGATGAAATCCGTAAACAAGTTTAAACGCACATAAAACAGTTAAAAAACAAAAAGTAAGCTAAATTCTCCCACATTATCAAAAATGAAACAATTAAACCTCATACAATTACCTACCTAAATAATTATGATGATCTACGTATTTTACCATAATAATTATGACTTCATGGCCTCACTTTTGACCTCTGAGATGGTACTCACGGGTCTCCGACCTCTTATAATATATTTAAACTCTTTGTAAATAACTAATTAAAATAAATGTTAAAATATGTAATCTGGATTTTTTTAATTTCACGTATTAATTAGGGGCCTGAATAGGTTCTTTTTGGCAGATAAATAAATTTAATCTGGAAAAACGAGTTTAAAAACTTAAGAAAGGAAATTATCATAAAACATAACATTGATCCTGTTTTCTAGTAAAGTTTAGGCAAACCCAGTTATTATAATATGATAATCTAAATTCAGACAGTATGTACCAGGGCCTCATAAGTTGTATGTAGTTGATCCAGATTAATTCTGTTGACTAATGTGTAATTTAGGTGAATTTAGATCCTGGGCTAAAATAGAAAACAGTAATAAAAATATGGCTTCGTCAGTTCAGATTCAAATAGTTAGAATAGACAAATAAAAAATTAAGTTGCAGAGAACAAACTCATAGACAGATATTGTACGATTTTTAAAAAGTTTAATGTGATTTTTAGTTGCTTAGATGAAAAAATCTACTAATTTTTGACCCGATCCGGATTTCAACTACGCAATATGAAATAGCTTTGATTCGATTCTCCAAAAAACCAAACCATTTCGTTCTTCATAACATCTGTCATTGAAATTCTGTTAAACATTCCCGAATTTGAAAAATACATCTGGCTTGACATTTGTTTTAGTAACATTGCTATTTCTACCATTTTCATAACTCTGCGGACTCATGCTTCCCTGGTATTCCCACAGTAAACGTTGTTGTGATTGTTAGCAAAAATCTCACACGTAATTGTTATGTGCTATGTAAATTAAGATTAAATTCATTTTATGATAATGTGATTCATTTACTGACAAGCATTTTGTTTGTAATTGATATCTTTATATCAAAAAGAGAATATTTTCTAAAGACTTAGCTCCACCGGGTTTTGATTTTTTTGTTCACCATTGAAATAAAATTGCTATTTATAATATTAGTAAAAAATGAAACGGATCTTATTAACAGCTGTTGCCAGCGGCTTCATCCGCTAAAACTCGAAAATATTCGGGATCGGACGGGATCATAATGTGTGTGTTAATAAATTACCTTTTCTTTATTACGAAAACTAAAAATAAAATCAGTTTTTGAAGCTAAAGCTAATCAAAAACAAATCTAATTAAAAGAAACGACTGGTCTCGAAACGATTCACTCATTAACTTTTTTATACTTGATAAAAATCGGGTTTTTCGTGTTATTTTTTTTCGTTCGAGTCAAGAAATGTTGTCGTATATTCGTCTATGCATAATTTTATTACTTTAAGCTAGCTATGAGTTCTCTCGCAATAATTACTAAAATATTTGAGCCAATTCACAAAAAAAAACTTTAGCGAAATATATACCAAAACCTTCCAAAAGAATCATTTCATCCATTTATGAAAATCTGTTAGGTAGTTTTTGTGTTTATCGCGTTCAGACAGACAGACGGCTGACATTTCCCCACGCGGCGCGGTGCGCGGGCGTATTGATTAAAGTGCGAAAAGTTTATTTTTCTATGATGACTGCAGGACCCAATATTTTCCACTTCCACACACATACTTTGGAATTTTCTATACCTACTATAGCAATGTAGCTTACCATTCCTGGATGTTTTTTTGGGAAGGGCATCAGCGGTTTCGAAGATCCTCTTCATGCATCCAAACTTACAAACTTCATCTATTTTCAAAGTGTTAAAAACGTTTTTTCCCCCTCAAAGATTCAACATCTGACATCGATATTAAAAAAAAAACCAATTGACACATCATTCTTATGTAACAGATGGTCAAAGTTATTTGCAATACGGAATACATACATAAAGCTGGCTTGTTTTTTTTTTATATTGAGTAAAGTCCTTCACACACTGTTCTGAGTTATCAAGGCTGCAGACTTTCACTCTTTGTATGTTTCAGAACGTAAATATTTGTAAGTCTAGGCTAAGTTGCTACTGCGCCGATCAATGGAGGATGAACTTCTCGGTTGATTTTTTTTATGGGTGGTCAGACGATTTCATGAACACCACAGAATCGCTCTTGATGCAAGCCGCTGCCAACCGGTGTTATTGGAAATCTGTAATGGAGTCCTTTTTTTGTCCACCCGAGGCGGGACTGGAGTGACTGTCAGACTTGTACTAACCAAAATCCACGGTGATCTTTCAATAGCCCTTTACGTTCCAGGCTCACGGTTACCTGATAATAGTCTCGAGTCCGCGATAGGTGAGTGCATATTTAGCAGTGGACATCATACGGCCGATATGATGATGAGTGATGATGTATTTATTTTTGTATGTTTGCTCTTGACCTAAATCTATCCCAAAGCAAAAATGCGATCTAAGATCGAGCGAACTTACCCAGAGGACTCTAGGGCACTGACGAATTTGGCGCCAGACTCCGACAAAATATAAGAACATAACGCCATTTGCAAAAAAAAAAAAGAAAATGTATCGAACCCGCGTTTATGTCTTTTGTTCGTTCCTTCAAAATAATGTCCATACAACAAGAGTTTCGCTTGAAAACTCCTGACAAAAAAAGCAGATTTTTGCAGTATTTTTTTTAAAGAGTAATTCGAAGGATACGCCTTTTGCCCAGCAGTGCGACAATAATGGGTAATGAAAAAATGCTGAGTAGTCCAAATATTTTGAACTAATGAACGTGTTTCTGAACTAATTTCTGCTTATTTTAATGGTAAAAATCTTTCTACGTTCTGTCATAACTCATAAACCTGTTTCTACGACGCCATGCTACGCGTGCAGGTCTTCTCCTGTGAACCCTCAAGGCAGGGCTCATGCAACGCGCCTAGTTAATCATGATCATAATATTTATCTCCGTCTCAGCAGCTCTCAGTTGGTGACGTCAGCAGGACACGCACGACCGCAGCTTCCAGCCCACGTTACGCCTGCGCAGCGCCACGGTTTTTGCTGAAGTGAGGTCAGGTTACAGTGGGAGCGTAAAGCGTGGATGGCTTTTTTAATATGACTAGTACGCGTATTATGCCACAGGAAACTGGGTTTTTTCGACGGTAGAACTGGCAAAGTGACAGAATTTATGTGGAAATTATTTAGAGGTTTTCTTCAACATAGTAGTAGTATGGGGAAGAAAAGTTCTCGAGTGGCGACCACGGACCGGAAAACGCAGCGTAGGTAGGCCTCCCACTAGGTGGACCGACGACATCGTGAGGGTCGCGGGCAATCGATGGATGCAAGTGGCGGATTGTCGTTCGGCGTGGCGGTCTAAGGGGGAGGCCTATGTTCAGCAGTGGACGTCTTCGTGGCTGATGATGATGTTAGTGAGTAGGAGTTGCAAAAAGGTCGAATCAACACTACAAAATAACTGAGATAAAACTGTTTATGACTTCGTAAACACCTCACACACAAGTGCATATAGGTCATGATGTGGGTTTTAATTACAATATTTCTTGCTACTTATTAGCATGTAACATATTACTTAGTACCACATTTATTTTTCAAGGTTTTTTCTTAGAAATCAATAAAAGTCTATAATATTTGGTCACGTTTTTTATTACATTGGTAATGGGTACCTATATTTAAACGAGTTAATAGTAATTTTAAATTGACTAATCGGAAATCAAACATGGCATACAGTGTCAGTTTCACACACAAAAGCTCCTTCAACCAAACGATCGTATTTATGTTTCTTAGTATTTAAACGTTTTCTCCCGCTTTCAATAACTCATACTAACGTTTTTTTTTTTATTCATACAAGTATTCTAATGTTACAAGAAAAAAATATGCATTTATCGTTAACCCCTAAAAAATTCTAAGGTCATATTCCAGACCTAAGCTGACGAAACGCTGTCAGTGTGACCACATGCCGTGCCAACAAAAACAGACTAATAGTAATTAACAGTGTCCGACCACCGGCTCCGCGATGATTCGCTTTTTGCGACCATTGCTAAATTGTGAGTATTGACGAATCTGTGAGAAAGATGAGCTTGGAGGAGCAAATCCTACTAATATTATAAATGCGAAAGTTTGTGAGGATGTTTGTATGTGTATGTGTATGTAGGTATGTTTGTTACTTTTTCACGCAAAAACCACTGAACAGATTTGGCTAAAATTTGGTACACAGGTAGTTTATAACCTGGATTAACACATAGGATAGTTTTTATCCCGATTTTATGTTCCCGTGGGATAATTTTCGAGTTGTAGCGGGTGAAGCCGCTGGCAACAGCTAGTAATGTATAAGTACCTATCTTTCAATGTATGGTGTCCTGGTATCAGAATGATGCGTACGAAACTACTGGAGCATCCTTGTTTTTTCTCGGATAGGCTTATGTAAATGTCTTATTTCTCTCTCTGATAGGCATAATATTATCTTATTATTTACGTGAGTTAAAGTAGTTGTTTCGGGTCTAGGTATTGAGTTACTATGTCTGTAAATGCATCCACGATACTGAAGAAATTAATAGTGTGGATCATTGTTAACAAAAAATCTGATAATTTATTGATATTTTATAGAGTATTTTTCAAATAATTATGATGTTAGTGGTAAACTCGAAAACAAACTTTGTCATATTTTGATTATTTTTATTCTCAATTTTTAGCGCTTTGATGGAACGGTCAAGGTAAATATATTACATTGACTTTTGTGAAATCCATATTATTTAGGTATGTATCATTCAAAAAAACTTAATGAAATAAAAGCAAAGCCACCGACTTCCGAAAGAAAAGTTATTAGTTTTCTTATTTGAAAATGTGGGCTGCAGCTGAAAATCAGCGTCAGGTTGGCAAACTGTGTGTTGCTACCTGACGTTATGCTGAACTGAGGCCCTTTGGCATTTACTTTCTTTCTTTTTCTATTTTTGATCTTCACTCTACTTAGTCTCTTATTGTTACAAATTGTCTGTTCTACAATAATAGCGCAAAAAAAACCTAAAAGTGTGGGGTATTTCACGACCACCAAAAATGTTTTATAAAAAATTCAATGTAGCCTTGCTATGAAGTCATATTCCAAAAATACCCTGCACTTTCGCAACTTATTTATTTATCCTCAAGAAAAATGTCTTCGGAGCACGCAAACTTCAAAAAAGTTATGACTCAACACTAAATTGGACGCAAAAAATACTTTAATGTACCATAATTAACGTTCAAAGGGTTCCGTAGGGAATTAGAGAGGTTCTTATTTGATTACCTGCCTCAGGAGGTGTTTCCATGCAAAAAATACTAAGCTTTGATAGTGGCGCTCTACTAACGAGGTTGTGAAAGAATATTTTTGGTAACGAAAGAATTAATGTGGAATGGAGGTCAGATTAGCCTGCATTCAGTTAGACTTGAAGCCAATCCAAAAAGTTAGGAAAAGCATAGACAGAAGAAGTAATAATAAATGGAATATTTCAGACTGGCCTGCTTCCGAAGACAGAACTTCTCGATACGACTTGCTTGAGGAAGTTCCTGTCTCTGGAGCCCTAACCACCAGCAGGTTCCAAGCTGCCGGTGGTTAGGGCTCCAGAGACAGCTTGGCTCCCCACACGTGCGGGTCAAATTTTTTTATTTAGATAAGTTGAAAAGATGAATAAACGAATGTTATTACTTACGAGCAGCATATTTATCATCGAAATATTTCAGTACGGATACCAGGCGTACATGTTTTAGAAGGAGATGAAATGAGTCTGCAAGGATTAAATTTCGGTACCTAATAATTTCAAAGATTTTGATTAGGTAGGTACCTATTTTCCTTTTTAATGCAATGCCTTCGAGGTATGGAATATGATCTCGTTTAAATTCAAAAATCATGTCATTAATCTTTCAATTCAAGTCCTTTTAAAATCTCTTAAATAAATTTATTATTATACGGTCGAATAATAAAAATACGTTCCAAGGGTATCAACCTCTTTTACAAATTCAGATCGAGACCACTTTAATTTCAGAACGAAATCAATATTCTGAATGCATTATTTATATTTGAATTCTATACAGGTTGGTAACATTTATACAGATTTGCTTTTTTTGCTAATTTAAGTTTTTCGTTTTGTTATGAAAAATGACATTAAATGTCTTAATTTGGTTTTTCTATTACAAACTCAGTAGCAGCTATAGTCTGGATCTGGGTAGATGGTACAGACGCTAGTATATTAATACCCCAAAGTTTTTCCCAAACTAACATGCCTTCACCTTTTGTGATACAATTTAAAATCCTTTAAACTTTAGATTGGGGTAAGCTGATGTGTCTGTACTTCAATTTAATGGCGGTCTTCTATAAGTAAACCCCTGCTGAAACCTTCAGGAATTACAAGCATGATGTTGTGCTACGTTAGATTGTCTCTATATTGCAAAATAAACAGTAATATCCGGAACCAGAAATCACTCAGCGCTAAATAACGATAATTTACAAGCGAACGAGATAAAAAGTTTAACGTAGATATATCAACATGACCGACAAAGGTTGTAGAATGTCTCAAGTCTGCTCCAAAGGTCCATTTGATTCGTTGTGCAACGCCACGATACAAATAACAACAATGTACGAACTAACGCGAACAGTACAAAAATCTAAACGCTGACTTATGTAGCTGGCAGACCAAATGTGGAATATTTCTCGTGTTTATTAGAGTGGCCAGTCACAAGTGTCCTTGCAGTCCTTTTACATCGATTACAGACGTTAATCGATATGTAAGAACACTCTTTATCTCGATCATTAAGTATCCGGCGCAATTAATCAGGTTCTTTAACGATCTAATCGAGATAAACACTTTTTGAGCAAAATACAATGCTTAACAGGAAGCGAAACTATATCAACGCTTCGAATCGAACGACAATATAAATCACCCCAATTAAAATTAATTTTAACAAAAAACTTACCGAAAAATGTCCTTTCCGGGCACAAGTGACAGTTCAAACGGTATCAAACAGAAAAAAAAAACTTGAAAACACAGCACTAATCACAGACCGAGATCTCAGCCAATAGCTCCGAGATAAACAACACGAATGAATTTCAAAAAAAACCGCACTTTTTTTTCAATAATGTAATTAATTTCACTACACTATTATCTCTTTATTTTTTACTGGCAAGTACTGCTAACACAGTCACAAAATCGGCGCGAATTTTGACAGTTCAAGATACAAGATGGCGTACACCCGCTCTCGGCTGTTCCTCGAGGTCGACTGAATGAGTTAAATCAAATTGGCGAGTGAGAGAGCACCTATTACGTAGCTAAAAGGCTTTGCCGCATATGCATGAGGCTATTTGCAAGGAAAACGGCTTGGAGTTACTTTTGGGCGAACGAAGGTGTTTGTCATACTGCCAAATTGGATAATGTTGAGATTAGAAGCATGAGGCATGATGTCATGTGTGGACGAGAGTCATTAGTCGACAGGTTTTAGTTTTTGTGTGTTGGCGCCCTGCGGTCAGTTCTCCGAAAGTCTTTTATAAGCTTATAAGCATAAAAATCTCGCATTCATACAAACGATAAAGCCTTCACGCCAATCATTATTGAACTATTATTATCATTGTTGTAAAATTACGTTCGTTATTTGATAATGCAGCTAATAAACTGTCTTAATAAATGTTCAATAAATTCGGATAAGTTGCCAGTAATTATGTCTGTTATTGCACATTGGGTACCCGCTTAAATAGCACCCGAACTAAAGGCACCTGAGGTATTCCACATACGGCACCTATCTAGATCCTAGTACCGTTACATAATTGGAATAAGTACCTAATTTTATAATCTAAGGCTAGAAGTATTTTATTTGCGTTGCCTTCAATTTCACGGTACAGTGATAAAAACATGATTATTCTAGGAAGTAAATGACTGTTCTGTTCAAATATAGATGAGATTATTTTGACGCTTCTTACCAATCGTTCCTTTTAAGGATCCGCGAAGTCCCACGCTAGACGCTGTGACGTGTCCCTTGGTTCATACATTTACTGATCAGGGAGGGTATTAAAACGTCTTAAAACCAGGCTTGTTCCAGTGAGTCAACGAGATGGCGCTAGGCGACTTGTATAGCTCTTTCTCTTTCCCACAGCCTAAAGACAATCAGGTTAGATTAGTGTTATTGAAGAAGTAGGCCACCAGGTTAGATTAGTGTTATTGAACTGGCACTGGGCTGGTCATGCATGCCTACCCCATGTCGCTGAAGCAATGGTCTAAATTAGTCTAAAAGAACCACTCAATGGATCCGAACTGGCGGTAAACGACAACGCGACAGGCTCAGAGAGCGATGAAGGGATGAGCAGGTAGCCTACCATGACGTCTTAAAGCGTGAGTAGTTCCGCTCAGGGAACGAGATGGCGCTAGACGACTTGTATAGCTCTGTCTCTTTCCCACAGCCTAAAGACTCACGTCATTATAGGCGACCTGGAGGCCTACCATGAACTCTTAACGCGATCCAGTTTAGGCTGTGGGAAAGAGATGGCGCTAGACAACTTGTATAGCTCTGTCTCTTTCCCACAGCCGAAACTGGATCGCGTTAAGAGGTCGTGGTAAGGCCTCTGGACTCATTTTCAAAGGATTGGATCTATTGCTAGATGGCAAAGGTTAGAAGAAGCGTCTCTTCTTATAAAGAGGCGTTTGCCCTACAGTGGGACAAAATAAACTCATAATAATTGAATGCACGGTTGGCGCAGACGCTAAGCGACGGGCTGCTGCGTTGCATGTCTCGGGTTCCATCCACAAGCAGTTGTTTCGTGTCTGCTAGTTTTTGAATGTTGAAAAAAATTTAACTTATAGAGCGATGTGAAAATTCATCGTAAGATAACATCTTAAGACATAAAATATATCTTACCTTGATATCTTAAGATACAGGTCGAAAAGATAACCTACTTTTTTTTGAGGTCGGTTAAAAATGCGTCGTCGTCTATGGCCCATGTTTGTAAACGTACCCACGATATAGGGTCATACAATACTGTTCCGTACGGGATACAGATACGCAGTGGAGTAGTCGAGTGCCGTGCTATCGCTTGGCATATGCTGCTATAGCTATTCATCTTCCTCTTGTCCCATTTTATCTTGTTTTCATTTTTAATGTTATTTTATTTTTGTTTTTAAAGAAATTATTCTGCGAAATAACCCACGATGACGACACGTGTATATTTGCAACGGTTGCACTGGGTGACCTTTCTAACATAGGATAAGTAAACTAAAATACAATATTTACAGTGTGTGCTGAGTACTTTCTAAAGGCGTGCCATATACAACACTACATGAAGCTCATAATGAGAATAACATGGCTTTCCTGTTAAACGAAACGGATAGCATAGTGTACAGTCGCAAGCAGAAGTTATTCTTTATTTTTCGTGTGAGGATGTGGCCCCCTCTGATGTCACAATTCTCTAAAAACCTGTTACATAGGCCTTATGTTACAGGCTTATGTTACAGGTTTTTAGAGAACTGTGCTGCTTTCGACTTCAATAATTATATAAGTTCAGGTGGCCTGCCATGACGAGTTACATGTGAGATAGTTCCACTGTGGGAAAGAGACATAGCTATACAAGTCGTATAGCGCCATCTCGTTCCCACAGCGTAACTATTCACGGCTTAAGACGTCATGAGAGGCCACTAGGTTTCCTCACGATGTTTACCGTCATGCGATGTCAGCGCAGTCCAAGATAAAAAGTACATTGAAAAAGGCACAATCTGAATTATAATATATACACGCTGTTTTTTTGCATTTTCGTCAAACTTCAGGTGGTTGTCACAAAAGTCATAAATAATCAATTGAAAGTACAGTACCGGGCAAAACTAATAAGGGCTGCTTTTTTTTTGTTGTTGAAATTTTACAGTATTTCAGAATTAAACCCTTAATTCAATACAAATGAATGAGAATCACCCGACTTCGCAGTCCGCGCGTACGCACACAGCGATAAGCAGCTGGTGTGCGTGAATTGAATCTACTACTCTTGAAGAATCTAGTTCACACTTACGGATTTCAGTAAAAAGGAAAAATAAAAAAAAATACCTACCTATTTTATTGTTGATTTGGGTCGAGAATCATGAGTATAATCACGTCCTTGAATTTGAATAGGTTGCAGATCAGCACATTGTATAAACCCTTATATTTTCCTATTTTTCCGTTTATATGTATTATGAAATCTGTTTTGGATTTTCGATTTTTTCAGTGTCTTTTTACACACACACAATTCAAATTGAAAAAAAAATTGTCAAAACATTCGCGCCTTGAGTGGCTTTTAAAAAATCCTGCAAAACAAGGCACGCAAGACATAAAAAATTCCTATGATTTTGTTAAATAACACCTTTACACTTTAGGGCCAAGTTCATTCATGTATCTCCATGTTCTAAAAAGAAAATAGTTATTTGTTATGCAAGGCTGAAAAGTTGATTATTGGCGCGAGTACTTGAATTGAATCCTGAGCGTAACGAAGTTTTCAAAGGTACGAGACGCAGAATAACTTTGCTGCCGAGCGCAACACACAACTTTTCACCTCACACAGCGAGGAAATGCAGCGGGGGCAACAACTTTGCAGCCTTGCATAACAAATAACTATTCTGTCTATTGTTTCTTTTCTATCTTTCATTCCTCTTCTTCTCTTCTTTCTTTATTTATCAAACCATTGTTTAACTTCTTTACCCCAAATGCCAGCTGCCAGTAGCACTCGACTGTACCTCCTAGATAAGGCTGCACGCACCGGGTGTATTGTCCCTGCTCCACCCACCGCGTGTCCACTAATACCTGATTAGAACATAAAATATTACATTATTGACCGGCTGGACACTGTGTATCATTTTAGATCTAAGATAACTACTTGTTACGGCTTAAGGTGATTGCGTCGATGTTGCCCGCGAAATTCAAATTTTCTTACGTTTTTTGCATTTTGCAGGCCAGTGACATGTTGTAACTTTATCAAAATATGAATTGCGGTAATAATAAGTATAATTTTAAATATAAAAATTATCAAAACATTCGCTCGATCAGCTCTCACATAGAAAAGCTGCATCTAAGTTAGATTTGGCCTGCAAATTGCAAAAAACGAAAGAAAATTTGAATTTCGCGGACTGGTTGGAGCATTTCCCTTAAGACATGGTATACGCATTGGGTACCTATGGTTTAGGTTTTTTTTTTATTTAGAGATAGGTACTATCGCCTGATGGTAAGCGAAGATGTGGTCGATGATGAAGCACGCTTGCCTAGAAGTATAGGTTTAGCTAAGTATCTATTTCAGTGTTTCTAATCTAAGCATACAACATTATTTAGTATAATAAGCGAAACCTGAATAATTATGGTTTGTTCAGAATCAGTAACTGAATCGATTTAAATCTTTTTTACACCAAATTGTATTTTGGTCCAATTTTTTTTTAATTTTATCACCAGTTCATTACAATACAATTACCGTACGGTTAGATACGGCAGCAGGTCAACCTTAATCTGTCAAATTGTAGGTACCAATCAAACATTCTCCTTCCACTATTGTTCTATGGTTTAAAGTCTAGGTTGATGAGATGGCGTCTGCACCAAACAATGTTTCTAATCTAAGCGTATAGTTGATTCTGAAGACATCATTCAACCTCATTCATCTCGTTGGAGCGAAAGGACTGTCAGACTCGTATCTACTGACTAAAATCCACTTAGTTCCATGTTCCATATATAGCCCTACCTATATCTTCCAGTCACGGTTAGCTGATATAATAGGTAGCTTATTTTGAGGTAAAAAATCTGAATGTAATCATGTGCAATGCTGCCAGCTTTCTGGGCAATTTTCCATTTAACAGCGATATGGATACATTTTTTTTTGTCTATATGTACCTATATTTAAACTTATAGCTTGTTATCGTTTATGGATACTTAGATTTTAAAATGTTTCCTTGTTTATACTCGTATTTCTATTAAAATTAAGATAATCTACTTTTTTGTTAAATTCTCGCTTACCGTCAATATTAAATAATTTTATGTTCTATTACAATAGAACATGTTTTATGGCTATTGTAATAGCTGGAGAGCTACTGAACCCTGCGACTAACGGTCTTCCTGTAAGGTTAGAAATTTGTACACGTAATATTTATAGCATGCTAAGAGCAATAGCGACGACCTGGCAGGCGTCAGCCGTGCACATCATTAGACTAGGGTATCGAACCGGGAAATCCCGGTCCCGAAAATCCCGAAATTTCCCGGTTCTTGAAGTATATTTTAAAACCCGGGACATGCGACTGAGAACCGGGAAATTCGGGATTTTCGGGACTCAGAAAAACAGTATAAATAATTTGTTTAAACTTGTTAATTCTTTTATAGAACAAAATAATCAAATTGGATGTAAGGTATTTATTCACTTCGCCGTTAAATACGGAATAACATGTTCAGATACAAGTGTGGTTGACAGAGAAGAAAAGTTGATAATGTAGTACTGGTTATATCTCGAAAGCCTTTGACAGGGTCTCGAGACAAAAAGCTTCCTTGCTTTTGGTATCTCAATTTTTGTAGCTGGATATCAGACTTTCTTAGTGAACGATCAATCAGAGTTGTCGTTGATGACTGATCCTTTGAGCTTTTGGTTATTGACTCTGGAGTTCAACAGTTATCTGTTTTCTTTGCAACTCTTATTTTGCTGCACATTTCTTACCCACTTCAGCCTGGTATTGTTGGATAGGTAGATAACAGTACTGTTTCAGTGACATACTTGCCCACTGCAAAATCCAGTGGGGATGAAGTTCATTGCTTCAGAGAGACCATGGTAGAGCAAACAGATTTGATACTTAGTATCCCATAAAAGAGAGAAGTTTCTTGTTCGCTCACACAAGAAACTTCTCTCTTTTATCGCCACCAACATACACAACATACAGGCGTATATTTCCTTAGTGAAGTAGGAGTAAATCAAAACTACATCTTTTATAGAGTAATTTGGACCAATTCCTATTTTTACTGTTTCTGTATCTGATGACCTTGAGCTTTTGGGCATGGAACTGACATCCAGTGTCAACTTTGACGTGGGCATCCTAAATAGAGTGAAGCGATACCTTACACCTGGATATGTGCAAGCCCATTTCTGCATTGATTGCGTCGTAGTAGCCCGCGAAATTCAAAGTTTCTTATGTTTTTTCTAACGGAGTATTGCAGCAACCTTACTCAACTTAATCATTGGGATGGCTCAGATAAATACAACTTACTGCACTAGACCCAGTGGAATGCAGAGCTCTTGTGAGTATATAAAACACACACGACACAGAACAGACACACACACTAAGCATGGCCACTGTAGACCTGGCGACGCTACTAATTGGCAACGTGAAACTGGTGGATGGTTACTCTACAGCTTAGCTCATCTTATCGACGCAAGCTTAAGGAATAATAATAATGTAAAGATGTACATTATAGCACGATACATCTCATTACATCTTTCCATAGAAATCGTCAGGAGACCACACACTGCAGCAATAATGTATATTTTTACATCTTCGTATCTAAGGTACTGAGCGATACGAAAATATACATTTATATTTCGATACACCTATACATCTCAATACATTTCCGTATATCTCTCTTCGAAAAGGATGTTATGAAATGTAGGGAAATATACATTACATTACCTGTTGTGTGTGTGATACATCAAAATAATTTAAAGCTATACATTCCGGGATGTAATGTACATTAATATACATTATAGCTGCTGTGTGTGAAGCCCTCCCTCTTTTCGTTTTTTTTATTGGGTTCGCTCGTGCTAAGATGAGACCTAAAATAGGTCGAACTCATGAATTCTACAACCTCTTTCCACCGGCCTACTTGCATTAGGTACATCTAATGTCCAGTATTGGACATCTAGATGAACTGCAAGTTTCCATAGTTAGTACAGTTAGAGTGAATAGATTTGCCACCTCTGAATAGAAAAGAGGCTAGAGCAAACCAATGTCCATGAGGCCGTCGAATAAGTTGGTTGTATGATTTTAATCAGAATAAATACTGTACCATAAAGTTATCTTATTATTTTCATTGTTTTCTAATGCCATGGAAAAAATGCATTTTTGTCCCGAAATTCCCGAAAATCCCGGGATTTCCCGGTTCCTTGGACGCCTGTCCCGAAAATCCCGGGACTTCCAACAAGGACCGGTTCTCGATTCCCTACATTAGACAATTTAATTTTCAAAGTGTAAAAAAAAATGAAAAAAAAAACTTGTTCCTGTAAGCTTAAAAATTTAACAGGATGTAGTATATTTATTGTAAATCTTGGAAAAAAAATGACAGGCGATTACAAGGTGCACAAGTATGTGACAGGCGAATTGAAAAGTGCAAAGTTGATGAGGAAATAATATAAAGTTTCTCCTGTAAGATCAAAATTATCTCGCATTTGGCTGAACTGATTTTGATGCCGTTTTCAGAAAAGAGTGCGTTACATTCCGAGAAAGGTTTTAATATACAGGATGAATTTTTCAACTGGGCGTGGATGGCTATCTCCGAAACAATAAGGAATATCGAAAAACGTTGAAAGGAATCTCGAGGCCGATTTTGACGAAAATAAAACTGCATCGTTGGATTTTAGAAAAACCGGTGCATGTCGGGCCACGCACAGTGTAGGGTTCCGTAGTTGCCCAACAAAATAATTATGCGAACTAACTAAACTGATTCGCTGAATTTAATTTTAAAAAGAATTTTCAAAATCGCTCCAGGAGTCTTTGAGAAATCGGGGACAATACATAAAAAAAAAGATTACGAAGAATTTAGAACCTCCTCCTTTTTTTGAAGTTATTTAAAAATAGTTGACGATAAAAACCTACCTATCCCCAAAAAACATACCTATAAAAGCTGTAAAAATAAAGTTGACAAACTTACATTTGCAGTTGAAAAGCATGTTCTCCGATACATTTTGTTTAAGAAAATATGATATCCAAGTACATTTTATAAGTTGGTCGACTATAACTCGTAAAGTTGTAAAGCCTACTTAGTCATGATAATTTTCTTTTAAACTTCGTTATATATACTACTATTGTGAATTTTTTCATACCCCCAAACATAACCGTTTAGCTGGTAGAGGGGGGGGACACTCGAGTCGAGCAAAATTTAGCACTTTAAAGCTTAATATTTCACAAACGAATTTTTTTATCAAAAAATTGTTGATGGAAACTCACATTATTTTTTAAAGACCTATTTATTGATACCCCACACTAAAGGGTACGCGAGAAAGAAAAAAAACACCCCCACTTTACGTGTACAGGAGGTACCCTAAAAAAAAATATTTTTTGAGATTTTATTTTACCACTTTTTCGGCACAACAAATCCGTATATTTACACCAAATTACAGCTCTCTAGTACTGTGCGTCTCTGAGCTAAACTGCTGACAGACGGACGGACGGACGGACGGACGGACGGACGGACATAGCGAAACTATAAGGGTTCCTTGTTGACTACGGAACCCTAAAAATCAATAATCCTGGCCAGGAATCGAACCCGCTGATTTTGGAGGATCAAATTCTCAAAGTTTGCCGTATATGATTACTTCCCAGAATTTGATCCTTATTAGCAACACTATCGAATGGTGTAATAATACAGGCTGTTATTTTTGTTCCAAAATCAGCGGGTTCGATTCCTGGCCAGGGTTATTGATTTTTCTAAAATCCAACGATGCAGTTTTATTTTCGTCAAAATCGGCCTCGAGATTCCTTTCAACGTTTTTCGATATTCCTCATTGTTTCGGAGATAGCCATCCACGCCCAGTTGAAAAATTCACCCTGTATATTAAAACCTTTCTCGGAATGTAACGCACTCTTTTCTGAAAACGGCATCAAAATCAGTTCAGCCAAACGCGAGATAATTTTGATCTTACAGGAGAAAGTTTATTTTTCCTCATCAACTTTGCACTTTTCAATTCGCCTGTCACATACTTGTAAAGATAAAGATAAAGATATATTTATTTGTATAAAACACCTTGTGCACCTTGTAATCGCCTGTCATTTTTTTTTTCCAAGATTTACAATAAATATACTACATCCTGTTAAATTTTTAAGCTTACAGGAACAAGTTTTTTTTTTCATTTTTTTTTTTTACACTTTGAAAATTAAATTGTCTAATGATGTGCACGGCTGACGCCTGCCAGGTCGTCGCTATTGCTCTTAGCATGCTATAAATATTACGTGTACAAATTTCTAAACTTACAGGAAGACCGTTAGTCGCAGGGTTCAGTAGCTCTTGGACTATAAGAGTTGCCGGATCAAAATTTCTGATAGTATGCGGGATACTTCAGACGAGCATCAGATTTTTTATCAGAAATTACAGTACAGTCGCGCTAAATATGTTACTTTAACACCATCTGTTGTCGAAAAGCAATACTAAAATCAGCGACATCTAGCGTTGAGTGGATGTAGTTCTTTCTTACTTTGTGTACCGCGCATTGATCTAGAGAATGGACTGCGCCGATAAAATTGGACTCGAGCACATCGAGAAAGAGAGTCACTCCCTATCTCTTTCCCGTAACAGAAAAGATAGCATCCGTTCTTCGATTCCTCTCTTTCTACTTGAGTGGAGTCCATTTTAGGTAGCTATGGTACCGCCTGTTACAATGTGTGAAACTTGGAATTACATCCGTTCCCGCGCATTATACTACAAACTTGGCAAGACCCCCGTTACAAGTGACGTGACAGGAACTCGGAACATTGTAATTCCGTCGGATAACATGTTATTATGATCGCATTGACATTCAGTTTTATAAATGAAAAAATCAACTAGCTTCCGAAATGTGACATCGTTGACCCATTTTTGTTAATTCTAGTCAATTTTAACGTTACGTATAGAGCAATATTTTATTTTTGAGTGATAGTTGTAAGGAAACATTTATTTTGATACTAATATTGTGTTAGTGAAGAGCCTACGTATTTTTTCTCTTGAAATCCCTGTTAGATATTGTCTAGTGATAAAAAAATATTTACATAATTACGTACCGTGTTAACTTAGTATTTATTCAAAATAATGAAGTTATCAATTTTACACCTTTCTTCTATATTTCCCTGTTAAAATAATTACTACACTGTTGAATATTTATAGTTTTAAATATGTCGTTCGTAAAATGTTGTTTCGAAGCTGGTGAGGGCCATGATTTTCTGGACTCGTTCGTTCAAAAATGTACTGATCCTGGCTGTAAGTATTTCTTTTTTTTCAAAAGTGTCTAATAAGCCATAGCAAAGACTATATAATTAAATTAGGCATTATTGGCGCACGTTCAAGAACAGTTTTTTGTTATTGCCATCTGCATTATTGATTACCTGCTTGCCTGCTTGTAATTGCCGCCAAGGGCGCAGTTTGGCTAACTTCGCGTTGTCAAACATTTCTGGGTTGCGTTCCGTTTCAAGAGAAGCAAATACAATTTTTTATGAATAAAGTCAACTTCTTGTATTTGAATTAAAAAAAAAAATATTGCTTAATTTATTTTAGTTGTATACAACAATGTAAATAATTCAAGAGATTTAATGTAGTATTTCTCGTTTAACTGTAAAAGGAAAATTGATTCGTAAACAACAAAGTGTCTGCCCAAGTAAAACTGGAACGCGACCCATAAAAATCGATCGACTGACTCAGAGACTGTGTCTTTTATTTTAGATTTAAGCTAGAAATCTGTTTTTGTAGTATTATCCGTAGCATATAAGGAAAAAGGAAGCAATGGCTGGTATGTCCTAATTTCATTAATTGCTATATTATGCGATATCTTTGAGAATTTTGTATAATAAACTGGACTTTGACATAAGTTTCTTTGGGTGGCGCCATCTTGCTACCTTACTTGTCATCAATCAATGAGCGTGTTTTCATGGCATTTTTCTTCCCATTCTGATTTCTGAATTAGTATCAGTTCGTGTCTCACTAGTGATCGAACAAATTGTGTTTAAATGTGATAAACTGTGTACGAAATGTGATTTAGTTCACCATTTCAAAAAGTTACGTACCAAAGCTGTTCAACAAGTGAAAGGTTCTGAATTCCCAAAATGACGGCTACAACTGTGCAAAATTTGGCTAAACCAGCAACGGCGACGCCTGCGAAGGCTCCAAAGACCTATGGGAAGATTGTGCTAACGTTATACAACTGCCTTTTACCTGAAAATGTGTTCAAGGAAACTCCCTCACAGGCTGACGGCCTTGACATCGAAACGGAGACAGATCTTCGTATTCTAGGATGTGAGATGATCCAAACTGCCGGGATCCTGCTGAAGCTGCCCCAGGTCGCTATGGCTACTGGACAAATCTACCTCCAGCGATTCTACTATTCAAAATCATTTGTAAGATATCCCATGGAGACTATGGCTATGGGCAGCATTTACTTAGCATCTAAAGTCGAAGAAAAACCGTGTAGAATAAGAGATGTGATCAATGTATTTCATCACATCAAACAAGTGAGGGCTCAGAAGAATATTTCCCCCCTAATTGTGGATCAAAACTACATTGAACTCAAGAACCAAGTCATCAAGGCAGAGAGAAGAATTCTGAAGGAATTAGGGTTCTGTGTGCATGTGAAGCACCCACACAAGCTTATTGTGGTGTATCTGCAGCTTTTGCAGTATGAGAAGAATAGGCAACTGATGCAAATGGCATGGAACTACATGAACGATGCACTCCGAACAGATGTCTTCATGAGGTTCCCACCGGAGACTATTGCTTGTGCTTGTATATATTTGACAGCTCGCAAGATTGGTCTGCCTCTACCGAACAACCCACACTGGTTCCTACTATTCAAAGTACCAGAAGAAGATATAAGAGAAGTCTGTGTTCGCATATTGCAGCTGTACAAGAGAAGTAAAGTGAATCCGGAAGAATTGGAGTGCAAAGTTGACATGTTACGCAAAGTGTACCAGGCAAATAAACATATTCAAGCTCAAAAGGAACGAGAGAATAATAAGGCCGAAGAGAAGAAGGCTGAGTCTCCAACTGCATCAACGTCTAAAGAAAGTAACAAAAGGGATTCCAGGAAAGACAAATCACCAAAAACTCCTCCCTTGTCATCCAAGTACCACAGCAGCCACAAATCTAAGAAGGAACGGAGATCTCGTTCCCCATATGAACGCAAGAGTTATTCTAGTAGTAGCAGCAAAAGACACAAGTCTCGCTCCAGGGACAGGGAGGTAGATCGTTCTCGTGAACGAAGCAGGATGGATGACAAGCGTGGACGTGGGATGTCACGGAAGTATGATGACTATGAAAGATCTAAGTCAAGTAGGGATGCTAGAGATGATAAGAGAAAACATTAGACTGTGAATTAGCTTATAAGTTTTGAATAAATACTTTTTTTCAATAGATTTGCTTTTTATTGCTTTTGACCTAAGTAACATAATAATTTTTTACCTTAATGACGTTTTATAAAGAGATAAATATTACTTTCTACATTGCCTATTAAAATTGATTTTTGTAACTACAAATGTGCCACAGTAGGTTAATGTAAGTTTTATCACATATTAATAAAATTTATTAATATGTGATAAAATTTACATTTAAAAATGTTTAGGCCCATGATTAATATCTTGCTGATGAATCATTAAAATTCATTAGAATTGTTAATTTTAAACCTTTGCTTAATAATTAACATTTACTTACATCGTTAGTAATGAAAAGATTAACAATCTTTGGCTGGATAACAATTAGCAAATCCAATATCACCTAATTATCAGGAATGTTAAGATAATTACACTTCCTACCTATTTTTTTTGAGATTATGAGTTCCAAAGAAGAATGAATGTTGCGACACAAATATACCACTGCTGGGACAGAGTGAGTGTTCTGACGTCTGCTATGTGTTGCCATGCAATTCCACGGCTATAGGATATATAACATCACTCTTAGGCCAGTAGGAGCCGAGCAGCGTGGATGAAAGCACTGGGAACAGATATTAGGATTTGAGGCATTTACTTCTATTTTACTGGGATAATAATATCTGGGGTACCGGGCTAATTAATGTGTAAGAGTACTATTTTTTAGGGCTCCGTAGCCAAATGGCAAAAAACTGAACCCTTATAGATTCGTCATGTCTGTCTGTCTGTCCGTCCATCCGTCCGCCCGTATGTCACAGCCACTTTTCTTCGAAAGAATAAGAGCTATCCTGTTGAAACTTGGCAAGTAGATGTATTATGTGAACCGCATTAGGATTTTCACACAAAAATAAAACTAATTTTGGAGGTTGCCATTGCCATACCTACTTACAATTATTGAAACTCAAAAATTTTTTTTTCACTGAACACATACGTATGGGATAATCTATGGATAGGTCTTGAAAAATGATGAGGTTACTAATATCGTTTTTTTCTAAACTGATTAGTTTCCGCGAGAGACACTTCCAAAGTGGTAAAATGTTGGTCCGCCCTGAGATTAGCGCGTTCAATCAAACAAACTCTTCTGTTTTATGATAATACTAGCTTCCGCCCGCAGCTTCGCCCGCGTGGTGTTTTGATAGCCTATGTTCTTTCTCAGGGTCTAAAGATTGTCTGTGCCAAATTTCATCAAAATCGGTTGAGAGGTTTAAGCGGGTAAGCGTAACAGACAGACAGAGTTACTTTCGCATTTATAATATTAGTTTGGATTAGTACCTGATTTAAAAAAGGGTATTTTTGTGAAAACGTCACGCTTTTGCTTCCTAAAGGCGAGGGTTATAAAAATTGATTCGTCTCGTGTTGTTTGTCCCATTTATTAAGGCGAGCTTTTATTATTCATCAATTCATCTAACTACCCACACAGAGCATGTAGGTGGTAGCAATCTGTGGCTTCGATCCGAATAAATTATAGGAGGGTGTTGTAGCTAGCATGTACTGATCCTATGTGTATATTATGCTGACGGCTTGAGGGTCGTCATATACGACTGTTAGGTGCTCCCCATGGTTTCACTCAAGCTGCTCGGCTTCTGTTGGTCGTAGCGTAATGTTTTATAGCCTTTAGCCATCCTAGATAAATGGACTATCCAACATAAATATTCTTTTTTTCAATTCGATCCAGTAGTTTCTAGTAGCCCTGGGTGAAGCGGGACTTTCAGACTCTTACTGACCAAATTGACTGTGTTCCTTCAATAGCCCTTTACTTTTGCGGGGTCACGGTAATCTGCTTCGCCAGTGTCACTCAACAAAAAATACTGGCTGTTCGAGTAGAAATTGGTTCTTCAGGACTTTGGTTACAAATGTCTGGGAGCGTAGGTTCGGGTATGTGGACGGCGAGTAATGGGTGAATTGCCGTCAGATCGTGGCCAAAGCCTGCCGGCAAGGACCGGGGTCGCGGAACTGTCTTATCAAGTATCCGACATCCGTGACACCGGAACTTAAATGGCTATTGTAGGACACCGTGGACGAGTGTGATACGTGACTTAGAAAAGTGTAACACCGAATAACACGTCCCCGTAAGTTTACGCATACGAAACACTTAACAAGGAATGCACGCTACCTCGAAAAACTTAACGCCGTAGCCATGCGATCTCGAATAACTGAATCTCTAATTCACCTATTCGAAACACTTAACAAAGAATGCACGCTACCACTAAAAACTGAACACCGTAGCCATGCGATCTCGAATAACTAAACCTCTAAAAGTCATCGTAAACAGTCTTTATTCATAGAACAATCAACTACATAGAGAAAAAAAAGTCATAATTATGTAAAATAACCAAATCAATCGTTATTCCATGACAATCGAACATTAAAAAAAAATCAATTAACGTTTAAAGTAGCAGTATGCAAGACCATCTAAAAATGTGGTTAAGTCCATTGTTTCCTTTTTTTCCAAATGTTTTTTAATTTTTTCTTCCCTATTTTCTTTTTTCTTTGCTCTTTTGGTTTCTTGAGACTGTGAATTTAATTTTTCAACTATTAATTCTGTATGTTTTTGTTCCTTCTTTAATTCTTCAATGGTCTTATATAAATTCCATTTCTTTCTGCCCAATAGGGTGTTCCAGCGGTGGTGCCATGATTCCACCTCATTTTGTGTGATTGGAACAGTGGTCCCTATCGAGCTATTTACCGACCAGATGTTAGGCGGAAACAAAGGAGGCACTTTTTGCAAGTTTGCCTTTAATGTTTCGAGGTTTTGAGTAGTCCTTGTACCATTGACGTAGTATTTGGAAAACCAATCAGTGACTTTCACTGCATCCTTGGGTAATACTTTTTCTTTTAGTATTTCAAAAGCCTCAGGTATCTCATCTGGCTTTAAAAAGGCTAACGCGGCCAAATGACGTATTTTGTGAGCAAAAGATGTCGATTCTGAGTATTGTTTGGAGAGACCAGTAGACTGGATATGCTTCCAAATATTTTGAGCAAGATGGAAGTAACAACACTTGTGTTTAGTTTCAGGAAACACTTGTTTCACCGCATTTATTGACGCCTTCTCGAAGTCAGTAATTACTACATCAGGTTGCAAATTGGTTCCAAATTGATGCTCGCGACTTGAGAAGCTCAAAAAATAAACAATAAATTCTCTCATTTTTGTTGGACAGGAGCCCAAACACCAATGGTACCACCTTTTGCAAGGTATCGTGCACTCCAATTAATCCGTGCACCGTATAAATTTGATAAAAAACTGTTGGACAGGTACGAAATGTACCATCTAGGATCCAAAATGGTGACAGCTGGAGAAGTCTTATATTTTCTGACGTACCAAACAATAAAATACAATCTTCTTCAGTACTGTAGTGAGCCAGCAGAAAATTACTGTATTTATCTGGAATTACTAGATTATGGAGCTTTTTTGGAGATGTAGGAACATCATTCATCCTTGCTCTATTTACCACCATTCTCATCGCATTTATACTGGGTAAGTAGGGGGCACTTCCACTAGGAATATCTTGAATCGCCGCCTGTATTACCTGTGCCGGTCTATCCATACTATGCTTCGCTCGTCTTTTCAATCTAGCTCTCAATTTTAAGTCATCTATTACTTCTGGTTCAGGACTGTGACAATGCTCATTATTATATTTTATTATTTCCTCAACCCCGCTGTTGTTTTCCTGCAATTAATTACTGATATTAATACAATTACAATATAAAATTACAAACCGGACTACCTTTACAAAACACTTAATATTCTTATCACTAGCTTTTGCCCGCAGCTTCGCTCGTGTTAATTTAGAATTTGACTGTTAAATTAATACACTACCTATAATAATAAAATTCAATCTTGATTCGAAAGACACGTGGCGCCATCTATTATCATAAGAACGTTATTGCTGTTTTCTTCGGCAACAGTACTTGTTTTTGGGATGAAAGATACCTACCATATTTTGTTTCTCATTTATAATATTAGTTAAGATTTTAATTGTAAAGGTTATGTAAAATAAAATTATGGAACTTGTATGTACAATACTTAATAAATACTTCTTACCTGAGTTATTATTCGCGATCCACAACAGTATGCCCACTTTTTTACACACTGCCAATAACATTTTGTATTTAAGCGTCTGTCTAAAGTATACAAATATCCTTCGTGTAGCAATAGTCTTTTATTCTTTTTAGATAACAGAAATTGTAAGTGCGCCATCATCACTGACCACAAATTCCCGTAACAAGTATTGTAAGAACGGGTAATACAGTTAATATTTTTTCCAATGTACCCTCGAAGGAAAAATATATATATAATTATATAGTTGATTGACACATAATTATGACACATATTTTTTTTTCTCTATGTAGTTGATTGTTCTATGAATAAAGACTGTTTACGATGACTTTTAGAGGTTTAGTTATTCGAGATCGCATGGCTACGGTGTTCAGTTTTTAGTGGTAGCGTGCATTCTTTGTTAAGTGTTTCGAATAGGTGAATTAGAGATTCAGTTATTCGAGATCGCATGGCTACGGCGTTAAGTTTTTCGAGGTAGCGTGCATTCCTTGTTAAGTGTTTCGTATGCGTAAACTTACGGGGACGTGTTATTCGGTGTTACACTTTTCTAAGTCACGTATCACACTCACCGTGGACTTTGTCAGTACGTGTCTAACGGTGCCGCTCCGCCCTGGTTGGGAGAACACAATTGATGATTTTACCACCGATAAAACGGACCGGACTTTGGTAATTGGTCTTTTTAATCCATAAATTGTTAAGGAAGAAAATTGTTTTGTATTAAAACTAGAAAAGAAAATAATGCCGAAAGGGCCTCAGCTCAGAATAATGCCAGGTCACAGCAACTCGTTTAGGAAATTAGTAGGCACTTCGTATTATGTTGGTACTTTACCCTCCATATGACTGAGAAGGGTTGTCCCAAGTTTAGCACGTGCCTATGATGTTCTACCACGTATTATGTTGGTATTTTACTCTCCATAGATTGAGAAGAGTTGTCCCAAGCACGTGCCTATGATCTAACTATAGAAAAAAGATCAACAAACTACAAATATGTCACCCTTTAAGTCATCCCTTTCCACTGGACGATCTATTTTTAGTGAGTAGGCAATGATTTATATTTAGCTAGTCAGTTCTGAGCCCGCGATCCGAGCGCTGTGCTCTACTAAACAGTGCCGATGTTTATTAGAGGTTTGAAATCAATAGGTTTGATTAAGACAATATCTTTTTGGTGATGTGGCCCTGGTATTTGTGCTTGCATATGGTGCAGAAAAAGTACAAATAACTAGTTTTTCTACTTGGGTGAAAATATAGTGGTTTTAAATTGTTGTGAATGTTTGATTAATGATAGAAAAATAAGTTGGTCGATTTATGTTTTTTGCGCAGATTCATGACGACTTTTAAGGGTTGAGGGGACCAGATTTTTCAGTACTGTGGTAGGTTTAGTCTTTTAATGACATTTTTTTTATTTATTTTGAAGAACAATCTTAAATTTTGTACCCATCATTTAAACACGAGTTTAATTTATAAAAGGGTTCGGTAAATATTTATTGTAGATAAACTTGTCCTAACTCTACACATTCCCAGAAAAATGATTGATTAAGTTTTTATTTATTTTTTGTTAAACTAAGGCGTTGTTCGCATACGCCATTATTTTTTAAAGTTTAGTACTAATATTTAACGTCATTATATATTTTAAAAACATGCTGAGTTGTGTTTTAATTATTATTTTTATGTTTTGCTTGTCATCACTTTATGGCGTACATTTGACTTTATTTATTAATACGCATTACAATATAGCCAGTACAAAACATTTTTGTGAGTATATAAACTACTACTCAGCACACCAGTAAGTCCGTAATTGTCTCAGTAATAAGAATATTAAGAACAGTTTTAGATTGCCGGAAATGCACCTATAATTATAATGGGAACGCGAACGCTCGGAGATTACCAAATTGCCGAGCTATTTTCGAATAGTTTAATGACTTTTCGATATTACTGAATAGAATAGCCTGCCAGTTTTCAATGGCAAAGATTTCTACGTATGTTTACAAATACGATCCCTCTTAATTATGACGATTAAGATGTTTTATAATACCGTGATAGTTTGACCTAATACATCTGTGCTAATACTAATTGAAAAGTCTAGACTCTAGACAAAACACGTACCTACGTCGCGCGTCGTACGTAAGTAGTCAAGTATATAGTAATACATAATAAACATACTACGTTGTTTTCCTCTTTACGAACTCATTACCACTAACCGACTTGATTGTATCATGGCTATATTTTTCGATTAAAACTGAAAGACAGTTTTATCAAATAATCTTTTTTCGACAAGGGCATTGTAATACAGCATAAAAAAAAAACATTTATAATGTAAAATACATGTAATTAAAACTTTCCTCTTAAGGTGAATGCTCCAACCAGCCCGCGAAATTCAAATTTTCTTAAGTTTTTTGCAACTTGCAGGCCAGTGACATGTTGTAAATTTTTCAAAATATGAATTGCGGCAATAACAAGTGTAATTTTAAATATAAAAATGATAAAAACATTCGCTCCATCAGCTCTCACGTAGAAAAGGTGTAAATTGTTAAAATCTCCGAAATCTAACTTGCATGCCTTCAGAAAGGTAATGACACAAAACTGACATATCGTCCGCTCTCGCTCACTTTCCCTATAACTACATGAAACTTCCGATATTCTGTCGTTAACACTTCACTGAATTTTTTCACCTTTTTCTACAAGGGGAATTCCTGCCACTCCACAAAATTGAGTCATCCTCTTAAGTCCTTTTACGTGCAACTTATCCAAGATCGTCTACAATACAGCGAGGTTTAGATATTACTAACTGGTACAGTTATCAGTCATTCTCTAGTATTAAATTGTACTTTGCACTTATGAACATCCTGTTATATGCTTTCTGTTTCAAGTTATACAACGGCTCGATACTCTATCATGTATTTGTCTCATAATATTAAAAACTGGGTGGGTGGTGGTTACAGTGTGAGAACGAGGTGGCCCTAGACGAATTGTATAGCTCTGTCACTTTCTCACACTGGAATTACTCTCGCTTTAAGACGTTATGGTAGGCCACCAGGCCTTACTAAAGTAAGCCACGCTACGGTCTACCGGATAGGTTACCTGTGCAGGTTTGCCTGTACAGAACGGCAGCGTGTATGGAGACGTTCTGTTGTACCAGAGCAGTCGTCAATACTTTTCAGGTACACTAGAAGGAATCAATATTTCGTTTTGTGCCGATCGCCTGCGCAAGTAAAAAATCAGCACATGTGTCTATTCCGAAACACGCTCCGGTCTACCTGCACAGGTAGGCCTCTACGGTGCACCGTAATGTACGTTTCGTACATTTTGTTTTGTTCCATTCCATCACTACGCTACGGCTCAAGCTACCCTCTTTCGGCAATTTCATCACTTGTCATTATTGTGTCTAGCCGAGTACACTGTGATGCGTCCTGACCATCTCAAAATCCAGGTGTCTTTTAATTTTATAATGCCGCCGCCGACACTTGCGATAGCGATACCATTTTCCCCTCTGCCCCGATGACGGGGTAGATGAGACTGGGATGGATGGGACCATTGTTTTGTGTTAAATCTGTCAAGGTTCATTTATCGGCCTAACCATAACCAGGCTGCTCTAAAAAATGATGTGTCGGAGATATGAAAATCTTCGTGTCATACCACTCTTGCAACTTATCAGGGGTAAACCGTTGCTGATGGCACGTTTATTTTTTATTTTATATCATAAATCTTTTATCAGTGTGGAGTCGGCCTTAGTTACGTTATCTCAGTAGTCTTATCACAGTGCATGATCCCAGTGTTCGATGGAAAATCGAGTGACACAGTTGTGTCGTCCAACAAATAAACAATGTTAAGATAACACGCGTAATCATAAACTTTATATAACTGGGAATAAATTAAGTGTTGCGATAAAAAAGAGTTAAACGGTGGAAAAAAATAATCTGTATAATAACGATAGAAGTGTATTTTGTTTTAATCATCTGTTTTCTGGGAATGCAGTGTAAATAAAATATTTATAAATAAAAATAACAACATTTTTGAGTATTACTACAAAATTACAAATATGCTTCCAAAAATGTGATATCGTCAGTGATAAAAACATTATAAATTACTAAAAATACAGATTTTCCTTATGATTATTGATAAGACGCTTAAACTAAATTAAAGTCCGAAGACTTTTGGATTAGTTAAACATTTTTAAAACCTTTTGTTTAGAAGTTGTTTTTTTTTTAAATACTGTACTTCCAGGAAAATCAGTGAAAACCTATAAAATAACATCTAACTCTGTGCTTACTATGTTATACCAGGGCCACATAAACAGTAAGGTACCAAAAATTAACTGAACCATTTAAAATGTTTGTATTGGAACCCAGTGATGTGTTCAACTAAACTTCAATGTGCGTCATTAAAACATTGCTCTCATAAACACCATTAAATTAAATTAAAAGCCATATTTATTTAATTACCTCTACTGTGACTTGCAAATGTGAAAAATATTACGTACTTTATTTCCTACTTTTAGCTGTGCTTTTAGGTTTATTTATTCTGTATGTCGACAAACACAAAGGGACCCTAAGATGACCCACTGACCGGGACTTGTAATTTAATTTTCTTTTAAGATAGTTAGAAACGTATTACCAAAGACCAATCTTGTGCTAATACTTAATCAATTTATTCTTATATGGCTTCTCATTGCAAAGGATGTTGATGACTGTTCGAAATCGCACAGAAACCTACCAGAAATACCAGGATAACATAAGTGTAAGATGGTTTAAAATAAGAGAGTATACTAAAGATAGGGAATCTCCAAAAAAGTGTTACCTAAGTGATAAACAGTGCTGTGTTAGAAAAATAGTGCCAAAATGATGCCAATGAGAAAAATAGCTCATCGAACATGCTTCATAGTGAGTAGGACGGTATACATGACATGTAAGTATTGATATGATAAGAATTTAATAAGGACCACTTATTGTCTGAGCATTGATAATTGTGTCAAGATTGTTCAGCTTATCAGATTTTATTCTATTAATATTAAATGTTGTAAGAAATTATAAAACGAGTTGCGAAATTCCCCGACTGTCTGGCGCTTGAATGTTTAATTTTTGTTATTCATAAAATGGAAATGTCTATTAGCGCTGCCAACTCTATTAAGAGCGCTATTACATACTGAAAGAACACAGTTTCTGTCAATTTGACATCGTGATGCCCCCCGCATAAAAACAAAACACTAACGAAACAGCTATGCCTCGTATACCAGGAAGAAAACAACATGAGCTTTTGCCACTTTTCTTTCGAATAAACAAAGTAAAATCCCGGGCTTCTAGACACTACTTATATTCATAAACAAATAGATAATATGATAAATGTATACCTATCAAAATTAAAAATAAGGGCCACTCATTATATTACACTTTAAACCGCACATTGTGTCAATCTGCGAATTGGATATATTATTTGTAATTTACAAAGTGTGCATTATAAAGATTATTCAATTCCATTCTATAATACGAGTAAATTATCTTGTTATGATATCTTTCAAGTGTTAATTTTGTTTCTAGTGGCTAATTTGAATTCATAACTTATTTAATTAGATTTTTGAAATTATTTAGAATTTACGATTTGGTGTTTAAAATTTTTCAAACTTTTTCTTTGACTTATACATCAAACAGTCATTTAGGCCATCTATTCAGAGACATAATGGCCGCAAAACCAGCCACTTGGGGTGATTACGGTGACATAGATAAGGAGATATAGCCAGAAGTGGTCGGTTTAATGCTCGAATATTTCCAACCAGTGGCAGTGGTACAAAATATTTGAAACTAGTGTCAAAAGAGACGGGTAATATCACCAAACGCCGTGATCCAGGAAGAAAGTGAGTAAAGCCCAAGAAGACCATCAAGTTCGTTAAACCGCGCAAAGAGAGCGATAATCTACTGCGCGGATCATACAAACTCCATTGCGACCAGCCACGAGCTCCCCTATAATTGACAAGACAATTTCGAATCAACACCATGAAGATTAAAAATATTCAAGAAGATTCTTGGTTCGCCTGCAGTTAACTGTGAGCGGATGGTGCAAATCGTTAAACATTTGCAAAGGAGAAAATTTATTGAACTGTTTTGACTGGGCTTCAGTGCTTCTTATACTGGGTTACAGCTGGTTTTTTTTTTAAATAAAGACAGATCTATCAGAGTTCAACAGGTTTCAGATCATTTCTCTCTTGAAACAGAATGTTTTGGTGAGCTTTAAATTATAATCTCTAGAGGGGGAGGACACCGTAAGCCTGAAGTCTGGTAACTTGCTCTACTACCGGGAGGGCGACCAACAGTCCCAAGGTGGTGTCGGGTTTCTCGTTCACAAGTCCCTCGTAAACAACATAATAACCATCGACAGTGTGTCGAGCAGGGTGGTATACCTAATACTCAGAATATCCAAAAGATATTTGCTGAAGGTCATTCAGGTATACGCACCGACCTCGTCACACTCCGATGATGAAGTGGAGACTATGTATGAGGACGTAAGTAGGGCCATACATAGCTCCAAAACCCACTTCACTCGTTTCGTTGTTCCCATAACTTTAACGTAAAGTTAAGAAAAGCAGTGATGAGTTGAGAGTGGGGAAATTTGGGTATGGGCAACGGAACCCTAGGGGACAGAGGCTGGCCGACTTTCTGGAGAAAGAGGAACTCTTTATGATGAACTCTTTTTTCTAGAAGCCGCCTCACAGGAAATGGACTTGGCTGAGTCCCGATGGTTTCACGAGAAACGAGATAGACTTCTTCATGACCGACAAGAAACGGATATTCAGCGATGTCTTTGTGATCAACAGGGTAAAAACCGGTAGCGATCACCGAATCGTAAGAGGCTCGCTGAATATCAATGTTAAACTTAAAAGGTCCAGCTTGATGAAGTCTACGCTCCGACCTACTCGGCCCCATATTCAAAACCCCAAAAGCTTCCAACTCGAGCTCTCTAATCGCTTTGCTTGCCTTGAGAACTTAGTGTCGTGGACGAGATCAACGACGGGCTAGTGGAAACTGTCCGCACGGTAGGGTCTAAGTTTTTTAGACCCTGTCCTAAAGATACTCCAGAAATTGACCGAGCAAACCTTAAACCTCATGGCTGAACGACGTTTGCTACAGTTGCAGTCTTCCGATGACGCGAAGTCATGAAGGCAGTTCAATAGACGGATATCTAAGTCCTTGCGACATGATCTGCGTCTCTTAAATACGGATCGTGTTAAAGAGACCATACAGCGAAACCAAGGCTCTAAAGTGTTCGCAAAGGACAAGTCTATTGGGCAGAGCCAGATGACAAAGCTGAAACGGGAGGATGGCAGCATAGCGTCGACCAAAGCAGAGGTTCTAGGCAAGATCGAGAGGTTCTATGGACAGTTATACACTTCGGTCGCAAAGCCCGTTGACCGCTTGGTAGGAGATCCAAGAGCCAAGCTGTCCCCACATTATACGACCCATCACGCTTAGCTAAGTCATGTTTATAAGCTGTTTTCAAGGGTTATTACGAACCGTCTCGAACACAGACTTGATGACTTCCAGCCTTCCGAACAAGCCGGTTTCCGAAGAGGCTATAGTACCATAGACCACATCCATACGCTGCGGCAAGTTATACAGAAGACCGAAGAGTATAACTTGCCATTATGCTTAGCGTTTGTGGACTATGAGAAAGCCTTCGATTCGGTGGAAACATGGGCGGTACTTGAGTCACTCCAGCGATGCCGTATTGACTATCGGTACATCGAGGTGTTGAAGTGCTTGTATAATAACGCCACCATGTTGGTCCGAGTACAGGAGCAGAGCACGCAAGCGATTCCATTGAGAAGAGGCGTAAGACAGGGGGACGTTATCTCTCCGAAACTGTTTACTGCCGCAATGGAAGCCGCCTTCAAGCTCCTGGAATGGCAAGGACTTGGCATCAACATCGATGGCGAATACATCACTCACCTTCGGTTTGCCGACGACATCGTAGTCATGGCAAAGTCGATGGAGGAACTCAGCATGATGCTCGATGGCCTCGACCGAGTTTCACAACGGGTGGGCTTGAAAATGAACATGGACAAGACGAAAATTATGTCAAATGCCAATGTTGTGCCCACCCCAGTCTCTGTTGGAAACTCGGTACTCGAAGTTGTTGACTCATATATCTACTTAGGACAAGTAGTCCAGTTAGGTAGGTCCAACTTTGAGAAAGAGGTCAACCGCCGAATCCAACTCGGTTGGGCAGCGTTCGGGAAACTGCGCAATGTCTTTTCGTCCGACATACCTCAGTTCCTCAAGACGAAAGTCTTCAACCAATGTGTGTTACCAGTGATGAGTTACGGCACCGAAACGTGGTCTTTCACTATTGGCCTCATCTCAAAGCTCAAAGTCGCTCAACGAGCTATGGAGAGGGCTATGCTAGGTGTTTCTCTACGTAATCGAATCCGAAATGAGGAGATCCGTAGACGAACTAAAGTCACCGAAATAGCCCACCGGATTAGCAAGCTGAAGTGGCAATGGGCAGGCCATATTGCTCGCAGAGCAGATGGCCGATGGGGTCGAAAAGTACTAGAGTGGAGACCCCGGACTAGCAAGCGCAGCGTAGGACGTCCACCAGCATGGTGGACAGACGACCTTATAAAGGTCGCCGGAAGACGCTGGATGCAGGTCGCTTCCAACCGGTATAAGTGGAAATCAAAATGGGAGGCCTATGTTCAGCAGTGGACGTCCTACGGCTGAGATGATGAACTGGAATGTTTGGGAAGTTAGCAAGTCTGAAATTACATTTAATTACCAATTCAGAAAAAAAGCTATCAAAATTATTTACATTATTTTATTATCTACAATTATATCCACATTCGAATATAGTGGGAAAATACAATCAACACATTTATATATTTACATTGCAAACAGATCAAAATTAAATTAATTCAAAATATTAGCTTGTATCAAGAAAGGTAGGTTATGCTGTATTCTTGGCGATTGGGAAAATTACTGGCCACGACTCATGACCTGCGGAAAATTCGAGGTACTACATTTTTCACATGGAATTTGATGTCATGACAAAGACACTAGCGCCGCGTATAAAGGTCATGAATGGTGGCGTGTATTTTAAATTTTAATAATTACGTGACTAATGTCAAAATGGTTGCGAGCGATACGTCCTCCCTCAAAAGGCGCCCCGCGCCGTCTAAATCAAAGAACAAACCGTTCTTGGTTTTATGTTGAATTTTGCCATTGCATATTATAATTGTTTAATACTATTATTTTACTTTTAAATGACCTAATTATTTTTTTAATGCAAGCTAAGATAGTAACCTTAGTTATTCAATACTTTTTGATTGAATATTCAGTAAATATTGATAGATAAAAAATATAATTTCGGACGAAAAAATGTCAAATTCTTCCCGTTTTGAAAAAATATTTTTGGTGTATTTCTGAATGAAAAATAAAAAAGTGATTAATGCAGTCCAAATATAATCTTTCAGATGTACCATGGACGTTTTCAAATATTATTTTACTATTATACCTTCTATGTAATTCGGTACCAAAGTATGACAAAAAGTAGAATTTTATGAAACATCCTTTGCAGAGACAAGGTTTTTACTCATGTATGTAAACAAATCTAAAAATTTGTTTAAAGCACTCCACACAGAAATAATCAAACTTTCTCGAGTATATATCTTTTTTTTATTTGTGGCAATGACATGCCCAGAATCAGGTTCCAAAAGTCACACAAAAACAACGAAACGTGTAAAAGCCCTCTTAACATAGAGCTGGCAATCTAGTCTACCCTCTTCGCCACAAGCTACGCGACAAGCGTGTCGCCACAGTGGCTCTGAAGAAAACATGAAAGAAAATTGCTTAGAGCAAGCCACGAATTAGTACTCGCGGGTAGAAAACGTGTCGTTTGATGCTTTGGTCACATTGCTTTATTGATCAAGTTTTAAAAGAAGCTAGTAATACTAAGTACGTCGGGGTTGGAGCGATTTCTATCCGCGGTAGACGCGGTCTTATGGACTTCGAGCAACGGGTAGCTCGCCGTCCGATATCGACCAAGCCCGAATCAAAGTCGACTTGTGTTTCATGCACAGCTTAAGGCCTAAAGCAATTATCCTAATGATTCATTGTGTAACATTATTGGCTATTCTTCTATTAATCAATAGGAATCAAAAATCTTTAGGAATATTGCTAAGTGGCCATTTTAGACCCGCACAACTGGATCAACGGGGCCTATAAAGAGCTGATGTGCGTTTTAAATCAAATTACCACTGCCCTAGAACACTAAGGGCAATTGAAGAAACAGAGTAGGTTTTAGACAGTACGAGTCAGACAGTCCCGTCCGATCCGTCTAGGGCGAAAGGAAAGAAGTCATTTGATGATGTTTCCCGGTGACACAAAAAAGTAGATAAATATGTGTAATGAGTAACTAATGAGTTCCTTACTCACTAGTTCACTAGTAGTGTAAATCAATTGCACAGTATCGAGTAAACAGACTGAGTGTCTAGGTGCTTGCCACTGTCCTTGATCAATGCCTAATTCGGACATTAAAAGAAGCCAAAGGTCGGTCGACTCATGGGTAGGAAACAAGTTGTATCTTTAATTCCCTTGAAAGTTTCTCTCCCGTAACAGATTCTTTCATTCCACAAAAAAAATAGAAAACACAACCTTCTTAGATATTGGCAACTTTGAGGATTCTTCTATTTTTGTTACTCCAAACTTGTCAAACCTCCACTTCACAGAACTTTGACATTGAGTTATAATGACAGTTGTTAAGACGAAAAATATTACGTGGGAAAATCTTTTAATTATTATAAATCATATTACTGATAAGTACGCTACGGTAGTCATTCGTTAGTGCAAGGAAGTTGAGGTTGTACATCGCTTTACACACATGCAGTGGGTAATTAATAAATCAAGTAAGTTTGCCATTCAATCAATATAAAAATTACCTGTTTTTAGGGTGGTAATATCAACGAATGAGTCCTCCTACCTAGGGAGAGGGCGGGAGGGACTATCAGACTTGTACTGACTAAAATCCACGGTGATCCTTCAATAGCGCTTTACGTTCCAGGGTCACGGTTACCTGATGACACAGTCCCGCGACCCATTACCCTAAAACTACCCCTTTTTGGTACCCCTTGGTTGGTAAAATCATCAGTGAGTCTTCCCGCGTTGAGTTGGAGTGGGAGTGAAAGGACTCTTTCTAACTAAAAATCCATCCTGTTCGTTTTTGTAGTCCTTTTCGTTCAAGGGTCACCGTTACCTTTATAAACGTTTGCCCCTCAAAATGGTTGGCGGCACATTTTCTTTTCCTTGTGGAATCCCTCTTGGTTAGTTCTTGATTTTATTAATCGAAGAAAAGAAAAAAAGGGGGGTTTGAAAATGGGTGTATCAATGTTTGTTACTCTTTCACGCCAAAAATACTGATCGGATTTGGATGAAATTTGGTACAGATAGTTTAAACCCTGAACTAACACAAAGGATAGTTTTTATCCCAATCGTATGTTCCCGTGGGACAATTTTCGTGTGGTAACAGCTAGTTTTATATAGACTCAGCATATCATCTAAGTTCATCTTCTCCAGGCTGCTGCGGCTGCTGCTCCGCGCTCCGGCCGCGCTACAAGCGGCTGGTGGACAACATCTTCCCCGCCAACCCTCAAGATGGCCTCGTCAAGACCAACATGGAGAAACTCACCTTCTACTCGCTGTCCAGTCCAGAGAAACTGGACAGGATCGGCGAGTACCTGTTCCAGAAGGCCTCGAGGGATATTTATAGAAGACGACATGGGTAAGTTATAGAATTCAAATACCAATTTCTACTTAGACAGAAGCTTCGGTCACATGAGGCAACTTATAATCGCTGCGAATGCTCTCTCTGCGAGGAAAATTAAACATACTCAATAGGTATTAGACTGAGAAAAGATGATCTAAAACTATATCACACATATTTTTTATTTTGTTACGTAAACAAAAATTGACGAAGATACACAATTTTAAAATTATCAAGTACCGTTTTACTTGCTTCAGATAAAAAAAAAGTGTCCGTTTTTTTTTGAAACTCTAACTGCCGGACTTGTTACATTTGCAATAATTTATTAATGCTGTTAACATGCAAACCGCGTCGACTATTCTCTGTCACGTACAGCGAAGACTCGCGGCGACATCGACACGGCATTCGGAGCGATTAGCTGCTGTGTGACCGAAGCTTTAGTTGCTTAGAGAGCGAAAATCCAGGGCCTAAAGGCGTTACTTATTTTCACGAGATTTACTTAAAAGATACTCTAATAGGGGAGACCGGGTACAAAAGTAACAGCGGGTCGTAAGTAACAAACGTTCTGTAGGTTTATCAAATGGTCGAAACGTTGCCCTACTACCGTCATCGTCAGGAGATAGCCGGCGTCGCCGCGTCGCTCCCCCCGCTTGCATTTAGTAGGGCGACGTTTCGACCATTTGATAAACCTACAGAGCGTTTGTTACTTACGACCCGCTGTTACTTTTGTACCTGGTCTCTCTTACTATCTAAAAATATTACTAATTGACCTATTATTCTTAGCGTGATTTTATATCATCCTAACATCGTGTTTAACGTGTAACAAACATAAATTAGACAACATTGTCACCTTAAATGATAAAATCGCCAGTTTCCCTTCATATTTCTTTCATCTTGAGATTTACCTCAACAGTTATCTTCAATACCTACTTATCAATAGAAAATCGTTTCCGTATAGAAGCCGTCTCAGTTTACCGCAAGACATTATTGACGTCATCTAGATTCTGAGCTTGCCTGTTAATTTTAAAAATTAGGGATGTGTCATCAGCAAATAACACTATATTGTGTAGTTGATTTTTAAGTATATAGGGTAGATCATTTATATATACAAGAAAGAGAAAAGGACCCAATATTGAGCCTTGTGGAACTCCCATTTTAACTGTTAAACCCTGTGAATTTACACCATTTATTTGAACATGCTGTTGCCTATCATACATTATATCTCGTAAAAAGCAGTCAATAAAAACGGTTAGCTATCCAATCTAAAGTTCTTTCACAATATAACTGAACAGATCACGGGCTATTGAGTGTATGTATTGATTTATAGATGAGATATGACTTCTGTAAAGGCTTATCTACGCTACAACGTATTTTTCCATATACGACAATATTTTAAAACCAATAAGCCGTCGAGTAATGGGTGACTCGCCGTCCGATCATGGACCATGCCCCTGTGGACGGTGCGTCGTGTTCCACGCACGCCTCTGATTTGTCAGCAATCTGACGGCGCCCCCTTAGAAGGTCAAAGCCTGCCGGTGTCGCAGGAATGTCTCATCAGGTAACCGTGATCCTGGAACATAAAGGGCTGTCGAAGGATCACCGTGGGTTTTAGGCAGTACAAGTCTGACAGTCCCTCCCATCACGCCCTGGGTGGGAGGACTCATTTGAAGATATAACCAAGATTTTAAAAAAGCTGCAACATCATTTGACAAGCCTGTTGGTCTAGTGGTTAGTGATCCTGACTGCTATGCCGGAGGTTGTGGGTTCGATTCCCACCCAGGACAAAATGTTTGTGTGATGAGCACGTTCATTTGTTCTGTGTCTGGGTGTAATTTATCTATAAAATTTATGTATTTAGAAATATATAAGTATGTTTATCAGTTGTCTAGTACCCATAACACAAGCTCTGCTTAGCTTGGGACTAGATGGCATTGTGTGATAGTTGTGGAATATTATGATTATTATCTTTTTTTTTTACCAGGTTCGTGATAATAGCCATGGAGGCGATGGACCAGCTCCTGGTAGCGTGCCACTCGCAGACCCTCAACCTGTTCGTGGAGAGCTTCCTCAAGATGGTGCAGAAGTTGCTGGAGTCTACCGACCCACAGCTGCAGATCTTGGCGACGCAGAGTGTGAGTATCAGTCCTATATGGAAAATATCAATAGTTTCGGACCACGGTAGATCTTTATGGGCCTACCATACGCATAAGCTTCACCACAGTTTTGCCTGCGCAAGCCCGGCCTGCGCGTACTTGCCTGTGTGTGTGGTTGGGCGTTCAGTGTTCAGTGTTGCCGACACAACCATAGATTTACCTAGATAACGCAAGAACAACTACTTCGCGTGCCAAAAAACCGTGCTAGCTTACGACCAAAAATCATAAGTGGCCATTTCCGTCTCATTTCGTCTCTTTTGTGGTGAAACAGGACCTAGCTTTAGTGATGTCATTGTAGCTATAATATCATACTACATAACTAATAGATAACGTCGCTATCAGTCGGTTCTCTATTGTGTTACCTAACTTTTTTATACATAATCTAATGTGACATATTTTTTTTGTCCTAAGGGGCATTTCACGTGAAGCGGACAGGGAAAAAAAAGTGAGGTTGTGAAAATCGATCATATTCGGCCCATTTATACTTCAAGTAGGTATGCATGTGAACACAAAATATTTTTTTTGTATAACGTATATTTCAGAAGTTATGGGTTTCTAAAGAATTGTCGTAATTGTAATTTCAATTTTTTGAAAGTAGTTTTTCGAATTTAATAAATTTACAATAAAATATTTAATATAGCGATAAGTATTGGAAAAGTACTGTTATTTTTAACAATAAAATTAAATTTTGAAAAATAGTTTTTTTTCATGTCCAAAACCGGAAGTAAAGTTTTCAAACCTGAATTTCAGTCACTTCGACCATTTTTATTTTTGTTTCTTCAAAATATAGCTTAAAGTATATTAAAAATACCATAGAACACTCAGAATGGGATCTCTATTAGTTTAGGAGTTAGAGTGATTAATGTAGTTACGCGTCGCAATGGGCCTGATAACTGGCGCTAGCTTAGATCGGTTGGTGTGCGCAAAACAATATGTCTTGTATAATTGCTGTGATAAAATAATTATAACATAATAAAACAACATTGTAACAACGCAAGAACTGGTTTATTTTGTATTATTTTAACCGAATTAAAAAAAAAGTAGGTTCTCAGTTCGACCTGTATATCTGTATGTATGTTTGTCCACGATTATCTCGCGTTTGGCTGAACGGATTTTGATGTGGTTTTCAGGAAAGTATTCATTACATTCTAGAGAAGGTTTTAATATATAACACTAATAGATATCTCGTGACTTTGCCCGCTTGGATCAGTTTTTGCTTACTTGGATTGTAGATTTTCAGAGACGATAGCATGTTTGTCCGCAATTATCTCGCGTTTGGCTAAACCGATTTTAATGCAGTTTTCATAAAAGTGTTTGTTACATTCTGGGGAAGGTTTTAGTATATAACAATAATGGATATCTCGTGAAGTTGACCGTATAAATTCGTTTTTGTTGTTTAAAAGGACCAGTTCTAGCATAGATTCCCATTGTAAAGTTCTAAAAATTACAAAATAAACCAGTTCTTGCGTTGTTACAATGTTGTTTTATAATGTTATAATTATTATATCACAGCAATGGGGATGGCAACTCAAAGCTAATCGTAGATGGCGCTGCGATAGTTGGTCCCTACGTCAGATTACTGTCTACCTTGTACAAAAAACAAACAAGATTTATTGTTATAAAAATTGAGTTTATATACAAAACAAATATGGAAAATTATTCGTCAATGCAAGTGCATATACTTAAAGAAGAATTAAGACGCCGCGGTGCATCTACAAGAGAAAAAAAGTGATTTAATTGAGTGGTTATACATTTGATTTTACCGTAATAAATCCACAATTACTTGTAGTTGAGGTTTCAATTTTTGAGTTTAGGTATGTTTTACCTGTCCTCTTCTATAACAAGAATATAATGCTGCTTCTGACTTTGTATTTTGATAAAATATCGTAATGTTTTATGTCAGTAATTTTACCCCTTTTTTCTATTTAGAATCGAGAAATATCACAATATATTTAATTTCTTAACACCACAACTATCACAAAACTCGTTCCAGGTGATAATTCTTCCGCCAGACGAACCATTTCATGATTTATAGAGCGATGCAATACTGGTACTTAACCTCCAATAGAAAAGTAGATATTATTTTGAAAAGTGTATTCGATTGTTTTGTTATGGTATAATCTTTTTTACAGCATAATACACAACATCTAGTCATTTTACATCAATAAATTGGTTTTTTTTCAGAAAATTCCTTTGATTTGACAGTTCTTTTGGGACCAAACTGTCACTTGTCACTTTGACACTTGCCTTCCCCATTATACAAGTCATGTTTTTTCGCGCACACCAACCGATCTAAGCTAGCGCCAGATATCAGGCCCATTGCGACGCGTAACTACATTAATCACTCTAACTCCTAAACTAATAGAGATCCCATTCTGAGTGTTCTATGGTATTTTTAGTATACTTTAAGCTATATTTTGAAGAAACAAAAATAAAAATAAAAATGGTCGAAGTGACTGAAATTCAGGTTTGAAAACTTTACTTCCGGTTTTGGACATGAAAAAAAACTATTTTTCAAAATTTTATTTTATTGTTAAAAATAACAGTACTTTTCCAATACGTATCGCTATGTTAAATATTTTATTGTAAATTTATTAAATTCAAAAACTGCTTTCAAAAAATTGAAATTACAATTACGACAATTCTTTAGAAACCCATAACTTCTGAAATATACGTTATACAAAAAAAAAAAAAATGTGTTCACATGCATACCTACTAGAAGTATAAATGGGCCGAATATGATCGATTTTCACAACCTCACTTTTTTTTCCCTGTCCGCTTCACGTGAAATGCCCCCTGAATCATCATTTGTCCGAATGATAACTTGCCCGAACTTAATACCACATAATTTCAAATGCCATAACATTGAAATTCCTAAATACTGTATGTCCTAAATTCGTTTGTCATAAATATAACAATCAATAATATACAAAATACATAAAACCGATTGCCATAAAATACATAAGTCCTAAAGTTTGTTTTGTTACTGATTACCACCCAATAAGGAATATCGACGGAGCCCCGCTTCGCGGGGCTCCTATTTCTGCGTGCAAGGTTTAAAGTAACCTAACACGAAGGGGATGGCGGGGTCTTTCAGAAACAAGGTCAAATTTAATTTGAAACAGACATCATGGTTATTGATATCTGAGAGATATCATATTTTTTCCCACCCACCCAGGGCAGGACGGGAGGGACTGTCAGACTTGTACTGACTAAAAGCCACGGTGTACCTGCAATAGCCCTTTGCGTTCTAAGGTCACGGTTACTTCATAAGACAGACTCGCAACCATGGCAGGCGTCCCGACCCCGTCAGGTTGCCGACAGCTCTTTGAAGAGCGCGTGGAAAACAACGCACCCGGGCATGGGCCATGATCGGCCGGCAGGTCACCTATTACTCACCGTCCGCAGACGTTAGTATACTTATTATACTTCCTTTCCTTTGTCCACAGTTCGTTCGCTTCGCCAACATAGAGGAGGACACGCCGTCGTACCACCGCCGCTACGACTTCTTCGTGTCCAAGTTCTCTGCGATGTGCCACAGCAACCACATCGACAAGCAGACCAGAGACAACATCCGACTGGCTGGCATACAGGGCTTACAGGTACACCACCTTTTTTTATCGTGGTAATTTCACCAAATGAGTTTTCCCCCGATATTTAGGCTATGCGCGCACTACGAAATTTAAACGTTGCGTTTTTCTATTGCGAAATGAAATCGCAAACTAGTTCGTGAAATCACAAACGATTTATTTTCGTAGTGCGCGCTTAGCCTTAGTAACACACATTTGGTTAATAAAAATCGGCCCAGCAGTCTTTGTATAATCAGCGTTTGAAAATGCGCCATCCAAGCAAGCAAAATCGGTTCAACAAAAAGCAAGACATTAGCGGCCCATCCACTAACGTTCATTCCTTCTGACTTTTCCCGTTGTACAATCTGTACAGAAAAGCGACGGGATAAAATAAAACCGTTGAAGCCACTAATTAAACCACAATCCTGCATTTTTCCCCTGACTTTATCACAACACGCTTTGAAAAATAATCCTTCAGTGACTAAACACACGTTTAGGTACATCGTCCTTCGCAAAGGGCCCCTCCCTTTGCGAAGGACGATGTACCTAATGATGTGATGGACGGAGTGACGGATGTGACGGAGTTTTAATACCGCGTTAATACCGTCATTCTTTCTCGCTGTTTGCAAATCCACTGGCGTTCATTCCGTGAGGATTGTAGATTCTGGCAGGAATGAACGTTAGTGGATGGGCCGCTAATCGTGGACAAACATACGGGTCGAACTGAAAACCCTCTGAGAACTTCCGTCTTTAATAGATTTTCAACTTTATTTTTTAGAACACAAAGTTAAAAATCTATTAGAGACTACGAAACGAACGAATGAAAACGCTCTGTAATCTGTAATTACGCATGCTACTAACATTTCCCGGTAAATGACGCATAATGTTTGAATGTCATGAATTTATGATGTATCGATAACCAAAACACTTCCTTTCGTATCTCATATAACGATCATTACTACCAAAATAACTCATTTTGCAGACAAACATAATTTTTATTGAAACAGGCATGTTTTGCCTCGATGGTATTGAGGTCGTAAGCGCGACTGCTAAACGTAAAAGCCCGGATTCGACTTACAATTTGCATACCCAGTTAGGGTGCTCCCACATCTATCGACGCGGAATCGGCTTTTTCCGTCGCCCTTTCTCTTTCTGTCGCTTAGAACTGCCATTTGCTAGACCGAGACAGAAAGCATAATGCGATAGCACGCGGCGGAATCCTCGAGGCGGGCGCGTGCTATCGCATTATCTCGGTCTAGCAAATGGCAGTTCTAAGCGACAGAAAGAGAAAAGGCGACGGAAAAAGCCGATTCCGCGTCGATAGATGTGGGAGCACCCTTACTGGGTTGTGACGTTCGAATAGGCAGTCGCTCCATGTAAAATACTGATATCCAGCTGCATCTTGTTCGACTGAAAGCTGACCCCAATTTAATTGGGAAAAGGCTAGGCAGATGAAGATTCGAAGCCCAATTCGGACAAGTATCCCTGAAAATCTTAGTAGCAACCACGGATTTTTATTATTCTCGGTTGACGGCAATTGGTTTAGTCCGTAAAAATACAGTTCAATACTAACCCCATATGGGCACCCCTCGAACGAGGTGGTAAGACCCTTCTTTGAGGAGTGACTGGAGAGGCCACACGGCGTCATCATCTTCCGCTTGACACATGTCCTCACCGGACGCGGAAGTTTTGGGAGGTTCCTGTGTCTGATCGGGAAGGCATTTGTTCAGTAATAAATTTACTTTTGTTTCAGGGTGTGATCAGGAAGACCGTGTCGGATGACCTGGTCGAAAACATCTGGGAGGCTCAACACATGGATAAGATTGTACCCTCTCTTCTTTACAATATGCAGGTAAATTATCTACAGGTTTAGCTGACTTCTCTAAGTGAAGAAAACGAAGTGTTCTAAGCACAGTAAATAATGCACATCGTCCTTTGGAAAGAAATAGCCAGCTTCGTAGAGCGTTATCTTTGTCGCACGAAGCACTAACCAACCACAGCGAAAGATTGATGTAGTGACTGAAAAATTGACTGCTCTGTTGCGAGTCGCGTGCGATATCCGCACGTTACAAATATTTGCATGATCTACAAGTAATTATTTTGTTCCGGGTCTGAATATTTGAAGTGAGTTTAATATTAATATGAAAGTTTCTAATGTAGGACAAGTTTTTTGAAGAAATAAGTCACATATTAAATGCAGTGTGCGACAGAAATGACGCTCAGTGAAACCGAAACTAGCCGATGATTTCTGTCCAAAGGTCGATGTGTAATATTTATCAGCGGTGCCTGTAATCTGTTTCGTTTCCAGACTGCGGAGAAGTACGACACAGTACTGTGTATGGAAGGAGGCGCGGGAGGAGCGGGGGAGGAGGAGCCCGCGCGGCTGGCGGAGGCGTGTCTCAGGGAGCTGGTGGGACGTGCCTCCTTCGGACACATCCGGAGTGTGCTGCGACCTGTACTCACGTAAGAAAAACCTTTAATTAATATTCTATCTCAATCCAAATCGCGTTCCTTTATTTTTGACGGCTGCTTCTGATTGGATATTTTTGTCTCGACTCGGATAGGCAAATTCGGTCGTTGATTGGTTACAGACTTAGGGATCGAAATATCAATCCACTTAGATGATTAATTACCATTTCCATTGCATTATTTAAGAACCTACCCTTTTTTTTTTTTTTAGCGTCGTAAAATCATCAAATGAGTCCTCCCACCCAGGGCAGGGCGGGAGGGACTGTCAGACTTGTACTGACTAAAATCCACGGTGTCCTTCAATAGCCCTTTACGTTCCGGGGTCACGGTGAGGAAATAAAATCCCGCGACCAAGAACCTACCCTTGCGAATAGGCGTAGAATCAAACCCATCCCATCCCATTTCCTTTAATAAAAAAATAAAATAAAAAATTGCATTCAGAAGTGCCTCTTTGATGGCCTAATTGAAATAAATGATTTGACTTTGATTAGTCAAGAGTGAATAAGTTTCTTCTAGACTTCGATCAATAATAGTACTAGATTCCCGACGAGCGCTTCCAAAACGGCCCGAAAAAAAACGCTGCAAGCGATTTTGTGTCGGTATTTCGAATCCTTCATGCTTAGATCTCGAGTGCCCATTTTAGAATGAGTACTTTTGTACAGATGACATATTTTTATCTTCAAGAAACATTTTTAAATTATTTACATTAATACTTTCTCGGATGAAAGAACTTAAACAAATACATTTTGCAATGATAATTAAACTGTATGTTTTAGTGTTAAGGTTTATAATAAACTGAAGTTGTTATAACTATTGAACATTTTTTTATGAAATGTAGATGTTTACGTGCGTGCAAATGTGGCCGCTTATGCGAGTTATTTTTGTTCCTGATCCTTAATCTAAAGCTATTATTGATCGAAGCTTCTAGGCAAGCGTGTTTCACCATCGACTATCTTTATAATAATAATAATAATCTTTATTTGCGTGAAATATGGTACAATAGGTCTTAAAGTTAAAAAGTTCAACATATTCCGCTTACTATTATTCAGCATGCAAATATTTTTTATAGCTTAAATTTAAAATATTGGTTATGGATGAGATACAGCATTACTCATCTTTATTTTTGCTTACCATCAGGCAAGATACTCGTAGTGGATAAGCGCTAACTTATCACTAAATAAAACAACTTTTTCGTTCATCATCATCATCCACAATTGTTTGTAACACCACATAACAACTTATGTTGACCGCAGATGCACTGATCGGTAATTCGATCTTGCTTGAACATAATCCATACTAATATAATTGAATAAAGTTACTCTGGACGTTTGTTCGTCGGTCTGTCTGTTTTTTTAATGGCTGACTGAATTTCAATGGGTACGGTTAGCCGATACAATATCTGAGCATCACTAAAAGAAAAATGGCGAATGCTGAGAAGCATAGACTGAGACAGCTGTCAAAATGATTCACTCTCGTCTGAACTCAGCATGGTTTCAGCCGATAGTAAAGTCAGCATTTAGGCTGAATGCTGTTCAGGGCTGCGTTTAAATCCTTTATCCAGTTTAAATTTATACTGACTAAATGTCAAACATCTTGTTTAAGTACACCGAGAGGTGAAAAATGATACCAATTAAAATTTAATCTGCCCCGTTTACGGTCGTCCGCTGGTCTATGTTTTTACTGAAAGGAATAAATTTTTGCGACCTATTTACCACGCAAAATTTTATCCTGCTGTCAGATTGACATTTAGTTTTGTTGTTTTGCTCGATTCTTGCCGTAAAAACGAATATTATTTTTATTTTAGAGAGTGAATATTATTTTTGGATTATGGATTTATACACCGGCAAATTGATTATTTGTTCAATAAACTGAGCTGTCAATTGAATTTGACAGCTAACATTGACAAAAAGATATGACTCCGTTCAGCGAACCCTCGCTAGTTTATTTTTTTTCCGGCGAAACATCGCTGGAAGATTTAAACGCACCCCTGCATTTTCAATTTCTGTCCAGATTTTGTATCGGCTAACCGTACCCAATGTTTGACACATAGATAGACCATACTGATTTTGAATCTGCACATCATACAATTTCTTTCTTTTTTTTGGGACCGACTTCAGAATGAAAACAGCATAAATTAATCTAAAAAAAAACAATATTCCTTATCTATTTATCCCGCTAAATGATAAAAACAAAATTACATTATGGTACCTTTCGATAGTGTAGCTATTAAGGATGTCTACAAATTCTGTGAAAAAATTGGATATACTTTAAAGTTAATAATTTAACAAAAATCAAAAAATTCAATGTTGGCTTTCACCAAAGTCAGTCCAGAGACTCCTTTTAGTAATCATCGATATTCCTCATAGTTTCGCATTTGGCCATCCACATCCTCTTTAATATTCACCCAGTATACAAGATTTGATATTTATCCAGGTACCAATTTCCCGTAGAGGTAATCTCCAATCTAAGCAAGCAAAGCCACGGACAGAAGCTAGTGGATGTCAATTTAATATAATATATTGTTATTGTCATCATTACAGTCACTTCGACCGACACGAGCTGTGGATTCCGAACGACTTCGCTGTACACACTTTCAAGATTATAATGTTCTCGGTTCAGGTAAGATTAGCACATAATTATTTCATTTTTTTTTTCTTAGTTCAGAATTTACTTTTTAACTTTTGGTACTTGGAAATGTGAAAGATATATGAGCCCTCCATAGTTTTATGCCTGATGTTTTTCACGCGCTCCTCAAAGAGCGTCAGCAAAAATGACGGGGTCCCCTCTCAGAGGGCCAAAGCCTGCTGGGGTCGCGGGATTTATTTCCGTACCCCGGAACATAAAGGGCTATTGAAGGACACCGTGGATTTTAGTCAGTAGAAGTCTGACAGTCCCTCCCGCCCTGCCCGGGGTGGGAGGACTCATTTGATGATTTTACCACGCTAAAAAAAAAAAAGAAAAAAAAAAGCTCAGAATTTACTTTTTAATTATGAGCCCTCCATAGTTTTATGCCTGATATTTTTTAGTTTATACAGATCCGTTTATATCGACGGAAAGCTTTCTTCAGAAATTTTAAGCATTTTATTGGTGTTAAAAATAAAAATAGGTACTTTGTACATTTTTTGGTAAATTGTGATTTTTTGTAAAAACAAGCGAAATTATTATTCTTTTAAAAATTTTAAATATGTTTCGTATATTTAATTGTGCGGAAAAAAATGGAACTTCAGAATTTCGTCTGGATTTATGTGCATTTTATACAATGTGTCCGTTTTTAATCTGTACACACTTAAAGAGGAGGTAGATAGCTTAATTCTGTCAATAAAATAATAGCACATAAATGTGGTTGGAAACCAACTCCTCCTCAATGGTCGCCATTTTAGTTATTTGATCGTTGAAGCGTGCAAACTAAAATAATAACTGAAACTAGGATTTAAATCCCCAACGGTTGTAAAAAGTTATCCGGGGAAAATTTAATGATAAAACAAGATAATTTCATTAATGCATTTATTGATATTGTTTAAGTTATTGCTAAAAGTTTATTTTTATCACAATTCGCCAATTTACAATTTAGCATTGTACCAAAAAAAAAAATTGGTAACATTCAGAAGGGGTTGGTTTCCGACCCCACATGTAGAACAATCTTATTGATAGAATTCAGCAAGCTACCCTACCTTTAAGTCTGTACAGACTGAAACCGGACACATTGTATTGGTACTCGACGCGGTATTTAATGACTTCTAAACTCCATTTTGGTTTTTGTTTCGTTTATGACATTTATATTATACGTTTGTTTCCAGGCGCAATACTCGTACAGCGTAGTGGAAGCACTTATGCAGCATCTAGATGCAGGCGGCAACAACACAGGAGACGCGCGAGACAACACTAGAGTCCGCGCCGCCAGGGCCACTGTGCTCAGTAACATTGTGGCTATAGCCGCCGGGGACAGCGTGGGTACGTACACACATGGCCAGCATGGCCATGCATTTTTAGACCAGTGTTTAACAGATGTTTAACTTTTTTCTAGTAAGACTTAGAGGATTATATTTGCATCATATTTACCTACATATTTCTCATCACAGGTCCATCAGTATTGGAGATCATCAACAATCTCCTCACCAACTTGAGAGCGTCTGTCGCTAGAGATTCTGAGGTAAGCACAAGACGTTTTTGAATAGATTGTAAATAATGTACAGGTACAGGGTGAGCTTTTCAACTGGGCTATATCCGTGTGCTTAGTGCGAGTTTTTTTTACGTTGACGCGTTCGTAACGTTTTACTACGTTCGGCGCTCTTATTGGTCCGCTCCAAGGTCGTGAGAACTCTCAACCAATGAGAGGGTCAAACGCGTATAAACGGAACTATCGCGTCAACGTAAAAAAACTCACTAAGCACACTATCCGAAACTATGAGAAATATCGAAAAACTTTGGCAGGAGACTCGAGGCCGACTTTAACAATAACTAAAACTGCATCATTGGATTTTAGAAAATTCGATTAATCTGACCAGGAATCGAACCCGCTGATTTTTTTAAAATCACTTCCTGTACTATTACAACAATGATAGTGTTACTAATAAGGATCAAATTCTGGGAAGTAATCATATACGGCAAACTAAAGAATATAGCTGTTTTTTATTGGTTTGTTCAAAATTGGTATGAAATTCCTTAACAAACCAATTTTGACTTAGTTTGTGTTCACATTCACAGAAAGAGACAGACGAAAAGCTGTACCAAGAAGCTCTGATCAACGCGCTGGGAGAGTTCGCGGATCACCTTCCTGACTTCCAGAAGATAGACATCATGATGTTCATCATCAACAAGGTGCCGTCCAGTCAGCGACCCAACAAGGGGACCAAGGCCGACGCCATGCTGCAGAGCATACTGCTCAAGTCTCTACTCAAGGTAGGATCATTTTCCAGAGGGCCACATTAACATGAATTGCTATAAATTATTGCGATGATGGACGTTTTATACGAATATTTATCGTTGTATCATAAAATGTTACAAGTATAACTGCAAAACGGCCCTTATATCAACATCAAATGCAGAAGTTGACAGTTTTTTAGAAAACTGTTCAACACATGTTTAACTTTTTTGTAGTAAGACGGCTAAAGCCCATTGGCTCGAAAATAATCGGCATTTCTCATTGGTGTGGCCCCTGCATCATAAGCAAAGAGGTCTGATACACACCCCTTTTTTATGGTAAAATCATCCCGCCTTGGGTGAAGATGAAGGAACTGTCTTACTGACACTATACCACTGGTTGCGAAAGTTCCAATGTCACTGTATCCCGCTTAAGGCTCAGGTCTTGTAAAATTCACTCGCGCCGAATTATTTGCGTAACTTTGTTTGTGATTTTTGAACAAAATAGTGCAATAGCTTGAAATATTATTATTGCACATAAATAACCATAATATAAGTAACAGCTAGTTATTTTTTTTAAGTTGATTTATGTGGATTATATACGGTAAATCAAGCGTTCAAATCAGCTCTTTCCTGCCCAACGTCATTTCGAGTTACGTTGGTGCACTCAATCTGAGACAATGAAGAATTAATTTAAAAATCTGAGCAGCGCATAATGACCGCAATATCCTCGTCTTCAAACTGCGCTGATTAGTTTTTTATATTTATCTTTCATTTTCTAAATTAAGATGGCAGAATATTATCAAAATTCTCGAATTTTATCTCTCAATAAATAGTTTTTTTCATAAGAACTATGCATCGTAGGTATGTAATATTTAGATTATTTTGATGTCGACAGATCAATAAAGCAAATACAAAAAAAAATTGTACCTAAAGCACTTTTTTTCAACAATAAAAAATATCTCAAATAACCTCTCAAAAAGTGTTTATAAACGAGAATTGCAAGAGAAATTCCTTAGTGGCCGGTGGACGGCCGGAGCGATCGGACGTGAGGTCCACGACGAATTTTTATTGGTCCCTCTCGCTCGCACCTTCTCTCGCTCTAACGGTGATTACGCACAGTTACGCATCTCAGGTTGCTCTACTTGATTAAATTAAAATATATTTTTTAACCGACGGAAAAAAAGGAGGAGGTTCTCAATTCGACATGTATATATATATATATATATTTTATTTATGATCATTCATTACTTTTTCTTACGTGGTCCAATTTCAAAAATTCATTTTTTTTTTGTTGTACGTAGTGTATCTGAAAGTTGGTCCCATTTAAATATCAAAACTAAACGCGGCCTATATGGGTAGAAAAAAAGGAATTAATTGTCAATTTTCCTACAGAATTTTCAGTTGTGAACCGATTCTGTTGAAATAAAGTTAACATAATGTAGTCCTGAGGACATTATAATTATACTATATAGCAGAGATATGGAGAAGTAACTAAACAGGTTCGAGCGAATTCCGACCTTAATGACATTTAAAAATTTAGTTTGTTTTTTCTCACATTCACGTTTGCTAACATTGCTCCTTCATTAAAATCCGGTTTTTGCATAAATGTCAGTAAGGTCGAAAATCGTTTGAACCTGTTTTTTAAATTGCTTAACGATAGCAAGTTAAAAAAACAGCTTCAAGCGATTTTCGACCTTATTGACATTTAAAATTTAGTTTGTTTTTTCTCACATTCACGTTTGCTAACATTGCTCCTTCATTAAAATCCGGTTTTTGCATAGATGTCAGTAAGGTCGAAAATCGTTTGAACCTGTTTTTTAAATTGCTTAACGATAGCAAGTTAAAAAAACAGCTTCAAGCGATTTTCGACCTTATTGACATTTAAAATTTAGTTTGTTTTTTCTCACATTCACGTTTGCTAACATTGCTCCTTCATTATAATCCGGTTTTTGAATAAATGTCAGTAAGGTCGAAAATCGTTTGAACCTGTTTTTTAAATTGCTTAACGATAGCAAGTTAAAAAAACAGCTTCAAGCGATTTTCGACCTTATTAACATTTAAAATTTGGTTTGCTTTTTCTCACATTCACGTTCGCTAACATTGCTCCTTCATTAAAATACGGTTTTTGCATAAATGTAAATAAGGTCGAAAATCGTTTGAACCTGTTTTTTAAATTGCTTAACGATAGCAAGTTATTGTATCACATTCACGTTCGCTAACATTGCTCCTTCATTAAAATCCAGCAATGAACAAAAGCGTTGGTTACTCTGTCTCCAGGTGGTAATGGACTGTGCCTATGACAAGGAGTGCAGTCCTTGGATGTTACTGTGGTACCCCGGCCAGGGCGGGAGGGTCTGTCAGACTTGTACTGACTAAAATCCACGGTGTCCTTCAAATAACCCTTTCATGTTCCGGGGTCACGGTAATGAGATAAGTACCGCGACGCCAGCAGGCTTAAGCCCTCTAGAGGGGGACCCCGTCATCATGCTGACGCTATTTGAGGCGCTCGTAGAACACAACGCGCCGTCGACCCGGGCATGGCCCCGGACTTTTTATACCCGACTGCGCCGGGAGGGTTATGTTTTTCGAGTGTATGTATGTATGTATATTTCTTTGTGTTGCTCTGCAGCCTAAACGGCTTGATGGAGTTTAACTTGAGAGGTGTCGTTAGATTCGTCTTAAACGTGAGAGTGTCACTGGGTACATAAAACTGGCCAAGTGCGAGTCGAACTCGCGTGCAAACGGTTCCTAACTAAAAATATTTTTTTAAGATCTCTCACACTCTATCAAGTGGGGTGTCAAATCAAAGGATTTTAAAAATGGTTTACCAAATGTATATATAACATATGTTTCAATTTAATTTGGACTGATAAATGCTAACAAAAACTAAAAAAAAGTAAAATAAAATAAATATTAAAAAAAAACAAAAAACCCAACTGCGTAAAAAAACTAAAAAGAAAGTAACAAGCCCAGTAGTTTAGAATTCACTCATTCACACTCACAGTCGGGGCCCCTTCGGAAGAATTGATTGGTATAATTTGAATGGGCCCCGACTGTGAGTGTGAATGAGTCAATTCTAAACTACTGGGCTTGTTTCTTTCTTTTTAGTTTTTTTACGCAGTTGGGTTTTTTGTTTTTTTAAATATTTATTTTATTTATCATGGTAAAATCATCAAATGAGTCCTCCCACCCCAGGTTAAGCGGAAGGGACTGTCAGACTTGTACTGACTTAAATTCACGGTGTTCTTCAATAGCCTTTTACGTTCTCGGTTTACAAAGGGTATACAAAGCGCCGTCGACTCGGACATGGTCCATGGTCGGACAGCGAGTCGCCCATTACGCGCTTACGATGGCCAGAGATGACCATGACCGAGTCACCGTGGGCGTCTACCACTGTGGCTGGGATGTAAGGTTTACGCTGTCCTCTCTCTCACGCGTCCCGCCTCTTCCTTCGCCTGCATCACTGCTGCACTGACCTTTTTTTAGGTTTAATTAGTTAAACACGATTGTTATTATTATTATTAAAACACTTGTGTGATACTCGTATTATTACAAACCAAGTCATATTAAAACTACTTATTAAGCAACAATTTCTATAACTCCTTTTAAATAATCCTTAGTAGAGCAATGTTCTTACCGCATCAAAATTGTTTTATAATAATTCAGTAGGCAGGATGTATGCGGGGGGTTGCGGGAAGGGAGCCCGAAATTTGACGTACGATCGACTGGCCGAACGCGATTCAATTTTGTCAAAAGAAGACGGAAGCCTTAAAAAGTCCCGTGTCTCCTGAAGGTTTGTTCCTATGGGAGCCCTGTCAGTTTGGAAGGTCCTCGAAGCGCACGTAGAACTCGACACGTCATCGACTCGAACCTGGCTCTATAGCCAAACAGACCACGACAACAGACGATAATCGTTATCGCTCAGCAGTCACTAATACATTTTCAACTTTATACCGCAGCGCGTAGAGTTGAAAATCTATTGAAGTTTACAGATCGTTTTCGTTTGTTTCGTTCGTTATCGCTTAGCAGTCTTTAATAGATTTTCAACTTTATGCGCTAGGGCATAAAGCTGAAAATGTATAAGTGACTGCTGAGCGATAACGATTGTCGTCTGTTGCCGTGTGCTGTTTGGCTATAGGGCCTGATTCTTGATTAAACGGCGAGCTCATTACTCACCGCTTGCAAGAGTCTCAACAAACCCCTTATTGATAAAGTTCTTCAGAGAGGACATCTTCAAAAATATTGTAATAAGCATGTTTCCTCTTCCCACAGGTAGGAACGACGTACCGCACGACGGAGCTGTCGAAGGCCTTCCCGGCCGCCTTCCTGGAGGCACTGCTGCGGGTGGCTGCGGCTGCAGAACCTCGCGCCAGGACCCTGCTGCAGCGGATACTGCACACACTGCTGGACAGGAGAGCTAATGCACCCCGGCTGCTGAGGGCTACGTAAGAATAACCTGAGCTATACCAGCAGTCCGACTGGCTCCTTCCTTCTGCACCTACAGCCCGGCTGGCTCCTTTCTCCTTCACCTGCAGCCTTCCTCCTGCACCTGCAGTCCGACTGGCTCCTTTCTTCCGCACCTACAGCCCTGGCTCCTTCCTCCTGCACCTGCAGCCCGGCTGGCTCTTTTCTCCTTCACCTGCAGCCCCGCTGGCTCCTTCTCCTGCACCTGCAGTCCGGCTGGCTCCTTCCTTCTGCACCTACAGCCCGGCTGGCTCCTTTCTCCTTCACCTGCAGCCCCGCTGGCTCCTTCCTCCTGCACCTGCAGTCCGACTGGCTCCTTCCTTCTGCACCTACAACCCGGCTGGCTCCTTTCTCCTTCACCTGCAGCCCTGCTGGCTCCTTCCTCCTGCACCTGCAATCCGACTGGCTCCTTTCTTCCGCACCTACAGCCCTGGCTCCTTCCTCCTGCACCTGCAGCCCGGCTGGCTCTTTTCTCCTTCACCTGCAGCCCCGCTGGCTCCTTCTCCTGCACCTGCAGTCCGGCTGGCTCCTTCCTTCTGCACCTACAGCCCGGCTGGCTCCTTTCTCCTTCACCTGCAGCCCCGCTGGCTCCTTCCTCCTGCACCTGCAGTCCGACTGGCTCCTTCCTTCTGCACCTACAACCCGGCTGGCTCCTTTCTCCTTCACCTGCAGCCCTGCTGGCTCCTTCCTCCTGCACCTGCAATCCGACTGGCTCCTTTCTTCCGCACCTACAGCCCTGGCTCCTTCTTCCTGCACCTGCAGCCCGGCTGGCTCTTTTCTCCTTCACCTGCAGCCCTGCTGGCTCCTTCCTCCTGCACCTGCAGTCCGACTGGCTCCTTCCTCCTGCACCTGCAGCCCGGCTGGCTCCTTTCTCCTTCACGGGCAGCCTGACTGGCTCCTTCCTCCTTCACATGCAGCCCGGCTAGCTCCTTCCTCCTTCACCTACAGCCCAGCTGGCCCCTTCCTCCTTCACCTGCAGCCCGACTGGCTCCTTCCTCCTTCACCTGCAGCCCGGCTGCCTCCTTCCTCCTGCACCTGCAGACCTGCTGGTTCCTTCCTCCTGCACCTGCAGCCCGGCTGGCTCCTTCCTCCTATACCAGTTCTTCGGTCGATCGAATCATGTAGTTTCAGCCTTTAAACGGATCCCAGAACATTCAAAGGCAGGTTTTTTTTTAATATTTCCAGTGTGGAGTACATGGAGCTCGGTCTGATAGTAGAGAAGTGTTCGCGTCAGGATCTGATCTTCATCAGCAAACATGGCTACGCTCTGTTCAGCTCACTGTATGAAGGTAAGTACAGTATTAACCTCCAAGTCTCTAAATCACGACTACTTAAATACGTCCTGTTGATATGAACATGGTCCCTTACTGGTATTAAGACGATATGGTTATTGGCGAAGTAAAGGAGTGTTTAACTGTTGTGCTACGTCACTGGCGACATTTTTTTTCAAAGCCTTAGTGTCGTAGTAGTAAGGTGGATTTTCGTAGTTCACGGTTGAATTGCATCGCATCGTTCCATTAGCAAATACGTGCGACTTGAATCGACAATCGACTCGATATCACACGAGTCGCGTTGCGTCATGAATTAGCTCCCTTAGTTGGTACCATGTTATAATTTCGTCACTAATGTTATCAGCGCCGTCGTGTAGTCTTAAAAAAACCAATATACAACTGCACGCGTAGCATGGCGATTCTATCTCTATTCTACCAAGAAAAGACAAAGTTATTTCATCGTTATTTCTATACAAATCGACTGTTTTTTTGAACAAGTATGATAGGATTCGTACACCATTCAAGAATAGAAACATATCTCTTCTATATTTTAAACATTGCTATGCTTAAATCGATAAAAATCTTTTACGTTCTGTCATTTTGTCTATTCTCGCGTCAACAAAACCCGTTTCTACGGCGCCATGCTACGCGTGCTGAACTTTTGCCTAAAAAATAGGTGAAGGTTTTTTAAGGAAACCAAAATACCTTTTCTTCATACATTTTGTCATCAGGTCTTCAACTGGAGTCCAACACGATGGAGAACGTGGAGACCATCTACACGACGCTAGCACTCATCTGTATCGAGCTGGGATCTGAAGAAACTGTGTCTGACATCATGCAGCTTATACTGGCGTTAGTACCATCATCATCAGCCTACAATGTTCCCACTGCTGGGACACAGGCCTCTATGCCAGAGGCAGTGGTTTGAACCAATTCATATTTACAAAGGCAATACGCATCAAAATTCGAGAGTGTGGGCTTGTGACGTCAGAAGTAAATAAAAAAACTTGAGAGGTGTCAAGGGACACCCGGATGGAACGAAGTTACTGTATACACTCAACAAAAATAATCGTCGCGACACCACACTGTTCAATGCGTAATAGAAAGACGAAACGACAATATCTGGCTTGCTTTCTATAAGAGAGACAGACAGAGAACCATGCGCAACGCCGCAATGCGACAAGAGTTACGTGGAACGGGGGTTGGGGGAGGGGTACGGGGCGCGGGGTGCGGGGCGCGGGGTGCGGGGCGTGGCAAAGTGTCGTGACAACTTTTCGTCTTAATTTTTTCCGTCAAGCCCCCTTGCGCAACGCGCGATAAGGAACTCCGTTCCAAAAACAAGCACTTGCTTGTGACGTATTAGCAATTTGTAAAGTGTCGTATCTTCGTCAATTTTGGTTTACGTAACAAAAGAAAAAATATGTGTCAAATGTTTTTTGATAATCTATCTGACTGACTAATTTGTTTTTTTTTTTTTTATCAAATCCCATTTGTCACGATTCATGTTGTTTCTTCTGTCCTGGGGGGGTATTAAAACGTCTTAAATTAGACTCGTTCCAGCGAGTGAACGAGATGGCGCTAGACGACTTGTATAGCTCTGTCACTTTCACTCGCTGGAACAAGCCTGGTTTTAAGACGTTGTAATACCCCCCCTGTACTGTAGGAGTCAATAAGTACCTTTTCTATCTTTCCCATGTAATGTAATCAATCTGTTATGTTGTGTTCAGTATCCAGCAGTCCAGCCTGTCCAACCCGGTGCTGTCGGTGGCCCAGCAGTGTCAGCTGCAGGCCTGCAGTGTGTCGCTGGCTGCACTACTGACACATGTCATGACACTGCCACGACTGGCCGAATATATCAACAAGGTAATTGTTGTAATATAATGTATGTTATGGTCATGTCTGCCGCAAAACCGACAAAAGGTGGAGTAGGAAGGTTCTAGAATGGAGACCGCGCGTAGGTAAACGTAGGGTGGGACGCTCCGAGGCAAGATGGACCGATGACCTGAAGAAGGTAGCTGGCAGTGGCTGGATGAAAAAAGTGGGAGATCGTGTGCTGTGGCGCTCCCTAGGAGGGGCCTATGTTCAGCAGTTGACTGTAATAAGCTGAAATGATAATGATTTAAGCGCAATTCACATAGAGAGCGGACGCGGGTCGGGCGCGTTTCGGGACGGGAGTACGGCGGGTCTAGTTCTTTGTATTTATATGAAAGACACACTGAAAGCGTGCGCACGACCCGCCCCGCGCCCGACCCGCACACGCTTTCAGTGTGATGTCTTTCATATAAATACACAAAACTAGACCCACCGTACTCCCGTCCCGAAACGCGCCCGACCCGCGTCTGCTCTTTGGTGAATCGCGCTTTAATGTCGTAACGTAATGCGACTGCGTCTCGGGTAAGTAACTCGCTCGTACATAATTAAAGTTAATGTTTGATGGTAATCCTTCTTACCTTCGTACTTAAATATATCAAACAGTAATACCTATTTTATTTTTACTAATCGGGAGGACCTCGTAGCTAAATAATTACAGCCACACAGGCCGATCTTCCGGGTTAAGCCGAGATTGGTCCGTGGATGGGTGACCATGACCATCTGTAACAGCGAGTTTCCTCCGTGCCTCAAAAAACACGTAATAATTTGTAGATCATTGACAGTAGCTACTGTTAGTCAAAAGCTGTAAAGTCTGACAACCAGTCTTACCATGGAGTATCGTATCACCCAGTTACTGGGTTGTGAAGATCCAAGAGGCAGTCGCGCCATGTAAAATACTGATATTCAGCTGCATCTGATTCGACTGGAAGCCGACCCCAATATAGTTGGGAAAAGGCTCGGCAGACGATGATGATTTTATTTTTCCTCTAATCTCATTCAATAGTGCTGTGCATCTGACTTTGGCAAGGGTTGTTATCATCTGACAGCCAAATCTCAAACGCGCGTACTCATTGGTCAAGTCAAACAGATCCCGCATTCTCCCATTTCACGAAACTCCCACATATTTTAATATTATGATGTATGTAGTAATTAATGCACCTGTTTGTCTACAGATAATCCAGGCTCGTCGTGAGGAGGCCCCTCACCTGCTCCCTCCTCTCCGGGAGGACTACGACGAACTACCTCCTGCCAAGATGCCCAACAAGCTGCCCTACCTCATGATGGATCAGGTACGTTAGATAATAATCGTAGTCTTGTGCAGACCACAGAGAGACATGACCGTCAAAATCATAAGAGCATATCGTACGATCCCTTCTGAGGTGAATTGCGTACTGGTCGGATCTCTCCCGGGTGTGACCTGAAGTAGAAGACCCTCCTTAACCCGAGCACGGTGATCCGGACGACAGAGATGGTCTCAAGACACGACTGCTTCAAGAAACTGGTATATATACACAGAGAGCTGGACGGTCGTGCTAACACTATCTGAAGTCTGATGGATGTTGCGTTAGACCTCACGTAAGTCTGTCATGATATAGAAGGGTTCTTGCTGCCGCAAGATTGACAGGTTGGGCAGGCGGACGGTTGGTAATGGCTGACTCCCCGTCCGTCATGGACCATGCCCGCCCGGGTCGACGGCGCATCGTGTAAACCGGGGTTGCGGGAACCGGTAACCGTGACCTTGGAGCTTAAAGGATTATTGAAAGAACAATGTGAATTTTAGCTAGTACGAGTCTGTCAGTCCCTCGGAAGGACTCTTTTGATGACTTCACTAAGTTAAAAAAGATTGTCAGTATAATATTTTAATTGTATGTTTATGTGCATTCTAGATGGCGCTATGCGAGCTACTGAAGTCTCACGGTATCGACGTGTCTCGTCTGTCGTCCACGTCTCCCTACACGGCCGGCAGTATCTCACTGCCGCACAGACACAGCTGGGTGGAGGCTGGTATGTACACGTCTTCAATAACAATCATCATCTTCATCATCATCAGCTGGAAAACCTCCACTGTTGAACAAAGGCCTATAAGTCCTTTACGGCAGGGTTAATAGAGCGTTAGTGAGCTTATTGATGATGCGTTGCGACGCAATTCAACCGATCCCAACGACAAATGAAAATCATCCTTACCACTACGACGTATGACATAAAATATTCGGTTATCTACGGGTAGAAAACACAACACGCTCACCACATCGACGCTAGTCAGTCGAATTGCATCATTATATCGTAGTAGCAAGGCCAAATTTGGGGGTACCCCCCGTACTTAGAATTGAAACTCAAAACATTTTTTTTCGTGTGGGGTATCTATGAATAGGTCTTGAAAAATGATATTGAGGTAACTAACATATTTTTTTTCTAAATTGAACGGTTTGCGCGAGAAACGCTTCCAAAGTGGTAAAATGTGTGTGTGTGTCCCTGTAACTTCTAAAATAAGAGAATGATAAAACTAAAAAAAATATATGATGTACATTACCATGTAAACTTCAATTGAAAATTGGTTTGAACGAGATCGAGTAATTAGTTTTTTTTAAGCGTCATAAATCGTAAACCGCAATTTACTTTTCAAAGTTACAACCAACTACAAGAACGTTTATATTATGTTACTTGCTGCTACGGAACCCTTCATGGGCGAGTCCGACTCGCACTTCGCCGGTTTTTGTTAGTAGAAATTACTAATTTTTTTAAATCATAATGACGTAATATGAAGAATGATTTTCGCTTGTAGTTGAAATCGGTCGAATTTTGTCGCATAGCGTCACCAACAAGCCTGCTTAGTTCTGTACAGTAGAAGAAACCTCTTCAAAACACTCTTATTGTTCCGAGAGAGAGAGCGGAATGTTCGGCAGTGGACGTCCTACGGCTGATAATGATAAGGATGAAGAAAGATGGAGTGTTTTTTGCTTTAATAAATGTCCCTGTATGTCTGTAGGAGCGGCTCAAGGTCGCGACAGTCTGGCTGAGATCACGGCGCCCGGCACCGAGCTGGACAGTGCCACCAGCTCACCCGGCGTCACTAGGGTGAGATAAATACACCTCTTACTATCTTCTGCGATCCTAGTACTTTATACGAAACTAGCTGATTCACCCGTTCACCCGGTTTTACTCGCTGCTCCGCTCCTTTTGGTGATAGCGTGATGTTATATAGCCTATAGCCTTCCTCGATAAATGGACTATCCAACAAAAAAAAAAAAAATTTCGATCCGAATCAGTAGTTCCTGAGATAAGCGCGTTCAACCAAACAAACACTTCAGCTTTATAATATTAGTATAAGATGAATGGTTTAGTTGGTAGGCGCACATGGGCGTAGTCAGCCATGTGCACAGGGTGGGGCAAAATTCTAGATTTTTTTTGTGTCGTCTGACGATTGTCGAGTGTGAGGTTTCTTACGGATATTAGGTATTGTATTAGGTAAGTGCCTACATTATTTAATTTTGGTTAAAAGACACCTAATAAGTCGGAGTCTGGGTGGGGCAAGCACCCCACCCTGCCCCACCGTGGCTACGCCCATGTAGGCGCAGTTGGCAGAGTTATTGACTGCTGAGCTCCGTGTCGTAGGTTCAATTTCCCCCACGGAACAATATATACAACGTGTAACGTTAAATGCGCAAAACCTCTCGTGGGGTAACTCAGCCCATGTTAGTGAACAATTTTTGTTCTAAGACTTTTGGAAAAATAAAATGGTTTTTCATACTGATGGGCTCGATCAATTTCTCATTTTGTATGAAAAACCATTTTTTTAGAATTTTTTTTCCAATAGTCTTAGAACAAACATTGTTCAGTAACATGGGCTGAGTTACCCCACGAGAGGTTTTGCGCATTTAACGTTACACGTTGTATTTGTTTGACCTTCGTTGTTTGTGTGTGTTTAAGTTTTAAACGTAAACACGGTCAGAGGAGTAATCCCATGTTTGAATCTCATGCTACACTAAGGATTCCTAACTTTAATCCCACGCTGAACTCGGGCTATAAATCCCTCGTCACGCTCGGTATCTTTAGTAACGCCCCGGCTTCAATATGTCCGTAATTTATGACACTGATTTATCCGCCTGGCTAGTGATCATATCGCTCTTTCTTTTTTTTTTCTCGTGACGTCAGAAGCAAGTGAAACCTGCACTTGCTTGTGACATAATGGCTATTTTAAAACCATCGTATCTTCGGCAATTTTGGCTTACGCAAAAACACAGATCAAATATTTATATAATTAAAGTAATAAATAACTGGTCTAGAGAGCAATGCAGTACGACGACCTGGACGAAGAGTATAGAATGTTCATTGAGAAGTACAACCACAACTATCGGCCCGCCATGCAGAGCTTTGGTGTCTATGTAAATATCATTTTCTGTATACACGTAGATCGTTGATCTTTTTTTTCCATCAAATAAGTCCTCTCGCCCTGGATGGAGCGAAAAGGACTCTCCGACTATAACCGTCGTACCACGAAAAGTTAAACATCTGTTGTACACTTATCTAAGAAAAGTGTAACTGCAAAACGACTCTTATATCAACGTCAATTAATGCCATTTTGCAGTTCACAGCTTTTTTAGACAAGTGTTCAACAGATGTTTAACTTTTTATAATAAGACGGTTACTGTCTAAAAATCTAACAGGTTCTTTCGGTCACCCTCTACGTTCTATGGTCACGATGTTGTATTAGTACATTGCTGCAGACAGATCATTGGTCTACAGGTCTAGTGACCGCAAGCACGTTCACTGAGCAACAAACCCTGAGTTCAATTACCAGGCCGGATAGTGTAAAAACCCAATAGTTTTTCCATCGGGAATTCCTCAGTAGCCACGGGAGCGCAATGCCCGGTTGATGGTATTTGAATTATTCAGCCAAGTATCGAATAGTAGGTCTCGGGACTTATGGAATTACTGCCACCCTATCTTGGTAAAATCATCAAATGAGTCCTCCCACCCAGGGCAGGGCGGGAGGGACTATCAGACTTGTACTGACTAAAATCCACGGTGTCCTTCAGTAGCCCTTTACGTTCCGAGGTCATGGTAATTCGTTAGTACCGCGACCCCGGTAATACGAGTGGTTATATCTTTCAAACAACTTTTGGTTGGATTATTTGAACTTTAAAAAAGGGTAGTTAGTGGTGTTCTAGTAGTATCCCCTCCACATCCTGACTTCCTTTAACCCCTCCCTCTAATCCCTCTCCCTTCCTTCCCTCACAGCGCAATGACATAGAGTTCTGGGGCTGGGGACACGAGGACACTCACAGCAGTGAACACGACATGAGAAAACCACATAGGAAACGAACGGTAACTTGTAGACCATTGTAATCATTGTTAATGTTTTCTAGAATATTGTTTTTTGTCGGCAGAACTCACATTTTTTTACATGAATGAAACACTTGATGAAAGGAGACAAACCATAGTAAAGTGATGATTGACAGGAGATCAGAGTATCTAAAATGAGCAACTTTAGCAACGATGTTAATATCAATGTTTTTGTCAGTTATCTACTCTATTGTTTGACTAACATAATAGAATATTCTATGTTATGAATTTACCTTACTAAAAGTTTTAGGACAACAGCCGAAGTTGTGGCAGACGTAGCGATGTTTCATGGAATATGAGGTCTTAACTATTATTTTATGAAGTAAGGGCTCCTGTACACGATGCTACCGATATCGCTCCGTCACCACCGTCAACGTGGTGGCGGTAGTGACGGTATACACAGCATAGGGGCCTAGTGGCAGAGCGATGTTCGCGAGGCGATGGCATTGTGTCTGAAATAATTTAGGCTCAAATGTGGGCATTCTTTTCTATCCATATTCATGTCGTTTGACTTCTAATGATACAAACGATTCAATAGAAATATCGTCCCTAGAATTACCAAAACGTTAAAGTTTTAAATACAGGAAAATACCTACTAAAGACATGATCATATCGAATAGTTAGATACCAGTTATTAGACATGATCATGTCTTTTCTCCTTTTTAACCGACTTCAGAAGGAGAAGGTTCTCGATTTTTTTTACCTTGTGTTTCACTTCATCCCTTAGTCTGGCGGCGCGAGCGAGGGCGTCAGTCTAGAGGCGCTGCGTCGTGCAGCCACCGGCCCTAGTGCAGCAGACAGGAGGGACGCGGAGAGACGACGAGCGACACTCAACAACGCCTTCAGAACAGCTCCCTTCGACCAGCTGCAGCACATCACACAGCCCAAGGTAACGTAGAATAGTATACTGCTTAGATGTTTTAATAAACCAGAACACAGATGGAAGTCGTCGCAGACGCCGCTTGGGCAGAGCACCGCCGTGTCAGCATGGAGGCGATAAACGACGACTTTTTGTGCCCGACATTGGTCAAGGCCATGCTACGGGAAGTGGTCGACTCCTTCTGCGAAGCAGTCATGCTAGCGAAGAAGGAGATAGGACACTTGAAACAGAGGACTGCCTCCACCTCACAACCCAGCCATTATTCGCCGTCTGTGGTCGATGACGCGTTGTGTTCCACCCACGTCTTTAAAGCTGTCTACAATCTGAGGAGGCCCTCTTAGAAGGTCAAAGCCTGCTGTAGTCTCTGGACTGTCTCATCAGGTAACCGTGACCCAGGAACATAAAGGGCTATAAGGGGGATGAGTGGGCGAAGCCGCTGACTAAAGCTAGTATCTAATAAATAGGGTGACTTAATGGGTCGACTTATCGCTAAAAGTGATATTTTCAAGACAACCTTTTTTTTTTTTTTTGCGTGGTAAAGTCTTTAAATGAGTCCTCCCACCCGGGGTAGGGCGGGTGGGACTGTCAGACTCGTACTGACTAAAATCCACGGTGTCCTTCAATAGCCCTTTATGTTCCGGGGTCACGGTAATGAGATAAGTCCCGCAACCCCGGCAGGCTTTGGCCCTCTAGAGGGGCGCCCCGTCATCATGCTGACATTCTTTGAGGTGCGCATGGAACACAACGCGCCGTCGACCCGGGCGCGTCCATGGTCGGACAGCGAGTCGCCCTTTACTCGCCGCCCGCATGCTCGCGCCTACGGTGGCCTTCAAGGTAACCTTTGGATGAATTTGAAAAAGAAGTTTAAAGTTTCTCTTTCTCTTCCAGTACGAGATCAAAGAGAAGTTGGAGGAGATCTTCAACTCCATCAGCTCGGAGCCCCTGCTGCCTCAGTCGGGCTCGTGTTCCCCGGGCACCAAGTCCTACCAGCACAACGTGCCGCCGTACACCAAGTACTTCCCGGAGCTGTTCCTGTATTGAGACAGGTATGAGATTGTTACCTTATTGGTGAAGTGCTTGAGAAAGGTCGGGTTTATTATTTTTTTAGAAAACGTTTCCCCACACTAGAAATTTCTTTTGCAAAGTGGGTACGTTTACAAACATAATAAATCGACGATCCCTACGTACAATCGACAAAGTGGAATTATGACCCACCATAAGCTTATTTTCCTACAGACATTCAAATACAATGGTCCACATTCGTGTAAACTTACATATCCATGGTAATGACTTTGATCTTTGTCAATTTGACAGATTCAAACGATTTATTGTCAAAACGGGTCATGATTCCACTTTGTAGATTGTACAAAGTGAGACATGTCAAAAACGCTTTTAATGTTCAAACCACCCTACAATCTGGTTTAATTAAATTCACATTAAAAACTCTCTCCTATAAACCCCGGTTTTTAACATGTCCGTTTGTACACACGGCTTCACATCAAGCTATACAAAACCAATGTAAACTTCATTGTGTGAAAAGATCATGTAAAGCGAGGCCAAGATAAACTGGTTTTTTGTAGCCGTGTGTACGTACGGACCTTCGAAATTACTCACAAAGAAAAGTGCGATCACTTTGAAAAATCTATTTTTTAGGGTTCCGTAGTCAACAAGGAACCCTTATAGTTTCGCCATGTCCGTCCGTCCGTCTGTCCGCAGTTTAGCTCAGAGACGCACAGTACGAGAGAGCTGTAATTTGGTGTAAATATACGGATTTGTTGTGCCGAAAAAGTGGTAAAATAAAATCTCGTAAAATATTTTTTTTTAGGGTACCTCCTGTACACGTAAAGAGGGGATGTTTTTTTTTTCTCGCGTACCCCTTAGTGTGGGGTATCATTAAATAGGTCTTTAAAAAATGTTGATACTTTCCATTAACAATTTTTTGATAAAAAAAATCGTTTGTGAAATATTAAGCTTTAAAGTGCTAAATTTTGCTCGACTCGAGTGTCCCCCCCCTCTACCAGCTAAACGGTTATGTTTGGGGGTGTGAAAAAATTCACAATAGTAGTATATATAACGAAGTTTAAAAGAAAATTATCATGACTAAGTAGGCTTTACAACTTTACGAGTAATAGTCGACCAACTTATAAAATGTACTTGGATAACATATTTTCCTAAACAAAATGTAACGGAGAACATGCTCTTCAACTGCAAATGTAAGTTTGTCAACTTTATTTTTACAGCTGTAATAGGTATGTTTTTACGGTATGTTTTTTGGGGATAGGTAGGTTTTTATCGTCAACTATTTTTAACTTACTTCAAAAAAAGGGGGAGGTTCTAAATTCGTCGTAATCTTTTTTTTATGTATTTTCCCCGATTTCTCAAAGACTCCTGGACCGATTTTGAAAATTCTTCTCTTTAAAATTAAATTCAGCGAATCAGTTTAGTTAATTCGCATAAGTATTTTGATGGGCAATTACGGAACCCTACACTGTGCGTGGCCCGACACTTGGCCGGTTTTTTTTTTGTTACGGTAGATTCTAAATTATAATCTGCCGCAACAAAAAAGGTTTCGATTTATAATGTTATTATGATTTCTCCTTCTTTTTAGAATCTCAATTTAAAAATATAGATTTGGCTAGTATTATTTATTTTCTCTAATTTAATGTTTCTATTATTTCCAGTTGTTATTGGTGGAGGACACACACTCGTCTGTAGAGGCCTGTAGCATTAGTTCCGCTCGATATACTAGCATGTAGTTATATACACATGGCGACATATCTAATAATGTACAATGGGCTACAGAAGTCCATTGATACTACAAAAAAAAATGTGCGAAGCGAGAATGACGACGTCTAACGACTTCGCATCTAAGGAAGCTTTGTCATAACATGATTTGTGCGATTTATCCTTGCTACTACGATATAATGTTGCAATGGGGAAGGCCGGTCAAAGCTAATTGTAGATGGCGCCACCATAGCTAAGTCCTAATCCGACCAATGAGGTAGTACTATTTTGAAGTACCTTTAAGATTTGAACCAATGACAATGCTTGGAACAAACTATACTAGCGCCATTAGTTCCCCAGTTGCCATCCCCATTCGACTGTCGTTACGTCGTCGTGGCGAGCGTGTTTTGTTTTTCACCCGTAGGCAACCGCACGTTTTGTGTCTTATGTCGTAGTGGTAAGAACGATTTTAACTTGTAGTTGGTCGAATTGCGTCGCATCGCGCCCTTGGGAAGCTCCCTAATTTAACTGAAACGGTCACTGGAAAATAGACACTAAGGTATCCATGGTGTTTTGCTGAAGAGTGTACCAAGATTATTTAATTAACTTTTGCCCGCAGCCTTATCGCGTTATATCTGTGTCTGTGGAACGTTATTTTGATTTTTCTCGAGAACAGCACCCATACCATGAGTTGTCATTACGATACTAGATCATCGATATCGACCGCGTTTGGCGCTCTCATTGGTTGAGAGTTCATACAACCTTGGAGCGATCGAGATAGAGCTATACAAGTCGTTTAGCGACATCTCGTTCACTCACTGTACTATTTTTCGGAATGAAAGTGTTTGTTTCCAGTGGTACCCTTCGTTCGTTTTTGTACACTTGATTAAGCGTGAGAAATAAATAAACTAACTTATTTTCAAATAAAATATTAGTTAATCATTTTCCTATTTTTTTTTTTAGTCAAGACTAAAACTTGTTAAATCCTTTATTATCTACATCCCTGTAGGCCTAAAATAATAATAATGATGTGTTCAACATACATTATTAGCTATGTCGCCTATAATATAATCAAACAGTTTTGACTAAAAATAATAATTATTCGACTTAATCTGACTTTAGCTCCAAACTATGATAATAATAATTATAATGTATAACGAGTTACATTCCCAGTTGCTTTTACTGACTATTAATAATAATTGTTGTAGGTGAATCTCTTAAAACGGTTGGTGGTATGTTGTTATTAATCGTGTATTCTTTACATAGTATAAAACTAAGTCGCTTTCCTCTGTCTGTGCGCTAAGATCTTTCAAACTGCTCAACTGGTTTTCATGCGATTTTCATTAAAAGATAGAGCTATTTAAAAGGAATATGAATATGTGTAATAGACTAGTACATTTAAACCGGAACGTCACTAGTTGATCATAAAATAAGTGAATTTCTGTGCATGGATAGTATTCTGGAGCTATGAGAAATTGCAAAAACCACTCCAGAGGAGGGCCAAATTTTGATATATACCAAAACTATATCATTGATTTTCTGTAAAAATTATATTTCTAGCCAGCAATTAATTCAAAACAGTTACAGAAAAACAGCTGTTACATACGTTTTGAGGAGTTAGACGAACATACGTGTTTGGAGTAGCTTACATTTTTTTTTCGCTATTTCAAGTGTGGTCCCAATGTAAAAGTTTTTCTTAATGTTGAGTACAATGACCTCTTAAGGTCAGTATTTTTCCAATAACCCTGTATACGGCAAAGTTTAGAAAAATAACGAATATAAAAAAAAAAGATTAATTTTGAAAAAAGGAATTTCACGATTAATAACAACAGTAAGGTATTTTTATTATATTTCGTAGTGCACTAAGGAACGGTGAGGTTGGTGAAGCAATATTCAGTTTTTATGGAACCCAGGTAGGGACCAATGTATCGACGATATTAATGAGAACTTTATGTGAAACAGTGTCGAGAGAAACTGAGAGAGAATTGCAATAATTAAAACATAATATTGACGCCCTCATAAAAGAAATAACTCACAATACTACATAATTCTTAAAACCAGGCATGTTCCAGTGAGTGAACGAGATGGCGCTAGACGACTTGTATAGCTCTGTCACTTTCACTCGCCGAAACAAGCCTGGTTTTAAGACGTTGTAATACGGCCGCAGATAGAGAATTGAAAAATAATGAACACGTATCTTTTGTTTCTTTATTTCGATGAATATTGACTAAAATAAAACGCTTCGGAATTCGGGAGTGGTAACTTGTGACGTCATAACGTCTGTAAAATTATACCGACCGAGTGACGTTTTGTGATTTTTAGAAGCGTTGTATCTTCGTCGTAACAAAAGATACGTGTCATATATTTTTTGATAATCTAACTTTAAATAGCATTGACATTTTGAGTTATTTCTTTTTTGGTAAAAGGGCGCTATATGTTTATAAAACGTGAAATCTTAGTAAAGAATAGTATGACTTAAAATTGTTGTTCTGTTATTAAATTTTGTAGCAGTTAAAAAACGGAATAATAACTTCATTACGCCGATAGTTAATCATCTATCTCGGTTCAATCTCTATCTGTAACTAATCAACGACCTTATCTATCCAAGTCTTTAAGATTTCCAAACAGAAGCAGTCACAAAAACTTTAGAACGGGATTTGGATTGAGATTGAATATTAATTTCGGATGTAAGTAACTCACAAATATTTAAAGCGTTAGATGGGCTTGATCTCGTCAAAAAAGTGTGTTTTATAATGACAATAAATCAGAGTGAGCAGAGTTATACTGAAAATCATATACTCGTTTCATTTGTACAGTGTAATCTAACGATTTAAATCTTTGAAGTAAAGATGAGTTTGAAAATGCTCTCATTAGTAAAGCTTTGGTCACACAGAGCGACTTATCGCTGAGAAGGCCTACTCGCTGCGAGTATTCTTGCTGTACTATTGTATTCATGTACTTTATTGTACATGTACTGTGTATTTGCGGGCATGCTTACGGCGAGTAAAGGGTGACTCGCCGTCCAATCATGGACCATGCCCAAGTCGAAGGTGCGTCGTTTTCCACGAGCGCCTCAAAGAAGTGTCAGCAATTTCACGACCTAACTAAGGGTATCCCACCCTTAGTTTTGGGACTGTTTAATGAGGTAACCGTGACCCTAGAACGTAAAAGGCTATTAAGGGCGGGAGAGATTTGGTGATTTTACTGCGATAAATAAAAATCAGGTTATTCGCAGCCAATAGTCGCCGCGGTTTGAATTGAGCTTGTTCAAGTTTTATTCGCAGCGATTAGTCGCTGAGTGTGACCGAAGCTTAAGGCATGTATTACAATTGTATAAGTTAGTTAATAATGATAATTTATTAATATATTGCGTATTGTGATTATGTTGTTAGTTATTATTTTAAACATATTATGTATTATCTGTGAATGTTTACTAGATTTGTATCAAAACTAATTTATGAACCTATTAAATGAAAATACATTGTACAGACGCCAGCAGGTCAACCAACCCGAATCTGTCAATTTTTACCAATCGAATATTAACCTTCCACTATTGTGATGAAAAAAAATTTGACAGATTAAGATAGGTTCATGTGCTGGCGTCTGTACTTAACGTTTCATTAAAGAACTTCAAAAAGCATTAATTATTTTTAACGCATTAACGCATGCGACGCGCATCGTAAAGATGATTTTTTGAGGAAAGAAAAATTTTAAGATTGCAAGTGGGATTCGAACCCTACGCTACCGAAAAGCGTAAACGAGGAATAGAGAATTTCAGCTTGCAGGTGTGGGTTGCAATAGCCTAGTTGGTTAAGGCGTCTGGAGTACCTATCCAGAAGACGCGGGTTCGAATCCCACTTGCAATCTTAAAATTTTTCTTTCCTCAAAAAATCATCTTCAAAAAGCATGTCCACAAAGTTCACAATCGCACGGAATCTGAGTATTTGACTCTATACTTTTGTTCGCGAGTGTGTTAGGTACTTAGGCTGAGTCTACAGGCATGAGTTCATATAGAGTCAGCAAAAGAGTTACCAAGTATGTAGGCAGTAAGTTTTAAACGTTTTTCCAAAGCTATGTTATAATTTTCCCACACGGAACAAATATTTATATGACCTACAAATAGTTGTTCCGGGTACCTATGGGTGTTTGTGTATGTCAGTTTCTATGTTTGTAAATGCACCCACGATACAGGAGAAATTCCGAGTGTGGGGCAAAACATTAAAAATAAACTTGAGAGGTGTCAAGGGACACCCGGATGGAACGAAGTTACTGTCTACATTCAACAAAAATAAATCGTCGCGACACCACACTGTTCAATGCGAAATATATAAAAAAAAAGAAATACGAAAAGAAAATATCTGGCTTTTCTCTGTCTGTCTCTCTCTCTTATAGAAATAAGAGAGAGAGACAGGCAGAGAAACATGCGCACGCCGCAATGCGACAATAGTCACGTGGAATGGGTGAGGGGTACGGGGCGTGGGGCTCAGGCGCGGCGTGCGGGGCGTGGCAAAAAGTGTCGTTACAACATTTCGTCTTAATTTTTTCCGTCAAGCCCCCTTTCGCAACGCGCGATAAGGAACTTCGTTGCAAAAACTGCATACCAAAAAAAAAGAGAGAAAACTGTTTAAAACTTGTTGCCAGTCTATTTAACTGATTTGCTAACTTAACGTATGTTAAACAAAAAACATGAATATTGCGGTGGTAGATAGGCGTGGTCGGTGAATGTATATAAAGGTTGCATTTGTTCAATAAAATTGTACTTAATGTTATATTATTAATGTATATCTGTTCAGTACTCGGTTGTGTATGCTAAATAAATAAATAAATGTGGTTCTACTTATCAGGCATTTTTATTTAATTTTCAGGAAGCTTATGTAGGTCACACACGTAACACGGTAGAGTCTTGCATGATGGTTTTAACCTTGCATGCATAACTGATAACCACTGCGAGATACGATTTATTCCCTTTATGTCGAGTCCCGTTCGTTACGTCGAGTCTGGAAGTCTATTGTTCTCCAAAGTATTGATATTTTACGCTTTCTATTACCTTTATGTCGAGTTTGGTGAACAAGTACAGTCAGGGATGTAAATTAAAGCCAATGGCATAAAAACATATTAATACAAGTATAGGTGAAGACTACATAAAAAGGCTGGTGCATGGTTTAAAGTAACCTAACACTTCGAACCTAACCTGTCCGTGTCGGGGTGCCCAGAAGTCCCGAGCTCGCTTCGCTCGCTCTTGGATTCCAAGTTCTCCTAATAACAAAACTATCCTTGTCGGGGTACCTTTTTTCCGTAAAAAATTATTCTAAATTATGTGCATGTTATACATTTCATTGGACGTGACTGTACTTCTAAAATATTATATAATTAAACTCGACATAAAGGTAATAAAGGCGTGGTAAATAAACTCGACATAAAGGGAATAGAAACGGGACAGAAAACTAAGCTCGACATAGGGGTAATAGAATAGAGACAAGGTTTTCGGCTCGACGTAACGGGACTCGACATAAAGGGAATCAACCCATGATACGATCCCGAAAAAAAATTAGATAGATTCGTTGTAAGTGTAGCTATTTTTTTTAAATATAATGCAAGCGCCACGTTCATATTTAAATGTTTTCCTTGGAGATGTTCACTTGTTTTACGTAGGAATCGAACAAAGTAGTTTTTCTTCCGTGTTTTTGGCTTTGTCTCGAATACGGGTAAGTCATGGTTTTATCGATATAGTGATAATCACATGTAATGAGATTTCTTATACAATGCTTACTTACTACTTACCATGTAACAACTTACTACTGCGCGCTGCGGTAACATCAAATAAAGTAATAACTGTGTTAAAACCATCTGGTCGAATCAGCTGTTGTATCATGTGTCAAAAATGTTTAGTCCAGTCAACGAGGCATATGTGGTCCGAAAAATTCCTCCGGCACTGAAACTTGGCATAATTATGATGAAAGGTGATACAGATTACAGATGCACAATAATCCTACTCTAATAACCTACTCTCATCATATGCCAAATTTCAGTCCCGGAGGAATTTTTCGAATGTCTAATGTCTCCATGCAAAAAAATCCTCGTTGACTGAACTAGTTGTAATTAGGCTATGCGCGCACTACGAAATTTAATCTTTGCGATTTTTATATTGCAAAATGAAATGGAAAACTAGTGTAGTATAATAGCAGTGTCTTAGTGTAAAATCTTGTAAATTCAAGGTGAGGCAAGGGACAAAAATAAAATAAAAATTGGTATATTTTTAACAACATTTATATTTTAAAATAACATTTATCTATCTACATTACAATTTAAGTTAGTTCCTATCTACCTTTGGACGAGTTATTGAGGTCATTACAAATTAAATACATAGTTACTTCTGTGACAACGTTTAGGTACAGTTTTCTGAAGTAAATGACATGTCTATATCAATAAATTTATTGATGCTACGGTATCCGGCAACAAATAATTATACTTACGTCTACTGGTCTCTCTTTAGGACATTATCTCTGTCAAATTTGCCAATCGAACGTGAACCTTCTAGTTTCGCGATAAAGTTGAAAATCTATTACAGAAATTTGAGATTGTGACTTTTTAATATATTCGAGACCTCTGCTACTAATTTAATCAGTTCACGGCTTCATCGAAGTCCTTCTGTGAATAATTTCGATAAATCTATTTTCAAGAAATACATTTTCATCCTACTTTTAAACGTTAAAAGTGTGAAAGTTTGTATATTAGTTACTCAATCAAGCAAAAAAGGCTGGACCGATTTGGGCGTACATTTAAATTTTCACATTTCTGTTGCCGCTATAACATCAAAAACTAAAAATCAACATAAAATAAATAGTTAAGGGGACTCCCATACAACGAAAATGTTTGTTTTACAGATAATAAGTACGGAACTTCGTGCGCGAGTACGACGGGCACTTGGCCGGTTTTTCTCATAATATTTATAAAAATAGAATAGAATATTTATTTATTTGCATAGAATGTAGGTTTTAACAATGAGGTGGATGAATGGTTTACAGAATCCTTGTACATTCTGCCATATTGGCATACAAACATTAATTGAATTAAAAATAGTACCTATTGACTTTATTGATATAGACATTCATTGGTTTATTATTAAATAAATGGCACGTATATAATAATATATTATAAACAAGTATATTCCGGTTATATTACATTTAATATAGTGTACTTTGCACTGTCGAAAAAGAGAGTATATAAAAAGCTCTTTGATTGGTTAATATCAAATGCAACTCTAATAAATCTGCGTTGCAGCGACGCTTATTGCAACGCGTTACGCTGGGTACTCACTTAGCAGTGTTGCACGTAACGTATCAGATACTGTGTCAACCTGCAAGTGGGTACGGCTCGTCCGAGCACACTGCGAGCCGCTATTGTGTTCTGTGATACCATCACTCGGCTGGTCACTGCGAGCGGTTCGCAGCAGGCTCGTGCCTACGTACTCACTTGATACCGTATCTGATACGTTTCATGCAACACTGCTAAGTGAGTACCCAGCTTTACATCTGATTTTTTTTATGTTTCTCAATCAAAATCCTGATCGAAGGCCGTTTTGGTTAAGTCCGTCGTTGATTGTTTACAGACAAAAATCAGGGTCAAGATTGTGACCGAGATACATTACTCATTTCTGTTGTTATTGTGTGAGATGCTACATTATTAAATACTACACACATACAACATGTAACGTATTTAACGCACACCCTCAGACACCCCAATTAGAATATTACGTTTTAATCATAATACATATATTGAATTTTTTATTTAACATGTAAATGCATTGTTATTAACTAAATTAGTTATTGTGCAGTAAGGTTTATTTTTCTTTATTTTGTATTGAATGACGGAATTTGTATAAATACAAATAAAATTGCACTTTTAAGTCTTGATGCCTTGATTTACGGTCTATCTTAGTTTGTTTTGACTGTACAGGGGTAATGTGACTATAATTTCCGTATTTTTAATTATTTTTGATAAAAAAATTACCTATATTAAAAATAATAGAAATCGATTCAGTAAACGATTCTGAACAAACTAATTTCAGGATGTGCGTTAATTATGTTACATGTTGTATATTTCGCCGACACAAACAAGTGTGAACACTATTACGCGTTGCAGCAACGAGTTGCATTTCATGTTACCGTGACTTTAAAATGGCGTACAATCAGTATAATATTTGGATTTCAATAAATTGATTACAAAATCTTTGTATATACATTGTTTTAAGCACCTATTTGATTTAGTAACTTTATTTACATTATTTACAGATCTGTTAACATTTTAGTCTTATGATTTTGTGACTACTACACGTAGCATGACCCAGTCTCTTTCCCTTTTCCCTTTCTACAAAAAATAGACAAAGTTATTTCATCGTTATTTTTATACAATTCGACTGTGTTTTTACACAAGTATGACACGGTTTGTACACCATTGAAGAATAGAAACATTTCTTTTCTATATATTTTAAACATTACCATGCTTAAAACTGTCTTTTCTTTCGTCGACAAAATCTATTTCTACAGCGCCATGCTACGCGTTATGGTGGGTATTATTTCGAGATATAATTTATATTTATACAGATTTATATTTTATTTCACCCCTATTATGATATTAAAGGGTCCATAATTGAATAGAAGTAATACTTAATCAATAAACAAATGATTTAAGTTCTCTCAAAACTTGACAACATAAACAGTTATTTAATATTTTCACATCTGACAACACTATTGTGAGGATTCTTGTGTTGCCATAAAACAATAAAAATACTAAAATTAAATAAATATAAGTTCAAAATGATATGACTAATATTTGTGCTTGTAATTAGTTATTGTATAATATCAATTCCTTTTTTAAGATTTACTAACACTACGGCCCAAATCTATAGAGTAAGTGTTAGCTTAAGCGTTTAGAGTTACTATTCATCCAAAAATAGACCTTTGTATTATAACGTTAAGTTGCTTTTATACAATAAAAATGACTGTGATCTAGCTTTTTTATCACGAGAAAATCATCAAATGAGTCCTCCCACCCAGGGCAGGGCAGGACGGACTGTCAGACTTGTACTGACTAAAATCCACGGTGTCCTTCAATAGACCTTTACGTTCCTTGGTCACGGTATTCGTTAGTCCCGCGACCCCGGCAGGCTCTGCCCCTTTAAGCGCACCGTCATTAAGCTGACACTCTTTGAAGCGCGCGTCAAACACAGCGCGCCGTCAACCCGGGCATGGTCCATGATCGGACAGCGAGTCGCCCAGTACTCGCCGCCCGCATGCCCGCGCCTACGAAGGCCGGAGATCGTACTGTGATCAAGCTTATGATAGATATAAGAATATTACCTAACTCATAAGCAATTAAAGTTCATTTTTGGATGAAGTGCGACCAAGTTTGCTCTAAAGATTTGGGCCTTAGAAATATCGAATAAAATTATCAAGAAATTACAAAAATAGTAAGGATGGAAACAATTCAATTTGTTTCAATTATTCGCCGAGATGAATTGACTTATTTTATTTGTATGATGGTCGTTGATCTTGTAAAAGGATACAACAATCTAAAAAAATTACGATAAAAATTATAAATACGTCTCTTTTAAATTAGGAACAACATTCCATAGGAACATACGTTTACGTTCCTATAAATTACAACTTCAGGTTTCTGTGTTCCTGGTACTACGAGCTACGGACGTACAAAGGTACACAATTATATTTCTTCTACAGTTTCTTCATCAACAGCTAAAGTATCAGTAACAATGTTAACTTTTAGGGATGGCGCGATGCGACGCAATGCGACGCGATTCGAACGAATTCTAACTACAAGTGAAAATCAACCTTGCCACTAAGAAATAAAGATGCAATTCGATTGACTTGACGTTGTCATGGCCATCGTGTTTTGTTTTTCATCTATTCATAGATAACAACGTGTTTTATGTCTTATGTCATAGTGGTAAGGTTGATTTTTCACTTGTAGTTGGAATTCGTTCGAATCGCGTCGCATTGCGTCGCATCGGGCTTGAGTAAAGTCCCTTAGTTGAATAGGGTAGTTAAGTACATAAATTTAATATATGTTTAGTCCTACAGTTAGAGTATTTAAAAATAATGAACACGTATTTTTTGCTTTTTTGAATCGGTGAATATAAACAAAGATGAAACGCTTCGAAATTCGAAAGTGGGGGCTTGTGACGTCTCATAACGCTTGTAAAATTGTACCGACCGAGTGGCATTTTGTGATTTTTAGAAGCGTTGTGTCTTTGTCAGTTTTGGTATAAGTAAAGAAAAAATACATGTCAAATATTTTTAGATAATCTAATGTCGCATTTTCATTAGTTCTTAGGGCCCGCATGTGGGATGCGAGAGATTTCTGTAACGCATACCACAGGGCCCGCATTCGGGGAATCGTTTTCATTAGTCGATAGGGTGTAGGAAAACCTCCATGTTCGTCGCCATTTATTGACAAGAGTGGCAGACCCGCATACTGTTTATCGACCGATGAATTTCATTGGTCGAAAACACGATCGGTATAAAGCAAGCGGGGAACCACCGCAGACGGTGTAACGACTTGTGACTTTCATTAGTTGTTATCTCGCATGCGGGGACTCCCCGCATGCTGTATACCGAACGAGTTAACGACCAATGAAACTGCGCCATAATTGATGTACTAATTTTAATTAGGCTGTTTCAGTCATCTTGACTAACCAAATGCGTCCGTACCTACCAGGATAGCATGAAATACAAAGAAGTGAGTTAGTACTAAGGGAACCGTATGACTGTGGTACCGATGGCGTCGTCACTGCACGCGTGCGCGAGAGCGCTCTCGAACTCTTGTGGGAGGTATACCTGGAATGGAAACGTCATGGTCACATGGTCACTAACATTATTGTGCCCAAATATATTGGAAACTCGAATATTAATTTTAAGTTCTAATTAAGACGTCCAATGCTAGAGAGAAGTCTTTCTTCAAGAATCGATCCAAAGCCATCATTCACCTATTGGAGACTCCACTCTAGCCACTTTAAAACTATGCAGCCCTAGTAGGATGCGAGTGGGTCAATTTGATCGAAAAACATCAAGTTTTCTTTTATTCAGAGAAATACATATGACAGAACTATTGAAGTATTGACTTAAGCATAAAAACAAGAGAATATGGGATAAAAAAACGAGCGTAGCGAGCTCCAAATTTTTGGAAGCCCCTGTTATGATCTTTAGGGGAACTCGGGGCTCCAACTAAGTATGACAGGACTCTGGGTACTTGTCCAAAATCCCCAATGAAAAAGATGACCATGATGATGAGCAGTGGTGGCCCAGTGGTATCGGCCCCGATTTACGAGTTGGAGGTCGTGGGTTCGAACCCAGCCAGGCGCATTACTTTGTGTTACTTATTTCATCACTACTGCTCTCAAAACGGTGAAGGAAAACATCGTGAGGAAACCGGCATGTCCTAGAGTCAAAAATTCGGAGACATGTGACATCCACCAACACGCACTGGGCCCGCGTGGTGGATTATGGCCCACCCCTCTCACAGTGAGGAGGCCTGTGTCCCAGCAGTTGGAACATTATAGGCTGCTGATGATGATGATGAAAAGATGACCATTACATCAAAGGGTGGTCAAAATATTAAAAGGCCATAGAAAATTAGATATGGTACCTTATCAAGAATAGGTGCCATCGCTCCGCGGTCCACTAGTTTGGTGAGCGTGTCCAGTCCATCTCTCAGTCTGAACCTGTCTTCTAACCAGTCGGTGTGGGATCCACAGCCTAGTAGCCACTGTTGACACGAACACCCATATTTTTAATTGCGTCACTTGGTAGGTAAATTACTTATAAATGGGATCCTCAAATGAGTCCTCCCACCCAGGGCAGAGCGGGAAGGACTGTCAGACTCGTACTTACTATCCATGGTTTCCTTCAATAGCCCTTTAACCAGGGACTGAAAGCGGTTACGGTTAAAGGTTAAGATACCTCAAAAATATAACGGTACCGATTCAAAATAGAGGTTGAGCTATACCGGTACCCATATAAATAAAGGTTGAGATAAATTGTTATTTAACCTTTAAACGATTTCGGTACCGAAAAACATGCGAGACGGCACGGCGCGGGTACAAGGGCGGGGGTATCTAACGCGTTGAAACTTGACCTTGTGTTTGCTTGCTGTACAATTCTTATTTTAATAACATTCGTGCGAGCGAGAGAGCGGGGCAGGTTGTAACGCATTATTACATGTGTTTAAACACTGTATACAAATTCTTTTTTCTCTTTCCCTGTATTTGTTTTGCTACCGACTGTGTGCCGGGTACGTGTTGATAGTTCGTCAACGTAATAAGTACGTATATAAATAAACAAAATGGGAAGAAAGCGTAGAAACGCAGTTTACGCATTTTTTTCATTTTCGAAGGAAAATAATGCCTCTACTTGCCTAGTGGTTGGATGTTCAGCTGTTATAAGTAAGTAGGTGGTACATACCGGCTTTCTTGGTTTACCTACCTATTGTCAAATTATTATGGACAATGGTTAAACATTTATGTAGGCTGTGTAGAAAATGGAGTATGTACTACAAGCAACTGCACATAGATTCTTTAAGGTGCGTACAGACCATGTAACAATGTTATATAGGGGAAACTGAGGACACTTGATCCTTACGGGAGACTAGATACACTGGATTTACAGAGCTTCTGTGAATACTATTTAAATTTAGAGAGACCACATAGCCTATGGTACGTCCTAACTTTCTAAAATTGGTACCCTTGTCAAATTTGGTAGTTGAGCAGATGGCGGATGATTTTGTGTTTCGTGTTGTAAGAAAATATTTTTCGTAAGTTTTTATTTGGATTAAATAGTTTGTTAGTAAACTTATTTTGGATAATTATCAATTTTAGACTAGTCATTATAATTATAGGTGTTTATGCGTCTGTTTCATAGAAAAGTGTTAATAATGGTCGATTTTTTTACAATGTTTTTTTAATAATAATATAATAATAAAATCGTTTATTTCGGGCTTTACACCCATACCATATAAAGTCATAAAACAAAAAATAAATCACACACCATTATAAAAATCAAATTAAAATTATCATATAACAAAAATTGCAAACATGTGAACAAATTAAAATTAAACATTTAAATTACATTTTAGCATAAAATTAATAAAAATTACAATGAAATAAAATATGTCATAAAAAATAAAAACAGCATTAAATAAGAAAGAAATGGAGGCTACCTCAATCTATATTTTGGATTGGACCCGGAATGCTCAATGTGAATCTTATTCCAATGTTTCATAATTGAGCAGTCCTGGTCCATCCGGCTGGCAAAGAGCTGCAGGTAGCTGTTGGTTCCACCGCCGACGCGGAACATAAGGGACGCAATCCTCTTGCGCAGAATCGACGCAAAACCGTCAATGTGCGCATCCGCAAACATACCCGAAGCGCTACACCACGGCGGCAACCCCACCAGCGCCCTGAAGGCATTGTTATATTGAATGCGCAGAGAGCTGTACGACTTCTTTGTATACTTGGACCACAGGCTGCACGTGTAAAAAGATTGGCAAAAAGCTCTAAATAGAGTGACCTTGACTTGTGTCGTACATCGTGCAAACCTGCGGACCAGCATATTGGCTCGGATCGACAACGCTCTGCGCTCCCTCTCTATATCAACGTCATCTGTGAGCGACTCGGTGACCCAATGTCCCAGATATTTAAAAGTAGACACTACCTTAAGAGCACAGCCATTTAATAATACAGGAGAAACGGTTCTGTACGTCTTTGAACCCGCCTTGAAAACCATGAGTTCACTCTTTGTAGTGTTATATTTAAGGCCATGAGTCTCCGCGTATCGCTCACAAATGTCGACGAGTTTCCTAAGAGCTCGGATCGATGGACTCAGCAGCACCATGTCATCAGCATAACTGATGTTTTTTATTAGAACTCCATCAATCGAGCATCCGACACCAGTGCTGCTAAGTTCATCGATCAAACGATCCATGTACAGGTTGAAAAGGGTTGGCGATGTTAATCCACCTTGACGGACACCACATTGCAGCCTATACTGGTCCGACAACGACCCTGACCACCTTACGCAATTTTCCTGAGTACCATACCAGCACTTCAGCAGCGATATGAGTTCAGCTGGGAGGTCCGTATCACTCGACAACTTTTGCCACAGCCTGCTATACGCCACGCGATCAAATGCTTTTGATAGATCCAGGAAGCAGGCGTAAACAAGCGTGCTCCTACCAGTATAGTACTGAACAGTGTTCTTGAGAGTGAGTATAGCTGTCTCTGTCGAGACCCCCGCTCTAAACCCAAACTGAGCGTCATGCAGCTGTACATGTTGACGAAGCTCAGTCTCAATAACCCCGTCCAGCACCTTAGCAATCACGGTTGCGAGTGATATGGGTCGGTAGTTGCAGATACTCGACACATCTGCCGTCTTGTTTTTAATTATCGGAACCACGAGAGTCTTCATTAGTGCCTCCGGCAGATAAGCATGACCAACACAGAATGTAAAGAACATAGCGAGCACCCGTGGCAGATGAACACCTGCATTTTGCAGGTGTTCTATACTCAATGAGTCGTGGCCAGGAGATTTACCTCTTTTCATGTCCTTCAACACTCGTGCCACTTGTTTCGCCGTTATTCGCATAATCGGGTCACCTTCCCTCACCTGACGCAGCCCTGTTTCCAAATCCACCGATTCCAAAGAGGAATGCACTCTAAAATGCTCTCTGAACAGGTCGGGCGGCGATTCGGTTGTGATCGCTGATACCTTCAATACTGACGGGAACACTCGGCCTAGGATTCAGTTTGTTGGTCTCTTTCCAAAACTCACTGAAATTGTTCGCAGTGTGCTGCGTAGCCAAAATGTCCATCTTTATTTGAGTTTCATTATTTTTACACCATTTTAGTATACTTTTGAACTCACTACGAGTTTCTTTCATCAAGTTGTAGACAGGACCAACTTTCGGCTTACCGTGGCCAACCCAGTCCAGAAACCGAAGCCGAGCCCTCCCGTGCGCCTCTTTACGATGTTTGTTCCAGCCCGTAACATATTTTTTCTTGACAATTTTGTTCTTACAAATCTTCGAAGAATTTGAGGCAGCCTCTCTAAGAATATCAACTATCTTTGAGTACATATTGTCTAAAAGAAGCTTATGCTCTAAATTACTACAGGATACATCAGCACACTCATGAAAGTCTGCAGGAAAGTCTATATTTCTCAATCTAGATGAACACTCTTGCCAATACTGTTTGATCTGAGATTTATCTCGCTCCCCCCAGACTACACCGTCTCGCGCGGAGCATCGTTGCTCAACTTTAGGTACTACCACCTCTAAATTACAGGTCATCTCAACCGCAAAATGGTCCGACCAGGACACCTCATGCAAAATATTAACACTGAGAACCGATTTATGTGCCCCTTCCGTTGTAACCACATGATCTAACCATGATGTAGTCCCATGCGCGTCACTAAGGTAGGTGTACGAATTAGAATCAACTCCCAGATACTCAATATCCGTGCAAATCCAGTTTTGCTCCACACAGAAGTTTTGGAGCTCAGCGCCAAACGGAGAGCCCGGGTGAGCGTTAAAATCACCTAAAATGTATACTGACTCAATATTACACGTCTGTACTATTGCATTAATCTGACTTAAGTAATCTACAAAATCTTCCCGATGTTCTGGCTTATCTGTTGGCATATACACAGACATAACCACGAAATGTCGGTCATCTAGCATTACTTTCACAGCCATGATTCGATCACTTGAACAGTCTATAACCGACACGTTACGAAAAACTTCTCTACGCCAAAGCAAAGCCACTCCACCATAGGGCCTGCCCTTCAGCATACCAGAAGAAGTATCAACCGCCGATTTGCCACAGTATGCGAAGTCCCGAAGTAAGGGAAGTCCCGAAGTAAGGGATGTCCTCAGGGAGCAACCATGTCTCCTGCAGTGCCAAAAAGTCTGCTTCACGACACAGTCTTCTCACGTACTGCACGGAGCTCTTTACTGAGTGACAGTTAAAGCTGATAAATTTAGTGTTATTGATTTTCTTATCCATTGCTTCTAGATTTAAATTCAATAAATTTTCTTACAATAACTCCTTCAGGCCATAAACCAGTCTCTAAAAATAAGGATAACTTTGTGCTAGGTACTTGCATTTTATACGCGTTATACTGTCGCTTCACCTTTGATTTAATTTTCTGCAGAGTAACGCAAATCTGCGTCTTCCGTTGCACATAGTCAATAATATCTTCTTCAGATGTATTCTGGTCAACATTATTTATAAATAATGGTATTCTGATGTCGGCCGCCTTAAACCTTTCACTCTCGTTACTTCGTGCCTTTCCTTCAACAGTCGCAAAACGATTTTTTAATCTCCGTCGTTGCGCCAAAACCCAAGGCTCCTCGGGTCTTTGTAATTGCCATTCGCTTTCAGCGTTGATAACATCAGCAAAAGTTGCATTCCTAGTTGTGGTAGGCGTAGAAGTCCCTTGGTATATTTTCACATTTAACTGTCTACATGGCCTTGCACGGGTTGCTATTAGGTTAGTCGTAGGCGGTGATACACACCCGGTCGCAGAGATAGATGGCTCCGGCCCGGCTTTAGGCGCTGGTGTGGACGATTGCGACGGCATGTCCGAAACAGCGGGCGGGAGTTTCACGCGTCCAAGCGCAGGTGACTGCGGTGCTTGGTCGGGGGCGCACTTGGTTTGTTGCGGCGGTGCAGTCGAAACCACGGTCGCGATGCTGACACGCTCAAGGGCAGACGACCGCGTTATGCAGCCGGGGGAGCACGTTGTCGGCCGTGGCGGTGTTGCTGTGGCTGCAGCCTCCACGCGCCCAAGCGCAGGCGACCGCGACACGCGGCCTGATGAGCTCTTTATGGGATCCTCCACCGTGATACACGCTCCGTTCAAGATTGGCGAGTTTGCTCGCGTGGGCTCAGTCAGCTGACTATTCAAAGCATTATTTTGCCCAGCGTGCGAGCAGGGATGTAGCCCTATCGGTCCGCTATCCATGAAATAACTGTTTGCCATCATTCCACCACCTCTATTTCTGTTTACACAATGGTCAAAATTATTACTTCCACTCGACGCATTTTTGAGGTTTATGAGATCATGTTTGATTTCATTTAATTTGTCCTCCGTTACGTAGGTCTCTTTAACAATTCTTAATTCTTTCTGCAATACAAGTATATCCTTTAGAAGTCTCGTTGCGTCGATGTGGTCAAAATGCACTGGCGGTAACTTTTGTAAATCTCGCGCCACGAAAGTAGGAACGAGCTCGGGATCTGTTTCCTTCAAAATGCTAATAACATCATTCAGGTTTCTTTGCAAGCGACCTTCGCCTTTCCGAGCTATCTTTCTTTTCTGAATAGATTCAAACAACAAAGTTTTTGCAGTTTCTATATCTTCTGACGTAAAAGACGTGGTACACAATCTCACCAAACTTTGCTCGTTCATCACATCAATTTTGTTTTGAATGAACGCGAGCACCTCGCAAACTACAATATTACAACTACTACATTTAACAATGTTTGTAGCCATTTTGTACCAGGCGCTCTCGCTTCCGCGCGCGCTCGCTCTGTTGTTACTTCCGAATTAACAATTTTTCATATTACAAAAAGTCAACGGCGCCAGCCAGGATCGAACTCGGGCCGCCGGTTCGGAGAGGTAGCGCCCGTCGCCACTTAGCCAGATCGCTCATTACTAATGGCTACATAATAGGCGATCTCAACATACAACGAAGAAAGCGACGTAACTGCCTCTGATCATTTTAAAAGTTTAGTTTTTGATCCACCGCCACTTTTTCTACAAAACGATTTATTTATTTGTTCACTTTATTAATGTTACTTTCACTGTTTTTTACTCAAAGTTTATTGAATTTTAAGGTTTATTTATGTTTTAGTTATTGTTTTGGCCATTCCAACCACACAAAACACACTCGACTCGGTCACTGCTCATAGCTCGAAACTTTTATTTATTTATTTATTTATTTATTTAAACTTCATGTACAAAAAGTGGTACATAGGCGGACTTAATGCCACAAGGCATTCTCTACCAGTCAACCTTTGGGTTAAATGAGAAAATATTGTGGTAGGGTACAAAAAAAAAAAGTAATCAAATACTTTGATATTAATATAGATACTAATACTTAAATACAGATAAAATAAACTAAACAATATTATAGCAGCTATGAAGAAAAAAAAAAAAAAAAAAAACAACTTAATAATAACTATTATGACTAGACTTGAGAAAGAGAGCTATTTATTGGGACTTAAATAGAGGTTCCGTAGTTTTCTTTTAAAAGTGAAAACGCTTTCAGCTTTTTTAATACTAAAGGGTAGCGCGTTCCAGAGTCTTATAGTTGATATAGCGAAAGAATTAGACATAAAACCGGTACGGTGTGAAGGAATTTGGAGAAGTAATTTTTTGGAAGCTCGAAGGTTACAACTATGAGAACTGCCCAACACTTTAAAATGAGTTTTTAAATAATCAGGAGCACGTGGATCGTTCATAATCTTGAAAAGCATGCAGAGATATCTGAGGGCCCTCCTGAGTCGGATAGGCAACCATTTAAGCTGAGAACGAAAAGAAGAAATGTGATCGTATTTACGAAGGCCAAAAACGAAGCGAATACAGTTATTGAGAAGTCGATCCAATTTGTTACGAAGTTCTTGGGATAGATCAGAATAACAAACATCAGCATAGTCGATAATGGGAAGTACAAGTGACTGGACCAGAATGAGTTTGGTGCTAGATGGGAGGAAATGCTTGAATCTATAGAGAGACCGCAGCGAGGACGTGACTTTCTGACTCACCTGAGCCACGTGTTTATTCCAACTCAAACTATCGTCAATGTACAGACCCAAGTCTTTTACGTGAGGTGAAAGAGGGATGACGGAATTCCCGTACAACAGTGGTATAAGTTGGGTAGTGTCCACGTTTCTCAAATAGTAAGAACTACCGATGAGGATTGCTTGACACTTCCCGACGTTCACAGAAACCCCAAATTTGCCAGACCATTCTTCGATAGCACGAAGATCAGCATTCAGTGAAGAAATGCAATTGTCAAGGTTGGCAATATTCGAATGAGCGTATAGTTGCAAGTCATCAGCGTAAAGATGGTAAGAACATTTGAGGATGGAAGTAATGGAGTTTATAAATAAAGAAAATAAAAGAGGAGAGAGAATACCGCCTTGTGGAACACCAGTTGCCAGATCGCACCAATCAGAGCAATCCCGATCAGCACGCACCGCCTGCTGGCGACCACGAAGATATGATGAAAACCAATCACGTGACAACGAAGAGACTCCAATTTGAGACAGGATGGCCAAGAGGATGTCGTGATCAACGGTGTTAAAAACATTTTCATATAAAATTTGTCTTTTTACCGATGTTAAAAGCGTAACTCTGATTTAAAATAACATTGTCACATAATATTTGCACTACTTCAATGATTTTAATATTACACTTGATAAGAAATTGTCACTAAAAACATTTTTGCAATTTATTTATACGGAGCACAATGTTTACTTGACAGCAACGCCATCTGCACTCTCTCATCTCATCTGGTTAAAACCTCGACATAGCTAGGGTACACATGGTACATTTTCTTATGGGAGATATAATATAATATGTTATTATGATGAATTATGATAAAATGAAAATGCTACGTTCAAAAATATACACATTCCAAACTTTCGCCAGTCACAAATTTCACAGATTTTGTGACAATAGGAACATTACGTGATATTTGCTGAAAACATACGTATATGTGTTTTATTATAACAGTGGATATGTTTTTAATGTTTCTAGTTTACCTAATTTTTTTTTTTTTTTAGTGTGGTAAATTCATCAAATGAGTCCTCCCACCCCGGGCAGGGCGGGAGGGACTGTCAGACTTGTACTGACCAAAATCCACGGTGTCCTTCAATAGCCCTTTGTGACCCCGGATCACGGTGAGGAAATAAAACGGTGGCCGGAGATCGTCTGCCGACGTCCGACGCCGCGGGCGTCTAACACTGCGGTTGGAGCGGAGGGAGGACGCTGTCCTCTCCCTCTCGCGGCCCGCCTCCTCCTTCACGAGCATTACTGCTTCGCAGAAGGAGGCGACCGCTTCCCACTCCGTCTCGCCCCGCAGCATGGCCGCAACCAATGCCGGGCGCGAGAGGTCTTCGCCTATCGCCGCCGTGAGGACACGTCGGTGCTCTGCCCAAGCGGGGCAGTCTTCCCTATCCGACACAGGTACCTCCCGAAACTTCCGTGTCCGGTGAGGACCTGCGTCATCCGATAGGTCAGGACGCCGGGACGTCTCTCCAGCCACTCCTTAAAGAGGGGTCTTACCGCCGCGATTGCGGCGAGCCCGAACCTCGGTTGCGACAGTCGTTGTCTCCATACTGCCCTGAGATCGCGCCGGACCTCTTCCCGCCGCGCCTCGACTTGTCGGGGAAGCGGGAATTCTCCCCGGCGCTGCGCCTCCACACGCCACTCATAGACGCGCTGGAGGGCAGTCGCCTCCAGATCCCAGGGCAGCAATCCGGCTAGGAGGTTGGCCGATTCGCCGGCGATTGTGCGGTATCCTCGGATCATCCGGATAGCCATGACCCTATGGCATGCAACCAGCTTCGCTGGTCGCGTCCGAATGCTCAGGGCCCACACTGGACCCCGTAGAGGGCCATGGACCGCACGACAACGGCGTACAGCCTCCGGCAGGAGGCGTTTGGCCCGCTGAGATTGCAGCAGCCGCCCTCAGGCGACTGCTGCCCGGTTCAGTTTTGGGGCCAAACGCAGGAAGTGCTCCCTGAAGTTCCATCGGCTGTCGAGGACGAGTCCCAGGTACTTCATCGTCGACTCGACGCCGATGCGAACCCCTCCCACCGTTATGTGGGAATCGGTCCGTGGCGCGTTCAGACGACCATGAAAAGACATGGCCTCTGTATGCGCCACCTCGAGTCCCAACTGCCGGATCCTCGCAACGACTGTCGCAACCGCTTGCGTCGCCAGGTCGGCCACCGCCTGGTGCGACTCTCCCTCTGCCAGGACGAGCGTGTCATCGGCGGCGGCGTAACATATTACGCCGACGCCGTCAGGGAGGTCGCCGCGCAGCACATAGTCGTAACCGATGTTCCACAGGTGCGGCCTCAAGACCGAACCCTGTGGAACACCGCACGACATCTCTCGCCGGTTCCATTCTCCCCGGAGACCGGGGTAGATGGCGGCTCTGTCCGTCAGGTAGTCCTCGACTATGCGACGGAGGTAGGTCGGCACCCGGTGATACCGGAGTGCCTCCCTGATGCAACTCCAGGGCAGGGTGTTAAAGGCGTTGGTGATGTCCAAAGACAACGCCAAGACGACCCTGCCCCGGGCCACTGCATCCCCCGTCGTGAGGGCTCTCAAGCGCATGATGGCATCCACCGTCGAGCGCCCCCTGTGGAAGCCAAACTGGCTCTCCGCAAGGTCCGGACCCACCCGATTCAGGTGCCCGACGAGGCGGTCTGCAATGACTCTCTCAAAGAGCTTGCTCACCTCGTCGAGCAGCACGATGGGCCGGAATGAGGACGGAGAGTCCGTAGGGCGCCCGGGCTTCTGGATCAGGACCAGCTTGCCCGTCTTCCAGCGAAGCGGGAACTGGCCCCTCTCCAGGCACGCGCTGAAGAGCCCCCCCAGTCGAGGCCCGGGAGTCCCGGAGGCCAGGACCCAGGCTTTTCCTGGCAGGCCGTCGGGTCCTGGGGCGGTATTTTTCGCCTTTAGGCGTAGTACCGCCACTCTCAGGTCTACCTCGGTCACCTTTGGAGCGTCGTAGACGTCGTCGGTGGCGGAGCCATGGGTGGAGGAGTATGCTCCCCTCGCGATGGGAACAGGGCGCTCACCACTTCCTCCAGGAACTGAGGCCGGAGACTCTGCGTCAACGGGAGCCCAGGGGCAGAGCTTCGCTCTCGCCCACTTGTAGGGTCGGCCCCATGGGTCCCCGTCCAGAGACTCCAGCATCTCCTTGCGGGTCAATTCCTTGGCCCGCCAGATCTCGTCGCGGAGGACGGTCTTCGCTGCCCTGTAGCCCTCACGCAGCTCCGCCTCTACAGTCGCCGCATCCGGAGACCGGGTGCGGCGCCTGCGGAACCTGGTGTACCGGCGTCGCGCGGCATCGCACGCGCAGCGCTGCCAGCTCGCTCGACCACCAGTACAGCTGACGCCGGGCGCGTCCTTGCCGGACCCGGGGCATGGCCACGTCTCAGATTTCCGACATGGCCTCCTGGAACCACTCCGCCTCGTCGTTATCGTCGGCAGGCCTGTCCGGTAGTGACACCCAGGCCTGCACGATCGAGGCTTCCAGGAATAGCTTTCGGTCCAACTGCTTCAGCGCCCATCGCGGACCACTTGGGTTCCGTCCACTTGGGACCGGCGCGTCTGAGGTCTGGGCGGAGACGTCAAACCGGTTATAGCGGTGATCGGAATAGGTCTCCACCTCTACCACAACGCGCCATCTGGTGACGCGCGGCGACAGGTCTGAGGTGGCGAACGTAACGTCCACCACCGACTCGCCCGCCCACCGCATGCACATGGGGACAGAACCCCGGTTCTCGATGACTAGGCCCTGCGCCAGGGCCCAGTGCTCCAGCCTTCTGCCCCGCACAACGACCGTAAACCGGGAACCCCAAGCTACACTCTTGGCGTTGAAGTCCCCCAGGACGAGCGCGGGGAGAGAACCGAAGGCGACGACGACGTCTCCCAGCTCCGATAGGGAGTCCTGGAACTCGGCGAGAGTTTGGCTCGGGGAGAAATATACGCCTATCACGGCGATCTCCCTGATCCGTGCTGCGACGATCCCGCGCCCTCTCTTGACGCGATCGAGGGGCGGGGTACCGGCGGCGGCCGACGAGATGAGGGTCACCGAGCCGTCTTAGTCCGTCACCCAGTCATTTCTGGACACGAAAAAGTACGGCTCGGCGACCACGGCGTCGTTGATCAACCACTGCGCCATGCTCTGGAGCAAGAGATCCTGAGCAGCGGCGCAGTGGTTGATGTTCGCCTGGAGGAAGCGCAATGGGGCCATTAATTGGAATCCATTGCAGCCTCCTCCAGGGCCCCTCGCGGGGGTACGGCCACGGCGGCGGCGGTGGCGGCGGGAGTGGCTGTGACGGCGGCGGCAGAAGGCCTACCTCTGCCCCTGGCCTTGGCGGGTGGAGCGCAGGACCTGCCCATAGCCCGGTGATCGGCCGGCTTGCCAGCCGCCTCACATGCGAAGCAGTGAGGCGGGGCAGAGCACGAGCCGGCCTTGTGACCGGACTGGCCGCAGCGAAAGCACCTGTCGCTGCGGTCTACCTCCGAGGTGCAATTGCATGCCGCGTGGTTGCCCACTTGGCAGCGGAAGCACCTCAGGTGCCTGGGCTCCAGGACCTTCACCTGGGCAGACACCCAACCAATCAGGAGCCTTCGGCCCTCCTGCAGCTTTTTGGCCGCCGACACGGGGCAGCTAACCGTGACGGTCTGCAACCCCGCGAAGCCAGGACGGAGGGCGCCCACCCTCACCTGATCGGTAGGGCACCCCCCAGTCCTGGCAACGGCAGCCACCGCTGGGGATCAAGTGTCCCCAGTTTCCCCTAACATTGTTATATAACACGTCCACGCCATCTAACATTGTTATATAACATTGCACTGAAGAACGACAAACGACAAATGTTATATAACATTGTTATATAACAATTGTGCTTTGTCGTTCTTCAGTGCTATCCACAATGTTATATAACATTCTGTGTCCATCATCATCATCATCAGCCTATAATATTCCCACTGCTGGGACACAGGCCTCCTCTCTGTGAGAGGGAGTGGGCCATAATCCACCACGCGGACCCAGTGCGGGTTGGTAGACGTCACATGTCTTCGAATTTTTGGTTCTAGGACATGCCGGTTTCCTCACGATGTTTTCCTTCACCGTTTTGAGAGCAGTGGTGATGAATTAAATTACACAAAGTAATGCGCCTGGCGGGGTTCGAACCCACGACCTACATCTCGTAAGTCGGGACCGATACCACTGGGCCACCACTGCTCTTCTCTCATTCTGTGTCCACATCATCTGAAACATGTTATATAACAATGTTATAACAATGTTATATAACATGTTATGTTATATAGTCTGTACGCACCTTAAGTGGTCACTTGCAAAACGCACGTGCGGTCTAAGCAGCGGGCAAGCTACTTAGACCCCGCTGACGCGCGCGACAATATCAAACAAGTGAGATATCTGTGTGTGTTCAAGTCAAACAAGCGGGAAGTGCGCGATTTACTCTCGACGTCAGGTAGGAAAGTTTAATCTGTATGAACTTGTCGGTCGCACAAACGCCTGGCGGCTAAAGAGACACACACAAACACCTCACGCCTTTGATACTGCCGCTAGCGCGCCGCGCACGTCAGACGTTAGCTTGCCCGTTACCGTGCGTTTCGTACGTGAACACTTGGATATTACGCCATAATTATGTTTGTTAATTCGTGACCGCGCCCATCATTTCGCTCGCGAGCCCGCGAGTCAACGTGTTTGAGCACTTAGAAAGATAGACGATAAAAATATTACTCAACTGGGATTGTATAAAGCAGAACAAATGCATCTCATTGACTTTTCCATTCTTATTTCAGACGCATAGAAGTAATTACGTACCTACCAATAAATACAAAACACGAAACGAGCAAGTTTAAACAATTTTCGAATTAAGAAATGATAGTAGACGGTAACCGTAAAACAATAATTATAAAAAACTATAGCAAAGGACATAGTTAGATCGATCCTAAGTAAATGCGTATGTATTTACCTACAAAGTAGCCGCCGCCGCCGGCGGCGCCCCGCGCCGTTAGGCAGATAGCCCGCGTAAGTACATTGAGTGATTCAACAATCGCGAACGACAGAGACAGATAGAGTGGTGAGGCGGTATGTCAAAGAAAACCCTTATTTAAAAAGGTTAAGGTAACGGTACTGATATTATTATAAAGGTTATGGTACTTCTACCGAAATATACCGGTATAAATATTGTACCTTAAAATTCGGCTACTTTAAAAAATAACGATACCGTTATATATCGGTTATCGTTATTTAACGGTATGACGTCATACCGAAATTTAAAGGTACCTTTATTTTTGGGTTATTCAGTCCCTGCCTTTAACGTCCCGGGGTCACGGTAATTCGTAAGTCCCATAACCAAGAAGTTTTTTTTGCTAAAACACATCCAAATTGGTCTAATCGTTTATTAGGAGCTACGAAAGATGCTACAAACAGACAGACGTTCAACATAAAATACCCCTCTTTTTGTTGTGGGAGGTCAAAAATTAAAAATTAATGATCTCACCCTTAAGACCCTGTAAGTGTAGAATGTTGTGGCAAAAACGATAGCGAAGGGAGTTGGTAGTCTGTCGGAGATCAACAGGCCCGGTCGGAGGTCCAGGAAAGCTCTGCGCGGCGCTGTGGCCCTGGTAGGGGAATGAATCATTTTACATTATTTTTCAAAATTAAAATGTTATTTGTTTTTTAAACTAACCGCCTTCAAAAACGATGGCTTTGTCTTTTAATTCATTTTTGCGACCGACTTCCGAAAGAAAGTTGTTTAACACTTTTTGTGATGGTTTTTGAAGGCGGTTAGTTTGTGTTTTTATTTTACCCTTTTGAGTTTAAAAATTCAATCCAAATGCTCTAGATTTTTGCAATATTTGTCTACTTGGACGATGTTATTACCGGTCGTAGTAACATCGTCTACGTACACAATAAGTGAATAATGCTCATAAAATAAAAAAGTACTGAACCAAAGTGGTTGAAATTTTAATGGGACCAAATGACAAGTATACTGCATCTAACAACATGACACACTTGATTTACACTTGTATGATTGAGTTTCTGTGTTTGTTTTCAATGCACCCACAATGGGGAAGGCAAGTCAAAGCTAATGTAGATGGCGCCACCATAGCTTAGTCCTAATCCGACCAATGACGTAGTACTATTTTGAAGTACCTTTAAGATTTGAACTGATTTGAACCAATGACGATGCTTGGAACAAGCTATACTAGCGCCATTAGTTCCCCAGTTGCCATCCCCATTCCTACGAGGTATGTACTAGGGCTACATACTTGAGCAGAGCAGACTTGTTCGCGAAGGCAGGCGGCGGCACCTCCGCGGCCGCGCACGCCAGCACGGCGTCCCACGGACCGGTGCGCTTGGCGCGCGTCTCCAGGCTGGACCACGCGCCACTCTCACGGTTCCCATCGATGTCCACGAAGTCCTGCGCGCCTGGTACCACGACATGTATAGCAGGTTAGTTATTATGAAGAATTAACAAGTATAATTGTTATAAAAATAGGGTAAGGGCAGAGATGCTCCTAAAGTACACCGGTGCTTCGCCAGTTATGTTGAAGTCTGAACTACCATCAACAAGGCTCTTGAAGAAGTATTCCTGATGGAAAATCTCAATACCACTTTGAAGTACTGGGAATAGAACCCAGGACGTCTTTTTCTCAGCAATCGTATTTGCTACCCCCAGACCAGCGAAAGCAAAATGAAGAAATCGTTATATTTCTATCACTGCAGTGATTGATCGAATTTAACGAAAAAAAAATTGTTGTAAAATGCAAAGGAAAAAAAAAACTTAGTTTTGCCACCCTCAGCTGGGCAAGGCCTCAAGCAATAGAGGGTTACGGCGGCACTGGAACACAAAGGGCAATTGAAGGAACAAGGTAGGTTTTCGTTGGTTCGAGTCACACTCTTTTCCGCTCTACAAGTAAATAAGCTTAATATTTTCTACCTGTCGTTATATTTGCACTAGGGAAACATGAGTAACTAGGAGCTAGCATTACCCAAGTCCTTCAGTGTGAGCGCGGCGTGCCTGGGCGCGACCACAGTGACGTGCACGCCCCACGTGCTCAGCAGCTGCACCAGCGCGCAGCCCTCACCACTGGCCGCGCCGCATATCGCCACACTGAGATACAACTCCATAAGAATTATATTGTCCTGGTATTCCCACACGGAAAACACTTTGTATAATCTACCAACCAGTATTTAGCATTTGTTCTGGATCTGGTGCGAGTATTATTAATATTATTGTAAACGCACCTACGACACAGGGAGAGATTCCTTTTTATAATGAGGCAATTTTTTTATTTCAAAAAATGTAGATAAGAAAGGTCTTACCGTTTCCCTTTGCAGTTCTCAGGTGTGTAAGACAAGTTTCGGAGAGCTATTAGGGCTTCGCCCCCCGCCCACGGCAAAGATGCCGCCGTGTCAGCTGCCATGTTACGGGGACGCTTGCTCACCCGGGTACTAGGAGAACAAAGAAAAAAGAAATTTTACATCAGGACAGCTGACTGTGGAAGTTTTGAATTTTTGTTCCTTTGCATAAAAGGGATGGTTATATTTTTCGTGTTTACCTTGACAACCTTCACGCACGGGAAAAACTACGTTTGTACGTTAATAGTGATCTGTTCTCTCTCTCAGCTGTCAAGAAAGAGTGAAAGCGATTCCTCATCCCATATCTCTTTCCTGTAAGAAATAGAAAAAGACAACGTATCTCCGGCGATCGCTTCTCTCTCACACATTTTTATACCCATATTTTATTGATAATTTGGATAAGGAACGCTGTCGCCTGTCATCCTCGAAGAGTTAATCAAAATTCGAAAGTTTTAAGTAATAAGGGCGTGCGTATTTTTCCATCAATAAGAAACAGATCCAGACTAAATGGCAATTACTGAGAACTTCCTAATATAAAACTCAATAACATTTTGACCAACTTGGAAATCGAACCCACGACCTCATGCTTAGCAGTCGCGCTAGACCAACGAGTCAGTATAAATAAAAGTATGGCGGCTATATCTTTTTCTCCTCATAAATGTAATTATTAAAAATGGCTTTCCCTTTAAAAGAAAAACATTTACTTTACTAGGCTAGCATAGATCGTTAGGAAGCTTAGTAGTTCTCACCTGCGAATAGTCAGCAGTTCAGTGGCCGCGCCGCCGCTCCATTCTGAGACACATCCCCATACCTCGTCACCCATTTCTAGGTCGGTCACACCTTGACCAACATCTAGTACTACGCCTGAAAGAATAAGGTTATAAAATCAGTTCGGTAAGCTTTTCTTACACCCAAGTTTTATTTGAAAAAATTCTTGCATAGTTTACGGCTAACCAAGTACACAACGAAAAATGATCATAAAATAAAAACTACTGAACCAAACTGAATGAAATTTTCATGGGATCAAATGACAGATATACTGCATCGAACAAAAAAAGAATCATGAACAATATCTGTTACCACAGTCGTAAGCTATGAATTAACAAAAAAAATACAGTCGAATTGAAAGCCCCTCCTTTTTTTAAAAAAAATAGGGGTATGTTAAATAGGGATTTATCATCCGTTTTTCAGATTATGCGTAATCATGGCATTTGCAACAATGCCGAAACATCGGAACGTTAAAACAAATAATAGTAGATTATTAACCAAGGGGATAAAGCAGTGTCTTCTGTCGCGGGTGACGATTTAAATCTCGAGCTTAACGAAGGACTCGAGGTTTACTCCCGAGCGTAGCGAGGGTGTTAAAAACTTAAATCACGAGCGAAGCGAGGGATTTAAGACGTGTCCTGAGTGTAGCGAGGGATTTAAGTTCACCCAAGACTAAGACAGCTTTATCACCGAGGAAAATACTCTACTTTTCGTACCATTTGCGAAAAAATTAACACAATAATAATATGAGATAAGCATTCATTAAACATATAGTGTTTTTTTTTTTTTTTTTAGCGTGGTAAAATCATCAAATGAGTCCTCCAACCCCGGGCAGGGCGGGAGGGACTGTCAGACTTCTACTGACTAAAATCCACGGTGTCCTTCATAGCCTGTTATGTTCCGGGGTCACGGTAAGGGAATAATCCCGCGACCCCGGCAGGCTTTGGCCCTCTGAGAGGGGGGCCCCGTCATTATGCTGACGCTCTTTGAGGCGCGCGTGGGACACAACGCGCCGTCGACCCGGGAAACATATAGTGTAATGCTTGTTGTATAATGCTTTATATACAAACTCAATGTTGTAAAGACAGACTGATGTAGTTCAGTATCGGTAAGTATTCCAAATTTAAATCACATTCTCTCCCTAGAGGATGAATGAAATTCAGTACAACTTTCTTTCCCTGTTTTTAACAGATTAAAAATGACTATTGTTATGTACGCTTTTTGTGGCATAGAATGTCACTTTTTTGAGCAAGTGGTACGAAAAAATAATTATGGTAAATATCTAAATATCCTTTTCACCTCACCCGCTCGGAAAGATTCTATTTCTCATTCAAAATCTGAGCGCAAAACTCCATTTTGTGCTCTAGAGCACAAAGTGTTGTTTAAAATTCGAACACGTCTTGTATTCAATTGTTTTCTACTTTTCTACACTGGCAGGCGAGCCCCCCCCACTGCATTTCCTCGCTGTGTGAGGTGAAAAGTTGTGTGTTGCACTCGGCAGCAAAGTTTTTCCGCGTCTCGTACCTTTGAAAACTTCGCATCGCTCAGGATTCTATATTTGAACCGCTCGTTTCTCTCGCGGTTCAATCTTAGAATCCTTCGCTCGCTCAGTTTTCAATTCAAGTACTCGCGCCAAAAATCAACTTTGCAGCCTTGCATAACAAATAACTATTTCACCTCACACGCTCGGAAAGATTCTATTTCTCATTCAAAATCTGAGCGCAAAACTCCATTTTGTGCTCTAGAGCACAAAGTGTTGTTTTAAATTCGAACACGTCTTGTATTCGATTATTTTCTACACTGACAGGCGAGCCGCCCACACTGCATTTCCTCGCTGAGTGAGGTGAAAAGTTGTGTGTTGCACTCGGCAGACCTTTGAAACGTTGCGTCTTGTACCTTTGTAAACTTCGCATCGCTCAGTATTCTATATTTGAACCGCTCGTTTCTCTCGCGGTTCAATCTTAGAATCCTTCGCTCGCTCAGTTTTCAATTCAAGTACCTACCCGGGTCAAAAATAAACTTTACATCTCTCATGTTCGGTAAGTAGGTCATTATTACCCCCAAATGGGGCTTGTAAGTAACCAATTAGCGCTCTAGGGTATTAATGTAGCTAGAAAAGCCCTAGGGCGGTAAGTAATTAAAAAAAAAGTTTGCGGATATCTAACCATCATATTGGCAATAGACATCATGCATTCAGCCTAATGACAAAAGAGGTCGCTTCGCTATTCAGCCTTGTCTTCGAGTTTAATAGTCATCAATTTTAAATATCGAACGGCGAAGCTCAAATCCCGTTCTTGAAAAAAAAAGATGAAAAAAGGCGGGAATAGAAAACTTTTACTTTAAATATATAATATATATTATATTGTTTGTTTTTGGGACTTTTTTATAATTACGTGATAATTAGGAAAAAAACATGAGTACTGCAAGTGATGAAGATTTAATTAAGCTGCACTCCCGAATCAATGAAAATGGAAGCTGAAGCAGCAATTAACAAATAAAATGTTTTATTCTTGCAATGCCGGTTTTTTCTACTTACCTCACAATCGAGATGTAAAGCAGAGTAGTTAGCTCGGGTGTAAGCATCAATTGCACCCTCGAACTATAGGCGCCCTCGCTGCGCTCGTGCGCCTAAATATCTCGGGCTGCAATTGATACCTTACAGCCCTTGGCTACTAATCTACTATTGCAGCCTTGCATAACAAATAACTATTTCTAAATACTAATAATAAAAAAAAAAACCTTTTGACTCCATTTTTCATACCCATATTTTTATTTACTGTGTTTCTCGCTTCAACTACCAGGCAATCATAAATAGGAAAGACGTCTTTTACCCGCGAACCCTCTCCCCACTGTCACGTGCCCGCGGTACACGAGTGACCGCAGCATGCTGCCACGACCGCGAAGCGCGCCGCGGTCTACCGTGCATATACTGAACGCTTGCACGCGGACCAAAACCTCGCCGGAACCCGCACCTGTCGAACAAAAGAACAGAATGAAATACTGCATTGCTCTTCAAAGCGTTCTTGTGTTCTAGCTCTAGCTCTTTGTTCGTTTGATGTAAAGACTGAATACGAGATTTTCGTTTACACAAAAAGATCACGAAAGAATGCTCTTGTTCTAGCTCTAGCTTTGTGTGTTGTAAATCGACTGTAAGACTAGATTTATTTCTGGAAACATCTTTAGAGTTACCTGGTGCCACGGCATCCTCTACCAGGATAACAGACTGGTCAGCTTGTGAGTGCAGAGCGCGCGCGTGCGGCCCGCCGGGCACGCGGCGAGCTACCTTCAGCCCGATCAGCACGCCTGCGCTGCCTCCCGCCACTACGCCGCATAAGAATATCATCATGCCGCGACGCCATACTGTGAGAGAAGAAAAGTATCTATCTGAATTAAATCAACCCATTTTCTCATACAAATGCAGTGATACAAAACTCCACTTGCTACGATCCTCACCAACTCTTTCGCGTCGTCCACTTTCATTCATCTGGTCATCATGCATTGGGTTTGATAGTATCACGTCACTGCAAGAATTCTGGTCCTCTCATTTACTATGAACCTAGTACAAACCTCGATCCTGCCACAAAGAGACCAGCTCCTCATACAGCAATACAGGCGACAAAGGTGGCGCTCCCTCGCGGATGCGTCGCACCGTCTCCTTGGTCCAGGCAGCTGCGCGCTCCCGACCCTCGGCAATCAGCTCGTTGTGCCAGATATTTTGAAACGCCTCGCGGATCTGTACCAGGCAATCAGCAACATACAGGAGATTAGTTTAGAGGAGTATCGACTGTGTCATAATTATCTCTTTTTTATCATGTTAAAATCATCAAATGATTCCAGCCACCCGAGCCTGGACGGAACAGACTGTCAGACTAAAATCCACGGTGTCCTTCAATAACCCTTTTCGTTCCAGGGTTACGGAAACCTAATGAGACAGACTGTAGGTCGTGAGACAGCATTGTAGGAAGGCCCGACCCTAAAGGTGAGGTTGGGTGAATAGGCCTTACAACTGGCTTGTTTTCAATTATGGATTAACAGCAAGTTTTATTTTAAGAAAAACCAGCCAATTGTGAGACTCGTAACGAAAGGCGTCTGTAAACCTATCTATTGAAACTAGTTAGCTATTCGCAACAGACTGTTTTTATTCAAAAATATAGAACACTGTCACACATAGTATATGGCATTCCAAGTTGCTAAGAGGAGGTTCAATATCCTTTTAATTTTGATATGGGTAATTACTAACACCCCCACTTATCAAAATAAGCAAACATTACTTAGATACAACACCTAACATATGCATGAACTTATAATGCTTAATATGACACAAACCCTTAGTCAAAATGTCAGCAGGCATTTCTTCAGTAGAAAGATATTTAATTTTAATGATGTTATCATTAATGACATCTCTAATATAATGATAACGCACATCTATATGCTTTGACCTGTTATGACCCTGTTGACTAGAGGCCAATTTCATAGCACTTTGATTATCACAATGTAAATGAATTACATACAAATTCCCAGTAATGTCATGAATTAAATTCCTTAAATAAACAGCTTCTCTGGAAGCTTCTGACATAGCTGCATACTCAGATTCAGTACTGGACAAACTAACTGACTTCTGTTTACGGCTTTGCCAGGAAACTGCTGACCCTGACATCATAAAACAAAATCCTGTATAGGATTTCCTATCTAACGCATCAGATGCCCAATCACTGTCTACAAAACCTTGTAAATCCATGTCATTATTGGTGTACTTTAAACAATAGTTTTTAGTATATTGTAAGTATCTCAATACTCTTTTTGCATAATTATAACAATTCATATTATAACAAGTATTAAACTGGCTGAGATAGCTTACAGCATAGGCAATGTCTGGTCTTGTTAGTACTGCCAGATACATTAAACTACCTATAAGTTTTTGGTAAGGAACATTAGGTAAACATTCTGAAGATTTTTCTACATTCAACTTTGGTTCAATAGGAGTACTTTGAGTTTTACAATCAGACATCTGGAATCTTTCAACTAATTGTTCAATGTACTGTGTTTGATCAACAGTTATTACATTTTTATCTTTGTTTACATTTATTCTCATTCCTAGATACTGTCTAACATGACCCAAATCCTTTAACTTGAACTCTTGACCCATCAACTTTTTCAAGTTTTCAGTTTCCCTGTCATTATTTGAAAAAATCAAAAAATCGTCTACATATAATCCAATGATTATTTTAACTTTACCCTTGGTTCTTGCAAACAAACACGGTTCATATTGACTGTTATTAAAACCTAATTTACAAAGACAATCTTTTACTTTCTCATACCATGCTAGAGAAGACTGCTTTAAACCATAAATCGCGCGTTTTAATCTTAACACATTTCCCCCACTTTTGTTTGCAAACCCTTCAGGTATTGACATGTAAATCTTTTCAAAGTCAAAGTCAAAGTCAAATCATTTATTCCAATTAGGCCATCAAAGAGGCACTTTTGAACGTCGATTATTACATTTAAAGGAAATAGGAAGGGATGGGATTGATTCTACATTTTCTTTTAAAACACCATTTAGAAAAGCAATAGTTACATCCAAATGTGTAATACTCATTCCCATTTTAACACTAAGAGCAAACAATAATCTAAGAGTAGAATGACGAACTACAGGTGCAAAAGTCTGATTATAATCTACACCTGGCTTTTGCGTAAAGCCTTTGGCCACAAGTCTAGCCCGGTACCGCACATTATTGTCTACATCAAACTTTTTAACTAACACCCAACGACACTTCACTACAGTAACATCACCTGGGTTTTTGACGAGCTCCCACGCGTCATTATCCTCGAATGACTGCAGCTCATCAGCCACAGCACGCCTCCACTGCTCCTTCTCAGGCCCTTCCAGAGCCTCTGAGAATGAGATCGGCTCAGATGCTGAAACAGAACTAGATACGCACATATTGCTATAGCCATACCGCTCTGGCTTTTTCCTTTGCCTCTTTGTATTTACGCAAGTCTCTATATCTGGAACCAATGTTGTCTGGACCTCCTGCACTTCAGTTGGTGGAAGTTCATAAAATGTTTCTTCACCATCAGTGTATACTGAAGAACTGTCACTCTGATCCTCTACTTCTGGAACACATGATGCCCCCACTGAATCGCTGCTCTCTTTCTCCACACTGATCTCAGGTGTTTCCACGCTTTGCTGTGCTGTCTCATTTGGTATCCATATCGCTTCCTCACTGGTTGCTATATCACTTGTCTCGCCTTCTAATACAATGACATCCCTGCTGGTGATAATAGTGTTTTTGATAGGATCAAACAACCTGTATCCTTTCACATCCTCTCCATATCCAACTAAGATGTGCTGTGTCGCTTTCTTATCCCATTTTAGTCGTTTCTGCTTGGGGACATGTACCATCACTTTACTTCCGAACAATCTGATGTGACTGAGGTTGGGTTTTGACCCATACCATAGTTCATAAGGGGTCTTCGGTACTCCTGACACAATGGACCTGTTTTTAAGGTAAACAGCAGTATTGGCCGCTTCCGCCCAAAATCTCTTGTCCAACTTTGCATCATACAAAAGACATTTGCCCTTTTCCACCACTGTGCGATTAGCGTGTTTTTAATGTTGTTTTTATAAACGGGAAATTTAACAAGACGGAATGGTACGTCGACAGTGGAGCAAGTGCGCATATGACTGTAAACAAGAATTGGTTGAAAAACATGAACTTATCACCATGTTTACCAGAAATCATCGTTGCTAACGAATCAAAACTGTTGGTTGATTGTACCGGAGATGTTGACATAGTTTCGGATTTGAAATGTCACATTACTGTCAAGAATGTGCTATGCGTGCCAAGTTTGACAACAAATTTGATATCAGTTAGTGAGCTTATCAAGAATGGCAACAGAGTTGTATTTGAAGAAAAGCATTGTTATATTTATGACGGAAGTGATGCTTTAGTTGCGATAGCTGATTTAACTGATGGTGTTTATAAACTGAGGTTGCAGTCGCCGAATTACGCATTGGCAGCACCTGCAGTAACCGGAAGATTATGGCACAGGAGGCTGGCTCATATCAACAGTCAAGATATGAATAAAATGAAGAATGGCATCGTGGATGGTTTGTCATATGATGGTTCGTTTGACATAACAAAAGCAGAATGTACCACTTGTTGTGAGGGAAAGCAGATGAGGTTGCCATTTTCTCATGTTGGTGAACGAAGTACAAAACCATGTCATCGTATACACAGTGATTTGTGTGGACCAATGGAGGTAAATTCATTAAATGGCAGCAGATATTTCATGCTCTTCATAGATGATTATAGTAGAATGACTTTCATCTATTTCCTCAAACAGAAAAGTGAAGCTTTAGCTAGATTTAAAGAGTTTAAGTCGATGGTAGAAAACCAAAAAGGAGAAAAAATAAAGATCTTTCACACAGATAATGGACTTGAATATTGCAGTAAAGAATTTAAAAATTATTTAAAACAATATGGTATCATTCACCAGAAAACGAATTGTTATACACCCGAACAAAATGGTATTTGCGAAAGAGCTAATCGCACAGTGGTGGAAAAAGGCAAATGTCTTTTGTATGATGCAAAGTTGGACAAGAGATTTTGGGCGCAAGCGGCCAATACTGCTGTTTACCTTAAAAACAGGTCCATTGTGTCAGGAGTACCGAAGACCCCTTATGAACTATGGTATGGGTCAAAACCCAACCTCAGTCACATCAGATTGTTCGGAAGTAAAGTGATGGTACATGTCCCCAAGCAGAAACGACTAAAATGGGATAAGAAAGCGACACAGCACATCTTAGTTGGATATGGAGAGGATGTGAAAGGATACAGGTTGTTTGATCCTATCAAAAACACTATTATCACCAGCAGGGATGTCATTGTATTAGAAGGCGAGACAGGTAATATAGCAACCAGCAAAGAAGCTATATGGATACCAAATGAGACAGCACAGCAAAGCGTGGAAACACCTGAGATCAGTGTGGAGAAAGAGAGCAGCGATTCAGTGGGGGCATCATGTGTTCCAGAAGTAGAGGATCAGAGTGACAGTTCTTCAGTATACACTGATGGTGAAGAAACAATTCATGAACTACCACCAAGTAAAGTGCAGGAGGTCCAGACAACATTGGTTCCAGATATAGAGACTTGCGAAAATACAAAGAGGCAAAGGAAAAAGCCAGAGCGGTATGGCTATAGCAATATGTGCGTATCTAGTTCTGTTTCAGCATCTGAGCCGATCTCATTCTCAGAGGCTCTGGAAGGGCCTGAGAAGGAGCAGTGGAGGCGTGCTGTGGCTGATGAGCTGCAGTCATTCGAGGATAATGACGCGTGGGAGCTCGTCAAAAACCCAGGTGATGTTACTTTAGTGAAGTGTCGTTGGGTGTTAGTTAAAAAGTTTGATGTAGACAATAATGTGCGGTACCGGGCTAGACTTGTGGCCAAAGGCTTTACGCAAAAGCCAGGTGTAGATTATAATCAGACTTTTGCACCTGTAGTTCGTCATTCCACTCTTAGATTATTGTTTGCTCTTAGTGTTAAAATGGGAATGAGTATTACACATTTGGATGTAACTACTGCTTTTCTAAATGGTGTTTTAAAAGAAAAGATTTACATGTCAATACCTGAAGGGTTTGCAAACAAAAGTGGGGGAAATGTGTTAAGATTAAAACGCGCGATTTATGGTTTAAAGCAGTCTTCTCTAGCATGGTATGAGAAAGTAAAAGATTGTCTTTGTAAATTAGGTTTTAATAACAGTCAGTATGAACCGTGTTTGTTTGCAAAAACCAAGGGTGATGTTAAAATAATCATTGGATTATATGTAGATGATTTTTTGATTTTTTCAAATAATGACAGGGAAACTGAAAATTTGAAAAAGTTGTTGGGTCAAGAGTTCAAGTTAAAGGATTTGGGTCATGTTAGACAGTATCTAGGAATGAGAATAAATGTAAACAAAGATAAAAATGTAATAACTGTTGATCAAACACAGTACATTGAACAATTAGTTGAAAGATTCCAGATGTCTGATTGTAAAACTCAAAGTACTCCTATTGAACCAAAGTTGAATGTAGAAAAATCTTCAGAATGTTTACCTAATGTTCCTTACCAAAAACTTATAGGTAGTTTAATGTATCTGGCAGTACTAACAAGACCAGACATTGCCTATGCTGTAAGCTATCTCAGCCAGTTTAATACTTGTTATAATATAAGTTGTTATAATTATGCAAAAAGAGTATTGAGATACTTACAATGTACTAAAGATTATTGTTTAAAGTATACCAATAATGACATGGATTTACAAGGTTTTGTAGACAGTGATTGGGCATCTGATGCATTAGATAGGAAGTCCTATACAGGATTCTGTTTTATGATGTCAGGGTCAGCAGTTTCCTGGCAAAGCCGTAAACAGAAGTCAGTTAGTTTATCCAGTACTGAATCTGAGTATGCAGCTATGTCAGAAGCTTCCAGAGAAGCTGTTTATTTAAGGAATTTAATTCATGACATTACTGGGAATTTGTATGTAATTCATTTACATTGTGATAATCAAAGTGCTATGAAATTGGCCTCTAGTCAACAGGGTCATAACAGGTCAAAGCATATAGATGTGCGTTATCATTATATAAGAGACTAGTATTTGCGCGTTGCGCGAGCTGCAAGCAGCTCGCGGGGTCGTGTTTTGGAGAAGTATTCCTTACCTTGATAAAATTTTGAGAATCCATAAGAATCTTTAAATGAATTGGAAAATTCTTAGTCCTTAAAAGATTTTGTAAATTATCTAATTATATAAAATATTTTTAATATTGTGAAAAGCCTTATAACTAATTCAATAAAAACAAAGAAACAAAAAAAAAAAAACAAAATAAATTGAGAATTCCTTAGGATAGTTAAAAGAATTTTAAAATCCGTGAGAGCATTTAAAAGATTTTTAAAACCCTTAAGAACCCCCTAATTCAATCTAAAACCTTATTTAAAACTCAGAAGGGAGGCATAAGGGGCAACTTTGAAAAATGGTTTTTACTTTTCCGAACACGGGTCTCTTAGCTTTTGAGATACGATTGGGAGGGGGGGGGGGGATAGCCAAAAAGGAGAGGCTTAGTACTTTTGCCCTACTCATGAGAGTTACTTGTTACTTTGCTTGTCGTCACCCCTGAGTTACGCTTCATCCACTCAACCTTCGTTACGTCTCATGATGAAATTGATGGACGATTCGAAAATTGTAGCAGCCGCCATCTTGGATTCTCATTTTGACCTCGCCATCGGTTTTAGCACCCTCGAAAACCATGAAAACGACACCTATGATGAAATTGATGAACAATTCAAAAATTATAGCAGCCGCCATCTTGGATTCTCATTTTAACTTGAACCATGAAAACGACACCCATGATGAAAACACAAAAACTATCCATCTCAAAAAGAATTTTTCAATTCCAAAACAAACAAAACAAACTTTTCAGTTCAGATAAAAATATGATATTTAAAATATTATTGTGTTAGGTACACGCTTACTGTCCCTCGAACACTGCAGTTTTTGCAGTTGCAATCTTGGATTTGGATTTTAACTTCACTATCGGCTTTAGCATCCTGGAAAACCATGAAAACGACTCCCATGATATTTCGAAAATTATCGCAGCCGCCATCTTGAATTTTGATTTTGACCTCACTATCGGCTTTACCATCCTCGAAAACCATGAAAAAGACTCCCATGAATCTTGGATTCGCATTTTGTCCTCGCCATCGGCTTTACCATCCTCGAAAACCATGAAAAAGAATCCCATGATGAACAATTCGAAAATTATAGCAGTCGCCATCTTGGATTTTCATTTTGACCTCACTAATGGCTTTAGCATCCTCGAAAACCATGAAAACGACTCCCATGAGGAACAATTCGAAAATTATTGCAGCCGCCATCTTGTATTTTAATTTTGACCTCACTATCGGCTTTAGCATCCTCGAAAACTATGAAAACGACTCCCATGATGAACATTTCGAAAATTATTGAAGCTGCCATCTTGGATTTTAATTTTGACCTCACTAACGGTTTCAGCATCCTCGAAAACCATGAAAACGATTCCCATTATGAAAAATTTGAAAATTATAGCAGCCGCCATCTTGGATTTGGATTTTAACTTCACTATCGGCTTTAGCAGCCTCGAAAACCATGAAAACGACTCCCATGATAAACATTTCGAAAATATCGAAGCCGCCATCTTGGTTTTGACTTTGTTCTCACTATCGGCTTTAGCTTCCTCGAAAACCATGAAAACGACTCCCATGATGAACATTTCGAAAATTATCGCAGCCGCCATCTTGGTTTTGATTTTGACCTCACTATCGGCCTTATCATCCTCGAAAACCATGAAAACGTATCCCATGATGAAATTGATGAACAATTCGAAATTATAACAGCCGCCATCTTGGATTTTGATTTTGACCTCACTATCGGCTTTAGCATCCTCGAAAACTATGAAAACGACTCCCATGATGAACATTTCGAAAATTATTGAAGCTGCCATCTTGGATTTTAATTTTGACCTCACTAACGGTTTCAGCATCCTCGAAAACCATGAAAACGATTCCCATGATGAAAAATTTGAAAATTATAGCAGCCGTCATCTTGGATTTGGATTTTAACTTCACTATCGGCTTTAGCATCCTCGAAAACCATGAAAACGACTCCAATGATAAACATTTCGAAAATATCGAAGCCGCCATCTTGGTTTTGACTTTGTTCTCACTATCGGCTTTAGCTTCCTCGAAAACCATGAAAACGACTCCCATGATGAACATTTCGAAAATTATCACAGCCGGCATCTTGGTTTTGACTTTGTTCTCACTATCGGCTTTAGCTTCCTCGAAAACCATGAAAACGACTCCCATGATGAACATTTCGAAAATTATCGCAGCCGCCATCTTGGTTTTGATTTTGACCTCACTATCGGCCTTATCATCCTCGAAAACCATGAAAACGTATCCCATGATGAAATTGATGAACAATTCGAAATTATAACAGCCGCCATCTTGGATTTTGATTTTGACCTCACTATCGGCTTTAGCATCCTCGAAAACTATGAAAACGACTCCCATGATGAACATTTCGAAAATTATTGAAGCTGCCATCTTGGATTTTAATTTTGACCTCACTAACGGTTTCAGCATCCTCGAAAACCATGAAAACGATTCCCATGATGAAAAATTTGAAAATTATAGCAGCCGTCATCTTGGATTTGGATTTTAACTTCACTATCGGCTTTAGCATCCTCGAAAACCATGAAAACGACTCCAATGATAAACATTTCGAAAATATCGAAGCCGCCATCTTGGTTTTGACTTTGTTCTCACTATCGGCTTTAGCTTCCTCGAAAACCATGAAAACGACTCCCATGATGAACATTTCGAAAATTATCACAGCCGGCATCTTGGTTTTGATTTTGACCTCACTATCGGCTTTAGCATCCTCGAAAACCATGAAAACGACTCCCATGATGAACAATTCGAAAATTATCGCAGCCGCCATCTTGGATTTTGATTTTGACCTCACTATCGGCCTTATCATCCTCGAAAACCATGAAAACGACTCCCATGATGAAATTGATGAACAATTCGAAATTATAACAGCCGCCATCTTGGATTTTGATTTTGACCTCACTATTGGCTTTAGCATCCTCGAAAACCATAAAAACGACTCCCATGATGAACATTTCGAAAATTATCGCAGCCGCCATCTTGGATTTTGATTTTGACCTTGCCATCGGTTTTAGCACCCTCGAAAACCATGAAAACGACGACACTCATGGTGAAAACACTAAAACTATCCATCGCATAAACTATTTTTCAATTCCAAACCAAACAAAACAAACTTTTCAGTTCAGATAAAAATATGATATTTCAAAATATTATTGTGTTAGGTACGCGCTTACTGTCCCTCGAACACTCTATGCGATCATAGATGTGTGTGAGTGGGGCGACCGCGTCTGTCGCTGTGTGAGTAGCGCTTCAATACCTAATTTTCACAATTAACACGGGTCTCTTAGTTTCTGAGATACGATTGGGAGGGGGGGGGGAGGCCAAAAAGGGGAGGCTTGGTACTTTTGCCCTTCTCATGAGAGTTACTTGTAAGTTTGCTTGTCGTCACCCCTGAGTTACGCTTCATCCACTCAACCTTCGTCACGTCCCATGATGAAATTGATGAACATTTCGAAAAATTTTCGAAGCCGCCATCTTGGATTTTGATTTTAACCTCACTATCGGCTTAAGCATCCTCGAAAACCATGACAACGACTCCCATGACGAAATTGATGAACATTTCGAAAATTATCGAAGCCGCCATCTTGGATTTTGATTTTAACCTCGCCATTGGTTTTAGCACCCTCGAAAACCATGAAAACGACACCCATGATGAAAACACAAAACTATCCATCACAAAAAGAATTTTTCAATTCCAAACCAAACAAAACAAACTTTTCACTTTAGATAAAAAAGTATGATATTTAAAATATTATTGTGTTAGGTACGCGCTTACTGCCCCTCAAACACTGCATTTTTTGCAGTCGCCATCTTGGATTTAGATTTTGACGTCACTATCGGCTTCAGCATCCTCGAAAACCATGAAAACGACTGCAATGATGAACAATTCCAAAATTATCAAAGCCGCCATCTTGGATTTGGATTTTAACCTCACTATCGGCTTTAGCATCCTCGAAAACAATGAAAACGACTCCCATGATGAAAACACAAAAACTATCCATCACAAAAAGAATTTTTCAATTTAAAACCAAACAAAACAAACTTTTCAATTTAGATAAAAATATGATATTTAAAATATTATAGTGTTAGGTACGCGCTTACTGCCCCTCGAACACTGCATTTTTTGCAGTCGCCATCTTGGATTTTGATTTCGACGTCACTATCGGTTTTAGCACCCTCGAAAACCATGAAAACGACTCCCATGATGAACAATTCGAAAATTATAGCAGCCGCCATCTTGGATTCTCATTTTGACCTCGCCATCGGTTTTAGCACCCTCGAAAACCATGAAAACGACACCCATGATGAAAACTTTGAATTTTTTGCAGTCGCCATCTTGGATTTTGATTTTTACCTCACTATCGGCTTTAGCATCCTCGAAAACCATGAAAACGACTCCCATGATGAACAATTCTAAAATTATCACAGCCGCCATCTTGGATTTTGATTTTAACCTCACTATCGGCTTTAGTATCCTCGAAAACCATGAAAACGACTCCCATGATGCACATTTCGAAAATTATCGCAGCCGCCATCTTGGATTTTGATTTTGGATTCACTATCAGCTTTAGCATCCTCGAAAACCATGAAAACGACTCCCATGATGAACAATTCGAAAATTATCGCAGCCGCCATCTTGGATTTTGATTTTGATCTCGCCATCGGTTTTAACACCCTCGAAAACCATGAAAACGACACCCATGATGAACAATTCGAAAATAATCGCAGCCGCCATCTTGGATTTGGATTTTAACCTCACTGTCGGCTTTAGCATCCTCGAAAACCATGAAAACGACTCCTATGATGAAATTGATGAACAATTCGAAAATTATCGCAGCCGCCATCTTGGATTTTGATTTTGACCTCACTATCGGCTTTAGCATCCTCGAAAACCATGAAAACGACTCCCATGATGGACATTTCGAAAATAATCGCAGCCGCCATCTTGGATTTTAATTTTGATCTCACTATCGGCTTTAGCATCCTCGAAAACCATGAAAACGACTCCGATGATGAACATTTAAAAAATTATCGCAGCCGCCATCTTGGATTCTCATTTTGACCTCGCCATCGGTTTTAGCACCCTCGAAAACCATGAAAACGACCCCCATGTTGAACATTTCGAAAATTATCGAAGCCGCCATCTTTGATTTTGATTTTGACCTCACTATCGGCTTTAGCATCCTCGAAAACAATGAAAACGACTCCCATGATGAAATTGATGAACAATTCGAAAATTATAGCAGCCGCCATCTGGGATTCTCATTTTGACCTCGCCATCGGTTTTAGCACCCTCGAAAACCATGAAAACGACCCCCATGTTGAACATTTCGAAAATTATCGCAGCCGCCATCTTGGATTTTCATTTTGACCTCGCCATCGGTTTTAGCACCCTCGAAAACCATGGAAACGACTACCATGATGAACATTTAAAAATATCGCAGCCGCCATATTGGATTTTGATTTTGACCTCTCTATCGGCTGTAGCATCCTCGAAAACTGAACACGGGTCTCTTAGTTTCTGAGATACGATTGGGAGGGGGGGGGGGGGGGAGGCCAAAAAGGGGAGGCTTGGTACTTTTGCCCTTCTCTTGAGAGTTACTTGTAAGTTTGCTTGTCGTCACCCCTCAGTTACGCTTCACCCACTCCACTTTCGTTACGCTACGGAGGTCGCCGGCTCGCTTCGCTCGCCACCTCACCCCTTCGCTACGCTCGGTCTTGCAGGTTCGCTCCACTCAGGACCTACCTACCACCGGAAAGCTACCGTGACCTTATCCTTATGCAACGCTTTGCTTTACCGCTACCTAGTTTCGGAGATACGATGGGGGTAGGGGTGAAGAGGAGGAGAAGGGGGAGTTTTGAAAAATGATTTTGACCAACTCTGGGCCCCTTCATATGAATCTGAAAAAAAAAATGTTGCAAGTCTGTTAACTTCCGGGATCCGCCTAAAGGGGGGAGAAGGGGTTAAGGGGGGGAACTTTGAAAAATGGTTTTTACTTTTCCGAGCCTCCTCTATACGATTCCTTAAAACATCAAAACAATGGTCTCTTAGTTTCCGAGATACGATGGGGGGAGGGGTGAAGCGGGGGAGAGGGGGGAATTTCGAAATATGATTTTGACCAACTCTGGGCCCCTTGATATGAATCTGAAAAAAAAAATGTTAAAAGTCTGTTAACTTCCGAAATCCGTCTAAAGGGGGGAGAGGGGGGTGAAAGGGGCAACTTTGAAAAATGCTTTTTACTTTTCCGAGCCTCCTCTATACGAATCCGTAATAAAACAAAACACGGGTCTCTTAGTTTCTGAGATACGATTGGGAGGGGGGGGGAAGGCCAAAAAGGGGAGGCTTGGTTATTTTGCCTTACTCATAAGAGTTACTTCTAAGTTTGCATGTCGTCACCCCCGAGTTGCGCTTCACCCACTCAACCTTCGTTACGCTACGGGGGTCGCCGGCTCGCTTCGCTCGCCACCTCCCCCCTTCGCTCCACTCGGTCTCGCAGGTTCGCTCCACTCGGGACCTACCTACCACCGGAAAGCTATCATGACCTTATCCCTACGCTACGCTGCGCTTCGCTTTACCGCTATGGGGGGAGGGGTGAAGAGGGGGAGAGGGGGGAGTTTTGAAAAATGATTGTGACATACTCTGGGCCCCTTGATATGAATCTGAAAAAAAAAATGTTGCAAGTCTGTTAACTTCCGAGATCCGCCTAAAGGGGGGAGAAGGGGGGCAAGGGGGGAGGAACTTTGAAAATGGTTTTTACTTTTCCGAGCCTCCTCTATAAGAATCCGTAAAAAAACAAAACACGGGTCTCTTAGTTTCCGAGATACGATGGGGGGAGGGGTGAAGAGGGGGAGAGGGGGGAGTTTTGAGAAATGATTTTGACCAACTCTGGGCCCCTTGATATGAATCTGAAAAAAGAAACGTTGCAAGTCTGTTAACTTCCGAGATCCGCCTAAAGGGGGGAGAAGGGGGGCAAGGGGGGGGAACTTTGAAAAATGGTTTTTACTTTTCCGAGCATCCTCTATACGAATCCGTAAAAAAAACAAAATACGGGTCTCTTAGTTTCCGAGATACGATGGGGAGGGGGGGGAGGGGGGGCGAAAAGGGGAGGTTTGGGATTTTTCCCATACTCACCAGAGTTACTTGTTTACGAATCTGTCAAAATATACCCACCTCCCCCTTCACCATCTGGGAGAACAATGATGTCAATCAGTCAGTGAGTGAGTGAGTGAGTGAGTGGTAATCGAGCTTTATATATTATAACTAGTATTTGCGCGTTGCGCGAGCTGCACGCAGCTCGCGGGGTCGTGTTTTGGAGAAGTATTCCTTACTTTTATAAAATTTTGAGAACCCATAAGAATCTTTAAATGAATTGGAAAATCAATAGTCCTCAAAAGATTTTGTAAATGATTAAATTATAAAAAAAAATAATATTCTGAAAACCCTTATAACTAATTCAATAAAAAAAGAAACAAAATTAAAAAAAAAAATACAATAAATTGAGAATTCTTTAGGATAAAAAAAACTTTTTCAAAAAAAAATGAAACCGACTTCAAAACAACCACAAAAAAAGTTCAAAATAATCTACAAAAAAACTTTTCTTTCGAAAGTCGGTGACTTTCTTTTTTATTTCATTGACTTTTTGTCACCGACTTTCGAAAGAAAAGTTTTTTTGTAGATTATTTTGAACTTTTTTTGTGGTTGTTTTGAAGTCGGTTTCATTTTTTTTTGAAAAAGTTTTTTATTTTATCCTTTTTAGTTTCACTATTCAACCCATATTATTGTCAAATACATAATTTTCTTACATGTGCACTAAAATTTTGTAATCCGTAGCACCGGAAAATAACACCGCCCATGTATAAAAACTAAAAATAAAAACTACTGCACCAAACTTAATGAAAATTTTGTGGGACCGAATGGCAGATATACTGTATCGAACAAAAAAAGAATCATCGAAATCGGACCAGAAACCTCGGAGTAATCGGTGTAGACAAAGTTGAAAACTTTTTAGGTTTTTGTTGATTTATGTTGATTTTTCAAAAAGTGCTAGTCCGATTTCGATCAAATTTTAATGGGACCATTCCAGAAGTATATCTACCTATCCAACAAAAAAAGAATTTTTCAAATCGTTTGTTAAACGACGGAGTTATGCCCGAACAAACATAAAAAAAAAAAAAAAAATACAAACATCCGAATTGAGAACCTCCTCCTTTTGGAAGTCGGTTAAAAAGAATTTTAAAATCCGTTAGAGCACTTAATAGATTTTGAAACCCCTAAAGAACCCCTAATCCAATCTAAATCCTTATTAAAAACTCAGAAGGGAGGCATAAGGGGCAACTTTGAAAAATGTTTTTTACTTTTCCGAGCCTCCTCTAAACGAATCCGTAAATAAAAAGAACACGGGTCTCTTAGTGTCTGAGAAACGATTGGGAGGGGGGGGGGGAGCCAAAAAGGAGAGGCTTAGTACTTTTGCCCTACTAATGAGAATTACTTGTAAGTTTGCTTGTCGTCACCCCTGAGTAACGCTTCATCCACTCAACCTTCGTTACGTCCCATGATGAAATTGATGAACATTTCGAAAATTATCGAAGCCGCCATCTTGGATTTTGATTTTGACCTTGCCATCGGCTTAAGCATCCTCGAAAACCATGAAAACGACTCCCATGATGAAATTGATGAACAATTCAAAAATTATAGCAGCCGCCATCTTGGATTCACATTTTGACCTCGCCTACTGTTTTAGCACCCTCGAATACCATGAAAACGACTCCCATGATGAACAATTCGAAAATAATCGCAGACGCCATCTTGGATTTTGATTTTGACCTCGCCATCGGTTTTAGCTCCCTCGAAAACCATGAAAACGACACCCATAATAAACAATTCGAAAATAATCGCAGCCGCCAACTTGGATTCTCATTTTGACCTCGCCATCGGTTTTAGCACTCTCGAAAACCATGAAAACGACTCCCATGATGAAATTGATGAACAATTCGAAAATTATAGCAGCCGCCATCTTGGATTCTAATTTTGACCTCGCCATCGGTTTTAGCACTCTCGAAAACCATGAAAACGACTCCCATGATGAACAATTCGAAAATTATCGCAGCCGCCATCTTGCATTTGGATCTTATCCTCACTATCGGCTTAAGCATCCTCGAAAACCATGAAAACGACTCCCATGATGCACTTTTCGAAAATTATCGCAGCCGCCATCTTGGATTTTAATTTTGACCTCGCCATCGGTTTAAGCACCCTCGAAAACCACGAAAACAACATCCATGATGAAAACTTTGAAATTTTTTGCAGTCGCTGTCTTGGATTTTGATTTTGACCTCACTACGGCTTTAGTATCCTCGAAAACCATGAAAACGACTCCCATGATGAAATTGATGAACAATTCGAAAATTATAGCAGCCGCCATCTTGGATTTGGATTTTAACCTCACTATCGGCTTTAGCATCCTCGAAAACCATGAAAACGACTCCCATGATGAAATTGATGAACAATTCGAAAATTATAGCAGCCGCCATCTTGGATTCTAATTTTGACCTCGCCATCGGTTTTAGCACTCTCGAAAACCATGAAAACGACTCCCATGATGCACTTTTCGAAAATTATCGCAGCCGCCATCTTGGATTTTAATTTTGACCTCGCCATCGGTTTAAGCACCCTCGAAAACCACGAAAACAACATCCATGATGAAAACTTTGAAATTTTTTGCAGTCGCTGTCTTGGATTTTGATTTTGACCTCACTAACGGCTTTAGTATCCTAGAAAACCATGAAAACGACTCCCATGATGAAATTGATGAACAATTCGAAAATTATAGCAGCCGCCATCTTGGATTCTAATTTTGACCTCGCCATCGGTTTTAGCACTCTCGAAAACCATGAAAACGACTCCCATGATGAAATTGATGAACAATTCGAAAAAAACCATGATCACGAAACCCATGATGAAGATTTCGAAAATCATCGCAGCCGCCATCTTTGATTATGATTTTGACCTCGCCATCGGTTTTAGCACCCTCGAAAACCATGAAAACGACACCCATGATGAAAACACAAAAACTATCCATGGTTTTTTCTTTTCCGAGCCTCCTCTATACGAATCCGGAAACGATTGGGAGGGGGGGGGGAGGCCAAAAAGGGGAGGCTTGGTACTTTTGCCCTACTCATGAGAGTTACTTGTAAGTTTGCTTGTCGTCACCCCTGAGTTACGCTTCACCCACTCAACCTTCGTTACGCTACGGTGGTCGCCGGCTCGCTTCGCTCGCCACCTCCCCCCCTCGCTCCACTCGGTCTCGCAGGTTCGCTCCACTCAGGACCTACCTACCACCGAAAAGCTATCGTGACTTTATCGCTACGCTACGCTTCGCTTTACCGCTACCTAGGTTTTCCGAGATACGCTGGGGGGAGGTGTAAAGGGAGGGAGAGGGGTGAGTTTTGACAAATGATTTTGACATACTCTGGGCCCCTTGATATGAATCTGAAAAAAAAAATGTTCCAAGTCTCTTCTGAGATCCGCCTAAAGGGGGGGAGAAGGGGGTCAAGAGGGGGAACTTTGATAAAAATGGTTTTTACTTCTCCGAGCCTCCTCTATACGAATCCGTAAAAAAACAAAACACGGGTCTCTTAGTTTCTGGGATACGATTGGGAGGGGGGGGAGGCCAAAAAGGGGAGGCTTGGTACTTTTGCCCTTCTCATGAGAGTTACTTGTAAGCTTGCTTGTTGTCACCCCTGAGTTACGCTTCACCCACTCAACCTTCGTTACGCTACGGAGGTCGCCGGCTCGCTTCGCTCGCCACCTCCCCCCTTCGCTCCACTCGATCTCGCAGGTTCGCTTCACTCAGGACCTACCTACCACCGGAAAGCTATCGTGACCTTATCCCTACGCTACGCTACGCTTCGCTTTACCGCTACCTTTCTACTTTTTCCGAGATACGATGGGGGGAGGGGTAAAGGGGGGGAGAGAGGGGAGTTGTGAAAAATGATTTTGACTTACTCTGGGCACCTTGATATGAATCTGAAAAAAAAAAGTTTCAAGTCTGTTAACTTCCGAGATCCGCCTGAAGGGGGGAGAAGGGGGGCGAGGGGGGGGGAACTTTGAAAAATGGTTTTTACTTTTCCGAGCCTCCTCTATACGAATCCGTAAAAAAACAAAACACGGGTCTCTTAGTTTCCGAGATACGATGGGGGGAGGGGTGAAGAGGGGGAGAGGGGGGAGTTTTGAAAAACGATTTTGACCAACTCTGGGCCCCTTGATATGAATCTGAAAAAAGAAACGTTGCAAATCTGTTAACTTCCGAGATCCGCCTAAAGGGGGGAGAAGGGGGGCAAGGGGGGGGAACTTTGAAAAATGGTTTTTACTTTTCCGAGCATCCTCTATACGAATCCGTAAAAAAAACAAAATACGGGTCTCTTAGTTTCCGAGATACGATGGGGAGGGGGGGGAGGGGGGGCGAAAAGGGGAGGTTTGGGATTTTTCCCATACTCACCAGAGTTACTTGTTTACGAATCTGTCAAAATATACCCACCTCCCCCTTCACCATCTGGGAGAACAATGATGTCAATCAGTCAGTGAGTGAGTGAGTGAGTGGTAATCGAGCTTTATATAGTATAATGTCATTAATGATAACATCATTAAACTTAAATATGTTCCTACTGAAGAAATGCCTGCTGACATTTTGACTAAGGGTTTGTGTCATATTAAGCATTATAAGTTTATGCATATGTTAGGTGTTGTATCTAAGTAATGTTTGCTTATTTTGATAAGTGGGGGTGTTAGTAATTACCCATATCAAAATTAAAAGGATATTGAACCTCCTCTAAGCAACTAGGAATGCCATATACTATGTGTGACAGTGTTCTATATTTTTGAATAAAAACAGTCTGTTGCGAATAGCTAACTAGTTTCAATAGCATTCCAAGTTGCTAAGAGGAGGTTCAATATCCTTTTAATTTTGATATGGGTAATTACTAACACTATCTATAAAAAAAACATTTTTTTTTTGTATTAATAGAAGCCCCTTAAATATATATTTTATTCTGTTTTTAGTATTTGTCGCTATAGCAACAGAAATTATATCATCCATTAAATTTCACTCATGTCTAACTATTTATTTATTAGATAAAATATATACAATTTAACAGATGAAGTCTAAAAACTTGTATATATAAAAAAGGAAATTATCACTACAGCCAGAAAACATTCAGAGAAAAAAAAAACAATAATAATAACACCTACACAGTTTGATACACACAGAAACCCATCATCCCAAAATTCAGTCTCATTATATGACACTAATATCTTAGGGTAGTACTTGGCTTTGGCTTGTGCTATCCTCAAAATCAGCAATAAAGCTGAGATACATAAAAGTATACAAAGAAATAGTAATAATAACAATTGTCATCTTAGATTCATCTTCTCACAAAAGCTCAAACATACACAACTATGTATCACAGTTCATGAGATACAGTCTGGCATCTGACCAACAGCAGTGTTATTGGTTCCCGTTTTATGCTTTGGGTTTGGAATTTTGAAAAAGGAGTATGTTATGATCATAGGGGGTGCCCATCTAAAGTTCTATGAGTGTTTATGGAACTTTTATTCTAAATGCAGTTAATCAGACTTTTCAAACATGCATAACAATATTAAGTAAATACCTTTTGTATAGCATCCACTGTAGTTTGAACACAATCACTAACTCTGGTTTTTCCATTGTCCGCTGCAGTTTTGGCAGCTACCTAATGAAATATATGTGGAATTAATGCTTACAAGTACATGACAAAGTACATAAGTTTTGTATGTTTATGTCCAATTCAAGAAGGTTGAGTTGACACTATAAATATGCAAAACTGGATTCTTATTGAAATAACTAAAACTATTGTATAAAATAATTCAAATAAACTTACATCAACTAAGTGCCTAAATATAGGAAGACTAAATAATATTTTCCTGCTTATGAGTAAAAATTGACAATCTATATCTTTTAATGATGTCACGTTACTAAATTTGTGTGGATGTTAGCGTTTTAAATGACTAAAATAAATTAATTACATAAGTCCATGGTCATTAGTAGTTTAAGTAGGGCAATGACATTTCATTGTCATAACATACTCAAAACAAAAACAAACAGATGAATGCTTTAAAACCACACTTCAGTGAAAAACTTTCAGTTTCTAAAGTGTTTGCTAAAAAAATGACGTGAATAACCGACGCACTTTCGCGCGAAACTACCAGGACATCATAAGTTAGCAAGAGTTACTTACATGCAATGCTTCGAGTTTTTCGCCAGCTCTGTTCTTCAGTTCATCCATGTCAGAGCGTCACGAGCCGATGGAGGGTCAGCGTTAACCGCTCAAACTGTTAAATCACATCCAAAACCTTAACCTTTGGACACAATTCGGCCTAAATATTTGCAGGCCCAAAATAGACAGTATGTCACAATAAACGTTTACGCGAACACATTTTGTGAGAAAACTGTATAGTACAATTAAATTCTATTACAGTCTATCTTATTAACTACGCCGCGAAACCGCTTAAAGTTACGTAAAATCTAAATTATTACCTAAACCAAACATAACCTCTACCTATTGTTTGACAGTTGCATTTTGCATTGACGTAGTGACATATGATTATGACGTTTACGTTTCATTTCACAAAGGAAAGCGTATACAGCTTGGCCAGAACGGATTGAAACGGAACTAATATTTTTGTTTGCTGACAACGTTTAAAAAATTAAAATCTTTGATATTTGATGTAAACAGAGAACGCAGGTTTGTTAGATTTATTATTGTGCCATAAAACTAACGTAATAAGTGAAAAAAAATAAAATAATTCAAAGTGCTGGTAGCGAGAGCACAGTGGCGACTTCCGGTTTTCTACTGTTTTTTGCCAAGCTGTAGTTAAAACGAAACAAAAACTCCATAATTCCTAGTGCCTTTATTGATTTCAATATTTCAAATCGATAAAGAAGGGAAAACTGAAAATAATACTATGCAATGCATTTCAACTAAAATGAGGATGAGCTTGGCTCTAATTATGACTTCATGTAAGCTTTGATACTACTGTAGGTATTATAAACATACTAAACAATAATTGTAAGAAAACAACAATAACGAGATAATGACAATGATTGAAAATTAATTTGCATGAATTACTCTATAACTAAAGAAAGAGTAACTTTCAGTCATTCTCTGATGTTTAGTCTAGAAAAAATCGTTGATTCTCTTAAAAACTAGAAACTTTTTGATAAAAGTGGCCCGTTGTTGATTCATAACTATTACATTTTTGCAGGCTCTGTTTCTTTTGGTTACTTGTAAGTTGTACGTAATAATGTCTACAGATTTTATTGATATTGAACAACCTGGTAAGTTTTCTTTAAATGCTTAGCTACTACCGCTACTACCGACCATAGTGTCGTCGTTGTCAATCAGATTAATTAATCATTACAGACGAATGAAATAACACATTTTTTTTCAAATACTTTACTACGTTATAGTTATAGTTTAGGGTACAATGTCATCGATTGGAATTGTATTTTCCGTACTATCGGCGCTGTCGACGGCATGCTCAACTTCAGGTACCTCTGCAAGTACTTTGTCTATCCATAAGCGACTGAACGCCACCTGAAAAAAAGTTTATCGAATTAGTTTTCTTCTTTCGTGTTTATGGTCTCCTAGTACTTATATGTACCTGACTCTTCTAGGTACTACTCTACAATATTCATGGTCCAACTATTTAACTAGCAAACAATTTTTCCGCATGTATATCTTAAATAAAAATTTAATGAACCTCCCTTATTATAATTTGAACTAATCTTTCAGTTGTCGCCTTTCAATCCAAGCAGATTTATTTATCGAAACTGCCTTTTGAAGAAAGCTGTAAAGAATGTGTGGCTGGCAGAAGACTGATTTGTAACGATGAAACTGGCTGATTTCTACATTTCTAGTTTTTAGAAGTAAATTGAAAATATTAAATCAGAATGAAGGGAAATTACCTTAGCAAATACTCCTGGTTTGGATTTGTAGGCGCATTCCTCGGTGCCAGAAAACAGTGCTATGCCGTAAAGTGTGCCGGCGCGGTCGAGTCCACTAAAAAGAACCGCCGGGTCACCTGTGTCACCCTGGTACCAAAACATTGAAACTACTGTTATTTTCCTCGGTTAGAGAAAGTCAATTAGCGCTTCATCTGGGTTTGGCCAATGAGCCCACATGGAGTGAGCCAGTCAAAGCTGATTCTATCAATCACAAGGTATGATAGAGATATCTTATGTAATAATTGGAAACAGATAGACAGGGAGAGAAAAGAAAGAAAAGAGATTTAATGGAACACACAGGACAGAACAAACAAAAATTACATGAATAAAAACAAACAAATGAATAAAAGAAAAAAAAGGTAAACCAACGCAAAACAAAAAAAAAAAAAAACAATTTAGTCCTGTAAATAAAACTTCCTTCTGTCCATAAAACCTTTTAAAAAAAAAATTAAACCGACGAAACATCGAACTGAAAAGCAAAAAATAAATTTTGAGGCGGCGCCAAACAAACAAACATACAAATTAACTATTTGAAGAGCAGAATAGCTTGTCGTGGTTGAACAGCTCGTCGTAGCTATTCGTTGATTGTTTCTTTGGCGCCGCCTCAAAATTTATTTTTTGCTTTTCAGTTCGATGTTTCGTCGGTTTAATTTTTTTTTTAAAAGGTTTTATTTTTTACTTTTGAGTTTCCTATCTCGAGTCAATTTCTGTAACTAAAAAAAATATAAGTTTTTTTTTTGTTAACAAAAAATATTCTCTGAGGCTGCATACCTCGCGGTTGTGGAGGGTCTTAGCATTTAAAAAGCCTCGACCCCCGCACTTCCGCGGGATGTACAGCCTCATTACCGATGAACGTGGGTGATGCATCCGGTTTGCGGTCAACAGAGTACAGACCCGCCTATCCAAGGCGTCGAGTTCAGTTTGAGTCCATTTGAGTATGCCGAAAGAGTACATTAACACCGGCATGACCCAACCGTTGAAGGCGCGCACCTTGTTTCCGCCTGAAAGAAGGCTATTTAAAACCCTTTTCAGGCGTCCAAAGAAGCGCTCCCTCAACGATTGTTTCACGTCCGGTACAGCAATGCCTAACGCTTCCGACATACCCAAATACTTGTAGGTCTTGGATGAGGAGAGTGATCTAAGGTGTATGGAATCTGGAAGCTGGATCCCTTCAGATTCCATAATCTCTCCTCGCTTTACATGCATGACTGCACATTTGTCCACACCAAATTCCATCCTGATGGCACTACTAAACGTTTCAGTTACCTTTAGTAGCTTCATCAGTTGCAATTTGTTGGGGGCAAAGAGTTTCAGATCATCCATGTATAGAATAGAAGGTGAGATATGACCTGACCACCTCTCCTCAACCAAAGCCATTATTATTATTCCGTTTATTCATTTTTCATACATACTATTACATTTTTAAATATTTCTTAAAAAAATACAAAACAATAAAAAAACATTTAAAAATATAAAAATAGTAGTCCGCCGGTGTGGGAGCAGGGTCCAAGCTACCGGTGGTTAGGGTTCCAGAGACAGGAACCTCCTCACAATACGAGCCGTATCAAGAAGTACTGCCTTCTGAATCTGGCCCTTGATCCAACTCCCTAAGGAGAGCCTCGAAAGGTGTTCGTCGAGGCTCTTTGCCATCAGGCCATTGGCAGTCACGACGATCGGCACAATGATAGCCGAGCTCACATTCCACATATCGACAACCTCGCGTGCCAGATCAAGATGTTTGATTTGTTTATCTTTCTCTGCCTTCACGAGGTTCTCGTCATGCGGGATGGTAACATCGATTATCATTGCGCGGCGCGCTGATCTGTCTATCACTACTATGTCAGGCTTATTGGCCACAATAGTCCTGTCAGTAATGATAGGCAGATCCCAGTACAACGTGACATGGTCTTTCTCGAGAACTGGGTCGGGCACATACCTGTAATACGGTACCTCAGATTCCACAAGTTTGTATTTCAACGCAAGTTGCTGGTGGATGATTATGGCTACTAGGTTATTATTATTATTATATGTTTTTAAACATCTCGGCATCATGATGGGATCCCGGACCTTTGAAGGGCGTGCCAGGAGCCGAAGCCATCTTGCAGAGGCCCATTGCGCATTTTTAAATGAAATGGGGCTCTAACCGGCGGTTATCCCTGTATGCACTATGACAGTATACCCAAGGACAACCCCCGGTTGGAGTTGGACTATTGCGTAATATGGAAACAAAAGACAGGGTTATGACGTTTGGTTGGTTTGGTGGACTGGTTATATAATATCTGTGGAAAAACTATGGCCCCTGCCTAATCAATGTTTTTTAAACATAGATACGTTGGCAGGGGGTGACTTGCACACTCAACAAATGGACCCCCAAACATATCGCTAGCACTAGGTGACGTAGCGACAAGGGGGTAACATATCCTGAGGTGCTTGAGGAGTGGAGAGGTATTCCACGGTTCTCAGAATCGACCAGGAACCCGGAAGTATGGTCGATCCCTACAAACACTTACTGAAATACTTTCTTCCTCCGAGCACGTTTGCTCTTGCGAATCTCCACTCTAGCCAGCCGATTGAGGCAAGAAAGAGGTGGGAGATCTGTTCCTCGTCAGTGTTCACTCTGACCGGCCAATAAAGGCAAGCCGGAGATGAGGAACAAGATATCTCCCGGGAGATCAGGTCCGTGGGGTCGCAACTGCCCAACAGCTCGCCACAAGCTGCCCTGCGGGTTTATTATTATTATTATTTTTCTACAGTTTTATTATATGTATAGATTATTATTATATTAATAAATCAATAATTAATTAATTTTAATAATTAATAATTAATTTAATAAATTAATAAATTAATAATTTAATTAAATTAATAATGTAATAAAATTAAATGAGCGTGAGGTTTTTTCGTTACGGAATTTCTGGATTCGGTCCCCGCGCTCAAGGCCCGCGATAGAATGCAATATCTTAAAAAAATATACGTCATGTCGAATTGAGAACCTCCTCCTTTTTTTTTCGTCGGTTAAAAAGCACGCCAAAAGGCTCCTACCTCAGCATTTGCTGCGACATTTGTCACAGCGCTGGTTTTCTGGTAGATCCCAAAGAGCGCACGAATGCTTGTGTAGAATCGGGGTGAAGTTTAAAGTATCTTTTTTTAGTTTTAACTTCACCCCGATGTTATTAAAAACAAGAGGATTTCATGAGGGACGAATAGACTGAAAATGATGATGAAATGAATTAAAATGCAGTAGATACCTACAGCACACAACGCAACGCCTTTCGTGATGCTCTCCAGGCAGATATTATCATGTTGCAAGTTATAGTCATTCCCGTAGATAGTCCGACATTTCGCCGTGGGTACCTCTCGCACGATCATCCGGCGCAACTCTTGATTCTCACCTTCGCGGATTTGTCCAGTCACCTGTGAAATCGTTTTTTAACTTGATTATACTAGCTTCTTACTAGGTTCTAATTTCCTAGTACTATGAGATTAGAAGTAACGTAATTTATTTTTATGATATCAATGAGTTCTTTGAACTCTGTTATAATCGAATTATACAATCTGATAAAAGTGATAAAACATCGGGAAGAGTAAGTAAACCTTTCTCTTTGAAAATGTATGTATCATGGATCCATTGAATCGTACCATGAGCAACAAAGATAGACATAATTTTCATTCGATTTTCGCAGATAGATAGTGATGATGGGTTTTGCAAACTGTCCTTGGCGATGTGCCAAATAGCCAGCGGATGAACACTTTCCATTCATGATGGCCTGGTAGCCGCGGAAGTAGATACCAGATTGATGAGCCACAAAGAGTGGGTGAAGTGAAAATTACTAAACTTTCACACCTTTGTTTGAGAAATTAAAAACCATCGATCTGTGGTGACCTGTCGTAGAGGAGAGATTATAAAAATAACATGTTGTTTTATCCATCTTACCACAGAACCGTATCCAGTGACAACAGTCTCGCCAAAGAAGGGTGGCAGGGCGGCATTAGCAGCTGGCAACGACACCACCTGCACTCTGCTGTTCAGTGATATCGGTAGATTCACCTGTAATACCAGGATACTATACATTTAAGGTAACAAAACTTCGGATTTAGATTTTTGGTATAGGTACTAGATCTTTTGCCTAAAGCCTAAAGTAGGTAAGCCGTAAGTAAGTATTGTTAGAAACATAAACGCTAAATGGATATTGTAATGTTTTTCAAACGTAATGCAAATTACGACTGTATTTTCCGGTTAGGGTTAACAGAAGAGTAAGTACTTAAGAGTGGATACGGTATTAATTAACCAATCCTTACTTTCGTTATTTTGGACTTCTACAGACTGTGCTACTACCTAATTACCCGACTGCGCCAGGAGGGTTATGTTTTTCGAGGGTATGTATGTATGTATGTATGTATGTATGTAGGTATATTTCTTTGTGTTGCTCTGCAGCCTAAACGGCTTGATGGATTTTAACTTGAGAGGTGTCGTTAGATTCGTCTTATACGTGAGAGTGTCACTGGGTACATAAAACTGGCCAAGTGCGAGTCGAACTCGTGTGCAAAGGGTTCCGAACTAAAAATATTTTTTTTAAATCTCTCACATTCTATCAAGTGGGGTATCAAATCAAAGGATTTTAAAAATGGTTTACCAAAATATATATAACTTATTTGTTTCAATTTAATTTGGACTGATAAATGCTAACAAAAACTAAAAATAGTAAAATAAAAAATATTTAAAAAAACAAAAAACCCGACTGCGTAAAAAAACTAAAAAGAAAGATACAAGCCCAGTAGTTTAGAATTCACTCATTCACACTAACAGTCGGGGCCCCTTGGGAAGATTTGATTGGTGTATAATTTGAATGGGCCCCGACTGTGAGTGTGAATGAGTGAATTCTAAACTACTGGGCTTGTTTCTTTCTTTTTAGTTTTTTTTACGCAGTCGGGTTTTTTGTTTTTTTAAATAGGTACTTATTTATTTTTTAATGTTCTACTACCTATTTAGCCTGAAGTAAGACGGAAAAAGTCTAAGGCCCGTATTACAGAACGTCACTCAATAGCAATACTCAAGTATCCTACTTAAAACTAAATTCAAGGCATTTGATTGGTTGAAATCTGGATTTAAATAGAGATCAGTGCTTGAGTTTCGTTCTAAAGGCCTATCCGCACACAACAGTGCCGGCACGTCCGTACCGTGGCGTGACGTGAAGTGACGTGATCAGTGTCAGTGAAATATGATATTGTACCATACATCTTGTACGACGCTATCCGTACTCATCAGTGTCAGTGCCCTTCACTGATTTTCGTTCACTCGTATATATGAATAGCACGTCACGTCACGGAATGACGGAACGTGTCGGTACTTTTGTGTGCGGATAGGCCTTAATACGGGCCTAAGGCTGCTTTTCCACCAGAGATGAGCTGATGCTACGTTGCTGCGGATGCTTTTGATATCCACCAATCATATTCATCGGTTTAAATAGCACAGCACTGGTGGAAACGGTTTCAACTAAGATGTGTTTTATGGCTGCGTGCTATGGGTCGTAGTGTCGATACATCGCATAGCTCGAGCTTTGCGGCGCAGTGGCGGCCTTAGGGGGGGGCGAACCGGGCAACCGCCCGGGGCCTCGCGCTTGCAGGGGGCCTCGCGCAACAAACCAAGCAGAAGAAAAAACTAGTAATTTTTAATTATTAACTTTTGATTTTGATTAATTATACTATAGCCTTAATGAGTAGTTAGGCTACTCATTAAGGCTAGGTATAACATAACGGCAAAATTAAATAAGATTTTAGTTTTAGAAAAAATCAAATCATCTATATTTTTAATTTATCATCTCAGGATTGGTTCATTTTGTAAATCTTTTATTTAGTAAAATAATTTTGTCGCCTGAACGTACGGCTAGTTTAAGTTAAATCCGGTAGTTCAGACTTGTTTATGATGTTGGCCCAATCAGTGACGTAGCGAGACCGAATCTTGGAGGGGCAAGACGCATCTGCGAGGCCCTTTTCTTTGATGGAGGATGAAAAATATCGCGCAGATTTGTAAAAATTTTTTAAGCCCGTCGTGTGGGTCACCGCGTGCGAGGCCTCTTATTTTTGATGACTTGATGATAAGATCGCTTTGCGAGGCCTCTTTGCCTCAAAAATAACCAAGTTATCATGCAACTACGGGGCCTCGCGCAAGAAGCGAAATTGACCTAAATATGATCGTCGGCGCCATCAGCTTTGGCTCTATCAGTTCTCAGTTAGAAATAGTAGTGGAAGTTAAATTATACAGCTTTACTTAGTGGTAACAAAGTTGATTGAGATTGCCGTTGTCAATTTTATTTTATTAAATCTCTAAGCGCGAGGCCCCGTCATGTGCGAGGCTAGCTAGGGTCAGCTAAGCCTCCGCCTAGCTACGCTACTGGGCCCAATGAATAATCAAAGTTTGAGACCTCAAACACCGAACGCTACTTTGTAAAAAAAAAAAGCCTCTAGAATTTCGTTCTTTTTTGAAAATTTTGCGTTTATGACCGTAAAGGACTAGTTGTTGATAATAACTTCTCAGCACAGTTTCATAGATGCCTTTTGCTACAATATGAGAACTGATTTATATCTGTAGACCCAGTAGTTTCAGAGTTGAGCTTTTCAAAATTTATATTTTTTTCGAACTTGGAATTTCTTGCAATATTTAAGACACCACTTGAGTAACTCTGGCGGTATCTCGAATCAATAACAAGCGTGGAAGAGGCAAAGCATCAGAGTTGGGATGTCTTAGAACTTTGTAAGTTTTTTCGAAAAAAATAAAAAATCTTGGGAGGGTTTATCTCGGAGACTATTAGGTCTACTTAGGTATTTATATTCACTCTTCATCTTCATCAGCCTATAATGTTCCCACTGCTGGGACACAGGCTTCCTTTCTGTAAGAGGGGTCCATAATCCACCACGCGGGCCCCGTGCGGGTTGGTGATGTCACATGTCTTAAAATCACGGTTTTTAAAATCAGTCGCGGGAAAAAACCACGGTGCGGCCGCTTGTATTCATTTTCTAGGGGCACAAATTCACGCCATTAAAAACCAAAGCGGTTTAACTATAGTGCGGCCTAGGCCTAAACCCCTTCAAAGTTCTTTTTAGAAAAAAGTTATAAAGTTGGAAAACATTCCAACTGAAGACATGATATCAGATGCCTCTTCCACATTTGTTGTAAAAAAACGTTAATTTGAGATACTTTTGAAAAGCGTTAACTCGGAAGCTTTTGGGTCTACAGAAACCATTTTAGTCTCATATTGTAGTAAAATTCTACTTTCAAAACGTCGTGCTTAAGTTTCATCATAGTAGTAAATTAATTCTTTATGGTAATAATCGCCAAAAAGGCAAACAAAGTCTGCAAAAACCAGAACTATATCCATTTTACGCAAGACAAAGTTCAAAGTTCCTGTATGAACTGTTAAATGTTTTAAAACTCAAATTGCATTTACTTAATTGTATAACTTTAGCATTTGTCCTCACACATGACAACCAAACTTACTTTCGCATCACATACTTTTTATGAAGGGCAAGGGGCCTCGCAAAGACTTGCCGCCCGGGGCCTCGCATTGGGTAAGGCCGCCTCTGTTGCGGCGCATCTTCATAGCACATCTTACTAGCACCCCACATAGCGTGGCTCAGTGGAAACGGTCACGCAGCATCATAGCCTGTGATCATAGCTCAGCTTTTACATCCTCGCAGCACAGCTTGGTGGCCCTTACTGTCTCGTAGTTCGAGTGGTCGCAAGCAAAATTGCTGAGCATGACATACCGGGTTCGAAGTTCGAACCCAGGTCGGACAAGGTGGGAATTTCTCAGTCGTTTGACTGCACGCGTGTACGATACTGGAGGAATTCATAGTGTGGGACAAAGACATTAAACTAAATACGAGCAATAGACGGGACATCACGAAGAAAGTTGTGATCCAAAACTTTTTACCACTAGGTAAAAAGTCGCTCAGTCTAGTAGTCGCGTTGCTGTGCAACGTTAGATTGTGCTACTGACACACGGCATCAATAATTTTGTATGACAATTTTCCCTATGTCCGCTCTATAGGTTCTTTTAAATCTCTTTGGTGTGGGACAATGATTTAAACAAAAATGAAAGTATCAGGCTAGCAGAAAAAATAAAGAGTCGTCTTGTTACGAGTACCTTGACCATAGCTAGGTTATGTTCGGGATAGTACTGATCCATCTTGTAGTCCGGGTGCCTTCGGATGTCCACCACCGATAGGATTCTGCCGCCAAAGTCCCGGAACACTGAGCCCATCCGAATTGACACCTCCTCATTTGTTACGCTGTTGGTACACACAATTATCAAAAATATACAAATACATATCTTAAAAAAATAATTATATTATAATAGACTGAATAACTCAAAAAATCTTACTAATCAAAACATTGCGCGGCAGTGAGAACCCATCTATGGCCGACAATGGCTCCACCGCACCAATGCTTTCCGTGTAATCTGAAAATACAGGTACATTCAATTCAACACTCCTAAAATACAGGTACATTCAATTCAATTAACTGTAAATACTATTTTGATACCAAAAAATAAAATAAAATCGAATGTCGATTTTCAGAGGTGAAGTATCGATTCACTGAATCGATTCAGTACCACATATCGACTTAAAAAATCGATCTTTTTGGCTCCAAAAATCGATTCTTCGATTAATCGATCTCAGATCGACATCCCCAGTCCCGAGTTACGAATTGTAGGTCGTGGGTTCGAACCCCGCCAGGCGCATTACTTTGTGTAATTTATTTCATCACCACTGCTCTCAAAACGGTGTAGGAAAACATCGTGAGGAAACCGGCATGTCCTAGAACCAAAAATTCGAAGACATGTGACGTCTACCAATCCGCACTGGGCCCGCGTGGTGGATTATGGCCCACTCCCTAAATAAGTCTCAAACTGGTAAGGAAAGAGACAGAGCTATACAAATCCTCTTGCGCCATCTCGTTCCCACAGTGAAATTACTCTTTCATGGTAGGCCACCAGCAGGCTACTAAATAATAATTCCTATTTTTTTTTGTAACTTGCCTTACGGACACAGTATACGGATAATCTTCAAGACAAACTAAACCAGTCTCTGTTGTTAGCCTTTTTCTCCTCACATGTGTGAGATCTTCTTCCATCTTAGGTGGAAATTCACATTCTAATTCAGTCCTCTTTGTGGTAGTACCTGAAATAAGAACCAACTCTTCAACTCTTCTGATATCCTAGTACCAGTGAACATTGTCAATGTTGTCAAACCAGTCCACTGGTCGCGTAATCGCGTTTGACCACGGAATGTTGGGAATTTTATTTATTTTGGTTGTTATGTTACCGTGGACTTGAGTATTTTTTTATTTAGCGTTACAAATGGCGTTACAGTTTTTTGCTTATTTTACGATTTTGAGTTGGATCACAGATTACTTTTAATTTTGCACTCAGTTCATTGATTAGAAGTTTTACTTTTTTTTTATGGTTCCACAAAGGGTAAAACGGGACCCTATTATAACTAAGACTGGCGCTGTCTGTTCGTTTGTCTGTATGTTTGTCTGTCCGTCTGTCACTAGGCTGTGTCTCATGGACTATAGTTAGAGATAGTTAGACAGTTGATGATGATGTACCTATTTCTGTTGCCGCTTTAACATAAATTTTTATAGGGGCTCATACAACGGACTTGTTTTTTTTTGCCATTTTTATAGATTGCACTGGTTGATTGTAAACTCAGTGAATTGTTGTAGGTAATAATCTTTTTTTCGAATTAATACAACATTAATGTAATAATATCGCACACTTATGTTACTTTATTAATGAAACTTTCTCCTTACCGCTTTCTACAAATAAATTAAAATTAAAAACTACAAAAAACGTTAAAAACTCTAAGCACTGCATTTTTTTTAAATTAAGTAAGTATTCGTAATTTATTTTATCTTCTATTCATTGTAGTGTTGTTCACGTTGGAAATTGAAACAGAAACTGACGTTCACGGAAATTCTAATCGCTAGTTAGGAAAAGTTATGCAAAACAATAGTTATAATGAGGTAACAATGTATTGTTCTACGTTACAATAGCAAAACTTTTTTCAACAAACAAAGTAACGTTAGTTCAAACAATATGTTCAAACATTCGTTGATCACACGTATCGAGCAATCGGCCGATCGATTGCTTGGTTCATGTATGTGTACACATACATGAACCAAGCAATCGATCGGCCGATGTACATTGCAGTAAAAATATTGCCCCTTTCGACACACTTTTGCAGTTCTTTCTAAAGGTTATTTTAAAGGTTTTTTTTTAATACACAGACCTCTAAATTCAACAATTTTAGGAGTTAGTAGCTACACCAATTTTATATGAACGTCATAGTGCTACGCGGACGCTACATTATTTTGCTTAGACAGCGATATCTTTGATTGTATGCACTCCTGGTGTGATACTACGAACAGCTGACCTTTTTGATTATCATAGTTCTACCGATAGCCGATAGTAGAAAAAAAAAAACATTATTAGAAACAACTTTATTTTCATTGCAATAGGCTGGCCCTATCACGTGAAGAGTAACTACCTACTATAAAAGTACCTACTAACTAAGAATAAAAACAGTCGGCCCCGGGCGCGGTCCAATGTTTCCTAAAAACAGATATCATAATTATTTTTAGGCCCTTAGTTTTTTTTCTTGTTTTTAGTCATTCTTAGTTGCTTAATTGGGGAAAATGTAGCCGCCAGGTACAGCTTGGCCGCTTGACATAAAAATGTAGAAAACCGGAAGTCGCCACTTTCTTCGCGCTAGCAACACTTTGAATGATTTTATTTTATTTTTTTTCATTTATTACGTCAGTATTATGGCACAATAATAAATCTAACAAACCTGCGGTCTTTGTTTACATCAAATTAATATCAAAGATTTTAAAACGCTGTCAGAAATAAAAATTTTAGTTCCGTTTCAACCCGTTCTGGCCAAGCTGTAGATGAATTTAAACTATGAAGTGTGATCCAAAGGCTGGCCTTGGCCAGAGGGTAATCATTGCTATAACTACGTATATAACACGAGACAACGTCGCCAGTGTCTTGGGCGCGCTTGTTACCAGCGGCACACCAGCGGGCAACGTTTAGGAAATTTTCAATGGGGTCCACGACTCTCGCTAGTTCTCTGTTTCCCAACGGGTCCATTTTCATTCACTCATATACATTTAGTGTATTTAATTTTAGTAATGTCAATATCTGATGTAGGTAATTTTATTTTGGTGACTACGTATTTATTCAAATTCTTTCCTGTAAATAAATTGTCTTTCTTTCGTTCTTGACAAATAAGGCATTAGAACTACAGATTAAATTGTAATAATGCGTTTAAGTACTGTAGATACTACACTTAAGATGATACATACTGCAACTGTGAATAGGTACAATACATTTTTTCTTTTAATAAACCATCTTCTATTTGTTGAGACTAAATAGACGATTAGGTTTGTTATCTTACGTTTTCTGCTCTATTTTTCCTACAATCACCATTGTATGTTGCACCTGCAGATTGCAGATGAAACCACAATGTTTGCAATTGATTTCATTTAGTATACTTAACGAATTAGCCAACTCGTCTGACTAAAATCCGCCATGAATATATTCATAAATTTTTTAATAATGATCTCAGTTGTATCTGTAATTAAATGTTATCCTTGTAGCGAAAGCTTGGAACACGGTAGTAATCGTGTCTGTGATTCAGCTAATGAAGTGACTCAAGTTCTTAATGAAATTGATTACAAATCTCCGGAAAATAAAGATGATTTGGCTGTAGACAAAAGAAAATACAATGTACTCAGAGATAGAAATGGTGAAGAATATGGGATCTCTGCTGAAACGGGTAAATAAACAAAATAATGTACCTACATGGTTTTTTGTTAAATCGACCTAGATCCTTTATGCTGCTAAAGTTTACTAGTTTAGGTATACACGAAGGTGCTGACTGATACTATTATGGGATCCCCCATCCCAATTCATACCGTTTTTGAGCAATTGAACATTTTTTTTTCAATTTTCCACCTTTGTCTCATAAACTGTTAATTGTGAGAATTTTACAATGATAGTTTATGAACGACTTATTCCATTGAATCTGGGTATGTTGTAAAAAAATTACTCATACCTTGGGAAAATATCGCTGAAACTACCCTATTGTCTTTTATACCAGGTTTCTCAAAATAAATGACTAGTTGATTGGCAGATTTCAGAAAAAACATTGTTTTCTCATTATCTTTTTAAAGTGGTGCCACAATACCCAGTTTTAGTAAGTTTGTGACCGGAGTATAAACCGGTTGATAGGGAAAAGGTGGTACTTTTACCAAACTAGTTCATAATTATAGTTTTGACTTAACTAGTAATCCTGTCTGTGGGACAATTACTCAACCCCACTAAGGCGAAGCCAAGGCACAAGCTAGTTACTGTTATTAATTCTTGAAATAATTGATATAGTAAAAGACACGGCCTCCATCGAGAACACGACCGGCGAGTACCAGCATGTCAGCAGTTTCGAGGAGAACGAAGATGAATCGAAGAGTACACTCATCGACTTCCCCTTTTCCGTATCAATACAGAGGAAAGGAGCGCATTACGTTTCTGGCGCCCTAGTAAGCAACGTATGGGTTCTGAGCGTAGCTGGAGAATTCTTTCAGTAAGTAAGCTTGAAATATCCTGTATCGTGGAACCTTTTCCAAATATTTTGAATTTAGCTAGCACACAGACCCGTAAAAAACTAACTGTCAATTGAGATCAAACCTCTAACACGCAGCTCAGCAGTAGCACCTGCATTTACAGGAAAGTGGCCTACCATGACGTCACTGTAGGAAAGAGACAGAGCTATACAAGTCGTCTAGCACCACCACGTTCCCACAGTGGAATTACTAGGCCAACTGGCCCATAAAATAATGGATATCTGGCCTTTGGAAAAATACGCTAGTTTCTGCTTCTTACAGCGTTATCTCTCGCCGCCTATGTGATGAACTGATGATTGTCGCTGATCGTCGTTCGTTGTGATCATACGGCTTCTACGAAGCTTAAAAATGCCTATGTTTTTTAATAAAGGGTGCGAGGTGCATTTATGGACGATACCAGTATCTTCTTTCTCATAGTCAATTTCATCACCAAAACACGTTTCTTAATTTATTTTTTACTTTTCTTCTACAGCGTCAGAGATTCGTTAAAATTATTCAGAGCGAGACTAGGATCCGTGGACTGCAAAAAAGGTGGTACTTTGGTGCCTGTCAAGAAAATAGAAATCCATCCGTACTACATTTACGGGAGACCAAATTTTGACGTCTCGCTAGTTAGGCTGGCTAAGCCCGTAGAATTTTCAGACGTCTTACGGCCGATTCCGATCTCTTCTGTCCAGGGAGAGATTATAAGCGCAAAATTTATGACATCGTATTGGCCTAGGATAGTGGTAAGTAATTAAAAAAATAATTCTGTACTATGCAGCTCAATTAAGGAGGAGGGTCAATGAGATCACAAGACGGCGTCAGCAACTGCCCTTCCTAGTTGAACTGCACAGTACAACTTTTGTCTTGGTTCCCTAGATTGTAGATACCAGGATTTTGATTGGTTGAAAACTCCACCAAATCTCGACATGCATCAATATATTTTTTTTTATTAATAATTATCTGATTTACCACTATTATTAATTAATTTCTACTAATACTAATGAGCAAGAATTTCGATGATTTTAAACGAGCAGTTCCACACGAATGCAAAAAAGTAACTTTTTAGGGTTCCGTAGTCAACAAGGAACCCTTATAGTTTCGCCATGTCCGTCCGTCCGTCCGTCCGTCCGTCTGTCCGCAGCTTAGCTCAGAGACGCCCAATACTAGAAAGCTGTAATTTGGTGTAAATATACGGAATTGTTGTGCCGAAAAAGTGGTAAAATAAAATCGCGTAAAATATTTTTTTTTAGGGTACCTCCTGTACACGTAAAGTGGGGATGTTTTTTTTTTTTCTCGCGTACCCCTTAGTGTGGGGTATCATTAAATAGGTCTTTAAAAAATATTGATAGTTTCCATTAACAATTTTTTGATAAAGAGATTCGTTTGTGAAATATTAAGCTTTAAAGTGCTAATTTTAGCTCGACTCGAGTGTCCCCCCCCTCTACCAGCTAAACGGTTATGTTTGAGGGTGTGAAAAAATTCACAATAGTAGTATATATAACGAAGTTTAAAAGAAAATTATCATGACTAAGTAGGCTTTACATGTTTACGAGTTATAGTCGACCAACTTATAAAACGTACTTGGATAACATATTTTCCTAAACAAAATGTATGGGAGAACGTGTTCTTCAACTGCAAATGTAAGTTTGTCAACTTTATTTTTACAGCTATAATAGGTGGGTATGTTTTGGGGATAGGTAGGTTTTTATTGTCAACTATTTTTAACTAAATTCAAAAAAAGGAGGAGGTTCTCAATTCGTCGTAAGATTTTTTTAAATTATATTTTCCCCGATTTCTCAAAGACGCCTGGACCGATAAGTATTTTGATGGGCAACTACGGAACCCTACACTGTGCGTGGCCCGACACGCACTTGGCCGGTTTTGTGTTTATTCTTTTTAATTCCTGATTCTAGAATATCTGTTTCAGATAAACGGAAAGCCTTTACCACAAAATGCGAAGGAACGAACGAAATATAACAGTTTGAGGGTGTCGACACAGAAACTAATTCCATCGAGAATGTGTAGAAGTGTTATGACGTCCATTAAAGAACACATTCATGAGTCCAGCTTGTGTTTAAATCCAGTGGTAACGCATCATAGTGTTTGCATGGTCAGTATTGAGACGTCCTATTATGTATCCTTTATACTTCTGGGCGCCTAGTCAAAATGTCAGACTAAGTTTCCGCGTCTAACTTTTCTATCTTAGCACACTTTGTACAGATTTCAATCACATAAATGTACCAGAATCTATCTAAACAATTTCAATTCAACCGAATAATTATGAACTTTCTACCATTGTGATCAAATTGAAAACATTTTATACTTAAGTACCTAGATTGGGTCAAATTGGGTGGGGTAAAAAGTACGGCAAATTCATTTGACTAGACAAGATTTACCGGGTAACCCATGTGGTCCATGCTTTTACGTCTATAAAACAACTTGACCATTTTGTTTTCTAGTTTACTAGCTTCTGCCCGTGACTTCGTACGCGGATCCTGTTGCTTATGCCAGCGGCAACTGGGTCGTCAAAATCGAAGATCTGAAACGTCTGATGTCGAATTCTAGGAGCCTTGGGAGTGGGACGGGAAAACAACGGGATGCGCGAGACGATTCCAGCCGGTCCAGACCTTTCATTTTTGTAAGACAACAGGAAATGCCCATCAGACTAAACAACTCTTGCTAAGACGTCATTCCTGTATATATTATAGTGGACTGGGCTCTTGGAGTTCCACATCAGGTGTGATCTTCAATTTTCATACGTCAACAGAGAGTGCTCATCAGGATGAACAACTCTTGCTAAGACGTCATTCCTATATTATGTTATAGTTATAGTGTAGCTGGGCTCTTGAAGTTCCACATCAGGTATTCCAGATCTTCAATTTTTATACGTTGACGGAGAGTACTCATCAGGCTGAATAACTCTTGCTAAGACGTCTTTCCCTTATACATAATTATGTTATAGTGTAGCTGGGCTCTTGGAGTTCCACATCAGGTGTTCCAGATCTTCAATTTTTATACATCAACAGAGAGTGCTTACAGACTGAACAACTCTTCCTAAGACGTCATTCCTGCAGTATACGTTATAGTGTAGCTGGGCTCTTGAAGTTCCACAGCAGGTGTCCAGGATCTTCAAATTTATTCTCTCAGCAGAAAATGCCAATCACGTGGAACAATTTTTGTTATAGCACCATTTTTGTATCTCTTATAGTTTAGCAGGTCTGTTGCGGTTCTGCATCAGGTGTTCAAGTTTCTAAGATAAAATATAGCCTATATGTTAACCGAACTTAATACCTATACAACAAAAAAAAACTTGAGAGGTGTCAAGGGACACCCGGATGGAACGAAGTTAATGTATACACTCAACAAAAATAATCGCCGCGACTCCACTCCACTCCGATCCGATCCGATCCGATCCTGTCCGACCCGATCCGATCCGATCCGATCCGATCCGAGCCGATCCGATCCGATCCGATCCGAACCGACCCGATCCGATCCGATCCGATCCGATCCGATCCTATCCGATCCGATCCACTCCACTCCACTCCACTCCACTCCACTCCATTCCATTCCATTCCATGGTAATAAACACATTACCCTCCTTTTGCGTCGCGCAGTCGGAAAAAGTGTCGTGACAACTTTTAAGATTTTTTTCCGTCCAGCCCCCTTTCACAACACGCGTTATGGAACTTCGTTCCAAAAAATATTCAAATCCGTCCAGTAGTTCCGAAGATTAGCGTGCACAAACACGCAGACAAACAGACAAACCAACAAACAGACAAAAAATAAAATTACAATTTCGGGTTCGGCATCGATATAATAACAATCCCTGCTACTTTTTTTATATGTTTCCATTGTACAGACACCACTTTTCTACAATTTTATTATATGACATAGATTATTTTATCAAATTCCAGTAGCCTTTAAGCCCTCACGTCACGTATCCTCCGTAACTTCTGTTTCTCTGACTTCTGCTTCTGTTATTTTAATCAGAAAAACTGGACCTCAAACAATCTCAAAATCGTGTTCCGTGTTCGTTCACTTCACAGCCCGATGCTGGGGCGCCTGTGGTAGCAGAAGATGGAATTTGGGGCATCACATCGGGCTGGATATCACCGACTTGCCCTTACTTTGCTGGACCAACAATATTCACACGTCTCTCTTCATCACCGGTGCGATCCTGGTTGGGCACACAATTGCATAATGCTTAGGTGTAGGGTTAAGGTGAACGCAGACCTAGCCGCACCGCAGTCTCCGCAGTCCCCGCAGTCATCGTTTTCTTACCGCTTCTGCGGCTACTGCGATGCGGGTGAGTGTGCTAGGTTTCATAGAACTTCATACAAAGAATTCGTAATGCGGGGACTGAGGAGACTGCGGTGCGGCTAGGTCTGCGTTCACCTTTAACGACACTTTCCTTCCTCAACGGCAACAGCGCAGCACATTTTCCTCACGGTCACACTGCATACCACAATGTCCGACAGGTTCTTACGACATTTTGAGACCAGGGAAACATACTGATGTAAGATAACAAAACAAGTGAAGTGAATGAATATCTTAGCGTGCGTTGTTTTTACCACGCTAAAATCTTCTTCGCTATATGAACTCCTAGTAGTGTGCACAGCTGATTTTTGTTTTCTACTCAAGTTTGCAACAAACATAATAAAATTGTTGCAATTTCTTTGTACACATACCGTTATTTGTATTAAGTACTAATTTAATAATTTATTAACGTGAAGTTTAGTGAGTGTGACAACTTATGTAAGTTAAATCTAATTAACGATCGATTTCGTATGTTTTTGTATTTCAAATAAAGTACCAACTACTCCTTTTTTACCATTGTTTTTATCTAATTATAACATAAAATCGCATATTTATTATAATTTGTACCTATTTCATTTTTGACTAGTATAATACCTATAGTCCCCCCCTGCCAAATAAGTCTGGAATAAAGGTCATTGATCCTAATAATGGATCGTTCGAATTTCATAATACCATCATTTTGCCATTATCGATCGCCTCTTACCACGATACGTTGTTTTTGGTCGTTCTACGACATTTTCTTTACATTTTTTCGAATGGTTTTGAAATATTGCAATATATTGGTACACGGGGGTCAACGTATTTTATTCCACACTTATCTGGCGGAAACTATAGACATTGTTAGAGTCTGTTTTAAGTAATTGATTAGCGAATAGAACATCAGACCTCACCTCACGGCTCAGATCATCAGATCTTAGAGCATCAGACGAGTTCATTTTACAAATGGATAGGTTAGGATTGTAATGTAATGTAATGTGTATGGCCAAGTCCAAACCTATTCGGAACAGCAAAAAATACTCAAAAGGAGTACACCATTGACGTCAGAAAAATAACACTGAAAATCTTTATCATTCTGATAGAGTCGCAACTGAAGATAAAAAGTAAAAATCTTAAATAAAAAATAATGTTTAACTTCCAAGGTCAAAGATATGAAAGTCTCGTACCCAAAGCTTCGGTCACACTCAGCAACCAAACTGTTAGAACTATTCATAGTTGGGGAGCCCAGGAAGGGATTTTTGCTGTGACTCCAGCGCGTCAGATTATTATAAGGGAGAATCCTTGCACCCTTTAATATACCTGTACCAAGTATCAACCCTTCATCTGGTGGGGTTTGTTAGGGAGAACCCGTCAGATTAGTAAAAAAAAAAATCGATCCGCAGAAATACTCGAGCGCGTCAGATTAAGAAAAGGTAAATTAATTAGGTTAAGAAGAGTGTATATTTAAATAATCTGACCATTTGAGCGTGGCATTAGGAAATGAGCGAGTACTGAAGTTGTAAAAAAAAACGTCATTTTGAAATACCTACTCAAGCGCGTTTCATTTTTTTTTTAATTGTAGGTAACACTGTAAAAATCATACTCACTAATAATCTGACGTTTTCCATGGGGCGATGTCGGTAAAATCGTGGAGAAAAGGTGAACTACCAGTTAGTTCGCAACTATCGGTCATGATTTAATGTCCGCCATCTTCGATGGCGATCATTGATTGTCAAAATGATCCGCCATTTATTGAATTAATTTGTTACAAAAAATGTGATAAATGAAGAACCGCTCTACTGATTTTGTGCAAACTTCACATAAACCATCTACTAAATAGTCCGAACAAAGCCTAAACATTGGGTTTGGATAGGTGAGCCCGTTCTTCAGTTATAAAATTACAACGAAAAGTGGCATTGATTTCGTGTTTTGTGAGGATCATTTCATTGTATGGGAAAGAAAATGTCTGGGCAACAGAAGTGGGTTAAATCTAATGAAATACTGACTACTAAAAATAAACTTCATGCTGTTAGAAGAAACTTTACTGTACTTTTGACCAACTACTTCTGTCCAGATATTTTCCTTCCCGTACAATGAAATGATCCTCACATAACACGAAATCAAATAACATCATATTAGGTAACGTTGGGGCTCGCATGTCCATGGAGACAAATGCCCCTAAATAAAAATTGAATATAAAAAAAAAATATATCATAAAAAATATAAGTAATTTTGTCATACATACAATTTGTATGAAAAAATATTTTGCAAAATTTGACCAACTTCCGCCGTCCCGATTTTTTTCTTCCGCTACAATGAAATGATCCTTACATGAAACAGAGACGAACGGCATTAAAAAAAAATTGGCCAATTTCACTAATTTCTGTGGACAGCTCACACTTGACGAAAAAATAAAAAATGCTTAAATAGTCAACATCATAAAAGAGCTAAAGTTTCCTAAGAAAGTTTTCCCGTATCTCTTATGGATTCGGATTACCCCCTTTTGGCCAATTTAAAAGAAACACCCTGTTAATAGATAATTTCAGGACTGACCACTGACCTTGGCACCCATTTACATTTCACTTATTTTGTCCGTGAAGTCAACAACCAAGGCATAAATCATAATTGAACTTGGCTCTCATTTCACATTTATGTTTTTTATGGGATTTTAATGATGTAGATGGGTTTCTATTCGTATTAATACATTTAATTTTATTTTATACATTTTTTATACGTGAATGCAGTTATCTTGTTTATAAATTTCCTTTAAGATGCTCAGAATAGTGATATCCCTCCATATAATTGTCAGATTATTATTCAGGAGGACTATGATATCAACTTGAACCTCCTGCATAAAAATCTGACGATCTCGAGATTACGTTTTTTTTACAGATAGAAATATGAATTATTGCTTTGTGCCACATCCAAATCGTCAGACATTTTATTAATACGACACTTTTTAGGGTTTACTTTACATACACTTTGAATATCTGACGCGCTCGAGTAACTTATTTTTTTTTTTGGATTTTCAACGGCTTGCCACGGACAGCCCCCTCGAGTTAATCGTCAGATTAATATGTATTGGTTATCAGAAATATACAGCGCGTTTACACTATAAATATCTGACGCGCTCGAGTACTTCTGTACAACTGTTTTTTTTTTTACATTTTTAAAACTGTTTACACGCTCTCCCCCCCACTAAAATAGAAAACTTGTCAGGAACTTTTTTCTTTTTAGAACATAATCTTTCAAATCCAATAGGTCGCCATGACGCTCGAGTAACTGCAAATTTAGCATCCTCGGCTCCCCTACTATCAGGGAACTCCTCAACGGTTTACAGCAGCTACCTTGTGTCATAGAATACCTAATAGTACTACTTGTGTTTGGACTAAATTCATTTATATTGATGAGAACTTTACACCAAGATGGTCACTGTCATTAGGGGTCTGATCATGAAGACGAAGAACTATTCAGGGAACTCCTCAACGGCTTACAGCAGCTACCTTGCATTTGGACTTAATTTGTTTAAAATGATGAGAACTTTGCGCCCATATTGGTTAAATATTTCTGTGGATGCAGTATACCTGCCATTTGTTTGGTCCCATAAAAAATCATCTAGTGTCGTTTAGTAGTTTTTATTTTATGAGCATTTTCAGCCAAGACATTAAAACTATAATTATTTTCAGCCTATTGTGTGCACGGGCGATGTTATAAAATAATAAAAGTTAAGTATAACAAAATTCTAGTGCTGTAAGAATATTATGTATTTGACAAGAATTTGGTTTGAATATTTAAACTAAAAAGGTTAAAATAAAAAACTTTTTCAAAAAAAATGTAACTGACTTTTTTTTTTTTTTTTTTTTTTTTAGCGTGGTAAAATCATCAAATGAGTCCTCCAACCCCGGGCAGGGCGGGAGGGACTGTCAGACTTCTACTGACTAAAATCCACGGTGTCCTTCATAGCCTGTTATGTTCCGGGGTTACGGTAAGGGAATAATCCCGCGACCCCGGCAGGCTTTGGCCCTCTGAGAGGGGGGCCCCGTCATTATGCTGACGCTCTTTGAGGCGCGCGTGGGACACAACGCGCCGTCGACCCGGGCATGGTCCTTGGTCGGGCAGCGAGTTGCCCTTTACTCGCTGCCCGCATGCCCGCGCCTACGGTGGCCGGAGATCATCGAGCGACGTCCGTCGCCGTGGGCGCCTACCACTGCGGCTGGGGCGGAGGGAGGACGCTGTCCTCTCTCGCTCGCGGCCTGCCTCCTCCTTTACGAGCATTACTGCCTCGCAGAAGGAGCTGACCGCTTCCCACTCCGTCTCGCCCCGCAGCATGGCCGCAACCAATGCCGCGAAATGTAACTGACTTCAAAAACGACCACGAAAAAGGGTAAAATAACCTACCAAATAACTTTTCTTTCGGAAGTCGGTGTCAAAAAAACTTACTTAATGAAATAAAAAAGCAAAGCCACCGACTTCCGAAAGAAAAGTTATTTGGTACCTAGGTTATTTTCAAGGTTGGAAAAAAACAGTTTTTTTTTTTCAAATTTATAAAACAAACAGTTAGAATTGTTTTAAACAATTGTTTTTTTTTTGTTTTTAAATTCTGTTTTTTTTTTTTCAAATTAACTCCACCTTATTTATCGATGTCTAAACGTATAAATCAATTATGTTTCATTTCTAGACTACATAATTATTTTCAAATTCGCCCTTTGTAATGACGTAAATAGTAAGACGTAAGTTCTATCACGGTAATTACTGTGGTTCTATTCTCCCCGATCGGTCATATTCGCAACATCATGTTCCTCGATTGAATACCAGGGTACCATAGCGTGAAGGTAGCTGCTTATGTGGCCAAATGTATATTTACTAGTAGCGTATCACCACAGTATCACGTCATCCATTGTCCCTGCCCTGAGCATTGACTACAAACAGGCAACACCCACTTAATTATGTACCTAGATACGTACCTACTGCTGGACTGATCTACATTGTAATACATATATTATATTATTATGTTTGAGAAGAAGAAATATGTAGGTAGAAGAAAGGTATGTAGAAAATGTAAGAAAGATAACGGGGTACTAGATTTAGTAGCTCAAAAGATGTACCTAGTGTATTGATTTAATCGCTTATCATCATTGGCACAGCTGCTGGCAATTATTATTGGGCTGAGGTCAGTAGCACTGATTGTTTATTAACTCTTCATGCATTTTGAAAGCCTGGTACTAACGCGATTTGATTTATTTATTTAAATTGTTTAAATAATTATATTACTCATGTACATAAATTATGTATTTATTTATCTTAAGGGGGATGCTCCAACCAGCCCGCGAAATTCAAATTTTTTTACGTTTTTTGCAATTTGCAGGCCAGTGACATGTTGTAACTTTATAAATATTTGTGTTGCGCAAACAACAAGTATAATTTTAAATATAAAAAATATCAAAAAACTCGCTCCATCAGCTCTCACATAGAAAAGGTGCATCATGTTAAAATCTCCGAAATCTAACTACGATGCACCTTTTCTATGTGAGAGCTGATGGAGCGAGTTTTTTGATATTTTTTATATTTAAAATTATACTTGTTATTTGCGCAACACAAATATTTATAAAGTTACAACATGCCACTGGCCTGCAAATTGCAAAAAACGTAAAAAAATTTGAATTTCGCGGGCTACATCGAAGCAAAGCAAAGCCACCGACTTCCAAAAGAGAAGTTATTTGGTACCTAGGTTATTTTATTTTACGTACCTACCCCTATTCTTGATCGTTTTTGAAGTCGGTTACATTTTTTTGAAAACGTTTTTATAGTCGCAGTGAGGTCGCAGCACTGATATTTTAGTAAACAGATACCTATGTTACAAATCTTATTGTAGGTAAATTACGAAGGCTGTAGCCGGAGGATGAAAAAAATACAAAATTTATTTAAACTTAGATTTAATTATAGAAATTACAATGAAATTAGATGAAATTATTTAACTAAGATGTCGACAGTTGACCGATGCTGTGCCAAAAGTGACGATTTCGCGAGGGTCGCGATGTCCGGTCGCGGGCTGCATCACGTTTAGCTGCGTCGGCGACTCGTGTCTCCGCGGTTGCTATCCGCGGTAATTAGGATAACGCGCGATCAGCGGTTCACGTATTGCGCAAAGATGTAACACCTCCCCCCGAAAATAAGCAACTATTTCTAAATCTTGTGTGTGACAGATGATGAAATGTTGCTGTGGTCAATTTTTATCCTGCTGGGACTAATACCATGCGATTCTTGAATTTCAGCATAATTTCCTGGAGATGTTGCGTCATCATTTTGCATTGCTTGGTTTCTTTGAAGGCGTTTCGCTCGATGTCGTCGGTACGTCAGTGCGATAATGAGTACACTTGCACCGGTTAGTATCAGATAGATTGGGATCGTAGTATGGTAGAGAGCTGAATCAACTATTTCATTAAGTTTTGCTGGTGCCTGTTGCATGATCTTTGTGTTAATGGAGTGCAGATTTTCTAGATTAACTGAGTTTAGTATGATTGGTGATTCGCTTGACGTTTCTAAATCTTCATTAATTGTGGGCAATTGCATAATCTCCAGAGCGAAACCTTTGATATGATTGTTAGAGTTCGCTATAGTGAATTCAGGCGTTTTGATGTGGCAATTGTAGGGGATGATCGCCAAATAGCTGCCTTCAAGGGTTTTATATGTTTCTTGTCTGCATGATATCTTCACTTTGGTTGGATGTGGGAAGCTGATGGTGTAATGCTTCTCGTCAAGTTGTTCTACAGCTTCTTTCTTCAATGCGACTGAAGTCAGTTTACAGAATGGGAGGAGTTCTTGCTTGGAGATCAGATGCTGGATACAATCGGGATCATCTCGGGTCTTGTATTTTGATTTAGCTTCGCAGAGGTACAGAGAATTTACCTTCGGGCATTCAGCCTCCATGTACATAGAATCTTGACCAGAAATCGCAATGAAAGGTGAGGTTGGTAAAAGGATTTTGTTATTCTTGTTAGGGACAATGGACAGTTTATAGAGGTTATAGATTGGAGGGAAGGCAATTGGCACCTTAAATACAATAACTATCTGATTATCTTTATAAAAATAGCCTAGTTTAATTACGTCATAATAGTCTCTTAATTCTAATTCAAGGATCTCATCGCCTGAATATAGAATCTTTAGTTTCTGTATCATATTCTTAATTTCAGCTATATTAACTATCATATGCGGTGTGCTTAGTGCGCGTATAAAAGCTAAAGTGTACTCTAGTTTATGGAGTTCTTCGGACAAATTATCTATGTTATCACTTAATATAATTAAGTGTTGAGCCATGTGAGCGTAATGGATTAAATCAAGATTTGCTGTTGTACTATTTATTATCCGATTTAAAACATTCCCTATCATCTCTTGATTTTTAGTAATATTAGTTAATAAGTTGGCATTTTGTGATACCCAAGTTTTAGATAAACTAACATGTTGATTAAGTTGAGCTTGAATCCTATACTCGTTTTCCTGAAGGATTTTCATGGCGTTGTCGTATTTAATTGCATCAGTTTGATCAAGATTACCAGATATACTTTTGATTACGGAACCGAGGCCATCGATGAGTCCTCTTTTATATCGATTATGTTGAAATGACTCTAACTGGGTGGATATCTTAACTAGTTTGGATGTAAGGTAGTTCATGTGCGGTTCGAATAATAGAGATGTCTTATTGTTCAATGCGTGTCTGACATCAGTCATTCTAGTATTAACTACATCTATTTGAGCTTGTATACTATCGAGGTTGACATAATTAAGAAAGGAGTGGTAATGGGAAATGATGCGCGTCGATCCTAGGTTAAACGGAAGTATTCCAGGGCCGTTCCCTAAAGGGTCAATCATTACTTCTTGTCCTTGCGTCATTTGGAGTAGTAGTAGCAGTAACATCCTGTAACAATACAGATTCCTTAGGACATCTTTTAAGACGAGATTTTGCAACGGGACCTCGTTTCTTTCTGGTGTAAATATGTATGGGAAGGTCGGCTAGGACTATATCCTTGGTAAAACGTGGAGCTAATTTTTGTCTGCTAGCTAACGGATTGCGGACAAATACTTGTTGGTCAGGGACATACTCCTTTTCAGGTTCACGGTCCTTATTCCTGTTTTCAGTTAATTCAGTCCGTTGGTCAAGAGAGGTTTCATTTATTATATCGTAGACTTGAGTTAGTCGTTTTTTATGATCTTGTAAGTAATTTTGCAATAAATGTTCCGATAAATTTAAATCTAGGGAATCACGGGGATCAAAGTGTCCTGTGATTAAGTCTATAGGCCTACATTTAGTGAAGCTGTGTATTGAGCTGTTGTAGCCTAAAATTGCATAGGGCATGAGATTTATGGCAGGTTCATTATGCTTTTCTAGTTTCAGGATTCTGAGATGTTCGAGAATAGTGGAATGGAAACGCTCTACTATGCCATTATCGTTAGGGGTATGTGCAAGTATCTTATGATGCTGTATTTTATGAAGACGGACGAATTCCGAAAATAATGCGTTAGTGAACTCAGGTCCTTGATCTGTAACTATAGTGTAGGGGACACCATGATGGGTGCAAAACGTTAAAAGTGCTTGGACGACACTTAACGCGGTGCCATCTCTGAGATGATATGCTTGTGCATATTTCGAGAAGGCATCAATTAAAGTAAGAAATTTCTCGTTCTGTGCTGTAAAAAGATCGAGATGAACAATTTCAAAGGGTTTGGTTGGGGGAGGAACTATAGAGAATTTTTGCTTAATAGGGTTTCGATCGTATTTTGCCTGTCCACAGATACTACATTCATTAATATATTTCGAGATATTTTCTTTCATTTTAGGCCAATAATAACGATGTGATAAAGCAAGGAAACATTCGGTTATACCACGGTGATTTGTTTTTCCTTCATGGTAATTACGAATAATTTCTTGCTGGTCCAAGAAATTTTTAACGTTTTCTACCTCTTTCTTTGTCAAGACCATATTTAAGGCGGAGCTTTTAAATTTGTCTTGTATAATCGGAATTATGCTGTACATAGCTAGAGGGGGATGTATAAGAATTCCAGTTTTTACTTTGGGATTAACATATTCCTTTACGGCATTAATTACTTCTTCTTCCAGATTTGACTCTGATAGTTGTATGGTAGTTTTGGTATGAGTTTCGAATGGTTTAGACACAGTTGGGCGTTTTTTTATGTCTCCCACGATTACAAAGGATATTTGACGGTGGAATTTATTCAGGGGCTCGTCCGATATTGGTATCTCTAATATGGGGTTCTCAGCGCTTGTGTGAGCTGTTGCGGTTGTGGAATCAATTACTGAAGGGGGTTTTTCAGACGTGTTAACTGCTATTGAGTTAGTGTCTTCATTATTAATTTCTATGCGGGACAGAGCATCTGCGTTGGTATTTAGCTTACCCTGCTTATAGACAGTAGTGAAATTATACTCGCTTAACTTTAATTTCCAACGGGTTAAACGTGAGTTGGGTTCTTTTAAATTCATTACCCATTGTAACGGCCTGTGATCTGTAACAATTTTGAACTTCCTTCCAAATAGGTATGGGCGGAAGTACTTGGTTGCCCACACAATTGCTAATAATTCTTTTTCGATTGTGCTGTAGTTAATTTCACTAGTGTTTAATGTGCGAGATGCATATGCTATGGGCTTATCGGTGCCTATCTGACCTTGAGAGAGAACAGCACCAATGGCAAGATTAGATGCGTCTGTTGTCAGTATAAAATCTTTACTAAAGTCTGGATATTGCAGGATAGGGTCGTTGATTAAAAGGGTTTTACACTTCTCGAAGCAACTGATGTAATTAGGATTAATTATATCAATCTTTGAACCTTTTTTCAGACATTGCGTCATAGGTTTTGTTATACGAGCAAAGTCTGGAATGAATTTCCTATAGTAACCCAACAGACCAAGGAAACGTTTAATTTCAGTTGCCGTTTTGGGAATCGGGAATTTCTGGATGGCCGAAATCTTATCCGGGTTAGGTTTAATACCGTCTTTGGTAATAATGTGTCCTAAATATGCAGTTTCTAACTTTAAAAATTCGGATTTGTTCATTTGTATTTTGAAATTAGATTCCCTAAGTCTCTGAAATACTTTTTCTAAATTAATCATGTGTTCCTGAAGGGACACTGAAAACACGATTATATCGTCTAAATAAACTAAACACACGACATTTTGAAGGTCCCGTAGAACATTGTCCATCACCCGTTGAAAGGTTGAGGGAGAATTTTTTAAACCCATTGGCATGCGGAGGAATTCGAAGTGTCCATGTTCTACTGTGAAAGCGGTTTTGTGAATATCATCTGGGTTCATCTCCACTTGATAAAATCCACTCGCGAGGTCAAGGGTGGTAAAATAGTGACAGTTACCTAACTTGTCAAGGACGTCCGAAATGTTGGGTATAGGATAACGGTCATCTATAGTTTTCTCATTTAATTTCCTAAAGTCTACAACCAAGCGCCATTTGGTTTTTCCGCTGGCGTCGGTTTTCTTGGGAACTACCCAGATGGGGGAGCTCCACGCAGATTGTGAAGGACGTATGATATTCTGTTCTAGCATTTTAGAGATTTGATCCTGGACTTCCTGCTTATGTATGAAGGGATATCGGTAACTTTTCGTATAGATTGGTACATCATCTGTAGTCCGAATGGAGTGTTTTACTTGGTTCGTAAAAGATAATGGTTCGCCATCAATATAAAATACATCAGCGTACCGAGCGCAAAGTACTTCTAAATTAGCTTTTTCTTCCGGGTTCAAATGATCCGTACGCAGACGAGACAAAACTTCCTTTACGCGGTCGGACTGTTGTTTAGTGCGCGTGCACTGAACATTGAACAACTCAGCACTAATAGGGCGATCCATCGAAAAGACTACGTCATGACGTGACGTATTCGCTACCTCTATTACACCTCTATTATTTCTTACTGTTGTGACACAATCACTTATTAAACAATTTGAAATGCATTGTTCAGGAATAAAAACGTCACCGTCAACAGAGTTTATAGGAACTTTAACTAATTTAGATGAATTAGCAGATATGATGTCCTCGTATAAGTTACTATTGCGAGAGTCGTACATTAATAAAGGGTTACTAGAATTACGAGTGACCAACAATCTGTTCTTCAAGTCAATGTTAGATTCTAATTTTTCTAATAAATCATAGCCAATCAAACCATCAAAAAATTTATGAAATGCGTAAACGAAAAGAGTTATGTCACCTGGCTCGTTAAATTCCTGAAAGCACGGTATAGTAATGGAGTAATCGCTCCTTGTCGTAGCGTGAATATTCGTTACTTCAAAGGGATCATAATTGCACGGTATGTGAGAAAAGAATTTTTTTACAACTTCAGGACTCACAAAAGACATATTTGCGCCAGTGTCAATTAATAGTTTAAGCGGGGGATTCGAAATCTGAATATATGGTAATTGTCTTTGCGTTTGCAAATTAATTTCTATTTTGACTTGTCTGATTTGGGGGCCTTCTGAAAATCCTCTTTTTCAGCGGACGGGGTTGGATCTTTAACTTCCTCGACTATAACATAAGAATCTGTACGCTGTGGTTGCTCATACACATATTCACTCGGGTACGCGTAAATGGGATACTCATAATATTCCTGGGGGTAGTAATCGTTAGCAAAATAATCGCTGTAATTGTCATACTGCAACTGGTCATTAAAATCGTTAAAGTTAAATTCCCGCGTTCTGAAATAATTCGAGGGTGGCGGATTCCCAGATCTAGACCAATCATGGGACGCACGCGGCGCGAATGGTTTAGCCACGTAGTGACTTACGCCACTCATCGGATGTGGGGTGTTACTTGTCGTTGGCCTGGGACCAGGCATTCTAAAAACTTGACCCTGGGATATATAATTAGGCGGTGGAGAACTGAACATTTGATGCGTACGTGTGGGCCCGCGATTTTGTGGGGGTTGGCTTCTCCAAATTGGGACAGGCTGCTGTCCTTGAGGGATAGATGGTCGCGATGGCCCTGGCATATTAAAATATCCTGGGGGTTGCAAATTAGAGGGACGCGGTGTGGGTGGTGCCACGTGAATTGGGGGCATAAGGCCATAGGGAATTTTAGGACTAATCTGAGGCTGCGTCTTCCTATCGGGAACATGGTCGTTGCGCTGCTGCAGGTACAACGTGTTCATTTCCTCGTGCACAAACTCTAAAGCTTTCTCTATTGTATCAGGCCGCATGCAACGAATGCGAGAGCCCAACGGGTCACGTAGACCACGTAAGTACGACTGTAACGTGAGTTTCTTGTATAAAGTGCGTTTCGATTCAATGGTACTCGCTATCGTTTCATGTAGGCTGATATAGGTCATAATAGTACTGAACAGATTTTGACAACGCTCATAAAATTCTTGCGGGGTGGACGAACCCTGCGTTAAAAGTGCCAAGTCATTATACAAAGATGTCTCATCGCGTTGATCGGCGAAATTATTTATTAAAGCACTTCTAATTCCCTCCCAAGTGTCCGGGATACCATTCGAATTAATTGTACGCGATGCGGGTCCCACTATTTTGTTCAAAATCCCGTTTAACAATGCCAAATTAGCTAATTGAAACTCCGGTCCGTTTTTCATAAACTGCTGTACTAACTGATCACATAGTTTTATAAATCGAGTTAATACGTTCGAGTTTCCGTCGAACTCCGGCACCAATCGTAGGGCCTTGTAAACTTGATCCACTGAGTCAGCCATATTCGATATATTATTATGTGAATACGATATACTATTACTATCCTCCTGTTCTGCCTCTAAATTTCTATTAGCGTCTAAAATATTAATTCTATTACCTAACCTAGGGGACCGAGATTGCCGTGGATGGAAAATCTTGGAATCTTAAAGGATAAAAAGGATAAAAAAAAAAGGGAAGCGACTCTAGAGCGATTCTAAAGTACTTACTTGCAATGATTTTGTACCTCTTCTGTATCGATGTCTGGATACTCCTCTGGACTGCAGCTCTTGTAGATTCCGGATACTCGTACGGTGCCCGAAGCCACCCGGGTGACTCGCGATCCTAGCAATTTACTCTCGCGAACCGGCCCGCGAGTATCCTACCGACTGCGCCAATTACGAAGGCTGTAGCCGGAGGATGAAAAAAATACAAAATTTATTTAAACTTAGATTTAATTATAGAAATTACAATGAAATTAGATGAAATTATTTAACTAAGATGTCGACAGTTGACCGATGCTGTGCCAAAAGTGACGATTTCGCGAGGGTCGCGATGTCCGGTCGCGGGCTGCATCACGTTTAGCTGCGTCGGCGACTCGTGTCTCCGCGGTTGCTATCCGCGGTAATTAGGATAACGCGCGATCAGCGGTTCACGTATTGCGCAAAGATGTAACAGGTATATCGTATCGTAATCAATATCATTGTTCACAACTATTTATAACATTAAACTATTGTACTCAGTTGACTCAGAAATAAAGACTTGTTCAGTTTTATGCTGTCTTGGTACAAATAGTCAAAGTTGACGTAACTGTTGTGCGACGACGCCGGTATTCCGTTGTGTGACGAATGGGGATGGCAACTCAAAGCTAATCGTAGATGGCGCTGCGATAGTTGGTCCCCACGTCTACCTTGTACAAAAAAACAAACAAGATTATTTGTTATAAAAATTGAGTATAAATACAAAACAAATATGGAAAATTATTCGTCCATGCAAGTACTATATACTAAAAGAAGAATTAAGACGCCGCGGCGCATCTACAAGAGAAAAAAAGTGATTTAATTGAGTGGTTATACATTTGATTTTACCGTAATAAATCCACAATTACTTGTAGTTGAGGTTTCAATTTTTGAGTTTAGGTATGTTTTACCTGTCCTCTCCTTTATCAAGAATATAATGCTGCTTTTGACTTTCTATTTTGATAAAATATCATAATGTTTTAAGTCAGTAATTTTAACCTTTTTTTCTATTTAGATTCGAGAAATATCACAATATATTTAATTTCTTAACACCACAACTATTACAAAACTCGTTCCAGGTGATAATTCTTCGATTTTCGAGCGATGCAATACTGGTACATAACCTCCAAAAGAAAAGTAGATATTATTTTGAAAAGTGTATTCCATCATTTTTACAGCTTATTACACAACATCTAGTCATTTTACATCAATAAATGTTTTTTTTTTCTGAAAATTCCTTTGATTTTACAGTTCTTTGGGGACCAAACTGTCATTTTCACTTTGACACTTGCCTTCCCCATTGACGAAGACTGAAGAGAGCATTCAGTATCCTATTCTATCAGGCTGCACAGCAGCTCTTGATAAGTCTTGATTTCAATCAAACCATCTTCTATCTTTACTAATTGTCTAGCATTTGTAGTTATTCTAGTTCTCATACACATCTGAGGTAGAAATCTTCGATCAATTTTCATCGCATATTTATTATTTTTTATTAATACCTAGGGCAAACCTAGGAGGACTGTGGCCTGAAATCTTCATCGAATAATTCCATGAATGAATCAAATAAATGCAGGATCGATTTCAACATTTTCAACAAACTACTCAGGCAAAAACATTGAACTATATTATACGAGCAAACCGGGGTTTCTAGTTAAACCAGTACCTACTATTACTATATTCTGTGGTTAAAAGTTAAACCATGGTTTAACCCAGGTTTAACCGCTTTTTGTAATACGAGTTGTTGGAGTTGTGTCACTATTCCACCAAAAGGCGCTTCGCGGTACCAGGCAAGCATGTGCCGACGGAGCTTCGTATCACATTCATAAAATTGCGAGGGGGCGTGGTCGAGACGATGACACTCATTGTTGTTTGGATTGGGTCCTATTCCGCTAGATCACGTTCTCGCTTCGTCTTTGTACAGTGTTGCAATTGGACCCTGTTAAACAGAAAAGATCCAACCAACAAAATGTTAGTTTTGAGTAAATTCAATTTGAAGTTCAGAAGTGAATATTTTTTAAACAAGCTGAAGAATGCAATAATGAAAAGTTACTAGTAGTAACACAATAAAATAGCATTATTTTAAATGTAATTTCGCAGGCTAGATGCACACAGTTTTCCTGAATTTCTTAAAAAACTAACCATGGAGCTTTTCTGCAAAAAGAAAATATTAGGTAATATTTCGACGAGGGATCCAACCACAAAAATACGAAGTTATAAAAGATTTATTGAAGGGAATTTATAAAAAAACACAAGTGAAATCTTATAAAACCATTTTAAGGTTACTAAATCTAAAAGATTCTCTTAGCTAATTGAGCTAATCACGTCTACATCATCTTCCATACTATTGTCACCAGTCATATTTTTGAAAAACGGCTGTGCATCAATATCAAAGCATTTATTTAAAGTAGGCCAGTTAAAAGCACTTTTGAATTGTCAAAGACAAAAAATATAATGAAATACTACAAAATAAAGCTGCTAGTCTCAGTCACAAGACATTAATAACTGTGAAAGTAACATAGATGCCTATTCCAAGAAGCAGATTTCTATGGAGAAGAACAGGCAAGAAACTCCATGGACACTCTTTTTAAATCGCCAAAATTATTACAGTACCTTTGTAACATCATTAATTTTGAGTTGGAACATTATGCGAGAATGATGTAGAAAGTAATGACGCCCTTGGACTACACTTTACATTAAAATTAATAGAAAAATATATTTTGCGAAAAGGATCCAACCTGTTTGAACCTAGAAAAAATAATAAAAATTACTACATTATTACATTTTTGGGATCCAAGAGTCATGGATTTTGTTAGTTTTTTTTTTAAATCGATAAATGTGGTTGGTAACTTTGGGGTGATCGAGGTTTGTTTGGTGAATGTTGTCTGACTGCTTGGATCTTTTCTGAGTATATAAAACTCGATTCGGAGATTCTTGCTATATATTTATCTCAATTTTATGGAAATTGTTGGTTGGATCTTTTCTGCTTAACAGGGTCCAATTCACTTTTATTTGCACTAACTAAATTTTTGTTACTTTATTAAGGTGTTAATGAATTTTTGGAATAATAGGCTTGTCGATGTAGACACTAAATTATATACCAGCTGAAGATAAAAAAAAAACTTTCAGAGTTTTGTAATGCTTCTCATTAAGTAGGTAAGTATAATTATCAAAGTATTATCACAGAGTACTAACAGAGAGGACACTGTGCGGTGTAGGTATGAAACGGCACGCTCACACGCGCACACCGCGGGCGGTGTCGCTACATGTGGCTGCCGCGCGCCGCTTCCGTATCGTAATTATTTTTCTTACGTGTAATCACGTACAAGTAAATAAAGATAATAAAATATGAAGACAAGCAAATACTGTATAACGTTTGGTTGCCTAAACGAAACAGTGAAAAAGGCCTCGCGTTTCATAAACTACCGCGTGACGTCGAAAGGTGAAAGTATCGAATGTTTATGATTAGTGTTATTCCCACATAATGTTTATGAATCTAGGGTTAATTATTAATTACCTACCTGTTGTGATGTGCTTATTTATTATGTCATTCAAGTACAGACGTTCCGCTGAACTGATCATGGTTAGGTAGGTTACAAGTTTGGAAATGTGTCGAGATACTCGGGGGGTGTGAGCCTACTAGACGACCGAGATAAATAGACGAATATCAAACCTGACATCACTCTCACTTACCTTATCGCTCGGTAGAAAGTAGAAAGATGTTTGCGTTGTTATTTACTCACGTTCAAACTCAGAAAATGGCCACACTATGCATTCAAGGTCAGCGATCGTAATTCGTTGCGCGACTTTTTTTACCATTTACAAGGACTCACAACGCAGGGCCTGTGACGTAGGGATGGCAATCACAGATCGATTAATCGAAAAATAGATTTTTGGAGCCAAAAAGATCGATTTTTTAAATCTATTTATAGTACTGAATTCAGTGAATCGATACTTCACCCTTGAAAATCGACATTCGTTTTTATTTTTGCTATAAACCAAAAAAGTACCTACTTACAATTAATTGAATGTACCCATATTTTTTCTTGTTATGTTTTTACATTTTTATATTCTAATGAGTTTTTATGCTTTCTATATTCTAATACTGTGTATTTCGTAATTCTAATTTGCATAATTGTCCTTAACCTTAAATTGCAGTAATTGGCTGTTCACACAGCCGTTGTAATTTGATAAATAAATAATAAATAAATTATAGAGTGCTGCCGGTTAAAGGGTTAATTATTCAAAAACTCGCGTGGTGGCTGTATGTTTGGATTCCTTCGCCTCTCTTTAATAAAAAAGTAACGTTTGTTTGTAATCTTTGTCTTTCTTTTTGTATTCTGTGACTGACATTTCTTGTTGCGTCATCAGTCATCATTATTCATTAAAATTCATTTGTTTGTTGTTGTAGAATCTGTGTGTCGTAAAGCCAAATAAATACTGATTTTTATGTAGTGTTTGTTGCAGTATAATAACTACTTATTTGTAAACCAATACATTTAATAAAGGCTTTAAACAATAAAGCCTAACATTTCAAATATTTTAAATAATATTCTTTTTTGTTTTTGTAAGATGAAATGTTCAAAATATTACAAGAATAGGTAGAAACGATACTATAATTATACATATATTATTATTTCTAACGTAAGGTGCCGTAGGTATTATGTATTAACATTCTGTGCTACCAATCGATAATGTATGTAGTAATGTGTGTAGTATGTAGTAACGAAACCAAAAAGATATAGGCTGATGATAAAAAAAATCCCTGAAGAACATTTATGTTAATAGTGTAATATAACAAATGCATAAAATACACCTACCTACCTAACTGTGCCTTCTAAACTCGCAAGTCGCAACCCTAAGTGAGCTTGACCGGCAGCACACCGATAGCAACATTGTAATGCCGCGGCGTCGGATAAACCAAAATAAACTCTCGCGCGTAGCCATTCAGTACAATTTTGCTTGTGCACGGGAAGTTTAGGCTAATATAAAAGTAGGTGGGCGGTACGGCTGCAAGTTAAAATGTGCTTTATTCTTTCGTGCATAGATTTTACATTTGTTTGATTGTTTTTTGGAAGAGACCGATCTGTAGTAATCTGTGGTATTATAAGTAAGAAAAAAATTAAGAGCAAGTAAGTAACCAGAGAAATACTTATTTGAATAATGATTTAGTATTATCTATTCTTTGATAGTGTAATATAAATAAAATGTACACCTATTCTAATGAACATTATTTGAAGTGTAGTCACAAGCAACTAATACGAGTGTAGGTAATTTGTGTTGAAAAAACAAGTTTATTGGTAAATATTTAAAACAGTGATTAATAAATACAACAAAATGAATGGAATTGTGGTTCAGACGTTAGTAGCGTTTTTGTGTAAGTTCAAGCATTTCTCCATACTGTTACCTATATGTAAATGCGATAGAGAGTTTGTTTGTTACGCTTTTACGTCTAAATAGCAGAACCGATTTTAGTTTTTTTTGTTTTTTGCTTCAAAATAAAACTTTCAATCAGCTTTTCTGACATTTTGAGACCTATTTTCAGAGTATGAGTTATAAAAACTACAACTACAGAAAATTATAATTTGTAACAATTCATAAATTTTCATCATAATTATTTGTATAATAAACTACTTTGTTTTAAATTACCCTTAAAAGTAAACTTACGCTAAACTAACTGAATGTATGGATTTACTAAAATGGGGAACTAAGCCACGCGAAAAACTAGTTAACTCATAAAACTGATTTAGTTTTCCTCGCATCTTTTTTGGTATTTTATAGTATTTTTTACTCACGGAAACTTACATAGTCGATGAAAACTTGTTATTTCTCACAATTTCCATAAGTTTGAATGTAAGAAGAGGAAGAGCAATGAACTAACGAAACAGTTTAATTGATAGGACGGAGTCATATTTGAAAGTCAAGGAAACAAAAAATTCTATCAACTCGATAGTATCTTAAAACACATGGCTACACATCAAGCTATTCAAAACCAGTTTGTCTTGGACTCGCTTTATATGGTCTTTCCACACATTGAACGGTTAGCTTATACTAGTTTTGCATAATTATCATGATGTGTAGCTGTGTGTAGCCGTGTGTACACAAAGAATTCCTTCTTTACTAGGGCAGTTTTGCAATGTTTTATTTATAAGTACATACTTAGGTACCATGTTTTAAAGTGGATAACAGCAGCACTTAACTTGTCTTTTTTTAAAGCTAATACCTACTTCTTTTTTGCATTTAACTAGGTATAAGGAATATTTCGATTTTTTGGGTATACTTACTTATTCCTCAGTGTCAACGACGATATAATACTAGACTCCTAATAACAGGCGACCGATGTCTGCCAACACATTAGGCAAAAAAGTCTTATTATCCGTCTCATTTCGACCAATCCTGTGAGCCGTAAACATACGTTGAGACAGAACAGACCTTGAGTTAGCCAATCACAACGCAGTACCCCGCCCCCCTTGCTTACGTAGTACCTCAGCGAGTTGGCAGAATAGTTTTGTTCGTTAGATCGTGCAATGCGTAGTCTAGTATTATATCGTCGTTGCTCAGCGTACACACGGCTACGCACGCATCAAGCTATACAAAACCAATTTATCGTGGTCTCACTTTGTATGTTCATTCCGTACTTAAATTGAACAGTCAGATTATACTGATTTTTTATAACTTGATTTATTTATTTTGATAAAAAATACACAATATAACAGACGGAAGTCTAAAAAAAATTGTATAAGTATATAAAAAAGGAAATTCTCATTAGGCCAGAAAACATCGAGAGAAAGAAAAAAAGTACTAATAATAGTAATAGTAGGTTGATGTGTAGCCGTGTGTACCATATTTCACGCAAATAAACGTTATTCTAAGTGATTCAGTGATGCGTGTTTGGGACTTTCAGACTCGTTCTGACGAAAACCCACTCTTTGCGTTCAAGGGATGCGGTAACCTCTTAAAATAATAACCTTTGTAAGGATCGAAGAAGTTGGAATTCTGTAGTTCCGGACCACCATGCCATGATGAGAAGAAGGCTTGAGTTACTGTATTTACTTATGTATTTTGCTTCAGTTTCCATACCAACCTTCATGGTGGCCATTGGCAATACATGGCCATCGTATACGCTGACATTACTGGAGAGTAGGGATTCGCCATTGGGATACAAAATCACGAAAAATGACGGCAATCTCTTATCATCAGTCATCATGCTGGGATCTCTGTCATCCATCGGCATTGTCGGATATATCAACGACAAAATTGGTCGAAAAAGAACTGAAATACTAAGTGGACTTTGTTACGTCGTAAGTAATGCATTTTCAAAATTAAATAAATAAATTGTTGAAGGGAGAAAGCATCTGACAGATTTTCTTTTTATTTTAAAATTTATGATACGAGTCCTCCCACTCAGGGCAGGACAGGAGGGACTGTTAGATTCCTACTGATTAAAATCTACGGTGATCCTTCAATAGCCCTTTACGTTCCAGGGTCAAGGTTACCTGATATGACTGTCCCGCGACTCTGACAGGCTTTGCCCTATAAATGGGCTCTTTGATATTGTGGACAGCTCTTTGAAGCGCGCGTGGAATACGATGCGCTGTCAACCTGGGTATGGCCCATGAACGGGCGGCATTACCCATATCATCATTTACACATTTTTTTGCAAACAGTAGACGAGAATCATAATATTGTCAAGAATTTTTATTTTCAGCTTGCCTGGTCAATTATCACAACAGCAAAAACTGTGATGCAGCTTCTAATCGGTCGGTACATGATAGGATTTGGAACAGGGCTTCATTTCGTCACAGGAGTTGTATTTATAGGAGAAACCAGTCAGACATCGATAAGAGGAACGCTCCTCTGCATCATGTCTTTCATGTATAATGTGGGGACCCTTATCTCGTACGTAGAAGGATGGTTTTGCAGCTACGAAGTCATCAACTACTTGAATTTGACAGTAGCTGTCAGCTTTGTACTTATGCTGTTGTGTATGAAAGAGACGCCTGTATATTTACTAAGGTTGGGAAAAGAAAAGGTGAGTAGGTATACTCTAGAAAAAATCTGTTATTTCTGTATCTACTGACATTGTATATTACTTGAGTGAAAAACGTTAGAAAACAACACAGTTAAATAGGGATTAAAATAGTAGATTATTAACCAAGGGGATAAAGCAGTGTCTTCTGTCGCGGGTGACGATTTAAATCGCGAGCTTAACGAAGGACTCGAGGTTTACTCCCGAGCGAAGCGAGGGTGTTAAAAACTTAAATCACGAGCGAAGCGAGGGATTTAAGACGAGTCCCTGAGTGTAGCGAGGGATTTAAGTTCACCCAAGACTAAGACAGCTTTATCACCGAGGAAAATACTCTACTTTTCGTACCATTTGCGAAAAAATTAACACAATAATAATATGACATAAGAATTTATTAAACACTAGCTTCTGCCAGCGACTTCGTACGCGGATCCTGTTGCTTATGCCAGCGACAACGGGGTCGTCAAAATCGAAGATCTGAAACGTCTGATGTCGAATTCTTAGAGCCTGGGGACGGGAAAACAACGGGACGCGCATGACGATTCCAGACGTTCCAGATCTTTCATTTTTGTAAGTCAAGAGGAAATACCCATCAGACGTCGTTCCTATATAATTATGTTATAGTGTAGCTGGGCTCTTGGAGTTCCACATCAGGTGTTCCAGATCTTCATTTTTTATACGACAACAGGGAGTGCTCATCAGGCTGAACAACTCTTGCTAAGACGTCATTACTGTAATGTAATAGTGTAGCTAGGCTCTTGGAGTTCCACATCAGGTGTTCCATATCTTCAAATTTATCTTCTCAGCAGAAAATGCTCATCAGGCGGAACAATTTTTGCTATGGCACTATTTTTGTATCTCTTATAGTTTTGCTGATCTATTGCAGTTCTGCATCAGGTGTTCAAGTTTCCAAGATAAATTGTAGTCTATATGTTGCCCAGACTTAATAGCTATACAACACAAAAAAAAAAACAATCAAATCCGTCCAGTAGTCCCGAAGATTAGCGTGTATGAAGTAACTTCTCCCGTTTTCCTAACATTTCCCTTCACTACTCTGCTCCTATTGATAGTAGCGTGATGAAAAGTATACTATAACCAGCGCAGGAGTATGAAAAATAATTGTACCAAGTTTCGTCAAAATCCGTCGAGTAGTTTTTTGTTTCTATAACGGTTATACAGACAGACAGACAGACAGACAGACAGACAGACAGACAATAATTTTATTGATTGCATTTTTGGCATCAGTATCGATCCCTAATCACACCCTGATAGTTATTTTGGAAATATATTTCATGTACAGAATTGACCTCTCTACAGATTTATTATAAGTATATAGATAGATATAGATTAACATTTAACATTAACTTATTTATAATAATAAATTAAAATAAACTTAACGTTTATGTATTTGAAGAAAACAAAAATGCGGCAAATTCCTCGACTAATATTTTTTTGTCGGAAAAGCAAAGGCATCAAGCTCATACGGCCTCTTCGGTTTTCGTAATTTTATCGAATAATCATAACTGCATAATAAATGCGTATTCCTTTTTCAAAAAGTTGTATAATGCTTTAATACAAACTCAATGTTGTAAAGACAGACTGATGCAGTTCAGTATCGGTAAGTATTTTCTCTCCCTAGAGGATGAATGGAATTCAGTACAACCCAGGGTTGCCACCTTTAGGGGAAAAAAAAACGGGACGATCGGGCATCCATATGAGACGTTCGGAGTTCGGTTAAAAAAAAATTACCCAAGAGACAGTCAAAGGAAAATGAAACTTTATTTTGTGTATTTTTTGTCTGAAAAAACATTTTTTTTTTTGTGAATTTCCAAAAGTCTTAGAACAAACATTGTTCAGTTAACATGGGCTGAGTTACCCCACGAGAGGTTTTGCGCTATTAACGTTACACGTTGTATATCATTTTTGTATTTATTTATTAAGTCTGAACAAGACACGTGCACTTTAAAAAAAAATAGCAATTCTGCTTTTATCAAATCTACCGAGCAACGATTTGATTTCAATTTATTTATTTGTGAACATAGGTATATAAATAGATGTTACAGTCAATGCAGTATCAATGATCACTATGCCTACCATTTAATGGTGTACAAATGTTAAAGTCAATTCAATTCTATTCAAATAACATATATCAAAAAAACCATTCTTCTTAGACCATTGCTTCTTAGACCATTTCACGGTCATTAGAGTGAAAATACGCGCTCAACATTTATCTACGCATTTGAAGGAGGTATGCTCAAAGCACGAGATACAACACTAAATAATGCGTTCAACTTCTGGTCAAAAAATCGGGACAAAATCGATAGGCCGTCGGGACGCGGGACAATGTCTTCGAAATCGGGACTGTCCCGGCAAAATCGGGACGGGTGGCAACTCTGGTACAACCTGTGGTACAACTTTCTTTCCCTGTTTTTAACAGATTAAAAATGACTATTGTTAAGTACGCTTTTTGTGGCATAGAATGTCACTTTTTGAGCAAGTGGTACGAAAAAAATGTTAAGGTGTCAATGACGGGGTGCTAAGACAGGAAACCTCCACGTGCGCCCGTGGACTGGAGTTCCCTCTCGGATACGTCCGGGGGGAAGACCGGTTTTTCGGGCCGGTGCACCCTGCTGGGATGCGGGCAAAAACTCTTCCTTAGGCACTGTGTGCCTAGGGGGGGTCTCTTTGCCCGTATGCGAATAGCCTGTCGTGTGGACGCTCCAGCGCGTGTCCCTCTGATCAGCAGAGGGCACAGCGGCGGAGCGGGCTTGCGGACGGTGAGTAATGGGTAGCTCGCCGTCCGACCAAGGACAAAGCCCGGGTCGGTGGCGCGTCGTGTTTCGTGCGCGTCGGGTTTTTTTCTTAACCCAGGATACCGTGGCCCCGGAACGTAAAGGGCATCCGAAGGAACACGGGTGGATTTTAGTCAGTAAGAAGGTAAGGTAAGGACAGTAAGAAGGGGTCAATGACCTCCATCTGTCAACTGTCACATGAAAATAATGTTTAGTAATAAAGTACTTTGAGTAAATCATTATTATTATAATAAGGTAGTGTATTATCTTGTTAGAGTTATTTACATAATATGATAATTGTTATAAGTTAATGTGCCATTGATAAAATTTGACAGATCGGGGTAGGTTGACCTGCTGGCGTCTGTTCAACAAGCTACGCATAACCAGTTAAATATGACCTTTAAAAAATTGTGCGAAAAGATCACACAAAAGCAAAACGAGGTCAAGATAAACTTGTAAAAATAGTAGAATTAAATAATTTTCAGGATGCAATAAGGTCATTGAAGTTTTACCGCGGGGCATCAACTGTAACTCAAGAAATATTAGACGAAATCATTAACATGAAAAGTCAACTAACACGTGTCAATAACATTGACAAAACCGGTAAGCCAATAATCATGTTGATATCATAATAGGACCCCTTCTCGCACGCCGGCGTTTATCTCTTTCTAACTATCAACTAATAACGGTGTAGTAGACAGAGACAGATATAATTATGTTTGATGATATGTTGATGGGCGTGGCCACACGCGGGGGCTATTCTCGTTTAGCACGTTCGCAGATCTACGACCCTGGTACAATGAACGGTATTATGACGAAGAAAAAGATTAAAATGAATTGACATTATTAAGTACCATACAAATGTAGATAGAAATAAATTTACATAGTAGTTAAGTATAATTTATTAATTACTGAACAACGAGAACAAATTTTACACTTTTCAGATTTGGAAAATTGTCAGTTACAAAACGAAAAGGAAAATTTAACTAAACAAGATGCTGTAAATTTAAGCATAACACAACAAGAAAGTGTATGGAGCACATTCCGTAAGTATGAAGGCAGATAAAATAAAAAAAAATGAACCCAGACAGAGACAAAAGTCATTATCAAACAAGAGATTATTTTAATGATACTGAGCAAATAAATTACATACATACATAGAGCACTAGCTAGTATTTGATTAAGAAGATAAAAAGCATGTTTGCAAGAGTCGTTGACTACTAGAGTTATTAGTGGACACAGATGAAATCACAGTGTAGATAGGTATCTACATTATTTTATTTATAAATATAATAATACGTAATACTCATTCAAGTGTGTAGTGCAGCGTAATAATAAATAACCCCCCTTGGCAGCTATGTTATTGAAGTGAAAACTTCTTTAGCGGCGTTGTACACTTTTTCTGTAATGGGTAAAAAATTTAAAACTCGCGTCAGGGTCACGTGACCCTGATCGAAAATGAGTAAGACGTCATTCAAATTAGTTAATTTCATATCTGTACTACTCCAGTTTTAAAATAAAACATAGTAACAAAAAAGTTTTCACTTCTACCGGCACTCCTGGAGTGCAACCTTTTTGAAGTGAAAACTTCTTTAGCGGCGTTGTACACTTTTTCTGTAATGGGTAAAAAATTTAAAACTCGCGTCAGGGTCACGTGACCGTCAGGGTCACGTGACCGTCAGGGTCACGTGACCCTGATCGAAAATGAGTAAGACGTCATTCAAATTAAAAATAAAACATAGTAACAAAAAAGTTTTCACTTCTACCGGCACTCCTGGAGTGCAACCTTTTTTTTTTTGAAGTGAAAACTTCTTTAGCGGCGTTGTACACTTTTTCTGTAATGGGTAAAAAATTTAAAACTCGCGTCAGGGTCACGTGACCAAAACTCGCGTCAGGGTCACGTGACCCTGATCGAAAATGAGTAAGACGTCATTCAAATTAAAAATAAAACATAGTAACAAAAAAGTTTTCACTTCTACCGGCACTCCTGGAGTGCAACCTTTTTTTTTTGAAGTGAAAACTTCTTTAGCGGCGTTGTACACTTTTTCTGTAATGGGTAAAAAATTTAAAACTCGCGTCAGGGTCACGTGACCAAAACTCGCGTCAGGGTCACGTGACCCTGATCGAAAATGAGTAAGACGTCATTCAAATTAAAAATAAAACATAGTAACAAAAAAGTTTTCACTTCTACCGGCACTCCTGGAGTGCAACCTTTTTTTTTTTTTTTTGCCAGTCAGTAGGTACTTCAAATGAGCCCACTAAAACGAAGTACACTAGTCTTTCATGTTCGCCTGGTAATTACAGTCGAATGATTCGTCGTTGACGTCGACAAAATGCCGGATTGCGTTGCGCCCGCCATCGCCATCACTGCGCTGGATCGCATTTCGTCGTCGTTTTCTGTCAGTTCGGCACCAAGCAACCAAAAGTCTCTTACTTTTCGTAATCTCCTAGTATATTGAAACTTTTTGCTTTCCACATACGACACCGTTGCGAGGAGTCGCTGTTGCACAACACTGCCTTTTTGTGCCTTTTCCCGCTGAACGTGTCAACACAGTGGCTCTAACGTTTTATGATAGCCTAGTAGAAAAGGAGCATTTGTTACAAAAGATTCAGTTAGCTCACCGAGCGCTGCCAACGATTTTCGCAACATGTTATACTGGCTAAGCTCTGCGCGACTGACAAAATTAAATAAGAATGTAAGATTCTCGTACTACGCATACGCGCTACGTTCTCTGTCTGATAAATATTTAAATATACGTATAGGTACGCTTTAACACTATGTAGTGAAGAGTATTTATGACGAAGATTATAAATTGGATTTGTCCGTTCTTTCTTATTATACCAACTCGGGTTATTCGTGGTTGATGAGTAATTAACTTTTTTATTTACCTACGTAATGTTAAATTAAAATAAACCATTTTTCTAATAACCCTTAGCGCGGTTTTGCTCGTCAACTTTATTATCATTTCAATAACGTCCCAGTTCCCACACTCACACTTTACAAGGGTGGCCAGAGCACAGTTATCTAGAATTCTAGACACTATGTAGTGGGGGTTTGCCAAAGAGAATTATTGTCTTTGGGGTTTGCTCCTCAGAATTTTTAGGCGCTTCGCTTTGAACTTATGTTATTAATGTTGTATGTTTTCAGGCACATTAAAATCAGCCCAAAGAGCCTTAATAATACTCATAGTGAACATAATCTTGTCAGTCTTCATGGGCATGATAGCAGTACAGGCCTACGCAGGGCAGTTCTTCGCGCTGGCAGCTCCGAGCCTGTCACCACATCTCTGTTCTGTTCTCCTGGCAGTGGTGGTAAGTTATCAGTGGATTGTCTGTTATCATAGTTGATTTAGTTTCTAGACGGGTAAGTTGATAAAGTATTTACAGACACCAGCAGGTCAACCTACCCCATTCTGTCAAATTTTACCAGTCGAACATTAACCTTCTATAAACTGTTGTGTGAAGGTAGCAAATCTAATAAAGAAATTTCAACAAAACATTTTATCATTGGTCACTGGTCAGATTGGAATCTATATTTCTAAAAAGAATTTGAACTTTAGATATTTGCTTCGTCATCCACAGGTCCTTATGCTTGCCTCATGCCTCTTGGCTGCCAGTTGCATGGCTTGCTTGTCAACTATGCTGCGGTGGGCGTGGGCACCCGAGTGGGGCATACCCCTAGTCATGGTGCTATATTGCATAGTTTACCATATTGGCGCAGTAAATATACCGTTTATACAGATTACTGAGTGCCTTCCTCCCCAGGTATGGTAGGAGTATCTGTTTCATTAATATTATTTTGCGTCTTGGTTCAAAAGACTTTAATTTTGCATTTTTTTTACAGATGAACAGTTTCGGCACAGGAGTGGTTATGTGTTCTCTGTTTTTAGCCAATTTTGCGGTATTATTTATATTTAAACCTGCTGTGGACACTCTTGGCTTGGAAGGAGTATTTCTGTTATTTGCCATCATGGGCTTGATTACTGCAGCGGTAGCGTTTTTGATAATGAGAGAGACGAGAAGGGTTCCTTTTGAAGTAGTTCAACATACGTTTGAACAAGGATATTTGTATAGGCGGAAAGATTATGAATTAAAATAATTGAAAAATATGGTGTTTTTGTTTTGTTCCTTCAATATTGTGTTAGTGTTCCCAAAAGACTTATATTTTGCCACCATTTTTTTCCCGAAAAAACAAGAATGTCAAACAACTGTCAAAATCAAATTCCACCAAGTGACATTGACATTGACATTTGCTGATAAACACAAGCGGTGTGGTGAATATCGATAAATTATCGAATTTCTTGAGAATATAATGAAAAAACCATTGTAAAACTGCTTTAAATACAAGCATCTACTAACTTTACTTGCACACTTATCGTAGATACTTTCAAAATGGGTCTTTTGTCAGACCCTGATGTAGGTTCTGTGAAATGGGTGAGGGTTCTGAAGAAGTTGCATGGCCCGCTCTGTTTCCTATGCTACGTTGGTGCCCTGGTATGGTTCGTAATGCTAGGGAACAAGGAGTTCAACAACGAAACGTATTTTTCTGAGAACGCTTTACTTCCCGGTTTGGTAACCAACGAATTCAATGGGGAAAACTCGGCAAAACAGTTCTATAATGAATTTTTATTGGAAATAGAGGTAAGTGTTATAAATTTACAAATTATATTGTTAAGCTCTGGTAGATGTGAATAGGATGTAGTTACTGGGGCATTTGAGAGTAGCACTTTTTTTTCAAGCTGTTTTTGTTGTTGGTCTGGTCACAAACACTGGTATAGGGTATACTGTTTGAAATCGGATCTTGCAGATTCTATTGGACAACTTTCCGATGTTTATTTAGTATAAATTTGATACAAGGTTATGGATTGTGATACTCAGTTGTCTTCTGTCACTGATGAAATGTTCGAATCTGTAACATTACTTTATAGGAGAATGTTCTTGGTGAGGGAGCGCCTTAAGATGGAGAATTGGGACGTGGATTTCATTACAATGTTTTAGTTAATACCTTTTATAAAGCAGACGAGTAATTATGAAACAAGAGGCAACACAGCCAGTATTTTAGACACATTACCAGCTTATAGTGTTGAGGATAATTTTACAATACTTTGTTATAGTTTAGTTTAGGGTCAATCAGGGTAATTGTAAACTGGGGTGATTGGAAACAACTCCCATTAAACTTTTAATAATGTATTTAGGTTGACGGTCATGAAACAGAACGTTATTTTAATCTGTTGTCCATCACTACAAAGAGCAGTTTATTCATTTTTCAGAAAATTAATCTCAATTTCAGTGTTACGAAAAGTTGTCTGCAGAAAAATTGTTTTCAAGTTTTTGCACGAAGTTGATAGTAAAATATTTTGTAAGAAAAGTTGATAGATAAGTTGTTGATTGTTTTTTTCGCTTTGTTTTAATGGAATTATCTTTGCATTTTTCAAGCTTTCCATCAATAACATCAATATAACAAGCAGCAAAGTAGTGTTTACATTTTCCCATACGATATACTGGGTGGAGGTAATTGTAAACAGGTTAGGGGGTGATTGTAAACAGTGGGGTAATTGTAAACTCTTATCATTTCTGCTACTAACATAGTGATGGGTAAACGTAAACATTTCTTTTCAAGTACTTTTTCAAAATGCCACGCGTTTACATCCAAAAAAGAGACAAAATATAGGTACCTTAACGGACTTAAAAAATGCTGTTAGGATGTAAAGAAAAACAAGAAGATTTTTGCCATATTGCCAGCTCGCGTGGAAGAACACATAGCTGCTTGCCTTAAAACTCGGGCACAAATGGGCCTTCCGGCCTTCCCGTTATAAAAGAAGAACTAAAAAACCTCGTTAAGGAGTATTTTGATACTATACCAGCTACTATGATTGTGAAAAACGTAAATTTGCTTACTTTGAATGAAAAAGAAACCCGAGTTTATATTGATGGATGATGAAGACTATGTTTGTTTTGATTACTAAGGCATTATGTACCGTAACCATCTCATGGTTGCAGTTAATTTAAAAACAAATAATAGACAGCGCTCCTACATATTTTGTTTTCTTTTACCCCCTTTAAAAATGTATGGGTTTCCATAATTCGTTTACAATTACCCGTAAAACAATTAAATGTTTCCAATCACCCCGTAATTTAGTCAATGCAAAATATCGAATCTATATAATTTGTTTACATTTACCCCTGTATATTGGTAGACGCTCAGAACAAAATCTTTTGCATTTATGAGACTCAAAACAGTGAAAACGAGTTAGCGGAATTATAATGCTTATCACGTAGGCTTACCTTTGATGTTCACATTTACCCCAAAATATCATTTTTTGTTTTAAAGTCAGGGTAAAATGTAAACACTTAATTTTCAAAGCCGCTAATGACGCAGTTCAAATGGTTGATGTTGCAGCTCTTAGATAAATTACTATACAATCAAAGTAATTAACTCTTCTTTTCTAACTACCAATATTTTTTTTTACAAAGCCTAAAGTTTATTAGTTCAAAAGGTATTTTTCAAAAACGTTTACAATTACCCTGATTGACCCTACTTATCTTTATTTTTTGTAAGTTGAACAAATGACATAACTGAATTAAAAACAAAATATCGACGCCCCCAAGGAATAAACCTGTTTTATACTATTACTGACTTTTTACTGTTATACCATTTTCGGTATCTATGGGTCGGGATACACATACGCAATTTTTTTCAATTTTTTTCTGCGATAATTTCTTACGATTTTCGTTATAACACTTTTGTTCTTTGGAAATTTTTCTGTGGCTACATTTCAGTAAAGTAATATTACTGTAAAATATTTCAGCTAAATTTCTGGTTAACGCGATTACAGGTTTATTACCGTAAATTTTGCGGTAGACATTTTCGGTAATGCACTGTAACAGTTACGAGTAGTAAGCAATATTATGCCTATGATTTTAAGAAATTTACAAGAATATTTCGGTAAGTAAACATTACTGGAATAATTTTTGTAAGGTAAGATGGTAAGATATCAATACCCTAAAAATTGTTTGAAACCATTTTCGGTAATATGTATTTTGGTGAATAACAAATTTTGTGTATAGTTAATAGTTATACCTAACACTATAAACTGTTCGGGTAAAAATTAGCTTTTCCGTCATTTATCAATGTTGTCATAATTACCTTTTGTTGAAGAGATATACCCCAAAAACACTAAATCATTTTTCCTGTAAAATTTGATTTTTGCGATTACCGGTTTATTCCCCGGGGGCGTCGATATTATATATTATGAAATAAGTTACACTTACCAGTTTGAAGCCATGTTCAGTCTTAAGTCAGGGTATTACCATAGCCTCACATTTTCTCCACTCCATTTTATTAGATACTTGTTAAAAATTTTCAGGACAAATATGAAGACTCAGATGAGATGCCAGTGCCCTGGCTTGTGGCAAAGATGTCTCAATTGCACCTCGAAGTATACACACACAACTTTACACTCAACTACCCAATGGGGCAAGGGCAGGTGAGCTTGTTCTTCACATTCTTCTCAAATAGTTTCTGAACCTGTACTTAGTTATCAACATGCCTCTATCTTTTGCATCATTTAAATTCCTGAAGTTGTCAGTAGTTGTGTGTAGAACGGGTAAAGAAAGAGGTAGGGCTTATTACCGTAGAGGATGTCCATTTGGACTGTTGAAAAACGAGGTAAGGATGTATGTGATGACAGTAAAAATAGTAATAGTAGTAGTAGGAATATAGACATTAATTTCATATTTGTGAGGTATATTTTCAGATAAAATTCATTTTTTTTATTTATTTATTTTTTGTTTCATTTGACCACTATCTCGCCTAATGGTAAGCGATGATGTGGTCAGTCTATTCCCTCTTGGCTTTAATTCAGGTTCCATATTAGATTTTCTCATGTCGAATTCCAGGCTTCCAGCACCAAGCTGGAACTAAGTTTGCTCTTCAGATTTCAGCCTTCATATCTAAATGATGATGTCTCCCACAGGTGTTCAAAGGCACCAATGTGTATGGAATTCTGCGAGCTCCACGAACATCATCTCTTGAAGCTCTGGTAGTGACGGCGCCTTACAGGTCGCTCTCTTCTCATCAGAAGGGAACTGCGGCTGGTATAGCACTCATGTTGGCCTTCGCCAAGTTTGCGAGGCGTGAGTATCTATTGTATTATGATGTCCTGGTAAATGTTAGCATGAATCTGTCATCTCCATGAAGTGGCCATTTGTAAAATATCTTTCGTATTGTTATGACTTTAATTAAAAATTTTAGCCAATATTTTTTATTGTGGTAAAATCATCGCATGAGTCCTACCACCCCGGGCAGGGCGGGAGCGACTGTCAGACTCGTACTGACTAAAATCCACGGTGTCCTTCAATAGCCCTTTATGTTCTGGGTTCACGGTAATGAGATAAGTCCCACGACCCCGGCAGGCTTTGGTCCTCTAGAGAGGGGCCCCGTCATTATGGTGACGCTCTTTGAGGCAAAAAAGTCATAGTTTTTTTTAATTATGAGGAATAGAGAAAAAATTAAGTATGACTTTTTTGCTATACGGGTGACACCGCGAAAAACTAATATGCATAAACTGTAGGTATTCAAAATCAATGTTATTTCCTTATTGATTAAAATAACTCTTTTTTTAAATCTTTCAGCACAAAAATACTGGGCGAAAGACATCATATTCCTTGTCACCGAGCATGAACAACTAGGAATGCAGGCATGGTTAGAGGCATACCACGGTTTGCAAAGCGATGCTGAAACATTCCAAACAAGTCTCGGCAGTTTCTGGAAGCCTGGTAGCCCCAACTTGGATTTTGGAAGCTACTTCTCTGGTTTTGGTTCAGAAAGTGATCATAAAAAGTGTTTGAACCCTGGGAAGCTGGCCGGACGTTCTGGATCTATTCAGGCTGCTATTAATTTGGAGTTTAGCACACCAAAAATAAGTAAGTTAATTTTAACTCAATTTTCTGCTTCTTTTATTTCTGTGAAATGATTGACATAACCAGTAACATTGGCTAGCTGTAGTAACAATTTTATTATTAGGCGGTGTCCTGCGTGAGCGACGAATATAATAACTAAACTTTAAAATAATATTATAATAATATTATTTTAAAGTTTACGTGTCGCGTCGCGTCGCCTCTTATTTGTCGCTCACGCAGGACACGTACTAGAAAGGCAAAAGTTTGTTAGAATGGTTTAATGAATGGATGTATGTATGTTAAACGTAAAACTATTGAATCGACTTTGATAAAATTTGAAAAACATAGGATACCTTTTTATTCTTTACTAGCTGTTGCCAGCGGCTTCACCCGCTACAACTCGAAAATTATCCCACGGGAACATCAAATCGGGATAAAAACTATCCTATGTGTTAATCCAGGTTATAAACTATATGTGTACCAAATTTTATCCAAATCCGTTCGATGTTTTTGCGTGAAAGAGTAACAAACATCCATACATCCATACTTACAAACTTTCGCCTTTATAATAGTAGTAGGATTACGTTCCCGAGGCGAAGTATATGACAACAAACTCCCAAATACCTAATTAAAATGCGAACATTTTCATTGCCAAGTTTTATCAAAATCCGTGCAGCCGTTTTGACGTGATTGATTCAAAAACATCCAGCCATCCATCTAAATTCGTATTTATAATATTATTAGTAAAGATTACACTGAAATCATGTGACAATAAAATGTTCCCAACAATCGTTCGTAGAGCACGATTTTCGTTGTTTAAAGTAATAATAACGTACTTTACACGCTTGTTACTTGTATGCGGTGTCCTTTACTATAGAAATAGAATATTTGCTATAAAGCTTCGGTTGGCGCAGTGGCTGGGCAATGACCAGCTAAGCTACTAATTGCGGATTCGATTCCCACACAATTATGTTAAATAACTTGATTGCATCAAAACTCGGGACGTTAGAACCACTATTGCGTGACGTATTGTTATTTTAAAACCGTCGTATCTTCCTCAATGTTGGCAATTGACAGACTAATCATATTGGATAACTGGAATAATGTAAACATGTTTCAATTAGTACAATGCCCTATCCATAGCAGGATAGCAGGGACTGTTAGACTTGTAGATACTGATTTTATTTTGATTTTTCAGAATACATAGAGGTGAAAATTGAAGGTTTGAATGGCCAACTACCAAATCTGGATCTTGTGAACTTGGTTCACAAGCTATGTTTGAAATCCGGGATACATCATTCGTATAGAAACAGGTAATTATGAATATGTAGATAATAAAAGAAGAAACTCACTAGCTGACTGACTGATCTGTCAACGCACAATTGAAACTGGCTCTAGAAGTATGAAATTTTTCTTTCAATGATGTAAGTGTGCACTGACTGAATATATCCTCCTTAAAAAATTGCTGCATCTGGAAAATTTCGTATGGAAAAACCCAAAAGCACTGATGCGCGACCTGGAAATTGAACCCAGGGCCAAGAACTCAAGACCGAAACGTCTGTTTCCTATTTTTTAAATAAAAAAAATAGTTTTGGTAAAATCAACAAATGACAGTGACTGTCTGACTAAAATTCGCGGTGATCCTTTAGCACTGACCGACATTTTGCTGAACTGGGCCTATTTGGCGTAACCGTGAGACACACAACAAAATCTTTAGATTAAAGTTGTTTTTGTTGTTTATTTTAATTTTTGTGTGTTTATCGTGGTTGTTTTGCGCCAAATAAATGTTTTTTTCTTTCTTTCTATTTTACTTATTTCTTCATCTTACATTGTACTTAATATTGGTGCAGTTACTCGTGGATGCGTGGACGCAACAAGATGGACGATTGGACGAACTCCTTCAGAACTATGTTCGACATGGTACTCGCACAGATCGACGGGGTGAGTAGGAGTACAATAGGGAATTATTAGACGGCACAG